>CM028133.1:1021330000-1022607500 GCA_016271365.2 Neoceratodus forsteri | reverse complement strand
ATACCATTATGCGTAGCCCTATGGGGATCCAGCTTCATTTTGTGATTATTCCTACTCTGTTACATGAATAAAAGCCACACTCTAGAATCCCAACCTGGTTTGGACAGTATTGTTATTGCTTCCATTGTGTCTGGATTCACCTGGGTGCCCCTGTTCAGACGTGCAAACCTAGCACAATTATGAGCAAATGTTTTCTCCCAGAGACCTGGGTTACTGGCCATGGTAATTGGTCCCACCAGGTGTGTGTCAGCTAGTTGCCACTCTTGGCTGCCTGTCTGTGACAGCAGTCTTAGAGAAGAAATCTGTGTACTTGTTATGTAAACCCCCATCCCTCTCTTTGGCCCCTAGATGCTATGTGGTGAGAGAAGCAGCCCTGCTAGTTAAACAAGGGGGGCCAGTGAGGGGGTTACAATGGTGTTCGGTAATAGGAAGAAATACAGAAAATTGGAGCTGGCTAGTAATAAACTAGAGTTCATTAACTAATTATCATACTTGGGGGTCAAATTCTCCAGCAACTATAAATGGAATAAACATTTTGAATGGTGTGCCAAGAAAATGAAAAATAATGTAAAGGCATTGCAAAGATTGAATATACTCTATGGAGGGATGTCGGTGTCTTCTATGATTAAGGTTGTAAATGAAAAGTTAATTAGCCATGGTCTATATGCATCAGAAATCTGCAGGGATGCCAATACTTCCAAAACTGATACTATTCTAAACAAAATCTGTAAACAACTATTGATGATCCCGTTCAGTACCCCAAATAATCTAATAAGGACACACATAGGACAGGTGAGTTTCATAAGCTTCGTTAATGTGAGAATAATCCATTTTTGGATAAATATACAAACTGAAAAAAGGGACTCTATTATCAACAACTGCCTTAGAAAAAAAAAATAATATACCAATGCCTAATGGAGACAACTAGCTTGGAATAGTCTACAATCTATTACATAAATATGATTGAACATACCTAAGGAAGTGGGTTGATAAGAACATTATAATAAATAAAGCCTAAACTAAACTGTTTGCTAAGAAAATACAATATATTGCAAAACAAGATGATCTCACTTCTCTAACAAATCTAATAGTATCAAAGTGGTTGGTAAATAATACGAAGGAATATGCACTCAAATTTTATTTGGAAGCTGTTAAAACTCCAGAGCACAGAAACGTAATTATTCAATATAGATTTGAGATATTACCTGGCAAGTTGCTTGGAGCACGCTATAATGAAGACAAAAATCTCTATAAAATGTTCATGTGTCCTTTAAGAGGTAAAAGATCTCTTGCACATGGTTCTTCATTGCTCCTGATATAAAAATATCAGAGAAACATTTCTGGGTACTTATTTGGCCTCTCTATATATACTAACAAAATATGTATTAGATCTACTTTTTAACTCTGAAAATCTGGAAATTTTAATAAATCTGGCATTATATATATCACTAATTAACAAAATTAAAAAACACTAGGCGTAGTTTTACTTGCTATAAAAGTACTGCAAGAGATCTTATTCCAGCACTAATTTAGTAAGTGAAAAATTTTAAATGTATGTATCTTGAAATAATTAATGGTGAATCTTAGAGCTACTCATGCATATCCTAGAATAAATTGGCAAATGTCAATGAAAGATGGGAGGAAAAACTATCCTGGACGTGTGAGATATGTAATTTTATATGTGAAAAGTATCTGATCAATTTCCTCTTGGAAATCATGAAAGTATAATGTATGTAGATAAAGTCTATTTATGATTGTAACTGCTTTCTTTATATGCGTAAATTACGTAAAAATGTCTTTTTATCTGTAATGACAAATAATGTCGAACAATAAATACTTACTACTTAATGCTGATCTATTTTATTGCCTATTCTCATTTTATAAGGACGTGTTATGCATCTGAACATTGTAGTTCTTGTTCATGTCTTGCTGCAGGTCTGTGAGTATTGTTCTGGGCCTGTTTTGGGGGCAAGGCTCAGTAAATGAGAACTTATTCTCAGTGGTTTCACTGGTTAAAAAACAAATTGATTGATTGATTAAATTATTTACAGTAGGTCCTTAACTGATCAAGATCAGGTCCAATCATCTTGTTTCAAAAGAGGTCACATTCCAAACAGAAGGTTAAGAACAGAAAGATGATGTTGGGCTCCTATTCAGTCCTGTGGTAGTAACTGTGGCATCTTGAATCCAAGAAAAAAAATGTATTGAACTCCACTGTCCCTATGTTGGTAGTTGTTGTTTTTTTTTTGTATAATAAATGTTATTCAATTATAGTCCATCAAAAGTAAATAGTATTACAAATACAGCCCTAGCTAGGCCACGCCACTTGGAGTTACAACACTAAAAATCATCGAACCCAAGCTAATAGTTGTGATATGGACCAAGTTCACCTTGTCCTCCCTAGTAAGGTGTTAGCTCCCAGCACATGAAAAAAGGGAGGCATCAAAAGAGTGTGGTGTGGGTTGGAGAAGATTGAGAGGTAGAGATGTACGAAGCTGGGAAACTCTGCTCCATGGATTAATTTGTGAATTTCCTTCATTTTGCGGAGTTAATCTGTGGTGCGAAGTCCAGATCCATGCAAAACTGGTAACTCCACCAAATGCAGAATTTGGCAACTCCACCAGTGGAGTTTAGCATAGAAGAAGTTGTTTATAGTAAAACTGTCTCCCCTGTCTATCACTGGCCTGATCTTTCCCTGCTGTCTAGTGGTTTCCCTTGCCGATTAGCTGACCCAATCTTTCCCTGGTGTCTAGTTGTCCTACCACCCTGCTGATCACGTGCCGATGTTAATGACACTGGGGAAATAACTATTATAGGGGATGGAATAGGGGACCACTGGACACCATTATGTCAGACGGGTAATCAGATGGGGGTAGGGACCACTGGACACCAGGGAATCATTGCAGGGAATCACTGGGCATGGGTGCAGTGGGGGAGGGACCCCTAGACACCAGGGAAAGTGTCAACTCATAATTAACATCTGGCCAGCAACTGGCGAGGGGGGACCACTAGACAACAGGGAAAGTGTCTTTTTTTAACATTGTGCCAGAAATTGGTGGGGGGAGGGACCACTAAATACCAGGGAAAGTGTCTAACATCTATAGGTGATTGGCGAGGGGGCAATTGGACATCAGGAAAGAGTGGGCTGATTAATTGATTTGTTATTGTAATTTTGCCTTGGTTTGAGTTTTATTTAACTGTAGTTTGCACTTAAAAACTCAAAGCAAGGCAAAGTTACAAATGGCAAATTCAGTATTAAACAGGAAAACTTTGTGAAATGGTCTGTGGAGGCACTGTGGAGGCAGATTTTTCGACTTCTCCTGAAATTCACCAGAAAATTAAAACTTTGTTGCATTTCTGTTGAGAGGAAAAGCTAGAAGACTCAGCATTGTAAGGCTCCCAGTAGCTCTGGGGCCTTAAGTTCCAGCATTTAGTGTACAATTCTAACCCTTGGGGAAGGCATGGTTAAGGGGCCTAGTTGGGGGACAAGGTCTGGTTAATGGAGAGACAATGAAGACCTCTTGGAGGAGCGGTGAATGATATGTTCAATCCATGGTCATTCAATGGGGGCTACCACAACTCCTTGTAAGAAGAAGAATCAGTATTTATATAGGGCATTTTTAATATACATTGTATCCCAGAGCACTTTACAAAAATTCTAGACTGGTAGTGAAGTGACTGAACATGTAGTGGCAGCTGTTTTGCATGCAAACACCCATGTACAGCCTTGGAAAATTGCATGAACTGGTTTTATGGGAAGGGGAACATTGTCCAGGACATCTGGGAAATTCCCCTACTCACAGGTAGGGGGACCCTTGTCAGCCATTTGCCAGAATGGCTGACATCCAAGATGGTGGTAGGAAGGTGGATGGAGGAGCTGGAAGGTCTAACCCTAGCAAGGCGATCTCTGTGGAACCTGATTTTCTGGAGTCTACTACAGAAAGGCTTACTGCTGCAGAAGATGTCTCTGATTCTCCTGTGGCACCTCTTATTCAGGAAGGAAGAAATATACAAGGTACTGTTTTCATTGATACCAATGTATCTTCACATGATTTATCGCAAGATCACTTGCGGCAAGTCTACAATATGCATAAGCGATTTATGATGCTACTGGTACAAGAGGATGCCTCTTTAAATATTGATATTCTGTACGCTACTTATCCTGTAGCTGTGAGAAAAACTGCAGTTACTGCACCTCCCTCCCAAAACAACGATGGACTGCTCATTTCTGAGGATGTACAGCAACCTGTCTCGCTACATCTAAGGCAGACTAATAGAAACCCACCAGACCTTAACACTACATGGACCTCTGAAGCCATGCTAAAGGCTGCTGGCTGGCAGCGACCCACAGAAAATGATCCTAGGACCTCTCCTAGACCTGTCAGCACTGCTGAGATAATCACTGCAGTGCACACATCAACACAAGATTTTCACCTGGATACCTCTTCCACACAACGATCTACTGTGGCTCCTGAGGATGACTCTACCTCGCCCTCTGCAACTGCATCTGGCTCACAACCGCAACGGGACTCTCTTCCCTCTCGTCCTATGGGCCCCAACTGCACACAACAAAACAATACTTCTTCTTCAGAAGATGAAGTACCTCCAGTATTTCCACAGATTGACTCGATTCCTCAAGATGGCAATGCAAATGTGGACAAAACATTTAAGCTAAGCAACCTTTTTACTGTCGTTGGACAGCCTGCTCAGCGCTGTAATGCTGTTCAGCTGAAATATTTTCGGGATGTGTCTACTGCTCCAACTAGGAAAACAGTCCTACATAGCTTGCTAAAAGATACAATAGGTATTAGTCCATCTGAATTATTTGCTTTTATACATGTTCATGGGGAGCTTACATATGATTTGAGTTTTAAAAATGTGTCAACTTTAGAGTCATTCTGGGCTAAATATGAGCTGATAAAAAAACTCTCCTCTTTGGGCCTCTTTCCTTCTCATTCCCCTTACTAAACCCACAGTAAAATTCAATACTTTATTGTTTAGGAGTGAAGGGGTCAGTATTGCAGATGTGCAATACTGGCAACGCCAGAGGTGCAATATCTTGGACACTCAACGCCCAATTTTAGATGATGATTTTGTATGGACAGGGGGCTGGAAAATTAAAGTTCAGTTACAACAAACTGAGAAGGGCATTTCACATCTCCCTAGTAGTTTATATATTGGGAGGGCTAAGGGCATTTCTTTTACCCAGGGAAACCTCGGACTTGCCATAAGTGTGGGTCCAGGACTCACCTCAGCTATACTTGTGACAAACCCCGCTGCACTCTATGTCTCGCTTATGGACATGTGAGCATTGGATACCCTAACCCCTTGCTTTGCAACCTTTGTGATGAGCAGGGCCACACTTACCAGCAGTGCCCCTGGGCGGACCACAATAGATTGGATCACCCCCCACAAGACTAAGTTGCTCTCAGTGCTGACTCTCAGATGCAGGCCCTCAAACACAAGGAAGAGATATCATCCTTAGTGGAAACTACTCTGATTCATCAAGAACCAGTGATACCTGGCACTTCAGCTTCTGGATCTGAGATCCTACCCCCTTCCTTCTTCCCCTCTAGCCCCAACGGACATGGTACATAATGATTTCCTTGCTTCTAATACAGTGCTACCCAGAGCAGAAGGGTGCTTCATCAGAGACAGACCCAGATCAGGGTCATATGCAACCCCCACAGCTCACGTGTTTACCCCGGTAAAGAGTTCTTGGAGAGGTAAGGGGAAAAGGAAATCAGAAGCTCATACTCCAAGGAAGACAATTTTGACCAAGAATAAATTTCAGGCCTTGGCAAAAAAACAATGGGGGATTCAGAAGAAGAAGTGGACGGGGACTCTGATTCCTCCAGGGCATCCCCTTCTAAAATGGAGGTCTCTTCAGAAGGGCAGGGTAAACCCTCTAATGTTGAGAAAAAATGTCCCCAAAGAGATGATTCAAAGCTTTCCTCCCTCTTTGACCTTTTTCTGCCTAAACTCTCATGCATGCAAGGTAAGCTGTCTCACTTTAAATGTATGCAGCATGAAGTCCTTCCGAAAACAACTCACAACTATACAGTTTCTGGCTGATCTGCCTCATGATATATACTTGTTGCAGGAAGCCAGAATGAAAACAAGGTACAAAATTAACCAGGATAAATTAAAATGGCCAAAAGGCCCTTCATTCTGGACTCATGGTGAGGATTTATGTGATGGGTTGGGCATTCTTTTCTCTGGGTATCATTTTAATGTAACAAAAGTTCTCGATATAGTCCCTGGGTGAGCCATGCTGATTGATTGGCTTTTTAAGCAACTAAAACTTAGAATCATTTATGTATATGTCCCTTAGAGTATTGCTGCCAGATCCGAGTTATTTCACTTGGTTCAACCTTATTTACATACCTCTAGGCAGGTATATTATGGGGGAGATTTTAACTGCGGGTTATCATTGACTGATAAAGAGGGTACAACAAAGAAAATGTTTGGGGACTCTGCTGCACTTAACAAAATTCTAGTAACTGCTAACATGAAAGCTGGATTTCGTGCCATGCACCCAAAGGGACAAAATACTTATTATAGAGGCACACATGCTACGAGGATTGATTTTATTTTCTTATCTAACAACATCTCTGTGTCTCATGCTGAGGTTATTCTTTGTGAGACCTCTGATCACATGGTGGTTTCCCTAACCTGTTCCCCTGCGGTGGGCTTTCTTCCTCACATCCCTACTTCCAGGTAGAAACTGAACAACACCTTACTCACTGACCCAAATATATCTGCGGCTGGTTTCGAATTTTTAAGGGCACGATGTACTGTTCTTGATGCTTACCATTCTGCCTTGGGTTGGTGGGAAGACACACAATTGGACTTGAGACAAATTTTTCAATACAAGGCCAGGACTAAAACCCTATCAGCTTATCTTACATACACTAAATTCAGACAAAGACTTTTAGATCTCATTTCATCTTCATATGAATCTCAGGTGGATAATTCTCAGGCCATTAAAACCTCTTAAAACCCAAATGGAGACATATCAATACAATAGGGCTATATGTCTAAAATTAGAAGCACGAAATGGTACTCAGAATTCTAAACCCTCCCTGGACATTTTTAAGGGATGCTCTGATAGAGTTGCAGCCACTTACATAGGGAACTTATTGTATCCAGACACAAATAGCCATAGTACTACTTTACCTCATATTAAAAAAGTGGTACAGAAATATTTAGAACATGTTTGGGACAGCATCATCCACTAGGGGGTCTTCTGATTTCCTTACTGATATCATAACACAAAATATCTCCCAGGAACAAGTGACCTCTCTAACTGTTCCAGTTTCTGTAGCAGAAACTAGGCAGGCCATCTCTCATCAAAAGAAACATACCTCTCCTGGCCAAGATGGCCTCATGGCAGAATTTTACCAGCATTATATAGAACTTTTCTCACCTATTCTGACAATAGTATTAAATAGTATTTTGTTTTCACCTTCGATTCCAAAAAAGTTTTCTGATGCCATTACGATCTTACTGTTTAAAAAGGGAGACAAATCAGATATAAGAAATTGGAGACCCCTTAGTCTGCTGAATGTTGACTATAAAATCCTCACCTCCATCTTACTGAGCACACTACTTCTAGTGGTCCCACACCTCCTTTCTGAGACACAGACGTGTGCTGTCCCACTCAGGTCGATAAAGCACAATTTATCTTTATTGAGGGATATTGCCTGTTCTTTCTCTATAAATAATCCTTCCATACTAATCACATTAGACCAAGAAAAGGCGTTCGACCAGGTAAATCATAGTTATCTATTTCAGGTTCTGCGTCATTACCACATTCCGCAGACTTTTATTCTTTGGGTCAAACTGTTATATCTCACTGCTTGGATCATCCCTCATTTTAATGGTTCCCCTGGGTTCCCCTTTTTTGGGCAGAAAGGTGTACGACAAGGATGTCCCCTTAGTCCCCTTCTTTACACATTTCAAATAGATACTTTATTACAGAAGATATTTCAGCACCCCAATATTCCCAGCATACCCTTACCTATGGGGGTATCACTTCCAGTTACCACAGCGTATATGGACGATTTATGCATTTGTACCATCCCTCTCCTTAACGACTCTGATCTGAAAGAAATCATCACTAAATGTGAGGATTTGTCTGGGTCAAAATTAAACTATAATAAAAGCTCAGTCCTCTATTTACCACCTGAGGTGGCACCTGTACAACCCATCCTGTTTGTTGGGATACCTGTTGTTGCTGGACCTACTACAATTTTGGGGCTATTTGCAGGCAGTAAAGATTATGCTTCATATAATTGTACATTAGCTATTGAAAAAGCTGATAGAATAGTGCTCTCCTGGAAAGGTTGGCCCATCTCTAAAAGGAAGAGTATATTTGTTAAAAACCGTTGTCTTACCTCAATTTTAGTATGTTGCCTCCATTTATCCTTTACCCTTGTCATTAGAGGCTAAAGTATACAATGTGTTTTTTTCAGAGGTTCTGGGGTAGCAGATTAAACCCCATTAAAAGGCTTTATACCTACCCAGACTATTGTTTTGGGAGGGGTGTGGATACTGAACTCCATAGCATTTTTCATACTTTATTTTTTACACATGGAATAGTGAACATTTTACATATCTCTCCATCCTTTTGGTACTCCATAGCCAAACTATCAGCTACCCCTTTACTTTTAGTCTGGAATCAGGCACCCTTTGAAATTCCCCGAAATTTTAGTAAGTTTAAACTCTTACTATATTTGCTACCTGCCTTCCTCAAATTACAGCAGTGGCATATTGCCCCGAATAAACTAATTACATCAACCAGAAAACAGATGTATCACTGTATATTAGACAGTATTTTATTTGAAGCCCCATTACTTCAGGACTTACAAGGGACTGATTTAGATTCTAGTTTAGTTTTTCAGCAGCTTACTGATCGTAGAATCCCCTTGAGATTATGGGATGTCACGTGGCTATCCTGTCATGGATACCTCGGTGTTCAGGGCAACCACAAACACAAGACTATAGAAGAAAGAATGTGTCCCTGGAGCACTTGTTCAGGGGTTGTCGAGACCATGCATCATTTTTTTATAAAATGTCCTTACAGTGCATCTCTCTGGGTCTTACTGTTGCATAATGTAAATGGAAGGAAAAATGCCTTTCTGCCCTATCCTATGAAATCTTAGTTTATGGTGTTCATCCTTCAACATTATCCACATATCACCCTAGCACACTGAGACTTATTTTTGCATTTTGTATCTATGGCAAGCACACTGTGCAATTTTGTTGCAACAAAATATTTATCCTGTAGGACAAGTATTGTCTCAAATTCAATCTCAGTTAAAAGCCATCTATCACACTGAAGAAAATAAACTTCCCACAAGTATACCACAAAGCATATTGGAAGAATTGTGGGTGGATTATGAATTAGCACTTTTAGGAATTAGTGGTTTATGTTTGTTTTGAGGTTATAGTTTCACATACATTATCTATGTTTTCATTTTTTGCCTTGTATAACATTTCTAGTGTAGGCATTGTAATGGTATTCTTTATAATAGGTTTTCTTGATCCCTTTTTAGGATTTTAGGTGGGGAAAAGGGATTGGTTATTTCTATAAATGCTGTAATACTTAATTCTCTTTTCTTATGATTTTGAGTGATGGAACACTGTTTTGTTTGTACACCACTTCTATGTTTAATACAAAAATGTCCCTACTCTTCTGCAGGGGGCTCTGTCTCTCCAGGACAGAATGGAGGATACCAGTTCATTGGCAGAAGTGGATGGTGATGGATGCACCTCAGAGAAGGTGCAGGAGAACAGCAGTACAGACCCAGAAATGGGGAAGGACAGCACTGATGATTTCACCCCTTGGGAATGTTCAGGTGTAGAGGTGGATAAAGATACTCCTATGGAACAGAATCCAACAGAAGGCATGCCTGCAAGTACAGCTATATCTGATGAAGAACAAACTCTGCAGGATAAATTGGAGCAAAAGAAACAACAATTATTTGAGATGCTAAAAGAAGCAGAAATGGAGTTTCAATCATCCAAATGGAAACTTGATGAAGAGAAAAAACAGAAGCGTTCTGAAGTGAGCCCTTAGTCTACCGCTGGTAAGCATATTAACTTAAGTTCTCCCTTTCCTGAAAGAATTGCTGATAGCAGTCAGGATCAAGTACCAGGGTCCCCAGAGTTAACTTCCAGTGCTTTCTCAGCAGAGGAATGGACTCCAGGCACAGCGCTGCATCAAGCAGGCTAGATGATTGTGCAGGGCCGTTGGCTGCCTGACCTGATGATCCCACTTCTGGGTTCCCCGAAGCAAGTGCCAGATACTGTTTTGGTTGACAGACATTTCCAGGGTGCTTTATCCGCAAATTGTGGAAAGCAGTGAATTAATGAGAGCCTAACAGTCTGTGAGGGCTGTAGCTAATTCCTCTGTGATACACTCTGAGCTGCAGTTGGTGGTTTCAGAAGGAGCAGTCACTGCCACACCTAATTCACAGTCCAACCTTGAGAAGGAAACAGGAGCTACTGAAGCACAAGAGAGTGATTTGGAGTCGATGGAGGGGGATGACTGAGGGTGATCAATTCGAAATGGCATCAGAAGGTACTTTTTCTATAAGACAACATTTGCCAGAAGGTAATATGGAGACAGAGCGGGACGGGGGGCAGTCTTTTGCTGACACGGAACCTGTACCACTCACAAAATCTAGCTATGCTAGTTTTAAAAAAAAAAACTGTAGAAGCAGCAAAATGAAGGCTCATGGTCAGGTTAAGGTATAGGGGAGACCATGAAACATTGCCAGATAGACACTATGGGTGGGATATTCAAAAGGGTTGTGCATGCGCAAGTCCAAAATTGCGCCATTCTGCGATATTCAGCAGGAGGCAGTTGCGCCACTGAAAACAGTCTGAGCAACAGCGCAATGCAAATGAAGGCATGCTCAACTGGAGGGGGAGGAACCATGCATAAACTGCACAGCCTGATACAGTATTCAGCCGGGCTGTGCAGAGTTGTGCAGGCGCAACCCCCAACCTGTACCTGCACGACTTTGAGCCAAAAAAAAAAGACTTAAGTCGAGGGCCACCCACAGGTGAGCTGCTGTATTGCAGGCGCACACAGCAGCTGCCACCTGTGGCTGCCCAACCCAGTCCTGTCGCCCCGCAGCTCGATCGCGGGCAGCAACTGTAAATCCCCACCACCACCCCCACTGGCCCGATCGCGGGCAGTAAGCTAATCACCCCCTCCTCCCGAGACGAAATGCCCGATTGCGGGCAGTAAGTTCAATAAAACCCATCCCCCTCTCGAACATATCCCTGGTGGTCCAGTGGACCGAAATGCCCGATCGTGGGCAGTAAGTTTAATAAAACCCACCCTCCGAACATATCCCTGGTGGTCCAGTGGACGAAATGCCCGATTGCGGGCAGTAAGTTTAATAAAATCCACCCCCTCCGAACATATCCCTGGTGGCTGCGTGTCCCCCCACCCCATCCACCCACGGCCTCACCACCCGCTCCCCGGCGGCGGTGGGTGGCAGCATCCCACCCGCCTGCCGCCCGCATCGCCCGACTGACTGCCCAGTAGGGCTGCCGCCCAATGGTGCAGAGCAAGAGCCAATGGGTGCAGCCCATTATCTGCCAGCGATCAGGCATTTCAGTTCACTGGACCACCAGACACGTCCGGGAGGAGGGGGGAGCCACATTGCTGCCAGCGATCGGGCTGGTGGGGAACCATGCCAGCGATCGGGCCAGTGATGGGGGGATTTACAGTCGCTGCCACGGTCGGGCTGCGGCGTCGGTCCCCGACGGCTGCTGCCTGGCAGAGGCGCCAGGTGCAAGTCCTCGAGGATCGGCGCACTACATGCTAATGGCATGCAAATGGGGACATAATCACATGCAAATGGACCCCTAAGCCTTGCATGAATTATAGCCCCATTTGCATGTCACCTTTTGACTATCGTGATTTTGCATGGTGCAATGGTACTGCGCACCGCCAAGTTGAATGCTCACTTTGTCAACTGCGGTGGCGCAGGATTCCTGCGCCATGTAGTAACTGTGGCTGGGGGTGATATTCAAGGGTGCCGAATGTCACCCCGGGCCTACCCTCATCAACTATTTTGCGCCAGCGCCAGGGACTTGCGCCTCTGAATGGCGCAGTTTGAATATCCCACCCTATGTGTGGAAAATACTGATAAAAGAATCTCTGCATTTTACACCTGCAGAAATCTATGCATTCATACATACGCCTCTGGACAATAATGTTAATATTAGTTTTTGTACTGCTCCACTGTTACATAAAGTCTGAAAATGGTATGCTTCGGTCAAGACCACACCTTTATGGAAAAAGTATGTGGCTATCCCCATTACAAAACCTTCCATCAAAACAGTTACCATTTTGTTCCATAATGAAGGGGTCAGCATTTGTGACATTATTTTCTGGCTAGAGAAACGCTGTGATATTCAAGGTAACCCTATACCTATTATGGATGACAATGGGTTTTGGACTGGGGGATGGACATTTTGGGTGAAATTAAAACATACAGTAAAAGGCATTAATCATCTGCCAAACTGCTTTTTCTTGAGGCATGACAGAGGTATACTCTTCTATCAAGGCCAGCCCAAAAGTTGCTATATAGTAGGTGTGGCTCTCTGTCTCATTTAAATACAGATTGCACACAAGTTAAGGGCTTTCAATCGGTATATCCCCACCCCCCAAGAGCGACACCATTACAGCGAACTACATCGAAGCCGACAACATCAACAGTTCTGTCTAATGGTGCACCAGAGATCTGGGCATACTGTCTCCCAGTCCTGCACCCCCTCCTCAAGACAACTCCAACTTGGAGTTGATTATATTTAGAATGGGGGTGCAGGGGGCAGAGCCCCCCGACAGAAAAAAAGGGACCAGGAGTCCTTTGGGATTTATGTTGACCGCAACTTGCCATCGACATAAATCCATCGCTGTGATGCCAGTTGACGAAACAGTTGTCGAACTGGCATCATAGATCCCTTTCAATGTGGTGCTCTGGGTCATACAGCCCATTTCTGTACAGTTCCCCCAGACTGTAATTTGTTTGGGGATGATGAACATGACTTTGGTACATGTCCATAAGTAGTGCATAACTCAGTGGAGTTTGCTGAGCAGGATTTTTACCTGCACAACACAGAAAAAAACATTGAACAACACTCTCATCCAGCCTACCCAGTCACCTCTGGGTCCCCCAGGGATCCATCTTGGGTCCCCTTCCCTTCAATATTTTTCTCAACTCCTTCCCCAAGGCATGCTCTGAAAAAACATTCTTATACGGACAACACAGTACTCTTCTCGACCCACCCTGACCCATTCACTTTACAACAGTCCCTCCAACAATCATTCAAAGAGGCTGAGTCTTGGTTTGCCGAGCATCGTCTGGCCCTCAACTATAAAAAATACAAAACTATGTTATTTGCTCACTCCCAGAACAAACATAGTGGCCTTCCTCTGCAAATCCTCAATTCCCAACAGGTACCCCTGGAACAGGCACTCTCCTTCAAATACCTTGAGGTCACCCTTGACCCTGCTCTTAACTACCATAAACACATCCGCCTCCTTAGCTCCATTGTAAACACCCTCATTGGCCTACTCCACCACTATAAGCACTGTCTCCCACCTGAAGCTCTGCAACTTGCTGTCTCCTCATCTATCCTGTCCCTCACTGACTATGGGATGCTGGTCTATGGGGCAGCTGACCAACATCACCCTCAATAGAATCAGTGTCTCACTAAATAAGGCATGTCACCTTGCTACTGGCTGTGATTGTCTGACTCATACCTGCTCTCTATAGCTTTACAAACTGACTTTATTTTGATGGGGAGCTTAAATACCAGATCTGTCTCTTCACCAACAAAATTACTAATGGCCTTGACCCCCCCCCAGCCTCTCACCCCTTCTGCAGTCTGCTCCTGCACCAAAATGTATCCATAGCTCCAATAAATTTCTCTTCCAGGTTCCCCACTGCAGGTAAGCCTTGTGCCAAAGAACGTTTCAGTACAGGGCCCCTCATTGGATGAACACACTCCCTACTGCCATCAGCTCTGAAGCTAAAATTTACCACTTCAAAACCCTTCTCAGAGAACACATCCGTACCATGGGGTGTGTGACTGCTTATAGCCTCTCTCAACTGAGATCCTCCACTTCCCCTTACCCCTCACATATCTCCTTAACCTACTCAGTACTAGGCTTTGACATACTCCCCCCCACAAAAAAAAACTACTTCTTCAGACAAGCGCCTGGTGTCTCTCAGGGGCACCTGTCCTGCTAAGCTCACTGTCCCTACAGCCCAACTCTCCCTCTCCGTCATCTGGTCTAGAGACCCCATGTAAATACTCTAGGAACCACATCGCTAATCATTTATGGTATTATTGTTTTTATTTATAACTATGATGTCCTTTTAGGACCATGTAACCAGCTGATTGCTTCCATGTTCCTTATGTAACTGTAACCTGCTTTACAAATACTTCTGTTTGCCTGTCTTATGCTTGTATGTTGTTCTCCTGATGTGGAGCCTTTGTGAAGGAGTCTCTGACTAGTAGGTTTGCAATTCCGATAAGATGATAAATAAATAAAAGACCTCTAGGCCTACTCCTGCTATTGTGGTGTCTGAAATTTCGCCACTGACTGTCTCACAGGATGAGGCACTGCATTCCCCCCCCCCCCCCATGTCAGAGACACAGTCTGAGAATTTTGTTTTAGCTAACCAGACAATCTTTGTTGTGGATCTCTCTCAAGAAGCAAGTATGCCTCCCCCACCCACCCTCAAGCAGAAACTACTCCAATGGAGCAAGAGCCCTTTCAAGTGGTGGCTTCTAAAGCCAGGAAACTACACACTACTGTCCAGAATTCATAGTCAGGAGAGGAACTTCCTTTAAACAACAGATCTGATGTTTTACAAAGTTGGGGTGACCAGATGGAGGAGGCAGATTCTGATGCTTCATTTCAATCTGCACCCAGTGATGTTCTGCCTTCCCAGCCACCTCTTCAGTCCAGTAAAGACAAACCTCCCAGGTTAAAAAGGGTGGCCTGATCTAGTGTTAAGTCCTCTAAACCTTCTACATGAATCCCAGACACTTCTTAGGCTGGCTAGCCTAAATGTTAACAGTATCAAATCTGATTTTAAAAGATTAACCACCTTATCTTCATTACATAAATGGCAGTGTGATATTTTTTTGTTGCAGGATACAAGACTTTGTACTGTTGCTGATATCTCTGTAGTACAAAGGGAATGGATATCAGGTGCATCCTTTTGGTCCTTAGGAGCAAACTCAGGTAGAAGCCTTGGCATTTGTTTTACTAATCCTAGCATACAAGTGCACAAAATGGTGGATGTTTGTCCAGGAAGGGCACTCCTTTTGGATGTGGGATTCGAAGGTCAGGCACATAGAATTATTAATGTTTATGGCCCACAAACGAAGGCCCTGAGGGTAGATTTTCTTAAAACTTTACAGCCTTTTTTGTACACGCAGTGTCAGGTATTAATGGGTGTTGATTTCAGTATTAGTCTTTTAAAATCTTATAAAACTTCAGCTGGTGTCAAAACATATAGCGACACAAACTTCCTTAGAACAGTCATTCAGTCTGTAGCTTTGAAGGATGCAGAAGCATCTCTGACTAAGAAACCAGCTCACATTTTTTTTAAAGGAGTATTATCCACTCGAATGGATTACTGGTCTGTTACTAAACTACTTCCCATCTCAGATACATAAACTATCCCTGTGGAATCTTCAGATCATGCCTTTATAAGCATTTGTGTTTCTGCTTCCCCTCCTAGAGCAAGTAGTCATGGAATATGGAGACTTAATGTTAGTCTCATGAAAGACCCAGAGGTTCTTCAGAACCTGGGTATTTTGTTAAAAGATAGGCAATCTGTTTTGTTTTTATATGACTTGCCCATTCAGTGGTGGTCTGATACTAAAATAGCTATGACCACTCTCTTACAATCTATCTCACGTCAGTATAGTAATGACCAGAATAGAGAATATATGAAATTAAGAAATACCTTTTCTAGGGCTACTATCTCTACAGACAGAACACAGCATAAACTTAACATCCAATATTAATGATATTAAAGCTAAAATAATGTAAGTATAATGCAATAGACAGCAAGCTTTAGAATTAGAACAGCGGTTTGGAACACAGGGTAATAAATACCAAATTAATCCCTTAGATGACTGCGGGACTAGACTGTACAGAAGTAATATATTAGTACTAAAGAATGAGCATGGTGAGTTATTGTCAGACAATATCTCCATTCTACAGGAAATGGAAGACTTTTTAAGGCAACAAAATACACCCCCCTGATTTATCAACTTCTGATTTTTCGCAGATTGTACAGGCAGCTGAGGTACCTACTTTAAAGAGGTTACAATCTCAAGATTTAAAACAACCATTAAGGTTGGGTGAACTAGAATATGTAATTTCGAATTTGACAGAGGGGGTGCACCCAGGTTCCAATGGCCTGTCTGGAGAACTATATAAAATATTATGTAGGTTGATTCTGGATGAATTGTTATTAGTTTTTCAAAGTATTTTTTATCAGAATTATGACTTACTGAACAATTGTCTGAAGGTTTGTTGATCTTCTTATACAAAAAAGGAGTTTGTACAGACTTTAACAACCGGAGGCAGATTATGCTCCTTAATACAGATTTTAAAATCCTGGCAATATTGCTTAGTGTACTGTTTATTTATTTATTTGCTTTTGGTAACCAGGTAAGTGCACTAGACAGAACTGCCTATTTTCAGGCAATTTTCTGGGGGCTATTATACATCAATCACAATGTTGCTCTGTCCCTGGGCATATGCTTACAGATGATCTATTAGTTATTGGGGAAATTATGTATAAGGAAGAGCTGGAGGAAGTAACAGGAAACTTGATAAACCTAGACCAGTCCAAGGCCTTTGATAGGGTTTCTCATGATTATCTGTGGCAGTGCTTGATAATCTATGGGTTCCCTAGGGACTTTATTAATTGGATAAAATAATGTTACTCTAAAGCCTTTGTACGTCCTTATGATAATAAATGGGTAGGGAATAAGTGTCCGGTTAGAGTGGGGGTAAGGCAGGGATGCCCCTTAGTCCTCTATTATATATTATTACTATGGATCCCTTAATTAGAATATTGTCTCTTTCCCCAGGAATACAGGGTATAACCTATAAGGGGAGGTTTTCAATAAAATCTATTTCATACACTGATGATTTGATACTGACTGTAGAGAATGAAAGGTCAGGTATTTACGCCTAATCCTATAGAATGGTACAGGGATTATCTGCTGCTATTGGGTCGTATATAAATACAAACAAGAGCAGCTGTATTTTGGTGTCCGCTCATAAAACAGCACAAGATCAACTGGGGGAGATCGCTATTTCACAACAACCCTATAAAAGTTTAGAGGTCTACTTTGGTCAGGGAAATATGCAAATTTATAATTGGGATCAACAATTAGAAAAAGGTCAAAGAATGGTAAAAAAATGGAATACGTGGTATATGAGTAAAGAAAAAAAGTATATTTACTTAAAACATTTTTGGTACCAGTATTTTTGTACCTTAGCTATATTTTTCCTTTTTCAAAGCAGAGGGAAATGGTTATTTTTTCTTGCTTTTTCATGAGTTTATGGGGTAGCTTGCTCAACCCTAAAACAAGCATTTGTCAATGCCGAATGTTGGCTTGCTGGCATTGGCATTGGTAGTGTAGAAGTTAGAGAGATGCATAATAGGAATAGCAGTGAAGTATTGAACTGACACCAATCCCACTCTACAGAGACTGACAGGCATTGAGGGTGTTCCTTTGGGTCATCAGCCATAACGCTCATGCGATTTCACCTCACCCTGCCCTGCAGACACCAACAGGTGTCAAGGTGTGCCTTGCAGTCTTCAGGCCATGTGCTCACCTTATTCCATAAGGAAATACTCTGAGATGGGTGCAGTGTAGGAGAATGGGGTGAACTTTGGGGCTGAAGACTCCAAGGCACACCTTGATGCCTGTCACCGGCTGCAAGGTGGGGGTGGGGGTGGAATGGTGTGAGCATTACAGCCGACAATCCCAAGTCACACCCCCGATGCCTGTTAGTCTTTAAAGGGTGGGGCATTATGGTTGGAAACCCTAACTTCCCAGGCATTTGTTGGAATTTTCATTTCAAATTTCCAACATGAGCTTTTTGTGACCCCACCTCATGAACAGTGGCACTATCAGTTTCTTAGCCGAAAGGTGATTTTGCACAGCGACTGCGCCATTTGGAGCCACAGGTGTGAAAACACATTTTGGGCAGGATGTGAAAAATGACAGCTGTACTGTTTATGAGGTGGTGTGAAAATATGGCAATTTTGAAAATCTGGAGTGAAAATATGAAAAGGTAGCGAAGTTACGAGTGTGCATAGAAACTGTGCAATGCACACCTATAACACGATCATTTTTGGGAATTTTTTCACCAAATTTTCAACAAGGGCATTTCTCCTCATGAACAGTGGTACTGTGATTTTATTAATCTGTCCAGAGAGGTGATTCCGTGCAGCGACCGCAAAATCATGTTTCGGGACTAAGTAACAAAATGCTAGTGACATGTTCAGGAGGTGGGGTCCCAAGAACCCCATGTTGTAAATTTGGGGCCAAAATTCCAAAAAATGGCTGAGATATCAACCTAAGTTGAAACCACCACTGAGTCCCATTATAAAGCTTACTGTCATTTCTTCAGTTTGTGGTTGGCCTTTGAAGAGTGCAGACGTGTCCCGCACCACAGAAGATCGCTGTTCCCCACCTCCAGAAGTAAGTATGGGGTGGGGGTGGGGAGGTTGGTGTGCAGAGGGAGGGTGCAGGTTGGGGAAGGGGGACGGGGGAGACCACGAGGGACCGTTTTATGTTTTATAGGTTAAATAAAATAAAAAGACTATGGGGATGGTTTTCTATTTTACAGGGGGAAAACAATAAAGAAAACATTTAGGCACACTGGGGTGGGCTCGCAGTGTGCCACAATAGTGAGGGGGGTGCATGCCATTGCTGACAAGGGGATTGGGCACCCCATTGTCCTCAAAGAACATAGATGGGTTGGGGGCTCTCGAATCTGACACCAGGAGTGGGCATCCTGGTGTCAGAAACAATTATTTTATCACACTGGGATGGGCTCCCAGTCTACCACATTAATGGGGGGATACAAGCCGACACGGGGATTGGGCACCCGCGATGTTGGCTTTGGGGGACTGTGTGGCGGGTGGCAGGAGCCACCATGTTTTGGCACCGTAGGGTAGGCTCCCAGTGTGCCACATAATGAGGAAGGGAATATGCCAATACAGGGATTGGGCACCCCGATGTCGGCTTTCCAGGGAGTGTATGTTGGGCGGCAGGAGTCATCACTGTGGAAAGCCATACCATGGCTATTTTACTTATTGAAATGTTTCACCAGGAAAGGCACACTGAAACACTGCTGGTAACTTCAGCCATGTGCATGACTGTGCACTGTAATGTGCATGGCCGGAGTCTTGTCATCTGCCACTGCAATGAGGAAACTGCACCTCACTGAAGCGGCAGATTTCCTTCAAGGTTTTGGCTCTCTTTGAAACTGCTGCCATTGCCAGCATATGCTCACTGATTGGCAGCTGAGGGACACACTCACTAAAACGTCCCCTACATCGTCAACAACTCTGACACACCTCTGAAATGTACTATTACCACAAGATGTTGCTTGCACACGTGCAAACCAACATAAAAAGGGCAGTGACATATTTGCCACAAAGGGAGGGAGGACTTGAAATGTTAAATCTGTTAGTTTTCTTTTGGTCTATATTTTTTTATGCTAACTTACTTCCTTTAGTCAAACAAACTAGAGTGGAATGGACCTTTTGGGCCTATGATTCAGTACAGGAGGGGCATCCAAATCATATTCAGCACAAAAATAATCATAAATATAAGATAAATCTGGGGTGGATGGGGTATTTTGATTATTTGAAAAAGTGGGGAGTAATTAGTCAACATTTATTAACCACTATGAGATGGAACCTCTATATTCACATATTACAAGGACATTACTTTATACAATCCTTTGAACATTTCACTCAACCAGTAAGAAGTGCTATAATTGAGGTCCTGACTGAAAAAAGATTCCTTCAGAAAGTGAGGGATATTTTATGGCTGGGAGTGCATGAAAAGGTTAATGTGAGGAATAACCATAAACATAAGGAAATTATGGAGCATTATTGTCCTAGAGACTGTCACAAACACACTCCACAGGTGAGGCCCTCTGCTCCCACAGTGCCAACGTCAGAGCGCAATATTGTGAACAGGTAGCAGACAGTGTAACCCTCCTGTTTGCTTTTGGATCCAAATTACCTTTAGTCTCAAGTTCTGGGAGGATTCAAACTGTGAACCTTATGATATCATACCCAAATGTACAGGCTCAGATAATATTCTCTTCAGGGGATGCAATATATCTTTCACCTAAGGGCTCCTAACCAGGTATCCCAAATGAACCCTTAAAACTCCATAAGAAGCCTTAGGTATATTCTTACCTTTTTACTCAAGCTCAGTAACACCATCAAGCTGTTGAATAATTGTCAGACTTAACCATCTATATGTCACATGCAAAAAAAGAACTGGCAGCCCCCCAGGCTTTCAAAGAAAAGGTACTTTACTAAAAGATGATAAAAATCTGAAAAATGTAAACACAGAACAATATAACAAAGAGCTCACAATCACATAAAAGAACAGGGGAAAAGTACAAAACAAAACTCCTACCACAATACAGTTAGACCTTTGCTATCTAAGGTATTACCTCTGGAAATGCTTAAGTTAGATCAGAGAACTCGGAGTCCCAAAATAATATGACATATTCCCATTACAAGGATACATTTCAACCCCATCTCCCCACCCCTTGGTGAGTCATCTAGCTCCTCCTCTTTAGAACTAAAAATTCCAAACATGATTTTCTAGCAGGAGGTATGTTAAATAATGTCACATCAGAAGGAAAAGCACTTCCTAAATATGACTCCTTAATTAAACATTTTCTCTTTGATCTTGTGTGGTTTCTGTTCCCAAGGCAGATCAAAGGGTTTTATAACTTTTAACACCATGTTGGCATCAATGGCCTGTTCCTCTTAAAATGTCATAAAAGTTTATTAGGCTCCTCTGGGAGACTGATAAAGTTACATTTGGTTTTCAACTTCAAAGCAGCAACAGGCCATAAAAGATAATAAAATGCCCTCTGAAAGGAAGGTAATTAATTAACTGGTCCCTGGTCAGTTTACATATCCTGTAGCTTCACTGAAATCTTGGGGGGGGGGCACCCATGGAAGCACAGGCTGTCTTATGTGAGACAATCACATACTATATTTTTATATTACAAATATCATGCAATAATCATAACCAGCTGGCCAAGCGTCACAATCTTCCCCACCTAGACTGAATTTGGGGGCGCTATCCCTTGCATGAGTTCCCTAAGTTAGTTCACTCCTCATAAAGATGCGATAAGCCATCTACATTCTGATTGGTCACTCCAGCCCTATGTAAGTTCATCATGTCATACCCTTGCAAAGCAAGACTCCACCTTAATAGTCTACCATTAGTTTTTACCATTTGTGTCAGTCAAACCAGGGGGTTGTGGTCAGTTTGTACCTCAAAATGCTGCCCGTATAAGTATGGCTCTAACTTCTTTAGGGCCCACACTATGGCAAGACACTCTTTTTCCACAGTAGAGTAAGCCTGCTCCCTGGGAAGTAACTTTCTACTCAGGTACACTACAGGGTGATCTTTTCCTTGGTTGGATGTCTGGCTCAGTACTGCCCTGATACCCATGTCTGAGGCATCAGTCTGGACCATAAAGGGTCTGCTATAGTCAGGACATGTCAATACAGAAGCACTGCACAGTGTCTCCTTCAGTCTGGTAAAGGCTTTTTCACAGGCTGGTTCCCAGGTAATTTTCTTAGGCATCTTTTTCTTTACCAGGTCTAGGGGAGCAGCCAGGGCACTGTAATTTGGTACAAATTTCCTATAGTACCCTGCTGTCCCTAGAAAACTCCTGACCTGCTACCTTGTTTCTGGTTTGGGCCATGCCTTGATCACCTCTATTTTTACTTGGTTAGGATGGAGCTGTCCCCGGCCTACAACATGCCCGAGGTATGCGACTTCAACCATGTCCACCTGACACTTCTCAGCTTTGACAATGACCCCGGCCCTCTGTATCCTGCCCAGCACTTTCCTAAGGTGGGACAACTGTTCCTCCCAGCTGGCATTAAAGATGGAAATGTCATCCAGGTACGCCACGGCATACTCCTCAGCACCATTTAACACCTGGTTCACCAACCTTTGGAAAGTGGCCGGGGTGTTCTTCATTCCGAAAGGCATTACTTTAAATTCAAATAAGCCTATCAGAGTGACGAAGGTCGATCTCTCCCTAGATCTGTAAGTTAACTCTACCTGCCAGTACCCCTTAGTTTGTCTGTCCGGGGCATTGGGTGGGCATCTGACTTCGTGACTGCATTCAGTCCATGATAGTCCACACAGAAATGAGTAGAGCCATCTGGCTTGGGAACAAGGACTACGGGTGAGGGCCAGGGGCTGTGAGATTTCTGATTACCCCTAAATCCAGCATTTCCTCCACCTCCCTCCTAATGTCCCGTTAGACAGTCTCTGACACCCGATATGCTGTCCACTATATGGGAGTCTGTGTCCCTGTCTCTACATTGTGCGTTGCTAAGGGGGTTAATCCAGGCTTGGTGCTAAACAGTGGGGCAAAACCTGCTAAAACCTCCCTTACTTCCTGGATCTTGTCCAGGGCCAGCAGGGGTGACAATTTAACTGCCTCCACAGAGGACTCCCGCTTGCTTTCTTCCAGCAAGTCTAGAAGGGGGTCTCCTTTGTCCATCCCCTCGACAGAACTACACACTGCAACGCCATGTCAGCCCTATTAGCATATGGCTTCATCATGTTGACATGGTACATTCTTTTTTATGTCTTCTGTCAGGTAATTCTATGATATAGTTCACGTCATTTACCTTTCTGACTACTTTGTGGGGTCCTGCCCACTCAGCCTGCAGCTTGTCTTTCTGGACTGGAATGAGGACCATAACTTCCTGACCCACCATGTACAAGCCAGCTCTGGCTCTGCGATCGTATCACACTTTTGTTTCTGTTGGGCAGCTGCCAGGTTGCTCTGGGCTGTCCCCATAAGCTCTTTCAGTCTTTCCCTAAACCTAAGGACATAATCCATTATGGGAGTTCCCTGTGTGGCATGCTTGCCTTCCCAGTCCTCCTGGATCAAGTTTTGGGGCCATGTACCCGGCGTCCACATAAACACTTGAAGGAGGAAAATCCTGTTGACTCTTGGGGCACCTCCCCGTATGCAAACAACAGGTGGGGAAGGTATTTCTCCCAGTCCCTCCCATGCTGTTTGGCAAATGCTTGGAGCATTGACTTCAGGGTACCATTAAATATTTCCACAAGCCCATTGGCTTGTGGGTGATAAGGTGTCATGCATCTCTGCACCACCCCACACTTCTCCCACCAACATTTCATCATGTACAACATGAAGGAACCCCCTCGATCGGTGATAACCTCCTGCAGAAACCCAACACAGGAGAAAATTCCAAGTAAGGCATTTGCCACTTTGTCTGTCATTAGTGAAGATAGGGTGACTGCCTCTGGATACCGGGTGGCATAATCCGCCATAGTCAGGATGAACCTCTTCCTGGAGGAGTTGGGGTATTTAAAGGCCCCACAATATCCATTCCCATCCTCTAGAATGGCTCCTCCACTATGGGCAATGGAATTAGGGTGGCTTGGGTTTTCTTACCCGCCTTCCCTATTTCTTGGCACCAGTGACAAGACCTGCAATACTGCTTCACCTGCTGGATGAAGTTGGGCCAATAGAAATTCTGGGCCAAATACTGCATAGTGTGCATGATTCCCAGATGACCAGGCAAGGGAATATCATGTGCAGTCTTTAGCAACTGCTCATGGTACCCCTGGGGAACGACAAGCTGCCTGCCTATCACCCTTCCCTCTGTCTTTACAGCCTGAGTATACATCAGTCCATTTTCCCAATAAACCTTATGTTTACCATCACCTCCTTGTGCTCCATCAGAGTCTGCCCAAACCTTCAGCTTCTCTAGACTAGGGTCACTTTTCTGAATAGCTGCAAACTCCTTACACATTCCAAAGGGATGGAACAGGTCCCCTTCAGTCTCTAAACTAGGGTTCCTAGCTCTAGCGTCAGGGCACTCAGGATCACTGTTATCCCTAACCCTCTAACAATGGGTCACCCCTCCTTCTTTGGAGTAACCCTCCGTAGCTGTTTGGTGAACTGCTACTGGGGAAATTTCTACCCCCTTTTCATTAGTCTCCATATCAGGGGACACAGGCTTAGGAACCAGCTTCCCAGTGGTTTCAACAATGGCTTCTATGGGGTTTAAAGAACTACAATTTCTCCTTCCCGCTTGGCTACAGGTAACTGTACACCAACCCCTGTCTGAGATTGTTGACACGGATGATGTCCACTGCTAACGTTTTGGCTACAGCCACCTGTTGCACAGTTTCCCCTGTTTCACCCCAGTCTAGGAGAACACTAGCGAGTGGCAATGTTTTCTCCTCCCCAGTGAAGTCTTGTACAGTTACAAATTTATTGGGTATAAGCTGACCAGGCTCTACCAGATCCCCTTTTACCAATGTCAGGGATGCTCCTGTGTCCCTTAACCCTTGTGTCTGTACCCCATTCACCGTGACTGGGTGCATGTGTTCCCTCATGTTCACAGGCATGCTTCCAGGGACACACAAACAACCCACCTCTTTCCTAGCCCCATTTTGTGTATTTCTTGTCCTTTTGGGACACTGTCTGTCAATATGCCCAGTTTCTTTCAAACCCAGCAGTCGTTTCTTTTCTCAGAAAAAATCTTTTCTTTGAAACCTGGGGCTAACTGGTTTTGGTGGAGGCAGTGAGGTTTTCAGCTGCCCTGAAGGCACACTTTTCCCTTTCTGTGCTGCCACACCCATCCCATTTGCTCTCAGAGCAGGTCTGCTCTTGGCATAGCGGTCCGAGAGTTCAGCAGCCTCTTGCACTGTTTTGGGATCTTGGTCCTCCAGCCAGGTTTTCAGCTCTGCTGGGCATGCCCAAAAATACTGTTCTAACAATATAGCATTTGAAATTTTATCTACAGAGTTTGCTTCAATTCCTTCCCACCAATGTTTTAAACACTGATGTTGTTTCGTGGCTAGCTCCTCGTAGCTCATGTCAGGGCATCTTTTGAGCTTATGGAATTTAGCTCTGTATGCTTCTGCAGTTAAATCAAACTTTCTTAAAAGTGCAGCTTTAAGTTTTCCGTAATCATTACTGTCCTCATTGTCCATTTGACCCAATGCATCTCGAGCTTTCCCGGTAAGAAGCGGGGAAGCTCCAGGACCCTCTAGGAATTTTTGCCTCAATACAAACTTTTTCAAAGGAATTTAAAAAGGCATTCTTATCCTCCCGCTCTTTAAATTCAGCTATCAATTTGGAATTTAATGGTAATCCAGTCCTGTAGTTCCAGTTAAACCCAAGCCACTTACCTGCTCTGGCGCTGGTGGTTGGAGTCGTAGCTTCTACAGTTCATGTCGCCTCTGGCGCTCATGCTCTTCATGGTCTGCTTCTTGCTGTTCACGTTCAGCTTCTTGCTGTTCTCACTCCCCTTTCTCCGCTACGGTTCTCTGGTGCTCATGATCTTCATGGTCAGCTTCTCACTGTTCCCGCTCCCTCTTCTCCTCTGTGGCTCGTTTCTCTCGCTCCACTTCTCGCCGTTCTTGCTCAGCGTCTCTTTGGAACTCCAGCTCCATTCTGCACAACTCGATCTGCAGCCTGATTGCTTCTGGCTCCAGAATGCTGGTGACCTTCTCCTGCTGCTGTGGCCCTTGGCTTGCACTGGTCCTGCTGTCCTCCTCACCCAATCTGGACATTGCACTGGCCGCTGGCCCCTCCATGCCCAAGGTTATGTCCTTTACAGTCACAGTTTGTGACTCGATGCTCTGGACATCTGCTGCCATCAGGGCATCCACGAGGTTCTGCTTGGTGACCCTCCCCTCATGCAGGACTCCTCTTTCCTTGCACAACTGCTTCAGGTAGTCTGCAGTGTGCTCACTGTAGTTGGAAGCCCTCTTCTTCCCTAACTATGGCTACTCTAACTTTGAAAAAAAAATAAAACAGGTAGGAACTTTGACTGTAAGCAAAATTATATAGTTCTGTTTCTCTTTTAAAAATAAATCACTGCCTTATTTTGCAAGTGAGCTGTACAGTATTAAGCTGACACACTGAAAAGTTAAAGCTTGTGTTACCAGATTTATTGCACCACTGCCAACCAAATCTGTTACAAACATACTCCACAGTTCAGGCCCTCTGCTCCCACAGTGGCAACCTCAGAGCACAATAGTGTGAACAGGTAACAGACAGGGTAACCCTCCTGTTTGCTTTTGGGTCCAAATCACCATTAGTCTCAAGTTCTAAGGGGATTCAAACTGTGAACCTTATGCTAGCATACCCAAATGTACAGGCTCAGATAATATTCTCTTCGGGGGATGCAATATGTCTTTCGCCTAAGGGCACCTAACCAGGTATCCCAAATGAACCCTTACAACTCTATAAGAGACCTTAGGTATATTCTTACCTTTTACTCAAGCTCAGTAACACCATCAAGCTGTTGAAGAATTGTCAGACTTAACTATCTATACATCACATGTAAAAAAAGAACTGGCAGATCCCCAGGCAGTCTGTCAAAGAAAAGCTACTTTACTAAAAGATGATAAAAATATGAAAAATGTAAACACAGAACAATATATTAAGGAGATCACAATCACATAAAAGAACAAGGGAAAAGTACAAAACAAAAACTCCTACCACAATACATTTAGACCTTTGCTATCTAAGGTATTACCTCTGGAAGTGCTTAAGTTAGATCAGAGAACTCAGAGTCCCAAAATAATATGACATATTCACCAGTTACAAGGCTACATTTCAACCCCATCTCCCCACCCCCTTGGATGCATCTAGCTCCTCCTTTTTAGAATTAAAAATTCCAAACATGATTTTCTAGCAGGAGGTATGTTAAATAATGTCATATCAGAAGGAAAAGCACTTCCTAAATATGACTTCTTAATTGAACATTTTCTCTTTGATCTTGTGTGATTCCTGTTCCCAAGGCAGAGCAAAGGGTTTTACAACTTTTAACACCATTTTGGTATCAGTGGCCTGTTCCTCTTAAAATGTCATAAAAGTTTATCAGGTTCATCCTCTGACAGACTGATAAAGTTACATTTGGTTTTCAACTTCAAAGCAGCAACAGGCCGTAAAAGAAAATAAAATGCCTCTGGAAGGAAGGTAATTAATTAACTGGTTCCTGGTCAGTTTACATATCCTGTAGCTTCACTGAAATCTTGGTGGGGGGCACCCATGGAAGCACAGGCTGTCTTATGTGAGACAATCACATACTATATTTTTATATTACCAAATATCATACAATAATCATAACCTGCTGGCCAAGCATCACAGAGACCAATGCATATTACAGCTAGAAACCATGGATAATTTGTATTTACCATGTCCTTATATTGTGGAATTTTGGGACACTGTATAGTCACCAGAAGATGGCAGACTAATGATTTCACCTGCTGTATATTACTGCTTTCTCTTTGTACAGAGGTTACTTTCCATTACAGTAGGCTAAGTATAATACAGGCAGCTTGAGGATTTTAATGGCCATTTTCCTGTTTTGGATATGGCAAAGTAGATGTAGGCTGGTATTACAGCAACAGTTTATTTCTCCATTAGAATTATTTTTTTCGATTCAAAAAGAATTGCGGGGTATTAAAAACACTGATAAGGGTAAAGAAAGTACTAAGACATGGCAGGATCGATGGGATCCTTTTTTTTTTGGTTAGTTTGAGGAAAAGCTGCATCTCTTATTATTAACAGTTGATGTAATAATTGCTTATGTACTGGGAGAAGTCATATGACTCTTACTTAGTATTAAGAGCTGTATCCATAGGTGCTAGAACCCATGGGTGCAGGGGGCTGTAGCACCCCCATTTTGGCCCATGATCATTCACGGTGCCTCTTTACTTGCACAAGTTACCTTTTTACCCTGTGCCTTTTACAACTCCAGCACCCTCACTTTTTCCCATGTTCCAGCACCCATGGCTGTAGTGATCATATGCTGATGTTTTTTTTTTTTTTTTTTTTTTTTTTTGATTTAGATATTTTTTTAACAGACAGCATTTCCTGTGGAGTATCACCCATGGAGTTATGTGTATAGCACTTGGCTGCAATGATATGGCTCAGATACCCAGGAATGTATACAGGTAACAATAGGACTCTGGTTGTTTCAACATATACTGGTTTGAGACATTTATTAAGAAACGTTCCTTATATGAATCTGATTAGACAGTTTTGTAGTTAATTTTAGTATGTGTAGCAAAATAGCATATTGCCCAAATGGGTATTAGCAGGTATGTAGTTTAAAAATATGATTTGGGGTCAATATTATGGGCTCCCTTTTGTATTTGGTTTCTTTTTCTTTCCTTTGTTTATGTCATTGGGACTTGGGAATAATTTCACAAAATAATGAATGGCAATTAAGGTTATTTCGTTAGTCTGGCTTCACGCTGGGGGGGGAGAATGTTGGGTGTAATTTCTCCTTTTTTAGTTATCTATTTTGATTTGGTTTTACAGAAAGTATGATTGTAATACTTATCTGAGGTTTATATCATTTTTGTTATGTTATTCATCTGTTTGTATATTTTTTTATATAATAAAAAAATTCTCCAACTCTCCTGTAGGGGAGCTCACTGGACCAAGATGGCTGCCACTGCACAGGGCAGGACTGCTGCCCCAGGGATGGAGAAGCTTGCCTCTTTTCCTACTGCCATTTCTACAGAGGCAGTGCCTGTTGGGATGCCTGTTTTCTCAATGGATGTAATGGATGGGATGCCCATGGACACACTTATGGATACTGCCAGAGATTATTTCTCAATGGATGAGATTCACAGGATGCCCATGGACCCACTTATGGATACTGCCGGCGATTACCAGGAAGGACTACTAGTGACAGATACACAGATTTCTGAAGCTGATGATCATTTTCAATCATTGTTAGGCAAGAAGAAATCCTAAGTACTGTCCCTTATTGCTGAAGAGGAGGCTGCTTTTCATCTGCAGAAAGTGAAGCTGGCTTCCTGCAAGTCAAACGGTAGCAAGGCTTCTGACATGACACCCCTGCCTGTCATCTCTGCTGGCTTTGACAGGCCGTATGATGCAGTAGCATCAAACATTTTATTTATTTATTTATTGAAAATCGGATTTACAACCTTCGAGTCAGAGACTCATTTACAAAGGCTCTACATCAAAAACACAACAGGAGACAGGTTGACAGCTTAGTATAATACATATGCTTATTCCATGGTATAGGAGTACATACAGAAAATATATAATGAGTAGGAGTGTATGGCCTATACAATTATGTAGCTGGCTAGACCAGGCTAAAGAGTTTTGAACTTGCCAAGGTTCATCCAAGTGGTGTAGGTTTAACTTGAGGCTTGGGCTTTAAGTGCCTGCCAGAATCTAGGTATCAGCTTCATTACTGGGATCGGACAAGGCAAGCCTATCAGGGTCCGGGAGTCGGCTATTGGTAGTGGTCGTTAAGCAGAACAGAAGAAAAAAATCACTGGCGCAAATGCAGAGACATGCAGATAGTATGTGGTTTTTGAAGGCTACTTTGTATGGGCCTAATCTGGTGATAGAGGTAACAGCCAGTGGAAGATCATTGTACCATAGTGGTACTCTGTATGAGAAGGACCTTTGGGCAAGTGAGGTTGAGACCTTGAAAACAGTCCATATCTGTCTGTTAGCCAAGCTGGTGTGCACTGTAGCATGGGCGGATCGAAGGGAAGCAGTAACTCCCAAGGGGGAGAGGCCTAGATGAATTTTTTTGGTGAGGAAAAGAGTTTGATAGTGGACTCTTTTGTCAAAGGTGAGGATATTTGTTAGGGCATACAGGGAGCAGCTGTGGGTCCACCTGTCTACTCCGGCGATGAGTCTACATGCTTTGTTGATGGCTAGATGGATTTTATTTAGAGCAGTGTGGTCGGCAGCAGAGTATACAGTTAGTCCATAATCTACTAGGGAGACAACAGAGGAGGTAACAGCAAGGTTAAGGGCCTCTGGCGGAAGGCAGGTTCTGTGTTGATATAGTAACCCAGTACAAATATTTATGGCTGCAGTGAGATTATTAGTATGTGGATGAAATGAGAGGCTGGAATCAAGTGAAAGGCCCAGGTATTTATAGGTATGAACCTGTTCAAGTGGGAGGTGGGCTTTTGAAAAGATTTTTAATTGGGCCTTACTGTCCTTGCTCTGTCAGTGGGCAAAGATCATTGACTTAGTTTTTTTTACATTGACTACCAGTCTGTGGTCCATAAACCCATTCTCGATGTGGTTGAAAGCGAGTTGTAGAGATGACTGTAGGATTGTGGAATCTGGGTGGGAGGCAAACAGTACCGCATCATCTGCATAGAGTAGCAGATTATTTGGGCAGGATCTAGGAAGGATGTTCAGGAAGATGCTGCAAAGTAATGGACCAAGGATGGATCCTTGGGGGACCCCAGAGCGGACTGGCAAAGGAAACGAGAGAGAGTGCTGTTTATCTTAACACGTTGGGACCTATCTGAGAGGTAACTTGTGAACCATGATATGGGTCCAGGGGACAGCCCAGTGAGGTGGAGAGTATTTATGAGTAGTGCATGTGAGACAGTGTCGAAAGGCTTTTGATAGGTCTATACTGTAAATACAGCTCCTGCTAGGTGTTTCTTATCCAGGGCATTGTGCAGTAAGTTAGCAAACACTGTGAGGGCGGTTGTTGTGCTATGCTCTGCTCTGAAGCCATGCTGTTCCATACAGAGTATATTGTGTGTTAGTAGGTAGTTGGTGAGTTGGGTGGCGACGATTTTTTCCAAGGCTTTTGAGTGGGGTGGACGAATGAAGATGGGTCGCTAATTGTTGGGTGATGTAGGGTCCCCACTCTTTAGTATCGGCATGATCATAGCCATCTTCCAGTCAGTGGGGAACTGTCCTAGGCATAGGGAGAGGTTAAGGAGGTCAGTCATTGGGGAGAGCACACTTTCAAGCACCAAGTTAAGGATTTTCCTGTCAAAAGAGTCATTGCAGTGGTTAGAGCTCCCGTGGGCCTTTGCAAGGTATGGCCTTGCTTCGTTCATAGTAATCACCCTCAGGTGGAAGAGAGGGCAGGCATTGCTAGGCTCTGGTGTTGTAGGGTTGGGGTCAAAAAAATTATTTGGTAGAATTGCACTCAGATCAGAAAACACAGCATTTAGGCCGTTGGCGATGAGGAGGGGGTCAGTGGTATTGTCATTGTTGACTGTAAACTGGGAGGGGGTGGTGTTCTAGATTTTCCATTCAGTTCTTTTAGATTGCTCCAGAACAACCTGGCATTCCCCCAGGAGGAAGCAAGAGTGGTTTTGTAGTAGTCTGATTTGGTTCTTCGTATTGTCCAGGTGCGACTATTACGAGCCATCTTGTAAGCAAGCCTATCCGCTGTCCCACCAGAGGCAACTGCTTTGTGCCATAGATCATCACGGTTCTTTAGTTGCTGAAGAAGGGCAGGTGTGACCCAGTGGACATTACATTTTTTTGGATAGAACCTTAGTGAGGGGGTTCAAATTTGTCACAAGCATTGTTGAACGTGAGAGTGAAGTGGTCGAGGGCTTTATCTATGGTTGGGGCTATATTAATTGGGGACCAGTCACAGTGTGCTAGATGCCTCCTTAGTTTAGTAAGGCCTCCAGGTTGCAACCGGCGCCAGGTATAACTGCTAGGTTGGGGTGTTTGCTGCTGACATAACCTGATGAAGAGGATGGGGGAGTGATCGCTTAATGCATCCGGAACTACAGTCAGGTTTGAGATTTTGTTTGGATGATTGGTAAGTAGGAGATCAATGAGGGAGCTAGTTCCATTTCTGGGGTTCCACCTGGTAGGCTGATTAACTAACTGAGCCAGGTCAAGAGCAGTGAAGGTGTCTTTTTTAGTGGAGGCCGAGCTTGACAACCAGTTCACATTAAAATCACCCACTATAATGTGCTTGGTTTTCGGAGGGAAACTGGAGATGTAGTTGGCCAGGGATTGGATGTCTGGGATTTGGTTTCTTGGTGGGATGTAAGCCATGATCATAGTTATAGTGGCTCTAGAGGGGTCAGGAGTGAGTTTTATTGTAAGGGCTTGTGCCCCGTGCTCCAGCGAGGGAGCCAGAAGGTTTTGGCATAGGAGGGAGTCTCGGACGTAGAATGCACACCCCCCTCCACGTTTGCCAATTCTGTCAGCTCTAACAAGGGTAAGGCCAGGTAGAGCAACAAATATGTCAGGGGTCTTCTTTGATAGCCAGGTTTCTGTGAGAGCGAGTACATCCAGCTGATGCTGCAGTAACCAGCATTGTAGTGGCCCCAGTTTTTTGGGCAGGCTGTAGATATTCATAGCACAATTTTGCCAATGTCATGCTTATCTCCTGCTGCTATGGTCTCCTCTCCTAAAGTAACTCCCGCTTCTCCAGTTCTGTTGATTTCCTCTGACCAATCGATTCCTGAGTGTCCAACTTTTGCAAGTACAGTAGACTCCCCATCCCAGATCCCAAATGAACAATTTACTGCCTTGCAAACTGGCTTACTGCAGCCTGCCCATATTTCTTCAGCTCACACTGCTTCTGCAACACTGCCTGTCCCAACGCAGCCTGTTCCTGCTATACTGATGGTTGTGAAGTCAGGATCAGCCCCGAAGTCTGCAGCTGGCACTCAGAGGGGGAACCACTGCCTCTACATCACTTACTACCTGCCCCCAGAACTGGAGCAAGGATGTTGTCCTCAATAGCAAGGACAGGACAAGAATGAAGTGGGATGTTGGAGCCCTCGCTCTCCCCACTCTGCCGTCACCTCCCCAGGGCTGTTTGGTGAGTCTTTTCCCATAACTGCCTTGTCTACTGCACTACATTATTCTCCATGTTCTAAGGAGAATGTCAAAGTGATGGTGGCCACACCTGAGACCAGTGCATGCCAATACTCCCCCACTCCCATTCTTTGAAGCATCATGACTGTTCTATTCCTGTGCGTCCGATTAATTACTATGATTTTTGTTTTCTTCCCTCCACTTCAAGGGTTACTTTACAGTTCCCATTACCACTTCCTGATAATTACCCTGTACAGTCTTATCCTGCTGCTCCCTGTTCACCAGTGCTTTCCCAACCGCAGGACACTTGCCATTTGGACGCTGTGCTTGTCCCCACAATGGACACTGATTTGGGACTTGCTATTGATTCCTCCCAGACCTCGTGGGCTGATAGGGTGGAACAGTCAGAAAGACAGGCTGCCGATGAGTCTCTGCCTACACAGGTGGCTTCTGCCTTTTCTCATTCAGCTCATATGTGGAGATCTTTTTGGAAAGCAGACTCTTCCAGCCCTCTCCCTGCTCCAGTACAACAGCAGAATGTGGTTCACCTGCTCTATGTTGGAGGTCTGGAATCACCGCCTGAAAGGGGAATATATTGGTAAACTCATATTAAAGGACTCAGTGCATTATCTAGCTAATGAGATTTATGCACTCATTCATTTCCTACTGAACATTTATTTTGACCAGACCCCTTCCATTCTTGATAGATTTTGGTCCTAGTACAACTCCCTGAAATCTTCCCTTCCCTGGACTCCATTTCAAGCCATTTTTCTCATGAAGCTTGCAGGGGTTAAGTCCAATACTGGCTGGCACAGATGTGCGACGTCATTGGAGACCCTACTCTAATAATGGACATGGAGGCTTTCTGAACTGGGAACTGGACATTTAGAGTAAAGTTACGACACTCACAGTTGGGACTTCAGCACCTCCCCAGTGTGCTCTTTCTGGGCCAGGACAGGGGACAGTGTTTTTATCCTGGACAACCAAAGACCTGTTTTAAGTGTGGTTCAGAAAACCACCTTAGCAACACCTGTGACAAAATTAGGAGCAATTTGTATTTAGAATTTGGTCATGTCAGCTCGAACTGTTCTCCCACGTTTCGCTGTAACCTTTGTGAAGAAGTGGGCCATTTGTACCAGACTTGTCAGTGGGCCTCGCACAATCGCGACAACAGACCCTTCCAAGATTGTTTGCTTACTGGCATGCAAACTGCTTTATTACAAAAACAGAACCAAGATCTGGCTTGTCTTATTGCTAACTCTTCAGATTCACTTGAACGCAATACCCCTCAGCACAGGTTTAAGGACAGCTGCCAGATGGGACCTCCGCCATTCCTGCTCCCCTGCAGGCCAAACAGCTGTCACTGAGTGCCACAGCTGTGGCAGCCCCTCCTATTCCTGCACATCCTGATCCTGAAATGGATACTAGTCCACTAAGTAGCAAGTCTGATGACAACATGCCTCCTCCGGCTATGACACTGGTCAATAGAAAAAGAACCTTGAGATGGATGAAGGTTCACCCTCAGTCTTCCTATTCCAAACTACATTCACCTCCTTTTATTTATTTATTTATTAAGTCTAGGATTACAAATATCTTTGAGCCAAGTCTCTTTTACAAAGGTTCCATGTCAATACAGTACAATACAGAAAAAAAATATGGAAGATAACATATTACGACTAGGAGAAATACAATGCTGTAGTCAGCCTTTGCCTTTGGACAACAGATTCCGAGGATAAATTGAACATGGATGATAGCCTGAACTCCAAATGTTCTTCATTCCAGTCCTCCATTCACCACCTCTCCTTGGATATGGAGGAAGACAGGGATAAATCGAAGGCTGCCTCGCAACAAAGGAAAAAGTCTAGGATAATCACCAGAAGCTACACCAAACTTGATTTGATTACCTGATTCTGTGATGCCTCTCCACTTCTATGTCCATGGATGCCACCCTTAAACTTGCCACCCTTCATGTCAATAGCATTAAGCACCACTGTAGGAGAAGCTCCCTATTCACTGCCCTTTATGATTCCCCATTTGATGTTTACCTTCTGCAGACAACTCACCTAAACTGCTCTAACGACATTAGTCAAGCACATGGTCATTGGATCTAGGGACCTTCCTTTTAGTCCTTTGATCAAGACAAGTGTGATGGAGTGGGGATTCTTTTTTGTGGCTCCTCATTTTCTCTATCCCATTTGGTGGATATAGAGCCTGGAAGAGTTCTCTTTGTGGATTTTGGAACTCAAGGGATGCAATTCCATTTCATAATGATCTATGCACTACAATCGAAGAAAGACAGAGTGGACTTGCTGAAGAAGGTTCATTCACATTTGTATGCCATTATGCTGTTGTTTTTGGAGGGGATTTTAACTGTGGCCTGGCACTCATGGACAGGGGAGCAAAAACTCAAAAATTGTTTAGTGACATAAATTTTCTGAACCAGCTGGTTATAGATGTGGCATTGATTAACGCCTGTAGGTCTAGACACAAGGAGGGTGGGTATACTTACTATAGGGGTACTCTCGCTACTAGGATTGATTTCCTTTTTACTGCCACACATATAGTTACTCAGGACATTAGCCTCACTCCAGTAGAATTTTCTGATCACTTGTTACTAGGGGGGTATATTTGGATGTATGATTCGATCAGCAGCAGGTTTTTCATATGGCGCATGAATAGCATAGTACTCAGTGATGTGGGTTGACAAGCCAGACTGTGTGATTTATTTACTGCTAGGCAGTCAGTTTAATGTTTGAATACTGACCTCGGTTCATGGTGGCTAGACACCAAGTTGGATATTGCTAACATAGTTCTCTCTCACACCACTAAGTCTCATAGATAAAGGAAGATTGCATACCTCACACTTTGTACACAACTGAAGTGATTGCTCACCTAGTCACACACTGCAGCAGGGAACTTTGGTGACCAAATCTCCATCATTAGAAGCCATACAGTATTATAGAACATGTTCCCATCAATTTGACTCTCAAGGGAACAAGGGCACAACAATATGTTCCTTAGTTGCAAGGTCACGGTTCAATGACGGTATATCACCCAGGTCAAAAATGCTGGAGCTCCTGTCACCTTGAAGAATGACATTCTTGATGTGGTGCATAGCTATTTGACTGACATGTTTGGCATTGGAACCCCCATTATGCAATATGCACATTTTTGCCATCTGTATTGGTGCTACCATTAAATAGTATGCCCCCTCACAAGCCCAATTACTCCTACGGAAAGCCTGACGGTGATTCAGGGGTTAAACAATAACATGGCCCTGGGACCTGAGGGCATTACTACTGAATTTTTTAAGACATTTGCCATACATTTAGTGGATGTCTTTCCCAAATTTTTTAATTGGATTCTTAATATGAAGAATCTGCCAGAATCTTTCTGTGTGGCTTTCCAAATATTTCTATATAAAAAGGGCAGCGTCTCAGACCTACATAATTAGCATTCTCAGTATTTACTTAACATGGACCTGAAAATGCTTATGAAAGTTTCAACAAACAGGTTGGCTACGGCAGCGTATTTTTCAATTTCTGACTACCAAACATGCTCAATCAAAGGATGCTCTATTTATGATAACTTGATATTGATACGTGAAATCACAGAGATGGGGATGTATTCCAAGACTGTGGGTTATCTTCTGTCATTGGACCAAGAAAAGGCCTTCAACAAGGTGTCTTGACTCATGGCTACTTGTTTGATTTCCTTTCACATTATGGCATCCATCTTCCTTTTGTATTTGGCTATGAAATTTATATCATTTGGCTAACATTATCCCTAATGTTAATGGCTATCTAGGTCAGACACTGGCACCGGAGTCGGGAGTCTGGCAAGGTTGTCTGTTAAGTCCCCTACTTTATGTTTTTTGTCTAGATCCAGTGTTACGTAAGATATAAGCCCACCCACAGATCCGTGGCATCGGTAATATGGAGGGCACAGCAAACATCAAGATGGTGGCCTATGTGGATGATTTTGTCCTGTTTGTATGGGACAGTCAGGCTGGTCAAGTGGCACTTGACCTCTTGCTGCCCTTTCAGATGATGTCAGGGGTGATGCTTAACCTGGGTAAGTGCAAAGGTTATGTTATGGGGTCTGACATGCCTAATTCAGGACACTGATGGAGTTGTAGTTGGAGACAACAATCCGACTTTGACAAATTGGGAGGGGAAACTTCATCAGTGTAGTGGAAAGGTCCAGGTTTGGAAACACTGGTGCCAGTCTAACAAAATGAAAAAAAAATTCTCCAAACTTTCCTTCTTCCTTTGTTTGCCTACCGTACCTATGTGTAGTTTGCCCTTTACTCAGGCAATTGGATGTTACCATGTTGAGTAATACTTTTCAATTAATATAGGGTAGACACTTAAACCCAATCAAGTGCAGTACCCTGTATCATCCCTCCCCACAAGGAGGTTCATATTTGAGACACCCCATTGTTTTTTACTTCACATTTTTTATTCATTGGAACTTGATAAGTTATTTCGAACAAATACACAAATTTTGACATCCTTGGTCAGCTAGGTGGGTCCTCCCTCTGCTGACATTATGGGACGCAGATGTTACCAAGCTCAGGACATCTGTTTCCCGGTCTATACCAATATATTTCTGGAAAACATGAGGCAATGGAAGATGGACCTTGCTCACATCAGACACTTAAGCAGACTGGCCCTGTATTGTTATATTATGGACAAGAATTTTATGGACCCAGTAGTATCCCCCCCCCAGGACTATACACTGATCAGAGACTGTTTAATGGATGATACTCAGCTGAAAATGTGGGTTGTTGTTTGGTTAAGTTGCCATGGCCGACTGGGTGTCAAAGCCAACTCCAAACATAAGAGCTTGAAAGAGCCCAACTGTCTCAGGTTGAGCTGTGACTCGAGCCCCGAAATGATAGAACACTTTTTTTTTAACATGCCTTTATGCACAATCCTTTTGGCACATTGTGACATCTACACAGAATGATGTGGTGGGCAGGGGTTTCATATGTGGACATTGTATTGGGTAGACTACATTCGACACATGACTATCACCCTTCCACTCTATGTTTTTTAACCACAATTAAGTATTACTTGTGGCAGTGCTGGTGTACCTTTTTGCTGCAACAAAAGGATATTCTTCCTGCTGCTGTTCTACTGTACACTTAATTGAATTGGAGTTAGGCTGCATTCACTTAGCTGACTGGAAGGCTCTACTGAAACTACAGGTATCAAAAAAATGGAGGTTTCTAGACAATCTTTTCAACCTCCTTGATTTTGTTTTACGCAGACAGTGATTGTTTATTATGTTTACGTTCTAGTCATGATTATTACTAATGACAGGATGATGTCCTTTTATTTTTCCTTCCTATTTACTTTGCCTGCTTTTTAATTTTCCCTTTTTGTCCAGTATGTTCATTTTTAGTTAAGTTTGCTGATTGTGTTTTGTACTCCTCGTTGGCTTCTATGCTAGCGTATCCCGAATCGCTACAGCATTTTTTGCATTTTTACTGTTTATATGTATTTCTTTTACAGTCTGTTTTTCCTGTTAATAAAAATTCCCCTACTCTTGCAAGAAGTGCCTTGGGTCCTCTTATTTCCACCCGAACACCCACCAGGAAAGCATCATAGATGGGCAGAAGGCATCTTGGTTTAACATCTCATCTAAAGGATTACATTCCCCAACAGTACAGCATGCCCTAGTACTGTACTCAGGTACCAGCATTTAAGGTATGAACCCAATCCCAGTGTGGAACTAGAACCCACAGCCTCCTGGTCTAGAGGTGGATGTACTACCAACTGAGCCACACTGACACCTGGGGGGGGGGGCTGGTATTACCAGGCACTCACACAGGTACTGTGTTTGGGGATGGTACCCCATAACATAGGGACCACCAACCCTGCACACCTTAGTAAATCAGAGTCTAGAAAGGGTCCTTACTCCTTGGTACTAGTATAGCTCAAGGGGATGAAGAGAAGTCAGCAGAGAGTCTTGGTTCTGTGACAAGTTCAACAAAGGTCCCCAGTGTCCCATTATGTCCTCAAGGAGCGTATCTACAAAGAAGCCTGCAAGAACAGGTTGAGTTGTTGTGTCAGTTCCCCTTGGAAGAAATAAAGTCCAAAGGAGATTGGCAAGGGCTCCCCAAGGGCCCGAGTATGTTTACTAAGTGTAGCTTGCAACTGGGAATTGTTGGTGCCCTTAAGCCCACTGAATTTTACTGTATTAAAATGAGTACCTAGATGCCACGGTTGTCCTCTGAAACTGCAGAACGGTAAGAATTCTATTAGTCCTGGAAATAAAGTAGGGATTGCTCTGAGGGGAACTCCACTGCAGCCCATTGTTTGTTCTGCAGTGGTTTTACATTAAGTGCCTTGCAACCAAAAGTTTTCCTCAGTTTATTAACCCTGGTCAACTTCCTCATTATCTGGTGTAAGACCTGAGGGCCCTGGTGCTACATGTAGATTTCTGCTTACCGCATCTTTTTGTTTTATTGAAGCACTTTTTTTTCCACAACAGCAAACTAAATAATGCATAAATTATACACTGGACATTTCATTGCAAAATACATGCAAAGAATCCAGTGTGAGTTCTTTCAATCAGCAGCAAGCAGCATTATGGCTTGGGAGGCCTGATAATCCGGTGATGTTTCTTAGGTATAGGGTGTGTCATATTGCTGTGGGACTGATGGCACATTTTAGTATCAGTGTCTTCCTACTATCACATCTGCCTGCCTGTCTGTTCTTATGGTCAGCACATAGCTCTCTTTGGTTCTATGTAATAAGAGTGAAAAAAATATAATGTAAAACAGTGCCTACAGAAACGGCAACATCACAAAAACAGTGATTGTAGAAAATCATGAAAATACCACCACATTTACTTTTTTTCTGGGGGCCCTCTGCCCCCAACCCCCCCATTGTAGGGTGTCTTTACCCCACACATCCCCACCTTATAATAATCAACTCCAGGGCGGACGCAAGTGAGGGACAAGGGGAAACTCAGTAGGGAGGGGAATTCAATGGGGGAAGCAACTGGGGAACGGGGCGCCAGCCACGGGATGGGGGAAGTGGAACTGATGATCCGGGGGATTCGAAACTGAAGGGGGGAGAAATGCAAACAGCACCACACCAAAACTTAATAAAAAAATGACAGACCCCAAATCAAAAGCACACAGACTCGAAGCCATGATGAGGACACCCACTGCACACACAGCCAAGAGCTCTAGCTGCTACGCCACAGAGGCAGCTCGACGGCTGTGCCCACAGCTCCAAACTACATTACTCACTACAAAATAGACCTGCAAACTCCTCATAGTCATACCTCACTCAGATAACCACTTGCTAGAAAAGGTATGTTGCCCAAAATGCATTCACTATTTTTTAATCGCCATAACTGATTCGATCATATTTCTTCGCTCTTATCATGAGACACCCTCTATTCCCTGTCTGAACCTGCAGTTTTTCATTATTGCCATTAGAATGTTAATAATGCCAACATGACTGTTAGTGAACTCAAGAAGTTGCCTAAGGATGTGAGGAGGATGGTTACACCATTGCTACACTCATGGTAAGACAGCAAAGACCAGTACAATGACAAAATTGACTGTTCGATGTACTGATCCGCTGTCTTACCAATGCCGCTGTCTCTGGGGAGTTTGCCCCTCCCCGAAACAACTCCGACTCTGGGTTGGTAATCTTTAGTATGGGAGGGAGGGGACAGAGCCCCCAATTTGGGAGGTGTGGTGGGTGAAGCCCCCTGCAAAAAAAACACTTGTGTTCCTGGACAGCACAATGCTGACTGTCAGCATTGTGCCGTCGCTGTAATGGCATTCAACAGGATTCCTGTCGATGCGGCATAGTGAAACTAGGAGAACAGAAAAAACATATGCAATGATCATCTGTCTGCTTCTCCTTTCACTTCCCTAAGCTCTAGTCTTCTCTTTCCCTGACCATCCACTCTACCACTTCCTGCTACTCCCTTAAGTCTCTTCTCTGTGACTTCACAACACACTCTTGCAATTGCTCCTGACCCCGTGTCATGGGCCCCTGTCTACCACCTTCCAGACATGGGTCTCCCTTGCTGCATTTGTATTAGTCCTTCCACTTCCTTATTTACATCTATTGTTCCTAATCTATGCTGTTACTGTATTTCCCTTTGCACATTTGCAGATTTATTTAAAGCAGCAGTGCAATGAAATTAGGGGAAAAAACGTGAAGCTACCTTTTTTCACTATAAAAGATTCCAAGCATCTTCCAGTTTTATTTGGTAGTATGATTTTCTTATTCCACTAAAATATGCGTATTCTGTAAATGCTGCAAGCAATGAGGGTGCACTAGGATGGTGCTGCTACTTCTAAGTTTCTGATTTGTGGTTGCAGTAGAGAAAAGTGCACTCACCCCTGTATGAAGGACTTCACGGAGCAATTTCTTTAGGTTTTACACCTTATTTACTGCAGCCATTTAGGAAGGTGTCCAAACAGCAGAAACAGGATACAAGGCTATGCAGAGCCCTGTCTTACATTTCACCTCCCCTGGTAGTCTTCATCATAAATGCTTTAATAGAGTTGTTTCTCGAGAAAAAAAGACATAGAAACATAGAAACATACATAGAAACATAGAATTTGATGGCAGATAAGGACCGCTTGGCCCACCCAGTCTGCCCATTTCCCTACCTACTGAATAAGCTGCAGATCCTAGTTAACCAGCAGCCTACTTCTTCCTACCCCCATCCCCCAGAACTGCCTTTTATGACTATCCCATGCATGCTTGAATTCCACCACTGATTTTGACTCCACAACTCCTTCGAAGGCTGCCCATGCATCCACAACCCTCTCTGTAAAAAATACTTCCTTAAATTACCTCTGAGCCGCCTCTCTATTTTCAAATTGTGCCCTCTTGTTCTTGACACCTCTTTTTGAAAGATGCTACCCTCTTGACTTTGTTGATTCCTTGAGGTACTTGAACGTTTCTATCATGTCCCCCTCTCCCTCCTTTCCTCGAGGCTATGCATATTAAGCTCCTTAAGTCTCTCTTCATATGTCTTCCGGTGCAGACCCTGCACCATTTTAGTTGCCCTCCTCTGGACAGCTTCCATCCTGTCTATGTCTTTGTGGAGATTGGGTCTCCAGAACTGCACACAGTACTCCAGATGGGGTCTCACCAGCTGTCTGTACAGAGGGATAATAACTTCCTGTTTTCTACTGGTGATGCTCTCCCCATGCATCCCAGTATCCCCAGCCCTCCTTGCTGCCCTCTCACATTGCTTGCCCGTCTTTAGGTCATCTGATATGACTACCCCAGGTCCTTTCCATTTTTGTTGTTGTTAGTATCTCACCCCCATTGTGTACTCTTCCCTGGGTTTTGTTTCCCAGGTGCATTACCTTGCACTTCTTAGCATTGAATCTAAGCTGCCATACATTTGACCATTCCTCTAACCTTGCCAAGTCCTTTTCTCATCCTTTCCACCCCACCCTGTGCATCAACTCTGTTGCAGATCTTAGTGTCATCTGCAAAGAGACATACTTTTTCCTTCCAGTCCTTCTGCAATGTCGCTTATAAAGACATTGAAGAGGACCGTCCTAATACTGAACCCCTATGGTACCCACTAGTAACCCTCCTTTCTTCTGAGTGGACTCCATTTACTATTACTTGTGGTCCTATTCTCCAGCCAATTCTTTACCCAGGCTGTCATCTTGGGACCCACCCCAGGCTGGCTAACTTGCATATTAATCTTTTGTGGGACTGTGTCAAATGCCTTGCTAAAGTCTAGGTAGGCCATGTCCACGGCCCCTCCCTGATCTACTACTTGGTCACCCAGTCAAAGAAATCTATCAGATTCATCTGGCATGACCTTCCCACTGTGAATCCATGCTGCCTAGGGTCCTGTGCCCCTCTGGCCTCTAGATACTCGACAATTCTTTCCTTTAGAAGTGATTCCATCATTTTCCCTATCACTGAGGTTAAACTAACAGGTCTATAGTTTCCTGCTTCTGCCTTGCTCCCACTTTTGTGAAGGGGAATCACATCTGCCCTCCTCCAGTCCTCGGGTACCACCCCATCCTCCCATGATTTGTTAAAAAGGGTAGTCACAGTTTGCATAGAAATAACATTGAAAACATGGCAAGGGTTAGAATAAAAAAAATGTCTAAAAAAGACTCATGGTGCACAGCATAGGAGGTACCTAGACAAGTACATTTAGCAGGTATGCTAATTAACAAATGCAAGACAGGGTGTGGGTTGTGCTGGGATAACCTCACACCTGGGTGGTTGGGCATGAGGCCACAGGCCGAGTGTGTCCAACGTCCCAGAAGTGAGGTTATCCTAGCATAACCCACACCCTGGAGTGCATTATTGCTATTATACAATGGCTCATTATTATACAAAATAAAAAAAAAATGTTTTTAGTAGATTTTTAGCGTGGCAGTATATCTCTGTTTCTTAAGTGTATGGCAACCAACTAATCTTCCAAATCATCATCCAAGGTACCTAAAGCAATACAGTGAGGTTGTGCTGGGATAACCGCACTGTGCCAGGGACACACTGACCAATCAGAGACCAGGACATTTTCTTGCCATTGTATAATATATTTCTTAATTTTAGCAGAAACTAGCTTTTTTAGTTTTTATTTATTTTGTATTTATTTATTTCAATCTAGGATTACAATACCTTTGAACCAAGGCTCTTTTACAAAGGTTCCATGTCAGCATGTGCAACAGTCATCATTTTTAGTTACAAACATATAGTCATTGACTTACAGACATGTAATAACCAGTACAAAGACTTGAGCTATGAGCAAGACAAGAGAAGGAGGCGGGTGTGAGTGGGGGGGAAGTGAGGGTAGGAGATCGAGGGGAGAAGGAGGTGCAGGGGGTAAGGGAAGTATGGGAGGTGGTTGGGGGCAGGGGCAGGAGTGGAGTTACGGGGGTAGGTAGGCGAGGGCAGGAGACAGTGCAGCCAGGGGGTCTTGTCGAGGGAATAAGACAGGTAAGGTGCTAGAGGTGCAAAGACTAATTGTAAGTGCTGGGGCATGTGCAGCTGGAATGGTGGAAATGTTAAGATGGGCAATCGCAGGATACAAGCAGTGAGAGGCGCAGCTTGGACTTGAAGAGGCCAAGTGTTGGAGCGGTCACTATGTCACTGCCAAGACAGTTAAGCCAGTTGGATGCCCGATAGGAGAATGATCTTTGTCCTTGGCTCGTGCGACATCGTGGGATATGTAGTAAATGGGAATTGGATCTCCTTGTAGTGACGTTCCTATGTCTAGGCTTAAGGAGGGCACAGACACCAGGTGGGGCAAACCCCATTATAATTTTCTTGGCCTTGATGCAGGTTTGGTATTTTATGCATTTATCCAGTTGAAGCCATCCAAATTGGGAATAAAGATCACATGTGAAAAAACATTTTTCATTGCACTGCTGCTTTAATGTTATGCACCATATTGCACTGTATTTCTCTGCACCTGTTGTTTGTCTTTTGCATAGTTGGTAGTTTATTAAGCTTTTTGCATGTAGTTCTATTGCTACTGATCTACCTGGACCCCCCCACACACACACACACCCTGGAAGTACCTGGAAAAAAGCTTTTACCAACTCAGTATGTCCTTCATGGTAAAAACTTTAAAACAAAAATCGTTCTCTCTCTGATGACCGTCTTCTAAGTGATGAAAGCGTGCAACCAAAAAGAAGGAATGTGTTCCTTGACAGCTGTCCTTGTCATCTAAAATTGTATAGTCCCACAACGTGTGCATTCATTGAACAGAAAGTCCTTTCAATTTACATAGACATTTATTTGTTGTTGTTTACTTAGGAAGGTAAGCTGAGACACTGTCCCATTTATCAACTACATCTCCCCATCCTCATTCACAGCTGAAGGGGCCTTGGTTTCTCTGACATGTGTGTAATACATTGCCCTCAAGACACTGGGAACACCAACAGTATTATATTACCCTTGTTGAACTAATTCCTGTTTGCTGGACATCACTTGGAATGTCTGTTTCCCTTATCAGTACATCAAGGAACTGGTTGATTAGGAGAAAACAGGCTGTGTAATGCCATTAGTATCACCTCTTCTTGTCTAAAAAAGTGCAGATGGCCAGGAAACATAATGCATCTGACACCATGACAGCCACTAGGATGGTGCAGATAAGAGCTGAGTCTCTTGCTAGCTCAGCACCCAACTCTGCACAGAGATTAAAGGCTGCATTGTGTAGCTGCTATCTGTCAGTCACTTGCTCCTTAGATTGAGGGAAAATGCTTGGGAATGATACATTTAAATGGAGGTTAATTATGCTCTACACAATGGAGAGATTAACTATTTTGAAAAGCTGGGAATGGTTGGGCTCCCCTTGTATTGTACAATAGTCTAGCTCCAAGATGGGTAGCTTTATGAACTTCTCTTTCCCTGATCAGCAAACGTGCAGGCATAAATCCCAAACTCAGTGGCCACTGTGGTTTCCTGAAATGAATATCAACCAATACTCAAGACAGAACACAACAATACCATTTGAGTACATGTCAATAGTATTTTGCTCAGAGAGCTATTTCCCCATGGAACACGCATCCTGGGATAGTGGTAAATGTGGGGACATTCACATTATTTAAGAAAAGATTAGACACCTATCTAATGGGGAAGGGTATAAAAGGATGCAACCAGTGCTATAGAGAATATAGAGAATAATGGATAGTTACCTATCGGTAATAAGCTGGTTAGTGCATCGAGAGGTTGCCATGGCGACAGCATTAACTTTGAGAGCGAAGCTCGAGAGGTTTGGTAGCCATTGGTAACCTCAAGATGCAGTAACATGGCTTGTTACCGATAGGTAACTATCCATTGTTTTTTATAGTGTAGGATACCCCCACAAGCTGTAAAACTCATTTAACCCTTCCTGTGCCACGGACTAATATATCAGTCCAGAATTCCTATACGTTCTAATTCTGTTGGCAGCCTAATCTGTCCTACTGTTTTTTTTCCTCCCTCGGTGCTGCTTTCCTTCAATCTACTTTTCATTGCGGTCACTTCCTGGATGTGTAACGTGCATGCGCTAGCGCGTTCGATATTGTTAAGCTGTAGTAGCTACATAGCTAGTGCAGCATAACAGCTATGATGATGTAGCTACTACAGCATAACAATGTTTTGAAAGGTGCCAATTTTTATCGGTAACAACGTTCCATCATACACTATAAATATACACTACAACTGTGGGGAGTTAAAGGAAGATGCTCCTGATGCGTCCTGGGTCAAGACGAGTAACATACACTGTGGACAAGCATTAATGCTTACATTACTGTTGCCTGGTCTTTGCTGGTACATATGGGTCTTGCACAGAATATTTATTCTCTATATGACACACAAGTACCAAGGACCCATTGTCAGATGAATAACACTCATTAAAGAGTCACCAACACCTCCAGGAAAACTTTGAATAATATACTATTTGGACACAAAACCACCTATATTTCTCATAATCTCTGTATTTTTTTTCTTGACATTATTTATTACTGAGGTTTAATGCATAAAAACAGGATGTTTGTTCCTTGATAGTTCATGCGCTCCTATTGCTTATTCCCAACCTGATATCATAATACTCTGCTTGTGACATCACAGTTATTCCCATGGCTGTGATATCACAACAAAGCATTATAATTTCAGGTAGGGCGTATGCTGAAGGGGTAGATGAACTCTTAGGGATAAAGATCATTGACTCAATTTTCAAAGCCCCTGATTTCCACAAGCCCTGGGTGTGCTGAAGGTATGGTGCATGGGGCTTGCAGCAATCACCCGGCTGGCGATCCGGAGTTTCAACCCATGTGCCAGGTGCCGCAAATTAGATCGACTTTTTCTTGTCTAGCTTGTGGCATTCCTGGGGGCTATTTTTATGAGCATGCATCAGATATTTGGTTCAAGCTGCCATAAAACATGAAAACTGTCGCAATTGTGCCCAGTATTCGAGAATCAAAGGGATTTGGCACATTGCCAGAACCTAAGCGATGCGGGGCACGGCTTGGCACAAGCTCTGCTCCATGCTTTGAAAATTAAGCTCCATGTTTTTTATGGGCAATCCCTCAATAATAAATATGAGGGAGGAAAAATCTATATAAGGTAAATGAAATACAAGCCTAATTATTTCTAAGTATTATGATTTTCAAAGTTTTCCCAGAGGAGTCAGCAGCTCTTAAAGAGCGTGAAGCACTACATGCTGCATTCAAGAGTGAAATAACCAGTGCTCATGGCAGGTAACTGGAAGGGTCATTACTGGCCTGCATCTGTGTATAACTTCCTATGTTTCCTGGTGCTTATCCTGTTTAGGCACATCTCCGGATGTGTTATTGTTTGTGATACACAAATTGGATGTTGGATTATTTGTATGTATCAGCTACTGTAACTGCTGTCAACATCATTAATCTCTGCATGGAACTTTCATTTTACTTTAACATCCTCCTCCAGTCTCTCCTGGTCCTCCTCTGTCTTTTATGTGGCCAATCAGTATTGTGTATTAGAGCTGCCCAGAGCACACTTAACGTGTACAGTATGCCTGCCTGCAAACTAAGACCATTTGCATTTTATTTATTTTTATTTTAGTTATTGATTGATTGATTTAGTTTTTATTGACTGGGAAAGGAGGGCTAGACAATTTTCTGTCTATTTTCAGCCTCATCCCAGGGAAGGGGGGGATACAGATGGATGCCACCTGACATTGAACCAGATTAAGCTGTTGGTGGTATTTTTGAACCAGGTTAAGCTGTTGGTGGTATTTGTAATGTATTTTTAGTTTGAAGTAATGATAAAATGAAGGAAAACTGCAACACTTAACGCTGAGAAAAGAGTGATTACTGTACAACTGCAAAGTCCACAAAAGCAAAGAGCCAGAAGCAGCAGACAGACTACCCTTAGAAACAGTCAGTTGTGAAAGGTGTAACTGGCGCATGTGCAGACAAGTCATGCCCTGTATGATTTACATTTTCTCTTGACTGAACACCACAGAAGAACCTCTGCCTACTTGGCCTCTGGAACTCAATGGGTGATGAAATACAATGTTAGTATAATCCCCCTTTGAGGGCTTACTAGTAAATTTTGTGTTGTAGCTGCAGTGTTTGGAGCTGGGGCCCTGCCTGCCAGTGGGGGCGGGGGGTCTCAATTCAAGGATATGAGTAGGAAGGTTTTGGCAGGAGAAGGGAAATCTCTGTGTAAGAGCGAAGAGAGAAGGTGGCCTGAGTGTGTTTCGGCCATGAGGGCTTAAGTTTGGGGTTGGGGTGGGCTGCTTGCCACCCCGGTCCTCTGCCCTTGAAGATCAGTAGAAGAATGTAGCGGTTGGGGCTGGCAGGAGTCCGGAGCTGTATGGGGACTACCTGTGCCAGTGAGGAACCAGAGCCCAGGACGATTGTAAGTGGTATACCTTGTGATTCTCTGGCACCTCTTTGGGGCAGCACAGGTGGGCACCCCATTTCCTCATCCATGGGCGAGCACAAAGTAAAGTCCTGTGCCCGGTCATTGGGGCAGCACAGTGGTGGCAGTCCATGCTGTAGGGAGGTCAGTGGTGACAGCCTGTCTCCCTTTCCAGTGGCACTTCGGCCTGGCCAGGAGGTGTTGGGGAGCCTATTCAGCCTAAGAGTACAGTGTGCATGGGTCTCCAGGGTTGCCTGGGCTACTAAAGAAACACCCTGTGATACTTGGAGCTGCACAAGGCTTAGGATAGAGGGGACTTTGCATTTTCCAAGAGACTTTGTTTCCTGTGAGAAGAAGACCACCAGAATGGGAGCTCTGGATTTGAACCACTGGTGCTGGGAGGATCGTTTGCGGCATTCAGCTACTCTCCACCCTGTAGCTGGTAGTATGCTATGTGCTGGTTAATCAGTCCCAGAAAATGTGGAAAAGAAAGTAAGTCTGTGCAGGAGGAAGTTCTGCGAGAAAAAGAAAAAAGATCCAGTTTGTGGCCTGCTTTCAGCCTACTCTTGTTTGCTGCTGCCTGTTTGGCCCTGAGGGAGCATTGCAGTTAAGAGCTTCTGAAATCTAAACATTTGCTGCAGACTGTATTGGGGATCTCACCCTAATGGTTACCCACAGTATGATTTGCACCCTTTGCTCAATGGTGTGATTTAATCAAATTTATTCAATTAAATCATCTTGTTTTCTTCTTTTAAACCAGAGTGCACAGTGGATTTTATTCACGGTATTGTGTGATTGCATTAATCAAGTTTGCCCCTACAGCTGCTGTATCCCCCTCGCTGCTAAGTAAGGCTGGCATCCCCTGCAACATCATCTAGGAACCCAGGTAATGAGTTTTTAATGTTCTGGGACTGTGTTACTGGCTGTACAGTGTCTTCCTCCCACCAAAGTTACCATATGGAATGCCCCTAGATGCCAGGGGGCTGTACATTAGTCATTCCCTCCACCATTATTTCTTCTCTTGGTAGGGCCCTCCTGGCTAAGAACCTCATATGAGAAGATTCTTTTCTTATCCAGTTCTTTTAACAAAACATAAAAACAAACAAAAGAAATCAGACTCATCTGGAATGGGAAATTTGGGACAGCAAATATGAATAACCAACCCCCAGTTCAGATGTCAACTTTGCCCACCCCTTGCACTAACAAACCTAACACAAACCTAGTCTTTTCATTCCAAGGATATTTTCTGATAAAGTCTTACAGGTCAACACTTGGACTGCAACATTTTTCCTGAACCCACACTCCTACCCACCCACACTCCCATGTAGACATGACTCCACACACCTATCCACCCACCCACACCCCCATGTACACACAGACCCACACATCTACCCTCCAATAGGCACACATACCTTTAGGTACAAATGTACCACATATCTTTGTTGCTTCCCCCACAGACTGCACTCCCCAGCCAAGTCCCTATGTCTCCCATTAACAGGAAAGTGTCATTTACCTGGACAACCTCCTTGTCAGTGGGAAAATGCATCTGCAGCGCTAAGCAGTTGACCCTCTAGCCTGGTGCAGAATTGTTTATCCAGGATAGCTTGACTGAAAAGCAGTCCTGTGTTTTCACTGGGGTCTGCTTGATTTATTGATTTCAAAAGTTTTATGAGGAAAGACATACCAAGCTGGTAAAAACTTGTTTCCAGATGTGTCTGGAGGGGAAAGACAATAAAATAAGCCACAATAAGTACAATAAATTCACTAGTGGTGCTTGAATATTGCTTTGGTGGATCTGACTATCCTTCATTGGATAGTACTGATATCTGACCTTGGATCCAACTAAAGTTGGATTCCGGATCCATAGTCAGATAGTTGTGAATCGGAGGTTGGATACATCAGATCCAGCCTCGGATTACTGGATACAGTGGTGAGATCCATCGGGCTCGCCCACGTCATGACAAAAACAAAACATGCTCAGTAAAGAAGAGCATGGGCAAAAGGGTGGAAGCAAGATGTGCGATAGGCAATTGAGTCACACCCCACCCCCCTGACTGCATACTGCATGTTACGATCACACCCTTCCGGTGTCACCATAATTTCCCATGGGGGGCTCTGCCTGCATCCCCAGTGGGGGTTGCTTCAACCCCCACCACATGCCCTCAAATATATAAACACCCCCCACCCGGCACACACTATGGAGAAGAACAGATCCACAACTATGGCCCCATCCACCCCATGCTCAGAGTGGGCTATGGTCAGAAATCCTGATCACCACCATGACATTTGCCCTCATCCCGACGCTCACATTCCGGAGCCCTCTTCGCAGCACTCTGTTAACAGTATATCGATCCATCGGGATCCAACCTCAGATAGGTGGATATGATGGTCAGATACTTGGATCCAATGGTCAGATCCATCAGATCCATGGATATCTCAGATACTTACAGTGGATCCTAGGAGGTCAGTTGCTTGGTCGGATGTATCTGCCATCCAATGTTATCTGATATCTGACCAAAATGATGGTATCTGATGGTATCCAACCCAGTAGGATACTATCCAAGCAACACTATGATTCACAGCTGTGCAAGTAAAACAAGCAAGTATCCAGCACTGAGTAATACAATATAACAAGGTGCCTAAGCTAAAGTAAATTTGCAAATGATCAACAATACTGTAGACTGGGAAGGGGAGGTATGTCTGGAGGGGTGACAGTGCAAACGCGGGGCTAGGGAGAGCAATGGCTGGAGGGTGGTGGATGGATGCATATGGCCTGGAGTCAGGAGCAGTAGCAGGGGTGAGTTGAGAAGTCACAAAAGAGAGACTTGAGAAGGGAAAAGAGTGGATGGTCATGGGAAGAGAGGACTAAAGCTTAGGGAAATAAGAAGAAGAAGCAACTTGACCCTCAATAGATTTCCTAAGGGAACGGGAATGAGAGTCAAAGTTGCAGAGTGAGTATGACAGCTATGGGGGATGAAAGGAAGGAGGTAAGGTAGTGGTTAAGGGAGCCAAGTCAAAATTTGGAGATGAAGGAGGCACAGTGGGTGCTTTTACCCAATTATACAGCTTCGAGGATGGGAAAGCAAAAGGCCGACTTGCTGTTTCATGTAGTGGAAGAGGGCATGGATAGATTACAGCTCTATGTTGTAAACACTAGGCCAAACTTCTAGTTTTCTTCTGCTCTGCTTCCCCACCATGAAGGGTCACAAAGTGATTCAAACCTGGGTCTCCAGTTTCACACGTCAGCATTTCTGATTACTTAGTGAAACTACTGTCCTCCAATTGCCCCTCTCTCAGGGTCACAAAGTGAATAAATGATGGTACTGAGAGTAAACCTAGGATATACACTCTAACCACTAAGCCGAGTATACCAAATGGCCAACCTCCAAACCACTAAGCCAGATAACCACAGACAAACAGATACAGCAATACACAAAGAAACATGCACATATCCCAAACAGGTAGTGCAGTGGTTAGAGTACAAGCTTGGAAAGCAGGAGAGCCTACTCTGAATCCCACCATAGCCACTTAAAGTGTGACACTGAGTAAGCCTCTTAACCTCTGTGCACTTCAGTCTGCTAGGCTGTAAAAACTGCAAAAAAGCCTGAGCCCACAGACAGTGAAGTATTACATTTCAGCTGGAAACAGAGCTGGTAGTCTGAACATCATCTGGCAGTGAATCTAGATCGAGTGACCTGAATGTCCTACTGTAGCTTTTTGCAAAGGTTGTTTATATGTGCAGCGTAGTACCTGCTTTATAGTAGGTAATATCCAGTTTTGGGCACAAATTGTTAAAACCAGGTGCAAGTGTTAAACCCTATTATAGTTTGGTGTGGAAATTGCATCTAAACAGATAACATACTGAAGATGCAAAGATGGTAGACGGCCAAAAAAGATTAAAAGTCCATGAAGTCTGCCCTGTTGTTTCTACCTAGAATTCCTCAATCCTTTTGTAACTCTAAGAGCCTCTGCCCTCCCTTTTTGCTTCTAATTATCTCCATGTACATATCCCGTTGGGGTATGACTCTTGAGATAGTTCTAACATTAATCACATTACTGGGTAGACTGTTCTGCCTACCTTCAAAGAACATCAAACCAGAGCAGCTACTCAGTGTGTGGTGCTCACTATAGAAATCACAGTAGACAGTACAGCAAACAGTGGCACACACTCACGCCAGGAAAACTGACACCATACCAAGTCGATAAGGAGCTGATGTCCGTTTATTGACAAAATCAGCATCTCCCACACTAGGAACACAACAGCCAGGAAAGTCTCAACGTTTTGCACAGGCACCCTGCGCTTTGTCAAGAGAATGATGTAACAGACAATTTAAGTAGCTTAAATAGCAATCATCAATTACACACGTGTGTTATGTTAATTCATATAATATTCATTAGTGCAATCTTTCAAAACCCACGTGTATTTGCAATCAAACAATCTGTCTTAAAACACAGTCTAAAAGACTATTATTATTGAAAAACCAGTGCTGACAGAAAGCTAATATCTGTTGTACACTTAACACCTAAATTTAGTCTTTAATCATCTCATAAATGCACGGTAATTTCACCTTATCATGTAATACTGGGAATGAGGTAGCTTGCAATTTAAAGATCCAGAAATGTTCTCCACAGTCTAGAGCCTCATACAAGTCACCTCCCCTGGGACTCACTTTCGCCTTTCTTATTCCTGTAAAGAACCACATGTGGTCTGCAGGATTTTGTACATTCTTTATGTGATGAGCATTTGCCACTACTCATACATGCTCTTCCACCTGATCTTTAAACTTTCTTTTTGTCCGTCCAACATAATGAACCCCACACTTGCAAGTCTCAAGGTAAGTTGCATGTATCATGGTTAATAAAATCAAGGATCTGAAGTGTCTCCCCCATTTAGCCAATTAAAAAACTGCTTGGAAGCATTTACATTCATGCAAAACTTACATCTCTGACATCTAAATCAGCCCTTTGGTAATGGGGGAAGCCAATTAAAACAGGCTGCATTTGACACTGTAGTATCAACAGGTAACTGTGCAAAAAGGGGGAAGACTCTGGGCCCAAGAGGGTGCAATACACAGTGCTGGCTGGTAACTCTTTGTCAATTTATTCCCCAGGTTGCATGGTCGTTTATAAACCATATGAGGGGGTTCAGGGACATATTGATCTAAATTGTTTTCTGTCTGCAAAATAGACCAATGATCTGGCATGTCCGAGGGTGTCCCTTTTTTGGCGAGCTATTATACTTCTGCTACTCTGAGTACAGAATAGCTTGCAACAAGTGGTTGCAGTGGATGTACTTTTGGGATTGTCTGAGGGGCCAGGGAAGAGAGGGGATAGACCTCCTCCTTTGAAGATTGGGCACAGTTGTGGGGAATCAGGCCTTGGCCCAGCAATGGTGGTTAGAATCAATACCTACTGCAGCCCAATAGGCAAAACTGCTTCCACAATGCATGAAACTTGAACACATGCAGTACAAAGCTACAGGCCAGAAAGCTAAGTACCAGCAGATATGGGGTCCCCTTGAGGCAGCTCTTACTTCTCCATGGCTTCCCACCTTCTGAAAGAGCACTTGCCAAGAGGTCCATTGGCCTTTCATATAACCCAAATATCTAAACTGTATTAGGACAAATCTAATTAATTGAGGAATCCAAAGTTATATGGTACTATATCTTCAGGACATGGAACTGAACAGGCCCGGGTTACATAATACTGTACCATTCCAATATCATTTTACTTGCTGTTTCTTGGTTAACCCTAGGGATTGATCCCGTGGCGTAAAAGATCTTCAGGACAATTCAGATGTAATAATATACTACACTACAATACTATATGTTTATAAGTCCTTACATGTGCATGTTCTAGTAGTGAAGCAAGAATCTTCTATAGTAGGCCTGTACAACCAAGTGCACTGATAGACTCTCTGGATCTGAATTTATTTTAACCCTGTTCAACTTTCTCTGTTATGTATGTGTTAGGCATGTATGGAGATATTTCTCCATTCTTGCTGTACTATGTCGGCTTGCTGATACTTTAAATAAAGTTAACAAAAAAAAATAGACCAATGACGTCTCAGTATATTTTCCATCTTTTTGGACTCAGTACCATATGTTGTAACAAAATTCAGTTGACTGGATACCTGGCTGGATGCAGTACTATCAACCAATAAACTATCCCTGGAAACACTGGAGGCATTATTTCTCACCTGAACGGTATCAGATTTACACTACTCCCATTTCTCAAACCTTTGCTCAAGGTCATCAGCCCAATGTTCGAGTCCCACCATGTCACTACAATTTCTATGGGCACATATAAATTGACTTTTTGGTACTGATTTTATGATGTTTCTAAGGTGATAAGAACTGGCGAATAACACAGAATTTCTGTTTGTTTACGAAACAATGTAGTGGCTATTCCAGTGTCCCAGACCTTCATAATACTGATATCCAAAAATGAAATCTGTGTCAAATTAACATTATCTGTGAAACCCAGGTGGGGGGGGTTGTAGATTCTAAGTACTGTACAAATTCTGTTAGTTGGCTCTCAGTACCCTGCCAAATCAAAAAAATAGTCATCAATGTAGCGCTTATATAGGGAAATGTGTTCAAAAAAGGGATTAACTTTGGAATCGTAAATAAATTGCTCCTCCCACATGCACACATATATAAGTTTGTGAAATTAGGGGCAAATGATGACCACATCGCTGTGCCTTAACCGCTCATTAGGTAAATATGTCAATAACAATGCCCTGTTTTAGCTACCCAATGTATAGGCATTAACCCGTGCTCATTATATTTGTACTCTGTATGATTGCTCACCCACATTTATTCTAAGTATGTACTGTATGAATGTCTATGTTTTATTCTGACATGGAGCCTTTGGAAATGAGTCTATGACTCAAAGGGATGTAATTCCAATTTCCTAAATAAATAAATTAAGAAACTAGTTTGTAAAAAGAAGCACCCTTTAAACATAAATGCATTATATTGCAAAACAAATCGTGACAGTTCTACAAGAAATTCTGTAGGTGGTGTGAGGCAACTAAGTTTTTCCAAAAAATGCTCTAATTCTAGTAAACCACCCTCATGCGGAATATTAGTATAAAGTGACTCCACGTCGAGAGTGACCAATAGGTCCATCTCCTTGACATGGAGCTCACTCAGAATGCTTAATGCGTGCTTTGTGTCCTTAATGTGTGACCTTAAGGGAGGACAAAGGGCTTGACGTGATGGTCTGCATATTGGCTCAATGGCTCAGTTACAGAGCCTATTCCTGAGACTATTGGTCACCTGGGAGGTTTGGTTAGGTTTTTGTCGACCTTGGGGAGGAGAAAAATTGCTGGACTCACAGGGTGTTGAACAGTCAGAAAATTAAATGTCTCAAGTGACAATGACATTCGATAGAACTGCTGATTAAATAACTGTCGAACCTCTTTTTAAACATGAGTGTAGGATCACTACTTTGGGGTTTGTAAAAGTTTGTGTTGACCAGCTGACTTTCCACCTCAGCCATGTAATCTGCAGTATTAAGCATTACCATGCTACCCACCTTGTCGGCCTGTTTTATTGTAATGGCCGTATTCTCTTCAAGTGACTTAATTGCTGCAGACTCCTCCCCTGTCATGTTGACATATCTAGGGCACTGTTTTTCTTCAGACAGTTTTTTAAGATCTCTTTCACATGCCTTGTAAAAGACCTGAACTGTGGGGGAATAAACATAAATTTAGGTCTGAATCTTTTAACCTGATCCAAGGCTGTTAAAGTGAAACTATCACTATCACTCAGCTGGTCATCACTAGAGTCAAACACATTACATACAAAAATACAAACATACGAAGAAGCCAGAAGAGGAAGGCCATTTGGTCTATCAAGTCTGCTCATATTGCAGGGTCCACAGCTTAAGCTACTGTCCCTGCCCTTCTTCCCCACTCCTCCCATCCTTCCTACCCCTGCTCCTTAACTTTCCTCTATGCCTATCAGAGCATCTCTTAAAAGCTGCCCACTGTCTTCAATGAGATGACCTCTTCTGGCAGCGCATTCCAAGTGTCTACCACCCTCTCTGTGAAGAAGTGCTTCCTGATCTCCCTCCTAAACCACCCACCCTCCAGCTTAAGACTGTGCCACCTCATGTTATGGTTGCCACTCAGCTTAAAGAGACTCTCCTTATCAACCTCATTTATCCCTTTCAAGTACTTGAAAGTCCCAATCATGTCCCCTCTCCCTCTCCTGTCTTCCAGGGAGTACATGTACAGTACCCTCAACCTCTCCTCATATGCCTTACCTGCTGACCTACTATCATCTTTGTAGCCCTTCTCTGGACCTTCTACAGCAGGTTAATTTCCTTTTTGAGGTATGGGCACCAATACTAAACTCCATACTCCAGATGCAGCCTTACCAGTGACCTGTACAAGACAGTAAGTAAAACTTTATTTAAAGAATGCCTTTCCAAAACCAAGGCACTTTACAATTATAAAATCAAATCACTTTAAAACAATTTAAAACAGATAATGACATCCATAGACAGCTGCAGACTTTAAAAATCATCAGGAAATGCTAAATGAAACAGGTAGGTTTTAAACATAGACTTAAAACTTGAGACGGTCAGGCACTCCCTTAAGTGACGAGGTACAGAATTCCACAGGGTAGGGGCAGCAAAGGAAAAAGCACATGCACCCGATGTTTTAACCGAACCCTGGGAAACTGTAGCAATCCCTCATTGGCGGACCAGAGTGGGTGGGAGGGGCAGTAGGGAGTCTGAAGATCTTGCAGGTACCAGGGGGTACAAGGGCAGTATAACCTCCTCTCTTCTACTACTGATCACCCTAGATATGCATCCCAGCATCTTGTTTGCCTTTGCTGTTGCTTGCTTGCACTGGGTGGAGTGTTTCAGGTCACTAGTGATCATCACTCCCAGGTCCTTCTCCTCCTCTGATGCAGATTCTCGGTCTCCATCCAGGTAGTACTCTGTCCTGGGGTTCTTGGCTCCAATATGCATAACTTTGCATTTCTTGGCATTGAAGCCAAGCTGCCAGATCCTGGACCACCTCCCCAGCTTTTCCAGATCTTCCTGTAGGTCCTGTATCCCTTCAGCTGTGTCCACTCTCCCATAGAGCTTCGTGTCATCCAGGAATAGGCACATTTTGCCCTTAATGCCATCCCCAATGTCATTGATGAAGACATTGAACAACACCGGCCCATGCAATGAGCCCTGTGGGACCCCACTGTTTACCTCTCTGGTGCCAGATAACTCTTCCCCCACAACCAGCCTCTGGATTCTGTCCCTCAGCCAGTTTTCCACCCATCTGGCCATCCTTTCCCCAACCCTGAGATCCACCAACTTCCTGATCACCTTTTTGTGGGGCACAGAGTCAAAAGCCTTGCTGAAATCAAGATAGAGGATGTCTACCACTTGGCCACTGTCTACTGTCTTAGTGACACAGTCAAAGAAGTCAGTCAGATTTGCTTGACACAATCTCCCCCCCCCCATGAACCCATGCTGCCTCGCATCCTGGAGACCATGCTCTTCTAGATATGCCACCAACCTTTCCTTTAGTATGGTCTCCATGAGCTTGCCCACAATGGAGGTCAGACTGGTCTGTAATTCTCTGGGTTATCCTTGGGACTGCTTTTGTGGAGGGGCACTACATGTGTTGTTCTCCAGTCCTGCAGTACCATGCCAGACTCTAGTGAACTATTAAATAGGTCTGCCAGTGGCCCTGCCAGCTACTTTAGTACCCTTGGATATACTCTGTCTAGGCCTGGTGATTTGTCCACCTTCAATTCTAGCAGTCCCTCCCTCACTCTGTCCTCCTCTGTCACTATAGTATCATTACTATCAGTATCAGTATTAGTATCATTTGCATCAGTGACCATGTCAGTAACCTTTTTATTAGCCAAAAAAAAACAACATTTCAAGTTTAAATTACAAGCAAATTTATTTAAATCCTAAATATGTATCAAACCAATTAAAAGAATGCATAGAGACAAATTTCATACCGTCATTTAGTACAGATGTTTCAGCATCAATCAAAACATGATCTGGCAGATTAATTACATTAAGTTCAGTCAGTATCTCCCCTTCCTCCCCCTCCTCTGAGAGTACATCTCCAGGGACTGTCTCTTCATTCCCCATCCTTGTCCTTGCCGTGGTTGCTGAAATCTGGTATTTATTGCATCTGCCCCTTCTGACATTGCAGGGGGACTGGAAGGAAAAGTATGCCTCTTTGCAGATGACACAAAGATCTGCAACAGGGTTGATACACAAGGAGGCGTGGAAAGGATGAGAAGGGACTTGGCAAGGTTGGAGGAATGGTGAGAAGTATTGCAGCTAGGATTCAATGCAAAAAAGAGCAAAATAATGTACCTGGGAAACAAGAACCCAGGGGAAGAATACACAGTGGGGGGAAGGTAGTAACAACAACAAAAAAGGAAAGGGACCTGGGGGTAATCATATCAGATGACCTTAAGGTTAGCAAGCAATGTGAGAAGGCAGTAGGGAGCGCTGGGGGTATACTGGAATGCATAGGGAGAGGCATCAGCAGCAGAAAACAGGAAGTTGTTATCCCTCTGTACAGACAGTTGGTGAGACCCCATCTGGAGTACTGCATCCAGTTCTGGAGACCCCATCTCCGCAAGGACATAGACAGGATAGAGGCAGTCCAGAGGAGGGCAACTAAAATAGTGCAGGGTCTGCAAGAGAAGCCGTATGAGGAGAGACTAAAGGAGCTTAATATGTATACCCTTGAGGAAAGAAGGGAGAGGGAGGACATGATAGAAACTTTTAAGTACCTCAGTGGAATCAACAAAGTCCAAGAGAGTAGCATCTTTCAGAAAAAGAGACATGCAAGAACAAGGGGACACAATTTAAAGATAGAGGGGGGCGGTTCAGGGGCAAGGTAAGGAAGTATTATTTCATAGAGAGGGTAGTGGATGCATGGAACAGCCTTCCTGAGTAGGTTGTGGAGTCTAAAACTGTGGGAGAATTCAAGAATGCATGGGACAGACATAAGGCAATTCTTGTGGAGGGTAGGAAGAAATAGGCTGTTGGTTAACTAGGATCTGCGGCCTATCCTGTAGGTAGGGAAATGGGTAGACTAGATGGGCCAAGCAGTCTTTATCTGCCATCAAAGTCTATGTTTCTATGTTTCTGGTATGCTTATGTTTTATGTGTCCCAGAAGGCCACCCTCAAGCTGTGTCGAAGCGGAGGTGGCATCAGAGGGGCCATTAAAGGGGGATCCAATCCATCCTCCAGAATGTCCTCTAAAAAAATGATGGGGCTGCATCAGAATCCCTGCCTGTGCCTATTTTATGTAGGTCAGAGTCACTAACATTTGCTTTCTTGAGTACTGATTTCAACTGCTGAGGTTGTTTCTTCCAATTAAATACCCAGTTATTACAATAATCTCTTTCATCTCTTAAAAACTGTGTTGTGCTCTCAGTTTCTTATCTAATTGTTCGATTGATTTACTCAGTTTCTGTTTAAGTGTTTCAAATTCTGGGTCTTCAGAGAACTTAAAAAAATGTCACCTCTTTTTCTTTCAGCAAAGCTGTTTGTTCAGCTTGTTCTTCAATTGTCTCTTTTACAATTAATTTAATCAGGCGCAAGGATGTTCCGCCTACCCACTGCCCTTTCTGTAATAAAATGTAACTGGTTCCCCAGACGCTGAGTACTATGGGCCCCACCTCTCAGGATGAGGAAAACACCAGGATTCTTTATTGTGTCCAGGCACTGGGGGCCAACAGAAGGGTCCCCTAAAGCTGCTGCTAGTTGGTGCTAGCTGAAATAGCTCACATAAAAGTGCCATTGTCCACATAGCGGGAGTAGGCTCAAATCTTAATTTATTAATCTCTACATACACAGACGTTTGTCCGTTTCGGGGCTACTACACATTTATAAACAAAACACATACTTAGGTCCACTACTCAGGGTCCAGATGTACAGGAAACCCTTTAAACAACTTTGTAAGCCCTCTGCACACTCATTAGAGTCTATAGATACTTACACCCAGGACATTTTACTATCAGGGATGGGCACAATGCTGTAGGGTACACTCCATCCTCTCTACTGCCATACCAGGACACCTGCTGTATAATAAACATGCATACTGGTATTGTCTCATTCCAAAAAAGGGGTGAACAACATCATGGCCCAGTTTTATGGGAAATTATATGCATCTCCCAACTCCCCTGATCTCCTGAAGATTCAAAAATTTCTAGATACAATATCTATCCCCAATTTCCAGAAACTGACATTAAACTGTTAGATGCACCAATCACTGTAGTCGAAGTGGAGAAGGCTATTGACGCCCTAAACCCTTGCAAAACTCCAGGGAAGGATGGACTGCCCATCGATTTATATAATATCAGGGGAACAAATCTGACTCTGTATTTGATCTGGATGTTCCAACACTCTTTGCATGCAGGATTATTACCCCCATCCATGAGAGAGGCCACTAACACAGTACTCCCTAAAAAGGGGAAAGATCCTCTCTCCCCTAGTAGTTACCACCCCATCTCACTCATCAATGTGGATGCAAAAAGCTTAGCCAAAATCCTTGCAAGTAGGCTTGATCATCTCCTGCCAGATCTGATTTGTCCGGCCCAGGTGGGTTTTGGTAAAGGCTGCTTAGGGTCGGATCATCATAGATCGCTGGTCTCGCTATTACACTATACTAAATCATCCAACAAGCCTTCTGTAGCCTTGGCTATTGACTTCAAGAAGGTATTTGACTCTGTTGAATGGCCCTTCTTGTTCCATATCCTCTCCAAAATGGGTCTGGGACCTGGCTTTATTGCATGGATACAATTGCTATACGCCTCCCCCGTGGCTTCAGTCCTGACTTATGGTACTATGTCTCCATCCTTTCCTTTACAGAAAGGTACGAGACAAGGATGTCCCCTTCCCCCCTTTTATTTCTTCTAGCTATAGAGCCCCTGGCCATTGCACTTAGGGAATCCCCCAACATCCCTGGGTATACAGGTAGGAGATAATACCTTCAAAATGTTTTATACACAGATGACCTTCTCATCACCACGGAGTATTCTCCCAAGGTGATTAGTAGCATCTTTGATATTCTGTCTGCCTTCGCCAAAGTGTCAGGTCTCAAGATAAATCAGTCCAAAATCAAGGTGCTTCCACTGAACTCAGTGACTCCTGGGGATGACTTTATAGCTCGAGGGCTAAAATGGTCTCCTAATGGTATAAAATACCTGGGTATTACCGTTAATTCGAATGTGGGGAAAATCCTCTCAGTTAATTTCTGCTAAATTGTTAGACTCTCTTAGACAGGATATGAAAAGGTGGAAGGCCTTGAGACTGTCGCTTGCTGACAAGATTGACTCCATTAAAATAATGGCAGCCCCCAGGATATTATACCTGTTAGCCAATTTACCCATGTTTATCCCGCAGAAATGGTTTTAGAAACTCGAGGCATTAACGGATAATTTTCTGTGGGAGGGATCTTTGCCTCAGTATAGTAAACTTAAATTACGTCAGCATTGGAGAAGTGGGGGGCTGGGGTCTTCCATGGCTGCAGAGATATCACATGGCCTTCATTACTTCACAGACCAATAGATGGTTCTCCAAAATCAGCCTGGCTTCTCCAACTTGGCTCTCTCTGGAGGCGTCAATGGTTAATGCCCCTTCTCCGGCGGTGGTCCTATATAGTAAGAAAAATATATCCTTGGATATTCCTCCTCCTATACAAGTCTCTTGCTTGTACTGGAGGAAGGTCCTTACTCTTTTGGGACATGATCCAGCCACATGGGGAGATAAGCCCCTGTGGAATAACCATGCCCTACAGACAGGGAAAACTAAAATACATCGGAAATATTGGGAGGCCCAAGGTATTTCCATGATTCAAGATTTATTACTTCCTAACACTAATATATTTGATACTTTTGAATAAGTAAAAGTCAGATACCATCTCCCACCTACTCATTTCTGGAGATATCTTCATATTAGAGATGCTATTATCCATTTGCCAAATGCCCCTCAAGCAAGGGAGGTATAACAATGTCCACATCCGGTAACTGCGTGGTGAAAACACCCTAGGAGCAGAGCAAGTGGGATTTACACTGCCCTCAGAGATGCTACCGCGACCCACCCAAAAGGCTAAAGCACAGTGGGAAAAGGACTTTCAGTCCACACTCTCCGACCAGCAATGGGAGCTTGGCTGTGTTAGAATTCACACTGCATGCTGGGATGGGCATACACATCTTATTATGAATAAGACCCGTCATAGATGGTATAGAGACACGGCCAAACTTAAAAAGATGGGTCTTCTTTCAACTGATACTTGTTGGAGATGTGGTAATCAAGGGGTGAATCTGTTTCATATTCTATAGGACTGCCCCAATCTTAAACCATTTGGGGTATCAGTCCAGGGAATGTGTCAACAGATTTTTCCAGATGTTGTTCCTGATCCACCCCTTTTGCTCTTGGGATGCACAAAGCCGAATGTGCCCAAACATAGCCTAGGGGCTCATTGGGTTATGGCAGTTGGGGATGCAGCCAAAAGACTCATATTGTTAAATTGGAGATCCCCAGTAACACCCTCCTTCCAAGACCTCCTCCTAGCAATAGCCCAGGGGGCTATATTTGAATGAATCTCCAGCCTTGTTGCAGGCTCTGTGGTTCAATTTGAAAAATGCTGGCAACCCTATCTGCAATCAAAATATTGTCATAATCTCCCCCTATGAATTATCTCAAAGGATATGGTTATTTCTGAACTCGAATCTCTTCCTCCTTGTTAGAAAGTGGTGCCTTTCCCTCCCATGGTTCCAGTCTCCCTTTTTATAGACCCTCACCTAGTAAAACCTTGCCTTTTTGTACATAGTTGATATGGTTACATGCTTATATGAAAGACACACACCAGTGTTATACCCTGGTGCTAGATCCGACCCAGCATCCTGATATAACTATACACGCACCTTACTGTACTTAGGTCCCTTTGCTCTCAGTGGTATTAGAGATCTAGCCTGGCCTTCATATCTCCTGGATTAGATGATAGCTTATTTTCTATTACATGGATGTATAGTCCATCTGCTATGTTTGCACCTATCAACTCACTCCGTTATATCTTTATGTATAAATGCAACCTTCTGGTCAAACCAAATGTTGCAGTATGGTTCAGACTTGGTATGTAGTACTTTGCATATCTGTGTGTGTGTCATATTTTAAATAATACAAATTTTAAACAGATAAACATGCATACTGCTCTGCTGAAGCTGCCACCTTCAGTAGGAACTGGTACTCACATCAAAGGTGCTGCACAATGTCCACAAGGGCTCCATCAGATCTTGATGTGAGGAACCCAACACTTAAAACAGCTGTATCTGTAACCAGTACCAAATGGGAATTTTTTACCAGACTCCCAGGGCCATCTACAACTTACTATTCTTCCTATGGGCACCCTTTACTAACTCCATCCAACTGAGAAGGAGTAACTGTTATCGCTTCCTTGGAGATAACACCTCAGGCTGTCAGGTTGCGTTTAACATCTTTTCCAAACACTGGAGAGTGATGGCTAGCAGAAAAGGAATACACAGAGTTTTTACTGTCCCTACATACCTTAAAGCTGTTACATACTTCCAAACATGCCTACCCCGGGGATACCCTCTGAAGCCAATGATTCTCTCCCTTGGGGAGGCCTGATGTTAACAGGGTAACTCTTCCCAGGCTTCCCTGCAACCTACCCTTGGCTCCAATACATTGTGGAGGAATTATCTTGAACCTCCTTAAAGACAGACATATACCCGACAGGCTACACTTCGCACATGTATGTGACCGCCATGGAGAATTTCTCCTAGTCTCCTCTGCAGCTCAGTCTTATGGCCTAGGATGCTAGCCACCACTGCCTCAAAACCTGGAGTGGGTTCTCATGAACTACAGGGTGAATCTCTGCTATGAGACTGAGGGGCTTGACTGGGAACCAGGAGATCATAGGTTCAAACCCCACTAGAGCTAAATACTGTACCTACTGTGTGACCTCAAGCAGGTTACTTAACCTTCCAGTGTACCAGTCCTCCCAGCTGTGGAAATGGAAGGAAGCAGAACCCCACTGAAAATGAGACAGTGCAGCTCAGCTGGGCTGTTCTAAGTAAATAAATTGTAAAATAATAACAATAAGCTTTATTTAGAAAGTGCCTTTCAGATATCAAGGTGCTGAACAATAAATAAACGTATAAAAGCAATAAAACACACAATAATCAAACAGCAGAATAAATAGAAAAATAAAATAATCAGTTTGGGTATGCTTTCAGCAATAGTTGCATCTTCAGGGCCTTCTTAAAGCCCTCCACAGTCGTACCCTCACGTATCTGATGGGGTAGAGAATTCCACAGGGCTGGGGCCACATACATAAATGCACAGTCCCCAGATGTCTTAAAACTCACCCTGGGAATCTCTAGCAACCCCTCGTCAGCTGAGCGGAGTGGTCACCCGGGGCAGTAGGGAGACAGGAGCTTTTGAAGATAGTCTGGGCCCAGTCCGTGTAAGGCCTTGTAGGTCAGAAGCCTGACCTTGAAGGCAATCAGCCACTGAATAGGCAGCCAGTGCAGTTTGCACCGCACTGTTGTGATGTGACTCGCACGTGGGATCCCCATCAACAACCAGATCACAGCGTTCTGCACTAGCTGCAAGTGGCGGATATCAACCCCCGGAAGCCCTAGATAAAGGGAGTTGCAGTAGTCAAGGCATGAGGTCACAAAGGCATAGATCAGTATTGGAAGGTTGCTGGATGGAACAAGGTGCTTAACCCTGGTGATGTTCCTCACATGGTAAAAAGAGGACTTGACAACTGCCGACACCTGCGAACACAGTGTCAGCCCATCATCAAGAATTACCCTCAGGTCTTGCACCCATTCAGAGGAAGGAAGCTGGATACCCCCTGGAAAAAGTCCAGTGGGTTGATCAGCCCTCAACCCCTCTGTCCGGTGGCCAGGATCCACTACTATCACCTCAGTCTTTCCAGAGTTCAACTTCAACCAGCTGGAGCTCATCCAATCCTGGATTTCAATGAGGCAGTTGTTAAATACCAGACACACACTATCCTGGTCAGGTGCAAAAGACAAGTAGAGCTGGGTATCATCAGCATAGCAGTAAAACCTCAGCCCATACCATCTTACAATGTCTCCAAGGGGCAGCATATACACTGTGAACAACATGGAGGACAACACTGAGCCCGGAGGGACCCAACATGGCAGACAGAATGGGTCAGAGAAAAAAATCCCCGACACCGCCCTCTGAGTTCAGCTAGTGAGGAAGGACTTAAACCATCTAAGAACTGTGCCAGAAAGGCCACAGGTGAATCTCAGGCATTCGAGAAGCACCCCATGGTCCACGGTATCAAAAGCTGAAGAGAGATCAAGAAGTACCAAGATAGAACGGTGCTTCTGGTCTCTCGCCATCAATAGAGCATTGAGCACCAAACCAGAGCAGTTTCAGTACTATGCCTCTTACGAAAACCAGATTGGAGAGGTTCGTAGATATCATGGATGGTCAGGTGGTTCTACAGTTGCAGTGCCACAACTTTCTCAATTACCTTCCCAACAAAGGGAAAGTTAGAGAATGGTCTGTAGTTTGCAAAGCAGCTTGGGTCCAGAGCAGCTTTCTTCAGGAGAGGTGTCACCACCGCCTCCTTCAGGGAGCTAGGAAACTCACCAGACTCTAAGAAGCACCAAACTATCCTTACTAGGACCAGACTAATGATGTCACAACAACCCACAATCAGGGAAGTTGGGCTCACATAGTATTCATCAGAATTAGATACCATCAGATACTGCAGATGTTCTCAGAAACCAGATAGCATTGGATACCGTTGGTGTCTAACTACTCCATCCTGTCATCTGGGATCCAATCTTATTCCCATTACACTATCTGATGTGACTATCTGGGATCCCAGGGAGACATCTGACCTTGCAGCCTACTATCCTACCTCTGATCAAACTACCTGACCTTGGATCCAACATCAAAAGGGATCTGATCATATCCTATTATTATAGTCAATAGCTTTATCCGTGCATCACTATAAAAAACTGCTTAGTAACACAACCGAACCTTCCCTACACTCAAGTAATATACCAGTGCTGGGCTCTATGCTCTATGCCTACGCACTGTAGGTATGCAGGACATATGCACTGCTTAATGTCAAAGCCAGACTGAGGGTGTATGACTATACCCAGCAGCATACACAGAAAGGGCCCATGGCCCTGTACGCCAGATCCCCCATCTGCCTGTGGCTCAGTGTGCACTGACAGACAGGAGGAGTGACCAATGGCAGTGCTACACTCTATGTCAGTCACAATAGAGCAGAATGCTGGTGGGCGGGTGCAAGTTATGTCTGCAAGCACCCTGCCATAGCTGCTGCATCCCTCCTCCGTCTCGAAGATAGTGGCCTGGTAGGGCAAGTGGCTACCCTTCTGCAGCAGCCCCCAGCCATCCTGACATGCTGCATGGGCTGGGAGCTCTCAGCGGGTACTTGCCCATAGTGTAAGGGCCCTGGCCTGAACCAGGTATGCCAGTACCCATAATCCATTGCTCTGGATGCTGCAGGGGATCTAGTCTGCTGGCAGGATGGGCATCTGCTTGCATGCCCACCAGCATACTCAGCCTCTTCCTGCCCCATCCCCTGTCCCTGCTGCAGTCCTACACACCTGTGGGCCAGGGTAATAGATAGATAGACTGGGATAGTGCATGGCATGGGTGTGCTTCTATGCCACTGTGCTGAGGGCTGTGGCAGGGGTATACACCTGTGGCGTGTAACCCGCACCCCACAGTGCATCAGGCCCATTATCTGCACGGAGCTCTAACCTGCGAATAATGTAACTCATCATGCTATAACTATTCTCTATCTTGTGATGGTCATCTATGACTAACCTGTAAACCATGTAACCTGATTAGTTGTGTGTATAGAGAGATGTGTATATAATGGCCCAGATATTCAAACTGCGCCCAAAAAGTGTGCAACAGCAGGAGCAAGGGCAAGTCCATTGCGCCCATGCGCAAGAGGTGCGATATTCAAAAACTGTGCAGGACAAGATGCGTCTACAGCCGACGACTGAATATCACACCTCCTGCACCATAGCGCAACTAGGGAGGTGAAGCTGAGCATATCTGATGCGCCATAGCGCAATAAGGGATGTTCAGCTGAGCAGTCCAGATGCGCCATAGCGCAACGAAGGACAGCCCCCAGCAGCAGGGCAGCAATGCAACAGCACAACCAGGGATGCAGGGGCCTACCACCCATGCCACAGATGGGCAGCAGAACACACAGCAGAACAGACATTGTCCCCCCACACCCCATGCACTGCACAACTGGGGGAGAGCTGGAATAACCACTGGCCCATGGAGACCAGCAACCAACCCACAGCTGGGCCATGGTGCCCCATCACACCCCCTAGCAAGCTGTGACTGGCACACAAGGAGGGAAGACCACCCCATGCCACACCATCCCACCAATGCAGAGCACACCCTGCACCATGACCCCCAGGCACCCTGCCCAGGAGCAGCATCCACCAGTGCAAGATACCCCATGCATGCCAACACCCCCACTGTGACAATGCAACCCTGTGCACCACAGAACCATGCAAGGCAGCCCCACCATGAGCACCCGTCAGTGGGTGGCAGCACACAGCGATGCAATGACTGCATACACAGTGCCACCACGCACATACCCCCCGAGGTACAGCTGAGAGACCAACCATGCGTTGGCACACGAGGTACCCCAGACGTGACAGGGCATGCCCCGGACCCCACCACCAGTGGTACAGCACCCTGCACACCCTCCCAAGGATACACTCTGACCCAGCACCGGCCACAACAGCCAGCGCAGACACCCACAGTGGTGCATGGAAGCAAGCACCACACAGGATGCAACACAGTGCATGGACAAACACCCACCCATACCCAAGGGCACACCAACACAGGGACACAGTAGCGGGGCAACCAAGCCCCCAGCGTGTGGCCATGGAAACCATGTACACACGGCCAGCACTCCTCCATGGCACAGGAGTGCCAGCCACCCTGTGCAGGCACTGTGGAGCTGTATGCCACCAGCATTTGCCTGGAGCACAAGTGACAGACAGTGGTGCACATCCCTGCAACACACACAAACCACAGCATGGAGGTGGGACAACAACAGCGGAGGCCACAGTGTCACCCGAGGCAGACATGCACCACACCAGTGACAGGAGGCAACCCGGCATTGTTACGGGTACAGTGGCTGTCCTGCATGGACAGCCACCACTGACTTGCCAGCGGACCGTGCAGGTCACAGACATGCAAGGGTGTCAGCTGCACAGGCCATGGACAGGCTGACAGGTGCACCATGGACACAGAATATGCACCACTGACCACTGCACACAGTCATCCAGTGCACAGGAAACAACACACACACCACAGACAGTGACTGATAGCTACTCCCACACCATAGTCACTTCCCCACGGACACACACACACACACACACACACACACACACACATGACTGCACCACCCCTGACGCCATGCACACCACTGCAGCTGAGCACCTATAGCCCACTGCAAAACAGAGACCACCACATTAGGTATATCAAAGCAAATGTATTGTAAAAACATACAAAACTATTTACAGATATATACAAAAGGTTGGGGGCCACAAACAAGGTGGGGTTGGGTAAGGGGCAGGGGTGAACAAATGGTAGAGGGAAGGAGGGGTGTGAGAGTGGGTCCAGGGGGTAGGGAAAATCAGGGGCATTAGGATGCTCATTGAGAGCCCCGTTCCCTGCTCTGGCTGCTCCTTCCGCCATGCTGCCATCTGACTCCCACACGGTCAGTCCTCTCCAATATTTCCAGGGAGGCCCTGGCCACCTGCAGTATCTCCTGCAGCATTCATCTGATGGCTTGCAACTGCCGCCCACCTAGGACAAGGGAGAAGAGTCAATAGGTGTGAATGCACAGCTCCCTGCAGCCCACCCACTGTGCATGGCATACGGCCATGGGACATGCCTCTGTGATGGTGTGTGACCACCCACAGTGATCACATCCACATGACCTGCCCACCCAGGTGCACACAGCCATGTGGACCACTGCACACACCCACCAGCCAAGTCCTGCACAGCACCACCATGGCTGATCAGTGACATGGCTATGTGGTGCAAAGGCAGTGGCACAGTCAGGTACCTGGTGCATGCATGGACCACCATTGACACACTCCCAGACATGCAGTGCCACTGGACAGTGCTGACTGTAACAAGTTGCGTGCATGGCAGTGGTATCATTGGATGGTGGCCATGCCCCGCTGCCTGCCCTGTTACACAACATGCAATAGTAATCATGGATGTAAGGCACTCACCATCATCAAGCTGGTCCCTCTGCCTCTGTGGACCTTTGCCCCTCCCGGACTGATGGTCCTCCTGCTGGCGCCTCCTCTCCCTCACCAGCCGTCGCTCATCTGGGCCTAAGGTGCAAACATGGAGAGAGGAACATCAGTACAATCCTGTAGCAAAGTCCCCCTGCCCACATGTGTGTGCAATCCCACACAGCCAGACCCACCCACCCCACATCCTGATAACACCACTACAGCCAACACCGGACGCCCCCCCCCCATGTTCCGGACACATGCAACCTTGATACCCATATGGAAGATAAAAGTGTATGGATGTTGCACCTACCTGGCCATGGCACCATGCCCCTCCTGGCACATGCCCACAGGTGGGAAAGCAGGTCCAGGTCCCTCCGCCTCAGGTCCCCATATCTGTGGCGGCACTGCTCTGCCGTCCGTCCCATACCAGTGGCCTCCTCAAGGGTGTTGGCCACCTCCTGCCACACCTGACTCCTGGACCTGTCCAGGGGTGCCTCACCAAACAGTGGGCCAACAAGTGGCTCAACAATGGCAACTAAGTTTGCCATCTCTACCTGGCTCCACTTGGCTGCACTCCTCCACGCCATCTCTATTGCTCGGTTGAGCCAAAACGGTGCTCTGCAGCGCAGTTCCTCCACATGCAGCTGCTGCGCAGTACAGTGCTGCCATTCCCCTTCATGCTGTCACCGAACAGCGTGATAGTGGTGCACCCATGCCTGATGCATGGCACCTAGGGGGCAAAGATCGGGCACAGGGTCAAGGATCTCTGGCACACGGACAGCCACAGCACGATTGGAACCCAATGTGTCTAGCACGATTGGGTGCCTGTGTGCCACCTCCTGTAGCAGCCTACTGTGCTGTTGCCCAAGTGCGCCTATGATGCAACAGTGCCACAGCACCATATAGGTGAACAGCACTGTATCACCACTGGCACAATGGTGGCCATGCCCTGCATTGCCTCCTGCACACAGCACGTCAGCAGTGTGGCAGGCGCCTGTGTCATCAACCCGGGCATGCGCAGTTAGGTGTGAACTGTGGATGTCACAGAACTGTGTCCTTGGTTCAGCACATTCAACACAATTGCACAAAGCGCAAAAGCGCGATATTCAGCCGTTATATGCAAATCAGCAAATTAGCCATACAATGTTGCAGTCACTGCATTTGCATCCATTAAAGATGCGCCTCGCCTCATTTGCACGGGTTTCACTATAAAAGTGCGACATTGGGCTGCACTGGCCATAGTCAGTTACTGCAGTCTATTGGTGAGTTGCATGCTGTTTGGGAGTGTGGACTGTGGATTTTGGGACATGCTTGGGACTGCACAGTCACAGGTAACACCTGTCATTCTCACAGGTTGAATCATGACCGAGTGAGTTGTGGAAGAAGAGGAACAGAGTTGTGGGAGGAGGAGCCCAAATTTCATGAAGGCCGAGACGGATGTCCTGTTCGAGGCCTACCTAGACCAGGAGCCACTTCTCAGTGGATGCCTGGGAACACTACAGGCTCATGCTGCTACATGGGAGGAGGTGGCGCGTGCTGTGAACCTGCATGGCAGACACCAGCGCTCCATGCAGGAGTGCAAGAAGAAGATGGGCACAGACAGGAGGAGGATTAAGGGGAAGGTGGCTGCCATCAGGGCAGCACGATCTGCAACAGGTGGGGGACAGCCGGAGGTGCTACGCCTGACCCCACAGGAGGAGAGGGTTGCTGGCAGCATGCAGCGTTGTGCCATTGAGAGTGTTCCGGGTGGTGGATTCCAGATGAGTGGTAGCCCGTCACTGCATGGTAGGTCATGGTCTATCTATTGGGGGGATAGGGTAGGTCACATGCAGTAACGCGACTTTGTTTTCCCTTACAGCTCCTGAGCATCTGCATGGGTCAGCGGTGGTGGGCCTCTCCACTGAGGCCAGTCAGATGGAGATGGAGAAGGGCCCATCCACCTCCACAGGAATACGTGGCTCAGTGCGACAGTGGGCCCGCCTGGATGTCCAGACTGATGTTGTTGGAGCAGGTGTGAGGAGGTTTCTCGTGTCACCAGCATGCCGGCATCCACAGATGCGGCATGCTGGGACTCAGGCTGGTGCCGGGTCCTCACCGGCGATGATGTCGCTAACGTCATAGGCAGTGACACGTGTGTACCACAGGATGGCCACACAGCAGGTAATATCATGGCCATGGCTGTGGGTGGTGCCGCCGTGGAGGCCTGCGTGTCATCACAGTCCCAGCCTGTGCCTGTCAGCACCGGTGGGGCAGCACTGGTGTGTATGCAGGGCAGTGGGACTGTTGCGGCCACTGCGGCAGCACCAGTGAGCCCTGGGAAGCGGCAGCTGGAGGGGCAGCATCAGCAGTCGGCCAATGGGCTTGGGGGTACAGTGTCAAGGGGTGGCGTCAATGCACCGCCTGTGGACATGCCCAGGCTTGGTCCTGGTGTGCAGTGCCCACCCTCAAGGGGTGCTGAGCATCAGGGCCGTGCACACCCTGAGAGACAGCATGCCAATCAGGCAGATGACCTCTTGGATGAGCACACCGGCATACTTCAAGCATCAGTCAATCAGCAGATGCGGCTTGTGACGGTGGTGGATGCACTGAGTGTGGCTCTGAAGTGGGCAGAGGAGCATCACAGCAGAGAAACCACTCTGCTCCTGGCAGGGATGGACCAGATGCGGGAGGATGTGACCACTGCCATGGACAGGCTGACACATACAATCACAGCTGCCATGGCCACAGGGGGCACACAGTTATTTGCCCATGCGGTGCAGACACCGCGCAGTGCAATGTCCATCCCCCATTTCAAGCATTGTGCGATACCATCCTTGTCGACACCGGGTTCAGCTGTGGACATCCCAAGCATGCCTGGCACAGGCGTGTTCATTGTGCTGCAGACCCCTGCGCGAGCACGGTTGCGTTCACACAGTGGAACCCTTGGGGAACCATCAGTGCCACCCCATGAGGCCAGTATTCAGCATGTCAGTGCTGGTGGGTCTCAGCAGGGCTGCCCACGCATCCATGGTGGCCGGGGCACTGTGGCACATGACTGACCTGTCTCCCAATGTGGCTACTGTCTGATGCTGCCCTGTGTGCATTGTGTCATTCAGCGGGCAATGCACGGGTGGGTACCCAGCCCTGCACGCAGACACACAGTTCATCTGCACACCCTCCTGGCTGCTGACTGCAGTTGCGTGTGCATGATGATGCCTGCATTGCACTGTACACCAATGTGCAATGGTGCCCAGCATCTGACACACACACAATGACAGGCAGTGGGCATGGTGGTCTGTGGACATGTGTGTGGCCAGGGGTGGCGTTCTCCTTTGGTGTGCCTCCTACCCTTTGTGCATGTCTGGTGAGTTGTGTGTGTGTGTCTGTCCGTGTGCCATGTTAGACCTCACCCATCCCTGTTAGTGTGTGTGATTCCATGCCCGGCCTCTTCCCTTGATGGCATGCACCCCGGTGTGTGTCCATGCATGTTTGTGGGTTGTGCCTTTGCCATTGGTGGTTGCACATGACCCCATGACTTACCTGGGTTGGCTGAAGTGCTCCTCCATGATGGTGTCACGGTGCAGCTGTGCCAGCCAGAGCAGTCGGGGGTCCCATCGCCCAAGGGGGGGCTGCCCATCACCATTGTCACCAGCATCATCATCCCCATCACACTCCCCCTCTTTGACCTGTACGGCTATCCCACATTCATTGGCCATGTTGTGCAGGATGCAACAGCCCAGGAATAACCCACAGGCCTTTGAGGGGCTGTACTATATGGCACCGCCAGAGGTGTCCAGGCAACGGAAACATGCCTTCAGCATCCCGAACACCCGCTCGATGACATTATGTGTGGTGGCGTGTGCCTAATTGTAGCATTGCTGCGATGGGGTCACGGGCCGCTGGTATGGTGTCAGCAGCCAGGGACGGAGTGGGTATCCACTGTCACCTGTGTGTAGAAGGTGGAGGTTAGTTTGGTGATCAGCATCACCCTGCCCCGGGCCATATAGGTCACTACCCATGTCACCTCTGACCATGCCCCTCCCAAATCCTATGTTTGTCCATGCGGTTTGCATACTCACCCACTAGGTGGCCAGTGGGGATGTCCCCACTCTCGAATCTGTGGCACAGTGCCGGCTGGTGCCAGATGAAGGCATCATGTGCTCTCCCAGGGTGCGAGGCACAGACATTGATTATGCACCCCCTGGCATCGCACACCACCTGGCAGTTGATGCTAGCATAGCCCTTGCGATTCATGTATGCGGCCCCCTCGGGGCCACGTGGTGTGCAGATGGCCACATGGGTGCAGTCTATTGCCCCTAGCATGCCAGGCATACGTGCTACCCTATGGAACTCCTGTATGTTTGCTGTGCGCTCCGCTGGTGTGCTGGGGAAATGGATGTACTCTGCAGCATGTGGCAGCAGTGCGCTGAGGAAGTGGGTGAGATGGCGTGATGCGGCCAACTGGGTTATGCTTGTGGTGTCCCCTGTTGGTCTCTGGAAGGTACCCGTGGTGAGCAAGCAGATGGAAGCTGTCACTTTAGTCTCCACTGACAGAGCATGTCTCCGTCGTGTGGGTGCCTGCATCACATCACTGCACAGCTCACAGAGCCACCTCAGAATTGCCTGATTCAGGTGGTACTGGCCCATGATCTCAGTATCACTATACAGCTCGAAGCTGGTAGAGGCTCGGTACTGCCTGTTGGGGGCATACCTCCAACGGGCCTTTCCATGGCCGCACCCGCCTGCTGCCCACCTTCTCACCCCCCTCATTACTGCCTCCATCTGGACGGTGGCACTGGCCATGTCCCTGGCTTGTGTTCACCCCCCCGGCAGCTGTTTTTGTGTTCCCCCTGCTGTCCTAGCTACTACTTCCCCTGCACTGGGAACACCTGACTGTGTTGGCTTCAGTGCTGTGTAGTACTTCCCCCTTCTGCACTGTGGCTTCCCACACCTTCCCTGAGCCTGTGGGTTCCAGGTACCCTTTCACTGTCCTGCCCTATGTGCGTGTGTATTGCCTGTGTGGCTGGCTATAGTTCAGCAACTTTAGGCTTCCCTGTAGCGTTATTGCGCCACTCCCTTGTTCCTTTTTATTTTGGCTGATTTCCACTATGGCACAACTTCCGCTTGCTCCCCTATTGCACATGGCACATGTTGTTGAATATCGCACTCCACCATTTATGCATGGTTCCTCCCCCTTCAGTTGCACATACATTCATTATCATTGCGCTATTGCTCAGCGTGATTTGGGGGGCGCAACTGCCTACTGCTGAATATCGCAGAATGGCACATTTTCAGACTTGCGCTGGTGCAACCCTATTGTGCATGGAACAACCCTTTTGAATATCTGGGCCTCTGTTTATTGTGTGATTTCATTCAAACCTGTTGACTGTACTTCCTTTCCTCAGGACACATGTTTGAAATGCCTCAATGAGTTTCTCCCCAAGTAAAATAAAAATAAAATAAAAAAGGATGTCTTAAGTATAAGAAGGATGGCCACAAGAGTCTACATAATACCTGGGGACTTGAAGAAATGCGGATCCCTACATAAATTATTCTTGACAATGGAAAAACATTCCATTCACAAAGTGAGACCTATTGTATAAGAAATTATATAAAACTAAACCCATTTTCTAGTTGGGTAAAGAAACACAGTGTCCTGAAGTCACCCTAGCTCCCATGGGTCTGGGAGGAAAACAAGTTCCCAGCCAAAGTGATGTGATCTAATTGTTCAGGAGAAAGGTCGTCTCTAGGGAGACACTTTTGTCTAGTGGTTAGAGTTCAAAGCTGTGACTCTAGAGACAGTGGTTTGAATCCCATAGCTGACACTTTCTCAATGTGTGACCCTGAGCTAGTCACTAAAAGAACAAGTGTTTAGTAAGGATGTACAGTATATCACAAGGAATGACGATTTAGGGCCTTTAAATGCCTCTGCAGTCATTCTTCAGTTTGCTTTTATTTGTTTTTTTAACATTTCATCATTTTGTTTGTATTTTGCCAACTTACTGATAAAAAAATCCAATGGTATTCTTGCATTATGAAGTCAGAAACTCTTTACTGGCAAGGCTGGCAGTGTATTTCAATGGGAAACTGTAAACCTGTTTTCAGATTTTTATGGAGAAATAACACTTTCCACCACCAAAATATTATACATGTAATACAAATATGTGATATTTGATAACCTGTGAACTTGTGTTATAATTTAACAGGTGACATGTTCTTCATAACTAGATTTTACTTCAGAAGAAGAAAAGAGCAGCCAATTATTATTTTAAAAACTTTTAAAATCATTCAGATAGACCACAATAGTGCAAATATGTAAAAGGAAAAGTTTTGTTGCTAAAAGAAGTATCTATTTTTTTTGAAAAAGATAGAAAATCATATTTAGTTTCTCACTGAAATACCTTGGGCTCCTAAGTAGCTGGCAGTTTCTGACATCACAATGCTATTCTATGCAATACTCAGCTGGTTTCTTTTTTACTAGCAGTGTCAAAAGAAAAGGTAAAAATCTACTTGTTTCACTGCACTAAGGGCCCCATGTGCAAAGGCGGCTGGATGCACGCACATAAAGTTGCGCTACACAAATACATGGCTCCGGCCAGCTCTGTTGAGATATTCAAACAGAATGCATGATCAGAACAAACCGCGCAATCTGTTTGAATATAGGACCCTGGATGCGCAGCACACCACAGGTGGCCACCATGTATGGTGCAACACATTCAGGGTGCAGGGCTGAAGACCGCCCACTGGGGAATGCATGGCACATATGCGGATGCACTGTGTCCCCCATGGGCGATTTTCAGCCCAAACATGTAAATGAGCCCATTGGGCATGAAAGGTACAAAGGGGACTCATGCATGCCCATGATGGGCTCATTAGCATGGCTTTGCCAGGTGGAATGCTCTGGGCCAGCCCCCACCCCCAAGCACTGATCACCCATAGCAGAAATACAGGAAATATCCCTGGTGGTCCAGTGGACCATGACAGCCCCAGTCATCATTAAAATATACTGACATCCCCCCCTCCCATGCCCCAATCTCCCATAAATAATAATGAACACAAGCTCCCCTTTTCCATAATGTAGTGTCCCCCTCCTATGCTCTGATCACCCATAAGTAATAATAAAACACAAGATCCCCTTTTCCATAGTGTAGTGGCCCACCCTCCCATGCTCTGATCACCTCTAAATAATAATAAAACACAAGATCACCTGTTCCATAGTGTAGTAGCCCCCCTCCCCCTCAGTGTGGCTCAGTTGGTAGCACATCTACCTCTGGACCAGAAGTTCGTTGGTTCTCATCCCGCATCAGGAATGGACTCATACCTAAAATGCTGGCACACGAGTGCAGTATAAGGGGGCTGCTGTACTGCTGGGGTGTGCCATCCTTCAGATGAGATGTTAAACCGAGGTCCCTTCTACCCATCCTGCTGCTGTCCTGGTGGGTGTCTAGGTGAAAGTAAAAGGACCAAGGGCATTCTACACAAAGAGTAGCGGACATTCCTGGTGTCCTGGCCATATTCCCCTTCCCATAAAATCGGTTCATGGAGTTGTCCAGAGTTTGTGTGGGTGCTGATGCGTGATATGGCTGCCACTACACATTTAGTCCCTTCACTACCAGGCTAGCATTGCTTGTAAAGCAGTTTGGGATACATTGTGTATGAAAAGTGCTATATAAATCCCTCCTTTTCTCCAAACTTAGAGTCACATACAACAGCATAGCATGTTTCATTCCCTGTCTCCCCTGGAAAACATACCACTGCTCACTTTATTCCTCCCTCAATTGGCGCACTCTAGAAGGGAGGTGCCATCGTAAGATGCTCTTCTTCCTATATAAGATATACCTCAATATCCCCCCCCCACGTTATCTCCCTATTCCCACTCGTAGCACCTGGGCATTTGAGTAAAGGTGCCTGAAGCCTGGTTTTTGACACCCCTCTCTACAGGACTAAACATGCCCAGAACTCCATTACCTTCAAGAGAATGAAGCTTTACGACAATCTACCCCCCTCCCAAAAACCAAGCTTGTGGGTCCATATACTCTTTCAACTCCTCCCTAAAGGAGCCCATCCTCCTATCGGCCACCTGCAGCTGCCCTGATAGGCCTCCTCCATGGCCCTCTCAGTAAATCCCAAAGGCTCTGTCTTCCACGCATCACCTACACTTTTCTTCTCCCCACCGAGTGCACTAATACTTCTTGCCCCACATAACATTTCTACATAAAAACATTTCTGTTTATTGGTCTGCCTTCTGGTCAACTCTTGTACAATTTTACCCATGTAATATGCTAGTTTTATTTTGCACTTGTTAGGTCCTTGTACTTCTATACACCTGTATATATAATGTAGTTACTTCATTTTATGTTGTAGGTAGTTATCATATGTCCTATGTATTTGTTCATCTGTTGTATTTCTACACTGGACGATTGTGAAAATGGGCATTTTTGCTCACATACCTTCCGGTATACAAATAAAATTGATTGATTGATTAATTGATTAAATGCTGATTCTTCTTCTTCTTCTTCTCCATGCCCTGATCACCTGTAAATAATAATACAACACAAGATCCCCTTTTCCATAGTGTAGTGGCTCCCTCCCATGCCCCATTCACCTGTAAAATTCAGCACCCCCCGAACCACGACACTGTTACAAACATGACACCACCCAAGCCCTGAACCATAGAGCCTTACAAAAGCCCCCTCCTCTGGTAGTCAGAAGGCCTCCCATCCCATTAGGCATTGTCCCACCACCCTGCTCCTCCCCCAACTGTCTTTGGTGCTGGTGTACATTCGTGCTTCTACGCACATGCGCAACCATGGATGGCCAAGGTTCCATGGTTAGTAAAGGGAGAAAAAGTGGAAAAACACCGTGGAGGCAAGATGAGGACTGACCCCCCTGCAGGCTCTGCACCAGTGGCTGGGCACATGCTGCAAGTCCGGTGGCAGAGGACATCAGACTTAAGGTAAGTCCTGGGGGAGCTGGGTGACAGGGCTGTGGGGGTTGGTCAGAAGGGGGCAGCCAGAGAAGAAGGAGCATGAAGTACCTATAAAACCAAATCATATCATGAACAACTTGACAATGTTAGCAAGATAGAACAATGAATGAATACTGTCTGAATATTGATCCTATTGCACCCAATTAAAAAGCAGTAAACAGAGCCACTTGACATGCTGTATGGCATCACATCTAAGCAATAAATGTCCAGTCGTACCATACCTCATTTTTAGCAACCTCATAAGTATCGATGCAGTGGTATTTTGTCATGGTGGTACTTCTGGGTCTGGAGGTACGTACAAGACAATCTGGGCTCAGTTTTCAAAAGGGTGATGTGGGGTGTGTCACACCCATTTTGTTGGTGCAGCTATGCCAAACTCCTTTGACACAACCATAGTCCAATTTTAGCACACTGGAAACAGCTGCGGCAGAGTCCTCATTTTACAACAGCTTGCACCAAAGATTTGGCACAATTCCCATAAAAATGGGCCCCCAAATGCTGCAAGTTAGACCAGGGAGCAGTTGGGCTAATTTATGGCGTTTGACACCTGGCACTGAAAATCCCAATCGTCAGCCTGGAGAATGTCGTACGCACTATGCACCAAACGATTGATGCACAAGCGGCTTGTGGCATTCCCACCGCATTGAAAATTGAGCCCGCTGTATATAATTGACTAGAATCCACTCATGCATTCCAGTGCTAATGCCAGCACTAACCATGGGTACAATGGGCTCCAAACTTGCAATATCATGCTGTCGCTATCTTAAAAATACCTGTAATTAAAAAACATGCATAATGTGTGAGTGAATATCAACTATAAAAAATGCAGAACTTCATTGTATCGATGCACTGCACCTAACAATTTCATTGTAAAAAGAAACTATGGACCCTTTGGTTTTTTTTTTTTTTGGTTTGTTTTATTTATGTGTCTCTTTAAAGAGCTCCTGACACAGCTGAGACAACTTTAAAAAAAATTTAATATTCAGACGTAACTGTAGCTTATATTTTGTATGTTATTCTGTAATTCTCACCCTCGTTTCCTTATTCTGGGGGTATCTGCATCAATACAGTATCTCTGTTCTTTGAGCCCTGGCTGCCTGCCTACGCCTGACATCATAACTCTGTTTCTGACATCAGAATATGTTGCTATGAAGATAATTATGATGTCATAAACAGGAGATTGTGATATCATGTGTAGAGAAGCAGACAGAGCAGATGTAGCCTAGGGAACAGGGATTTTGTTTTCATGCAACTGTCTTCAGTAATAAAGAAAACCAACCACCCTGCAAGGCTCAAACAAGTAGCAGTGCTCCCTGATTGCCTTAGCGACCATTCTCCAGTCATGTGTAGATGGGCGAATAAGAAGGAAAAGGTCCCACCTGTCACCATTAGTAGCACAGTCATTAAGAGGGGACAAATGCAAGCCCTTGAATCAGCCCTAGCTCAGGTGAACTGGTCCCACCTGGACAAACTCCAAGATATAGACCAGGCCCTAAAGTTCTTCACTGACACAGTCAATGAAAACATTCAAAAAGATCAGGGAATCTTCCAGTGGTTGTATCACAGGTGACCTCCTTAAGCATCTCAGGACCCGGGATAACCTTTGGGCCATTACTAGGAACTCTGGTCGACCACAGGATCTACAGAACTACAGAGAAGCAAAACAAGTGCACTCACATTACTAGGCTAGCAAAGTACTACAAAGAGCAGCTAGATAGCACCTGGAGTAATGTCAAAAGGTTCTGACAGAATATCAAGGAATTAATCGGAAAAGATGACAAGGTGCATTTCACTATGTTAAATCTAAATGATACTCCCACCTCTGATCCCTGTTTAATTGCTGAATCCTTCAAATCTGCATTCACTGACCTCAGTGCTGTTCTCGCTTTCCTAGCTTTCTTGTGCCCATAGACCCTGACAAACTGAGCTCTAGTCCTGACTCTAAATCTCCAAATTTGTACTTCAGGTGTGTCACAGTTAGGGAGACCAGAACCTATGTCAGAAAGGTCCTTGGAAAAACTAGACTAGGTAGAGACAATGTTGACATGAAGCTTGTAGCAGTTGCCCTCGAAGAACTGTTGGTACCAATCACTAAATTGTTTAACAAATCTCTCTCTATTGCGAAATTCCTGGATGTCTGGAAGGTAGCACTAGTAACTCTCATGTTGAAAAGTGGTGACCGCTACTGCACAGCCAATTATCGGCCTATTTCTATTCTCTCCCCCCATCAAAAGCACTAGAGAGAATTGTGACTGATCAAACCACTGAATATTTTCAGAAACATGATCTCCAGTGTCCGCAGCAGCACGGCTTTCCAAAAAGCCACAGTACCACCACTGCACTGGAAGAATTCTCAGATTTTGTACATAAGGCACTGGATGATGGCAAACTTGTGGGGTCTATTTTTATAGATCTCACAAAGGCCTTCAACACTGTAAATCATTCTCTACTTCTCCTACAGCTATGCCTTTTTAGGTTCTCCCCTGAAGTCGCACTCTGGTTTAATAATTCTCTCTCTCACCACAGCCAGAGCATTAGGATTGGGTTAGTGGTCTCTTCCCCATTGGAAATCGAACAAGGTGTCCCTCAGGGATCAATCTTGAGTCCACTCCTTTAAACCTGTTCTTAAATGGACTCCCAGAAGCCTGCCAGTCTAAGGTCATTCTGTATGCTGATGATGTGGTCATCTTGAGTAGTAGCACTGGTCTGGATCAGGTACAGAATGAGCTTCAATCCACATTCAACACACTGGAAGACTGGTTTTGCAATCAGAAACTACTTCTTAATTACAAGGAAACAAAAATGATGCTGATCTCCAACCTTCGGCACAAGAAATCTTCACCTGGCTTGACAATTGTGAATAAGCAGGCCATCCTTTTGGAACAGGTACATGCCTTCAAGTATGATACTCTTACCTATTCGCATCACATAGATCAAGTTGTTAAAGCAGTTAATCTTAAATTGGGTATTTTGTACAGGCATAAACCATACCTCACGACCTCTGCCCTTCGACTCACTTTTTCCAGCACTATACTATCAATCATCAATTACAGGTTGATGGTCTATGGATCTGTCACTGATACTGCTCTCAAACGGATCATGATTGCCCTCAACAAGGCTTACAGGTTAGCATTGGATGCCGACAGTTGGGCTCACACCTGCAGACTCTATGAACTTACTAGCTGACTGAATCTTGACAACAGAATAAAGTACCAAACGTGCATTCTAGGCAAAAAAATTATGTTAGGAAAAGCACCCCCCTCAAGCCACTGGTACAGGCTGCACACTCCACTTACCACACAAGGGATATGACCCACTGCTCCTTAGCTATCCCTTTCAGGAAAACCTCTCTCAGCCAAAGGTCTTTTCTTACAGTGCACCACTCTAGCTAAATGAGATCCCCTGACACATAACTAATACATTCAGTTTCCCAGCCTTTAAACTGGAATTGAAGCAGCATCTCATGACTGCTGGCATTTGTTCTTGCAGGTAGAACCCTGCTGACCTATCCCATCAGGGCAAGGGGCTGTCTATGGTTCTGTCCCCCTTCTACAGTCCAAGCTGTCCTCGCACTTATCCTTGCACTTATTTTTTTTTCCCCCGGACCTTCGGGGCGTACTGTGTTTCCTGTTTCCACCCTAACTCCCCCCCCTCACTACTCCTCCTCTTCCCACCTTCCTCTTCTCCAGTCTACACTCTTCATCTTTCTCCTACTCAGTTAATTACCTTTCCACACAGCCCTTCATGTGAACTCTCGACAATGCCTCAACAGGCTGTTCCTGCTACCACATAGCTATTCCTTATATAATTTGCTGACGACACCAAAATTGGGGGAAAAGCTGTTAGTCAGACCAAAGACTCTGGCTTACAAGCAGAACTGACACTAATTGAACAATGGGCATCCAAAAACGAAATGTCTTTTAATGTCTCTAAATGTGCAACCCTTCATTTGGGAAAAAATAATCCATCACAAACATATTATTTGAATAACTTGCTATTAAAACCTCATTGGTAGAAAGAGATTTAGGGTTTTAGTTAATAACAAACTGTCTCTTCATTACACTGTAATAAGGTAGCAAATCAAGCAAAATCACCCTAAGAAGGATTAATAAAACATTCACAAATAAAACTGAACAATGTTTACTCCCACTTTACAGATCTCATATTAGACCATATCTGGACTACTGTTCCCCCTTTTGGAATCCTTATTTAAATTCTGACATTAACAAAATTGAGAGCGTACAACACAGAGCAACAAAATTAATACCACATCTTTCCGGGTTTGATTATACTACTAGATTAGAGTCTACTGGTTTACAATCTCTGTCTCAAAGAAGACTAAGGGGAGATTTGTTATTATTATTCAAAATCACAAAACATCCAGAACAGATGCAAAGCTGTGGACTAAAATTTTCCACAAGAAGAATCGTAGCAAGATTACACAACAGACAAATAGAAATCATGAAAGCAAAAACCAATAAAAGAATGAATTACTTTACCATAAGAGCACCTAAATTATGGAACACACTGCCTCAGGAAATAGTCGACTAGCCCAACATTTTGACTTTCAAAAATAAACTGGACAAATGGTTAACAAATCAGGGATTTGCTGAATGATCCACAATGTGGAGGACAAACCATGATGGGCATACCACCTTTGTTTGTCCCATACTACCAAAGTACCAAAGTTCCAAAGTACACTGGAATCCTATTGACTGCCATAAGGCTTCCACTGTAGTTGACTCTTCCTAGACTTGGCAAATGTCCCTGGTTTCTCAATGCTTCTTTCACCTGGATTATTGTAGTACAACCCAAGGAGTCTCCTGAGATGTCCTTACAGTAACTCTGTTCTTTGCCAATTGTATATCCTTGTTATCTGTCAGTGTACCCGATGTATTGTTCATGCTACTTGTTATATTCTTTGTTCCTATTTTAATTGATTATGTCTATAAACCTTGATGTGGAACCTTTGAAAAAGAGCATTGTGCTCAAAGGTTATCTCCAAAGAATCAAATAAATAAAAATAAAAATAAATAAAATAAAATGGGGAATATATTACTGAAAAATATATAAAGTACTAAAGAAAATGGGATGGAGCTGAATATAAATCTTACTTTATTCAAAGTTTTGCTAATGCTGTCAGCAGCTCTTTAATGTTTTTATTAATAAGGTTGTGTTTGTAAGAAGAACCACATGTACATTGAGGAAATAAAACTTCCATGGGAACTGAGCAACATTACCAAAATATCAGTATCTCAACAGTTATGCAAAATAATAAGACCACACCTGCATCTATGGAGGAGATGCCATTAGATACTTTGAAAAAAAATTACTTGCAATGTAAAATGTTTTTTTTTTTTATTTCGTTACAATGCATAGATAATAATTATAAAGTGTTTAGTCTAGCAAAAACAGATAACTAGAAAGAAGTAAATTAAATAAATAGTAAGGTTCAGTCTCTACATTGTAACATGGGACATGTTGAATTTCATAAGAATGATAGCAAGACATAGCGAAAAAAAATTGTAGCAACATGTATTGCTCTTTATTGGCAGTTAATGAATGCATCTTAGTCATTTATGTAACGTGATTAACCCTCTACTAGTTATTATTATATTTGTGATGTAAATATATGTTTATTTGAATGTCTACTTAGGGAATGGAAGCCAGCAGCTTTTAAAGGGGCCTGACCTTTTGACCCCAAAGGCCCTGGCTCACTGAAAACAATTGACTATAGTAACACTGAATCAGTGAATGGGTTAATTAAGAGGCTTCTTTTGACATCTCCTGTCATACCTGTGTTAGTTGTTATAGAAACACATTGTAAACTAACCCTTCTACTTTGAAGCGCAGGGACAAAGTATGCATTTTGTGACCTTTGAGGAAAAGGCCATGTTTAACTGATTCCTGTTAGCTTTCACACCTGTAAGAGAAATGTTTTGTCAGGATGTTTTCTGAACATCAAAAGTGAATGCTTTGATCAAAGAGACTGTCATATTTTAATATTGCTATCGTGCAGCTTTCCAGCCAGCAGTAAAATGACATCCTTTTGAATATACTTGGTCAGGTTACAAATTAATCACAGGCTAACAGTGACCTCATGAGCTGTGACCTCACAGGATAGGAGGGACATGCTGGATTATTATCACGTTCTTCTCCGGACTGCTAAAGGAACACATACAGTGTGTGTCTGAACTAAAAAGGCACTTCTGTCAAAATAGATACCATTAACTGGAACTAAGTTAGACTTAGAATTTAAGCACCAGGTGTTTTGTTTCTGTAATTTCCAATTTATTTCTGACTGTAAATATTTATGTTATATGTTCTATGTTTTGCATGCATTTACTATGTTTTTAATTTCAGTAAACCTTTTGGTTTCCTTAATCCTGCTTGAGTCTTTTCTTTTGCATGTGGAGGCTGAAACAGGTATTGGGTAATTCTGACAAAAACTGTTGAAGGCTTAAAAGTGTGTTACTATCTTGCTAAGGTAAGAATATACCTAGGTCTCAAAATGAGTCAAACAGGTAGAATTTTGAACCAGGCTGGGAGCCCACTGGGTGACGTATAGCACTGTATCCCGTAAAGAGAAAGTGTGATATCTGAGCCTGTTAACTGGGTGTGCTAACGAAAAAGGGTTCATATTTGACCGCAGGACTCGAGACTAGTAGGTGATTCAGACCCAAAACAGACAGGAGGGTTACCCTGTTTGTCTCCTGTTTACAATATTGCACTTTGGGGTTTGGCACTGTGGGAGCAGAGGGCCTGACCTACGAAGTGCGTTTGTGACAGTTTACATCAATAGTTTAAAAACATTCACTGCATGAAATTAACTACTCAAATATTCCACCATGAAAATCAATATGTCATTTTTTATGCTTTGCCTAGTTGAGTGCTGCCTTTTAACTTTTGTTGACCAAAAAAAAAAGCCCTCTAACCTTTTCCCAGCTTCTTTACTTCATCACATTGCAATGTCTGCTTTGATAATTCATATACTGTGTCTAGAGTGGGGGATGGGAGAGTGGTTAGCTACTTTATGAACTATCAAAGGTTTAGCAGTAGCATGCCCCTCAAAAATGTTTGCTTTGATAATTAATTTACTGTGTCTAGGGTGGACGGAAAGGTTAGCTATGAACTGTGAAAGACTGAGCAGTAGCACCCCCCCCAAAATACTACTGAACTCATAAACCCAAATCTTTTTATTTTAGCACCATGGTTCAGAAGTCAAACAGAGAGGGAGAGGTTAAAAGCAAGCTAGTCTCTGCTCTCCATACTACTGCAGATTGTGTTTTACAGACATTGTTTTAAAAAAATCAGAACACTGAGAAAAAATAGTACAGCATTCTGAACGTTTTGATTAGTTTTCTGAGAATTTTTGTTTTTATTGTTTTCCTGACTGCAACTTTACCTGAAAATTATACAGATATGGTAACTCATTATGCAGTTCTGCACCTCTCACGGTTAAGTGCCAGAGCGATTGCACCTCCCTGTTATTGTCTGTAACTCCAAAGAGAAAACTACAAAATCAGACTGTGTAAAATGGTGACTAATCGATCAATAAAAGGGGTGTTAAATGCTATATAAATTAAATTATAAAGTAAATGTCTGGCAGTAAAATTAGACACAGATAAAATGACCATCTTGCACAGACTGACATGCAGTAAACACCGCTACGAATGCCAACGAGGTAATTAAATTGCAGGACCTTAATTACAGTTTTAAAAGAAAATTAAAAACCACTGAGTCGGAAGCTTCATAGCAAGTTATTTTTTTTTTTATAGCGCCGTGGTTTAAGGCTCTGAGCTGCAAACCTGGAGACCTGGGTTTGAATCCCACAGCCCCCACTTGCATATTGTGTGACCCTGAGCAAGTAACTTAACTTCCTCGTGCCGTCAGGTCGCACCTGTAAACAAGCTTCAGCTTAGTTTGTCTCTCCTGGTAAAAAAAAAAAAATTATTATAATTAAGCATAAAAATAAACAGGCACTGTATAATTTCTCAGGTGAAATAAGATAATGACCACATTATCACAGGAGTCTGTAGACATTACCCTGTAAACCAAACCTCATAATGCAGATCTTTTTTTTGTTGCCATGGCTATGTCATCCTGGGAATTGATTCCTTCACCAACACTGCAGAGGGTGTGGGATCCTACTAGGGAAACAGCATTCCACACAGCTGTTTGCAGCAAAGGAGGGTGGAGAAAAAAAGACTACTGTTCAGATTTCCATAGCAACATTTGAGACATCTTTGATGCACAGCAACCAAGAGACTGAAAGCTGTCATGAGCCAGCCAGTGGACGAAGAAATAAAAAAGTGCTCGGAAAGCAAGACATACCCTAAAACTACAAAGAAACAACGGTGACATTTTTAAATTCATGGAGGTGCCCGTGTGAAAAACTCTCACACTTGTGATATAAACCAGACTTGTGATGTCCTTATGCTGAATCCGGTATTTATCTACACTTGCAGTGATTGACTGCACCACTAGCAAGGTCACTTGAGGCCAAACACAGCTCATGTGGATAAATACTGTATTCAGTGTAAGGACATCACATATCCTGTATTTATTCTTTATAACTGAAAATGTAATAGCTGTGAATATGACTGTGTGTTGTTCCAAGTTCTGAATTTTGCTTAATAAAAATTTACGGAAGGAGAAATAAACACCTGGGGCCGGATTTTCAACCCCCCCCAGAAATCAGTATAGGTGCTGGAAAAACTGGCGTAAGTGGGTCTTCACTTGCAGGGATGCAGTTTCCCAGCATGCACTGGATTTTCAAAGATGAAGCTGTTTTATGGCCAGTTCTATGATTTACAACAGCTTGCAGCCATTTTCTGGTGCAGCTGTTCAACACTGGTACGCCTAGTTGGACCAGGAGTAGTATCCTGCACCTGCCAGGAAAGGGTGGGAGGGAGGGGTAGCTGCAGAATAAAGGGTGCTAGCTGCACATTCGAGCAGACTTGACAGACCTCTAGGCCTTTATCTGCTGGCAAATTTCATATGTTTGTATGTTCGTATGCCACCTGTGCGGAGCATGGGCGGAAGATTAGAATGTTCTCAAGTGCTGAGATTTTTTTACTGTACCAGTGTCTGCAGAGCACAACTTAGTCTCAAAATGACCGAAAGCCAACTCCTGCAGCTGGATTTTTAAAGACCTCCAAAACTGGTGCAGGTGCAGGAAAAATTTACACAAGTGGGTCTTCACTTGCGGAGTAACATGTTTTCCCACATGCGCCAGATTTTCAAAAACAGAGCCATTTTTCAGCAGGCTCCACAATGTATGGCAGCTTGTGGCTGCTTTCTGTTGCAGCTGTGCCAAAAAGTTATACTAGGCAGAGCATGGACTGTCTGCCAGGGTGGAGATTTTTTTCCACACCGGTTGACTGTGGCCCAGGACTTAGTCCCACAGCCATTTTAAGCCATTTGAAAATCCGGCCCTTGCCCTTTAACCTTACTTTACCTAATTTCTCTTTGATCTGTCCCTGTATTTCTTGAACCTCTGTGTGTGCTGAAAATGGCAGCAACATTCTCTTGACCCTCACTCTCCTGCATTATAATGTGCTTTGGAATGCTGTCTGCATGACATGCATTATACAAAACTAAATTACCTTCTACTCTGTTCCCAATAGGGTGCTAATTTCTCACCATTAAAAATCATTACATCATTTGTAGCCACCCAGTGGGTCTTATACCCTAATAATGTGAGTAAGAACTCTCTTACAACAGTAAGAGTGGTCTATGAGTCAGTATTAATATTGATTGAGGTTGATAAATAATATAGTAAAGGTTAAACAACTTCTCCTGAATGTGTCAGTTTCCAGAGCAGAATGAGAGTCACACGCACAGGGAAAAGGAGTGCTTCAGTTGGTCTAAGGTGCTCCCTCACTCTATGATAAAAATAAAAGATCTGTCAACATGCAAAGGGTTCTAAAATTCTGTAGGTCTAAGTTTAGTGGGTATAGTCCATTTTCCACACAGAGATTCTCTTATTTTCTACAAAGTAAACCATTTTGGTTTTAAATTCAAATTTCCTTTTTTAAAAATGGAAGACTTTAACATAATTTTTAATATGTTTATTTGTACAATTATGTAATCTCTGAAGGTTATAAGAGTACTTTCTAAAGTCCTTCATGTGGCAGACATTCTCTGTCCCAAATAATGCAGGAAGGCACTTTATAACCATAAGAGATACTTGAACTGCATATACAGTATAAACATGCACCATAACTCGGGCTGTTACCTCCCAAAGCTACTCTGGCTTCCCATAGTCCTCTAGCAGAGTGCTATTATTTAAAGACAATATAAACCTTGTTTATTTACATGTTTTAAAAAAACTGTAACTGGAAATGTGGGTATGTTCGAAGTCTGTTTATTATCCCCAACATATTGTTTCATGTGTGTGCTTTGAAACAGACCTATTTTGTCCTTCTTTAGGGTCTCTTGCTAATGCTGAGTTTTTATGTTTGCTTGCGCATGTACAAGCAAAACATATTGGGACTGCTGTAGGGGCAAGGGAGATGTGTGCTGTAGCAGCTAATGCAGCTCAGCCTACAGGTGCTGCTGCATGAGAGAGCACCCGGTGCTGACAAGTCCACTGCTGATGCTACTTTGCTGGCTGATGGGCAGAAATTTCTCACATATGAAAGGATGCAGCTGCACCTATCACAGTGTGACTGCGTCATTTCATATTACCACCTTCAGGCAGAAAAATGGCATCCCCCCACCATCAGACCCAGGTTCCCAATATGACTGGTGGTGTGGTGCTTAACCACATCACTAGTATCTCTGCCCCTTGCCTAATCCAGCTTTGCAAATATCAATGGTGGAGGTTGCTGAACACTGCCATCAGTATCTCCCCCACCTGACCCAGCTTTCCTAATATGACCAGTGGTGGGTGCTCAACCCTGCCACTGGTTTCCACCTAGTGCTCGACCCAGCTTTTATAATAGTACCGCCAGTGGGTACTTAACCCTGCTGACAGTATCCTCCCTTCCACCCAAGCCAGCTTTAATAATAGTACCAGAGGTGGGTGCTGAACCCTGCCACTGGCATTCTGTCTTCTGCCCAACCCAGTTTTCAACTTCCTCCCAAAACAGTTCAACACTTGGGTGCCCCCCCCCCCAGTGCTGACAATCAACACACCAACACTGGGGTGCTCAATCCCCAGTTTCAGGACCTGCAATAAAGAAAACTATCCCTAATCATCTTCTTTGGTTTTGTTTTGAAGAATGAAAACCAAAAAATGGTCCCTTGACATGTTCTGATCCTCCATGACTCTCTGACACCCCTCTCAGCACTCATATGACCGCACCCCTCTCTTACTTATCTGATCCATCACTGAGCTCCTTTGATGACCAATGGCATGTCCTTCTGCTACCAAAGCTGGTTGCAATCTGATTGAAAACAAGGTAAGTCCCATTAATGACTTTTTAAGGTGTTTTGAACTTTTACTCATAATTTGTCATTTTTTAATATTTTTGACCCCAGCTTTCAGCATGTCCCAGTGTTACCTTCCCTCATGAAAAAAGGGTTGTAATTGTTCATCTCCCTCTAAAACATACCTCTTTATCACTCCACAAAATCACCTTTCAGATGGGATTTAAATAATTCCACCTATCTTGATCATAAGGCGGAGTTATAAAAAGACTATGTTGAAAATTTGTGGTCATTACATCAAAAAACAATGAAGTTATGAAGAAACAGTAACTGTTTCCATTGTTTACTCATAACTTTGTGATTTATGTAGATTTTGGCCCCAAATTTCCAACGAATAGTAGTTCTTTTGTCACCCCAACTCTCGAACATGATAGGCGTCATTTTTCAAATCCCCTCCAAAACGTAGTTTTCAAACCACTCGGAAAAATCACATTTAAGATGTCATTTAAAAACAAAAATTACACCTGTGTTTATCATAATGTGGGAGTCATAAAAAGACTGTGTTGAACTTTGGGGGTGAAAATAAACAACAAAAAAGTATGAAGAAACAATGAACTTATAAAGATGTTTTTTATTCTAAAAACAAAAAAGGCAGCTCAGAGTACTAGAGCACTGGTTAAAAGCCATTTAAACTTCAAGAAAATAACTCACCCATGATGCCAGAGTTACATCTGTTACTCACATATTTATTTCAGTAACTGATGCAAATAAACTGCATACTAACCCTTCCATGAAAATATTTTAACATTTCACAACTTTTGCTTTATCAAGAAACAAATCTAGCCCCCTGGTGCTCCCTAATTTATCCTGTTATTTTTAAACGTACATCTACATATGAGGTAAGAATAAAAAACATACATAAGATAAGTAAAATTGAGTAACACTGACAGTATGCCAAAGTATGATGCTATAAGCCAGCAATAAGACATGATGAGGTGTGGGTTATGTAAGTAATAATACCTGACAAGGTGGGCATTATTGGGATATAACAGACCGCCCAGAGGTGTAATGAGGCCCGACGCCGCAGGCAGAGGTCCTTATAACCCCTGGAAGGTCCGTTATATCCCATAACGCCCACCCTGGAGGGTATTATTACACTTAGATAATGGGGTTACATTAGTTTTTTTTTTTAATAATGTTTTTATTTAAAAAAAAAAGAGTGTCAAATATTACAAATGAACAGAAATGTGGGTTTGTAAAATAGTCCCTTGCCACTAGAGGGTGCTGCTGCTGTTTCTTATAGGTAGGAAGTGACTGTGAGTAAAATGCTACTGGCGAATGAGAAAAGGAGTGCAGGTAGGAGAAAATACGTGCGGCACTAAAGTAATTTTTTATTTACTACAGAAAACAGAAACTGAGTTTGGTGTTTCTGCTGTTTGTTTTGTGGGAGAGTGTTGTCACAATGAACGTGACTTCAGAACGGACTGCACGGTGAAAGGATGTAGTCTATGAGTGAAAGCTGAGTCGGCAGACTGCCCAAAATGGTGTTCGCAGGTTAGAAGCAGAGCAGAGTTGTGAGGCAGGAAAGTGTTTTCGTAAAAAAAATTTATTTACTGTTTCGTGCTGTGGTTTGTGTTGAAGTCGAGCGAGATGAGTGAAATGAACGTGAAGTGGGCTATGTCAGTGAGCCGCTCGCTTAGCAAGGAAAAAAATGGCAGTGGCGAGTTCTAGAAGTCCAACTTGTTTTACAGCAGGCCGTTATTAAGAAATAACGGCCCGGGTGGCAGGCTGCTTCAGACAATCAGGAATCGAGTTTTACTTTAACCATTGTCTAAGGCCTGATAAGAGCACGCCCCTGGTGTGTTATGAGGCACAAGGTGCTTGCACTGAGTGCCTTTAGCACCTGGGAAGTGCTCTTATCGGGCCATAGCCCACACCTCAGAGGGTGTTGTTGCGCTTATAAAATGGGCCCCCAGTAAAGAAGTTAATTACAAAAAAAGCACATAAGAAGTGTATATAAAAATAATAAAAAAATGTGATTATATCAGTAGTAGAAAAAGTAGTCCCTGTCATTGTGCTGTAATGGAGCTCTTTCAGTGAAAGTTAATGTTGATGCCTGTGTGTCCAGTTCTACCCCCCACGACACACAAACACTCAAAATCATGTATTTGCTTCCTTTTTGTTTAATATGTCTTACTTTGCCATGTCATTTTGTTACAGATAGTGGGAGTGACTGTGTCCCATATCAGGTAAGGTTATGCACAGTATTTACTGTGATATTTACTAATCCCCATAGAGAAGCTTTTTTTTTAAATTCAACATCTTTACTGTTTCCATAAAGACACCAAACTAAAATACAACTAAAAATTAACCAAACATAAAAATAACCAATATGAACAAGGAATGACATAGCACCAGACTGCTTCTGGATCAAATAAAATCAAAATAACAGAACCAATACACCCCTGAAACCCCTCCCTTCCCCCCGTCCCACTCCCCACCCAACCCCCCAACCCCTGGAGTGTGCCTGATAAACACAACAAATCAGAGAGCGATCAAGACAATATAAACCAGCAGTTAACCAATACCGAAAGGAGATTAACGATTTTCAGTAAGCAGAGACATGCATTTTCAATATCTTAATTCAGGTATAAGGCATATAATTTACCCCATTTGTGATTGAATGAGTCCATCAGCCTCTCAGTATTGAAACAAAGTGACATTTCTTTCAACCATTCAGCATATGTTATAACCAATTGGTCTACCCAATGTTTAAGAACCAATCTTTTAACTACAATAGAAATTAAGGCCATATAAAATCTACGTTCCTTAATTTTAATAGTCGAAAACATCACGAGAATACATATCTCTATGGTAAACAATTCCCCCAGTCCTAGTAGAGGATCTAGATTGTATTGAATTGTATTCCAAAGTGGTGCCACCTTGTTACAATGCCAGAAAATATGAGTCAGATTCCCTTCAGATGTACCACATCTGGTATAGATTGCCGCTGGAAGCCTACCCAATCTGGCTAGTTTGACAGGTGTATAATACAGGTTGTTTAGAATATGATACTGAATGAGTCTATGCCTGTCTTGGGTAAGATATCTGTGTAAATCCTTCCAGATCTGACTCCACATAGGAATTGTGTCCGGCAGGAGGGAAGACCAAATTTTAGAGCCCGGGAGGACATTTGGGAATTTGAATCCCAAGAGAAAGGAGTAAATTGCTAATATTCCATGAGATTTGTTGGCGTATTCCTGTATCTGTTCCAAGAAAGGCCTAACCTGGGACTGCTTAAATGCGGTTCCAAAGTTGGACGCCGTAAGGTGTCTCAGCTGGAAAACTTTGAATATATATTTCTGAGGAATAGTAAATTTAGCCATTATATCAGGGGAAGAGAGGAGAACAGCCTGAGAGAACAGATCCTCCACTTGGACACCCTGTAGCTGAGGAAGCCAGTCAGGAGAAATCAGCGATACCCCTATTTTAATATTCGGGTTCCGAATGAGAGGTTGAGCCATATCTCTTTTGGATGAGATGTTAAAAAAATTCCAGCATTGGGCTAAAACTTTAATGGAGACTCCCACCACCGAATTTTGTATTGAATTTGGTAGTGCATAGCTGGTGGAGAAAAATAGCCAAGAGGGATTGAGATCGTGCAGGCCAAGAAGTTCCCTCTCTAATTGCAGCCAGATAGGGAGGTAGCCATCGGCTGTATCTGAGAACTGTCTGCCCACTTTAGACAAATGACTCGCCCAATAGTAGAAAATAAAGTTGGGGAGACGGAGTCCACCCAGCTCTTTAGGAAGACTAAGTTTTAAGAAAAAGCATCTAGGATGTTTGCCCTGCCAGATAAATTTGGAGAGGGCGGAATGAAATTGTCAGAAATAAGACATTGGGAGCCAAATATTCATTAAGTTTAGAGAGTAAAAAAGACGGGGCAACACGTTCATTTTAATAATGTTGATACGACCCCATATCGAAAGAGGGAGATTTACCCATCTTTGAAAATCCTGCTGAATGTTCGTTAATAAATCATCTAGATTAAGTTTCCTAAAAGTTTCTGGGTCATTAGAAAGGTGTATACCTAGATATTTAATTGACTGAGGGGACCATTTCATGCCCAAAAGAGTGAAATTAACTTGATGGGTAAGGGCATTTAAAGGAAATATCACAGTTTTTGATAGGTTTAATTTATAATTAGCTACAAGTCCGAACTGTCTGATCATTTGTAAAGCATGTGGTAACGATACATCCGGATATGCCAAATGAAGGAGAATATCATCTGCATACACTGAAAGGGTTAAAGGTTGTTGGTACACTAAACAGCCCATAACCTGGGGCAAGCACTTAATACTAAGTAAAAGGGGTTCCAGATATAAATTAAATAAAAAGGGAGATAGGGGACAACCTTGCCTGGTACCAGTAAATAGAGAGAACCGCAAAGAAAATATTCCATTACAGTAAATTTTTACGGTGGGGGCTCGGTATACCGTCTGTATCCATCTAATGAAAATTGTTGGGAAGCCCATTTTCTTAACAGTTGCCCAAAGGAACTCCCAGTTTACTCTGTCAAAAGCTTTTTCTGCATCAAATGAGATTAAGGCCATGGGAATCTGGGAGCCCTGGGCAACATGAAAAATGTGTGAAAGAGTTCGCAGATGATCAGCTGAAAATCGGCCCTGCACAAATCCCACCTGCTCAGGACTCAACAGATGGGACCAGACTCTTTTGATTCTGAGAGACAAGATTTTTGTTAAGATTTTGATGTCATATTTTAATAGCGAAGTTGGACGATAACTGGCGGGGTCGCTATGCAGTTTATTCAGGTTTCAGGATGAGAACTATCGTAGCTTCCAGCAAGGTGGGGTCTAGAGCATCCAAAGTGAACATGTATTCAAACAAATTTAAAAGAAGGGGGGCTAATTCTTTACTAAAGGTTTTGTAGAAGTTGGAGGGGAAGCCGTCAGGGCCTGGCGATTTATCTAATGCAAGCCCCTTGATTGCCTCCTCTATCTCCCCCAAAGTAATTGGAGAGGACAGAGTCTGACAGTGACCTGCCTGGAGAGATGGGAGATTAAGGTCTTCCAAGTATTATTCAATGCATGAGAGCGAGACCCGTGAGGGACCTTTACTGTATAGGTCCTTATAGAAGTTCCCGAAAACCTGGGAAATATCATGGGGGAAGTTTTGATAGAGCCATCCAGCGCTTGCAAGGAAGGAATTAGCCTCAAGCTCTCTAATTCCTGTAGATGGAGGGCTAGCAATCTACCTGGTTTCTCTCCTTGGTCAAAATAGTGGGCCTTGGTTTTTAGGATGGCGTATTCCGCCTTTTCTTTTAACAAATCTGCATATTCATTCCTAAGCTTCAGTAGGGTTTCCAAGAAACCTACAGGGGAGGATGTAGATAAAGCATTTTCAGCCACCCTGATTTGATTTAACAAGAAGATAGCTCTAGCCTCCCTCTGCTTTTTCCGTTTGGAAGCTAACTTAATGAATTCCCCCCGACGTAGCATTTGAAGGAGCACCATATTTGATCATCCCTTTTAATGGAGCCCTTATTAATGTCCATATAGGAAGAGATTAAGTCCCTGATGTGAGAGACTATACGTTCCTCTTTTAGAGGTTGTGTGTTTAATTTCCAGGTAGTAACCCTTTGGGTGCTTGGGCCAGAAGGAAATCACTAGCCATGCCATTGAATGGTCCGCTATAACAATTGGTTTGATTCCTGTATGGTGAAGGCCAGCTAAGAGCGACGTACTGGTTAGAATGTAGTCTAACCTGGACCACGACTGGTGAACCTGGGAATAGAAGGAAAAAAGCTGACTGGAGGGATTGAGTAGGCGCCATGGATCGCACAATCCCAGTAGCCCCATGAAGTCCCTCAGGGCTTGTTGTGGAGGGGATAGGGGCTTTAATGGCCTGTAGGTTCTGTCTAGATCCTGTGTTGGAGGGATATTCCAGTCCCCACCTAGAATTAACATGGAGGGCAGGAATCTGCTCAACTTGTCGGTCAGGTGCATAAGGAACTCAGCATCGCCACCGACTGGGCCGTAAATTGCCCCCAATACCACCTTGGTGTTGCTGAGCATGCCCTTAACTATTATGAATCTGCCTTCCGGATCTGATAAACTTTCCTCAACTACAAACGGAATATTCCTCTTGACCAGAATTGCCACCCCACTACTCGATAACGACCCACAGGCGGCAAAAATTTGGGAAAATCCCTGTCCACATAACCCATTTGTTTCAGTGGCTAGAAGGTGGGTTTCCTGCATCAAAAGAATATCAATATTTAAAAGCGCACAGTTTTTGAGCACTTGATATCTTTTAGTCATGTCCCTGACACCTCTAACATTCCATGTGGCAGTTTTAATTGGTACTAAAGTCATTAACAATCTTGTTAAAAGAAAAATAAGCATGAATCAGTAATTGAAAAAAGAACCCCCAAAAGGCACACTCCAGTCCCCTCCCCTACCTTCGTCACCCTTTGAACAGCGATAATATTAAAACAAGAAAGCCCCTCCCAGTAAATTACCTTGTATGTCTGGGATACAGAAAATATGCATAGAAATAACCGTTCCATTTTAATCCCTGACATTGCCAACAGCGGAAAAGGCATCTGGACCATAAGACCCCTCTCCCCCCACAAACCCCTCAAACTATATACAAAAGGTCCCCATTTGGGAGTAGTTTTAAACATGTCGATGTCTAATGTAAAGGACCAAACCCCATAGGTGTCTTTTCCATGAGAAACTAAGATTATATATAAATGCCAGGTCTGAAAATTGATACCAAAAGCTACCTCGAAGAGGTATGCCAGAATTAGTTGAGACTCGCTAACTTCACCATGCATCCCGGGGAATACGCCTTTCACCCCCTTCCCTGGTGCGATATGCAGTTCTCCCTAAGCTTGCTCCATCCCGAAGCCCCCCACCCACCAACCCCTTTAAGGAGACTACGAATGTGCGCCCTAAGCCATTAAATCAGGTTCTGAAAAATTATTAGAAGGGTCATGAATCCAGGTCTAAGATAAGCGAAAACAGGCTGATCTTAAGCTTAATTTGTCTGACCTACTTTAAGTCATGGGTGCTGCTCCGGGAGATGCCATTTGAGTCTCATGTGCCCCTATAAAACTAGCTTCAGAGGGCTAGAAGTCTCCAATATCCCCTTACCTCACGGCGTTACTGCTATCTGTGTGACTTCTCCAACCTCGAAAGGATAAGGAAGTGACTAGGAGACCTAAAACTCTATGGGACAAAAACAACCGTCCCTATTAATGGTGTAGGGAAATGCTCTCTAAAGAAAGGTTCCTACCCCCCCTCCCTCAGGAGTACCCAGGCATTCTCACCGCTGAATCAGACCTACTAGGCCTCAGGGCATCCCACCGACCCTCTGCAACCAGCCTGTAAAAGGCGAAAGAAAGAAGGACAAAAGAGAAGGGGAAAAGGGTCTCTAAATAGATACACAAATTGCTTCCACGAGATTAAAGACTAATAGCCTCTGGTACATGAGATAACAGTTCAGCCAGTCTTAAATAGGTTAGGTAGCTTGACTGCGAAGTCTGTGGCTGCTTGCTCCGGGGATTCATAGGAAAGCCATGCTCCATCAATTGCCACCTGTAGTTTAGCGGGGTAGATCATCTTAAAGCAAATTCCTGCAGCTATTAATTTGCTGACCGTAGGATGAAATGCAGACCGCTTTTGGTGAGTTTCAAAGGGGAGGTCTTGAGTTATCCTCAGTTTGGCATTACCCCATAAAATGGCTTGAAGCTCTTTTGATTTTGATATGACATGTTGTTTCTCCAGGTAGTTTAGAAAGCTCACAATTATAGGCCTTGGTGGTGCTCCAGGTGGAGATTTTGGCCTGAGACAGCGATGGGCCCGCTCTATATGATACTGTGGATTTAGGGGGGACGGGCCGACGGTCTTGGTGAGAAACTTCTGGAGAAAGCCGATAACATCCGCACCTTCCTCTGTTTCGGGTAGGCCAAGTATCAGGACATTATTCCTTCTACTTCTCCCCTCCAAATCTTCGGTTTTCAATTGAAGCTTATTTAGTTGTTGCCGAAGGTGAGCAATTTCAGGATCCATTTTCTCTTTCCACCATTCCAGAGAGGTGGTTCTAGCTTCAGAATCTCCCATTCTTAGCGACAGAGTGCTTAGGTCCCCTCGAAGTGATTTCAATTCTGTAGAGATGTCTTCCAGGGTTTCTCTAAAAGGCAACAGTTCTTGAAGGAAGCGATCCTCTGTTAGGGGAATAGCCGAGGAACTAGAGGAGCCAGATTTGGAAATACTCCCAGAGCTTTGATGTTTGGACTTCTTGGCAGTTTTTTCTGGGGTAGCCGGTGGCGTGTGTCTGATTCCAGCCTGTTTCATCTCGGCTGTAAAGCCAAAAAAGATGCAGTAGGTGGACACAGTAACAATCGCTGAGACCCTGAAGACTAACACAATATAAAATCAGAGTCTGAAGTTCGCTCTGTAATATTGTTAGGGCAAAATAAGATTATTTAAGGGATCGATAGGCGGGAGCTTCAGAGTAGAGCTGCTTCTAGGTGCACTGCATCACGTGACCCCCAGAGAATCTTTTTTTGTGTAGTTTTCTTTTTTTCTTTTTTAAGTTTTATGTCTTTCAATCGCTTTGTTAATTTTATACTGGCGGGCTGCTTGACTGGGAGTGAGCGTATCCATAAATGGTTTCCGTAACCACTCATTTTTTGCTTTCCAACGGCTTCCGTAGCCACACTTTTTTTTGCTTTGCGGTTGCCAAACTCAGCACAGAAGAAGCAAATAAAAAGCAAGTCTGAATAATGGATTTCAAATTTACATGGTAACTTCTGGGTTGTTGCAGTTCTATTTAGAGGAGACGGGCCGGCATCATGGGGGGGGCAGCGTGGAATGCAGACATGGCAGCAGAAGCTCTTACTTTGTACCGAGCAGATTTCTGAGTGGGAGAGAGAATTCATCTGATGGTACAAGACAGCCAGTGAGTGAAACAAAATACCTTGACAAAAACATACAAGTTTACAGCTTGTCTAGGAAGAGGGGTTTGTGGTTTCTTTGCTTGTACCATCGTTTTCCCAGTGCAACCGTTTTGGTTTCTGCCTCAGTTGCAGGCTGAGAAGCTGCAGCGGGAGAGCAGTGAACAGATTGATTTCCCTGTCATGCATCTGTCTTGCCACAAATAGTGCCCATTGTAACATTATGTCCTGATAAGGACACAGTCGGAAGGGGCTTCCAGCCAATCAGACTTGAAGATTTTATTTGCCCATTTTATAAATAGCTATAAACTGCAATAATAGGAATAATAAAACTGTATATTACAGAGGGGGTCAAGGGAGGGGAAATCAGTTTTTTAGATATATCAGAGAAAAGGGAAAAAGGAAAGACTGGAAAGGGAATAGTCAGGATAATGGAGGGGACAGGGTGATAGAGGAGGACAGGCAGAAAGCAACTGTGCTAAATGACTACTTGCTCAGTATCCACTAGGAAGAAAAGCAGGTCCTTGCTGGAGAGTGGCATAAAGGCAGCTGATAGAGGGGTCCCACAAATGAAATAGAAGATATTTAATGGTGAATGAGCTGAAAGGGGATTAGCAGCCCTGAAGGTAAACAAAAACCTTTGGCCAGATGGGATGCAGTCAAGGGTGATAAAGGAACTGGCATCAGTGCTAGTTGAACATCTGGTGGGGCTATTCAGTAGCTCTGTGCAGCAAATGGTGTTTCCCAGGGACTGAAGGATGACTCACATGGTTCCACTGCACAAGGGAGGGGACAAGGAGCAGCTGGGAAACTATAAACTCATGGTAGGGAAACTGATAGAGACACTAGTCAAAGATGATCTAGTGGAATATCTGAAGAAAAACGGACTTGAGGATGGTAAGCAGCACAGATTTATTACAGGGAGGTTTTGTCAGGCTAACCTGATAGTATTCTTTGACTGGGTAACAGAGGTAGCTGATAAGGGCCATGCTGTAGATTTACTCTACTTCAGCTTCAGCAGGACATTTGATTAGGTGCCACATTGCAGGCTGCACTGAAGAAGTTGGGAGATTGGGAACAGCTAAGAAAATAATGAGGTGGGTGGGGAGCAGGGGTCAGTTTTAACATTGTTTTATTAACCCAAAACCTAGTGCAAATTGACCAGGGCTAGTTCAGCTAACTCTCTACTTGTCTGTCTTGACTAGTACAGGTTTTTCATGGCAGTTAATGAAGTTAAAAAAAGTCCTTACTTTAGCAGGCTCTAGTCCTCATGCTAGTCTCACTTAATGTTCCAGATGGCCTGGTGTGTTTAACAGCTCATTAAGGGCTACAATTATATAGCAGTTTAAGAGGGGGATCCCACAAAAGATTCAATGTAAGTCATTATCACTCCACTATTAGGACATTCAGCTAGTGTCCAGGGTGTGATCTAGGGTATAATGCTGTTACATACGAACATATGAATGTACCAGCAGAAACAGACCACCTGATCTATCTAAGTCTGCTCGAGTGGGCAGCCAACACCCCTAGTTTGTAGCTGCCCCACCCCCTCCCCTTTAAACATAGAAGTTGAGAGCAGATGAGGACCACTAGGTCCATGCAGTCTGCCCATATACCCTACCTGTACCAGTGGCTGCTGACCCTACTTGGTCATATAAACACAGAAACATAGAAGTTGATGGCAGATAAGGACCACAGGGCCCATCCAGTCTGCCCATTTTTTCTACCTTATGAATGTGCCATAAGTCTTTACTCTGTCAATAGCCTATTTATTCATACTCACCTATATTGTTCCTTTATCCCTATCCCATGTCTGTTTGAAGCTCTGCACTGTATTCATATCCACCACTTCCTGATGTAGGCCATTCCATGCATTCACCACCCTTTCTGTGAAAAATAACTTCCTCACATTACCTCTTAAACAGCCTCCCTCTAATCTCATGCTGTGTCCTCTTGTTCACTATTTTTCTTATATTGAAACACATTAGACTCTTTCACCTTGTTAATGTCCTTAAGATATTTGAATGTTTCGATCATATCATCTCTCTCCCTCCTTTGCTCAGGGGTATACATATTGAACTCCGTCAATCTGTCCTCATATGTTTTCTGATCCAGTCACTGCACCATGCACCATTTTGGTTGCCCTTCTCTGGACTGCCTCCATTTTGTTGATATCCTTGTACAGGTGTGGCCTCCAGTACTGCATGCAGTACTACAGGTGGGGCCTAACCAGTGTCTTGTAAAGAGGGATTATTACCTCCCTCTTATGACTTGTGATACCCCTACTAATATACCCCAACATCCCTCTAGCCTTACCTACTACATTAGTGCTCTGTTGGATGATTTCAGGTCATCTGTGATGATGATGCCCAAGTCTCTTTTTTTCCCTTGTGATTGCCAGAAACTCCCCTCCCAACCTATAGGCAGCTTCAGAGTTTTCTTTTTCCTATGTGTATAATCTTGCACTTCTTTGTGTTAAACCCCAGTTGCCACTCTTCAGACCATTTTTCCAGTTTTTCCACATCTCTTCTCATTCTGCCCACCCCATCTCGATCACGTAATCTGTTGCAGATCTTGGTGTCATCTGCAAATAGGCAAATCTAACCCTCAAGTCCATCTGCAATGTCTCTGATGAAGATATTGAAGAGGACTGGCCCCAGGACTGATCCCTGAGGTACCTCACTTGTCCCACTAGCATCTCTTCTGACTGTATACCATTTACCACCACTCTCTGTTTTCTGCCCGCCAACTAGTTTGCCACCCAGTTGACCATCTTCTGACCCACCCCACACCTACCCAGCTTATTAATCAATCTTCTATGTGGAACAGTATAAAAATGTTTGCTGAAGTCAAGGTAGGCAACATCAACTGCACCCCCTTGGTCCACCACTCTGGTTACCCAGTCAAAGAAATCTATGAGATTAGTGCATGATCTTGGTCCTTGGCATTAAGCATCTTCTTCCCTCCTCTAGGGTTCCCTTATGCCTGTACTATGCATGTTTGAATCCCTCCACTCTGTTCGCTTCTAATGCCGCATGATAGGCCTAGATCCATTTATGTGGATTTATATTTGTATATGCTGTAATAGATTTTAGAATGGGATACTGTCTCTTTAAAAGGCTTGTAGGAATAAAATACAAAAAAGCCTTAATTGTTCTAATGGCTAGGGTGGATCTGATACATCTCCAGATAAGGGAGGCAGGTTTATGGACCCAGGAAATCATAACTCTTGGAGAAAACTGGGTATCTAGCTTTCCTTGACAGGAAGAGGCCAGGGGTTAAGCCAAATGTATGCACCAGATGTCACTGGAGTTGACATGGAACCACAGTGACACCTGCAGAAAAAGTCAAACTGTTGCACCCTAATATCTGTATTGTCTTGGGACAATTTAGTCACACCCCAGAGGAAAAAAGGTGGGTGTCTCCAAAAAAATGACCATCATGTATTTATCAGACTCACATTTTGAACTCAGGGCAGTTGATAAACAGTTTAGCTGGGGGTCAGATAGCCTGTCCTGCTGGCATATACTTGTAGACCAGACGTATATGTGTAGGCCTGGAAAAGTCTCTGAAACCAGACCTGAGTGTGTGTAAATTTTGACTTTACACATACCGAACAGAAAATTTTGATTTTAAGTCAGAATTTTGGAAACCAAGACTGTTCACCCAGGAAGCACCTGAAGACTTTTTAAAAGAACATTCAGAGGAACTGACTTGGGATACAAACTTGTTACAAACTGTTGCTTAAGGTCTCATCTCTACAAGGACATTTAAAATCTTGTCTGGACTCTAACATCAAAACAAGGTATAGTTTAGAATAACAGTATCTGGTGTTTTCTGTAAACCATCCAGTTTTACTTTTGATATTGTCTGCATTTCAAAGTCTTCCAAACTGTAAACTTTTATGATTTTCTTATCAGCTCTGCCTGAGGTCTTGATTGTATGATTTAACATTTTAACAGAAGGGTTTTGAAAAACTGTGTGCCTTGAAAGATAGTACCACTCGGCTATTGTACCCAACTACTTAGGCAAGACATAGCCTGTGGCCGTGGTGGGATTCAAATACTGAAAGTAGTACAGAGTCAAAGGAACTCAAACCTATAGTTTCCTCCCTCTCACTGGGAAAAGGAAGGTTGGTAAGTCTTCTGGAACCCTTACAACTGCTTACAAGTTCTTAAAAATGTGGATCCTCTCTGCAAACAGGAGGTCCTACTGGGCTGCCCGGGGTTTGGGGGCCAGGGACTCATAACAGATTTGGTGCCATCTACAGGGATTTTGAATGGTCTTGCAAAATCATCACACAATTAAGGGCAGTATTTGGAAAGGGGAAAAAGAAATTTGATTGCAGACAATAGACCCTATCCTGTCTGAATTTTTTTTGAGCAGAGTAGTGTAGATAGAAGAGTGTCTGTCCAGTACAGAAATATGAACCTGGAACAACTGAGGTAGATCTGTGGGGAGAATGGCATTTCTAGTGAAAACAAAAATAAAAGGCACTCATGGAGGCCCTTCTGGCAGCTGAGACGGAGGATGCACCACCCCACTTAGAGCCACCTTTGGTGACTTCAGAGGTCCAGAGCCCAGAGAAGAAGGAGCCATCTACAAAAAAAAAGAGCTGGCACTGAGGAGGCTGTGGATGCAGGAGAAACAGCTTAAGAATGAGCAAAAATGTTTTGAGATGGAGCAAAAGAGGTTTGAGATGGAAATAGAAGAACAATGGCTCCAGAGAGCGCAACAGCAACAGAGAGAGAGAGACACAGAGAGAGAGAGAGGCTGAAGAATGGCAGTGCCAGGCGAAGGTGGAGGAACAGCAGCACCAGAGGGAGCATGAGCTAAAAGAGCTGACACTCCAACCAACACCAACCCCATAGCAGGTATTTGGTGTAGTTGATTCGGAATGTCCAGGACTAGGGGAAAAGTTAAATTAAAACTTAATGGCTGAGTTTAAAGAGGGAGAGGACATGGAGATGTTTTTAAATTAATTTGAAAACATTTGTATTCAGACTAGTGGTGGGCGAAGTGGGCTCAATCCACTCCTCGAAGTGATTCGCGGAGCAAAGGCAAATTAGCGGAGTGCTCTGCAATGTGAAGCGGAGTAATTCGTGTTATGGAGGGCAACACGAAGTCCATTTAAAACAATAACTTCACGTTACTCCACCTTCCCAGACCACTACTCCACCAATTTTGAAGGCGAAGTGCATTGAAAACAATGTACTTCACCTCACTTCGCCTTGTTTTTAAGCTCCAAAGGCAAATTTTGCAGTGATTCAAGGGATTTCAGGCCACATGGGCTCTATATTGATCTGCACAGCCTCAGTTTGGGGTAGTGTGTGTAGGAAGCTGTAGGAGACAGTGTACTCTAACAGCTGTCTGTAATTCAAACCTTCTAAAAGCTGTTAAAAAAGCCTTTTTGAGTAATTTGTTTTTGCTCAAACTTTAGTTCATCAATTGTAGGAAACCCTCCTGTATTCATATCATCGAGCGTTTTTGTGTGGATTTTGAATGTTAGTGTACAACATTGAGTATGTGGTAAAAAACAGTGAAAGTGTGCTTTGGGGGAGGGGCGTATCTTTAAGTTGGAGAAATAGGGAGTTCTTTGTTTTTTGGTTGTATTTTTGTTATAGAACTGACTGTCAATGTACACACAGTACTATTGTCAGTAATTGTTGAAATTTTCTTGCTGATTGTGTGTTGTGTGGATCTGGTGCGGCAGTTCATAATTTCAGGTTGTTTACAATACATGACATATTACTGAACAAAGTTTGTGTGTGTGTGTGTGTGTGTGTGCCCGCGCGGTGCTGCATGACATCAAATAATACACCTTTTATTGTGCCACAGTGTAATTGCAGACGCAGCAGTGTGAATCTGCTATCCAGTGCAGCTGCGTGATTTTGAACTTGCTTGTGGTATCTGTTCTTTGTTTTGCTGCTTGTACTGCCATAAAAATTTGCAGTCAGTACTCCCCCCCACCGGCAAAAGGAATTGTTTTCCAGATTGGATTGTTTGTGACCTCAACACCGCTGGTTAGTTAAGGTGTTGTTTTCACTTGTGAATTTGCATCTTTATCCGTTGCTGAAGCCACAGTTGTTTTTTTTTTGGCTTCACATCCAGCATCCCCCCACACAGAGTATACGTTCCAAAATCTAAATTTGTTTAGAATATTGTTGTTTTCCCCAAAAATGCCTGCAAAGAGACGTGCAAGCAAAGCTGGTTCTCGCCATGGCACTGCTGCCAGTGATAAGATAGTCTGTGGGAGTGGTAGTAAGCAGACACAGAAGTGCATTGCTGATGTTAGGAAAGGTATTTCTCCGGCAATGTTTTTTTACAGCCCAATTAGTAGCTTCACTCATAGTTGGTGGAGATGATGTTGTCCTAGTCGGTGGTGTTAGTGCAGTTGCTGGTGGTGGTAGTATGAGTATTGCTGCCTCAAGTTCAACTTCTGACCAGTGTACTATGTCCAAAAATTTAGTGGAGTGTGAAGCAGTGCAAGTGAGTGGCAGTGTAGATTATGTCATACTTTCCAGTAACATCCCAGTAACTAAACCTGAGGATTCTGATAATCATGTTAATGATAGCATACAATGTGACATTTCTTCCACCATGGTTCATGTCATGCATTTTCCATGCAGTGATTTACAGTGTGGTGAAAAAACATGAAGTGATGGTGGTGTTGATGATGATGATGATGTTGCTGTGGTTTCAACGTGCAGTCCACATGCCAACATCCAAGCAGAAGATGTGGATGTGGGTGATGTTGATGAATATGATGATGATGATGTAGTTGACCCCAGTTGGGAACCGGAGAAAAAGAAATTCAGGGTAACTGTGTCTGGGTCTGTTTGCACTAATACCCCCCCCCATAAAAAAGTTGTGATTTACCAGTTTCAGTTGATGGTGATGGTGACCCAGTAATAATGAGAGGTAGTCATTGTGGTCAGTTGCAGTCCAGGTGTGCACTGCACAAAAAATCACATAGCACACCCCCACTTCAGTGCTTAAAAGAACAGAGTTCAATAAGCAGCATCATGAACATGTTAAAAGTAGAGCATCACAATCCCTTGTTTGTGATTTTTTTGTTCAAGATGCAAATGATGAGCCAGTTGCAATCTGCCAGGTTTGCCATGTGCAGGTGAGTCGAGGTAAAAAGGGGAGCCATCTGGGTACAGGGGGACAGCATACGCATCTTAAGAACAGGCACATGGCACTGTGGACCCAGCACAAGATGGCAGCTAATACCACAGTGAGATGTTCACCCTTGTCATCAACCATTGTGAGCATGTTATCCCCTTCCATGAGTGTTAAGTCCAGTAGGAAATTAATTGTGCGCAGCAGGGAGGAAATAAGAGCAGAGGATTACTGCAGGCATGATGAGGTGGAGGAGCATTATGATTTTGAAATGTTGTCCAGTGCTGGTGAGAGTAGCAGTTTTTTTTTTTGTAATTATATTTTATTGCTTTACAAGTAAAACAACTTCATACAATTATTCTCGTGCAAGAAATCACATTTGTTCTTTACAGTACATCCAATGTATAAGTTTATGGTATTCTATGCAGTCTGATTTTCGGATATGGGGGTATATCCAGTTGTATCTAGAAAACAAAATAGTAGTATCCATGATAAGCTGCACCCTACATGACTTTTGGACGACCTATCTTAAAGAAACTAAACCAAACATTCAACTACAACATCCCTTGTTGTTATGGTCCCCATACCAAACATATTGAATCCTCAAAATTCTTGGTGTATCTGGGCAATCAGCTCCACCTCCTTCCAACCTCTCGCTCCTTAATCTATTAACTTTAACTGTGACAGTGGCTAACATATTATATAAGAAAACTCTCTGTGTAAAGTAGAGCAACACTTTTCTGAACAGTGTCTGGCCCTCCTCCTCCTGATACCGTACTAATTAACACACTTTCTGAATAATTCTCATTAACAGCATTATGGAGGCACCAAAAGAAAATATTTATATATAAAAAAAACACAAGCATGGAACTTAAGAATTGTTACTAGCGTCCTTTCTTATGGTATCAAATCCAGAATATAATAATTAATCCATTTCAAGTCTCTACCTCCTCTTCTGAATCTGAATTCTCCCGATTGCTGCTTCGGTTAAATTCCATGGCAATTGCTGCGGCTTTCTTTCCTGCTTCCTCCAGATCAGTATATTGAAAAGTGTGGCCTCCATAGTGCAATCACAATCGAGCTGGCATCAACAAAGAGTGAGTTAATCCAAGGCTATGAAGTTTTGCTCTCATCCCATCAAACTTTTTACGCCTTATTCTAGTGGGATAAGAGAGGTCAGGGAATAAATGAATCATGGCTCCATGAAAGTGTAGCTTTTCAGTGCCTCTCACCACTTACATCATACAGTCCCTAATCGCCGGACTGGCGGTAACCAGGAGAACTGACCTGGGTAAGTCACTTTGTGCTGCAGCTACCTGTGGGGAAATTCTGTAGGCATGGATAAAGCTCTCTTCTCTAAGCTCCGAACCTAAACTCAGAGCTTCTGGCAGCCAGGTCAGAAGAAAAAACAACAGGTTGTCCCCCTTACAAGCAAGCCAATTATGCGTACATTAGAAGCTCTTTGACTATTTTTGAGAGCCTCTAAACGACAGTGAAGCTGCGCATTTTCCTGAACAAGCTTATTTGTGGTAGTTAAAGCTTTAGTTGCCATCAATTCAGCAGTAGAGGCCGTTTTAACTGTTTCCAGTATTTTGTTGTCTTGATCCGCAAGCCTGGTCAGTATCGACTCCACTTTAGTGTCGATTGCCTGCATCGATCTCTGAAGTGCTGACCATGGTGGATCACTCGTAGCAGCAGGTTTTGTTGCATGTTCGTGTGGCTCTGATTCAGAAGGCCTGATTTTAGAATTACCTTGTGGTCCTTTATTTGTACGTCCCATCATCCAAGTTTAGTATTAAACTACTCAGCTCAACTCGTAGAACTTGTTAGAGAGTACAAAAACTCAATTTTCTCAGTTAAAGTTGAGGTTTTATAGTTTTAAAAGTCGGCTAGGGGAGGAACCAATCTGAAATATGTCTGGTCAGTAGGTGTGCTCGACAGTGCCCACCGAGAGTAGCAGTTTTGGTGGTGGTGGTGGTGGTGAATGCAGCATGTCTAGTGCAAGTGGTATATCAACCCCGGTTGGCAAATCTGGCAAAATAATTGCATTTCTGGATTTACCATCATCACTTGTGCAACTGTCTTTATTAAACATCCACACTCCACCCCCTGCCATTTGCAGATCAGAACCATTTGTCATCACACACCGTGTAAAACGTTTAAGTCAGCCCACATTACAAAGTGTTTTTGCACATAATCGAAGGAGGTGACAAGGGGAGTAAGGGGAGCCAAAGCATCTACGGAACTCAGGCTGGCACAAGGCATTAAGAAGGGGGAGAAGGACTTCTTTAAGTACATCAGGGAGAAAAGGAGCTGTAAGAACCACATAGTAAGGATTAGGAAGGAGGGGGGTTGGGTGGAAGCAGGGTGTGATAAGGAGGAAGCACTAAATGAGTACTTCTGCTCAGTATTTACTAAAGAGAAGAGGGGGTGACACCCAAGGTGGGAGAAATGGAAGAAGCAGGGGGGGAAGTGGTGACAGATGGGGAAATCATGGCGAGCAGAGTTTGAGAGGGTTTGAAGGCACTGAGGGTGGACAAGGCACCAGGCCCAGATGGCATCCACCCTCGGGTACTGAAGGAGCTGGCAGAGGTCCTTGCAGGACCTTTGGCAAACCTATTTAATGCCTCACTACATTCAGGGTGTGTACTTCAGGACTGGAGGATGGCTCATGTGCCCCTCCACAAGAGTGGCCCCAAGGATGAACCGGGAAACTACAGACCAGTGAGCCTCACATCCATCGTGGGTAAGCTAATGGAGACTATCCTGAAGGAGAGGCTGGTGGCCCTCCTAGAGGCCAAAGGACTACAGGACAGCAGACAGCATGGCTTCATATGTAGCAGATCCTGCCAAACCAACCTGGTTGAGTTCTATGACTGGGTAACTAGGCAACTGGACAGGGGCCATGCAGTGGATGTCCTGTATCTGGACTTCAGTAAGGCATTCGACTCAGTGCCACATGGAAGGCTGGGAAGGAAGTTAGTAGGCACAGGGCGGGTGCAAAGCTGGTGAGATGGGTAGGAAACTGGCTGCAGGGAAGGCAACAGAGGGTGGTGGTGGGTGGGGAGCTCTCACACCCAAGGACAGTGACGAGCGGTGTTTCACAGGGCTCAGTGTTGGGACCAGTGTTGTTTGGGATATTTATTGCAGACATATCATGGGACATCAAGAGCAAGATCAGTCTGTTTGCTGATGATACCAAGGTAGGTGCGGTGGTGGATGACCTAGGGGGATGGCAGGGGTTGCAAGATGATCTGGCAAAGCCTGAAACCTGGTCAGACACCTGGCAACTGGGCTTTAATGCCAAAAAGTGCAAGGTGCTGCATTTTGGGATGAAGAACCCAAGGAGGAGTTACCAGCTAGGGGGAGTGCAGCTAGCCCAGACAGAGGAGGAGAAGGATCTGGGTGTGCTCATTACAGGGTCAATGAACAACTTGGCACAATGTAGGAAGGCAGCTGCAAAGGCCAACAAAATGCTGGGTTGTATTGCAAGGGGTATATCCTCGAGGAGGGAGGAGGTGATTCTGCCACTGTATAGGTCATTAGTTAGACCACACCTGGAGTACTGCGTGCAGTACTGGCGTCCGTATCTGAAGAGGGACATTGAGTTACTGGAGGGGTTGCAGCGCAGAGCGACAAAGATGATCAAGGGGCTGGGGGACTTATCATGCGAGAGGAGGTTGAAGGAGTTGAACATGTACTCACTGGAGGAGAGGAGAGACAGAGCTGACATGATTGAAACCTTTAAATACATGAAAGGAATAAACAAGACAGGTACAGAGGGGCTGTTCAAAGTAAGGGAGGGAAGGGCCACCAGGGGCCATGATATGAGACTTGAGCGAGGAAGGTTCACGAGGGAGATGAGGAGACACTTTTTAACAGAGAGGGTGGTGGCTGGGTGGAATGCGTTACCTGCTGAAGTGGTATGCAGTAGAACAGTGGACTGCTTCAAACGAGGATGGGACAGGACAAGGGGAAGGGTTAATGAAGGGGAAGGGTGGAAGGGAGGGGCAGCTGCAGAATAAGGGGTGCTAGCTGCACATTCGAGCAGACTTGATAGACCTCTAGGCCTTTATCTGCTGGCAAATTTCATATGTTCATATGTTTGTATGTACCCACCCAATCGTAGAGTGTCATGTGAACTTAATGCTGCTGCAGCTGAAATGCTGGCAATTGATCTTTTGCCCTTCTCCTTTGTGGAGAATTCTCGATTCCAGAGGTTTGCTGCACATGCCTATCCAAAATGGAAGTCCCATCCAGGACATACTTTTCGACCCATGCTGTCTGCAAGTTGTTCCGTACTGTGTCCAACTCAGTAAGACATCCCCTTCAACATTCCTCCTCTCCATTCATCCATTTAAGTATGGATATGTGGACAAGTGGCAAAACAGCGGGGAGTTCATATTTGTGTATAACTGCACACTGGGCACAGGTGCCGTGGGTTGTTTGTGATGTTGGTAGTGTGAATAATCAGTGCAGTAAGGTGGAGTTTCATGGTAGCAATCATCCAGGAATTCGACAGCATGCAACGATTGCTATGCGCAATGTGACCTGTTCACACACTGGTGAAAACATGTTGGACGTGGTACTGACTGAAACTGACAAGTGGCTGAATCCCCTGTCCCTGAGAGCTGGGTTCATAGCAAATGACAATGGGTCAAATGTGATGAAATGCATCACGAATGGTGGCTTTTTTCGTGTTCCATGCATGGCCCATTGTTTAAATCTTGTGGTGCAGGAGTTTCTTTAGCACCCTGATGTAAAGGAAATGCTGACAGTTGCACACCACTTTTCACGATCTGCAAAGGCTCATGACCAACTTTGGCAGTTGCTGATGCAAAACAGCCTCCCTCAGCACCACCTGAATCTGGAAGTTGTCACCTGGTGGAACTCCACTTTATACATGGCAGAGAGGTTGTATGAACAATACAAAGCCATTTCAGAATATCTTGTGATGCACACTAGCCGTGACAGTTCCAGGGCCTCCATGTCTATGACGACTGAACAGTGGCCCCTTATGGACTCTGTAATAACAATTTTGCATCCTTTTGAACATGCCACACAGGCAGTGAGTGGCAAGTCTGCCTTCATTAGCCAATCAATTCCACTGCTGCAGGTGCTGAGGCAGACATTGGTGAATGTACAGCATGGCCTTGATGTTGCTGGAGACAGTGCTAGCAGTATGGTGCTGAAACACATGCTGACAGCATTCGACCAGAATCATCACATTTTGAGCATTCAGCGAAGTGACAGCTTTGCCATAGCAACAATGCTGTACCCACCATACAAATGTGGAATTGCCTCAGTACTGGAGGGAGGGCCTGAACAGGTAAAAAATGTCAGGGGGCAACAGGTGTGCTTGGTTCATGGGGCACAGAAGTCACGTGCCAAAGTCAGCAAACCTCTGCAGCATAATCCAGCTGAAGGTGTACCTGAACGACCATCAAGCATATCCTGTAAGGGGAAGGAGACAGCAGTTCCAGGTGGTCTGTCATCCAAAGCAGTTGGCATCAACCCACTTTGGGAGGCTTTGTCCCAAGTGGGGATTTGTGAAATAAATGATTCAGGAGAACAGGATGATGCAGCAACCACTGGACTTAGTGCTGCACAGAGAATGGTTGAGTCATATTTGTCTGAAAACAGGCATCTCTCAATAACTGATGATCCTCTTTTGTACTGGAGTGGAAAGGTCAGTGAATGGCCAGAGCTGACTGCAGTGGCACTGAAGTACCTCACATGCTTACCCTCCAGTGTAAGTGTCGAGAGGGTATTAAGCTTAGCAGGTGCAATAGTCAGGGATCGTCGGACAAACCTCTCTCCTGCAAATGTCAGTTTGCTAGCATTCATAAAAATGAATGAGAGGCACATGCCAGCACAGACTACAGCCTTGGTATTCGTATCCCTGACCTATTCATGGTGGTTTTGGTGATGTAGAAATGTACCATCCTGGTCTCACTGGCAGTGGCAGCATGAAATGGCCCATCACTGATGTAGATGATGACACAATGAAGAAAGAATTTCCCAGTGGTCAGACTTCAGCCATAGATGACTGTGAGGGCACCTTTCTTTATGAGGATGATGATGTGGTTAATGTTGGCAGGTTTTAACTGAAGTTATTAAAGGCGGTGTGCCCCCCTGGAGTCAGACTACCACCACCAGGACAGATGTTAGCCACTGCCACCACAGAGAATGAGTTTGTCTTCTCCCCAGACCACCACCACTGGGACTGATGTTAGCCACTGCCACCACAGAGAATGAGTTTGTCTGCCCCCCAGACCACCACCACTGGGACTGATATTAGTCACTGTCACCACAGAGAATGAGTTTGTCTGCCCCCCCGGACCACCACCACTGGGACTGATGTTAGCCACTGCCACCACAGAGAATGAGTTGTCTGCCCCCTGGACCACCACCACTGGGACTGATGTTAGCCACTGCCACCACAGAGAATGAGTTATCTGCCCCCTTGGATCACCACCACCGGAACTGATGTTAGCCATTGCCACCACAGAGAATGAGTTGTCTGCCCCCCGGACCACCACCACTGGGACTGATGTTAGCCACTGCCACCACAGAGAATGAGTTTGTCTGCCCCCCCCAGACCACCACCACTGGGACTGATGTTAGCCACTGCCACCACAGAGAATGAGTTGTCTGCCCCCCGGACCACCATCACTGGGACTGATGTTAGCGACTGCCACCACAGAGAATGAGTTTGTCTGCCCCCCAGACCACCACCACCGGGACTGATATTAGCCACTGTCACCACAGAGAATGGGTTTGTCTACCCCCCCAGACCACCACCACTGGGACTGATGTTAGCCACTGCCACCACAGAGAATTAGTTATCTTCCCCCCTGGACCACCACCACCAGGACTGATGTTAGCCACTTCCACCACAGAGAATGAGTTTGTCTGCCCCCCCGGACCACCATCACTGGGACTGATGTTAGCCACTGCCACCACAGAGAATGAGTTGTCTGCCCCCCTGACCACCACCACCACCAGGACTGATGTTAGTCCCTGCCACCACAGAGAATGAGTTTGTCCGCCCCAGACCACCACCACTGGGACTGATGTTAGCCACTGTCACCACAGAGAATGAGTTATCTTCCCCCCGGACCACCACCACCAGGACTGATGTTAGCCACTTCCACCACAGAGAATGAGTTTGTCTGCTCCCTGGACCACCACCACCAGGACTGATATTAGCCACTGCCACCACAGAGAATGAGTTTTCTGCCCCCCCGGACCACCACCACTGGGACTGATGTTAGCCACTGCCACCACAGAGAATGAGTTTGTCTGCCCCCCAGATCACCACCACCAGGACTGATATTAGCCACTGTCACCACAGAGAATGGGTTTGTCTGCCCCCTCGGACCACCATCACTGGGACTGATGTTAGCCACTGCCACCACAGAGAATGAGTTGTCTGCCCCTTGGACCACCACCACCGGAACTGATGTTAGCCATTGCCACCACAGAGAATGAGTTTGTCTGCTCCCTGGACCACCACCACCGGGACTGATGTTAGCCACTGCCACCACAGAGAATGAGTTTGTCCGCCCCGGACCACCACCACTGGGACTGATGTTAGCCACTGTCACCACAGAGAATGAGTTATCTTCCCCTCTGGACCACCACCACCACCAGGACTGATGTTAGCCACTTCCACCACAGAGAATGAGTTTGTCTGCCCCCCCGGACCACCATCACTGGGACTGATGTTAGCCACTGCCACCACAGAGAACGAGTTGTCTGCCCCCCGGACCACCACCACCGGAACTGATGTTAGCCATTGCCACCACAGAGAATGAGTTTGTCTTCCCCCTGGACCACCACCACCGGGACTGATGTTAGCCACTGCCACCACAGAGAATGAGTTTGTCTGCCCCCCCGACCACCACCACCACCAGGACTGATGTTAGCCCCTGCCACCACAGAGAATGAGTTTGTCCGCCCCGGACCACCACCACTGGGACTGATGTTAGCCACTGTCACCACAGAGAATGAGTTATCTTCCCCCGACCACCACCACCACCAGGACTGATGTTAGCCACTTCCACCACAGAGAATGAGTTTGTCTGCTCCCTGGACCACCACCACCAGGACTGATATTAGCCACTGTTACCACAGAGAATGAGTTTGTCTGCCCCCCCCGGACCACCACCACTGGGACTGATGTTAGCCACTGCCACCACAGAGAATGAGTTTGTCTGTCCCCCCGGACCACCACCACTGGGACTACTGTTAGCCACTGCCACCACAGAGAATGAGTTGTCTGCCCCCCCGGACCACCACCACTGGGACTGATGTTAGCCACTGCCACCACAGAGAATGAGTTTGTCTGCCCCCCCCGGACCACCACCACTGGGACTGATGTTAGCCACTACCACCACAGAGAATGAGTTGTCTGCCCCCCGGACCACCACCACTGGGACTGATGTTAGCCACTGCCACCACAGAGAATGAGTTTGTCTGCCCCCTCAGACCACCACCACCGGGACCAGTGTTTGCCACTGCCACCACCACCACCACCAGATACAGAAAGATGTCACAGGGAATGTCATCGTGTGCCGCAGCTATTACCACCAGCATCCACCACCAGTGTCATTCTGACAAAGTTGTTTCCATTACATTGACCATGCCAAGGCAGAGGGAGTCAAACAGGAGACCACATCCATCAGCCACAGGCACAAGGCTTCTTAATATTTAAACTATAAAGTGAGTATGTGTACTAATGTTTTTTATGCTATTTCACTTCCTTTAGCTGTATGCTTTGTTTTCTGTAGCTTTTCTGAGCTGCAGTGGTCAAACACATACGGTAAACTTATTATTTTTTTTACAGGTTAACAAAAAAACTCTCCTTCGCTGAAAGTCGGTATGAATGGTACTGCAGTTGTACCTTACACAGGAACCTATGGAATATCCATTTCAAATCTATACTGGTAAGTATCAAGATTTTATTTCATCTGTTCAATTTTTTTTTAAAAGACTGCAGCAAATGCGACTGAATACGATTCATAAACTAGGTGACATGTGTACGTCACCAAAACGATTTCTGCAAGAAATCATGCACTGTATTCTGAACTTACAGCTGTACAGCCATGACTGTGTTGAAAAAGTTGCACACAGGTTGTGTTACTTGACAAGATGTGGTTTTGAAATGTAACTTGACTTGAGATTGAGAACCAGGGACAATCAAGTTGTAAGAAGTCATTCATTTATTTTCTTTTGCATTATTTCTTTTTCCCCTCCTACATGCCCCAGATCTGCTATTTCCTTCAGGCAGCCATGATCCTCGACATCCACCTACTGTCCTCCCTTGGAACCCCCTACCTCAGATCGCAGCCGACCCTGGGGTAGCTCGGCGTAACCCTTCGCCGAGTGGGTCCCCCTCCTCCTCCAAGGGGGAAGACACCGGTAGAGCAGCCAGCACACTCTTTTTCTCTGCCCCAGGGTGCTGCTGAGGTGGTCAGGCTCCTCGAGAGTTCTTCGGCAGTGTCGGCAGAATGACTGCCATCATCCTGGCCAATCCGGGATGGTTTTTCCATTTTCCTGGCACCCCTGATGTTGCGCCGCATCTTGTAGTGCTCTGGGTTCTCCACCGGGGGCCACTACAGAGCAAGGCATCACCCTAACCCACCCCAGGAGAGGAGAGCAGTTCTTCAGACACTCAATCCTCTCCTGTTCCCGCCGACCCCCAGCGACCAGAGTCCGTTCCCGAACCCAGGTTGCCGGTGTGGTTTGAGGTAAGGTGCCACGGCTGGCCATTTCTTTTTTTTTAGGAAACTTCCATTTGCTTTATTGTGTCATAGTTGCCTTATCCAAAGAAGTTCTTCAACATCAGGCCCCCCCCCCAGCTGGGGCAGACATGCAACACACAGAAGTCATTTCAATCGATGACCATGACCATCATTAACAACCAGACTCGGGGAAGGATGCAGATGAAATCTGTGAAGAAGAAGCCAAACAGAAGAATAGTAGAAACCATTAATGAGACAAACCTGCAATTATGCTCCCCACCCAAAATAAATACTTTCCTTCATTGACTTGAAAGTTATCCATTTCAAATTTCTACACAAAAAGTTGCCAACAAGCACTGGAATGTGCACACCAACAGTATCTGTGACTTGTGATACAAAACAGTACAATGAGTACATGTCTGTATATGTCATTGTCAATCCCCCACCTACAAAATACAAAAATGTATATATCAACTCACCAAGGCTACTATTAGTGTACGGACAAAGGGTACCCTTCCATCCAGTCGAGATGATGGCATTTGCATTTGTGGGAATCGCAGCACACATTGGACCAGCAACAGTTCACTCATGGTCATCATTTCTGAGGGGACTGCATGTGGTATAATGCTCACATTTCACTTCATTACCACTTGTCAATTTTATGCACACGAGACAGATACATTTTGGGCATGCAGAAAAAATCTGGGGACTCTGTGTGACTACTGCGCGCATGATTGAGTGCGCCATTAATTCTGGGGGACTTTGCATGTGGTGTAACACTCCCATTTCACTTCATTACCACTTATCAATTTTCTGTACACTAGACAGATGCATTTTGGGCATGAAGAAAAAATCTGGGACTCTGTGACTACTGCACGCATGACTGAGTGCACCATTAATTCTGGGGGACTTTGTATGTGGTGTGACACTCCCATTTCACTTCGTTACCACTTGTCAATTTTATGCATACAAGACAGATGTATTTTGTGTGTTGTGATTGTGAGCACATAATGTCATACTTAAATTATAAATTAAAGCAGCATTGCAAGAATGTGGTGACAATTTTGACCTGTACTTTTTTATGCTATGTTACATTGCCGGCTACTAGTTACCTCCGAGTTATGACCTGAATGATACCCTTCTTTTCACAATTTTCTATCTGCTTTACTACTTTTTCTCATGTCTGAAAAGAAAAGGAGCACACCCTTCAATATTGCTCTGACTAGGTTTTTAGCACTATTTGTAGTTGTTTTTCAATAAATATTGTTCTGTGAGGTCATAAAACATTGCCTGCTGCACAGTGCTTAATTTGTAAAGAAAGAGGTGGCAGGGCTCTGACTCCAAACACCAAAAGCCAGGGGTCTGGGGGCCGCCAGGCCCCCAAGAAGCTATGGGTTTTTAGATGCTCTGTGGTGAGTTTTGGGGGTTATATTGCAGATAAAACACATTTCTATATCAGGCTCCCTGCCCCTGAATCCACGGGAAGAATTGTTTTTTTTGGGGTGGAGTCAGGTTGGAGAGCCTGGCTGACCAGGCACTGATAAAGGATCATGGCTGGGCATGTGTAAGTATAATTCAATGGCAAGATGCTGTGAATTGGCTCCAATGCCAGGGGTCTGGGGGCCAGTAGGCCCAAGAAGCTCTTTGGTTTTAGATGCTCTGTAATGAATTTTGGGGGTTATATTCCAGATAAAACACATTTCTGTGTCTGGTTCCCTACCCCTGAATCTGGGTAAGAATTGTTTTGGGAGGTAGAGTCAATTATTATAGAGTCTGGCTGACCACTGGTAAAGGACTGTGGGCTTGTATAAAGGGCAAGATGCTGTGAATTGAACCAAAGGCCAGGAATCTGGGGGCCGGTAATCCCCCAGAAGATCTTTGGTTTTAGATGCTCTGTGGTGAGTTTTGGATGGGTTATATTGCAGATAAAACACATTTCTATTCTGTGTCAGGTTCCCTACCCCTGAATCCAAGGGAAGATTTTTTTTTTGGGGGGGACAAAGAATAGAAATGTGTTTTTATCTACATATAACTCTGGCCAACACTCACCACAGGCATCTAAACCAAGACTTCTGGGTGCCTACTGGTTCACAGACCTCTGGCCTTTGGGTCAATTCACAGCATCTTTGCCCTTTATACTGAGTTATGGTATTGGAGACTTGGCTGACCTTACTTACAACAAAATGTACCACATAACATCAAGCATGGTACAAGTAATAGAAGAACCAATTAAAACTGAAGCATGAAAAGGTTTTTATAGCTAAAGGATCATGGGCATGTAGAAGCTATGGCAAGGTACTGTGATCCAAAGGCCAGGGGTGTGGGGTACAGAAGGCCCAGAAGCTTTTCGGTTTAGAAGCTGTGGTGAGCTTTGGGTTTAATTGAAGATAAAACACACTCTGTTACATGTTCCTTATTGAAGATAAGCACATTTCTGTTACAGGTTCCCTTAGGAACCTGTAACAGAAGTGTCCTTTATCTTCAATAAAAGCCCCCAAACCCACCACAGAGCATCCAAAACCCAACAGCTTCTGGCCTACCTATAACATTAACTATGCTCCTGCAATTAATTTGTTACAATGGGAGGTTAGCTGCTCAAGTAAGAACATTTCATAATATGACGCTGACAGGGTCTAATACTTATCGAACCCCAGGCCACTGTGCACACTATACAATACCAGGCATTGGGCAAAGTTGTACCCTGCTAGATGCTATAGAGAGAGAAAGAAGAAGTGACATAGGATGCATTTTCATTATCTCTGATCTGCCCAGATGAAAAAATGTTCCCCTCATATAAGTCAAGGGATGCCCCTTGACTCCTAGGGGAACATTTTTTGTCATCTGATGGAGTCAGGATATTGGAGACTTCGCCACCTTATTAAGCAAACAACATGGAGGTACTAGGAACCTGTAACAGAAGTGTGTTCTATCTTCAATAAAAGCCACAATACTCAAAACAGACCATCTAAAACCCAGGAGTTTCTGGGGGCCCTCATCAGAACAGGATATTAAAATGTCTAGCATTGCACCATCTGCCTTTTTTTAAAAAAATATTTTTTCTAGAAGATTTTATTTAGTTACCACTTTTATTTTACAGGTCTTGACATGTCTTAATTGCCTTATCAGATAAGTATAAAACCTTTTTTAATCTGATGATTTACATGTGGTTTAAATCCAACCCTTGTTTCTTTGTGTCCTGTTTAAATTTCTTGTTTTCCTTTGCAGGCATCCCTCAGGAACAGACTCAGTTTTGATGAATAGCTAATCCCCCGCTTGGATTGACCAGGTAAGAGACACTAATGTAACAATGTTCCTTAACAAAAGTTACTATAATATTTTGTGCAAGTATCCATCATGATGTAATGGATGGTGGTGGTAGCTAGGCCACCATTACTTTATGATGGATGCTTGCACAAAATGCTACAGTATTAATTTGGTGTGTGCATGGTAATGCATGGTGGAAGTATAACACAAAGAAAAGAGTATATAACGCACTGTTTCAGCTGCTGCTAGCCAAAATACAGTTTCTGTATTAAGCTACAAATACCATTAAGTAAGCATCCATGTTGCTACACCAGTTTTGTAGGTTGCAGAAAGAAATTCTGAGTTTGGTTTGGTTTTTTCTCTACATATCGAGAAAAGACCATAGAATTTCCATATTTCTCTGGCTATCCTCGTGTTTTCTTTCCTTACTTTGTGTGTCACTGGCTGATCTGTGCCCTTTGACAAGCCATGACCGAACATAAGGGATGGGATTGCATTTCTTCAATGGTGGGCCGACTAGATTGAGGAATAGTAATGATGAAATAGTTTCAATAAGCATTCATGCTCGTGTTGATGTGCATATGAGGTTCATTTGGGAAAAGCCTCGCTCACACTCGGCACTGGAGATAGCAATAGTGCTCACGGCTGTCAAGAGGTCCTTATACTGCTCTTTACCACCTGACTCCTTGTACACCCTGTATGCCCGAATGGTTTCACGAGTAGTACCAATATCAAATCTTCTGCAAAGAGATTCAATCTCACTTTCTCCATACAGTGTAGGTAGCTCATCAGGCCAGTGCTGCTTATATAACACTTTCATTTCGGTGATCAGATTCTCATATCCAGTCTTGTCACCAGTGGTGCCTCCTGTAGACAGCATACGTTTTCGTAAATTGTCGGCTAAGCTGCAGAAAAATTGTCCTGGGTGAATCTTCTTGTCACAAACATTTCCTTCATGCAATAGGACACCCTGAAACATCCTTTCTTCTATGGCTTTCTCACACTGTGCCAAAAATGTGCCTTGTTTTTCTACCATTGCGTTGAATACCACTATTTGGCGGCAGATAGCTCGGTGTGCATCAACAATTGTACAATCGCGATGTTGCAATTCAAGAGATAACTCTGATAACTCCTGTAGGGCATCATACATAATTCCAAGGTTGCTGACAAACTGAATAGACGACAACCATTTGCTTAGACCAGAGTAGGTTTTGCGTGTTGTGCTGTCATGAGAAATGTCATTAGCCGCAGATGTGAAGTGCTTATAGAGAGCAGGGTAAGCATTCCTAACAGCCTCTACTGTTCTAAAGCTTGACACAACCCACCAGGTGTCTAACACTCTACCTATCTTGCAAAGCTGAATGTCAAGTGCTTCAGCGCATTCCTTCAGCTCTAACCTATTTTTCCCAGATGTGCTATAAAGAGAATATAGCTTGTCTAGCAAACTTTTAAAGTGATTAGTAGCTCCAACATCTTTCATGACATCACCGACTGCAAGCTCTAGGCGATGAGCAGAGCAGTGGCATGCTATGATATTTGGAAACATGTCTTTCAGTCGCTTCACGACACCTGTATTGCATCCAAACATCACTGAAGCTCCATCGCAAGCAACCGCTACCAGGCACTTGGCAAGACAGTTTTCAGTTATGTTAATTTTTTTCAGTGCAGACAATAAACTGTTCACTATTCCCTCGGCAGTCAGATCCTGCAGCTCCACAAAGTCCACAAATAAATTAGCAGGAGACTTCATGCCAGGTAACATCAGTCGCATGTACACAATTAAAGCGCTCTTCTTGTTTAAAGCAGTAGCTTCATCAAGTAAAGACTCACTTTAGGAGCAATAGCTGTGATTTGGGCAAACAACTTTTTCTTCATCTCAGATGAAATGTGATGTTGAATGTTAGAACATGCCACATTGGAATGCAAAATCCTCCCCATGTCCAGTCCATTCAATTGCTGACATTCTATTTCTACTTCAAAACCATATGACGGCCGGTTACGCTTCGCTTCTTTATAAGCAGTTCTGAAGATTCTGGCCGTAGTAGCAATTTGGGCAGACTGTGCATTTGCAGCTAATTGCAGCAATGTGTCTTTTTTTGACTGCTCAAGAATGCAAGAAGCCGCGACATGTGACTTAGTTTGTGCATGTTCTCCTATCTTTTTCCGTAGTGATTTCTGTTGCTTTGCTTTATTGGTACCATATGAAGTAACAGCAGTTTCGATCCATTCTTTAGCCAGCTTTATTCCAGCAGATTTTTCAGGACCCAAGTTACTGACTTGCTGACACACACTGCAACCGAGATTTGATCCGTTGATGACTAACTACCGGTATTTGCTCTGAAAAAAATGTTTTTGTTCACATGTCCATCCTGCAGGAAGTAAATCTTTGCTGTGAGCCACAACTTGTTCAGGTAATTCATCTTCACTACCAGAGCTCTGTGATTCAAAGTCACTATTGGCACAACTGTTTTTTACAACGCTATTCCCTTCATAATCATGAACTTGCTTTTCTTTTGTAGCACTGCTGACACATGTAACAGTGGCACCTGATACATCTTCAGATTCTTTTCTGTAGTTTTATCACTCTCCTTTTCTTCCTCTTAGTCACTGGCTCACCCTCATTCATACTGCCTCCTGGCTTAAAAAAATACGACCATATTTTCTTTTGACCATGAGACATTTTTTTGGGATTTATGTGTCAGCTGTCTGCCTGTCTCCAAAATGAATAGAGATCTAACCTTCTCCTCTGCCTATCTTAATTAGCCTTTTTTTATTTTAAAGCCCCTGCAGAGTCCAGTGCTCCAATACAGTGCTGTATGTAAGTGGAACTTGTGAGAATCAACCCTAGCTCGCAGTCCGCACACGTGCTCCTCTGCCTGTATTCGCCTTTTTTTTATTCAAGCCCCAGCCCCTTCAAAGAGACAAAGACAGTGACTGTCACGCACAGTAATGTGCTATATGTAAGTGGAACTTTTGAGAATCAAACCCACCCAAGCTCGCAGTCCGCACACGTTCTCCTCTGCCTGTATTAGCCTTTTTTTTATTCAAGCCCCAGCCTCTTCAAAGAGACAAAGACAGTTACTGTCACGCACAGTAATGTGCTATATGTAAGTGGAACCTGTGAGAATCAACCCAAGCTTGCAGTCTGCACACGTGCTCCTCTGCCTGTATTAACCATTTTTTATTCAAGCCCCAGCCTCTTCAAAGAGACAAAGACAGTTAATGTCATGCACAGTAATGTGCTATATGTAAGTGGAACCTGTGAGAATCAACCCAAGCTCACAGTCCACACACATGCTCCTCTGCCTGTATTAGCCTTTTTTTATTCAAGCCCCAACCTCTTCAGAGACAAAGACAGTTACTGTCACGCACAGTAATGTGCTATATGTAAGTGGAACTTGTGAGAATCAAACCCACCCAAGTTCACAGTCCACACACGTGCTCCTCTGCCTGTATTAACCTTTTTTTATTCAAGCCCCAGCCTCTTCAAAGAGACAAAGACAGTTACTGTTATGCACAGTTATGTGCTATATGTAAGTGGAACTTGTGAGAATCAAACCCACCCAAGCTCACAGTCCACACACGTGCTCCTCTGCCTGTATTCGCCTGCTTTTTATAAAAGTCCCTTCAAAGACACTGTCTGTCTGTCACACACAGTTATGTATGTCATATGTGCTGCATAAGTGAAGCTTCTGCGAATTTAACCTAGTCTACTATGGTTGCATAGCTCCTCTCCTCTGCTTTCCTGGTTTTACTGTTATTTTATTTTTTTGGTGAAACCAGTAGCTGCAGAAGAACCCAGTACAGTACTCAGGACAGTTTTAAGATTGCAGGATTCAAACCCAGTCGGTCCAGTCTCCTGGAAGGTAGGGTTAGGGGTTTATTTTTTTTTAGCTTGTGGAGATAGGAGATTAGAACTAGCAGGAAAAATTTAAAGTAAATAATAAGTCAAACCCAAACCCTGACACTCAGACTGCTGGTTGAATTTACCAACTTCAAATACACAACTGATTAGCTCTCAGTCTGTCTGGACTGGAACTCAGACTCAGGCTGGAAAAACAAAACCTAAATGCAATCTGTCTCAACTGTCTGCTTCGTTATTTTTTTTATTTTTGAAGGGCCAGCTGAGCCAAGATTTCAAATTTATTTTTCTTTTGCCTTATTAAGTCTCAATCTCAATTTAACTGTTGAAAAAAAAAAGTCCTTTGCCTGAAGTACAGGCTGCTTGCTTCCTCTGTTCTGACCAGAAGTCCAGGGGCCATAATTACTAACTACTACTGCCAAAGTAATAAATTGTCTGGGCTGAGCTTGCTTGCCTTCACCCCAAATTTTGCTGCCTCTGGCTTGATTTTCGATTCAGAATCATCCCCAAAGGCTCTCTCTAGCCAGAAGGTACCACTACTCTCCCCTTTCCCACCGCTGCGGCTGCAGTCTCCGGAAACGGTCGGTCACTCGGGCTCTCCCTGCCTTAAATTTTGCTGCCTCTGGCTTGCTTGAATCTCCTCACTCAGGCTCTCTCTAGCCAGAACTTAAGACACTGCCAACTTTCCCCTGGCCCTTTCCTTTCCTGCCACCACTGCGGCTCACTGCACAGTCTCCCAAAGGCCAAAACCCATGGTCGGTCACACGCTCCCCCGTCTCCTCCCTACTAGTACCACGAAACGAAACGGTTTAATTTAAACCCTAGGACTATCCCCGGTGATCGATCTCCGATCTCACAACAAGACACATTTCACTGATTTTCACAGACATTTCAAACGTTTTATAATTATTGACACAAATTGTACTGCTTTAATGAGCCAGACAGTCTGAGCCAGGCTGGCCCTACCGAAACAGTGACTTGACTGAGCACGAAGACTGCACTGACTGACTCAGTCACTCCCCCATGTACGTTAATCATTCGTGACGCTATGATTGGCAGGCTGAGGGCGAGGCTTGGCAGCAACAGAGACGTGATGCACCACCTGACAACAGAACAATTGATCAGGTGTTTTACAGTCTATAACACCGGCAGATTATCAGGTGACTTAGTTCTTTAATTGAAATACATAATCAGTTAAACACTGTAGCATAAACAAATGGAAAAAAATCTTACAGTGGGTGCGGGACCAAAACTGAACATTCTGTCCTGTTAGATGATATATTGTCACTTTTTTGGTTTTGGGAACAGCTGATAGTGACAAGGCTGGAATACTGCAAGCACACAATGGCTGCCTGAACAAACTAAGCGAGGATGCCACTGGTACATAATTTCATTTTGTTCTCATTCTCTGTTACTTAGGCAGTCTCCAAATCACCCTCACCCTCTCAGCCCTTTTGCACAGTATAACCACTCTCCTCTTCACATGTTGGAAACATTTTAATCCTTCTGCTCTTTGATTTTGCTCTGTCCGTCCCCAGCACACTCTCAGCCCTCTTGCCCCTCACACACCACAGTGTAACCACACTCCCCCTCGCATGTTGAAAACCTTTTGCTCCTTCTGCTTCTGATTAACTCTGTGCCCTGCACACTCTCATACCTCTTTGCCCCTTGCATTTTGGTAACCTTGTGCAGTACTTGCTTGTTGTTTTATTTTTATTTCAATGCCGCTTCTGTTGACGAGTGAATGAGTTTGAGCTCCAGCGAGCGTAATCCAGGGAGAGAACGCAGACCAAGTGAAAAGTTTTTATTTCCCTTAATTTCCTTTTTTGGGCACTAATTTAATAAAGGTTTGCACAAGCAGTTGCATTCCTTTTCAGCATAGTCATTAAATAAAACAGCATTGCCTATGGAGTCGCCGACATGCCACCGACCATGTGGCCCAACGTCAAACAAACACCTCTGTCAAACAAACATCATGCTTTCAAGGTACAGCATGGTTATAGTGATGTTTTTCTGCCAGCTATGTATACTAGTTCTACAGTATAACCCCTAATGGTTGCCTTAAATATGTGTCACAACTTAATTATTGGGTATAACCAGTTTTGTTAAATTCCCAGAAAATAATTTCCAGGGATGCAAAGAACTTAAACTATAAATGCAATAAATTAAGAATACCAAGAAAGAATATTCAGAGCATGATCAGAAATACAGACAGGATCTAGTTTTGCACTTATTGTATTTGCAATCAGATTTTTTTCAAATAAAAAAAAATCCAAATGGGAAAGTATTCCAAATTACTTAGCAAAATATGTATATTTATATGCTTCTGTCTTTGTAATCCTTCATATGCCTGCTAGACTGTTGTTTTTACAAAACTGATTAATTAGAAAAAGATCTGCCTGGCATCTCCTGACCATGTGGATGATTTATCCTGTGCATAATCCATTAAAGAACTAAAATCTTCACCCAAGATTTAAGCAATAAGCCACGAGGGGGTGTGGGTTATAAGGGGATTTACCACGGTTGGTGTGGTTTGCCCACGAGGCGCAGCCGAGTGGATAAATCCTCAGTTGCCGTGGTAAATCCCCTGATAACCCACACCCCCAAGTGGCTTATTGTGATTATGACATGACATCTTGATACAGTTTAAGTTGAAATTATTTTATTTTATTATTTCCTGTGTAAACAAATGCATTTTATTAAGAAATATTGTTGCACAAAAGAAAATAGTCCCTAGCTGATTCAGTCCCTAGCTGATTCATATGAGCTGTTGAGAAGCACTGAATTCAAACTGCTTGCTGCAGAGACTGGAACTGATGAGCCCGCCTGCGAGAATGACTATGCGACTGCAGCCTCGCCTTGGTCGGACAGCACAGCGTGTGTTTCGGGTTGGGTTTCTGGTGTGAGCAAGAAGTGACCACGGTCACACAGCACAGTGTGTGCTTTCAGGTTGGGTTTCTGGTACGAGCAGGAAGTGACCGAGTTGTGTTTTTTTTTAAATATACATATTTTTTTTAATATGGAGGAGTGAGGTAGCCTGGTAAACTAATGAGGGCAGACACAGAGAGGACCGGAGACAGTGACGAGGGAACCGAGAGATGCAGTGGGAATCTTATGGCAGGATGGAAGGCACACAGCGCGGGCAGACACTGAGGTGAAGTGGGTGCAGTTTCCGTGTTACGGGAAAAATATATCTGCGTGTTGTGTTTTTTTTAAAGTGCAGATCCACTTCGGGGTGTGCATGCGATGTGCTTTGCTTAATAGGATGTCATGGAATTGCAGCCCGCTGGTTAGCGAGCGTTTCAACATGGCGGATCTCCGGTTTGAATTTCCCGGGTTGAATGATTTTTAAGAGATGCGGCTGGCTGGCACCTTTTGCGGTGATTATCAGAGGATTTACAATGGTGGTAAGGTGCCAGTCAGCCGTTCTGATTTGTTGTTGTCCAAGGTCCATGGTATAATATGGTGTAACCACCTAATTGGAATAAATTGTGTGTTAAGTCAGATAGATATTCCACATATGCCAAAGAGGGAGCATATGTAGAACCTAATATAATATTTTTCCCATTAAGTAGGACCTTCACCAATATTATTCACAAATGAGTTTTTTAGTCTTCAATAATACATTATGATATTTGATGCTCATGTGTAGTCTGTTGCATGTAACATATTGTATTGCCAAATGTTTTGCAGAGGGATACGCTGCTGCAACTTTAGCAAACATAGGTAACAAACCACAGAATTAAATAAGCCATGTATTATCCAGTAACAAATACATTGACTCTAATAGAAAAGTTGGCATGTTTCACAGATGAGTGGGAAGGTTACTGCTACATACAGACATGATTCACCCAAGGTTGTACAAATGGTTGTTCACCAAAAAATGCAAGCTGAACAAAGCTAGTAATAAACCAGAGTTTGTATATACAGTAGATGCAGCACATAGACTTTGATAGCAGATAAAGATCAAGCAGTCTATCTGGTCTGACTGATAACATAGAAACATAGAAACATAGAAACATAGAAACATAGAAGTTGACGGCAGATAAGGACCGCAAGGCCCATCCAGTCTGCCCATTTCTTTTTCTACCTTATAAATGTGCCATCGGCCTTTGCTCTGTCAGTGACCTATCTATTCATAGTCATTTGTATTGCTCCCTTATGCCTATCCCATGCCTGTTTGAGCCCTGCACTGTATTCATAGCCACCACTTCTTGTGGTAAGCTATTCCATGCATCTACCACCCTTTCTGTGAAAAAGAATTTCTCACATTCCCTTAATCGGCCTCCCTAATCTCATGCTGTGTCCTCTTGTCCTGCAATTTTTCTTATATTTAAACATGTTAGACTCTTTCACCTTGTTTATGCCCTTAAGGTGTTTAAATGTCTCGATCATATCACCTCTCTCCTCCTTTGCTCAAGGGTATACATATTGAGCTCCGTTAATCTGTCCTCATATGTCTTCTGATGCAGTCCCTGCACCATTTTGCTGCCCTTCTCTGGACTGCCTCAATTTGGTTAATGTCCTTGTGAAGGTGTGGCTCTCCATTACTGCACGCAGTACTCAGATGGGGCCTAACCAATGTCTTGTACAGAGGGATTATTACCTCCTCTTACGACTTGTGATACCCCTACTAATACACCCTAACACCCCTAGCCTTACCTACTGCTTTAGAGGTCTGCTTGATGATTTTAGGTCATCAGTGATGATGATGCCCAAGTCTCTTTCTTCCTTTGTGACTGCTAGCAACTCCTCCCAGCCTATAAGTGGCTTCAGGGTTTCTCTTCCCTATGTGCATGATTTTGCACTTCTTTGCATTAAATCCCAGTTGCCACTCTTCTGACCATTTTGCTAGTTTATCCAGATCTCTTCTCATTCTGCCCACCCCATCTGGATCATCTACTCTGTTGCAGATCTTGGTGTCATCTGCAAACAGACAAGCCTTACCCTCTAGTCCATCTGCAAGGTCACTAATGAAGATGTTGAATAGGACTGGCCCCAGGACTGATCCCTGAGGTACCCCACTTGTGACTTGCATCTCTTCTGACTGTATACCATTTACCACCACTCTCTGTTTTCTGCCAGTCAACCAGTTTGCCCCAGTTGACCAACTTCTGACCCACCCCGAGCCTACTCTAGCTTATTTATCAATTCCTATGTGGAACAGTGTCAAAAGCTTTGCTGAAGTCAAGGTAGGAGACATCAACTGCTCCCCCTTGGTCCACCACTCTGGTTACCCAGTCAAAGAAATCTATGAGATTAGTTTGACAGGACCTTCCTTTGTAAACCCATGCTGTCTTGGATCCTGTGCCCCTATGGATTCCAGGTGTTGCACTATCCTTTCCTTAAGGAGTGCCTCCATAATCTTGCCCACTACTGAGGTAAGACTGACTGGTCTGTAGTTCCCCGCCTCCTCCCTGCTACCACTCTTGTGGAGCGGGATCACATGAGCCCTTCTCCAGTCTTCTGGGACCTCTCCTGTGCTCAGAGACTCACTAAACAATTCTGCTAATGGCTCTGCTAGTTCCTCCTGACCAGTATCACCTGCTATAGACACTTTATTCAAAAATGCTTTACAAGTCATGAACAGTTACTGCAGCCTTTGGGTGCCCACTGAGAGGAATTGATCATCCCACAATGGAATGCGGTCACGCGCGCCACTGCCAGCAATAGTCCTGACCCTTAGGAGCAAGCTAGGATAAGCACTGCTGCAGCACAACTACTTAGGTGGTTGGACTCGGTCCCGACGGTCCGGTGTCCGGTTGGTATAGCCTGCAGCTGCCAACTGCTGCAAGTGCGAGGAAGTGATCTGATCTCTGATCTGCGCCGGCATCCGGCGCCCACGGCAGCAGCAGCAGCAGCACAAACAAAGCAGCTGGCTGGCCTTGCTAACATAAGTAGTTAAATTACTTAAAATATTTATTATTTAGTGCAGTGTGACTGTGTGAGAGGTGCCAGGGCTCAGCCCCGGAATGAAAATAGGTACAGGGGCTGAGCACCAGCTAGCACCGGCACAAATTAAGCACTGCTGCTACATAACTGTTAATTTTACAACAGAAGTGATATGTAACAACTGATGGAGAAAAGCAGTGGAAAATACTGACAAAGAGCTGGTCCACACTATTAATCATAATAATAATAATATAATAATGATTTTTATTTATAAGGCACCTTTCAAGTGTCAAGGCGCCATACATAATAACAAGGAGTGCTCCTTTTATTATTTCAGACATGAAAAAAAGTAGTAAAGTAGACTCGTATACTGGAAATTATAGTATCATACAAGTCAGGATGCAAGTAAAGTGGCAATGTAAAATATTAAAAAGAATAGGTCAAAATGTTCAGCAGATTGTTGCAATGCTGCTTTACAGAGATTCACCAAGCTACATAGTTTTTATGGTGTTGCACCCAATATAAAGGGTGCCTTACCTCCAGGGGAATCTTGCACACACAAGAAAGTACACTGACAGCGCACATGCAGTTTAGCACAACATACTTGCACTGCTCGGTCATGTTTTTTTTTGCAAAACTCCTCTAATTCAATTCACGAGTCCCGACACAAAGTAAACATTACTGAGGCTCCATAAATTAAAAAGATTCACCAATTTACAGCATTGCACCCAATATATGGACGCTTTACTTCCAGGGGAAATTTTCTTGCTTCTGCGTCCTTACATAGTGCAATACATTTCTGTCAAAAACACCCATAATTTCATTAGATTGTCACATCATGGAAGAATTCCCATTTCTGAAAAGCCTTCCAAATTTCCCCCGCTTCAGCAAGGTTAGGAGCATGATTCCAGGGAGAGCGTGAGTGCATGCTCATTATAGTGAGCGTCCGTCAGCTTTCTGAATGTTCTTTATAGTTACAGTGGTCAGTTTACGGTGAAATGTGGGCACGTTTCCACTAACAAGACTCTTGTTACTGGAAATGTGCCCACATATTTCACTACAAACTGACCATTATAACATAAAGAAACATTTGGAAAGCTGACAGACATTCACTATAATGGAGCACGCATCCGCGATCTCCCTGGAATCACATCCTAACATTGCTGAGAGCAGGGGGAAGAACTTGGAAGGCTTTTCAGAATGGGAATTCCTTCATGATGTGACACACTTTAATTAAATTATGCGCATTTTTGACAGAAATGTATTGCACTATGTAAGGACACTTGAGCAAGAAAGACTCTGGAAGTAAAGCTCTACTATTGGGAGCAATGCTGAAGTAGTGAATCTCTTAATGCCTATTTCACAAATGAAATATTTATGGAGCCTCAGTAATGTTTACTTTGTGTCAGGACTCATGAATCGACTTTGAGGTGTCTCGCAAAAAGCATGACCGAGAAGTGCAAGTATGTTGTGCTAAACTGCATGTGTGCTATCAGTGTTCTTTTCTGTGTGTGCATACATTGTCCAGCTTCATGCAAACATATATATGGTGTGACTTGTTGCAGTATCTCAAGAATAAAGAAAACAAAGAATACATGACATATATTTTATTGGTACCATCAATACCAGTGGAGTAAGTTATATGATATTTTTTCAGAGGTATCGGGTCACTGTGCACCTCAGTCACTCACAGTGCACACATGACTTTGCGGAGATCATAGCACAAAAAACACATGCACTCCTAAATGTTATGTGTGCAGTATGTGACTAAGGTGCACTCTGACCAGACACCTCTGAAAAAGTATCATATCACTTAGTTCACTGATGATGTTGGTGACAATAAAATATACGTTATTCTGCTCGCTGTTCTTTATACCATAAACACTGCAACAAGTCAGCAATATATGTTTGCAAGAAGCTGCACAATGTAGGATGTCACACACACACACACACACACACACCACAACAACACTGACTGCACACATGCAATTTAGCATATCATACTTGCACGTCTCACACCAGCTCTTCCACAAGCACTCCACAACAGAAAGTCAACATTACTGAGGCACTACATTACAACAAAAGGGCAAGTGTCTATTATTAAACAAAAAAAAAATCACAAAACACTACAGCACAGCAGTGGGGGAGGGGTCCCCAAAAAAATCCCTTAATGGGGGATTCCATGGTGTTCCAGATGCAGGTGAAGCATTGACAGTATCTGCAGCTACTGTTGCTGGATCTGATCCACCTGATGCTGCACAGCACCCACCCTCTTGTTGCTTTTCTCAAGGGCCGCCCACACCAGTGCAATGTCTGCCTGCATTGCAAGCACTGGGATGGGGTCCACTGCAGCAGGAAAGCCAGGTAGTGTTGGTGGTGGTGAGGGTGGTGCTGGTGGCTGTGGTGGCGGTGGTGGTGGTGGTGGTGGAGCAGCTGCTGCTGTTGCACTCCTGCTGCGGTGGTGAGGCACAACACCCCCAGCACCTTCTGCCACTGTCACAGAAGGGCCAGCAGGTGGACGCCTGGTCCCTTCGGTGGCAGCCTGCCACTCCACCTTATGGTGATTTGCCATGTGTGTGCGCTCACCTCCAGTCCCCAAATGTGTCCCCTGGGGGCCACGGTGCACCTGCATACCACACAAACAGCAAACCACAATGGTGCTGTCCCCCCTCACAGTTAAAACACTGCCATACTAGGAAGCTGCAGGGGGGGACCAGATGTACTGCTAGAAGCACCTTTATTCACCTGGGGCTCCACCTGCGGCTGTGGAGGGGGTGCTGCTGGAGACCCTGCAGCTGCTACTGGTGGTGGTGGTGGTAGTGGTAGTGGTGGACTAGGTGGATGTGCCAGTGGCACTGGTGCTGCTGCTGTTTCCAGAGGGGGAGACACAACACCAAACAGTCGGGAGCAGTCCAATGACACCTGACCACCCCCATGTGTGTGCACTCCTCCCCTCTGCCCACACCAACGGGCCACAGACTCTCCTCCCAGGTCCATCGCACACAAGTCCCTCAGTCTGTGACTGACACCTCACAATACTCCTTCACATGCACTCACAGTCTCACACACACAGTCACACAGTCACACATACACAAAAAACAAAACTTATAAAAAAAGTCAGTAGCAAAAAAGAACTAAAAAAAACACACTACAAAAAAACTAAAGATTTAGCTTTTAAAGAAAGCTGTTTTTTTTGGTAAAATCGCAAGATTCCAACTACCAAGTAACAAACTCTCCTCTCTCTACACCCAAAAGGCTTCCTCCTTCTACCACTGCAAAGGAGAAAGTGAAACAAACTGCTTTTCTGACTCGCTTCCTTCCTGCCTGGCTAAAGCATGTGACTTACAGTACTATAAGCCATGTGATTTGTGGGGGGCTGCCTATAGTGTTGTCATTTTGCCTTACTTCTCGTTAAGGCGGAATGACAATGCAAAGTCATAATGAGAAGGCGAAGTGAGCACTTTCCAGTGGCCACTTCGCGTAGCGTTATGATAACGCAAAGTGGCCACTTCGCATCCACTTCTCCGGCAGATTTTAAATTTGATGCATCTCTAATCCAGACCAATCTACCCAAAAAGACCTGGAGCTTTCACCTGTCTCCACTATTTATTGGCAAGGGGAAGGGAAGCATCAGGGCAGATGGACAATGCTGAAAGTAAAGATTCTGACAAGTTAAAAATGGCTTTATTAAAAAAATATGATCTGAACCCTGTAGTGTACACAGCAAAATTCGGGAAACTCCAAAAGGGGCTGGAAATGAGCTTTGAGGCAACATCAATATTTAAAATGTTGGTGGAAGGGGGTGAAAGCAGATTCTGCTGAAGCTAGTGAAGGTGTGGTAGAACCATTTTATTGGATTTGCTCACCTGACTTAAAGTTTTGGCTAGAGGACCAAAATCCTAAGACTGCCAAAGAGGCTGCAGAGCTGGCGGATCACAATGCTCAAAGCAGGGCTGCTCCCAAGGGGAATGCAGTGGCGAAAGAAAAAGTAGGCATTTTGGGAAACCAAAAACAATGGCACCTCTGCAAAAAGAAGGGACTCCCCAGGTGTCCAAAATGGATGTTGGGGACAAGAAACATGATGAATGCTGGTATTGTCACCAGCCAGGCCATCTGTCTAAGCAGTGTCCTAAGAAAGCCCAGAAGGTAAAAGGGCCTGTGCAATCAGAGGCAATAGCCCACTGTATTGCTGAGGCTCTCCCTGACAATATGAGGGGGCACATTCACCCAGTCATGGTAAATGGGGTACAAACTAGGGGGTTAAGGGATACAGAAGCATCTCTTACCCTGGTGAAAGGGGATTTGGTGGGGGCTGAACAAATACTGTCAATTCAGTTTGTCTCTGTGAGGGATTACACAGGGGAAAGGAAAACTTACCCATTAGCCAGTGTTACCCTGGATTGGGGAGATGCAGATGAAGGAGTAAGGAAGGTGGCTGTAGCTGACAAACTCATTATGGATGTTATTGTGGGGAATGATGTTCCACAGGGAGAGGTTTGTGCTGTGACCAGGAGCCAAAAGAATAGAGGCTCCTATGATCCTGAGGACCCCACAGAAATTCTGACTGGAGAGGTTGGGAGACAGGTCAGCCAACCTGTAGCTCTTGTAAAAGAGGGTGATGACAGGGGGATGGAACTTCCTGTAGTGGCAGTTAACCCAACTGCTACTGAAGGTTGCTCTCAGGAGGGAGGGGTGACACACAGCCTGTGGGAGGGGGAAGGTTGTGATACTGAGTCCCCTACTGCCACAGCTATGGACCTCAGCCTGGGAACTGATGGGGCGTGCCCCATGCTCTGGGTAAGTGGGAAACTTAGCAGCAGTAAAATGGACAGACCCCAGCTTAGAGAAGCTGAGGCCTGTGCAGTGTCTGCTGGGACCCAGGGAGGTGACAGAAAACATAGGGTGTATTGGGACCATGGACTGTTATACACACAGAACATCAGGACAGAGGGAGGGGTGATGGGCAGGCAGCTTGTTGTTCCCCAGGAGTATCATGGGTTACTGCTCAAGGTAGCTCATGATATTCCCATGTCTGGGCATTTGGGCATTGCTCGCACCATGCAGCGCTTAGCCCACAATTTCTATTGGCTCAATATTACCAAGCAGGTGAAGGAATACTGCAAATCCTGTAACCGGTGTCAGGAAATAGGGAAGGCCGGAAGCAAAGCCAAGGCTGCCCTGATTCCCTTACCACTTGTGGAGGAGCCATTCCAGAAGGTTGGAATGGATATTGTGGGTCCTTTGAATACCCCAAGTTCCTTGGGAAAAAGGTATATATTGACAGTTGTTGATTATGCTACCCGCTATCTTGAAGTCATCGTGCTGTCCTCCACTAAGGCAGACAAGGTGGCAGATGTTTTGCTGGGGATTTTCTCCCATGTTGGGTTTCTATAGGAGGTTATCTCTGATTAAGGGGGTAACTTCATGTTGGATCTAATGAAGTGTTTGTGGGGAAAGTGTGGTGTCGTACAGAGGTGCACAATGTCTTACCACCACAAGCCAATGATCTTGTAGAGAGATTTAATGGGAGCTTAAAAGCTATGCTTATGGCCTTTGCAGAACAGCATGGGTAGGACTGGGAGAAATATCTGCCCCACCTGCTGTTTGCCTACAAGGAAGTGCCACAAGAGTCAACCGGGTTTTCACCCTTTGAGCTCTTGTATGGATGTAGGGTGAGGGGGCCCCTAGATTTAATTCGAGAGGACTAGGAAAATAAGCATGCCACCCAGGGGACTTCCATAGTGGAGTATGTGTTAAAATTCAGGGAGATGCTGAAGGAGCTTATGGGAAAGGCCCAGAGCAACCTGGCAGCTGCCCAGAAAAAAAAAAAGACCTGGTATGATTGTCGAGTCGGAGCTCACTCAAATGGGGCAGGACAGGAGGTAATGGTTCTGATTCTAGTCCTAAAGGACAAGCTGCAAGCTGAGTGAGCAGGGCCATATAAGGTAGTCCAGCAGGTAAACTATGTTAATTATATTGTAGAGTTACCTAACTGAAAACACACACACAGGATGTATCATGTGAACATGATAAAGCCATATTTTAATAGGGCTGACACGGTACTTGTGGTTTGCTGTCCTGGAGAGGAGCTAGGTGGAGAAGACCCCTCCTCGACTTTTTAGCCGAGAGCAAGCAGGTGTCATCTGTGGAGACCATCATGCTACTACCCCAGTTGACACCTGGACAGGCCCAAGAATTGAGGACCCTTTTGCGAGACTTTGCCCCTTTATTTACGGCAAAGCCAGGAAGGACACCGCTAGTGATGCATAACGTAGACACGGGGACCCAAGCACACATATACGTCGGATAGCTTACCAGGTGTCAGAGACAGTCCTCAAGGACATTAGAAGGATGGTGGGGGAGATGCTGGATCTAGGGGTGATCCAGAAATCCCACAGTCCCTGGGCCTCACCTGTAGTCCTTGTACCAAAACCAGATGGGACTGCACAGTTATGCGTAGATTATCGTGGGCTTAACACCATCATGAAATCTGACTCCCACCAATGCCTTGCACAGATGAACTGCTTGAAAAACTGGGTTGGGTGACATACTTGACTACGGTGGACCAGACAAACTGGTACTGGTAGGTGGAACTGACTGACAAGGCTAGGGAAAGATCAGCATTCATCACCTCAATCGGCCTGTTCAAGTTCAAGGTCATGCCCTTTGGGATGAAGAATGCCCCTGCTACATTCCAGTGGTTAGTCAATCAAGTGTTACAGGATACAGAGGACTTTCCAGTCACCTACCTAGACGATGTGGCTATCTTCAGCAATAGCTGGGAGAAACACCTGATATACCTGAAGGAGGTGTTGGGCAGAATACAGGCTGCAGGTCTGACTATTAAGGCAGAAAAGTGTCAGGTGGCCATGGCAGAAGTTGCTTATTTGGGACATGTGGTGGAGTGAGGTGAACTTCACCCAAATCAAGCAAAGATAGAGGCTATTGCATCATGGTCTACACCTAAAACCCAGAGACAGAAGCTTTCTAGGGACAGCAGGGTATTATAAAAAATGTGTTCCCAACTACAGCTCCCTGGCCACTCCTTTATCTGGGTTGCTGACAAAGAATAAGCCTAGGAAGGTAAAGTGGGACACAAACTGTGAGCAGGCCTTCACACAGCTGAAAACCTTGCTGTGTAGGGCCCCAGACCTGGCTAGCCCAAACTACAGCAGGCCATTTGTGGTGCAGATGGATGCCTCAGATGTGGAAATAGGGGCAGTCCTCAGCCAAGTATCCAATCGGGGAGAGAGCACCCCATTGTATACTTAAGCAAGAAGCTGCTTCCACAGGAACAGCCTATTCTTTTTTTTTTATCTTTATATTTGCCGCCCACGACGGGACTCTTGGTCCGGTCACGGATCCCTGCCACCTCACCCCCACATAAGCCACACTCCTGATACCCCCTGGTTCCCCCCCAGGGCAGAGTCATGGCACCTGGCCCATAGTGCCGCGAACTTCAGGATAGATCGGGAGTTGGCCTGGGAGCAATGAAGGTGGTGGGGCAGATGTCGTCAAGGCGGCGGATGGCGGTGGTTTTCCCTCAGTGTAAGGGGTCAGAAATGTGCAATGATGACCTGCATCCATCCTGCCCCTTGAAGATACTGGTGCTGGCTGCTTACGGTACCCCCGGCCTCTGCCAGGGGACTGTCATGCACCGGGCACTCTCCCCACCCTCCCCTCCGGAGAAGGAGAGCAGTCTACAGGATGCCTCATCCTTCTCCCCCAGCTGGCCCTCCAATGCCCCAGGTCCCTTCCTGAACCCAGGTCACTGGCGTCGCAAGCAGAAATCCAACTGCTGCGCTGATGGGCCAGCAGGAACAGGCCTATTCAACAGTAGAGAAGGAATGTCTCACCTTAGTTTGGGCATTAAAAAAACTGGAACCATACCTTAATGGGAGACATTTTAAGGTCCAAACGGACCACAACCTGTTGATATGGTTGGGACAAATGGGGACAACAAATGGGAAACTTCTGAGATGGAGTATTGCCTTACAGACTTATGACATGAAGATTTCGCATAGGCCTGAGTCCAAAAATGGGAACACAGATGGCCTATCATACATACCGGATCTATAACAAAACTGGAAGAACTGCCTGCAATAGGAGCATGTTTCCCCCAGGTTCTGTTTTAGGAGGGAGGAATGTTGCATGAGAAGCCTAGATCCATTTATGTGGGTTTATATTTGTATATGTTGTAATAGCCTTTAAAATGGGACACTGTCTCTTTAAAAGGCTTGTAGGAATAAAATACAAAAATAGCCTTAATTGTTCTAATAGCTAGGGTAGATCTGGTACATCTCCAGATAAGGGAGACAGGTTTATGGACCCAGGAAGTCATAACTCTTAGAGAAAACTGGGTCTCTAGCTTTCCATGACAGGAAGAGGTCAGGGGTTAAGCCAAATGCATGGATCAGATGTCACTGGGATTAACATGAAACCTGATATGGAACCACAGTGACACCTACAGGAAAAGGCAAACTGTTGTACCCTGCTATCTGTATTGTCTTGGGACCATTTAACCACACCCCAGAAGAAAAAAAGGTGAGTGTGTCAAAAAAAATGACCATCATGTATTTATCAGGCACACATTTTGAACTTAGGGCAGTTGATAAACAGTTTAGCTGGGGGTCAGATAGCCTGTCCTGCTGGCATATACTTGTAGACCAGAAGTATATGTTTAGGCATGGAAAATCTCTGAAACCAGACCTGAGTGTGTGGAAATTTTGACTTTTCACATACTGAACAGAAAATTCTGATTTTAAGTCAGAATTTTGGAAACCAAGACTTTTCACCCAGGAAGCACCTGAAGCCTTTTTAAAAGGACATTCAGAGGGACTGACTTGGGATACAAACTTGCTACAAACTGTTGCTTAAGGACTTATCTCTACAAGGACGTGTAAAATTTTGTCTGGACTCAGGGCCGGATTAAGCTCCTGGGGGGCATGGGGCACTTGGACCTCTGGGGGGCCCATGCGTGTGCAGTGTTTATGACATGTGAAAATCCCCAACCCATCTAGGGGGTCTGGGGCATGCCCCAGAAATTTTGAAAAAATGGTTGAAAATGGTGCACTTTAGGGTTTCCTATCGCTTTCTGATTTTTTTTTCCTACTGTAAAAGTGACACTTTATGCTGGAAAATACTGTACATACCACTGCCTCAAATCATATATTGTATGTTTCCATGTTCACATATATGGATAGTACAATTTGTATGTGCTTTCAGAATGAATATATAAACATACTGTGAATATTACTACAAATATATATAATATTTTGCAAAGTGAGACAGCGTAGGATAAGGGCAATGTTCAAACTTTGGGAGGTCTGGTGGGTGCGGGGCTTGAGTCTGGAAGATGTTTACTACCCATTCGCAAAAGATAGGGTGCCAACAGCTCGCCAAGTTCAGGGTGGACAAGGCAGTGGGACCTGATGGCATACATCCCAGGGTACTAAAGGAGCTAAGGTTGGAGCTAGGATAGCCATTAGCCATTATCAGAACAGCTCAGTGGTAATTTAAGGGAAGCATTTTTCACAGAGAGGGTTGTGGATGCATGGAATGGCCTTCCGGAGGAGGTTGTGCAGTCAAAACAGTGGTGGAATTCATGCATGGACAGTCATAAGGCAATTCTGGGGGTAGGAAGAAGTAGGCTGCTGGTTAACTAGGATCTGCATCTTATCCACTAGGTAGGGAAATGGGCAGACTGGGTGACCAAGCTGTTCTTATCTGCCATCAAATTCTATGTTTCTGTGTTTCTATATCATCTTTTACAGAGTACAATCCCAGTGTTACTATACAGAAGTTATCCATCAGATGTATCTTCCTATCAATTACTGTCAGTATTTATAGTTATCATGAACACTGCAAACAATACAATAAAGCTGGTAAACACCAGCAACTGAATGGTCTGTGTCTCCATTATTCTATTCTATGTTCTAGTATTTGTGTTCTGCTTCCTCCCTTATTTTATTAAATCCCCCATTGGCCCTTTTTCTCCAGTTTCACAGTACCCCAGTTCCCTCTAGTATAGCTTTTTACCCACCACCCAAAGTACCCAGATATCTGTCCCAGTCCCTTTCAAATCTCTTCCTTTCCCTTCAGGCTATATGTTAGCTTGTCTACTGTTAGTACCATCATAGTAAGTCCTTTCCATTGTTCTAGTGTAGAATCAAAGCTTGTAGTCTGTACATTTTGTATCCCCAACCACCAGGAGCACTCTTATCCATCTAGAGTATAATACCCATTCACCATTGTCTATTCTTTGTATCCCTAAGAGCAATGATTTTGAGAGAATTCAATAGGTTGTCCTTTAATTGCTGATATTTCATCGCTATCCTCTTTCCAGTGCTTCACAATAATCAGACACCCCCAGTAGTAGTGTATATATGTCCCTACGTACTATTTTACATTATTGCGCAATGGGGACACTTCAGCTCAGGAGAAAATATGTACCATATGGGGGGTTAGTGTAGTTGCTGTATGAATTTATACTGTGCTTCCTTATATTTATTACAAACTAACATATATGTGACTGTAATAATATTTCTCAATTAGATTCAGGATTTCTTCCCCTATACCTCTTTCACAGCTTTTTTGTTCACTTGTGAAGGTTATTTAAAGTATTTTCTATCTAGTTTTATGACCCACCCCACTAACCCCCTTTCATTCTTAGCTGCTCCCAGAATCTCTCCCTTCAAGTTCCGTAGTGGCCTCTGATCACTTTCTCTCAGTAGCTCCTCTGAAACCTCCTTGCCTGTTCCTCTCTCTCACAGTCTCTCTCTCCACCCCCCGGCCTTTAACATATTAATTTCACATCTGCAAGAATTTAGCCCTGGTACCAGCCCAAGCCTCCCTGCTGGTTTCTCTCTACTCCCTGCTCTCCGCCTCCCCGCATTAGCTCATACCCTAGACTTTAGTTAGGAAGCCAGCCTCCTTCGATGCTTTCTGTGTGCCCCTTTACTCTTTGCTTGTTCTTGCCCCCAGGGTCCCATATCTGTTGGCACTCTCCTGCTGGCAGCCTGAAATGGCAGGAAGAATTCCTGAGGGCACGGTGCTGTCTGCCTGCTCCTCCACAGCAAAGGTATATACTCATAAACATACTTCTCAACTAACTGTCCCTGATTTCAGGGATGTCCCTGATTTTGCCTCAAAGGTTTCTTCTGTCCCTCGTGAAATGTCTCTCTTTTGTGTGACTAAACAAATAGTGGGGACTGTGAGCACAGTTACAGACTTGTTCTTCTTCAGAAATATTTCCTATACTAATCCCCTTGAAGGTCAGAACACTATAGCTATCAGAGCACTAATGTTCATAATGTTTTTGTATAACTGAGCATAATAGATTATTATGAATTTCTACTTTAAATTCTCAGTGTGGAATGTGGAATATCACTTTCCCCATGATGGACAAGAGTTTCTGAGAGGTAAAATGTGGACGTACCTCATAATGTGTGACACTTGAGAGGTATGTATGCCAATATTCCTTGCTAATCTATGATACCCCCCCAAAAAAAAATCTACAAAATAAAAATTAAACTGTGGATTTACTGTGTAATAAAGAGATTAGCTCAGTATATAAACTACCAGTTCTCCATTTTAAATTGCTATGTTTCTTTGGTCCAAGAAAACGTGCTGCAAAAAAATAGTTACAGGTCTTGAGAAAAGTGGCTACTACCGGGGGCTACTAAAAGTGAAAAATAAAGGAAAACTAAACATCCCAGCTTTGTGTCGCTTCATGTGCGGTTTGACTTATATTTATTCTGTCAGCTTTTTCAGTGAATATAAATTTTTAAGATCATAAGATGTGTCCCTGATTTGGGTTTTTGTCCCTGATTTTTTAGCCTTGTGATTGTCCCTGATTTAAGACTAGTCTAGAGGTTGAGAGGTATGTATGCCAATAAAGGACAAAGTGATTAAGTACCTCTAGGTCCCACCACACCACCTCCTCGTCACTGATCGCTATCTATCGCTATATTTTTTTTTTCTTCCGTGAGCTGTGTTGTTCACCCTCTGTCTCTCTACTAGTCTCCCAGACCCAGTCCCTCCTCTCACTAGTACTTTTAATTTTAAATAATAATGTCTAGGGTTTTAGCGAGGGAGGCCCTTACCAACGTCAGTTCCAAACACAAGCAAGCAAGAATCAAGATTAGCCCAGGGCGGAAGGCGAGGAACCCGATCGCGAGACTCAGTCCACCAGCAGCGCCCAATACCAGTCCAACAACACACGTCTGCTCTCAGCTCTAATTTCTCCTACATCTGCGTGGTAGCATACCAAGGGACAGGAGTTTTGACTTACTGGGTGATGATGCCATCATGCGCAGACGCAGTCGGTCCGGGAGGGTCAGACGAGAGAGACGAGCACGCAGCGACGATGAGGAAGGAGGCAGTGCGCTGCGACGCGACCTCGGACCACATGACTTCTCTCAAGTTCTCTGCAGCATATCATGTGATCCCGATCCCCCCAGCCGTTCCATATTGCAGTGACTCAGAGGCAGCGGCCAGCGCCAGCGACACTTCTGGCAAAAGCAGGAACGAAGGGGCTGCCGTAACAAGGGATTTAAAGCACGGCAACCACGAAACTTGCAGTGTTTTTTCGGGTCCGGGGTGCCCCCTCTATGGTGGGGGGCCTAGGATGTTGCCCCATTGCCCCCTCTTAATCCGGCCCTGTCTGGACTCTATCATTAAAACAAGGTATAGTTTACAATAACAGTATCTAGTGTTTTCTGTAAACCATCCAGTTTTACTTTTGATATTGTCTGCATTTCAAAGTTCTTCCAAATGGTAGACTTTTCTGTATTGCTTTTATTTTAAGTAAACTTTTATGATTTTTTTTTCCAACTCTGCCTGTGGTCTTGATTGTGTGATATAACATATAACAGAAGGGTTTTGAAAAGACTGTGTGCCTTGAAAGAAAATACCGCTCGGATATTGTAGCCAGCTACTTAGGCAAGACATAGCCAGTTGCTGTGGTGGGATTCAAATACAGAAAATAATGCAGAGTCAAAGGGAACTCAAAACTACAGTTTCCACCCTCCCACTGGGAAAAGGAAGGTTGGTAGGTCTTCCGGAACCCTTACAACTGCTCACGAGTTCTTAAAAAGGGGGATCCTCTCTGCAAACAGGTGGTCCTATTGGGCTGCCTGAGGTTTGGGGGCCAGGGGATCATGACACCTAGCACCTCCTGGGGCAGAATATTTCATGTATCCACCACCCTTTCTGTGAGAAAGAACGTCCTCACATTACCCCTTATCCTGCACCCCTTCAATCTCATGTCATGCCCCCTTGTTCTTGTACCTCTTCTTTAATGAAAGATGTCTTCTACCTGCACCTTTTTTATGCCCTTAAGATACTTGAAGGTTTGAATCATATCTCCCCATTCCCATCTCTCTTCCAGTGTATACATGCTGAAGTCTTTTAATCTCTCTTCATAATTCTTTTGTTGCAAGACCTGCACCATCTTAGTTGCCCTTCTCTGAACCGCCTCCACCCTGTCTACATCCTTACAAAGGTGCCACCTCCAGAACTGCACACAGTACTCCAGATGAGGCCTCACCAGTGTTTTGTATAGTGTCATCTCCACCTCCCTTCTTCTACTCAGGATACCCCTTCCTATGCATCCCGACAGCCTTTGTACTCTGATTGTACATCTTTAGGTCATCTGAGATGATAGTCCCTAAATCCCTTTCCTCCCTTGTGACTGTCAGTAACTCTCCCCCCCTCCCCCCGTAGCGCTCTCCTCAGGGTTTCTGCACCCCAGGTGCATGATTTTGCACTTCTTCACATTGAACCTCAGTTGCCACACGTTGGGCTATTTTTTAGATTTCCTAGGTCTCTCTTCATTTTTTCCACCTCTTCTGGAGTGTCTACCCTGTTGCAGATCTTGGTATCATCTGCAAACAGGCAAAGCTTCCATTCCAGACCTTCTGCAATGTCACTAATAAAGACATTAAAAAGGACTGGCCCCAGGACTGACCCTTGAGGTACTCCACTAGTTACCCCTCCTTCTTCAGATTGGACCCTGTTCACCACCACCACCCTCCTCTGCTTCCTGTCCCCCAACCATTTTGTAGCTCAGTTCACCATCTTGTGGCCATGCCCAGGCTTCCCAACTTATTTGCCAGTCTTTTATGTGGAACTGTGTCAAAGGCCTTGCTGAAGTCGAGGTAGGCGACATCAACTGTTCCCCCTGATCCATCTCCTTTGTCATCCAGTCAAAAAATTCTGTCAGATTTGCTCTACATGACCTTCCTGCTGTGAATCCATGCTGCTTTGGACCCTGAGCTCTATTGGATTCCACGTGTTCTATAATCCTATCCTTAAGCAGTGCCTCCATAATCCTAACCACTACTGAGGTGAGGCCCACCAGCCAATAGTGTTCTGCCTCCTCCCTACTTCAATTTTTGTGAAGATGGACTCCATGTGCCATTCTCCAGTCCTCCAGAACCATTCCTGTATTGAGCGATTCACTGAACATGGCTGCCAGTGGTTCTGCTAGCTCCATCCATAGTTACTTTAGTATTCTGGGATATATGCCATCTGGTTCCATTGCCTTGTCCACCCTACATTTTGTGAGCTCCTCTAGGACTCTCTCTTCTGTAAATGGACTGGTGTTCGCCTACTTCCCCCCTGGTGTATCTGTTGCCTAGCTGTGGCCCCTGTCCTGCTCCTTCCTCAGAGAAAACTGAGTAGAAGTACTTATTCAGTATTGTCACCTTTCCTAGAGCTCCCTCCACACAATCCCCTTCCTCACCTCTGATCCTTACAATCCCACCCCTGTTCCTTCTTCTCTCACTGAGGTACTTATAGAATGTCTTGTCCCCTTTCTTCACCATATGGCAAGGCAAGGCAAGGAAAAAATTTATTTAAAAGATGCCCAATCCCTGAGGCTCTGGGCACCATACAAAATAAATAAAACAGCGTTAAAATAAAATAAACACATCACAAATTTTTAAACAAAATCAAGAAAAAAATAAATAACTCAGCAAATAATATCAGGTTCTTACTACAGTTCATGATTTTATCCCAAAAAAGCTTGGGAATATAGGAGGGCCTTCAGGCGAGCCTTAAATATATCTACAGTGGGAGCTCCCCTGACCTCAGCTGACAAAGAATTCCAGAGAACGGGAGCTGCAACACTGAAAGCTCTGTCACCTGCAGATTTTAGCTTCATTCTAGGAATGGCCAGGAGGCCGCCACTAGAAGAACGGAGAGGGCGGGTAGAGAGAGCAGGTACCAGAAGATCTGACAGATAACCAGGGCCCTGCCCATGTAGGGCCTTATAGGTGAGAAGACCCACCTTAAAGAGGATTCTCCACCTGACTGGCAGCCAGTGCAATTCACGCAGTACCGGTGTTATGTAGCAAAATTTATGCTGCCCAGTAAGTAACCAGGCAGCTGCATTTTGCACCAGCTGCAGCCTGCAGAGAGATCCACCTGTGACCCCGAGGTAGAGTGCATTACAGTAGTCAAGCCTAGATGTGACTAAGGCATGTATCAAGGTAGGGAGATCCAGAGATGGAACAAGGGGCATAATCCTGGCAATATTTCTGAGATGGAAAAAAACAGGAACGAATCGTGGAGGATATTTGTGCCTCCATAGTTAAATTCCTGTCCGGAATCACTCCAAGATTTTGCACCCAAAAGGAGGCCTTCAATGACACAGCTCCTAGAGCAAGTCCAGTTCCTGTGTCAGAGGCCATCCTATCATGCACTCTGTTTGACTCCACTACCAATACCTCCGTCTTATCAGGGTTCAGTCACAGCCAGCTGGAGGCCATCCAGTCGTTGATCTCCGCCAGGCAGATGTTTAGTACATCCACTGTATTGGATTTTCCTGGGGCAAAGGACAGATATAGCTGGGTATCATCGGCATAACAATGGAAACCCAAGCTATACTTCCTAATGATACCCCTCCAGGGGCAGCATATACACTGTGAACAACATTGGGGCCAGTACCGATCCTTGAGGAACTCCACAAAAAAGGAGGCTGGATATAGATGAGGAATTCCCCATCACAACCTGTTGCCTCCTGTTGGTGAAAAAGGACTCAAACCAGTGGATGACAGTACTGGTGAGTCCGCAGAGCTCCCTAAGGCAGTCAAGCAACATACAATGGTCCACAGTGTCAAATGCTGAAGCGAGATCAAGGAGAACAAGAATTTTCTTATCCCCCCGATCTCTTGCCCTGAGGAAGTCATTCTGCACCCGAACAAGCGCAGTTTCTGTACTATGCCTCGCCCGAAATCCTGACTGGAAGGGTTCATACAACTCATGAGTCATGAGGTGCTCTTCCAACTGAAGTGCCGCCATCTTCTCCACCACCTTCACCAAAAAGGGAAGGTTGGATATAGGACGGTAATTTGCCCTGACCTCTGGGTTCAAAGATGGTTTCTTTAAGAGGGGTCTCACTAGTGCCTCCTTCAAGGCATCTGGAAAGACCCCCTCAGATAAGGAGCATCGAAAAATCAGGCCAAACACCGGGCCTACAGAGTCAACACATCTCATTAAGAAACGTGTCAGCACCGGGTCCAGCTCACAAAAGGTGTGCTTCAGATTGACTGCCACCTCAATGACCTCACTAACCTCCACTGGTCTAAACTCCCCCCAACTAAGTGGAGTGCACTCAGAACACATAAGGCGACCACTGCCAGCTATGACATTGCTGGCTGAAGAAGTCACCCGCCGGATCGTAGACACTCTGTCTGAGAAGAACCAAGCAAACTCCTCACACTCTGTATTAGAAAACAACTTCTTGGGCTGCAGACAAGCAGGCTGGAGTAGCCTGTCTACAGCTCAGAAAAGCGTAGCTGGTCGGTTCTTCCCGGTGGCAATCTCCCTGGACAGGAACGCTGCCTTCTTACGGTTGATTGCCTCCTGGTATGCACTATAATGCGTACGCAGGACCAGTTTGTCTGCCTCCAAGCTGGACCTCCTCCAGCAGTGCTCTAACCTCCAACCCATCCTCTTCATCACCCTGAGATCGCCGTCAAAACACGAGGACCTCAGGTATGAAGTTCTGGGTCATACACGGAGAGGTGTGAGGGAGTTAATGGTGTCAGATAACACCCTATTATAGGTGTCAACCCCAGAACCAACACCTCAGATGCATGCAGCAGCCACACTAGATCATTTAGCTGCCACCAAAAAACCCTCAGGGGTCAAACCCCATAAAGGGTGACAGCTCATCATCTCAGCAGGGGAAGAGCTTCTGGTGGGAGCCCCAAGCATGAACTGCACCGTGCAGTGATCAGACCAAGATACTCAATCAATCCTGAGATTAACAATCTCAAGCCCCAGTGAGAACACCAGGTCCAATATGTGGCCGTCTTGATGAGTCACTGCAGTAACAGCTTGTGTCAGGCCCAGGGAGGACATAGTTTGAAGAAAATCATGACTATACCTCTGATACCCGTCATCGACTCAAACATTGAAATCCCCCAGAAAAACACATCTGGGGGATTCCAGCATTCCATCAGCAAGGAATTCAGCGACCTCCTGCAGAAAATTCCCCATCGGCCCAGAGGGGTGGTACATAAGGAAAATCCTGTGCTAATCTTTCCTCTGTCTGCACCTTTGCACCCCTAACAGCTTTCCCCTGCTTTCCTCAGACAATTTAGGTACACCACTCTATCCTCTTCCTTCTGTGTCTTCTTGTATTTTCTGAAAACACTCCTTTTGGTTCTTACTTTCTCTGCTACAACTTTAGAGAACCACAGTGGTTTGTTCCTTCTCTTACCTTTGTTCCTCAGCCTAATGCATTAGTTTGTCACCTCTTCTATGGCCCCTTTTAGATGTGCCTGTCACAAACGCACTGCGCAGGTCAGGCCCTCTGCTCCCACAGTGCCAACCTCAGAGTGCAATAGTGTGAACAGGTAACATATAGGGTAACCCTCCTGTCTGCGTTGGGTCTGAATCACCTATTAGCCTTGAGTTCTGGAGGGATTAAAACTGTGAACCTCATGCTAGCATACCCAATTAACAGGCTCGGATACGTACCCTCTTCAGGGGGATGTGGTACAATCCTTCACCCAGGGGCACCTAGCTAGGTTTTCAAAATGAACCCTTAAAACTCTATGAGACCCAGGTATTTCATACCTTTTTCAAGCTTAGTAACACCATGCAAGCCCTTACAGCTGCCAGACTTAATACCAGTTCAGCAATGACATGCAAAAAGGACTGAGAAGACACAGGCAGTATAATAAAGAAAAAGTTATTAACTAAAAAGTTTAAATCAGGTGCAATAAAATACAGAACAAACATCAAGAGCTCACAATCACACAAAAAATGGGAAGTTACAGAACAAAGACTCCTACCACAAGTTTAAAATCTTTTCTTTCTACCAAAAGTGCTTTCAGAGTGTAGAAGTTCCTCAGAGTCCAAGGATGATGTGTCACCGATTCCCCAGATACAGGGTTCATTTCAACTCTATCTCCCCACTCCCTTTTGGGTGAGTCAGCTAACTCCTCCTTCTAGAATGAAGTCTTACAAAATTATCTACAAGGATGTGTTTTAATTAATGTGAACATCAGAAACAAAAAACATTTCCCACATATGACATCCTTTGATCAACCAGTTCCTTTGAGGTTTACAACTCCACAATCTGTCACTAAGGTGTGAGAAAGCCAAGAGGAATCAGCCAAATGGCATACTTTTCCTGATGTCATAAAAGTCATATTTAGTTTCCAACATCAAAGGCAGCAGTAGGTGATGAGGGCCATACACTATCCCTCTGGAAGGAAGTCATAATTAATGGTTCCTCTGGCCAGCTTAATAACATCTTCACTGACACCTTGAAGGTTAAAAGCCAAACTGCTAACTTGTGTGAGACAATTTCATACACAGACCATTGATTTATAATACAAATATTATACAATAACCATAAGCAGATGGCAGTGCATCACAATCCTCCCCACCTAGACTGAATTTGAGGGCTCTATCCCCTGCATGGGATGAGCTCCCCAAGTCAGTTCATGTCTCATACTGACGCAACAAGCCATCGGCATTTTCATTAGGTACCTCTGCCCTGTGGGAGACCGTCATGTCATACCCTTGCAAGGCAAGACTCCATCTTAGTAGTCTACCATTTGTTTTACCCATTAGTGCCAGCCAAGCCAGAGGGTTGTGGTCAGTTTGTACCTCAAAATGCTGCTCGTATAAGTATGGTTCTAACTTCTTGAGGGCCCACACCATGGCCATACACTCTTTTTCTACAGTAGAGCAAGCCTGCTCCCTGGGAAGTAACTTTTTACTCAGGTACACTATGGGGTGATCTTTCCCTTGGTTGGATTTCTGACTCAGCACTGCCCCAATACCCACATCTGAGGTGTCAGTGTGGACTATAAAGGGTCTGCTATAGTCTGGACTTGTCAATACAGGAGAACTGCACAGTGCCTCCTTCAGTCTGGTAAAGGTTTTTTCACAGACTGGTTCCCAGCTAACATTCTCAGGCATCCTTTTCTTTACCAGGTCAGATAAGGGAGCAGCCAGGGCACTGTAATTGAGTACAACTTTCCTATAGTACCCTGCTGTCCCCAGAAAACTCCTGACCTGCTTCTGCATTTCTGGTCTGGGCCATGCCTTGATTGCCTCTATTTTCACTTGGTTAGGGCGTAGCTGTCCCCGGCCTACAACATGCCCGAGGTATGCCACTTCAGCCATGGCCACCTGGCACTTCTCAGCTTTGACAGTGATCTTGGCCCTCTGTATCCTGCCCAGCACTTCCCTAAGGTGGGACAGGTGTTCCTCCCAGCTGGCACTAAAGATGGCAATGTCATTCAGGTACACCACAGCGTACTCCTCAGCACCATCTAACACCTGGTTCACCAACCTTTGGAAAGTGGCCGGGGCGTTCTTCATTCCAAAAGGCATTACTTTAAATTCAAATAACCCTAATGGAGTGATGAAGGCTGACCTCTCCATAGCTCTGGCAGTTAACTCCACCTGCCAATACCCCTTAGTCAGATCAAACGTCATAAGGTGTGCCGCCCCTCCCAACTTGTGCAGGAGTTCATCCATCCATGGCAATGGGTGGGCATCTGACTTCGTGACTGCATTCAGTCCATGATAGTCTACACAAAAATGAGTAGAGCCATCTAGCTTGCGAACAAGGACTACAGGTGAGGTCCAGGGGCTGTGGGACTTCTGGATTACCCCTAAATCCAGCATTTCCTCCACCTCCCTCCTAATGTCTTTTTGGACTGCCTCAGACATCTGATATGCTGTTCACCATAGGGGTGCCTGCGTCTCTGTCTCCACATCATGCGTCGCTAAGGGGGTTAGTCCAAGCTTGGCACTAAACAGTGGGGCAAAGTCTGCTAAAACCTCCCTTACTTCCTGGATCTGGTCCAGGGCCAACTGGGCTGACAATTTAATTGCCTCCACAGTGGACTTCCGCTTGCTTTCTTCCAGCAAGTCCAGAAGGGGGTCTCCTTCATCCATCCCCTCCCCAGGACTACACACTGCAAACACCATGTCAGCCCTATTAGCATATGGCTTCATCATGTTGACATGGTACATTCTTGTGTAAGTCTCCTGTCAGGTAACTCTATAATATAGTTCACGTCATTTACCTTTCTGATTACTTTGTATGGTCCTGCCCACTCAGCCTACAGCTTGTCTTTTCCAAGTCTCCTCTCTTTCCACTGCATCATGAGTGGCTCGATAGTTTTGGGGTATTCCAAAGTCCAGGAAAGATGCAGTGAAAGTTGATCGAGGAATGCAAGCAAACATGTTTTTGTGTGGTGACACCAGTATGGGGGAGCAGTCTGTTTTTTACTGTTAAAAAGAAAAAAGGAATCAGAATCAAACAACCATCTACATCAACAATCTTTGCACATTGTGATCAATCATAAAATTAAGCAATCATGCACTCATGGGTGTGGTATATAGCATGGGATATCATCATGTCTTGGATGCATTGCTATTATGAACTGGATTCTATTTAATAAACAGTTTCAAAAATCAGTTTAAAAAAATTTAAGTGACTAGTAAATTTTGTGTTGTAGACAGGCTATTACACCCAGCCTGTCTGGAACTCATCAGAGCTTTTTTAGCTCACAAGAGTGAGGAGTTCACTCGGTTCTCCTCAGACAGAGTGCCTTCCATGAGGGCTGGGATTTCTCCAAGCAGAATACCATCCTCCAACAGTGGTGGTCCTTGAGTGGTCGGACGCACTTGGTCACCCTGGGGAGAGTTGTGGCCAGTGACCACAGTCGAGGTCTGTGGGGTGATCTCTGGGCTTAAACCAATGTTCTGTGACCTTGACCTGTACCCAATGTGAGTACTAGTTGGCTGCATTGAGGCCCTGGGTCCAGTTTTTGCTGAGATTGTTGGGAGCTCCTTGTCAGTGGGGTGGGGGGTTCCGGAGTCCCTTAAACAGGCTTTGGTTAAGCCCCTGCTGAAAAAAAAATATCTGGATCCCAATGTCTTGGCAAATTACTGACTGATCTTGAACCTCCCCTTTCTGGGGAATGTTCTTGAGAAGGTGGTCATGGAACAGCTCGAGGGTCACTTCATGGGCTTCCAAATTTATGAACCATTCCAGTCCAGATTTAAGGCCTTGCACAGCATGAAGACCTTGTTGGTTAGGGTGTTGAATGATCTGCTCAGGGTGCGGGATAGAGGAAAGTGAACAATTCTTGTCCTCCTCGATCTCTTCCAGCGTCTGACACTGTGGACCATGGGGTGTTGTTGGACAGGCTGAGGGACTATGTAGGACTCACTGTCAAGGTCATCAGCTGGTTAGAGTTCTTCCTCCAGGGCAGGTCTCAGAGGATAATACTGGGGAATTATTCCTCACACCAAACGGACCTGCCCTGTGGAATTCCCCAAGGTTCTGTCCTCTCCCCCATGTTGTACACAGTGTACATGCTGCCCCTGGGCAAGGTTATAAGGTGGTATGAGCTGTGTTTTCATTGCTATGCTGATAATACACAGCTCTACCTGTCCTCTGCACCCTGTAAATCTGACTCGGTCGACATGCTGAATGAGTGCTTGGCTGAGATCCAGGCTTGAACATCATCAAACTGGCTGGGACTTAACCAGAGGAAAACTGAGGTGTTGGTGGTTGAGCTGGGTCAAAGGGGAGGAATGGGGGCCTCTCAGAACAGGTTGGGACTTTTTATTGGCCCGACCTAACTGGAGACCTCCCCAGAAGTTAAGAATTTGGGTGTTGTTCTGGACAATGAGCTGACACTTGTTGCTCAGATGTTGGCTGTTGTCCAGACTGGGTTTTATCATCTCCAGAACATCACCCAGATTAAGTCCCTCATTCCCTCTGATGACTTGGCCACACTGGTACATGCTTTCATCACTTCAAGGCTTGACTACTGTAATGCACGCTACCTCAGGGTCAGAGGAGGTGCAATGTGGCATCTGCAGCTTCTGCAGAATACAGCGGCCCAGTTGTTGACTGAACACTCAAGGTTCAGTCACATTACACTGGTGCTGCGCAAACTGCATTGGCTGCCAGTGTGCTCGTGCATCACCTTTAAAGTAGGTCTTCTGACCTACAAATCCCACACGGGTTGGGTCAGGGCTACCTGAAAGAGCTTCTGCATCCCTACGCCCCATTTTGCTCTCTCAGATCAGGGCCTAGGTTAAAATCTTCCAGGGACCGGGCAATGGAAGTAGCAGCCCTGGTCCTCTGGAATTCACTGCTGGGGTACATCTGACAGGTGCCATCCATAGAGTTTTTTAAAAATCACTTTAAGACCTTCCTGTTTGAGCAGGTATTTTGGACCAGAGGAATTTATTTTGGGACCATCAGACAGCTTGGAAATCAGTCTGTTTTTAGACTTTTAATGGGTTTATGTAAATGTTTATGTATTATATGTTGACTGTTTCCTTTTTGGTGTATTTGTATTTTTTTATACCATGTTGTAAGGGTGCCCTGAGCCCACAGGGAAGGGTGCAGGAAATAAATAAACTCTACTACTACTACTCAGATAGATAGATAGATAGATAGATAGATAGATACTTTATTTGTACAGCGCCCCATTCCGGAGAGTCGGAGCGTTGCACATCAAAAGATTATTTAAAAACAGGAATTAAAATACATATCCAAATGGGGTAAACAACAACAGAGATAAAAACTATCTATCATTATAAAATATAAATCAGAATTCAATTAACACCTTATGAGTTAAAAGCCTGGTTAAACAAGAAAGTCTTTAAACCCTTTTTTAAAGATTCCACTGAGGGTGCCTCCCATAAATAGCCAGGCAAGGAGTTCCCAGGGTAGGCATAGCCACGGAAAATGCATGATCACCTGAATGCCGCAATGTAACCCTGAGAACCCCAAAGAGGTAACACTCATCAGAACAAAGGGGAAGGGAAGGGGAAGGGGAAATTGTTTAATCAGGAAAGGCACACTAAGCCAAAACTTGTTTTCAGGTGTGACCTGGGAGCACAGGGAAGTTGAGTGACTTGCTTAGGGTTGCACAGTATGCAAGTGGGAGCTGTGGGATTCAAACCCAGATTTCCAAGTCTGCAGCACAGAGCCCTAAACCACTGTGCTATACTGCCTCCCAAGAGCCCGGGATGGGCAGAGGGGCACGAGGAGATCTTGCAGGTTGTCTGGCCCCCTTTGTGTAGGGCCTTATAGATCAGTAACCCAACCTTGAAGACAATTCTCCACTTAACTGGCAGCCAGTGCAGTTTGCAGAGGTCAGGCGTAATATGATTGAATCATTCGAGTGCCTGTCAATAATCTGGCCACCACGCTCTGCACCAGCTGCAGCCGGCAGATATTGCCTCCAGATAGCCCTAGGTACAGGGCATTGCGGTAGTCCAATCTGGATGTGACGAAAGCATGTACCAGAATAGTCAGGTCCTCAGTTGGTATAAGGGCTTGGAACCGGGCGATATTCCTCAAATGGTAAAATCCATTTCTGACAATGGCCAACACCTGAGCATCAAGTGTCAGGCCATCATCGAAGATCATGCCTAGATCCTTAACCTGTGTGGAGGGGGTCAGTGGACCCCCCCCAGTACTAAACTGGGGGGATCTCCACACTCCCAACCCCATCCCGACAACCCAGATCCACCACTAGTACCTCAGTCTTGCCTGGGTTGAGTGGTAACCAGTTTTGAGCCATCCAAGTCTGGATTTCCTCCAGGCAGTTGTTAAATACAGAGGCCGCCATCTTGTTACCAGGTTCACAGGACAGGCATCGCTGGGTATCATCAGCATAGCAATGAAAACCCAGCCCATGCCGCCCGATAATGTCTCCTAATGGCAGCATGTACACCGTGAACAAGGGCAAGAGGACCAAACCCTACGGGACTCCACAGAGCAGAGGCTTTCGGTTGGATGAGGCTAACCCCATCATCACCCTCTGCACTCTGCCTGTCAACTATGACCTGAACCAGTTGATGACATTACCAGTCAGGCTACACCAGTACCGCAGGTGGCCCAGCAGCACCTCGTGGTCCACATTGTCAAATGCTGCCGAGAGGTCCAGGAGGACCAAGATGGTATGCTCTCTCTTGTCCCTCGCCACCAGGAGATCATTAAGCACCTTCACCAGAGAGGTCTCCTTGCTATGCCCAGCACTGAATCCAGACTGGAAGGACTCATAAGTGGCAGAGGAGGTGAGGGACAGAGGGGAAGACACTGGGGCACATGGTAAAAACACGGTCTTGAGTGACTCCAAAAATGAGAACCTGGATGGGGGGGCGGCGACGGGCACAAAGAAAGAGTTGGGGGGTGTACTGGTGTTGGGGGACTCCATACTCAAGGGGATCAGATGGGTTGGCAAGGGGGAGAGGCACAGTTGGATATGGGTGGAGTCCATACCAGGATTAAAGGCAGACATGGCAGGACAAGCAATCCTAAGGTACGTAAAGAGGGGTAGAAGGAAACCACACATTGTGATACATGTGGGGACAAATGACCTAGCAGGGGAAATGGTGGAGGTAACAAGGGAGAGGACTGAGGAAGTAGGAAGGTTGCGTAAGGAGACTGGGGAGTCTGTGGCCTTCTCCGAAGTGCTCCCAGTACCCTGCGCAATCACAGTGAGAAAGGAGAGGATTACAGAATTGAACACATGGTTGGTAGAATGGTGTCGAACTAAGGGGTATGGGGTTGTGGGCAGCTGGGGAAGTACCTGGGATAATAACAATCTGTTTGCAAGGGATAGGCTGCACTTGAGTGGGGAGGGGAAGAAGGTATTAAAGCAAAGACTGAGGAGGTATATTGCAATAAGGGTTGATTTAAACTAGATGGGGGGGTGGCAAGTGGACAGCAGGTAGGCAGGGATCCAATAGAGTGGAGTCACAGCCTACCCCCCAGGCTAGCAGGGAAGGACTCAGGGAGGCCAAAAAAGGAGGGAGTAGAAGGGACGAGATGGAGGCTAGTAAAGGGAAGGGGGTATTATGGAGGGTGGTCTCATTGAATGCAAGAAGCCTAGGAAACAAATCCGCTGAGCTACAGGCACTCTTAGCAGTGTGGAGGGTGGATATTGCAGCTGTCACAGAAACGTGGGCAACTGAGCACCAGGACTGGGATCTGGCAATCCCAAGATACAAATTATACAGGAAGGACTGTAAGGAGGGAGGGGTGGGGTGGGGTGGCAGTCTATGTGAGGGATGGGATCAAATGCACAAGGGATGAGGGAGAAGAAAGGAGAACAGAGGCAATCTGGCTACAGCTCCTAGACTCAAGGGGTAGGAAACTAAGGTTTGGGGTGTTATACAGGCCACCGTCCCAGTCTGAGGAGCTTGACAGGGAGCTAGTGGGCAAATCAAAAAGGTATGTAGAAAAGGAAAGGTGGTCATCGTGGGGGATTTCAACTTGCCGGGGGTTGACTGGAGCACTCCGGTCACCTCCAGTGCTAGAGAGCAAGTGCTCCTGGATGTGATCCAGGATGGTCTCCTGACACAGTTGGTTACTGTACCTACTAGGCTAAAGAACACTTTAGATCTGGTATCGTCGAATGGGGAGGCAGTGAGGGAAATAAAGGTAGAGGACCCACTATCCGACAGCGATCACCAAACAGTGTGGTTTAATATCACGATGTGTGGGGAGCCAGAGAAATCAGTTACTCGGATGGTAAACTTCAGGGAGGTGGACTTTGGGAGGATGCAGGAGGTACTGAAAGGGAAACTGGAGGACATAAGGCATGAGATGGACGTGGAGCTGAAATGGGATATTATTAAACGGGGGGGGGGGTTACAGAGGCAACAGAAGCCTGAATCAAGGCACAGAGTAAAAGAAGCAGAGCAAGAAAACCATGCTGGTTGAACAGAAAAATGGTGGTGGTGGTGAGGGCAAAACGAGCGGCTCACCAGAGGTTTAGGAGGACAGGGAAGGAAGTGGACAGGGAGGAATATGCAAGATGGTCCTGGGTGGTGACCAGAAAAGTGAGAAAATCCAAGGCCCAGAGGGAGCTGAGATTAGCACAGGGAATTAATGGGGGGGAGAAAGACTTCTTCAGATACATCAGGGAGAAAAGAAAGTACAAGGAGACAATATTGAGAATAAAAAGGGGTGGGGAGTGAACAGAAAAGGGGGAGGAGCAGGCAGAAGCACTGAATAAATACTTTTGTTCCGTGTTCACAGAAGAAAAGGGGGGACCACTACCAGCATGGGCTGGGAAGGTGGGGACAGGAGAAGAGGAGGCGACAGATGGAAGAACTGAGGCAAGTAGAGTCCTAGAGAGACTGAGGGCACTGAAGGTAGACAAGGCACTAGGGCCGGATGGTATCCACCCCAGGGTGCTGAGGGAGATGGCGGAGGTGTTGGTGGAGCCGCTGGCGTATCTGTACAGCACCTCCCTGGAGTCGAGATGTGTGCCAATGGACTGGAAGATGGCACATGTAGTGCCATTACACAAGAGTGGGCCAAGGGATGAACCGGGTAATTATCATCCGGTAAGTCTCACATCCATAGTGTGCAAACTCATGGAAACGATACTAAAGGAAAGACTGGTGTCATACCTGGAGGACAATGGCCTCCAGGATGTGAGGCAGCATGGGTTTGTTTCAGGGAAGTCTTGTCAAACCAACCTGATACAATATTATGACTGGGTGACAGGTGAACTGGATAAGGGTCATGCGGTGGATGTTCTTTACTTGGGCTTCAGCAAGGCCTTCGATTCAGTGCCTCATGGGTGGCTTGGGGGGAAGCCAACTGGTATAGGAATAGGGGCAAAAATGATAAACTGGATTACAAGCTGGCTGAGTGAGAGGCTGCAGTGGGTGGTGGTGAGAGAGGAGCTCTCAACTCCAAGGCCAGTGACAAGTGGGGTGCCACAGGGCTCTGTGTTGGGGCCAGTATTGTTTGGGCTTTTCATATCAGACATTGGACATGGGGTGGTGAGCAAGATAAGGCTGTTTGCTGACAACACCAAAATTGGAGCAGTGGTGGATGGAAAGGAGGGGTGGAAGCAGCTGCAGGATGACCTAAGTAAGCTAGAGGAGTGGTCAGAGAAGTGGCAGCTGGGGTTCAATGCAAAGAAGTGTAAGGTTATGCACTTTGGTGTGAAGAACCCAAGGAGAGAATACTGGCTGGGGTGGTTAAGCTGGGGATCACAGAGGAGGAGAAGGACCTTGGGGTAATGATAACGGGGACCATGAACAACACTGCCCAGTGCAGGAGAGTGGCTGAAAAAGCAAACAAAATGCTGGGGTGCATAGCAAGGTTTTTTTCATCCAGGTGAAGTGAGGTGATCTTGCCCCTCTACAGATCACTGGTAAGGCCGCACTTAAGAGTATTGTGTGCAGTTTTGGAGGCCATACCTAAAGCGTGATATCAGGCTGCTGGAGGGGGTGCAGAGAAGGGCAACAAAGATGATATGTGGAATGGAGGGGAGAGACTATGACAGCAGGCTGGGAGACCTCAATATGTACACCTTGGAGGATAGAAGGGACAGAGGGGACATAATAGAGACATTCAAGTATCTGAGGGGACTCAATAAGGATAGGGCAGACGGGGTCGTTAAGTTAAGGAGGGGAAGGGTCACCAGGGGCATGGGCTAAGAATGGAGGGGGAAGATTTAGGAAGGAAATGAGGAGACACTATTTCACAGAGAGGGTGGTAGCAAAATGGAACACCCTACCAGAATGGGTGGTATCATGTAAATCTGTGAACAGCTTCAAAAGGGCATGGGACAGGGAACAGGGGAGAGTGAGGGTGGGGTGTGGCAGTGGGATGACAAAAGGGAGGGGGATTGGGGCAGCTGCAAACTAGGGGTGTTGGCTGCACACTCGAGCAGACTTAGATAGACCGGGTGGTCTGTTTCTGCTGGCACATTCATATGTTCATATGTTCGTAAGATGTGTCTCGAGCTGAATGGACACCACTTTTTCTGTAACCTTCCCTAAAAATGGGAGGTTCAAGACTGGTCAGTATTTGCTAAGACACTCTGGGTTGGTATACCGACTGAGCAGCATCGGGAATACCATGAGGACCATCGCATCAACATTTTCGGCAGTTCACTGTGATGGTTTCCACATTCCCGACACTGTTGCCAGTGAGGTGTTTGCTCTCATCCCTGAACTAACTCTGACTGGAGTTAGGAATCTAAAGTTTGGATGGTGTAGGGGGCGAAGCCCCCCACAGAAAACACTTGGTCCCCGAGCAATGGCACAACACCAATTGGCGGTGTTGTGCTGTCACTGTGCCATTGGTTGACAATTTTCTTATCACCATGGCATAGTGGAACCCTCTGGGTCCATTGAGGGTTTCTACAATAGAGGTCTGACCAAGGCCTCCTTCAAGGCCAATGGAAAGATCGCACTCTCTAACGAACTCTGGATGATCTCAGCAAACACAGATCCAATCAGATCTAAACATCCGACCAAAAGTCAGGTTGGGCCTGGGTCCAGATCACACTGTGTGGGTCACAGCCTCGAGACTATCTCTGCCACCTCCTCCACTCAGCTCGGTCAAATTCAGCCCATACAGGAGGAGTGTACTCCGCAATCCCTTTGAGTGATGCTGGAGGAGATCTTAGCCCTGATAGAGGACACTTTGTCGGCAAAGAACAGAGCAAACTCTTTGCATCTAGTGCTAGAACCTGCTCCTCCCACTCGGAGACAGGCCAGTTGTAATAGCCCGTCTACTGTGCAGAAGAGCTGAGCTGGTCTGTTTCTTGCTCCAGCAATCTCCCTTGACAAAAAAATCTGCCTTCTTTCAGGAGACTGCCACCTGATAGTCACCATAATGTGACCTCAGGGCCAATTTGTCCTCCATCACCCCAGACCTCCTCCAGCCTCTGGCCCTTAATCTTTAACTCCCTGTGTTAATGTGAATGTGCACACCAGGATAAAAGTTCTTAGTTTTGTGCATATAGGTCAGTACAGTAGATGGCATTGTGTACAGTAGGTGGAGCTGTACAAATGGTTTAGGACGCTGTGATGATGACTATCTGCAGGTTTTGTTGTCCTCCAGCACCCTCCTGCCTCACTCCTCCCACACAGACAATTGAGTTTTTAAATATGTTTCCTAGGCTGTCAAAAAGCTGCAGGAAGGAGTTGGGAATGGTTCTCAACGATACCATCACCAAACCGGGGCTGAAGCAGGAGATAGCATGCTGAGTGAAAGTAAGGCAGTGGGTAAGTGATGGCATACTTTGTAGGAAAGAAAGAGCTAACAAGGCACTGAGTGACTGAGACATCGCGGTTTGTGTTTAGAGCCGTGGCCTCGATCAGACTGCCATTTGCCATGAGGCAGCATGTTGTGGTGGGGAAATCTAGTTGTGTTTAGAAAAGTTGATACGAAGTAAAAGTAGAGAGATGGTGGGTGACATAGGTAAAATAAAAAAGTATTGGTTGTTTGTGGCAGCATTAGCATGTTTTTTGAGTGGTTGCCAGCTGGCATGTCTGCTTGAGCTGGGCTGAAGTGGCAGAGTAGTACGCATCACAGTAAAAGAGTCATGTAAGGTACTTTTTAATTTTTACTGTGACTATCTGGAGGGAGTTAGTCACAGCTGAGATGAGCTCTCAGTCAATTAGCTCCCAGGATTTATTGTACCAAGTTCATAATGTGTTTTTAAACTAGGGACATTTTGAGGCCTAAGGAGGTTGACAGAGTCCCATTCCAAGTCATGGAGTCATAGACATTTTTAAGAACCACCTTCCCTTAAATGTTCCACATAATTCATTGATTCTTGTCCAAGGAAAAGCCTGGATCATTGGAACTCTCTTTTTCTATGTTTTTTAATCTGATTCCATGGACTTAAAAAGTGATGGTCAGTAGTGCTGAGATTCAAACCATGATCTCTGTGTGCAGCATCCTGTGCTCAAATCACCAGACTACACTGTCTCCACTGAGCCTGAGCCTTTGAACTTCTTTCTCTTCCATGCTTCAGATTTCTAAGTTCAGCTTCTTCATATTTTTCCACACAATAAACTTTAAGTGGCTTCTTTAGATGTCCATAGTTTTCCACACTGAGGTCCATTCCATGTAATGTTCATGGTCAGACACCATAAAAATCCATGGAAAGAGATTTATCATGGAGTACCATGGGTTTAATCATTTCTAAATATTTACCCTCACAGTTTATGCCCTCTCCTGTGCCACAGTCCGTACCTTCCCTCTGGGTACCCCAAGGTTCCACAGCTTCTTCATGACTCGACTACCTCTGGCCTCCATCCGGCCACAGTTTTCCCTCTGGGTGGAGAAGAGGGTATAGCCCCCTGCTGCACTGTGTCTCATCAGGCACCAACTGGTTGAGGACTGCAAGTCAACTCCCTAAGGTTCACAAGGCCCCATCATCTGGTGGATGGTAAGGTCTTTTCCTTTGTTCCTCCCATACCCCAGGGGACATTGGTTCTCTCGGGGATCCAAGGAGTGTATGCATACAGCGTAGTACTCCCACTCCAGATCTCAGCCAATGTTCTCCCTGCCCATGGCGCCCCCAACTGCACTACTACCTGTGGTCACCCAGGTGGCGGTGTAGCAGTGGGGATAGTGACCCTCCCACTAAGGAGGAGGAGAGCATCCCCTGGGACACTCAAGCCTCCTCACCCAGGCCAGTCCCTGGCAATCCAAGCTCATTCCTGAACTTGGTTTGCCGGCATCACGAGCAGTAGCGCTACCACTGTGCAACCGGCCTGGGCCCATCAAGAATCCTAGTCTATTGGCTGGGGAATGAAATTTCAGACTTACAAGATTGAAGACTAGACCCACCTTTACAAAAGAAGAACACTTCCACATGAGAAGAAGGCCATAAGAAAAGTTGTATTAATCAGGAAAATTGTGCCATAACTGAGAAGTCGCCCACCCCCAACAGACTGACTCAGGGAATTTTATGTTCTTTGGCAAATAAAAGACTACTGCAGTGCTTCTTTATTTAGGTCTATGGCATTCAACAATGATATGAGCAGAATTTTACCAAAATATTAAGTATGATAAAATATTTTACATTTATTTTTCTCACAAAAAAAAAATTATGTATGCTCTCTGCCCTGTTGGCCCTTTTCTGCCCTGCTACCTCCCCCCCCCCAAGCTTGTTGGTGTCAGTTTGTATATAGTCCTCACACAATCCACATCAAGGCAGTTTTATCCAGATGTCCCAGCAGCTGTGTATCACTCCAAAGTGCTTAGGATTGCAACAGTGGATGTTACGAGGGAGCAGCTTAAGAAAATACAGTGCACAAGATGGGAGCACTTGGAAAAGCAATCAACCAGCATGTGAACTGGTACAGTAGCTGGCTGGTGAAAACAAAGCATTGTATTACATCGCTGGTTTCAGGGCTATGCAGATTTATGTAAAGAACAACTCTGCACATCAGCATATATATTCATAGGCGTGTTGTTTCAATTATCAGAATCCACTAGCGAATACTTAAGTTTCTCTTTCCAGGGCTCAAATAATGTATCTTTTAGTCTATCCAAAAAGTCTGTATGAAAAATATTTGCCTGTTGCAGCTGACCTCATAGCATCATTTACCTTTGTCTATGACATCACAGAGTGCGAACCATGACAACAGACTGTTATGTCACCAACAGAAATTGTGAGATCCATCAGGGACAGGTCCATCAGGGACAGTCAGATGCTTTTTGAAAGATAAGTGCTGCACACTGTCTGAAACATTTAGCTGACCAACAACAGTGTAAACAAAACTGAGAAAACACTAAAGTTAAACATAATTATGTCTAATTAAATATTTATGAACCTGGCAAGACTCCTGAATGGCTACTGGATCAATCATTAATGTCTTAGAAAGGATGCAATGACTGATCCAGCTACCAACAGACAGAAGATGTACTCGTGCAGAACTGCTCGCTCTATACTGCTCTGCAGCAAACAAAATGCCAAAAAATAAATTAAAAAAATCCAAAACTTGCAGGCTCTTATTGCAATTAGACTTATAATTAAATTAACAACCTAGAAGCTGGTTATTTCCTTGGATTGATGACCGGCTGAGGGAGGTGGCACTTGGCTGCACCTTGGGCCACCCATCCACCCAACCGGTTGATGATCCCTTAGAAATGACTGTTTGCTTGGCTGTTATTGCTTGTTTGTTGGAAATCTAATAGCTTTAAACTTTTAAGTAGAGATGGCTGCTCTTTAAAAATAATTCTACTAAGAGCAAATGGTGTTTTCTCGAAAACAAATGTTCTTTTTTTATTTTGTTTTCTTGATTACTTTCTCTGTCTCTGTCTTTGGAGTATTATACACCAAGTGAACACATAGCTTCATTAACTCTGCACTCTCTTATCAAATGACAACACAGGAATGCGCAGCTGAATCACTCTGCCAGATCTGAACGTCCTCTACGTCCTCTAGGGATCTGTTCGATTGACCGTCGCATGATTGCCCGACAGTAAAGTTGCCGACACCGACTTCCCGTCACTGGCCACTGCCCGACTTTCTATTTCCCAGCATGTAATCACCTGACCTGCCCCCCCCCCTCCTGAGTCCTCATTCCCTGACTTCAGAACAATGGTAAAGAAGTGAATTTTTATATCGATGCCACCAGAAATTAGTCTGCCTGGAGGATACTTGGGCAACGCTATATACTGCTATGGAAGATACTAAGGGAATGAGAGAAATAATCTTCTGTAGTTGCATGCTGTGATATTTCAGTGACTCACTACTGAGCACCATGTCAAAGTTTAGTCAGTGTTTTCCCCACTCCTGTTTGTGGACAGGGTAACAAGTGAGGGCAAAATCCAAGTTTTTAAGCAAAGCATCAGAAACTTAAAATGTAAGCTACTGGAAGCAATTGCAGCAGTCCTTCATTACAACAGCTAGTAGGTTACGAAAGATCACTTGCTTTTTAAAACACAGCAAAGACATACCTGATGTATGTTACAGATGCGCCATGCTCCACTGTCAGCTCCCAGATCCACGCTACTGTGCAAGCTCCTCTTCCAAAGGTTCAAAGGTCAAGTCCCATTTCTGATTGGAAAGGGCCAGTTTAAAAACAAACTTTATTATTTTCAATACTTAAAATGATATAAGCAGTCATTATTGGTGGAGCTAAAGCTCCATGATATTGTGCATGTTCCTTTGTCAAAGCTTCAAAGCTTTTTTAATGATGATTTACAAACTGAGCAATGCTTCTATGCAATAACAGCTGCTCACCTATGCACTTTGGCTTGTGAACTGTGAGTCTGCAGTGGAGAATGGTGGATCTGAGACTGGGCAGAGTTATGAACAAGGTAAATTTTTTTTTTGTTATGACGTTTGGTTGTGACCTTGTTTCAGAAACATCCTCCTCATGCCTCAGAAAATAGCAGCTCAGACTTATGTTTCTCCAAGCATTCACACTAATCCCTGGCCTCATCAAAAGTCTGACTCAAGAAAGCTGTGACTACAGACCAGAACCCCTGCAGGCTGTTCAGTTGTCGCTATGTATGTCAGTAGGTGTTGGGGTTCATTTTTTTATTGTTTGCAAGTTCAGATGTGGGTGTATGGGGAGTGGAGCAGGTGGACTACCAAAATGATGGGCAGATGGGAGAAGGCAAATGAAAATTTGGGGACAAGCTTCAGCAGTAAAATGAACCATGTGGGCAATTTCAAAATGGGGAGCTAGAGTTGGGGAGTTGTGCGTCGGGAAAATGAGTCAGGCATTCGTACTAGACCCATCCTCTACATATCCTTGCATTTTGCTCCATGGTTAGTGGACCTGGATAGTTCCTGCAGTCCCTTTATTAATGAACACCAGCACTGGAAGCTGATGCAAACCGGTGGGATGCATGGATGGCTTGAGGTAGCACTCTTGAACATCATGGGGCACTATATTACACAGAAAGTGAGTGATAGTGAGCGAGGTATGATTGTTTGCAGTAGGAGGTTAAGAGTGCAAAAGCCATTGCTCTTTAATTACAAAATGAGAAGAAGACCTGAATGAACAACAGGCAGATAAACTAGAACATTAGTACCTGGATCTGGCTTAGGCACAGGATCTGGGGTGTTATCCACTCACCCGTAGTGTTAACATAAAACATACTGAAAATGGATTTAATTCTATCCACACAACACTGACCAAAGCACATCATAAAGCCAATCTTTAAAAAAAGTATTATTTACTAAAAGAGGACAGAGAAGGGAAGCTATTCATCCATGAAACATTCTAAGCCACCAAAAAGAATAATTCATGTCAGCCCTTGATCTCACAGGATTAGTTCACTTGGCACCAGGGGGGCTGACTCATCACAGCTGTTCAAATATTTCCCAGCCTCTTCATTCTCTTTCCTTCCTCATGCCCTGCTTAAGTATTTCAAGGTTTTGGCTTTATGCTCTTGTCCTTCCTCACTGTATCAGTAGACCAGCTTATCATTCATTAACACTTCCCTTCAGACCTGACACTTTCAGAGATGAGGCTCATTAATTGGCATTTAAAATCCAGTTTTTATGCTCTGTTTGTTTTTTCTTTCCTCCAGCTGAAGTGGCCAAATTCCATACCCTTCACAACATAATTCCTCAGTAGTTTAATTAAAGTAGTCATAGAATATTTGCTATGTGGTCAAGTGAAATGAGTAGGATGAGAAAGAATGAAATGACATAAATCACCCTTCCCCTTCCCATGATTCCTCATGCCCACCACCTCAACAAAGGGGTTCCCATGACTACACCTCCTCCTATATCCTCCAGCCTGCCCAGGCAGTTAACCAGACCCACTCCTTGAGCCACAACACTTATTCTATGCAACCATACTGGGATACACCCTCCTTATCATACAGCCTACCCAAGCATTTACCTTCCTTATTGTACTTATTATACTACCTGCTCGGGTATTTGCCTTCCTCATCATCCCACCTACAGTAGCTGTGCTTCACCCTCTTCAACATACCCTCAGCTCGCAGATAAATGATCAGCTCAGCCTTCCAACTCTGTCCCCATCATCTTCTCATCTGCTCCTGCCTCTCAAGGGCTTTCTCCCCAACCCTCAAGGGCTCATCTATCCCAGCCTTGCCTCTCAAGGGCTTGCCTCCAGCCTTACTGTGAGCTTTGTTCTCTAACCAGAGTATCTAGGCAGTCTGTATATAAGACCTGTGATGACTCCCCTCTGAACCACTGTACATCTTTCAAATCTCTAGGCATGTGGCTACACCTGTCATTGCATTTCTTCACCCATCTTGATGCCATCTCTTCTGAGGTTCTCCTTCATCTGGACAGTCTTCACAGGAACAAAGCTTGCCTTCTTAGGTAGCCAGATGGAATATCATTCGGAAAATGATCCTTCATGTCTTTGACTATGGTGATATTGTGTATAGTGTAGCCTCCGAGACTCTGTCAGCAAGACTTGACCCTCTATGACATGCTTTCTGCTGATTTGCCCTCTGCCGCACACCTCACACGCAACACTGTGACTTCTGTTCTGCCTCAGGTGGCCTTCAGAGTAGGGTCTAAAGTGTCATAGTAGGATATAATTGATTATGGGGCAGAATGGGTGGGTCATGGGGCCCTTATCTGCCGACGCCTTCTATGTTTCTATGTTTCATTTGAGAGCGATCTCCTGCACTCTGCCCTTTTGATCTATAAGTACTTGTCTAACAATTTCCCTGAATACTTTTTTCCTCTGCCAATGTCCTCCCCACATTTGGCATATCTCCTCAGATACTCCAAACAATGACTCCTTTATATCCCAGGTGTCTAAGGTCACTTTAAAAAGGATCATTGTCTTAGGGGCTCCTCTTCCTTTAAACCTCATATTCAGGTAATCACTGAAAAAGATAAGGAAGCAAATCCCTGCTGATAAAGACTTCAATAAGGTTTCCCGGACATTCCTGTGGGGCACCCTTAAGGATTTTGGTTTTCCACCAGATTTTTTAACCATTCTTCAAAATCTATACTCAACACCTCAAGCATATGTAACAGTAAATAGCTCTCTTACAACACCTATGGTTTGCAGAGGGGCACCCTCCAGGGATGTCCATTATCCAGTTTACTGTTTGCCCTTTACCTACTGCCCCTGATGTCTGCAATCTGGCAGAACAATTCAGAAGAGGGCAGTCTGATAGGGGTACTAGTTTTAAAACCTCTCTTTATGCAGACAATATTTATTTATTTAAAAAGTTTCACAAGGAAAGGCACACTGAGCTAAAATAAAGCTTGTTTCCAGATGCATCCTGGGGGGAAGGGAAGAAGGAGTACACAAGAAAATACATAGATTTGGAAACAGCAGGGTGTAACAATATACAGCAGTTAAATAAATACATAAACAACTATGTACAGAAACAGTTGGGTACATGGGAAAACCCAGTGCAGTGAATAAATAATCAAGAGTGAGAGAGCACAAATGGCCATACCAGCTGCAATGAATAATTATGACAGATAAGCCAGCAAGTGAGGCAGCACCGGGCTGGCTGTAGAACAATAATGTTAAAAAGGGGGAGGGAAAGGGGGGAAAGCTTGTGGGAGCATACAAAAAGGGTGTGTGTCAATAAGCAAGGAGTGGTGGGACTGGTGGGAGGGAGAATGAAAATAAAGTAGTTAAGGAAATTAAGTGTAGAGATAGAGTTATAGGAAGGGGGGAAGAAGAATAGGAGTGGGGAAGGGAGTGGTATAGGGGACGGGGATAGAGAGGAAGGGGTGGTGAAAGGGACCATAAAACAGAAACAGTTATAGGTTGCAGTTGCGGGTGTGGGAGGAGAGACTACACAATAGGGAGGAGAGAGAGAGAGAGAGAGAGAGGAGGGAGAGGGGGCAGAGCAGATTGGAGGAGGAAAGGAGTTCCAGAGCTTAGAGAGTGGAAGGAGAAGATGGCCTGACCAGCTGAGGAGATCCTCAGGGGGGAGTGCAAGAGGATGGGAGTTGGAGCTGCGGAGGGCATAGGAGTTGGGGGGGAGGCTGGGAGAGGTTAGAAGACAAGAAGGGTAGAAGGAAGCCAAATGAATACTTGGCAATAAATGAGGAGCAATGTGCCAAGTCTCTTACTTCAAGGGAAGGAAAGGAGAGGGATGTATAAAGAGTACAGTGATGGGTACAAGGAAGGCAGTCCAGAGCAAAGCGGCAGAATGAATGAAAGAGAGAGTCTGGGCTAGAGAGGTTAGATTTGGCAACAGTGCTGTAGACTATGTCGCCATAGTCAAAAATGGGTAGGATCATTTTCTGTATGACAGTTATATGGGCCGGAGGTAGGATGGAGCCATGGTGGCAGTACAAAGTTCCCAATTTAGGGTGGAGTTTTTTACTTATGGCATTAACTTGTACAGAGGAATCAAGGTGGTTGTCAAGCCAGACCATGAGGTGCTTGAAGGATAGTACGTTTTCAATGGTGGACCCATCTAATGTACAGAAGGAAGGGGGACTGCCAATCCTAGTGAGCTTTTGCCGTATGCCAAAGGTCATAGAGACCTTTTTTTAGTGTTAAGGGCCAGCTGATTTGAGCAGAACCAGTGCTGGACATTGTCAAAGTCCCACTGAAGCCTGAACAACAAATCAGCAGTGGAGTGGCCAGAAACAAACAGGACTGTGTCATCAGTATACATATTTATGGATGCTGAGGTGCAGGCAGCAAGAAGGTCATTAAGAAAGATCAAGAACAGAATAGGACCTAGGACAGAAACTTGAGGTACCTAGTGACAATTTGGAAGGGGGGAATGGAGTCACCAATACAGACTGATTGAGACCTACACTTGAGGTAGGAGAGAAACCAGTTAGTGGCCAAGGTGGACAGTCCTGCTGCAGAGAGCTTAGAAATCAGAAGGAGATGGGCTATAGTGTTGAAGGCTTTGGCCAAATCAACAAAGATGGCAGATGTGACTTGACCCTGATCGATCCCTGTGAGAATGGTATCAGTTAGTTGGAAGGAGGAGGAGGTAGAGTGGGTTTTTTGGAATTCTGACTGGTATGGGATGAAAGTGGAGCAGGAATCAAGGAAAGGGGACATTTGAGATAGCACCAGGTGTTCTTGCAGTTTTGCAAGGGTGGGGAGGAGAGAGATGGGATGATAGTTACCAGGATTAGAAGGGTTGCCGCCTTTAGGGAGGGGGATAACTGTGGCATGCTTCCAGGTAGTGGGTACAAAAGGCAGTTCAGCGCAGTGGTTTAAGGCTCTGAGCTGCAAATCACTTCACTTCCCTTTGCTCCCAGGTTGCACCTGTAAACAAGCTTTCAGCTTAGTGTGTCTCACCTGGTTAAGCAATTGGGGAAAAAAAAACCAGAGGCCATAAAGGAGAGGTTTAGAAGGTCAGAGATAGGGAGACCAATGGCAGAGGCAACAAGGTGTAGGAGTTTAGGGTCAAGCCTGTCAGGGCTATTACTCTTCATCAGAAGGCTGTGGGTTCTGTCCTCACATCAGGCATTTGGGTTAAATTCCAATACACTGACACTGTAGTGCAGCATGAGAGGGTGCTGCACTCCTGAAGTGCCATCTTTTGGATGAGACATTAAACTGAGGTCCCGTCTGGTTGTTCAGCTGGACAGTAAAGATCTCATGGCACTTCTCGAAAAGAGTAGGGGAATTTTCCCGGTGTCCTGGCCAAATTTCCCCCTATTCACTAAAAATACTACTAACACCTTAATCTGGTTCAATTTCAATTGGTTACCATCTGTATCCCCTGGTCGCCTTTGAAAAAGGGACTGCTTGTCTTAGTGGGACTACCCAGTCAACAAAATTCAATAAAAAAAACAAAAAACGCTTGAATGGGTTGAATATTATATTATAGAATATTACTTATTCTCCTCTCCCTATAGACTTCAGTTTTGCTGGTCTGGTTAGAATTTGGGCAATTTGGACAACTTTCAGGCTTCACATTAAATGCACGTAAAAACAAGCTATTTTAATTATCATCTTCCTACACTTCTAAAATAGACCTTTCCTTGAAAACGGAGAAGTACTAAACTGAAATATTTAGGAATAGATCCCCTTCCATTTACCTAATTTAGAACTGTTGGACTACAAATCTATCACACAGACGATAACCCAAGGCATGTCTCATTGGACTCAACTGCCACTCAGTTTTCTAGCACAGGTGAAAGTTGCCCACATGAATATTTTACCCTGAATTTTATCTCCTGCAATTGCTCCGCCCTCAAAAAAGGACAGCGGGTAATATTGCATGAGTTTTGTGGTTGCCTTCATCTATAGTAGACTAAACGCATTCTCCTAGTTTAGAAATTAGTATTTCCAGTTTACTCACCGTATGTCAAGACTGCAGACCAGCTTTTCAAGGAGTCATATATTTTTATGTTTGCTTGCACGCATGTGCAAGAAACATAGTGCCATCATCCGAGTTTTTCGGAAGTGTGTCAGCGTCTTCCAATTCAGTCAATGTGTTTGCAGGCGCGGTCGCACTCCTCCAATCACTGCTGGAGCTGTCTATGACAGCAGTTGAAAATGCAGTGGCATACAGTTGAAAGAGGGAGCTACATTTCAGTGAGCAGCAATAAGATATCGCTTGCTCATGCGTGCTCCCCCCTCACTCACACATGCACGCATACTGTGTGCTTGCCCCTGCCACGCACACACTGTATAGCCAAGGGAGGTGCCCAATCCCCCGTCGGCTGTGCTGCGCTCCCCCCTAACAGAGTTCCAGATGCCACGCTGGGTGCCCACCCCAGTGTGGCAACACATCCAGATAGGGGTAACGGGGTGCCCAACTTCGCCAGCCCAGACCCCCAAATAGCCTTACAGCTGCCAGTGTGGCAAAGTCCGTGAGGCCAACGGGGTGCCCAATCCCCGCCGGCTCCAGCCCCCAAACAGCCTTTAGCTGCCATGCTGGGAGCCCACCCAGCGTGGCAAACGTCCCGCCGCCTTCCTGTTAAAAACAAACCTGTAAACAAGAAAACGCTCCTCGTGTTCACCCAGGCCAACCGCGCCACCCACTGCGCACCCCTGCCTCCCACACCCCCCCCCATACTTACCTCCGGACTGGCGACGATCTTCAGTGGACCGGGAACATGTCTGCACTCTTCAAAGCCGACTGCGAACTGAGGAAATGCCGGTAAGCTGTATAATGGGATAGATACGGTTTTTTCAACTTTGCTGCATATCTCAGGCATTTTTTGGAATTTTTGCACCAAATTTTCAACATGGGGTTTTTGGGACCCCTGCTTATGAATGCTCTCACTGTCATGGCGTAAATTGGGCCCAAAGGGTGATTTTTCAGTCACTGTGCAAAATCACCTTTCAGGACCGAGTAATGAAACGACACTGCCACCGTTCATAAGGTGGGCTCTCAAAAGGCCTATGTTGAAAATTTGGTGGAAAAATTCCTAAAAATGACTTTCACAAGCGTGCGTTGCGCAGTTCCTACGCACACTCGTGAGTTTGTGAATTTTCAATATTTTCACTCCAGATTTTCAACATTGCCATTTTATTACACTTCCTTATGAGCAGTACAGCTGTCATTTTTCACATCTTGCCCAAAACGTGTTTCCGCCCATGTAGCGCACAATGGCACAGTCGGTGTGCAAAATCAATGTATGGGACACATTAAGAAAATCACAGTGACACTGTTCATGAGCAGAGGTCTTAAAATGGCTATGTTGAAAATTTGGTGAAAAAATTCCTAAAAATGACTGTTTTACGAGCGTGCGTTGCGCAGTTCCTACGCACGCTCATAAGTTTGCGAATTTTCAATATTTTCACTCCAGATTTTCAACATTGCCATTTTATTACACTTCCTTATGAACAGTACAGCTGCCATTTTTCACATGTCGCCAAATGTGTGTATCGTGTTTCCGAATAAGGAAGTACAATGGTGCAGTCGTAAAAGTAAACTAATGTTTGGGATAGATTAAGAAAATCACAGTTACACTGTTCATGAGCAGAGGTCTTAAAATGGCTATGTTGAAATTTGGTGACAAAAGTCCATAAAATGACTGTGTTACGAGTGAGCATTGCGCAGTTTCCACGCACCCTCGTAAGTTCATGACTTTGTAATATTTTCAGGCCAGATTTTCACCAGTGGCATTTTTCCACACTTCCTTAAGAACAGTACAGCTGTCATTTTTCACAACATGGCCAAAATGTGTTTTCACACTTTCAGCGCAGAGATGCGTGGTCGCTGTGGGAAATCATTGTTCAGGACAGATAAAGAAAATCACAGTGACACTGTTCATGATCGGAGGTCCCAAAATGCCTGTGTTGACAATCTGCTGTAAAAAATCCCCAAACTAATTACATTACAGGTGTGCGTTGCACAGTTTCTATGCAGGCTTGTGACTTTACCAGTTTTTTTAATATTTTTACTGCAGATTTGCAACATTGCCATTTTTTACACCTCCCCATGAACAGTACAGCTGTCATTTTTCATATCCTGTTCGGAATGTGTTTTTGCACCTGTGGTGCTAAATGCCGTAGTCGCTGTGCATAAGCAGCTTTCAGCTAACAAACTGATATTGCCACTGTTCATGAGGTGGGAGGTCACAAAAAAAACATGTTGAAAATTTGGAGTGAAAATACCAACGAACACCTGAGGTGTTAGGGTTTCCAACCATAACGCCCCACCCTGTAGAGAATGACAGGCATCAGGGGCGTGACTTGGGATTCTTGCCTGTAATGCTCATACCATTCCACACCTGCAGCCAGTGAGAGGCATCAAGGTATGCCTTGGACTCTTGCCCCAAAGTTCACCCCATTCTCCTATACCACACCCATCTCACCGATTTCTGATGGAATGGGTGCTCATAAGGGCCAAAGACCCCAAGGCACACCATGACACTTGTCAGTGTCTGCAGGGTAGGGTGTGGTGAAATGGTGTGGCCACTATGCCTGATGACACAAAGGCACACCCCAATGCCTGTCACTATGCAGGGTGGTGGTGGGGTTGGCTTCAGTTCAATACTTCACTGCCATTCCTATTATGCAGCTCTGTAACTCCTACACTACCAATGCCAATGCCAGCAAGCAAACATTCGGCATTGACAAATGCTTGTTTCAACTGTTCATTGCAAGATTAAGACAGTTATGCAGTAGTCTTTGACAACAATTAATATGTAAGCAATAAGACACGATGGGGTGTGCACTGAGCATATATTACCGCACACCCAGGGGCAGCCTCGTAACTTCAGCAACTGGAAGTGTGGTAATATCTGTTCAATGCACACCTCTAGAGTGTCTTATTTCGCTATAAAATGGGCTGCATTTTTCTACCTTTTTTATGTTAGGAAAAACAACTATATATATATATATATACTGTATATATGTATATATATATATATATATATATATATATATATATATATATATATATATAAAAGACTATTATGACTATTTGAGCTAAAATAGTCCTTCTGCACCCACAGCAAGATGACATGGTTTTCAGACTCAAATGCAAGAGCTCCCCCACTCTCCCACTACCTTTGTTGCTATGCAGAATCACCTGCCCCTGTGTGTAATGGGGTGGAGGACACACTGGTATTTTTAGTGGCTGCGTCATGGGGGAGCCAGCAGCTACTGACAGTGAAAATACATGAGAAGTCAGTTTCCCTTCTGTATTTTATTTATTCATTCTTGAATAACAATATCTCTGAGCAGAGACAGCACAATTCAACTGTTCTGAACAGACAAGCAGCTCCTTCCTTCAAACACACACACACACGCACACATATACACATACTCACTCAGTGAGAGGCTGTAAGACAGGAATGCAATCTGCAGTGGAGAGCAGGGGGGAGTTTGCTATGGGACCAGCAGTGAGATCAGCCGTTAAAACATCACAATTCATTCAGTAAATTCATTGTTACTGTTACATTTAAATGGGAGATATGTGAAAAAAATGGAGGCAATGTTTTTTGGTTTTTTTTCAAAGCGCAGGACCAGCAGCACAATGGTCACAGCAGGAAACAGAGAAAGAATTTGGATTGTTAAAAAAAGCAGTCTCTGTAGGCTTTCTGTAGGGGTTTCATCGCCATTTAAAAGTTGTTGACTATGGTTATTGGAGGGCTTCTCACTTAGTTTAAAATTACAATGTCATCCGTAACATGTTAAAAAACATGGCAGAATGTCAAACTCTGAACGTTTGAATGGTGCATTGATTCTTTTATTTTGTACTGTGGTCCTTTTTTCCCACTACTTGTTTTTACCTGTGCATCAAACGGACTTGATGCACATTGTCAATACCAATTCTCAGCACTGTGTTTAGTTCTGACTTCAGCAGCAAAGGTGTTTACAAAGTGCCTAGCTGTGGTAGAAGCAGCACAATTGTGAAAAAGAGGTGTACTGTAATAGATTTTCCCTACCTTAATGGCTGGCTCCTAGCAAACAGAAGAGGAAGCAGTATACTCCATACCCATTGTAAGAACCACCATGGAAAGACTAGGGTTCATCCTAAACTTGCAAAAGTCCCAGCTGGAATCTAGTCAAGTGCTAAAGCTCATAGAAGCTCAGTTGGACACAGTGCAGGGAATGCCTTGCTACCACAAAACAGAGCAGAAAACCTGATTAAGTTTGCATAGGAATTCTAGCAGCTCCTAGTCTACATGGCCTCAACAACAGCTGTGGCCAAGCCGGCCTGCCGGTGCAGAGGTTGGATTTCTGCTCGCGGCACCAGTGACCCGGGTTCAGGAATGGACCCGGGGAACCAGAGGGCCCACCAGGGGGAGAAGGATCGAGCATCCTAAGGAGTGTTCTCCTGCTCCAGAGGAAGGAGTGGTTGCATGACTGGTGCTCAAGGGACTCCTGGCGGAGGCTGGGGGATCCACATGTGACTGATGCCTTAAAACAAGAGGGGTGGGGTGGACGCTGGACATCATTGCATGTCCCTGCCCCTGTTAACTGGGTTAAAAATCTCTCCAGGCACCATATTGAAGCTCACCTGGCCTTCATTGCTCCTTGCCTCTCTGCCAACCTATCTCAGCTCCACTGCAACAACCAGCCTGAACCTCGTCCTGGGGAGGGAATCCAGAGGGTAATGTCGGTAATCTCTAACACCTTCCTCTAGCATAGAGGGTCTGGATCAAAGTGGTGGCCCCACCATGAGGGGTAAGTCGGGGGATATCAGCGGGAGTATGGCAATCAGGGACGCAAGGCAGGTGAAGGGTACAAGCTGATGGCAGGCAGTAAAGGTGGCAAAAAGCATAATAAATAAATACAAAAAAACCCAGCTGTGGTGCCAAGAGATCTCCTACAAATGAGGGATGTGCAGCGCAGTACCACTTGAGGTAGTGGCACCAGAGAACAGTCTCCTTAGACCCAGGCTGTAACAAGTCAGGTAGTCAGTTGGCCAGTGGCCACTAAAAGAGTTGGTTAGCTATCAGATTTTGAAATTTGCAAGCCAACTGGTTACCTACTCAAGAAGTAATTTTGAGCCCTTAATAATGCTGGTCACTAAAGAATATTGATTTGGCTACCAGATTTCAAAAGCTAGTGACCAAACGCACCACCAGCTCACAAACGAATTTGTTCCATCATCTTAGATCATCCCGCTCTAGTCATACAAGGCTGGTTCTTGCCCTGGATTGGTGGAAAGACATAGACAGCCTCAGGCAAGGAATTCTCTTCCTCCAGCTGACTCCTACAGGAATTCTCACCACCGATGCCTCCCTACTGGGGAGGGGAGGGTATCTAGAAGACAAAAATGTCAGTTGTCTTGGGAGTGCAAAAGGAAGCATGGATCACATAAACCTGCAAGCGCTTCAAGCCATCCTATTGTCAATGCAATTTTTTTCCTCCTCGTTACTAGAACAAATGATACAAATCAAGACAGACAATACAACAGTGTGCTACATAAACAAACAGGGAGGTACCAGATCCACAAAGCTCTGCACAGAGTCAGTGCATATATGGAATCTGGCATGTTCTCTAGATGAATCAAATTTACAACAACTTCTCACTCAACCCAAACAACAGACAAAACCATTTGAATCACTTTGTTAACACTGTTACTTTATTTTCATATCCCAGTTGCTTCATTGTTGCTCCATGAATTTTGTGTAATGTTTCAGAACTGCATTAGTTCCTTCATCAGACTATGAGCATACTATATATCCAAAAAGAACCTTCATTCTAAAATTGAAGGAAGATAAATGAATATCAGATATTCCACTCCTAACTAAATATTATTAGAACTTCTGAATGATTTGAATACATAAGGTGGAACTAACCTCATAAATTTAAACAAATTCATTTTTCAAAATCAAAAAATGGGGGTGGGATACATGTGCTGCCTGAAGAATCCTCAAAGTGCTCTGAAAAGCAGTGAAAATGCCCATTACATTTATGTAAATTGTATCCAAGAAATTATAGGAACCAATTCTATAAAAATCAAATTGTTTTTACATTTTAAGTACCTTAAAGGGATCAAAAGAGGCTTCATTTTCTTGAAAACTTCATGTTTCAAATATTTCAAAACTGTCAGGCAGACCTACAGCAAACCAAATCTTTAGATAAGTATCAATGCCCTCCAACCTGGGGTCAAACAGAATGCTGAGGTACCTTTTTATAAAATTTGGTTCAAATGCAAAGAAATAGTTATTTCATTTGTTTTACCTTCATTCAGAAACTCGTAAGGGTATGAGAAAATCACAGCGAAGTTTCGATTCAAAACGGACTTCAGAAAATCCCAAATTTATAACAGACAGCACACCTCCCTTTTGAATCTACTGCCATTACTCAGAATGCCAATCAAACTCGTACAGACTGTCTTTAAAGATAAAGAAGGGGCCGAGCTGAAGTTGAATGCACAAATGCGTGTTTACGTCATGAATGACGTCACCCTGGGTGGCCCAGTCTATTGAAACCTCCAAAAGTGCCTTACGCTGATTGGAGATCCCCCTTCAGTATACAAACTGCTGACCACACCACCAATATTAAAATTTGAGACTAAAAATTCAGAATATGAAATGTTAACTCATACATTTTAGATGTGCTATTACAAACAAATGGAAACTCCATGACAAAAAAAACCCACAGTCAGAATAATGTCCGTACAGTTAATCTGATTACAGAAAATGAAAAAATGCAGTCAATATTAAAATTCCAAGGTAGCCATAAATTGACAGGCTAAAGATAATAGTGGGTAAGGTAAAAGATAGCAAAGGGAATACTGGAAAAAGAAGGAAAAGGGGGGTTTATGTGGGAAAGGATGTAAGAATAAGGGGGGGGAAGCTGGAGGTCAACCAGGAGGATCAGGGTCATGTAAAAAAGGTTTTTTACTACCAAACTGGGACTAGGGATATACATAAACATAAATATATATATGACTTAGTTAAATGTAGTCCATACAAGGTTTTCATTTAAACCATATCTACTATGATAGGTTTTTAGAGTGAAAATCCACCAGGCTTCTCTTCGCAATAAGACTGTTTCTCTATCCATACTTCAACAGGAATATTTAACCCTCTCTAACCCAAAAAACTTTAGAGAGGAGACCTGATGTCTACACTCCACAAAATGTCTCGCCAGTGGAGATCTAATATCCTTTCTCCTGATAATACTCTTGTGTTCAGTAATTCTTAACTTTAATGGTCTGGTGGTTTGTCCAGTATAATACAGAGAACATGGACACATAATACAATAAACAACAAAATCTGAATTGCAGGTAATAAAATCATTAAAATCATAGATTTTGTCATTCCAAGTACTCTTGATGGACTTTTTTTTAACACCACTATTACAGTGTGTGCAGTTTCCACATGTATAAAGGCCTTTTATGTCTCTATTCAACCATATGGTTGGTGGTGGTTCTGGACTCCAATGTTGAGTTTTCACTATTTTGTTTATAATCGTAGTAGTTTTCTTTGCTGTTACCCAAGGTTTTTGATTGAAAATGCGGTTTCCAATTTCATTGGTCTGTAGAATACTCCAATTGTTCAAAATCTCATGTTTAATTTTCCCAAAGAATTCAGAATATTGTGTGGGTATGGTGATTTTATTGCCAGTTTCCAAGTGTACTCTTTCTTTGTCCAACAATAATGTTTCCCTTTCTATGGAATCAACTTTGTTTCTAGCTGTCTGTAATACATTATTATTATAACCTCAAGCTTTAAATCTCTCAGTTAACTCCCTTAGGTTAACCTCACATCTTGCTTTTGTTCCTGTATTTCTCTTGGCCCTAAGCATTTGACTAAATGGGATACTGTTTTAGATTTTTGGGATGAAAGCTTTTGGCATGTAACAGAGTATTCTTGGCTATGTCTTTCCTATAGAATCTGTAATAATTTTACCATTTTCTTTTAAAAGTTTCAGATCAAGAAAGGAAAAAGCATTTTCACTGTATTCCATTGCAAAAGATAAGTTGTCAGTAGCCCCTTCCACATACTCACAAAACTCCTTTAAGACAGGTTCTGAACCTCTCCAGACAATTAGTATGTTGTCAATGAACCGTTTATATAATAAAAGGTTAGATTTATAATGGTTCAAGTCCGATTGTATGTACATGTTCTCAAAATATGCCATGTACACATTGGCATAAGTGCGTGCCAATGTGGCACCCATTGCAGTGCCTGTCTTCTGTAAATAATGTTTACCCTCGAAATCAAAATAATTATTTTTCAGTACAATCTCAGTTAGTTTCAGAATAAATTCCTTTTCAGGTGTGTTTTCAGGTCTAAGGGATAAAAAATATTCAAGTGCTTTTAAACCCTCCTCATGAGGTATATTAGAGAATAAACTTTTTACATCTAGTGTCAATAGAATACAATCATCCATATTTGAATCCCTCTAATTTATTTGTTCAAGAATCTGGATGCAATGTTTGCTGTCCCTCAGATATGACCATACGCCAGGTACCAATAACTTGCAATAGTGATCCAGAAATATAGATAACGGTTCAGTAATAGAACATATTCCAGATATTATATGTCTTCTTGGTGGGTTTATAGAATCCTTGTGAATTTTAGGCAAACAATAAAAAAGGGGTGTAGTGGGTTTAGATTTAATTAGTTCATGCCCCACCCACTCTTCAATAACACCTCTATTTACTGCATTTAAAACTAGTTCTGAAATCACTTCCTTCAGTTGTTGAAAATGTATATTTTGTATTTCCTCAAATGTAGATATGTCATTTAACTGTCTTAAACATTCTTTCTGATAATCACTACATTCATGATAACAACCCCTCCCCTCTTATCTGCTGGTTTAATGATGATGGAAACATCATTACCTAAACTGTCTAAAGCTTCTTTTTCTTCTTTTGTAATATTAAAACTTGGTCATTTCTTGTCACTTTCCAGCATGATGTTATCCATATCACCATTTACTTTATCTATGTAGGTAGTAATATGTGGTGGTGTCATACCTATAGGGTCAAAATTGGATTTTGTTCCTAATGCTTGTTTTAAATGAAATCTATCATTTTGTTTTGATTGGTCTTCATTTGATGGTTCTTTTGTGCCAAAAAATGTCTAAGTCTAATCTTTCTATAGAATTTTTCGAAGTCCAATTTGAGCTCAAAAGGATTCAACCTTTCAGTTAAACTAAAAGATAATCCTTTATTACAGTAAGTACTTTAATTTCAGTTGATGTTAGTATTTTATTTGAAAGGTTAAATACTGTTAACTCTGTCAGGTTTTCGACCTCAATTCGGGTATTTTGTCCTTTTCTTTGTCTTTTTCTTTTTCTGTATCTTTTTCTCCCTCTCCTTGATTCCTTTCTTTCCTTCTCACCCTTGAAGTCCCCGCTTCCTGAGGTTCCCTTTGAAAATCCCTATATGTCTGCCTTCCCATTCTGTTTGTTTCAAATCTGTATGGCTCATAGTACTCTTGGTCCTGATGTTCCCATCTTTCCCTATATGGTATATAATTTCTCCTATATGTTCTGTTATAAAATGGACATCTGTTCCTTCTGTAATAAGGTTTCCTAGTATAATAATCTCTAGTGAACCTCTGTTCAGTGTTCTCAGAATCAGATGTTCCCGAGGATGTACCTGTGTCATCTAAACTGTACACATTAGTTTGATACTCAGATTGCCTTCCAGGAATAAACTTCCCCATTCTTGTAATCATTGATGTCACGTCTGAATTTGTTTAATTTAATGCTTCTAATGTGATTGTCACAATCATTAAGAGATTTCTCAATTTTGTATAATATTGATTTCAAATTAGCTATATCAATAGTATCTTTTAATTTATTCTCAATAGCATGAATCTCTTCAAGTAATTTCGACTGTCCAGTAGTTAATGTCTCGATCAGTAATAACATAAAATCAAACAAACATTTAGTTCTTATTCCATCCCATTTCAGCTAAAAACCCTCTGGGGAAAACCCTAGCTGGGATTCTACCAATACTCTTAGACCCCCTCAGGATACTTTTCTGCTTGATTTATTCAAGCAATGTCACTGCATGCCAGTTGAGACGAATCTCTCACTCCCATAAAGACTCCAATTTATTAATGGATGTTCTGGGGATCTCTACCTGTTCTGTTTCCCCTATACATCTTTTACTCTTTACCAAGTCCATAATTCTTTTTGCATCGTCTTTGTTAACACTTAATGCCATTGACCTGTTGTCTGTGAGTTTGTCCAATTCTGAGAAAGATGCCATGATAAAGTGAAGTTATTCCATGATGCTCCAGATGAAATAACACACATCAAAAAATGAAATCCATAAGAAAATGTCTCAGAATTGTTTTAAATCCAAGTTTAGAGACCACACCCAAAAAAAAAACACTCCGTTAGTGGACCACTTGTGCAAAAAAACTCCAATATGTGTGTCCCAGGGTTCCTTATCTTGTTTTTAAATAATCTTCAGGAGTTAAAAAATGAAAGAGGGGAGTGAGAAAAAAACGGAATATTGTATCAGAGTCACAACAATTTCTTACTCAACCCACACAGCAGACAAAACCATTTGAATCACTTTGTTAACACTGTTACTTTATTTTCACATCCCAGTTGCTTCACTGTTGCACCATGAATTTTGTGTAACATTACAGAACTGCATTAGTTCCTTCATCAGACTATGAGCACACTATATATCCAAAAAGAACTTTCATTCTAAAAATGAAGGAGAAAGTAAAATGAACGTCATATATTCCACTCCTAAATAAATATTATTAGAACTCCTGAATGATTTGAATACATAAGGTGGAACTAATCTCATAAATTTAAACAAATTCATCTTTCAAAATCAAAAAATGGGGTGGGGTACATGTGCTGCCTGAAGAATCCTCAAAGTGCTCTGAAAAGCAGAGAAAATGCCCATTACGTTTATGTAAATTGTATCTCTAGATGCCAAGATAACCAGGGGTGAGATAGTAAGGCTTAAAGGAGAAGAAGGAGAGTGTGTGAAAAGGGATCTGGAAAAAGCATCAATACTGAACAAATATTTTTGTCCTGTATTAACAGAAGAAGGTGAGGAACCACAGATCGGCAACATGAACAAATATGGGAAGGAGATGGACACCAGTCCATTTACAGAAGAGAGAGTCCTAAAGGAACTCACAAAACTGAAAGAGGACAAGGCAATGGGACCGGATGGGATACATCCTAGAATATTAAGGGAACTACAGGAGGTGTGGTGCCACCACTGGCAGCACTGTTCAATGAGTCACTTGATACAGGAGTGTTTCCGGAGGACTGGAGGAGAGCAGATGTAATCCCTCTTCACAAAAGTGACAGTTGGAAGGAGGCTGGGAACTATAGACCAGTCAGCCTCACCTCAATAGTGGGAAAATCATGGAATAAATAAATAAATAAAATTATGGAATCACTACTTAAACAAAGGATTGTGTAACATTTTGAAGCCAGCAGAGCACAGGATCCGAGGCAGCATGGATTTACAGCTGGAAGGTCATTTCTAATGAATCTAATTGATTTCTTTAACTGGGTGACTAAGGTTGTGGATCGGGGGGGGAGCGGTGGATGTTGCCTACCTGATTTTAGCAAGGCCTTCGATACCATTCCACATAGAAGACTTGTGAATAAGTTGAGCAGCCTGGGAGTGGGTCACAAGGTGGTAAATTGGGTTAGGAACTGGTTGAGTGATAGAAGACAAAGGGTTGTGGTAAATGGTACTCAATCTGAGGAAAGGATGGTGACCAGTGGGGTGCCACAGGGATCAGTCCTGGGCCCAGTCCATAAGTGACATTGTGGAGGGGCTGGAAGGGAAGGTGTGCCTCTTTGCAGATGACACTAAGATCCGCAACAGGGTGAACACTCTGGGAGGAGTGGAAAAAATGAGGAGGGACCTAGATAAACTGGCGGAATAGTCCAGAGTGTGGCAGCTGAGATTTAATGTGAAACAGTGCAAAATTGTGCATTGGGGTGCAAGAACCCAGAGTAAGATTACATGATGGTGGGGGAGGGAGAAACTGATGGTCACCAAACAGGAAAGGGATTTGGGGGTAATCATATCTGATTACCTAAAGGTGGCCAAACAATGTGTCAAGGCTGTGAGTCAAGCCAGTGGGATGCTGGGGTACATATGGAAAGGTATCACCAGCAGAAGGAAGCAGGTGGTGATGCCAATGTACAGCTAATTGGTGAGGCTTCATTGGAATATGGTGGTCAGTTCTGGAAGCCGCATCTCCATAAGGACGTAGACAGGGTGGAGGCAGTTCAAAGAAGGGCAACAAAGATGGTACAGGGCCTGCACCAAAAGTCATATAAGGAGAGACTGGGAGATCTTAATATGTATACCCTGAAGGAGAGAAGAGACAGGGGAGATATGATAGAAACCTACAAATATCTAAAAGGCATAAACAGGGTACTGGAGGGTGGCATCTTTCAGAAAAGGAGATGTCCAGGAACAAGGGGGTATGACATAAGTTTGGAAGGGGGTAGATTTAGAGGTAGAGTAAGGAAGTATTGATGGATGCATGGAATAGACTCCCAGCAGAGGTGGTGGTGGCAAACACAGTGGGGGGATTCAAGCATGAATGGGACAGACATAGGGGAACTCTAGCAATGGGAACAAGTAGGTAAAGCCGGAGATCACAAGTCCCTTCACAAAAGAAAGAGTACTACAAGAGCTTGCTAAGCTCAGGGTGGACAAAGGCAATGGAACCCAATGGCATACATCCCAGGGTGCTAAAGGAGCTAAGGATGGAACTAGCAGAGCCACTAGCAGAACTGTTTAGTGAGTCTCTGAGCACAAGAGAGGTCCCCAAAGACTGGAGAAGGACTCATGCAAAATAATGCACACAGGTAAGAGAAACCTTGAAGCTACCTATGGGTTGGGAGGGAAGTTGCTGGCAATCACAAGGGAAGAAAGAGACTTGGGCATCATCATCACAGATGACCTGAAATCATCCAAGCAGAACACTGAGGCAGTAGGTAAGGCTAGGGGAATGTTGGGGTGTATTAGTAGGGGTATCACAAGTCGTAAGAGGGAAGGTAGTAATCCCTCTTTACAAGACACTGGTTAGGCCCCATCTGGAGTACTGCATGCAGTACTGGAGGCCTCACCTGCTCAAGGACATTATCAAAATTGAGGCAGTCCAGAGAAGGGTAACCAAAATGGTGCAGGGTCTGCATCAGAAAACATATGAGGACACATTAACGGAGCTCAGTATGTATACCCTAGAGCAAAGGAGGGAGAGAAGTGATATGATCAAAGCATTCAAATATCTTAAGGGCATTAAGAAAGTGAAAGAGTCTAACATGTTTCAGTATAAGAAAATAGCAAATAGCAGGACAAGAGGACACAGCATGAGATTAGAGGGAGGCCGATTAAGGGGTAATGTAAGGAAGTTCTTTTTCACAGAAAGGGTGGTGGATGCATGGAACGGCCTACCTCAGGAAATGGTGGATTTTAATACAGTGCAGGGCTTCAAACAGGCTTGGGATAGGCATAAGGTAGCAATACAGATGAGTATAAATAGATAGGCCACTGACAGAGTAAAGGCCTATGGCACATTCATAAGGTAGAAAAAATGGGCAGACTGGATGGGCCTTGCAGTCCTTACCTGCCATCAACTTCTATGTTTCTATGTTTCTATGAAGCAGGGTCTGTGGCTTTTACTGTAGGCAGGGAAAATGGGCAGACTAGATGGGCCTAGCGGTCCTTATCTGCCATCAATTTATATGTTTCTATAACTGCAGTTCACCTGCTAGGAAAAAACAGTGTCCTGGTAGGCTCCTGGGACAAGATGAGTCACTCATGAGTGGTCTCTAGACCAGCAAATGCTGAACACTGTGTTCAGGGGAATGGGGTGTTCCGCAAGTAGACCTGTCTGCCTCCTGGGAGATCAGAAAGCTGCCCAAGTTTTGTTGTAGACCACCATCCAAGGAGAAGGTAAGTTCCTATAGGCCTTTCCTCCATTTCCCCTGATACAGGGAGTTATGCCGAAACAGAAAAAAAGATAGCCTGCAACAAAGAACCTGATAGTGCCAAACAGGGCCAGACAGGCCTGGTACTATCTACTGCTAACCCTGTCCTTCAGAACCCACATCTTACTGCCCCTCAGAAACAATCTCCTATTTATTGATTTATTTATTTGTTTCTTTGTTTATTTGAAATTACTCCAACCGGGATAGCCAATTATATGCAGCATCTCATTTTCATGGGGGTCCCAGGGAGGTTAGCAGCAGTCAGCAGGTTAACAGAATCCAGCAGGAATAGTTACATGCAGGCTAAAATATACATAGGAAGATACCCCGTCAAAGGGCAGGGTGACATACCCTGATCTCAGAACACTGTGCCTGAAGGCTTGGTTATTGAAGAGCAAGAGTACTCTAGCATGAACCTCTCAGAAAGGTAATAGAGATTTTAGAATTATTTAGAAAGCCAGCCAGTAAGAATACATATTTCTCAAAATGGAAAATATTCTCCATAAGGTACACTAAAAAATGTCTCTCCTTTGAAGGGAGGACTGTCTTTGGTGTCAGACTGTATGGTGCACTTACAGCCTCAGTATAAAGCACTCCACCCTGAAGGTATACCTGGTAGGTGCCTCAGCTTACATGTCAGCAGGTAAAGAAAAATTTCTGCCTTCACAACCAGTGTTCAAAGGTTATTTTAAAGGTTTGATTCACCAACATCATCAGTGGGGGAACCAGGGAGTCTTTGAAAAAGTGCCCAGAATGGGCACGAAACATCAGGCTGTTTAGCAGATACCTCTGCTGTAGCTTTTTGTTGTTTTTGTACAATAAAACTAAAGTATTATCATACTTAGCCTCAGGTGAGCATTTCTTTCTGCTGTCCAGCGTTGTATGGCCAAACTGTGAGTGGAATGCTGAGGGAATCAGTCCCACCACTGGATGTGAACATTTACCTGGCACGGCTGCTTGAGCCTCCTTTTGAGCCAATGGCCTCAGCAGATCACAAGCATGTTACATGGAAAATAGGGTTTCTCATAGCAATGACTTCTGCTAGGAGAGTCAGTGAACTGCAAGCTCTGTGTACAGATCCTAACTACATTGTTTTGCAAAGAGACAAAGCTGTGCTTAGAACACACAGATGCATAAAATAGGTAATTTGACACCTTTTTTTGGACCAACAGAGATTTACAGAATTAAAGATTTTCTGTAAATCTCTGTTGGTCCAATAAAAGGGATCAAATCACCTATTTTGTGCATCTTGTTGTACAAGGACCAATATAGCAATAAGCTATTTTTTTAGAACACACAGGAATTTCCACCCTGAGGTGGCGCCAACCTTTCATTTGAATCTGTCTGTTTCTCTGCTTATACTTTTCCCTAATCATTCTAGGGGACTGAGCTACTACCTTGGCAGAACCAATTACACCACAACTGACAACACTCAGATGTTAGTCACTTATGGAGAGGTTGGTAAGGGTAAACCAGCAGCCAGAAAGACTACAGTGGTAGTTATATGGCAGTTTTCCAGTATTGCGGTATATCATATGATATTTGCTGCCACAAATGTGGTGCAGTATTACTGTAGCGCTTGAGTAACATATATTTGCTGCCACAAATAGCACAATTTGATGCCACAAACACTGCATTAGACCTCACTACTGGTCAGCTTCCTTTATAACTACCACTGTATTTCTCATTAGATAGCCTCTTGTATTCAATTTTGCTACTACAAGGCTGGCAAGCAGCCCCCAAAGGCCTAAGGGCACATTTCACAAGAGGCACTTCTGCCCCAGTGGCAGCTTCAAGGGCATTCCCCTCCAAGATTTCTGTAAAGGAGCTATCAGGTCTCCTGTCCATACCTTTACAAGGTATTGTTGTTTGGACATCCACTCTAAAAAGGATGCTACATTTGGGACTACAGTCTTACAGAAACTTTTTCCTAAGCAGCTTCTAGATGTCCTAGCGTCCCAAGATACTGCTACAAAGTTTCCTACTTGTATGGCATTACTTTTGGACACCTGTTGTAAGAAGAAAAAAAATACTCCCCGTAGTAGTAATGATGTTTCTTCTAAGAGGTCAATAGGGGGTCTTACATTCCTGTCTTTATCTCCCCTTCCAGAACTGAAACATAAAGGTCTCTGTGCTTGAGCTTTAGTTGTTTTCAAACCTTTACATTTTTGCACAATGTTCAAAAGGAGTTTCTTATTAATTATTATATAGTTCTGTAGTTAAGATAGGTGGTATAAGGTCTTTCTCAATGAGAGCATCAAAGGTTTGGAATTCACTTCCATCATGGATCTGTTGTTTGAGCACTTTAAATACTTTTAAAACTAGTGCACAACAGGTGTTCCTAGATAAGATTGTTTGTGACTGTAAATGATTGTTTTATACTGTGTATTGTGTTTGACATGGACACTTTTGAAAAAGGGCTATATTAGCTCAAAGGTTTTCTGAAATAAAGAAATGAAACAGGTAGACACAGCTGGAAGCATTCCATGAGTACAGGGTTTAAATAAGATGCTCAATTCTAAAATCTAAATTCTAGTCCAGGGGGCATCACCTACAGTGGGAGATGATGCAATTTGTGAGACTCACTATTGGACCCCTTAGAAGAAACATTGATGCTATTGTGAGTAATTTGTTCTTCTCTCAGTAGGTCACCAGGGTTAGTCCCATAACAACCACCCCAATACAACTCAGTCATCTTTCTCCATCCAACCCACGGCCCATCCCCCCAAGCCATGATTTTAAAATTACAAGGTCCTGCATTTTGCCTGGAGCCAACAGTGTAAATTAAATTGCAATCCACTCCCTAGCCCAACCCACTAATCCTCAGATCTTGATTACATTTAATATGCCCCCCCTTTGTGGCCACCATCCGCAGCTGGGGGGCAGTAGCAGAATGCCCTGGCTAGCTGAGTTGCCTATCCTACTCCCTAATGCAGCACGTCAGTTCGAGTTGCTGTAAAACTCAACCTGGATGAGCAACTTGTTTCACATTAGGGTGCAGATCCAAGGTTGGTATAACATCAGGCTGCCACGCGACAGCACTTTAAGAGATCCAGGGCTTAGAAAGCAATTCAAGCCCTTAGACCTTCTCAGTTAGAAAATCTTCTTCTTTTTCCAAACAGGCTTCATGTCTGCACAGCGTAGCAGGTTGATCGTGACCAGATGATAATTTGCTGCTCCATTACGTAATAACCCAGGAGACCACTAAACCACCTAACACAATTTGTGCTAGTAGCACCTAAGAGAGCTAATTAAAGCAGCAGTGCGTGTTACAGTGAACCTTTTTACAGATACTTTTTTATTCTGTTTTAGATTGCACCTTCTCTCCTGTTCTGTGCAATACCCTTGCCCACCACTTTGAGTCTACTTTGGCACTTGTTTTCTCATTGGGGTTAATAACTGGGGCACTCCTGTGTATATGGCTACTTCCAGATTTTCTTCATTATTTTCAGCTGTTTTGTACACCTGTTGTCCCATGAGGCCAGGGAGCAGTGTCTACTGCATGCTAGTTCATTTTAGTCACATTAAAAGGTATATTATACAATGCATGTTCAATAACAAACAGAGAATACTGATGAAACCTGGAGATCATGATTTCAAAAGAAGCACTCCTATCATTATTATTATTATTATTTCAATAGTAAAAAAGTGCTAAAGCAGACTCAAAATGGGGGGTACGGGTATTATATAAGATAGCAGATAAGGGGCAATCTAAAACAGAATAAAAAAGTATGGGTCAAGATTTTCACTGCTAACATGCACTACTACTTTAACACTGCTAATATAGAAAAAGAAGGGGGTCAAACAGAATCTATTCGATTAAATTGACTTTTCAGTTAATTGTTATACTTTTAAGTGGGCTCTACTGTATTGGATTTAAGGTGATGTAATTTTAAAAGCCAATATCCCCGTAGCTGTACATGCTAAAAGAAAGCACTATACACAAATGAAAAAATGGTCGGGTCCAATGATGCATAGTATATGTTTTTAGCATATAAGGATCTGAAGACATTTACTGCTAAAATTACATTGTCATCATAGCTATAGAACACTATAGCAATGAAAATATTAATGTTTCTGTACATAAACACAGCATCCACATGCAGCTATGCTGACATGACACAAAGCTTTAAATTACAACAACAAATATGTATTTATTTTTTTTTTTAAATGAAAGCTTAGACTGAAGTCAACTTGGCCATGTCATGTCAATTTAGTTTTCATACAATTATGCACATCAAACCAGGTGCCAGACTGTTAAGCTGAGGTAGAAAATTCTTTATATAATATTGGCTGCAGCATTGGATGATACCAGTTGGATTCCATCAAGGCGAGCTACTTTAAGTGTCAGTTAACCACAATGTAGTTACAGTGTAACTACACTGTAACTGCATTACAACTGCAATGTATTTACATGTAACAAACATGTAACTACTAAGTAATTACCCTGTTGTGTGTAATTAATGTTTAGTTACATCGAAACTGACACTTAAAAGAAAGTGTAACCCATTTTATTCTATCTTTATTTAGAATCTGATGGCCAGGCTAGGCATTCTGAGTTGGGGCTTGTTTCCAGGTATGACCACGGTGGAGAGAGTCAATGGGGAATGGCAAAAGTCAGCAGCAAAATAAACAGGGCAAGCATTCAGATTATACAAAGTACAGAATGCATCATTCATAAATGCACAGTAGATCAAAAGGTATACGTAAAGGATAAGCAAGGGGCAAATATTCAAGAATAATTACATTTCATGACTGCAGCATGCGCGGCAAGTACAGTAAATAATTTTTTGTTTGTTACTTTCACCACCAGAGAGACAGGAATAAACTATCAACAGACATTTCCTTTATTACAGTATAGCTTTTTCAAATGCAAATATAGCCTTTGATGTTTACATGCTCCAGTTCTCTTAAAACTGCCTGTAACAAATGGTGATTACTTGGCAGAGAAACACTGCTTTGTGTATGTATAATTAGATTTTAAAACGCTTTGTTATTGTTCAACACCCTCTGGCAACAAACTGAAAAGTAATTTCACTTTGTTTAACAATAGAAATATTGGTTTGGCACTGGCACTCAGTGGTTTACTGAAGTGATCTGATATTGTTGCATTGCTTTTCAGTCTGTTAAGGCAATAAGTGGTGTTTTTTTTATGGATGATGATAAGTGAGAAACTAAAGTCAATGGTATTTGATTCTACAGCAGCATCAAAGCTTTATTCCTTTATTCAGAACAGATGACAACTATTATATCATTACTTAGATTACAACCTGAAACCAGTCCCTAAAATTCTCTGTTTCACACACTCTGTTATACATGAATGTGTGTAATGGAGGACTGCTTCGTTCTCACATGCATCTGCAATTAATTTAAAAACTTAGCCAACACATGTGCTACACGTTATATTAAGCACCCTCAGCATTCACATGTCTTAATATTTATACTAATGTGGTTGATGATTTTTTATACATTTTTGTGAAGACCTTTAAAATATAATTGGAGATTCACATAATGCATGGGTTCCAATAGGTGAGTAAACGCTATTTTTCATCTCCAGGCAGCTGCCAGAAACTCAATAAGGACTACATCATTGACAATTTATTTAACTTACACAACATTTATAAAATGGTATGATCAATCAGATAAGAACAGGTAATGAAAAAAAACTACATAACTTTAAAATATACATTACATATAACAGGTACTAGCCATAACAACAGTCACAAACACAGACTTTAGTTAGAACACTGTGTAAAACCATATTACATGGAGCAGGCCCAGTGGCATGGAAGACTGAGGTGCTGAGTACCTCATCTCTTGCCATGCCGGGGATCCAGCCAGGAACATTGTGTCCAGAAACATCGTGGCACAAAACAAAGCCAGGAAAACATCACAGCCTACAATGTCGGTTTGAAAAAACATTGCCGCTCAGAATCACGCAGGCAGGCGGCAGACAGTATGGGGTACAGACTCCTGATGGCCTGTGGATCCCCCAGCCTACCTACTGAGTCCCAGTCCCAGCAACAGTAGACCCATTAGTGATCCCCAGTGCTGCCCCCCCCCAACATCGCTGATCACCAGCACCACTGTCACAGTATACAGTACAGTGCAAAATATCTCTAGTGTCTAGTGGACCTCCCCACCCCACAGGCACTCCCCCACCACCCCACTCCTGCCCCCACCCTGAACCCTAGTGGGTGACCAGCACAGCCCTTCACTCTCCGCTATGGCTGGCTGTCCAAATGAGCTGCAATGAATAAGCGCATACCATGTGCACGAGTACATGCTCATTCACTGCAGCTCAGTCAGGAGGCCAGCCATGGTTGAGAGTGGAGGGCTGTGCTGGTCGCCTGCTAGGGATCGGTGTGGAAGGGGTAGCAGGGTGGTAGTGGACTACCTGCAGGGAGGTCCACTAGACACCAGGGATATTTTGCACTTTGCTGCCTGCTGTGACAGTGTTGCCGGTGGGCAGCAGATCGGCAATCAGAGATGGTGGGGGGTGGGCAGCACTAAGGATCACTAATGGGTCTACTGTTGCTGGGACCAGGACTCAGCAGGTGGGCTGGGGGACTCACTAGCCACCAGGGGTCCATACCTCATTCTACCTGCTGCCTGCCTGAGTTATTCTGAGCTGCAATGTTTTTGCAAGCTGACATTGTAGGCTGCGGTGTTTTCCTGGCTTTGTTTTGTGCCGCAATATTTTTGGACACAGTGTTCTTGGCCGTATCCCTATGCCAGTGACCCGGGTTTGGAAATGGATGTGGGTCATTCTGAGGCTGGCCAGATGGGGAGGATTAAGCATCCATAGGACTGCTCTCCTCTCTCGAGGAAGGGGGTTGTCATGTCTCACTGTTGACTGCCAACTGAAGGTATCTGGGTGGCAGCACAAGTGAATCACACAGTGGTAAGAGATCCCATGTACAGAGCACTGGGGACATCTCCACAGAGGTGCAGCATGCACGTTGTGCTCATTGCACATCCATGGGCCTGGGAAGAAAACAGTAGGAAAAATGGAGGATGGGCTTTGTGAAGCCCTGCACGTTGCATTCTGGCCCGCTCTACTGCTCTGGTCTGGGATGGATCTGTATATGTGACCTGGGGGGATGACCTTCCCCTCTGCCCCTGCCACTCCGGGAAGGGGGGTTACTCATGAGATAGGACTTTCTGACTGAGAGGAGGGAAAAGACAGACACAAGTGCACAGGGACAAGGCTGAGAAGTTGCCTGTTATGTCTAAGGAGGATGAAAACCTCTAAGGAAATAAAACATATGTGATATGATTTGCATAATAGCAAACTTCAGACCTAGCAACTACTGTATAAGAAATAAAACATGGGTATTGGTGTACACCCTCTGTACATGATGCCTATTTAAACCGTTTGAGCATACGTAGCTCTAGCGGTCTAAGTGGCATCACACACTTCACAGGTGTATAACAAATTCTTGTTACACACCCTTACCCATGAATTATTCTATATGTTTTTGCCCTCCCATGTGAGCATACATTTATTTATTTATTTAAAAACTGGTAACTGGGAAAGGCACACTGAGCCAAGGCTCGTTTCTAGGTGTGACCCTGGGGAGAGGGAACAGGAAATACAATAATAAAAGCATGCACAGTATTAATGATTGGTAAAAAGTAAAGTACAAACAGAGTAAAATTTAACATAGTAAAAGTGCACATAAAAAGTAAACAGAGCTAAGCAAAGGTACAATGAGTGCCAGTAAAGAGACCAAAGTAGGTGGAATAAATGACAGTGCTGATGTAGAAAATGGAGGAGCCTGATACAGACTGAGGTAGAACCCAGGAGCAGGCCCAACAATAGGAATGGTAGGGTAGGGGCTCCAACAGGGGGGATAGCATAAACTGGTCTTAAATTACAAAAAAAAAAAAAAAAGGTTATGGTCTTCGCACATCGCCAAAATAAATGGAGGAACACTCCCCTCAGCATCCTGAACTGCAAACACTCCCTTCTAGAGCAAGTGCCCTCCTTTAAATACCTGGGGGTCTCCCTTGATTCCTGGCTTAGTTATCATGGCCACATCCACCACCTTAGCTCGGCCATGAATAGCAGACTAGGCCTTCTCTATAGGCACAAATGGTGTTTGCCTCCAGAGGCACTCCACATGGCTGTAACCTTCTCCGTTCTCTCCTTGGTACACTACGGGATTTTCTGTTATGGGTCTGCCAACCACATTGCTCTCCACAGGGTCAAAGTTGCTATAAATAGTGCCTGCCAGCTTGTAACAGGGTATGACAGATGGACCCACATGTGTGACCTCTATCAGATTGCTAACTGGATGAATTTTGATGGGAGGCTCAAATACCATACCTGCCTCAGAGCCATAAAGGTCACCCATGGCCTCCTACCCCCGTCCTCAATAGCCTTATACAACCTGCCCTAGTGCCCTACCCTACACGAAGATCCACCAAAGCCCCCGTGTTTGTACCTCACTGCAGGACATCATTGGGTCAGCGTGCCTTCTACTAAAAGGCCCCACTATGGCTAGATGAACTGCCCATTGACATCTCTGCTGAACCTAAATCTGGCCTCTTCAAAGTCAAGCCCAAAGACCTACTCCTCTCCTCCTTTACCTGTGACTGCATGACGCTGCTTTCTAACAACCTATTTCACTCTTTTCCTTTAGAACAATGTCTCCTCTGACTGCGCCTCCTATTCTGTAACTCTCTCTCTCCTAACACTCATTATTTATTGCAGAAATTGGTAAGACCTGCTCCGCCAAATTAAATTATATTAATCTTTGTCTTAGGGGGGAAGATTCAGGGGAGAAAGGAGGAGGAGGTGCTACTTCACTGAGAGGGTGGTGGAGCCATGGAATGCACTGCCTAGGGGGCTGGTGGAGGCAGAGACGGTGGAGGGGTTCAAGAGGGAGTGGGACAGGTACAGAGGAAGGGTTCTGGAAGCAAAATCCAATGCAGCAAAAATATCTGGAACTGGGAAGGGAGAAGCCAGAGAAGGCGAGGGGGACAGCAAGGTCAGCACTCAGGGTGGGGGCTGACCAATCGAGCAGACTCGAAAGACCATTAGGCCTATTCTGCTGGCATTTTAGTATGTTAGTATGTTAGTATGTTGCACCTTGCTCAGTCTTACCCTCGGCAACATATTTATACTGTATATTCCTATATATATATTTTACTGCTGTCTACGACTGTTTTTGACAATTGTACGTGGTGTGGATATACTATGACTACCCTGTGCTATAACTCTGTCACTTGAGTAGTATTTGATGTATTGTTTTAATCTTATGTTGTATTATCTTTCATACTGTCTTTGATACCAAGACATGGAGCCTTTGCAAAGGAGTCTTTGACTCAAAGGTTTGTAATTCCGATCTGTTCTAAATAAATCAGGAAGGGGGTTGACAGGAGCAGGTGGGGGTGGGAAGGAGCTTTTAATGGGTAGCTAAGGGAGACAGGGAGGAAGAGATAGGGAGAGGAGGGAGCAGGTTCCAGAGGGAGAGAAGGCAGTAGGAGAAGGCTGATTGCCCAATAGGGGTGAGCAAAGTTCGAAACCTTTGTTCCATGAAAAATTTCACAGTTTCTCCATTCCACAAAATTTTCCGCCGATGCGAAGTTCAACTTTGCCATTTAATGGCAATTTCGCGGAATTTGTGAAAACTTTGCAGAATGTGATTATAAGGTGCAACTTCGCCATCGATGCAAATTTTGCAGGCATGTGACAACTTCGCTGGATATATATTGCTGAACTTTGACACCGAAATTTGTTTCAGAGGGCAAACTTAGAAATGCATTATGGTTAAATAGGTCAAATATCATGTGGGGACAGTTTCTAGCACAGTCTGTCATTTGGAGAGTCGGAGAGCAGTCTTGTGTTGTGTATCATAGCCAAAAAACATTAAAACCTCTTTACACTAACATTTTGAGAGCTAATTGCTCCCAAAATAGTCAGTTTGTCCTAGTGCTGCTAGGGAACATTGTTTTTGTTTAGATCTTTGCATATTATTTCAGTTTCAGTTTCCATTTATTAATCAGCAAAGCTTATTTACAAGTTAGGCAATTACAATTTAAAAAAAAAGACAAATTAGAATAATAAATATGACATAATTTTTTTTTTTTTATTCTTTGGTAGCTGGGTAAGGCCCACTAGGCACAGGTGCCTGTTTTCAGGGGCAACCCAGGAGCACTGGGGAGGTTAAGTGACTTGCTTAGAGTCACACAGTATGCAATAGGAGGTTGTGGGAATCAAACCCAGGTCTGTCTGCTGGATGTACCAAGCTCATTCACAGTTCATTACTCTAACCTCTAGGCTATCCTGCCAGCCCCATAAATAACATATGCAGTCCAGCATACCAGTTTTCACAAGTTAAATAGTGCAGATCTTACATTATTCCAATATTTCAGACATTTTTATGTTTGCTTCCTTGCAGCGCTCAAGAAACATATTGAGGTAGTAGAGCATTGCAGAGGTGTGGCAGTGTTGTGGCCAGTCCAGCAGATGCTTTAATGGACACAACTATCGGACATCAATTAATGCTGAAGCTGCTGATGATGGCAGTTTCAGAGAGAGTGCCACACTTGAAAGAAATCTGCCGCTGCAATCAGGGGTAGTTTCATCACTGCAGCAGCAGTCCCCCCCCCCAACCAGTAACACAGCAGGACAACAAATTAGCTCCCTCCCACTGCTGCTGTCTGCCCTGCACCCTCCGTTCTCCGTCCCCTGCTGACATCGGGGTGCTAAATCCCGGTGTCAGCATGTATCCTCCCTCCCCCATTAATGTGGCACACTGGGAGTCCACCCCGGTGTGCCATAAAATACTTCCATAATGTTTCCGATACTGGGATGCCCATTCCCGGTGTCAGATGCACGCCCCCGCTTGCCCCTATGTTTTCAGCTGACTTTGGGGTTCCCAATCCCCAGGTCAGCATTGATCCCTCCCCAGTACTCTGGCACACTAGGAGCCCACTCCAGTGTGCTGAAATCTGTTTCGTAATATTTCACCTGTCAAAAAGAAAACAGTCCCATGACGTGCTTTTTGTTAAAACCTGAAAAAAAAGAAAATGGTCCCTTGTCATTCCCACCAGCCCCCCTCCCCCAAACTGCACTCTCCCTCTGCGCACCCCACCTCCCCACCCATGCTTACCTCTGGAGGTCAGGAGCAGCAGTCTTCTGTGGACCAGGAACACATCTGCACTCTTCAAAGACCAACCGTGAACTGAAAAAATGACAGTAAGCCCTATAATGGCAGTCAATGGGGGGGTCAATTTAGGTTGATATATCAGTCAATTTTGGGAGTTTTGGTCCCAAATTTTCAACATGGGGTTCTTGGGACACCACCTCATAAACACTGTCACTGTCATTTTGTTTCTTGGTCCTGAAAGGTAATTTCGCAGTCACTGCATGGAATCACCTTTCGGGACCAATTACGAAATGACAGTGTCACTGTTCATGAGGTGGGGTCCCAAAAAGCCCTCCTTGGAAATTTGGTGAAAAAACTCCAAAGAAATTACTGTGTTATGAGCGTTTGTTGTGCAGTTTCTACCTATGCTTGTAACTTCGTCAATTTTTAATATTTTCACTCCAAATTTCCAACATTGCCATTTTTTCACAACCCCAATGAACAGTACAGCTGTCATATTTTGCATCCTTCCCAAAATGTGTTTTTGCACCTGTGGTGCAGAATATGAACGTATATACAAACATATGAATCTGCTAGCAGAAACAGGCCTTATGGCCTATCAACTTAGTCTGCTCAAATGTGCAGCTCGCACCCTTATTTTGCAGCTGCCCTACCCTGCCCTCCTCTCCCCCTCACCTTTACCCCCACTCGCATCCTGTCCGATGCCCTTTTAAGACTACCCACTGTGCTACAGGATGCCATCTCCTCAGGTAGAGTGTTCCATTTCTCCACCACCCTCTCTGTGAAAAAAATGCCTCCTCATCTCTCTCTCTGATATCTTCCACCCTCCAACCTGAGACCATGTCCGGTGTCAGATGCACCATTGCTGTGCAAAATCAACATTTAGGACAGATTAATGAAATCCCAGTCCCACCATTCATGAGGGGAATTCCCAAAAAGGCCATGTTCAAAATTTGGTGAAAATATTCTAAAAAATGACTGCGTTACGAGTACGTATTGCACAGTTTTATGCACACACTCGTAACTTTGCCATTTTTTCATATTTTCACTCCAGATTTTCAACATTGCCATTTCTTCACACCTCCTCATGAACAGTACAGCTGTTACTTTTAACATCCTGCCCAAAATGTGTTTTCACAGCTGTGGCACTGACTGGCACACTCACTGTGTGAAATCACCTTTTGGGATTGAGTAATGAAATGATACTGCCACTGTTCATGAAGTTGGGTCCCAAAAAACTCATGTTGAAAACTTGGAGCAAAAATACCAACAAACACCCGGGGCATTAGGGTTTCCAACCCTAAACTGACAGGTGTCGGGGATGTGACTTGGGGTTGCTGACTGTAATGCTCACCCCATTCCACCCCCACCCTGCAGCCACTGACAGTCATCGAGGTGTGCCTTGGGGTCTTCAGCCCTAACGTTCACCCAATTCTGCTGTACTGCACCCATCTCAGCTTATTTCCTTATGGAACAGGGTGAGCATAAGGACTGAAGACCTCAAGGCACACTGCGACACCTGTCGGTGTCTGCAAGGTGGGGTGAGGTGAAATGGTGTGAGTGTCATGGCTGACAACCCAAAGGCACATCCCCAATGCCTGTCAGTCTCTGCAGGGTGGGGGTGGGGGTTGTTGTTAATTCAGTACTTCACTGCCATTCCTATAATGTATCTCTATAACTCTTGCACTGCCGATGCCATACTGCAAGCAAACATTCGGCATTGGCAAATACTTGTTATGATTAGTTCACAGTTTTTAAATACTTATTGTAATACTTCTTTTTCCAGCTCACAACAGCTGCCAGAAATGTTGTTATCCTTATTATTTCATTCATGGTTCTTGGGTGTAACAAAGATGAATATTGGGTCATATGAAGTGTCTGAGTATCTCTTAAGGAAATCTTCTAGGAATGCTTTCCTTTGCTTATTGTAAAGTTAGACATATTTTGATAATATGCTCTAAGGATTCTATCATTACATTACTACATGGGCATTCCTTATGAATGTGATCCTTGTTTTTATAAATTTTTTTATAACTAATGTATTCGGAATTTAACAAACCAAATTTAGCCCAAGTTATTAAACATCTTTGTTCTGGCATTGCTGAAATAATTAAGTAATCCTCTACACCGTGTGAAGTTTTATTTTAATTGAACCATGGTGCGCAGTTTTGCATTCTTACTACCTGTATGTCTTGATCCTTATAGTGGAAGAATAAATGTTGTTTAATGTTTTTTTTTTTTATAATCTATTGAAATGCTTATTCCTTTTTCAAAGTCAGTCTATAAGTGTCCAAGATCTATTTTATGAAGTGTATCTAATAAAGCACTTAACCATTGGGACTTTATTCCTTTATTAAACCATTTTATTTTTACTGAAAGGCACTCCCTGGGTAAAGAGTTATGTGTTTTATTTATAATTTAACCAGTATGAAATAAACCTATACTTTATTAAAGATTCCAGAGGTAGTATTCCCAGTTCTGATCTTACCATGGCAGAGGCTGTGTTTACAGGAACTTTTAACAAAGCTTTGTAAAATGCAGGTAATGGGGTTTCCACGTGTGGACTTTTTTCATGTCCCCATACCTCTGCTTAATAAAGAAGGATTGGTTTCAATTTTGCCTCTCCTGCTCTTAATGCAGGAATTAGAGTGTTTCCACCATAATTCATATTAAATTTTAAAATAACTTTTGTAACTCTGTTCATTTTCATTATTTGATCTTCATGATGAAAATGCCATAGGTCATTAGATGAGAATTTAATCCCTAAATATACATAATCTTTTATGTTTTCTACTTTGTTTTCTCCAAGAAAAAAAAAGAATATTTTTCTATGTAATTTGTTTTTTGCTTTGAGAAAATAACCATTTTTATTTTGCTCAGATTATTTTTTAATCTTTTTAATTCTTGTAAAGTAGAATGTTCCTGCTAAGCCACCTCAGTAAAAAGGAAAAAATATAATATAATCGGGGAGAAGTCTGAAACAGTCAGTTGTTAACAATATCTCAAGACAGACTGGAAAAATGACTCACTCACCACATGTAAATATATAATCAATTCTTTATATTTGTCAAAAAACAATTCACATCATATAACTACATCAGATACAGTCTCTAAATCTGTGCAGGCATTTCAGAAATATACTTCTTCAGTGCTGACCTGTATCTGTTAAATAAATAGTATTTATTCCACCATATGTGTGATTTTACTAAAATTATTAAATGTATAGATTTTATCAAACGTTTTTAAGAGATCTTTAAATTCGTGCTCACCCTCAATATTCAAGATGGGATGTATTCATTTTATGTATATCCCATTTCTTCACTCTAAATAAAAATGACAACAATATTTATCTCATAATAATATGCTAGAGGTAATTAAAGCAATTATCATAGAACCTTGTGAATTTGAATATTTAACAAAAGGCCTCAAAATTCTCACCTGTTTATTCTATTAAAGTATATATTGTTTCAGTAAAATTTTGCTGTATTCATATACTTCAAGTATGTTTCATTGTAACAAAACCAAACACATACCAAAAGCCTCTCATTATTGAGTGCTACTCCTTTAAACTACTTTAATTTTAATGTCTATTCTATATATAGTAAATCATTTATGTGAGGTTCTGTTTCATCTCTCTAGACCCCGGAGTCAGTTGAAAAACCAATTATGACTGACTCACTACACATTCCGACTGATTTTTTCAACTAGTTTGAAATTTCTGACTTCAACTAAATAAAGAAAATCCAACCAATTTTTCCAACTTTCGCCATCGTTGAATTATATTATGTTGTAGTTTGTCATACTTTAACTTCATTATTTGGCATATGTTACATAATACATCTGTAGACAGTAAGATAAGGCTTTTAGGACCTGCAATACATACAGCAATCACCAGCAATTCAGCAAAATGTATACAAACATACTAGTGAGAGGTTCCATCCAAACCCAGTGTCCCACGAAGAATATAGTGAAGTCCCACCACATGAGCAACATATGGTATATATAATTATGTAAACCTGCAAGAAATAGAGTTCCTGCTATGTATTAAGGGAACTGTCACCAATAATAATCTGACAGCCTAACTGACACCCAAGTATGAGGCTGGGGCTAATCCTAATTACGCTTTTGTGTGCAAACACTTTTATTTACTTACTTATAGATTACTGCAGTGTAATAAATCAGGCTAAGTAACGTCATTGACTTGTAAGATGCCATTTCATGCAACCAGACATCCCAGAATCCCATGATGATGACCTCAGAAAGAACTGTAGAGCTGGGAGATTCAACTGTATTTAATAGCCAGCCTGTAGTGAATGTTAATGTTTTGTACGCTGAAATCTTCAATTCACTGGACAGCTGTTCTTGTGGGGCTTGGGCTGGCTACAGTGATGTCAGAAAGGATTATACTAAGCACCGTGAGCACAACTGTACCAGCAAAATTTGATTTTAGCTTACAAAATTATTCACATGTATACTGCAGGGTGTATGCTACTGAAGAATGCATCTCCCATCTCAGCAGTTCTTCTCTGATGTAAGCATCAAGTTCCAGTAAGTGTAGTCACATGAAACTGCATCTTACAAGTCAACGTCAGTCAAATTAGCCCAGTACATACTACTATCATGCAGTAAGCAGTAATTAAAAATGTTTTGTACACCAAGTGCAAATTGTGATCAGCGTCACACTTGGGTGTGAGGCTTTACTGACTGTTCCACTTTTAGCTATCCTACTTCCATTAAGGCAGAGTAGTTTCAGTTGTCCACCAGGCCAATAAGGAAAAGTACCTCCTCTCCTCTTGACTTCTTGTGACTGCCAAAGTTCAGTACTGTTTTTTTAGCAGAAAGCAGATCAATAACAAGTCAATATGCTTTATATTCCAAGTTGATGTGCTGCTGTTTAAAGCTCAGAATTTGGTCATAAACAGCCTATCAAATGCAACAGGAAAGTCATAAAAATATGTATATATAATTATATAAGTAACACCTAGGGGTACTTCCTGTGCTAATGAATATACACACACACAAAGAAAACATACAAGACAGAATAAAAAAAACTACTCTTGAGCTGACACTCAAAAAGCATGTCATCACAGACACATGCCCTAACCACTGACTTTTCTTGTTTATGTTGGCTTGCTGCACTTGCGTGGCAGTCAACATATTGGGAGGAAGTGGAGATTTGGAGGTGCAGCTGCTGTTGGCGAATGCAGAGGCGCATCAGTAGGTGTATCCTCATTACCAATAAAGCTAACAAGCGCTGCTGCAATCAGAGACAAGCTTGTCATGCAGCAGCACTTTGTTTACAAGTTACAACCACTTTACATAATGTGCGTTCCCCCCCAGTGCAAAGAGTGCCATGCAGGGAGCCACCCCAGCGTGAGCGGCAACTGATGCTCATGGCCGGACGGGTGCCCAATCCCCACATCGGCTCCACTGTCCTCCCCCAGTAGCGAGTGCCATGCTGGGAGCCCATCCCAGCATGGCAACTGTTTCCATTACCAACAGGGGTGCCCAATCCCCATCGGCTCCACTGCCCCCGGTAGAGGGTGCCACGCAGGAGCCCACACCAGCGTGGCAACTGATGCCATTGCCGACGGGTGCCTAATCCCCGTCAGCTTCACGTCCCCACCAGCCATTCTTCTGCCATGCTGAGGCCCACCCCAACATGGCAAACGTCCATGTCGTCAATTTAAAAAAAACCTGTAAATTAAAAGCGGTCCCACGGCGCTTCTCCTTGCCTCCCTCCACAACCACACCCACCTACTGTACCCTTCCTCCCCACCCCACACCATACTTACCTCCAGAGTTTGGCGACAATCTGCAGTGGACCGGGAACCGTCTGCACTCTTCAAAGCCGACCGCGAACTGAGGAAATGCCCGTAAGCTGTATAATGGGCTAGATAGGGTTTTTCAACTTTGTTGCATATCTCAGGCATTTTGGAATTTATGCACCAAATTTTCAACATGGAGTTTTGGGACTCCTGCTCATGAATGCTGTCAGTGTCCTTGCGGCGTTAGCCGGGCCCGAAGGGTGATTTCGCAGTCACTCGCAAATCACCTTTGGGACCGACACGAAAACAACACTGCCAGTGTTCATAAGGTGAGCTCTCAAGAAGTCTATTTTTAAAATTTGGTGGAAAAATTCCAAAAAAATGACTGTTTAGCGAGCGTGCATTGCGCAGTTCCTACGCCCGCTCGTAAGTTCGCGAATTTTCAATATTTTCACTCCAGATTTTCAGCAATGCCATTTTACCACACCTTCTTATGAGCAGTACAGCTATCATTTTACACATCTCACCCAAAACATGTTTCCGCCCATGTAGCGCACAATGGCGCAGTCGGTGTGCAAAATCAATGTACAGGACAAATTAAGAATATCAAAGTGACACTGTTCATGAGCAGAGGTCTTAAAATGGCTATGTTGAAAATTTGGTGAAAAATTTCAAAAAAATGACTGTTTTATGAGCGTGCGTTGCGCAGTTCCTACGCACACTCGTAAGTTCACGAATTTTCAATATTTTCACTCCAGATTTTCAATATTGCCATTTTACCACACCTCCTTATGAGCAGTACAGCTGTCATTTTCACATCTTGCCCAAAATGTGTTTCGCCCATGTAGCACACAATGGCTTAGGTGACGGAAATCAATGTATGGCACATTAAGAAAATCACAGTGACACTGTTCATGAGCAGAGGTCTTAAAATGGCTATGTTGAAAATTTGGTGAAAAAAATCCTAAAAATGACTCTTTTACGAGCGTGCGTTGCGCAGTTCCTATGCATGCTCGTAAGTTGTGAGATTTAATATTTTCCTCCAGATTTTCCAACATTGCACATTTTATTACACTTCATTATGAACAGTACAGCTGCCATTTTTCATATGTCGCCCAAAATGTGTTTTCGCACATGTAGTGCACAATGTTGGTGTGCGAAAGCAATGTTTGGGACAGATTATGAAAATCACAGTTACACTGTTCATGAGCAGAGGTCTTAAAATGGCTATGTTGAAAATTTGGTGACAAACGTCCATAAAATGACTGTGTTATGAGTGAGCATTGCGCAGTTTCCACACACTCTCGTAAGTTCATGACTCTGTAATATTTTCAGTCCAGATTTTCACCAGTGGCATTTTTCCACACTGCCTTATTTACAGTACAGCTGTAATTTTTCACAACATGGCTGAAGTGTGTTTTCACACTTCCAGTGCAGAGATGCGTGGTCGCTGTGGGAAATCATTGTTCGGGACAGATAAAGAAAATCACCATGACGCTGTTCATGATCGGAGGCACCAAAATGCCTGACTTGACAATCTGCTGTAAAAATCCCCAACCTAATTATATTACCGGTGTGCGCTGCACAGTTTCTATGTATGCTCGTGACTTCGCCAGTTTTTAAATATTTTACTGCAGAATTGCAACATTGCCATTTTTTACAGCTCCCCATGAACAGTACAGCTGTCATTTTTACATCCTGTTGAATGTTTTTGCACCTGTGGTGCTAAATGCCGTAGTCGCTGTGCATAAGCAGTTTCGGCTAACAAACTGATATTGCCACTGTTCATGAGGTGGGGTGACAAAAAAACATGTTGAAAATTTGGAGTGAAAATACCAACGAATGCCTGAGGTATTAGGGTTTTCAACCTACACTTTAACCCTGTAGAGAATGACAGCAGGCATCAGGGTGTGACATGATATTCTTGCCTGTAATGCTCATACCATTCCACCCTGCAGCCAGTGAGAGCATCAAGGTATGCCCTGGACTCTTGACCCCAAAGTTCACCCCATTCTCCTATATCGCACCCATCTCAACGTATTTCCTAATGGAATGGGGTGTGCATAAGGGCCAAAGACCCCAAGGAACACCGTGACACTTGTCAATGTCTGCAGGGTGGGGTGTGGTGAAATGGTGTGGCCGTTATGCCTGATGACCCAAAGGCACACCCCAATGCCTGTCACTCTCTGCAGCGTGGTGTTGGGGTGGGCTTCAGTTCAGTGCTTCACTGCCATTCCTATTACGCTGCTCTGTAACTTCTACACTACCACTGCCAATGCCAGCAAGCCAACATTCGGCATTGACAAATGCTATTTATTCTTTGGTAACCAGGTAAGACCCACGTGCCTGTTTTCAGGGGCAACCAGGAGCACTGGTGAGATTAAGTGATTTGTTCAGAGTCAAACAGTATGCAATTGAGATTGTGGAATCACACCCAGGTCTGTCTGCTAGATGTACCAAGCTCATTCACAGCTCATTACTCTAACCTCTAGGCCATACTGCCAGCTCCATGAAACAATGCAATGTCGGTTAAACAATGGTTCCACGTAGTCTTTGAAAATCCTGCCTTTTTTTTCTACTGGATCCATTTTATAATCACAACAAGGCACTCAATGGTGTGTAAAAGCTGGATAATGTCACTTATTAGGTGGTTAAAGGTACTCACAAACACTTCATGGGGAGAGAGGAAGCAATACACTTCTAGTTAGGTTGAACCAGAATCCTGCATCTGAGGAGAGGGCCCAATAGCAACACCTGTGGGAGGTGGGGTGGGACAGTACCCTTAACATGGGGTTGGGAAGTGCCAAGTACCACACACCTGGAGACCAGAACCGTGCACATGGGAGAATGAGGGGGAGTAACCAGTACACAGCAAGTGGAGGTGGAGGGGTGCCAGTAACCTGACACTGAGGTGGGGATCAGTACACACTACTTGGGGATGATGAGAAACGGGGAGGTGGGGTCCGATCACTTTCCCTAATGGGGTGCCAGTACCCTGCATCATGATGGACAATTTCCCAGTGCACCATTGGGGTTGAGCCACCAGACACCTACACACCCAGGGAGGGGACCTGTCACCTTGGGGGGACCGTTACCAGTACATGGGAAGGGAGAGCAATACCCTGCTCGTTGGTTGATCCAGAACTCTGCCACTGGGTGGGGTGGCAGATACCAGCACCTGTGGGGAGGTGGGGTGGGACAGTACCCGAACATGATGGGGTGGGGAAGGGACCAGAATCATGCACTGTGGGAGGGGACCAGAACCGTGCACATGGGGAGATGGAGGGGGAACCAGTGTGCTTCACATGAGGGTGGGGGCCAGTTCACTAACACTGAGTTGGAAACTAGTACACAGTACATGGTGGTGGGGGGCCAGTAGCCTGACAATGGGGTTGGAACCAGTACACACTACTTGAAGGATGATTGGCCAGTCTCTGGAACCTAGGGGTGGGCAATCAATGCCCCTGATGAGGCCAGTACTCTACATCTTAGGGGACCATTTCCCATGCACCTGGGGGTGACCAAACCTGAACACCTGAGGGGGCCGATTACCCATCACATTGGGGACTGGTACCAGTACTGGTGGGGGAGAAGAGTAATACGCTGCTCGTGTGGGAACTGGGAATAAAGTGCACAGGGTTAATTGCAGGCATCTTCACTTCAGGAAACATTCTTGATGAGAATTCTACAACTGCTGCTATCCCCGAATGTTTAAAACCTGACAACCAGTCTATCTGCAGTACATATGCTGGCCTGGTTTACATGCAGCAATATACACCACAATGCAGTACTGGTCCCAGACAAACTGTATAAGCAGACACATTCAGAAATGCATATGACAGTATTGTGAACTGGTAAGTGTAATTAAAACCTCTTGGAACCACATTACTGCCTTAAGTGCCAACACATTTATCATACCCATAAAGCAGGAATTGTGTTTACTGTATTCACTAACCATGGTTCATCCTGCCTTGCTCCCCAACTTCCTTATTCCCCTTTTTAATGTCCATCATTTTTCCCCACTGTTGCACTTTGCAGCAGCATATTAATTGATTTGTTTGTAATGACAGCTGACATTACATCATGGTTAAAGAGACTCACTAAGATACTGTCCTGCACCATGCCCATCGGTGCCCCGCCGCCAGAAGATCCCAAGGAAGTCAACACGTCCCCAAATTTTTAAGCCATTAAAAAGTTCTGTCCCTTGTAAAAATATACAGACAGGGTCCCAAGGACTTCCCGTTTTTCTCTGCCGCACCAGCTCTGCCCCCATGCTCACTAGCATGATGACGAGATGCCCGTGAGAGCGTGGGGGCGTGCTCCATTATATGTAATGGGCGGCAGCTTTTCTATTGATTTCAAATGACACAGTGGCAATCTGGCAAGGAAACGTGGGCACCGTTCAACTAACAAGGGCCTTGTTACTTGACCGGTACCCATGTTTCATTGCCAGGTCACCACTACATCACTCAAAATCAGTAGAAAAGCTGCTGCCCATTACACTGGCATCTCGTCATCATGCCAGTGAGCATGGGGGTGGAGCTCGGGTGGAAGCAAGCAACTGGGAAGTCCTTGGGATCTGGTCTGTATAGTCCCATGAGGGACAGAACTTTTCAACGGATTAAAAATTGTGGGATGTATTAACTTTCTTTGGGTCCTCCGGCAGCAAGGCACTAATGGGCATGGTGCAGAGGCCAACTCAGTTATCTTGGTGAGTCTCCTGAACTTTATAACTCAGCCACATAGAGAACATTTTAAGTTATCAGTCTACATCAGAAAATGACCTTTACCAACTTGTGTACAATAACCTATAGCACTGCATCATACTCACAATGAAAATAGAATTTTCTATTTTTGCTCCTTGTACACAGTGGTTTAAGGAAACAGCTTTCTATTTGCAGCTCTGCATGCCTTTTGTTTATGGCAGAATAAGCATCCAGAAACATAACAAACACAAAACAGCAATATCCCCAACCCCTTTTAAAAATCAATTAGCAGAGCACATAGCTGACACTTGACTTGAGTGAAATGGTATTCTCTCTATGTCTCTCCCCAATCTATCCTCTCTCTCCTGTTCTTTTTCTCTCTGCCCAATCTTGGCAGTATTAAGCAGCATTTCTGGACAGCCAACTAAAGCTCTTTCTCTGCAGAAAACTCTAGCAGCAATCTTTGCAATTATTTTTCTTTTTTTTAGGGGGGGGGAACCAAACCATCAATAGTCTTTAGTAATTTCGTCCCCTCACCACATTTACAAATTTGGTCCATCACTTCTTCACAACCTCACCCTCCACCTCACCCACCCCACATGGGAGACTAGCCCAAAAGAGGAGAGCAGGGGGGCTTAAGGTTGCTAAGAAGTCATTACTGATCAAGAACAATGATATAACACAGTGAAAAATAGAATTGGGGCAGACCCTCCCCCCCCCCAATAATACAGCCAGGTTTCTTGTGCAGTACATTCCTTTTTCTCTCTTGTGTTTTTTTCAATGTTATTTCATTCTGTTATGCACTTAGCAACCTCACCTCCCAACACTCAGCTAACTGTGCCACCCCCCTCCCCATTCCTTTACACAGAAACACACAACTTTAAGCTTGGTAGATGTACTGTACCAGGAGTCTCTCACCTCCAGTAGCACACATGAAGAGTGCAAGGCCAAAGAAGAGGGGGCAGCGGGACTCTCATGACAGTTTGGTTTCTAGAGCTTTGAAACCTAGGTTATTGGTGGTTCATCCATTTATTTGAAACCCTGTCCAATTCCTGATCAGTTCGCATTTCACCCCAGTGGGGTTGGGAGGGGGAGAGTTAGCTGTTAATCTCTTTTCACCTCACCTTGGCTCCCTTGCCTTTCTTCATTTTGTTGAACACCTGCCTCCAGAGGTACCTCTGGTGACCCTTGATCATAGCATCAAACCCTTTGCCCTCCTTCTCATTAACCCGGCACCTCCTCTTAATGCCAGCAGCCCTGATTCACTCAAAACACCCGGCTAATTCCTAAGTGGTTTGGTATTTGCTCTGGGGAGTTAGCCACTAGTCTTTTTGTTTTTTCCCTCCTCCCGCTAGCACCCCTGACAGACCGATCAACTTCTGACTCACCATCAGAATTATGACAGTGTTGAAAAACATGTGGCCATCCGTTTCTCACTCAGCCCTCACTCCTCCTCGTCACCAGAAATGTATTTTTCTCCTACTGCCCACACGAACAAACAGAGTGCGTCGGATAAATTCCTCGTGGCGCAGCGCTGCCGCCTCAGGGCACTCAATCCTGGCTCCTCCTCCTTCTCTTACTCATTGGATGAGTTTTAAAGCCGAGGAGCCAGGGACACATTTGGTTGGTGGATGAGTTTCTCCACCAAAGTTTGAAACAGCGAGATGCAACGATGTTAAAAAAATTACATAAAAGAAAGCTAATTGTGCTGCTGTACAGTCTCCGAGATGACTTGGGGAGGGTGTGAGAAAATGTCAGGCAAGCAAGCCAGCTGGAGTTTGAGTCATCGATGTTTGATAAATACGACTCCCCAGAATTATGGCTGCAATTCAAGGCAATTGCAACTAATTCCAACTGCCTTGAATTGCGGTCCATGATTCCGACTGCCGACGGCGGCTCCGGGGTCTACATCTCTCTAAGTAAAATGTAATAATGTTTGTCTCTTAAAAATATTCAAAAAGTAACCATAACAATTGTCATAGAACCGCATGTACCTAAACATCCAGCATGAGGCCTGATAAGCCTAACCTGTCTGTTCTGTTGATAGTGTACAGTTTCTCTGTGTTACTTCGTCACCTTCATCTACTTCCAGTTGGTTTCACTGTAACCAAACAAAACACATATAGAAGCCTTCCATTAAGTATCACTCTTTTAAGCTGCCTAGATTAAGACATCTATTTCATATAGTAAGTCACTTGTAAGAGGTCCTGCTTTTACCTTTTATGTTTGTGTAAAGTTTATATGTTTGTCACCAAGATTTTTCATATAATTCTGAACCCTTTCTCTCATTTCTTGGTCCAAAACAAAAACAACCTTACAGTATTAAGTAAACTGCAACTTCACAAGCTCACAATATTTTTACACATATTTCAAAACCTATATTACTCACTCAGGTTAATAGCAGTAGAGCATGGCATGTCCTTTTGCACTCTCTATACCGAGGTACACGCCCGCTACTACTCGTGCTTTAAATGGTGGTGCAGGTACGGAATCAAGCCCAGAGCATTGTGCATCGCCGCATGACGTCACAAGGGCTCCCATGGTGCATGCGCTAGCTCCTAGTGCCCAAACTGTTATCAATCTTTAAAGCAGCAGTTTGAAACCCTCAAAGTGTCCTGCCTGCTTCTTTTTTGTATTTACTCATGTATTTTCAACTGTTATAAATGCTTTGATTGCACTAATTGCATGCATATATTTGGTATTCCATCTCACTCTTATAAAGCAGGAACTGAATTTTACTATCCCACATCAAGTCCGTTCTCACCTGAGTGACATAAATAATGCATGTTTTTTTGTATTTTATATTGGGTATTCCACCTCGATCAATAGTAAGCAGAGGCTGAGTTCTACAAATAATTCATTGCAACCTAAGTATCACAAGCCATGCATGTTTTTTGTGCTTTAACTATCCAATAAATATAGCAGTATGCCTTCAAGGGTTATCCTGCTACACATTGGGGTTCTAATTATCCTGTAGCAACCTACAGTTCCACTCTTTTATGGCATTAACCACCTATATGATTAACTAAAATAACAATACATTGAAGGGTGCCCTATTAGAACTCATGTCAACAGGCTATCTGTGTGTTACTTAAGGATATGTAGTCTATTCCCCAGTCCAGCATTTCACAGGATTTTCCAAAAGGTTATAGTAACTTCAGTAATTAGATTATATTTTAAATCTTTACTGGACTATTACCTAGTGATATCAGTATCAGTGTTAATCATGATATGTATAATAGAGGTCTACTTAACTCTATTGACTACCTGACTTATGCACTTCCCTCAACTCTATAAATAAAATTCTTGCAGAAGTCAGGAATCAGCAAACTAATATTACCCTGTGAGTAATCAAAACCAATCTGCAGGAATGCTCACCACCTCAGTGGATTTTACAAAATAGGCTGCCAATCTATAGAGTCATTAAAACCAAACCTCGGATTTGTAGCTTCATATCTGTCAATGTAATATGCTTCACGAGTCAAAATTTTTTTCTTATAAACTCCTCCTCTGGGATCTGGTATTACTTCTCTAACCCAAAAAAACAAACTGGGGCAATTGATATCCCAGTTCTGTGAAATGTCTGGCTACTGGAGATGTGAGGTTACAACACCTTATATCACTTTTGTGTTCCAATATCCATTGTTTCAACATTCTTTCCATTTTGTCCACATGTATTTTATCACATAGGCACTTGAGTACATACACTACTCCTGTAGTGGAGCAGTTGATAAATTGGTTAATAACCACTTCTTCATCCCTTGTTGTATTGTGTATTTTTTTAATATGATAAGTATTATGGCACTGAGTACAGTGTCCACACTGGTAGTTACCTTGTACCTCTGACAAATTAAGAAAATGTTGGGGGATTTGCTCTGGTACTTTGTGTTCCGATCTCACTAATCTGCTTCCTAAAGTTTTATTCTTTTTTGGTACTGCTAACGGTAATTGTTGAAAAATGTGTGCGGTATGGGAAGTTGCTTGCAAAACACCCAAATGTTTGTGTACTATATTCTTCATTTGATAAAATCTATCATTGTAGGTAGTCGCAAAAACTGTTCTATCCCCCTTAACTTCTTGTTCTCTATGAGTACGTGTCAGAAATGCTTGTCTATCTTTAGTTTCTGTCCTTTCTACTTCCCCTTGTAATGTCTCAGTTTTGTACCCCTTCTGTTGGAACCTCTGTATCATCTCAGTACTTGCTTTCTGAAATTCTGTAAACTCTGAACAGTTTCGCTTTGCTCTCAGCATTTGTCCATAAGGGATAGATTCTACTAGTTTTTTGGGATGGAAACTATATGCATGAAGTACTGCATGTTTATCTGTATCTTTTCTATATAGTTTCTTTGCCAATCTATCCTGTTTTTTTCATAAATACACAGATTCAAGTATGGGATTTCTTCTGAACTTGAATTCATGACAAAAACTAAATGGTCTGTGCAATTATCTAAGTACTCATTAAATTTACACAGTTCTTGCATTGTTCCTGTCCAGATTCTAATTATATCATAAATAAAGCATTTCCATAATCCTATTCTATTGATATGTAGGTTTCTTTCATTGAAAACGTACTCCTATTCAAAATTGCTCATATAAATATTGGCATAAGAAGGTGCCGTCTTGAACCCATGGCTGTCCCTTTAACTTGTGGGTAGTGATGTTTCTGAAATTTAAAATAATTCTGATTCAGGACAATCTCTGTCCATTCAATAAGTAGCTCATTAGATGTTTTTTCTTCTTGTCTTACTAAGTCCAAGAGTGTTTTAAACACCTCACAACCCTTCCTACGTGGGATGGAGGTGTATAGATCTTTCAGGTCCCATGTAACTAATATACAGTTTTGTATCGAAATATCCATTTTATGTAATTGTTCTCTTTGTGTTATAATGTCAGTTGAGTCTTTAATGTATGATTGTGTATTTTCCACATATGTTTGTATATGGTGATCTATAAAAATAGATAGAGACTCTAACACCGACTTGATCCCTAATACAATTGGGCTCTCTGGAGGTGCCCTTACATTTTTGTGAATTTTAGGGAGTATATAAAAGTCTGGGGTACTAGGTGTATTTCTATATAGTACTTCCTTCTCCCATTCTGTAATTTCATTTTGTTCAAAAGCAATGTTAAGTGCAGTTTTCACCAGATCCAAGATCATTTGGGAGGGATCTTTATCAAGTAATAAATAGTTATCTGTGTTTTGTAAAAAGTCCATACAAGTACTTTTATACTGGGCATAGTCCATTACCACCACTGCCCCTCTTTTGTCTGCATGTTTGATCACTATTTCCCTGTCATTTTCCAAATTCCTTAGAGCAGCAAATTGAGCTTCTGAAAGATTATATTTTTTCCTTCTGTCCATATGTCTTTCTTCTTTAAGTAAGTTGTCAATATCTTAATTAACTAAGGATATGTATGTCTCAACCATGTGTGGTATTATGGGGGGGCATTTCTATTTGTGGTGTAGTCTCTGTCCTAGCTTTATTTTTGGTTTTTGTATGTCAGTATCTATGTCTCTTTCTGGTTGTGTTCAAAAAAAATATTTTAGTCTAATTTTTCTGAAAAAGCGGTTTAAATCTAATTTAAGCTCAAATTCATTGATCTGGATATGGGGGCAAAAGGAGAGACCTCTACCGAGTACTTGTTCCTGTAATTCTGTCAATATTCATTGTGAAATGTTGTAGACTAATTTGTTTTCATCTGTGCAGAGTGCATTGTTCTGCCCTCTGTAAGTACATCCTGACTTCTGTTTTCTTTCCTTTTGTTTGTTATACCTACAGTATATCTACTCCTATTCCTCCTCCTTCTGTGGGGTGGGAGGGTCCTGATAGCTATATATCTTGCCCTGGTGTTTGGACTTATCCCTCTCTTGTATACTAGTATCCTCTTTTGCCCCTCTGACATTGGTATCTTCTGCCCTTGTACCCCCCAGCCTGGAAAATGCGCTCTCCTTCCTCTAAACGATGGTGTCCCACCTTCCGCCTCACTTCCTGTACTTATAGCAGAAGTTTCAGACTCTAAATTATACTGAAATGCTTTTGTATAACCCTGACTTTTGTTTGAAAAATTATAAACCTGTTTGTTCTTATAATCATTTAAATCTCTTTTAAATTTTTGTAATTTGGTAGCCCTCAGTTCTTCTTCAAACTCATTAAGGTTCTGATTAACCCTCTCCAAGTATTCTGTAAGTTCATCAAGTGAAAATTTATTTTTGATTTCTCTATTATATTGGTTGATGTCAATATCTATTTTCTGTAATTCTTTGGTTATCGATTCTATAAAAAGGAGCATGAAGTCCTTCAAGCATCTGTTCCTTACTCTGTCCAATTTAATATCCAGATCCATATCCACATACCCCAGGTAAACCTCAACAAAGATGGGTAAACCCCTGGGTATGCGTTTTTGTTTCAAATATTGTGTTAATGTTAATGCTTGCCATTCCAGTTTGATTTGTTTTTGTTTTAAATATTCAAACTGATTAGTTATTGAATGTGTTGGCATTGTTCCACTGAATTCCCTGCTAGTTCTAAAACCAGCCAATGTTCTCTGTTCATTTGTATCACTGATAGATAGCGGAACAGATCGCTTATCAGTTAATTTGTCAAGTTCATCAAAATTCAACATTTTTTGTTATAATATTGAATCAAAGCTTAGAAACAAAAGAAAATAAATATTGTATTAGGTCCCAAATGTTCCCAAATGTTCACTCGAATCCAGCCAAAATGAAAAAATGTCCAGAGTCACATATAGAGGTGTATTCACTCTCATTGAACATACTGTGTGCATTGAGGGGTTCCAGTATTCACCCAGTAAGTATAGGTCCCATCTGACTGTGGTCCCAAAAGGTAAGAAATAAGCATTGATCTCTGGGAATTCTCTGTCAATTATGGCCCTCTGGAAACCGCATCTGCCGATGCACCAAACACTTGTAAAGTAGAATGTTCCAGCTCAGCCACCTCAGTAAAAGAGAAAATAATATAATATAATTCAGGAAGGACTCTAAACTAGTCGGTTGCTGATAATATTTCAAGACAGACCGTGAAAATGACCCGCTCACCACATTTAAATATATAATAAATTCTTTATATTCATCAAAAAACAATTCACATCATTTACTACATCAGATACAGTCTCTAAATCTGTGCAGATGTTTCAGAAATATTGTTCTTCAGTGCTGACCTGTATCTGTTACATAAATAATATTTATTCCACCATAAGACTGATTTTACTCAAATGACTAAATGTATAGAGTTTATCAAAGTTTTTTAAGAAATCTTTAAATTCTTGCTCACCCTCATTATTCAAGATGAGATGTATTAATTTTTATGTATATCCCATTTCTTCACTCTAAATAAAAATTATAACACTATTTATCTCATAATGATATGCTAGATGTAATTAAAGCAATTATCATAGAACCTCGTGAATTTTAATATTTAACAAAAGGCCTCAAAATTCTCACCTGTCTATTCTCTTGGCAGTATATAGTGTTTCAGTAAAACTTTGCCATATTCATATACTTCAAGTATGTCTCACTGTAACAAAACCAAACACATACAAAAAGCCTCTCATTATTGAGTGCTACTCCTTTAAACTATCTTAATTTTAATGTATATCCTTATATAGCAAATCATTTATGCAAGGTTCTGTTTCATCACTCTAAGTAAAATGTAATAATGTTTGTCTCTTAAAAATATTCAAAAAGTAACTATAACAATTGTCATGGAACCGCATGTACTTAAACATCCTGCATGAGGCCTGATAAGCCTAACCTGTCTGTTCTATTGATAGGGTGGGATATTCAGACTGCACCAGGCTATAGCACAAGCCTGGGCGCAGCGCAACTGGGATGTGCCAGGGTGCTGACAGGGTGATATTCAATGGTGCTGCACCATGGCTCAGCACCGTTGAATATCACTCTGTGGCCACCCACATTGTGCATGGTGCAGTGGCACTGCACCAGTGCAAGTGGCCAGAGAGGGACAGGGGGATGCGCTAGCGCAAGTGCCATTGCGCTAGGCACAAGAACCGTGATATTCAAAAGTGCACATGCAAATGGGGCCATAATGCATGCAAGGTGCAAATGGGGCCATTTGCATGTCATTAGGACCCCATTTGCATGCAGGTGCGCTGACCCCTGGCGACTTGCACCTGGCGCCCTGCCAGGCTGGTAGCCGCCGGGACTGATGCCCCTGCACAAGCGGGCAAGTGCCCTGTACTGCTCCGAACAAGGGTTTTAGTATTAAATAACTTGTCCAATATCCCTGGTGGTCTAGTGGACCGCATCCAGCCTGATCACGGGCGAAGTTATAGATTATGACATACCAATTCATCCTCTGGTGGTCCAGCGTACCCCTCCCCACCTGCCCACTGAGCCCCACCACCCGCCTCACCTGTCAGCGCGGGCGGCAGCTCTCACCCGCAAGCTGCCCCCGCCCGCCAACTGACTGCGTACAGTAGGGACGTACACCCATTGGTCCACAGCGTAGGCCAAAGGACGTGCAGCCCGTATCATACTACATAGTCCAGAAATGTGAATGGATCCATTCACATTTCTGGACTGTGTAGTTTGGTATGGGCTGCATGCTGATTGGCCCACGCTGTGGACCAGTCGGTGTACAGCCCTACTGTATACAGTCAGTCGGCAGGTGGTGGGGTGGCTTGTGGTGGGGAGTTGCCGCCACTGCTGACTGGGGAGCAGGGTGGTGGGGCTCAGTGGGCGGTGGGGAGGGGCTACCGCTGGACCACCAGGGATGGATTGTATGTCATAATCTATACCCTACACCTGCGATCAGGCTGACATGGTCCACTGAACCACCAGGGATATTGGACAAGTTATTTTAATAATAAAGTCCGCGATCGGGCTGGGAGCAGTCCACTGGACCACCATGGATATTGGACAATTCATTTAAATACATATGCCTGTGATTGGGCATGGGGGAGCTACCACGACGGTGCTGCCGGAGCTCGGGTGGCCACCCAGAGCTGGAAGCTGCCGTGTTGCGCCCTGCAATATGGCAGCTCACCTGTGGGTGGCCAGCTGTTGCTCCATTTTTATTTTGCTTAACTGTGTGCGTCACAGGTACGGGATACACTTGCATCTGCTCAGCACATCCCGGGCTGAATATCGGGATGTGCAGAGTATGCATGGGTACACCCCTCCTACTTGTGCCACATTCATTACTGATGCACTCCAGTGCATCGGGATTTGTGCCACACACATTCCCCTTTTGAATATTGCACCAGGGCACATCAGTGGGTTGCGCATGGCGTAACTGTGTTGCGCCATGCGCAACCCTTCTGAATATCCCACTCATAGTGTACAGTTTCTCTGTGTTACTTCGCTACCTTCATCTACTTCCAGTTGGTTTCACTGTAACCAAACAAAACACATATAGAAGCCTTCCATTAATAAGTATCACTCTTTTAAGCCACCTAAATTCAGATATTTATTTCATATATATAGTAAGTCACTTGTATGAGGTCCTGCTTTTACCTTTTATGTTTGTGTAAAGTTTATATGTTTGTCACCAAGTTTTTTCATATAATTCTGAACCCTTTCTCTTGTTTCTAGGTCCAAAACAAGTACAACCTTATTAAGTAAACTGCAACTTCAAAAGCTCACAATATTTTTACACGTTGTGCTATTTCAAGACTTATATTACTCACTCAGGTTAATAATAGCAGAGCGTGGCGTGTCCTCTTGCACTCTTTATACAGAGCTACATGCCCGCTCCTACTCGCGCTTGAAATAGTGGTGCAGACACGGAATCGGGCCCAGATCATTGTGCATCACCGCATGACGCCACTAGGGTATTCTGTGAGTATGCGCTAGCTCCTAGTGCCCAAACTGCTATCAATCTTTAAAGCAGCACTTTGAAACTCTCAAAGTGTCCTGCTTCTTTTTTGTATTTACTCATGTATTTTCAACTGTTATAAGTGCTTTGTTTGCACTAATTTCGTCCGTATATTTGGTATTCCATTTCACTCTTATAAAATAGGGACTGAATTTTACTATCCCACATCAAGTCCATTCTCACCTGAGTGACATAAATAATGCATTTTTTTTTGTATTTTATATTGGATATTCCACCTCAATCGTTAGTAAGCAGAGGCTGAGTTCTACAAATAATTAATTTCAACCTAAGTATCACAAGCCAAGCATGTTTTTTTCTGCTTTAACTATCCAATAAATATTGCAGTATGCCTTCAAGGGTTATCCTGCTACACGTTGGGGTTCTAATTATCCTGTAGTAACCTACAGTTCCACTCTTTTATGGCATTAACCACCAATATGATTAACTAAAATAACAATACATTGAAGGGTGCCCTATTAGAACTCATGTCAACAGCCTATCTGTGTGTTACTTAGGGGTATGTACTCTATTCCCCAGTCCAGTATTTCACAGGATTTCCCAAATGGTTATAGTAACTTCAATAACTAGATTATTATATGTTAATTCTTTACTGGAATATTACCTAGTAATATCAGTATCAGTGTTAGTCATGATATGTATAATAGGGGTCTACTTAACTCTATTGACTACCTGACTTACGCACTTCCCTCAACTCTATAAATAAAATTCTTGCAGAAGTCAGGAATCAGCAAACTAATATTACCCTATGAGTAATCAAAACCAATCTGCAGGGATGCTTACCACCTCAGTGGATTTTACAAAATAGGCTGCCAATCTATAGAGTCATTAAGACCAAACATCGGATTTGTAGCTTCAAATCTGTCGATGTAATATGCTTCATGAGTCAACATTTTTTTCTTATAATCTCCTCCTCTGGGATCTGGTATTACTTTCTTTAACCCAAAATATCTAAGCTGGGGCAATTGATGTCCCAGTTCTGTGAAATGTCTGGCTACAGGAGATGTGAGGTTACAACACCTTATACCACTTTTGTGTTCCGATATCCGTTGTTTCAACATTCTTTCCGTTTTGCCCACATATATTTTATCACATAGGCACTTGAGTACATACACTACTCCTGTTATGGAGCAGTTGATAAATTAGTTAATGACCACTTCTTCATCCCTTGCTGTATTGCATATTTTTTTTTAATATGATAAGTATTATGGCACTGAGTACAGTGTCCACACTGATAGTGACCTTGTTCAGTACCTCTGACAAATTAAGAAAATGTTGGGGGATTTGCTCTGGTACTTTGTGTTCCGATCTCACTAATCTGCTTCCTAAAGTTTTATTCTTTTTTTGGTACTGGTAATGGTAATTGTTGAAAAATGTGTGCGTTATGGGAAGTTGCTTGCAAAACACCCCAATGTTTGTGTACTATAATCTTCATTTGATAAAATCTATCATTGTAGGTAGTCGCAAAAACTGTTCTATCCCCTTAACGTCTTGTTCTCTATGAGTACATGTCAGAAGTGCTTGTCTATCTTTAGTTTCTGTCCTTTCTACTGCCCCTTGTAATATTTCAGTTTTTACCCCCTCTGTTGGAACCTCTGCATCATCTCAGTACTTGTTTTCTGAAATTCTGTAAACTCTGAACAGCTTCGCTTTGACCTCAGCATTTGTCCATAAGGGATAGATTCTACTAGTTTTTTGGGATGGAAACTATATGTATGAAGTACTGAGTTTTTATCTGTATCTTTTCTTTATAGTTTCTTTGTCAATCTATCCTGTTTTTTATAAATACACAGATCCAAGTATGGGATTTCTTCTGAACTCGAATTCATGACAAAAATTAAATGGTCTGTGCAATGATTTAAGTACTCATTACATTTACACAGATCTTACTTCGAGATACAGCTCTTGCAGCAGGTTACACCATTAGGACTGAAGCCGGCAGGCGCCAGGACCCCACGGAAAAATTCTAGCTTGCTATCTTCAGCGGGATCGCCCCACGCCAGTCCTCCTCCGGCCGCCAGGGTGGTGTGGTATATAGCGGTCCCGCCAGATTCCCCAGTTCTTTCCCTCGCCTGCCGCCTTGTCATGCCTCAACCTCCGGTCTTAGTCTAACTCGTGACGCATGGTTACAGAGCTTTTCCACGGAATTTGTTCTCTTCAAATATATTACCGCTGATGTCCTCTCCGACCTCCGGTCATCCATCAAAGTGTGCTTGTGGGAAGCAGATCCCCTTCAGGGACCCCCACACGGCCTGCGTCAGGTGCCTGGGCCTAGACCACGATACCCGGGCCTGCTCTTTCTGCCAAGGGTTCAATAGCCGAACCAGAATCCGGCGCCAGAAGGCTCTTCAAGCGTTCTTGTTGGAGGAGAAATTAAGAGCTATGTCCTCCAAGGGGGAATCATCCGCTAAATCCCACAAGCACATGGAAAAGAAAAGAAAGGAGAAGGCCCCTTCCAGGTCCCCAACCAGAGCCTCCGAGTCCCGCAGCTCCGGCTCAAAGTCCGACCGCTCTCCATCCAGGGCCTGTTCTCTGCCTCCCCCGGCTGTGGTTTCTGCACCTCGCTCTTCTCAGGCCCATTCCACCAGGCCATCATTGTCCTCTGCCTCCAAGGCCTTGGCCAAGTCCGGGGAGCGCCACCACCACCACCATAGGTCGGGTTCCCGCCCTTCGGCACCCAACGTCCGGTCGTCTTCTGTGCCACCCCGAAAGACGTTGGCGCTTACTCCCCTGAAGAGGCCGGTAGACCCGATGCTGGCTCGACCAGCAAATCCGCCATCCGTCACTCCTCCCTGAGCCGCCGCCGCCGAGACTGTCGTAGGTTGCTTTCCAGCGGACGCCGGTTGGGGGACCGACATCCGCCCTGCCTGAGAAGAGGGCTCCTGCACCTCTGACCGTCGTCGGCAGGAGTCACTGAAGGAGGAAGATCTGATGCAGCCCGAGGACCAGACGGGCGACCCCGGCCTCATGCAGTCTCCCAGGGCCCTCTCCACCCGAGGCCCTGTGGAGCCGTCGCGGGACCCGATGACCGCCCTCCGGCGCCTGGGCCGTCGTCGGGACTTTCTTTAGCTGAAGTGAAGGATCTCTTCACTTATTGGTGGGACACCATTAAGAAGGATGTGGTCCCCACTTCTCTTCCTCCTCCTCCTCCACCACTGGCGCCGGCCCCCCCTTCGCCTTCGGGGTCGGCAGGCTGCTCAACTCCCCCCCGGGAGCCCAGATCCTCTCCCAGGGGACGGTCGGAAAAACGGAGACCTCCGTCAAGATCTTCTTCTGGATCACCCAGCCCCAAGAGGTCCAGGAGACACCGACGTTCGCCGTCGACGGAGGACACGGGATCAGTTTACACCTCCTCTAGATCCCCATCTCCATTCTCCATCCCTTCTCCGGACCCACGAGACGCCGAGATCTCCTCCGGATGACCTCATTCATGGATATTGCGCCATATCCAGGAGAACATGGGGTGGGATGCGAAGAATTAGACCCGAAGGTTACGCCTTGCCGAGTATCTTCGGCAAAGGACCCCAAGCCTGTGGTGGTACCCACCCTTTGTGGACACTTCTCGTGGACATCACCAAGGCTGTGTGGAAGCATCCACATTCCGCCCAGGCTGCGCCAAAGAAAGCTGACCGCCTGTACAAGGCTCTGAGGAGGACCAGTGCCTGACGAAAGCAGCCTCAGGCCGACTCTCTGGTCATCAAAGCCTCACATGACCGGTCACAGAGGCCGCAACATCTGAGCACCCTGCCACTGGACCCAGAATCCAAACAATTGGACTCTCTGGGCAGGTGCACGTATGCTTCCGCTACCTGCGCCATCAGATCCTTAAACTACCTAACCCACATGGTTCAGTTTCAGAACGCTTTGTGGGAACAGGGTCTGGAGGCAGCTGAAAAGCTACCCAAAGGTGAGCAGAAGGAGGAGATGCTCCAGCCTCCGCAGCATAGTTCAGACGGGGACCTGCGTTACAAGCCGCTGCATTTATTCCACTGACTCATCGGCCCGAGCAGCTAGCTTGGCGCTTGCCTCCGAAACACTCCTGGCTACGCATCTCCGCTTTCACCCAGACATCCAGAAAAACATTATGGATGCTCCTTTTGAGTTAAAGTTTCATTTGGTAATCCTTCTGATAAGATCATTACCAAACTTGAGAGGCCGGAATGTGTGAGGCTGTCCAGCCATGTACCTCACTAGGCTTGGTCCTTTCATAGGAACCAAAGCTTGCTGTGGCGGACACAGAGGCAGCAGCCTCGCTCCACTACACATCAGAGGGGCTCTGGTTTCCTTGAGAACCCAGGGTAAACAGCCAGCTGGTCGAGGTCAGCTGCCCCTAGGCCAACCCAGCCAACGGGCCCATCTGCCGCCACAGCCTGACTCCTTTCCGGCTCCCGCCCCTCAGGATCAACGGGAAATCATGGTCGGGGGTCGCATCGCAGACTTCCTGCCGGGATGGCAGGCTATCACCACTGACAGGTGGGTTCTGCAGTTGGTCAGTCTTGGCCACTTTATAGAGTTCACGGAAAAGCCACCCTCGAGGCCTCTTTTGCTCTCCCGGTATCCGGTTCAGCACAAAAGCTTGATTTGGCAAGAGGTACTCGCGCTCCTAAGAAAGGGAGCGATAGAGTATGTCCCGGAGAACCAGAGAGGACAGGGATATTATTCTCACTTCTTCCTGGTTCCCAAGAAATCAGGGGACCTCCGTCCAATTCTGGACCTCAGCGACCTCAACGTGTCGGTCGCCTACAAAAGATTCCGCATGGTGACTCTTCCGGCCTTATTCCCATGCTGAAACAAGACGCCTTTAGTTGCCCCTAGACATGCAGGACGCTGCACCTGCATATCCCCATAGCTCATGTGCACCAGAGGTTCCTGTGCTCGAGTTCCTCGACCACCACTTTCAGTTCCGGGCTCTTCCGCTCGACTGTCATCCGCACTAAGGGTCTTTACCAAGTGCATGGCAGTTGTGGCAGCATCTCTAAGGGAGACAGGGCCACTATGTGTTCCCTGCATCGACGACTGGCTTTCATGGCTGCCTCCAGAGAGGCGCTTGTTGCTCGGGGTCCAGAGCACCCAAGACTTGTTCCAATCTTGGGCATTCTCATAAATTATGAGAAGTCTCTTGGCACCGCCGCAGAAACTGCAATTTATAGGCGAGTACTGGACACCGCTCAGGGAAGAGCTTTTCTTCTGACGACAGAGCGGAACGCATCAGGTCCTCATAAGGGATTTGTCATCCAACAAGATCGTGCCTGCCAGGTCGGTCCTTCACCTGCTCGGACACATGGCTGTGGCCATTCCTACTGTCCCTTTCGCAAGGCTCCACATGCAGGTAACCCAGTGGATGCTCAAGGTGCAATGGGACCAAAGGCAAGACCACTTGCAGCATCCGGTCAGGATCACGAACTCAGTGATCCGTGACTGGCAGTGGTGGCTAGCCCCTGGGTCACTTTCCAAGGGCGTCCCATTTGTAGCGCTGTCTCCGGAGGTAACCCTCACCACGGATGCCTCAGGTCTTGGGTGGGGGGCACACCCGGACGGGGTAAAGTCCCAGGGATCCTGGACCCCATTGGAGGCTCATCTCCATATCAATGTCCTAGAGATGAGGGTGGTCCTCTTCACCCTGCAGGCTTTTCAGTCAGTAATCCCACCGTGTACCCTCCTGCTTCAGACAGACAACACAGCGGTGATGTATTACCTCAACAAACAAGGAGGCGCACACTCTTACCCCCTTTGCAGGAAGGCCATGAGGGTGTGGGATTGGGTAATCGGACACGGCGCAAATCTGATCACTGTGCATGTTCCTGGGGTGGACAACACGATTGCAGATGGCCTGAGTCGCTCCCAGGCCAGAGTCCACGAGTGGGAACTTCTTCAGGAGGTAGCAGAGGATCTGTTTCTTCGATGGGGAATTCCAGAGCTAGACCTGTTTGCATCCCCATCCAATGCAAAACTGCCCATCTTGCCTCAAGCAGATCCAGGGCCTGGTGTTTTCCTGGGCGCAGACGCTGCTATCCCTCTCCTGGCTAACAGATTCCTCTCACGCTTTCCCCTCCCTTCCCGCTGATCCAGAGAGTTCTTCTCAAGCTGCACAGGGAGCATGCACAAATGATTCTGGTGGCCCCATTCTGGCCCAGACGGATCTGGTTCCCCTTGTTGATGCAACTATCTCGGGAACCCCCGCTCCCGTTACCGCTCAGCTCCCACCTACTGTCTCAGGAGAAAGGTTCATTGCTCCATCTGGATCTACGTTCTCTGAACCTGCATGCTTGGCTCCTAGAGACATAGCCATCTTGCGTCACGGGGTCTCGCAAGAGGTTGCAGAGGTTCTTTCTGCAGCCAGAAAACCGGCAACGCATGCGACGTACGCCATGAAATGGCGCCGTTTTTATTTATGGTCATGAGCTCATGTTCTTTCCCCTTTAGGTTGTCCTGTGGGAGTAATTTTGATTACCTCCTTCCATTTTCATTCAGGCCTAGCCTACTCCTCTATTAAGGTGCACCTTTGTGCCATTTCTGCCTATCACTCGTGGGACACCGTACAGTAGCTCAATTGGATGCCTCTCTGGAATTTCAAAGGGGAGTGTTACACCTTAGGCCTCCCATTAGGGACCCTGTGCCTCCATGGGATCTGCTCTTTGTCCTGGAACAGCTCACGCTTCCTCCCTTCGAACCTGCCGCGGATTGCGAGCTACGTTTTCTGTTGTGGAAGACGTTATTTTTAGTTGCTGTTACTTCAGCGAGAAGAATTTCTGAGCTTCACGCTCTCATGTGCAAAGAGCCTTATTTAGTTTTCCACCGGGACAGAGTATCCCTGAGGACGAACCCTAAGTTTTTACCTAAGGTGGTCTCTGCACTCACTCTAAACCAGGATATTGACCTTCCGGTCTATTTCCCGAGTTATTCTAATAGAGGAGATGCTTTGCTCCACACCCTGGATGTTCACCACAGCCTGAGGTATTACCTCAACAGAACCAAGTCCTCTCGTAGTTCTGATCATCTTTTTGTTTCCTTCTCTGAGAGAATGATGGGCCAATCAGTATCCAAACAGACTTTGTCTCGCTGGCTTGTCCAGTGTATTTCCTACTGTTATGATATAAAACAAAAGCCCCTCCCGGGTCCTATCCAGGGTCATTCTACTAGGGTGTGGCTACATCCTTTGCAGCACTCAAGAACGTTTCCATCTCTGCTATTTGTGCTGCAGCTACTTGAGTTCTGTGCATACCTTATCAGGCATTATAGTCTGGACATCGCGAAGAGCCTGTGTTTCGCTCAAATGCTACAGGGTCTCCTGTCCCAGGTTCAGGACCTGGAATGTCTTTTCATTTACCTTCTCCGGAATTTCTGGCAGCGTACTGCTTGGGAATCAGTCCTAATGGTGTAACCTGCTGCAAGAGCTGTATCTCGAGTAAGATAGTACAGTTAGTGTGAGAACTTCACGTAACAGTAGATCTTCGAGAACAGCTCTTGTAGCAGGTACCTTCCGCCCACCTTTCCCTTGGAGGAGGCAGGGCTCTGCCTTTTCTTGTTGGATCTCCTCCCTTATTGTTTCTGACGGTGGATCCTCGGTCTCCTTCTGATGTCATCCTGCGGCCGGAGTCTCCGGCGAGAACTGGGAATCTCAGGACCGCCTTATGTACCACGCCTGACGTCGGAGGCGGGACCGGCATCGGGGGCGTTCCCCGCTGAAGATTGCTAGCTAGAATTTTTCTGTGGGGTCCTGGTGCCTGCCGGCTTCAGTCCTAATGGTGTAACCTGCTGCAAGAGCTGTTCTCGAAGATCTACTGTTACGGTAAGTTCTTACGTAACTGTACTTTCTTGCATAGTTCCTGTCCAGATTGTAATTATATCATCAATAAAGCGTTTCCATAATCCTATTCTATTGATATGTAGTTTTCTTTCATTGAAAACGTACTTCTGTTCAAAATAGCACTTATAACAGTTGAAAATACATGAGTAAATACAAAAAAGATGCAGACAGGATACTTTCAGAGTTTCAAAGTGCTGCTTTGAAGATTGATAGCAGGTCATGCACTAGGAGCTAGTGCATGCACCGCAGGAGTCCTTGTGACTTCATGCGGTGACGCACAATGCTCTGGGTCCGATTCTGTGCCTGCACCACTATTTAAAGTGCAAGTAGGAGCGGGTGTGTACCTCCATATAGAGAGTGTAAGCGGACATGCCATGCTCTACTACTATTAACCTGAGTGAGTAATATAAGTTTTGAAATATGAGCACAACGTGTAAATATATTGTGAGCTTGTGAAGATGCAGTTTACTTAAGGTTGTTTTTGTTTTGGACCTAGAAATGAGAGAAAGGGTTTAGAATTATATGAAAAAACTTAGTGACAAACATATAAACTTTACACAAACAGAAAAAGGTAAAAGCAGGACCTCATACAAGTGACTTACTATATATGAAATAGATGTCTGAATTTAGGCAGCTTAAAAGAGTGATACTTATTAATGGAAGGCTTCTATATGTGTTTTGTTTGGTTACAGTGAAACCAACTGGAAGTAGATGAAGGTGGTGAAGTAATACAGAGAAACTGTACACTATCAACAGAACAGACAGGTTAGGCTTATCAAGTACATGCGGTTCTATGGCAATTGAAGGCAATTGAAGGCACTGATCGAATCTAAAGCTACAGAAAAAGATCTTGGGATACTTATAAACAATAAGTTAAATTTTAAAGCACAAAAATCATCTCTTATTGCAAAAGCTAATAGGGTAATTGTCTCAATTAAAAGAAATATAAAAAGTAGAACAACTGAAGTTTTGCTGCCCTTATATTTGTCATATGTGAGACCTATTTTGGACTATGAATCATATGTATGGTCTCCTTGTAAATTAACAGAGATTAAACAAGTTGAAAAAGTACAAAGAAGATATACTAAATCTATATTTGGAATGAAACAATATTCTTACAATGATAGATTGGATAGATTGGGATTGCATAGTTTGGAGGTTAGAAGACAGAGAGGCGATCTTCTGTTCTGTTATGACATATTAAATAGTCCATTACTATTATTGAATTTAGACTTGGAATTTAAACATGATCAAGCAAATACTAGTGGACATAATTTACAGATAAAAACGAGTGATTTAGAACAGAGGATAGAAAATATTTTTATACTTTAAGAACAGCTTCACTCTGGAATAGGTTGCCAATAAAAATGATTCTAAGTAGCTCAAAGGAAAATTTCAAAAAGAATCTTGATATTTATATTTTGAATAAAGGGTCACTTGATTATTATAATTTGTCTTGATATCGGAGCTATTATGGGCTATGCCTTTTTTGCTCTGTTAGAACCTAGTGAATTGTTATAGTTACTTTTTGAATATTTTTAAGAGACAAACATTATTAATGTTACTTACAATGATGAAACAGAACCTCACATAAATTATTTACTATATATGGAATAGACATTAAAATTAAGGTAGTTTAAAGGAGTAGCACTTAATAATGAGAAGTTTTGTGTATGTGTTTGGTTTTGTTAAAGTGAGACATACTTGAAGTATATAAATATGGCAAAGTTTTACTGAAACAATATATACTGTTAATAGAATAAACAGGGGAGAATTTTGAGGCCTTTTGTTAAATATTCAAATTCACGAGGTTCTATGATAATTGCTTTATCGCGAGCATATTATTATGAGATAAATAGTGTTATCATTTGTATTTAGAGTGAAGAAATTGGATATACATAAAATGAATACATCCCATCTTGAATATTGAGGGTGAGCATACATTTAAAGAACTAACATACTAACACACTAATTGCCAGCAGATTAGGCCTTATGGTCTATCGAGTCTGCTCGAACCTCAGATCCCTAGTTGGGTGCTGAGGCCTTCCCCCCCTTGTGTTCCAGAAACCTCTATCATCCATACCCACCCCCCTGGCCAGGCCATCATCTGATACATTCACTTTCTGTGTCTGTCCCACCCTCTCTTGAAGCCCTCCACTGTGGATCTCTGAACCAGCTCGCTAGGCAGTGCATTCCAAGGGTCCACCACCCTGTCAGTGAAAAACCTCCTCCTCTTTCCACCCCTCACCCTTCCACCTTCCAACTTCAAACCATGCTGCTGGTGATACCTCCCTGCTTTAGTCTAAAGATCCCGTTCATGTTTATCCTATTTATTCCCTTGAGGTACTTGAAGACCTCAATTATGTCCCCCCGTCTCCCCTCTCCTCCAATGAAAACAGGCAGAGCTCCTCAAGTCTTTCCTCATACGTCAAATCCCCTAGTCCTCGTATCATCTTAGTTGCCCTCCTCTGTACCCTCTCCAGGAACTGTATGTCCCTCTTCAAATGTGGTCTCCAGTACTGTACACAGTACTCAAGGTATGGTCTAACCAGTCCATTGTACAGCGGCAGAATCACTTCCCTGCTCCTAGAGGTGATCCCCCTTATGATGCATCCCAACATCCTGTTTGCCTTGCTAGCCGCTCTCCTTCACTGCTCTTAAAAAACATTTGATAAAATGTATACATTTAATAATTTGAGTGAAATCAAATATATGGTGGAATAAATACGATTTATTTAACAGATACAGGTCAGCACTGAGGAAGGATATTTCTGAAATGTCTGCACAGCTTTAAAGACTGTATCTGATGTAGTTTTATGATGTGAATTTTTTTTTGATGAATATAAAGAATTAATTATACATTTACATGTGGTGAGTGGGTCATTTTTCTAGTCTGTCTTGAGAATCTTTTTAATTTTAATTGCTAGCATATTTCATATAATATGTTAATCTTTTTCTGCATACTAGACTAGGATAGAGATAAAAACAGTATGTTGTCTGCGTATGCTAGAATACTGCATGTATAATCTCCAGTTCTGAGTGACTCCCTATTTCAGAATTCAGGGTCTGTAAGTAAGACATTATTATAGATATTAAAGAGAGTAGGGGCCAGCAAGCAGCTTTGCTAATCCCCTCTATTAGTTTCAAAGTATTCTGTTAGATTTCCCTTATTACCTACCTGGATGGCTGTGTGAGTGTTAGTATATAGTAAATATATTGGGATAATAATGAGGGTTTAGCCCCTAAATTTATTAACATACTCCATAATGTATTACGGTTTATGGAATCAAAAGCCGCCTTAAAATCCACAAAATGTTTTCCTTTCCATGGTCTAAGGGCTTACTTCTGTAGCCCTCCCCCACCCAACCAAGGACAGCCACTGAACGAATTAGCCCTGTAGGGTCTAAGGACTTACTTATGCAGCCCTCCCCAGCCCAGCCAAGGACAGCCACCACTGGAATTAGCCCCACAGCTATGGACATGAAGAAGCCCTGAGTGCACTGTGTGCACTGGATCTTCTTGGCACTTTTTTGTGGTGCAGTAGCCTAATTTCATGGAGCTTAACTTTAAAGTCTGTTTAGAGGGAGCAGCTTACTTTACCTTATGTGAGCTGCGCTCCTTTCTTGCTCCCTCATAGCTGAATTTTTTGGACGGCATAGTAATCTGCTTTTAATGTAAATCCTGCAATTTAATTTTTTTTGTGTTGCTTGCATGCATGTGCAAGAAACACTTTTCGTTAGCTTCCTTCACAAGCAAGTTGTGGAGTCATGGCAGTGTTATGCTGAATGGCAGCAGTCCGTTTTGGGGCAGACCTCTGCCACAGCGAGTAGAGGAGCATGCTGTCAATGATGGCAGTTAATGAGCATGCCACTGTAATCAAAAAAACTGGCCGCTGCAATCAGGGAGTGCCCCTTCTCTACACAGTCAGCTGTTTTTGCTGCGGGGTGTCCCTGACTGCAGCAGCCAATCACAGCTGCATTGTGTGGTGTTTCCATGGAGACGGCTTCTCCGTTGGCCTCTCACAGTCCCCATGAAGCCAACAGAAAGCCTCTGCCCACCGTTCAGTGTGCCTTCCTGGTGAAAATTTTCAATAAATAAAAGAAAAACCGATGGGGGGTGCCCAATCCCCTTGTTAGCATGCACCCTACCCAGTTCATTAGCCAATGGGGTAGCCCAGTCCCCATCAGCATGACGTGCCCCCCATTTGTTGTGTGCTGAGGGGGTGCCCAATTCTCCTCAGCTAATGCACACTCCCCCCCCAAGCAAAAGCACTGTGTATGGCCAACGGTGTGCTCAATCCCCGTCAGCTCCAGCACCCCCCAAAAAAAGAAGCACCCAGGTGTGCTGGCTTGCTGGGGGCCCATCCCAGCATGTCAAAAAACATCCCACATCTTCTATATATGTTTAAAACCTGTAAAAACAGAAAACGGTCCCTCATGGTCTTTTGTGCCCCTTCCCCCAACCTGCATCAACCCACCTCCGCACACCCCATACCTACATCTGCAGCCTGGCACGACAATCTTTGGTGGACCGGGAACACGTCTGCACTCTTCAAAGCTGATCGCGAACTGAAGAAATGCATGTATGCTGTATAATGGCATAAATAGGGTTTTTCAACTTAGGAGGATATCTCAGCCATTTTTGTGAATTTTTTCACCAAAATTTCAACATGGAGTTCTTGGGACCCCACTTCATGAACTCAGTCTTTCAAAAAAAGAGGTGTGCAAGAACAAGGGGACACAATTTGAAGATAGAGGGGGGTGGCTCAGAGGTAATGTAAGGAAGTATTTTTTCACAGAGAGGGTTGTGGATGCATGGAACGGCCTTCTGGAGGAGGTTGTGGAGTCAAAAACAGTGGTTGAATTCAAGCATGCATGGGACAGTCATAAGGTAATTATAGGGGTTGGGGGTAGGAAGAAGTAGGCTGCTGGTTAACGAGGATCTGCAGCTTATCCATTAGGTAGGGAAATGGGCAGACTGGATGGCCAAGCGGTCCTTATCTGCCATCAAATTCTATGTTTCTATGTTTCAGTCACTGTCATTTTGTTATTCAGTCCCGGAAAGGTGATTTCGCGGTCACTGCATGGAACCACTTTTTGGGGCTGATTAATGAAAGAACAGTGTCACAGTTCATGTGGTAGGCCCCCAAAAACCCTATGTTGAAAATTTGGTGAAAAAATTCCCCAAAATGACTGTTTTACAAGCGTGCATTGCGCAGTTTCTGCGCACATTCGTAACTTCGAGAATTTTTAATATTTTCACTCCAGATTTTCAACATTACCATTTGACCACACCTCCTTATGAACAGTACAGTTGTCATTTTTCACATTTCTCCCAAAATGTGTTTTGGCACATGTAGCGCACAATGGCATGGTCAGTGTGCAAAATCAATGTTGGGACAGATTAAGAAAATCACAATAACAGTGTTCTTGAGCAGAGGTCTTAAAAATGCCTATGTTGAAAATGTGGTTACGAAAGTCCATAAAATGACTCTAAGTGTGTATTGTACAGTTTCCACGCACCCTGGTAACTTCAGGAATTTGTAATATTTTCACTCCAGATTTTCAACTTTGACATTTTTCCACACCTCCTTATGAAAAGTATAGCTGTCATTTTTCACATCCTGGCCAAAATTTGTTTTCACACTTCTGGCACAGAATAGCACAGTCGCTGTGGGAAATCAATGTTCAGGACAAATTAAGAAAATCACAGTGACACTGTTCATGAGCAGAGGTCCCAAAATGCCTATGTTGAAAGTCTGTATAAAAATCACAATAATTACATCACGGTGTGTGCTAGCAGTTTCTATGCATGCTCATGACTTCACCAGTTTTTTATATTTTTATTCCAGATTTTCAACATTACCATTTTTTTACACTTCCTCATGAACAGTACAGCTGTCATTTTTCACATCCTGTTTGAAATGTGTTTTTGCACCTGTGGCCCCAAATGGCGCAGTCACTGTGCAAAATCACCTTTCAGCTACGAACTGATAGTGTCACTGTTCATGTGGTGGGGTCACAAAAAAACCATGTTGAAAACTTGGACTACAAATACCAAGAATGCCAGGGCGTTAGGGTTTCCGACCATAACGCCCTACCTTGTTGGGACTGACAGGCGTCAGGGATTTGACTTGGGATTGTTGACAATAATGCTCATGCCATTCCACCCCCACCCACACCCTGCAGCCAGTGACAGGCATCGAGATGCGCCTTGGACTCTTTGGCCCCAGAGTTCACCTCATTCTCTTATACTATGGGCAGACTGGATGGGCCTTTCGGTCCTTCTCTGCCATCAACTTCTATGTTTCTATGTTCTATACTGCACCCATTTCAGCATATTTCCTTATGGAATGAGGTAAGTGTAAAACCTGAATACCCAAGGCACACCTCCACACTTGACAGTGTCTGCAGGGTAGGGTGGGGTGAAATATCGTGACTGTTATGGGTGACAACCCAAAGGCACATCTCAATGCCTGTCTGTCTCTGCAGGGTGGGGGTGGAGCTGGCATCAGTGCAGTACTTCACTGCCATTCCTATACAGCATCTGTCTAACTCCTGCACTTCCACTGTTAGTGCCAGCAAGCAACCATTTGGCATTGACAAATGCTTGTACATAAAATGGGCATCATAAAACATTATAAAAATAACAACATCATTAATCGATAAAACCCAACAGTTTAAACTATATAAATTACAGAGTCAGCCTAAAAGCTACTATAAGTCAAGCTAAATAAATGTGCTTTCAATGTGATTTTAAAACTCTGGATGGTCAGGCAGTCTTGCACCGGCGAAGTAAAGAATTTCACAGGGTCGGGGCCACAAAACTAAAAGACCTGGCCCAGATGTCTTAAAACGGACCCTGGGAATCTCTAGCAATCCCTCATCAGTGGATTGGAGACGGCGGAGGAGGTAGTAAAGGCAAAGGAGACCTTCCAAGTAACTAGATCCCTGATCATGTAGGGCTTTATATGTCAGCAAACCGACCTTGAAGGTGATCCACCACTGTACTGGCAGCCAGTGCAGTCCACGGAGCACAGGCGTTATATGACTGGTCCTACAAGAACCCATCAATAGCCTGACTGCCACATTCTGCACTAGCTGCAGGTGGCAGATATCAGTAGTCAAGGCAGGAGGTACCAAAGGCGTGGACCAAAGCTGGAAGATCATCAGAAGGAACCAAATGTTTCACCTGGGTGATATTCCTCAGATGGTAAAAAGAGGTTTTGACTACTGCTACCACCTGAGATTTCTGGGTTAGGCCATCATAAAAAATAACGCCCAAGTTCTGCACCAAGTCTGAGGCAGTCAGCTGTACACCCCAAAGCCACAACCCAGAGGGTAATCCTGCCGACATACCCACCTCTCGATGATCTGGGTCCACAACCAGCACCTCAGTTTTAGCTGGGTTCAACCTAAGCAAACTCGCACTCATCCAGTTTTGGATCTCGGTTAGACAGTTGTTAAACACTGAGAGGAACACATCCTGATCGGATACAAAGGACATGTACAGCTGCGTATCATCTACATAGCAATGAAAACTCAAACCGTACCACCTAATGATCTTTCCCAACGGCAGCATATACACTGCAAACAACATGGGAGACAGAATGAAACCCTGCAGTACCCCACAGTACAGGGGGATAGGGGCTGAGGAATAAACTCTAGACTGCACTCTCTGAGTCCTACCCTCGAGGAAAGATCGAAACCATCCAACAGTATCCCATGGTCAACAGTGTCAAATGCTGCAGAGAGATCGAAAAGGGCCAAGATGGAATGGGTCCCACAATCTCTTGCTATCAGGAGGTCATTTAGTACCCGAACAAGGGCCGTCTGAGTTCTATGTCCCTTTCTAAATCCTGACTGGAGAGAATCATAGACATTGTGGCTGGTCAAATGGTCATCCAACTGCGAGGCAACCACCTTCTCAATAACTTTACCCACAAAGGGCAGGTTACAGACAGGTCTGTAGTTCGCCAAACAGTCTGGGTCCAGGGAGGGTTTTTTAAAGACAGGCCAAACAACTGTCTCCTTCAAGGGATCCAGAAAGATTCCCCTCTCCAGTGACCTCCAGACTAGACTGGCAAGGACCGAGCTAGATTTCTCTACGTATCCTACTAGGAGGAGTGTGGGGCCAGGATCCAAACTACAGCAGGTTGGTCACAACGTCTGGATGCCCATCAATGTCAGTGATTGCAGGTCGGCGAAAGTCAGATCAAGTAAACTGAGGGACTGGCATCTCCTGCCGACCACTGCAGCTCCCATTAGAGGGGGCCAGACAGATGCCAGATCTGATTGTGGTAACCTTATCTGAGAAGAACTGAGCAAACTCATCACACCGTTCTTGTGAAAAAGTTCCCACAGGATGAAGACAGGTTGGATTGCACAATCTGTCCACAGTCTGGAAGAGCTGAGCTGGTTGATTCTGCGCAGTAGCAATCTCCCTGGACAGGAATTCTGCCTTCTTATGGGTGATTGCCGATTGATAGGCCACATAATGGTCCATCAATCTACGTCTGTCACACACTCCAAATCTGACTTCCGCCAGCTCCTCTCTAGCCTTTGTCCCACTCTCTTCAACTCCTTCAAGGTCTCATTAAGCCAAGAAGATCCTGAATGAAGAGTGAGGGAATGAACACGAACTGGAGCTATGGAACCTAGGGCTACCACCACCACCTTATTATAGGCAGTACTAGATCCCCTGGATCCATGCATTCAGCCTGTATACCCGATAGATCCAGCACTGCTATTAGGCCATCGGGGCAACGCCTCTCAAAGGGCAATACTGATCCATTTCAATAGGGGCAGGCCTACTGAGGGAGCCACGAAAATGAACACTGGTTCCTTCACATGTGCATGGTAGATATCCACCTCCCTGATCAGTGTATTGGTCTCCCCACCCCCGGTACTGGTACTGGTCCCCCCAATGTGATGGGTACTAGGTCCCCCCCCCCAGGTGTAGAGCTCTGGGCACCCCCCAGGTGCATGGGAAAATGGTCTCACAAGATGCAGGGCACTGACCCCCAATCAGGGGCAGCGACTAGTCCCACCCCAGGTTCAGAGACTGGCCAGTCATCCCTCAAGTAGTGTGTACTGGTCCCAACCCCATTGTCAGGCTACTGGCCCCCTCATCATGTAGTGTGTACTGGTTCCCAGCTCAGTGCCAGTGAACTGGTCCCATGACCTTCATGTGCAGCACACTGGTCCCCCCCTCCCCATGTGCATGGTTCTGGTCCCCCCAGTGCATGGTACTGGGCCCTTCCCCAACCCCCTCATGTTCAGGGTACTGTCCCACCTCATCTCCCCAAAGGTGCTAGTATCTGCCACCTCACCCCCAGATGCAGGATTCTGGATCAGCCCAATGAGCAGGGTATTGCTTCTCCCCTTCTCCATGTACTGTACAGTCCCCACCCAAAGTGACAGGTACCCCCCCGCAGTGTGTGGGTGTCTGGTGACTCAACACCCAGGTGTACTGGGAAATGGTCCCTCATGATGTAGGGTACTGCCCCCCATTAGGGAAAGTGATTGTCCCCCCCCCCAGTTTCCCATCATCATCACCCAAGTATTGTGTACTAGTCCCCATCCCAGTATCAGGTTACTGGCACCCCCACCACCCCCACTTGCAGTGTACTGGTTACCCTCCTCACTTTCCCCATGTGCACAGTTCTGGTTCCCCAGGTGTATGGTACTTCGCCATTCCCCAACCCCACCATGCTAATGGTATTGTCCCACCTCACCTCCCCACCGGTTTTGCTACTGGTCCCCTCCCTCAGATGCAGGATTCTAGTTCAATCCAACTAGCAGTGTATTGCTTCCCCCTCTCCCATGTAGTGGTACCGCCCCCCTCAGGTGATGGGTACTCGCCCCCACCCACTGGGTGCAAGTGCCTAGTCAACCCCCATGGGGAAATGGTCAGCCAAGATGCATGGTACTGGCCCCCAATTAGGGGCAGTGTTTGGTTCCCCCCAAGTTTCCCATCATCCTCCAATTAGTGTATTCCCTCCCCAGTGTAATGTTACTGGCACCCCCACAGAGCAGAGCAACAACAGAGGGAGACAGACCGTGAGGAGCGTGAGTGCCAGCAAGCTGCAGAGGAGAAGAGAGAGCAAGAAGACAGAGAGGCAGAGGAGAGGAGAGAGAGGAGTGCCAGTGGCAACACGAACTGGAGAAGCTACGACTCCGACCAGCAGCACCAGAGCAGGTAGGTGGCTTGGGTTTAACTGGGACTGCAGGACTGGGTTACAAATTGAACTCTAAATTAATAGTTGAGTTTAAGGAAGGGGACGACATGGATACCTTTTTAAATTCTTTTGCAAAAGTTTGTATTCGGCCTAAAATTCCTAGAATGTCCTGGAGCTTCCAGTTATCCACGCTACTTACCGGGAAAGCTCAGGTTGCATTGGGTCAAATGAACAATGAGGACAGTGACGATTACAGCAAGTTAAAAGCTGCACTGTTAAAAAAGTTTGAATTAACTGCTGAATCATACAAAGCTAAATTCCATAAGCTCAGGAGAAGCCTTGATATGAGCTATGAGAAGCTAGCCACAAAACAACGTCAGTTTTTAAAACATTGGTGGGAAGGAATTGAGGCAACCTGTGTTGATAAAATTGAAAATGTGATCTTATTAGAACAGTTTTATTGGGCATGTCCAGCAGAGCTAAAAACCTGGCTAGAGTACTGAGATAAAAACACAGTGCAAGAGGCTGCTGAACTCTCGGACCGCTATGCCAAGAGCAGACCTGCTCTGAGAATGAGTGGGGTGGTCATGACAGGGCAGAAAGGGAAAAGTGTGCCTTCAGGGCAGCTAAACCCCTCACTGCCTCCACTGAAACCAGTTAGCCCCAGGTTTCAATGAAAAGACTTATCTGAAGTAAGAAATGCATTTTGGCTGTGTAAGGAAACTGGGCATATTGCCAGACAGTGCCCCAAAAAGGCAAGCCAAAATACACAACAGGGTGCTAGAAAAGAAGTGGATTGTTTGTGTGTCCCTGAGAGCATGCCAGTGAACATGAGGGAACACATGCACCCAGTCATAGTAAATGGTGTACAGATGCAGGGGTTAAGGGACACAGGGGCATCCCTGACATTGGTAAAGGGGGGATCTGGTACAGCCTGGTCAGCTTATACCCAATAAATACGTAACTGTACAAGGGTTTACTGGTGAAGAGAAAACACTGCCACTCACTATTGTTCTCCTGGACTGGGGTGAAACAGGGGGAACTGTGCAACAGGTGGCTGTAGCCAACACATAAGCAGTGGATGTGATCCTGGGTAACAATCTCCAGGAGGGGGTGGTATGTGCAGTTACCCATAGCCAAGCAGCAAGGGAAAATAGCAGTTCCCTGAACCCCACAGAAACCAGTGTGGAAACCACTGCAAGGCTGGTTCCCCAGCCTGTGTCTCCAGATGGGGAGACTGATAAAAAGGGGGTAGAAATTTCTGCAGTAGCAAGTAGCCACACAGCTACAGAGGGTTATTCTGAAGAGGGAGGGGTGACCCCTTGTCAGGATTAACAGTGATCCTGAGGGCCCTGATTCTAGTGCTAGGGACCCTCGTTTAGCGACTGAAGGGGACCTGTCCCATGCCTTGGGATTGTGTGAGGGGTTTGCAGCTGCTCAGAGGGGTGACCCTAGTTTAGAGAAGCTGAGGGCTTGGGCAGACTTGGACAGCACACAGGGAGGTGATGGCAGACATAACGTTTATTGGGAAAATGGACTTATGTATACTCAGGCAGAACAGACAAAGGGAGGGATGCTAGGCAGGCAGCTTGTTGTTCCCCAGGGGTATCGTGAACAGTTGCTCAAAACTGCACATGATATTCCCTTGTCTGGTCATCTGGGAATCACACGCACATTGCAGTGGTTAGCCCAGAATTTCTACTGGCCTAACTTCACCCAGCAGGTGAAGGAGTATTGCAGGTCTTGTCACCAGTGCCAAGAAATAGGGAAGGCAGGCAAGAAAAACCAAGCCGCCCTGATTCCATTGCCCATAATGGAGGAGCCAGTCCAGAGGGTGGGAATGGACATTGTGGGGCCTTTAAATACCCCCAGCTCCTCAGGGAAGAGATCCATCCTGACTGTGGTGGATTATGCCATCCAATACCCAGAGGCAGTCGCCCTGTCCTCACTGAGGATGGACAAAGTGGCAGATGCCTTACTTGGGATTTTCTCCCGTGTTGGGTTTCCACAGGAGGTAATCACTGATTGAGGGGGTTCCTTCATGTCGGACCTGATTAAATGTTTATGGGAGAAGTGTGGGATGGTGCAGAGATGCATGACACCATATCACCCACAAGCCAATGGACTTGTGGAACAATTCAACGGTACCCTAAAGGCAATGCTCCGGGCATTTGCTGAACAGCATGGGAGGGACTGGGAGAAATACCTTCCCCACCTGTTGTTTGCATACAGGGAGATGCCCCAAGAGTCAACACGATTTTCCCCCTTTGAACTCTTGTATAGATGCTGTGTATGTGGGCCCATAGACTTGGTCCAGGAGGACTGGGAAGGCAAGCACACCACCCAGGGAACTCCCATTGTGGATTGCGTCTTTAGGTTTAGGGAAAGGCTGAAGGAGCTTATGGGGATAGCCCAGAGCAACCTGGCAGCTGCCCAACAGAAACAGAAACTGTGGTACAACTGCAGAGCCAGAGCTTGCTCGTACATGGTGGGTCAGGAAGTCATGGTCCTTATTCCGGTCCGGAAAGACAAGCTGCAAGCTGAGTGGACAGGACCGTACAAAGTGGTTAGAAAGGTAAATGATGTGAACTACATTGTGGAGTTACCTAACAGAAGACAGACAGAAAGGATGTACCATGTCAACATGATGAAGCCATATGCAAATAGGGCTGACATGGTGTTTGCAATGTATAGTCATGGGGAGGGGACGGATGAAGAAGACCCCCTTCTAGATTTTCTGGAAGAAAGTAAGCGGGAGTCCTCTGTGGAGGCAGTAAAATTGTCTCCCCAACTGGCCCCAGACCAGGTCCAGAAAGTAAGAGAGGTTTTAGCAGACTTTGACCCCTTGTTTAGTGCCAAACCTGGACTAATCCCCTTAGTGACACACAATGTGGAGACAGGGACACAGACGCCCATACAGCGGACAGCATATCGGGTGTCAGAGGCTGTCCAAAAGGACATTAGGAGGGGAGTGGAGGAGATGCTGGATTTAGGGGTAATCCAGAGATCCCACAGCCCCTGGGCTTCACCCGTAGTCCTTGTGCCCAAGCCAGATGGCTCAACTCATTTCTGTGTGGACTATCATGGACTGAATGCAGTCACAAAGTCTGACACCCACCCGATGCCCCGGAAGGATGAACTCCTGGACAAGTTGGGAGGGGCGACCTACCTTACAACTATTGACCTGACCAAGGGGTATTGGCAGGTAGAATTGATAAACAGAGCTAGGGAGAGGTTGGCCTTCATCACTCCAATAGGTTTATTTGAGTTTATAGTAATGCCTTTCGGAATGAAGAACACCCCAGCCACTTTCCAAAGGTTGGTGAACCAGGTGTTAAATGGTGCTGAGAAGTATGCCATTGCGTATTGCCATCTTTAGTACCAGCTGGGAGGAACACCTATCCCACCTTAGGGAAGTGCTGGACAGGATACAGAGGGCTGGGATCACTGTCAAAGCTGAGAAGTGCCAAGTGGCCATGGGGGAAGTGGCATACCTCGGGCATGTGGTAGGCCGGGGACAGCTCCATTCTAACCAAATAAAGATAGAGGTGATCCAGGTGTGCCCAGACCAGAAACCCAGAAGCAGGTCCGCAACTTTCTAGGGACATCAGGGTACTACAGGAAATTTGTATCCAACTACAGTGCCCTGGCTGCTCCCCTATCTGACCTGACAAAGAAAAAGATGCCAAAGAAAATTAACTGAGGCCCAGCCTATGAGGAAGCCTTTACCAGACTGAAGGAGGCACTGTGCAGTGCTCCTGTTTTGACAAGTCCTGACTATAGTAAAACCTTTATAGTTCAGATGGACGCCTCAGCCGTGGGTATTGTGGCAGTACTGAGCCAGACGTCCAGCCAAGGGACAGATCACCCAGTAGTGTACCTGAGCAGGAAGCTACTTCCCAGGGAGCAAGCATACTCCACGGTGGAAAAGGAGTGTCTTGCCATAGGGTGGGCCCTAAAGAAATTAGAGCCATACTTGTATGGGCAGCATTTTGTGGTGCAGACTGACCACAACTCCCCGGTTTGGCTGATGCAGATGGGGAAAAACAATGGCAGACTACTAAGATGGAGTCTTGCTTTACAAGGGTATGATCAGGAGGTGGGATCCTGGTGCTCAAGGTCAAGTCAAGAGCACCCATAATAAAATCTTTAGGAAAATTAGAAGCCTTGAAGTTATTGTTAAGATGGTAATCAATAGCAGTCAAACCCAAGTTGTGTCAAATGTTAGTATAGAGGCTGACTACATCAATAGTCAGCCACAAGAAATCAGAGGACTAGACCAATGCCTCTAGTTTCTGCAGAATATCCATAGAATCCCTAATGTAGGATGGCTGGTCAACTACCAGCTGTTTTAGAAAATGATCAACAACGATAGATAATTTCTCTATTAAAGACCCATTACTAGAAATAATATGCCTACCGGGGGGGTTGGTCTGGTCCTTGTGTATCTTAGGTAGGACATAAATAGTGGGGGTTATGGATGGCTAACCCTCATATAGAAGTAATCTTTTTCAGATATTTCCCCATATTTTAAGGCAGTGTCCAGAAAAGAGTCACATTTCCTTTTCAAGTCCTCTGTTAGATCTTCAGTTAACCTTCGATAACTTTCCTGATCATCCAACTGTCGGTAAATTTCAGCCTCATAATTATGTTTCTCTATCAAAATAATTCCCCCCCTTATCTACTTGTTTGAATTCTATATGATCCATTCTCCTAAGTTCAACGAGTGCTTGAGTTTCTTCCTGTGTAAGATTTGATTTCTGTCTGTCCCATTTCCTTGTAAATATTTTCTTAAACTCTTGCATCACAAGTGTTTGATAAGTAATCAAAAATAAAATACATCATAAAGGCACAGAACAAGACTGGGAGGCTAATGACAAATGCCAAAGGTGAAGCTAACATACTGAATCAATTGAAAAGCAGTGGGGACAGGCTTAATTTCTTGTTACAAAAAGAATCTAGATGGATTTATACGCTTAAGACCTTTGCCCCTTTGGGCCTTAATGACTGTTTGGATATTACACCATATAGATTTGCTACTCTACTGCTAGTTTCCCTTTTGGACCCTAGAAAAAACCTTTCTAAAAAAAAAAAAAAAATAGTAAACTATCCATTTGCTGACTTGCGGAGTGTATTATTCATTTTTGCCATTTTGGCTTTATGCCTGGAATTTTTCAGGTTGATGGTTTTAAATTTTTAGCTACCATAGTGAAGTACTATTATACACCCTGCAAGCCATTTCATCTGGTACTGTGATGTTGGTATCCTTGTCTAATTAACTTTATTCATTTATTTTGCTTACTTTATTTATTTTTGAGTCAGTATGTTAACTTGACCTTTGACATCTGTCATTAACCTCGCAGTCTCGTGCTGTGCCTTTATAGTGTATTTTATTTTTGAATTCCTTTAGTTAAAATGTTGTTTAATGTCATAAATATCACTGAATGGTGTTTGCTATATGAGGTCCCTGTTGTTGCTCAATGATATATATTTCTATGTATTAATATATTTAGCTGCTCTTTGTGCATTGTCACTTTAAGGTTTTGGAAATAAAAGGAAGACCCTGAGCACCAGGATCCCGCCTCCTGATGAAGTGTCCCAGAGAGGACACGAAGTGCTGGGGTAGTGTGCTGCGGGTTTTTATTGCTCCCATGCTATGAAGTTTGGCGTGCTCATTTCTGACGATATGAGTGCTTTTACGGTTGTGTCTTTTCTTTGTTGCATTAAGTACCTGCTAATTTCATGCAGTGCTAAGGCACCTGTGTTTGAGCTCATACAGATAATAGATGGTAAGGACAGTTACAAATTATGTAGGAAGCAGGTAGACAATATAATACAACAATTAGGGCACAGTGCAGACAATTACAACTTGTAAAATGAATACAACAAATAGGAATGCACAGATCTAAGATACCATATTACAGACGGTACAATAATGCGACACTACAGTCATAGTGCAATAATGTTCCGAGTGCTAGGCTCAAAATCAGTAAACAAGTGCAACTGAAGGAGTAGGGGTGGAAGTGGCTAAGAAGTGCTGTAAGGAGGTGTAGTGGAAAAGAAGGAGGGGGGAAGACAGTCAAATCTATTCAAGGACGGCCTTCTGCACCCTCCATTCCAACTAAGATACTCAACAATGGTAGGGTTGTTGAAAGTAATTCTCAAATCCTTGAAAAACTTAGCTCCCATTTTGTCACTGCTGGAATAGCCTTCGACTCCTCACCTTATGCAGGCCATGGGAATAATCATGCCAATCCCGAGCAATCCCTAGGGTCCTCCTCCCATCCCTTCAAGCTGTGGCACCGGAAGGCACCTTACCTCACTCACCTCATCTCTACCTGTCCCCAACTGAATCCAACTCACTATTGAGTGCCACACCAGGATTCACTTCCTCCTCCTCCTCTGGGAACCTCTACTACTCCCTTTTGGGTTTCCCTCATGGAGGACCCCCACATTCGTCTCAGTCACTGCACTGATTGTCCCTGTGGGATAATTCTGCCCAGACACTGCAGCATACAAGTTATGTAGGGGTATGGGTTGTGGAACAGGCTTTTGCTCCACAACTCTGTAACTCCCAGGACCCACCTTGTTAAACTGATCCTCCTTCCTGGCACCCTCTGAGACAGTGGAGGTGTACTAGGTGGTGCCTGTGTTTGGTAAGTAGATCCTCTTAACCCAAGCCGTCAACCTCCTCCCTCAGTCCGGTGAAATGCATGCAGATGGGGCAGCACTGAATACTCCAGAAGGACTTTTGTAAACTGTGCAGTGACAAAGAGGACGCTCATTACCTGAACAGGAATTCCTCTGTGACACCTGTGTAATTTTTTAAACAGCCTCCAAGGAAGGAAAGGGGAGGGATCATAATTTGTCCTCAATGAGCTAGCTGCAGAGTCCAGTGTCATGAAGAGCTGAGGTGTCTTGCTCCTTACCTCCTGACACACCAGTAACCCGAGTTTGGGAAGAGAGTTGGGTCATTCGGGGATTGGCCAGGGGAGGAAGGGAGGATCAAGCCCCCTGATGGATGATTCCCTTGGGGGGGTGTAGGGCTTACCTGGAGGTGTCCAGGTGATAGTGCAGTTTAGGCACAACAAGACAATCCAAACACAGGTGTTTAAGAAGGCGGATCTTGTCCATTATGCTACTATATGTGGGCAGCAACTGAAGGGGCAGCTACTGCAGAAAGATGACAGTCAGCCAATCAGGGACTCTGATTCTTGGACCTCATTGTATAATTGTTATTATTCTATGGCAGTCAAGGTTATCTGCAAGTAAGTGTTTTTTTTTTTTATCCCAACAGCAGTATGACTGATTGCCTGCCAGCCTCTTCGCTTTCTGTCTCCTCTGTGTTAGTTCATGATCACCCCCCACACACACACACACACACACACACACACACAAAACTGCTCAGTGCCAGGGCCGTGAGACAAAGTGAGTAGGGTTAATGGGATGCTGGGATGTATAAGGAAAGCGAGCATGACAGTGGCCACCCAGAGTTTTCTTTCCTGTCACCCCCAACTGTAGCTGCCCCATTGCCCATTCTCCACCCTCAGTGCAAAGACGATAGAGTGAGAGACAGCATCATCACTCTTCTGCACCTGCACCATGGCTGAAATGTCCTGTGAGACAGCAAGAGAGAAAACATTGGGATGTTGTTGTCTGTGGCCTCCCCTTGCTTCCCGGTACAGAGCAGTGCTACAGTTTGTGTGCAGGAGAGACCTGTGTATTTGCTGTGTGTCTCTCTCTCTCTGTCTCTCTTAGTGTATTTTTCTTTGGAAACCTCTGTGCTGCTTTCCCACCTCCCATACAACAAGTTCCCTATGTCTCATTCTGCCAACCCCCCCAATCCCAGTGAGAGAGAGAGAGAGTGAGAGAGCGCAAATGAGTTCCCCCAGATGTTCAAGAATGGAGCTCATGCTTAGAGAGAGAGAGACATAGAGAAAGCGAGACAGGAAGAGTAACAGTGAGAGAGAGAAAGAGAGAGAGAAACAGAGATACGGGGGAAGCAGCATTGAAGAGACAATGTGTGCTGTGTCCTCTCTGTGTGTCTGTGGATAGAAATGTGTTAGGGAGGACACAGTGGGGAACTGCACATGCAAGCAACATGTGCTTGTGTGTCTCTCTCTGTCTGTCTGTAATTCATAAGAGAAAGAGTCACAGACATAGAAACAGAAATTGTCCACAGATAAGAACTGCCTGGCCCATCCAGTCTGCCCGTAATCCCTTGTACTGGATTACTGCTTCTGACTCACTCACTGTTGTACCTCTATGGTTCCCCTATGCCTGTCCCAAGAATGCTTAAATCCATTCATAGTACTTGCCCCCACCACCTCCTGAGGCAGACCATTCCACACGTCCACCACCCTCCCTGTGAAGAGCTTCCTCACATTCCCTCTTAACCTCCCACTTTCCAATTTCATGTCATGTCCCCTTGTTCTTGTGCTCTTCCTGTATTGCAAAATGCCCCCCCCCCGCACCTTGTTTATACCCTTGAGGTACTTGAATGTTTCTATCATATCCCCTCTTTCTCTCTTCTCTTCCAGTGAGTACATATTGAGGTCCCTTCATTTCTCCTCATAAGTCTTGTGTTGCAAGCTCTGTACCATCTTATTCGCCCTTCTCTGGACCATCTCCAGCCTGTTAATATCCTTACGAAGGTGCAACCTCCAGAACTGCACACAGTACTCCATGTGAAGCCTGACCATGGTTTTATACAATGGCATCACTACTTCCCTCCTTATGCTGGTGATACCCCTGCCTATGCACCCAAGCATGTTACTAGCCCTCCCTGCTACCTTAGTACTTTGATATTTTCAGATCATCTGAAATAAGAACCCCAAGGTCCCTTTCCTTCTTTGTGACTGCCCCCATCGTGTACCTTTCTCCCGGGTTTCTGTGTCCCAGGTACATAATTTTGCACTTTTTTGAATTAAACTTCAGTTGCCAATCCTCAGACCATTTTTCAAGCTTCCCTAGGTCCTTCTTCATTTTCTCCACCCTCTCTGGGGTATCCACTATGTTACAGATCTTGGTGTCATCTGCAAGCAGGCAGATCTTTTCATTCAGCCCTTCTGCAATGTCACTAATCAAGACATTAAACAGAACTGGCCCCAGGACCGATCCCTGTGGCACCCCACTGGTCACACCCTCTCTCCAGACTGCACTCCATTTACCACCACTCTCTGCCTCCTGTCTGTTAGCCAGTTTCTAACCCAGTTTACCACTCTTCCCCCATGCCCAGCCTACCCAGCTAGTTTATCAGCCTCCTATGTGGGACGGTGTCAAAGGCTTTGCTGAAATCAAGGTAAGTGTTGTCCACTGCCCCACCCTGATTTACGTCCTCTGTCACCCAGTCAAAGAAATCAACCACATTTGTCTGACATGATCTCCCCACTGTGAATCTATGTTGCCTATGGTCCTGGGCTCTGAAGGCTTCTAGATGTCCACTATTCTTTCTTTAAGCAAAGTTTCCATGATGTTCCCTACTACTGAGGTGAGGCTGACTGGCCTATAGTTCCCCGCCTCCTCCCTACTGCTGGATTTGTATAGAGGGACCACATGTGCCCTTCTCCAATTCTCTGGTACCACCCCTGTGTTGAATGACTCAGTGAACATGGCTGCCAGAGGTACTGCTATCTCCCTTCACAGTTCTCTTAATATCCTTGGGTGTATGCCATCTGATCCCATCGCTATGTCCACCTTCAATTTAGTCAGCTCCTGCAGGACTCTTTTGACAGTGAATGAACTATTGTCCACCTTTTCACCCCCTTGGCAACTGCTGTACTGCTGTGGCCCTTGCCCTTCCCCATCTTCTGTGAATACTGAACAGAAAGACACAGTGGATGTCTGGGGGTGGGGGGCACAAGACAGTTCTTAGGCATGGTACTATCACTTCCAAATACCTAAACAGCACATATAAGCAAGCAACATTCGCCATTGACAAATGCTTGTTTAACTATTTACTTGTACAGATTGGTTGCTTTCCCTACCTAGTCCCAGACTCGGGCACCCTGCTACTAGACCTATCCCTCCCCCCCAGACCCTGCCCTGTAGTGCAACTCCTCCCCCTGCTTTAAGCCCCCAACTCTCTCTTTATTTTTTGTTTGTTTTATCTTGATTCTTTTTTCCCTATTTAAAGGACTAACCCCTCTGTCTCCTTTCCTTTCCAGGGTCTGAGGGCTTACTTCTGTAGCCCTCCCCAGCCCAGCCAAGGACAGCCGCTGCTGGAATTAGCCCCGCAGGTATGGGCACGGAGGAGCCATTAGTGCACTGTGTGCACTGGATCTTTTGAACTTGGTGCCTTTTTGTGGTGCAGTAGTCTAATTTCGTGGAACTTAACTTTAAAGTCTGTTTACAGGGAACAGCTTACTTTACCTTGCATGAGCTGCGCTCCTTCCTTGCTCCCTCATAGCTGAATTTTTTGGCCCACCCCCCCCACCCCCTCCATTTATTAAATACTCCTTGACTCCACCCAATGCCCTATCTTATTGGTCTCTGGTATTAAAGGGTGGGGCCTGTAACTGTGGGCAGTGCTAGAGCCTGCAGTCTACTGTGTTTGCTGCCTCTGTCCTGCTGGAAAATAGTTTCTTTTTTTTTTTTTGCCTGCTGGGTCACCAGTAACTCAGCCCTTGGGCATGGCCCCTCTGTACCCCCACCTCTGGCAATCACCAGGCTTCTCCACAGTCACTCCTGGCTTGCCCCCCAGAGGGTGGGGCTGTGGAGCTGCTCCCCTACCAGCTCCGCACTACAAATATTTGGTCGGGAGAGCACTGGCACCGGAGGCTAATTGGGACCCAGAGAGAAGGGCACCATGGAGGCGACCCAGCAGCATTTTTCACCAGTAAGGAGGAAGGGGACGTGCAATGATGACCAGTGTCCACCCCGCCCTGAAGTCTTGCTGGCGTCGGTGCGTTGTGGCGAACCCAGCCTCCGCTCAGTGCCACTTGTGCACCAAACACACAACCCCCCCCCTCTCTCCCGGAGAAGGAGAGCAGTCTTGGGGATGCTCAATCCTTCTCCACCTGGCCGGCCCTCTGACAACCCGAGCCCATTCCCAAACCCAGGTCGCCGGCGTCGCAAGCGGAAATCCAACTGCTGCACAAACGGGCTGGCTGAAAATATTAGTTTCTCTTAAATCATCATACAGTCCCCATTCTACCTGCTCGTCCAACTGACTTCTGTCTGTTGCAGCATTGCTCTGGATTACTTCACCCCTCCTAATGCTGCTTCTCTGGGCTTTTCTGCAGGCATGAGGGAACTTAACCTTTTCCAATCTGCTGCCTCTCCCCAGGCGACTTAATAGCTATATCGAGTACAAAACTGGTTCTCCACCTCACTAGGTATTACAGCACATCTAAATGCTTATCCCAACTTAGGACCATCCTCTCCTTCCTGATCACTGCTACCTGGATTATTGTCCTCTCCTTATCTCTGGCAGGTGATGTTGAAACCAACCCTGGCCCAGTCACTGCAGGGCTCCCTCACTATCCGGTTGGTTGTTCCCCCGGGCCCCATTCCAGGGGACTAAAGATTGGCAACCTTAATATAAGAAGCTTGGTAGTTAACCATGCTGAACTTGTAGCTTGGACTGCCACTCAAGTGCCTGATCTACTTGCAATCACTGAATAATGGCTTAAGCCTACTATCCCTGACCCTCTGTGTGCCTTCCCTGGATACATGTTCTGGGTTGATTGGCCCTCATCTAAAAGAGGTGGCAGCCTGGCACTATTTTAGAAGTCTCACCTTAATCTAGCCCTAATACCACGCCACTCATTTGTGTCCTGTGAGGTACGTCATGCACTGCTTATGCTGGGTGACTCCAAAAAGCTGCACATTGTTTGCACCTACATGCCCCCAGTTTCCTGCAAACATGGGCTCGAGGAGTTCCTGGCTTTTCTCCCTCAAGCCACAAAAAACAACAAAGTGATTTGTCTAGGTAATTTCAATCAGGATTGGCTCACCCAAACTTCCCTTTCCTTGACTCTAATATAAGCAAGGCCAACCTAACCCAGCTGATCTTGGTGCCTATGAGACATTCCAGCAATGGTGACAGACACACCCTCCTTGACTAGGTACTCACCAACAGGCTGGACAGAATCTCTTCCATGGCCATGCTACCAGACTCCATTAATGACCATTCACCTGTTACCTGTGTCTGGGATGCCTGTCCCTCCCACCCACCCCAATTATCACCATGTCTGACTTCTCTGCCCTCGATACATCAGCTTTTCTAAGGAATCTTCAGCATGTTGACTGGTCCCCCATATTCTCTATGGATAACATTGACTTGGCTGTGGAATACTTTGCCAACACCTCTGCACTTCTTGCAGTCCAAGCGCATTCCTTCCATTAGGTGAAGGGTGTGGGGCCTGCCTACCAAATGGTTAACTAGACCTCTTCTCTGTATGCTTAAAGCATGGGACAAACTCTGGACTAGATGGAAAACCTCCTCCCTTCTCTCTGACTTCATTGCTTATCACTCCCTTTCATAGTTCTTGTAAGAATGCAATATGTACTGACAAAAGCAATTACTACAGAGGCCTTCTTCATGCCACCTCTAGTAACCTGAAAAGGTACTGGGCTCAAATAAACCAAATAATGGGACGCACCACGTCCCAAACTCCCCATGACTTTCTGATAGATAATGTCTCCTGTAACAACTCTAATACCATAGCTAATGCTCTCAACTCACTCTTTACCGCACTCCCTAGCTTTGCCACTGGCAGTCCCTCCCTTGCCACGCCTCCCCCCGACCTCCCCCTGACCCATCTTTTCCTGGCTTTCCACCTGGTCTCCAGGTTGGACATCCTATGAACTCTTAACATGTTGCCTCCCCACAGCAGTGCAAGCCCTAATAGGCTGGAACTCAGAATTCTAAAATTAGGTGCATCTTTTCTTGCCACCCCTGTCATGCGATTGTTCAACCTCTCCATTAGCTCGGGTATTGTGCCCCTCTCCTGGAAAAATGCCAAGGTTATCCCAATCCTCAAAAAGGGTGATACAAATGTAACCCCCCTACAAATGGGGGTTCCTGAAAAGTCTTCCTCGAGCTTGCCTAAATGCTCACTGCCAGGCTGGTGTCCTGCGTTTTAGCAGTTTAAATGTGATTGCCAGAGAGTGCCTGTATAGCCCCTGTGTGCTGTCTCTTTAAGAGCTGCCTGGATTGCAGTCATAAGTAATCTGAGAGAGAGCTCTGTTGGAAGATGTAACTATTTGCTGAAAATCATTTAGAGTGATTATGATAATGTAGCTTGTCTAAAATGCCTTCTTTGCAGCAAGGACTATTTTGTTTATCTCCACTATCTTGGTCCTGGACTGCGAATTGGACCAATCAGTACTGGTGGGACCTAAAATGGAGCCAGACTACAGGAGCTGTCTGGAGTCAAAATCTATAGGAATTGTAATTTTGGGCTTTTTGCGCCTTTTTGCACCTGAAGGGGGAGCCTTTGTTGTGACTGACAGGGGGATCAGCCAACCAAACCTTTTGGATCTTGGAGCATTTCCCAGGCTGCTACAGCTAGTTTCAGTTTTGAGCTGAGAAGTGAAGAAGTAACAGCTCAAGTGATTTTGAGCAGCAGTTCTGTGTAGTTTTGTATGGGAGAACTGTGAAAGGGATGAGTTTTGGCCTGCCTGTCTGCCTGCTGTCCCTGAGAGGGAAAACAGAGTTTATTCAGACTGAATTTGAGTTGTGAGGACTATTTAAGCCACTGGACTGTGACCAGGCTTTAACCTGAAGAGGACCGAAGATTTGTTGAATGCGATCAGCCTGTCAGGATTTCCAGCTGCTTTTGAATCCCCGGTTCATGCAGAGACTTTGCGATTGTGACTGGAGAGCGGTTTGCCTGGTACAGTAGAATTTCCTTACATGTAAATGTGTTGTGTATTGAAAGTGGGTCGTGATTTAGTTCCCCACTGTGTGAACTGTGTTCTGCTTGCTGGTACCGTAGAATCCTTTACATGTAAATGTGCTGTGTATTGAAAGTGGGTCGTGATTTGGTTCCCCACTGTGTGAACTGTGTTCTGCTTGCTGGAAGCTTTATCCAACCTAATCGGACTGAATCCGCATTCATCTCCATTCGGCCTGGGCCATGCCACGCTGGCCCTGCCAGACTACCCCACTGCACAGAGAAAGCCACCAACGAGAGACCTGCCTGGGGATTAGCCCCCTGCCCCATGTTTGAACAGGAACGATGCCTCGTTGAATCATGTGGGCCTTGCTTCTATTGATACTCCAGATTAACCACCTGCTGTCTTGATTTTTGCCCAGCCTGTGTCCAGTCTTGGGTATTGTGAGTAATCAGGGTAGCTCCCTGCAACAACAGCCTAATCTAAAAGTGTGTCATCTGATTGTCTGTTGTTTTCTTTTCACTAACTGAGCCCTCCAGCTCCGGATTACAAATAGTGTGTGGTGTGCATGTTGTTTTCTTAATAATAATAATATCTTTATTTTTAGGTGCCTTTCAAATGCCAAGGCACAGTACAAGTTAAAATCAAAAAACAACTCTGGATAAAAAAATCATAAAATCACATTAATCAATTAATTATTCACCATATGCCTGGTGCCACAGAAAGGTCTTTAGGGCCAGCTTAACACCCTCCACCATTGTGCACTCCCATAACATATGAGGTAGAGAATTCCAGAGTGTGGGAGCCATGAATATAAATGATCTGGCCCCCCGAAGATTTCAGATGTACCTTAGGAATCTCTAGCAACCCCTTGCCAGCTGAGCGGAGTGATCGCCTGGGGCAATAAGGAACCAGGAGCTCTTTCATGTAGTCTGGGCCCAGTCCATGTAGAGGTTTGAAAGTCAGAAAGCCAACTTTAAAGGTGATCCACCACTGTACTGGCAGCCAGTGCAGTTCGCGCATCACCAGCGTAATATGACAGGACCGAGATGATCCCATCAGAAGCCGGGCCACCGCGTTCTGCACCAGCTGCAAGCGGTGGATTTCCACCCCAGAAAGCCCTAGGTATAGGGAGTTGCAGTAATCTAAGCAAGAGGACACAAAGGTGTGGACCAGAACAGGAAGGTCACTGGACGGAACCAGATGTTTAACCCTAGATATATTCCTTAGATGATAAAAGGAAGATTTGATGACAGCCGACACCTGCGAATGCAGGGTCAACCCTTCATCAAAAATTACTCTGAGGTTTCGCACCTGGTCAGAGGTCAGGAGGGAGACACCCCCCCCAAGAACAAGTCCAGAGGGTGCCCCGAACCCCTGTCCAGTGACTAGAGTCTACAACCAGCACCTCAGTCTTACTGGAGTTCAACTTCAGCCAGCTCGAATCCATCCACTCCTGGATTTCTTTGAGACAGCTATTACAGGCTGAGAGAGCTCTATCCTGGTCGGGCACAAAGGAAAGGTAGAGCTGGGTATCATCAGCATAGCAATGAAACCTCAGCCCATACCTTCTTACAATGTCTCCGAGGGGCAGCATGTACACCGCAAACAACATGGGCAACAAAACCGAACCCTGAAGGACCCCACAAGACAGAGAAACTGGGTCTGATGAAAACACCCCAAACACCACTCTCTCAGTTCTTCCAGTGAGGAACAATATAAACCACCTTAGGACTGTTCCTGACAGTCCACAGATGCACCTCAGATGGTTAAGTAACAGCCTATGGTCCACAGTGTCAAACGCTGATGAGCGATCCAGAAGAACCAGAATGGAGCAGCTCTTCCGATCTCTAGCCATCAGGAGATCACTGAGCACCTGAACCAGCGCCGTCTCGGTACGATGTCTCTTTCAAAAACTGGACTGGAGGGCCTCATAGATGTCAAGGATGGTCAGATGGTTGTCCAGTTGTGCTGCCACTACTTTCTCAATCACCTTCCCTAAAAAGGGGAGGTTAGAGATTGGCCTGTAGTTGGCGTGGCAGTTTGGGTCCAAAGTAGCTTTCTTCAAAAGCGGTATCACTACCGCCTCTTTCAGAAATCTAGGAAGCTCTATGGATTCCAGGGATCACCAAATTATCTGCGCTAGGACCGGACCGATGACATCAATACAACCCAAAATCAGGGAAGTTGGTCCAGGGTCCAAACTACAGCATGTAAGGTGCATACCCTGGATGATCCGCATGACATCGATGAAGTCCAGGCGGCTGAAGGTACTCCAGGAAAACTGAGGAGCAATGACCTCATGCTGATCCAAAGCAACACTCATAGAGTGCGCTGGTTGGAGCACTGCCCTGATGTCAGCCACCTTAGCAGCAAAGAATTGAGCAAGATCATCGCACTCTGTTTGCGAAAACACTTTCCGAACTTGAAAACAGGCTGGGTTGCATAGTCTGTCTACAGTTCGGAACAGCTGTGCTGGTCGATTCTGAGCTACCGCAATCTCCCTGGACAGGACCTTTGCCTTCTTACGGGTGATTGCGGATTGATAGACTTGATAATGGTCCATCAATCTAAGGCGGTCGGCATCAAGGGCAGAGTTCCACCAGCAACGCTTTAGCCTTCGACCTAGTCGCGGCATCTCCCTCAGAACCCCGTCAAGGGTGAAGGGAGAGAGGACAAACACAGACTGGAGGAATAGTGTCCAGAGCCATTGAGACAGCCGTATTATAGGCCATCACGGGGTCTCTGGAGCATTGCTTGCCATAGCGAGGGACGATAGGTCAAGCACCGCAGATAGATTATGAGAACTTAGGTCTCGTAGAGGGCAGTACCTGACCATCTCCACAGGAGGAGGCCTACAAAGGGGGGTGCTAAAACTAAACCCCACGGTGTAATGATCAGACCACACAACTGGTTCCACCCCCAAGTCAGAGGCTTAGATCCCTAGGAGGAAAACTAAGTCAAGAGAGTGTCCATGTTTATGAGTAGCAGTGGTAACCACAGGTGTAAGGCCTAGAGATGTCATCAGCTGGAGGAAGTGCTGTCCAAATTGTGAGAGTTCATCGTCGATCCAGGCATTGAAGTCCCCCAGAACCATCAGTCTAGGCGACTGAAACGCCATGTCGACGACAACGTCTGCCACTTCCTGAAGGAATCATGCAAGAACAAGGGGACACAATTTAAAGATGGGGGGGGCAGTTCAGGGGCAATGTGAGGAAGTATTATTTCACAGAGAGGGTAGTGGATGCATGGAACAGCCTTCCTGAGGAGGTTGTGGGGTCTAAAACTGTGGGAGAATTCAAGAATGCATGGGACAGACATAAGGCAATTCTTGTGGGGGTAGGAAGAAATAGGCTGTTGGTTAACTAGGATCTGCTGCCTATCCTGTAGGTAGGGAAATGGGCAGACTAGATGAGCCAAGTGGTCCTTATCTGCTGTCAAAGTCTATGTTTCTGTGTTTCTATGAATCGCTTCTCATCACCGGGTGGACGGTAGATTAGGGCGATCTGACAACCTACACCTGCTGCTACGGTACTCTCAAATGACTCCGCTTCCTCAACTAGTACACTGGTGAGGTTCAGTTCGGTCTTAAAACAGACAGCAACCCCCCCCCCACGATCCGACCACGGGCAGTGTATCACCAAGTATCCAGCTGGAGTTAAAGTCTCTAAAATGGGGCAGAGTTTTCATCCAGCCAGGTCTCGGTGATGCAAGCCAGGTCCACTGTTTCAACAAGAGCAGCAATAATTGCAGTCTTGTTTTTAATGGACCTGGCATTGCATAACACCGCCCGAGTTGGATGAACTTCTCAGGCTGCCCGAACCATCTGCCTACCACAATCGGTAGTGCCCTTGGGTATGGAAACCAAACATAAGACGCCACACTCTGGGTTCCATTTCATCCCAGGGCATCTCCTGGATTTTACTACCCCAATGTGGTGGCCCCCTCATTCACCCTCATTCACCCTCCACTGTTCGCACCCCCCCCCCACCTCCTCCAACTCCTATGCGCAATATCTAAGGCCCTACAATGTTGGTAGGTAGCAAACTGGAGAGGAGGAGGAAAAAAAGGGCGGAGAGCGTGAAGAGCAGAGAGCGAGTAGTACACAACTGCAGAGGCTAGCATCCCACGCATTCAAATAACCCAACGAAGTGAATAACCAAATAAATATCCACAGAAAATCCCATACAAAATAATCCTCATACAAACATCCCGATAACAAACTATCTAAATAATAAAACAATTAACAATAAATAATACAACCCCCAACCCCAACGTATAGTTAAAATTAAAATTAAAAACAAACTCTAAACTTCTGAGCCATTAAGTCCAGCAATATTTTAAATAACCAAATCTCACGGAGAGACATTAGTTGGTAAAAAAAAAGAAAGGCTTCAGGTCCCAAGGCCCTCTCACTGCCCAGGGAACCTAAAGAAAAGAGTATATACGCAAAAGACAAGTCACGCAAGAAGAGCTAGCACTTCTTTAAATAAAACAAACTTTTAAATGCAGAGGAGATATGAGATAATTGATGTCTGTAGATCTCCAGGCCCTCTCACTGTTGGGAAAACATACAAAGCATAAGCACTTTCACTGCTTATAGAGTCAGGAAACAGTGGTCCAAGTCACCAGAAAAAGTGAAAATAAATGTCTAACCGTATTTGTTGTTACAGGGAGCAGGTAACCATAAATTAATTTTTCTCCTTCTAGATCGAAATCCACACAAGAAGCCGAAAAGAAGATCAAACCACAAAGGCACAAACAGAAGACCTTTGTACTGGGGCCAGAGCTGAAAATATTCACAGCAGCAATAAAGGAAGCATCACCGGGATCCACTCACCAGTAGACCCCTGGAGAACCAAAGAGAACCCTAAGCCCACCGGCCAACTCCCCGGCCGGTCCACAACTCAGGTTCTCCAAGCAGCAGTGAATTTCAGCCCCAGACCCCCAGCACAATTCAAGAAGTTCACCATACCAGCGGCAATTCGGGCTACAACTCAATGATACCCAAGCGATTCCAATCAGCTTTCCAGCTCCTCCAATGTCCTCCTGAGTCCTCACATGGAGCTTTCTTCCTGAAAGGGGGAAGGCAGCACAATCCAAAACAGAAATATGTGCTACCAGAGAAAGAATTTAAGAAAAAGAGAAGTCCTCCCCACTACTCCCCAACTACACAGTCTGCCACACTGCAGTCAGGGAAGAACTGAGACTACCCCCAAAAAAGAAACAGACCAAATGCCAGATAACTGCTGGCGGGGAGAAGGTAGCGCTGTCAGAGAAAAGTGCTACCAAACAGCTTAAAACAAATGGAGCCCTCCTCGCAACCCTCTGACTACACAGTCTGCCACACTGCAGTCAGAGAGGAGCTGAGACTCGCAATTAAACTAATAAAAGGTCAGAAAATACACCAGGTACTCATCGAAAAACCTGCAAAAGATGCTACTCTTGTACCAATCTAGCTGACTTCTTCCACCCTAACTAGCCTACTAACCTAAAATAAATAATAAACAAAATAAACAGAAAGCAAAAATAAATACTAAACAAAAACAGAATCCAACAGAACAATGTTAGTGCTAGTTCTAGTGCTCTGGCTGGCTCAAATCAGCCGCCATCAATATAAGTTGAAACCTCCATTGACAGCCATTATACATAAACAAAATTCTTCCATCACAGGGCCCCAGCCAGCTGCAACGTTCCTGGCTAGCCCACCATTCTCCATCTGGGTACCCAGAGTGTGTGACTGTTTATGGACCCTGAAGTGCATGCATAACTGTTTGACCGATACAGCCTTTAAGCAAATTAACCTGATCACGCCCCTCCCTTGTTCAAGTTCCTTAAATAAATCAGATCTAACTCTTTTTTGCATTTACCCTGACTGTGGTTCCAGTTTGTGCAAGAGTACTGTACTGCTGTTATTTGCTGTGTATAACCTTGTTTTACAGGGGGTCCCCAGGGCCAAGCCAGAGGAAAGCCCTGGTGGTAAGTGCAAACTGTGTGGGTACTTGTGTGGTGTATCAGGGGTATTTTGAAAGTGATTATTGTATATTGTTCCAGCCACTAGTAAGGAAAGAGGGGGGTTACAGTGTCCCAGAGGGCTGTGCCCAGGTTAGCTTGACCACTACCAACCCTGACCTCAGGATGGAGGCACCCATTTCAGAACTCAGGCCCCTTAACCTGCTACTAGCCAAGCAGGCATGGGTAATAACCCTTGGGATAGCGCCACCTAGGGGTTACATTTTGGAGGCTTACCGCTGGGATTTTGTGCCTTCTAGCAGCCAAACATTATGAATTATTGTTAAAGAGTAATGGCTGCCCCAGTAGAAATGGCTGTACACCAGTTGATGGGGTGGTGTACTGGGCAGGAGGTCGACCCCCAAAATGCTCAACTTATACTGGATATTCCCCTGGGTACCAGTAAGTCACTGTAGAGGGAGCACTCTCCAAAGTTGAATGTTTAAAAAACCCTGTGGTGGTGGGTCAACAGGCTGAATTGTTCACCCAAACTTTCATAGCCTTGGTAGAGTGTAGTGACCATGTGGACAGCTCTAAATGCCACAGACTATTGCCCTAGAAGGGGTTCCAGCTGCCTGGAGAGTTATAACAAAAGACAGTAAAGACCCCAGGGAGGATGAGCTTCCACCATTATCTGAGACTTTTGAGGAGAAATTTGCTAAGTTGTTGGTGGAGGAAGGGAAAACTGTAGAGGACTTTAAGAAACTATTCCTGCCACCTGGGAGTGTTCCTTCCCCAACAACCCCTCCCACTCCAGCACCTGTTGCTGCCCCACCTAGTGTGCCTGTGCCAATGCTGGCCCCTATATCTGTACCTGCCATTAGTCACAACTCCTACCGAAGGTTGAGAATCTTCTCGGGCACTCTCCCCACCCCTAGGGGGAAGATGACTGGGAGACTTAGATAGACTATGTTGCCCCTCTAGTACTTGAATGGCAATGCTCAGAAGCAGAGAAAGGAATTTGATTGCCCCCTTTGCCATCTGACACCTATTTTAGGTGTCGAGCTTTTGGCATACTTAAAAAATGGAAAAGGAAGGGGGGATCTGGGCCTGATGGGGGACAGGAAGGGGGAGGGTGGATTGGAGTCGTGAGATCCAGGAGACACCCTGGGGAGAAATGGAGTCAGGATAGGGGTCCTCCCTGTCTTGTCCCCATACCCAAGGGCTCAAATATTAATGGGCAGGTGTTCAGGTCTTCCTCTACAGGTCATCCTGCCTTGGCGGTGTTATGCAATGCCAGATCGATTAAAAACAAGACAGCTGTTATAGCTGATCTTGTTGCAACAACTGATCTGGCTTGCATCACCGAGACCTGGCTGGATGAAAATGCAGGCCCTGTATTGGCCTTGGCAACTCCAGCTGCTTTCTCGGTGATACATCATCTAAGGTAGGATCGGAGGGGCGGGGGTGTGGCCATTATGTTTAAGACTGAGCTGGGCCTTGTGGATGTGCCATTGGGAAGTACCAGATCCTTCGAATATATCCTGAGTGAGGATGTAGGCTGTGGGATTCTCCTCATCTACTGTCCACCAGGGGATGGCAGAGAATTCCTGCAGGAGATAGCAGACTTCATCGTCGAGGTGGTATTGAGGTCCCCCAGATAGATAATTCTGGGGGACTTCAATGCCTGGGTCAATGATGAACTCTCGCATTTTGGTCAAAATCTCCTCCAGCTGATGGCGACGCTGGGCCTATCACAGGTAGTTACCTCCTCAACCCATGTAGGGGGTCATTCGTTTGGATCTGATCTTTCTTCTGGGTATGGAGATTGCTGATCTGGGTTTGGAACTGGTCAGTTGGTCTGACCATCACACCATAAGGTTCAGTTTCAGGGTCCCCCCCCAATAGGTCTGCCCCTACAGAGTTAGTTCAGTACCGCCCTTAGGGGGGTTAACCCCAGTGACCTATCGGTGGTACTGGACCTCTCAGGCTTGTCAAGTGAATGCATGAGTCCAGATGATCTTGTTCCAGCCTACAATAAGGCTGTTGGAGATGCTCTGGACAAGATTGCTCCTGTTCGTGTTCGGCCTGTCACCCTTCGCCCAAGGAGTCCATGGTTTGATGGCTCCTTGAAGAAGATGAGGCGAGTTAGTCGAAGGACGGAGAGAGTTTGGCGGAAGTCTGGCCATGATGATGATAGGCTTAGGCTGATGGCACATTATGATAGCTATCAATCAGAAATCACCCGTAAGAAGGCAGAATTCCTGTCCAGGGAGATTTCTGCTGCACAGAATCGACCAGCTCAGCTCTTCTGGACTGTTGACAGATTGTGCAATCCAATCTGTCTCCAGCCCAGAGAAGCTTTTTCTCAGCTAGGATGAGAGGAGTTTGCTCGATTCTTTGCAGATAAGGTTGCCAGCATCAGGTCGGGCATCGGTTCATCCTCTCCTATGAGTGATTGCAGTGGTCGATGGGAAGTGACTGGTACTTTGTGTATCTGATCAGATTTTCACCGGCTGGAGTTCAATGACATTGTGAAGATCATCCAAACATTGTGTCCAACCAGTTGTAGTTTGGATCCAGGCCCTACACACCTTTTGGTGGGTTGTGTAGATGTTATCTGCCCAATCCTTGCTGACATTGTCTGGAAGTCCTTGGAAAGGGGAGTCTTTCCTGTTGTTGGCAGTTGTTCGACCACTCCTTAAGAAATCCTCCTTGGATCCAGACTGTCTAGCTAACTACCAACCTATCTCTAACTTGCCATTTGTTGGTAAAGTTATTGAAAAGGTGGTTGCTTCGCAGTTGGATGATCATCTTACAACTCACAATGTCTATAAGCAAAACAAAATGGTTATATTAAATGCATGCTGAAAATAGAAAATAGAGTTAAAAATCTACGTTTCGACCTTAGGTCTTCTTCAGGAAATATCTAAAAGAGGAAAAAAACAAGTTGTCTATGATGCTCTGCAATCCGGTTTTAGGAAGAAGCACAGCATGGAGATGGCTCTTGTCCGGGTATTGAATGACCTCCTAATGGCTAGAGATCAAAAGGCATGCACCATTCTGGTCCTTCTCAATCTCTCTCTGCTGCATTTGACACTGTAGACCATGGTGTGCTATTGGAGCACCTGCAGTTTTTATGTGGATTGTCTGGTACAGTCCTAAATTGGTTCCATTAATACCTCACAGGCAGGTCTCAGAGAGTGGCCACTGGATTTTATTCCTCTGGTGCTCACTCCCTGCCTTGTGGGGTGCCACAGGGCTCTATATTAGCCCCTATGTTGTTTGCGGTGTATATGCTGCCATTAGGAGATATCATCAGGTGATACAGTCTGAGTTTTCACTGCTATGCAGATGATACTCAGCTGTATATGTCTTTTCTTCCCGGACAGAATGATGCAGTCTCTGTGCTAAATAGTTGCCTTGCTGAGATCAGATCTTGGATGAGTTCCAGTTGGCTGAGACTAAATCCAGACAAGACTGAATTGTTGTTTGTGGACCAAGGTCATCCAAGGGAGGGTTTGGTGGTTGGACAACCATCAGGTTTATTACTTGGTGGTGTGCCACTCACTACCTCAGACCAGGTGCGTAACCTGGGCATTATTTTTGACGATGGCTTGACCTTAAAATCTCAGGTGTCAGCTGTCATCAAATCCTCTTTTTATCATCTGAGGAATATTGCCCAGGTGAAACATTTGCTTCCCTCAGATGATCTTCCAACACTGGTTCACGCCTTTGTTACAACCCGTCTTGACTACTGCAATTCCCTCTACCTATGGCTTCCAGGGATTGATATCCATCACTTGCAGCTGGTGCAGAATGCGTCGGCCAGGCTTTTGACTGGGACATCTAGGACCAGTCATATTACACCTGTGCTCCGCGAGCTGCACTGGCTGCCTATTCAGTGGCTTGCTAACCTTTAAAGCCCTACATGATCAGGGACCCGGCTACCTGCAAGATCTCCTGGTATCTTATAGCCCCCTCCATCCTCTCCGTTCCACCGATGAGGGATTGTTAGAGATTTCAAGGGTACGATTAAAGATGTCTGGTTCCCGAGCCTTTGCTTTTTCAGCTCTGACCCTGTGGAATTCTCTCCCTCATCGGTTGAGAGAATGCCCAACTGTCAGTAGATTTAAAACTGAACTAAAAGCTTATTTATTTGATTTGGCCTTCCCTAGCAATGGCTAATGTAAATTTAATGTTTTAATGTTATTTATATTGGTTGTTTCTGTTTTTAGGTTAAGCGCCTTGGTTTTGAAAGGCGCTATAAAAATAAAGTTGAATTGAATTGAATTGAAAGAGGATGAGTGAGAGCCTCCGAGGTCCTGCCCTGGCAACCAAGTGGGCCAATAACCCCGAAGTAACTGCACAGGGCTATCTTGATGCATTGGAAAATGTGTATGGGAGTCCGGATTCAGATGAGGATCTGTGGTGCAGAGTAAAAAAACGTTCACCAGTACCAAGGGGAGCCATTGTCTGTGTATGTACCTCGGCTTGAAAAGTTGCTACAAGAGTGCCTCAGAAAGGGTAGTTTGCCATCAAATGAATTAGATCTAACTAGTCTGCTCCATTTTCAGAATTGTTTCTGCTTCAGTTGAGCCTCACCACCCGATTGGAATCGCCCCCCTCCTATGACAAGCTAATGAAAGAAATTTGGGGGGTTGAGCAAAGGCGACCCCCTGGGAGAATTGCACCCATATCTGCTGCTGCTGCGCAAGTGACTGAGAGTGATCAGCCAAGTAAGGCTCAGGGGTAAAAGTCAGCACTTAACAAGCACTGTGAGACTGCAAAGGACTTCTTGCCCTGGGCCCAGCATTGGAAAGATGAGCTATTAAAGGAAGTCCGAGAGTTGAAGACGGGTGCCTCTGCAAGGGTTTCCCCCATGGAACAAGAGGGGAAAGTATGCTTGTTCGCAGATGACACCAAGATCTGTAACAGAGTCGACACACAGGAGGGGCTAGATAAAATGAGAAATGACCTAAGTCTACTTGAGGAATGGTCAAGGGTTTGGCAATTGGGTTTTAACGCTAAGAAATGCAAGATAAAGGAAACCCAAGAGAGGAATACAGGATGGGGGGGCAGGTTCTAGCCACCATAAGTCAGGAGACAGACCTGTGGATTATCATACCCGATCACCTGAAGTCAGCCAAACAATGCAAAAAAAGCAGTGGGGAAGGCAAACAGAATGCTGGGGTGCATAGGAAGGGGCATAACCAGTAGGAGGAGCGAAGTGGTGATGCCACTGTATAGATCACTGGTGAGGCCTCATCTGGAATACTGTGTCCAATTCTGGAGACTGTATCTCAGGAAGGACATAAGCAGAATGGAAGCAGTCCAGAGAAGAGCAACAAAAATGATACATGGACTGCACCACAAACCTTATGAGGAAAGACTCAAGGAACTAAACAGCTTTTCACTGGAGGAGAGAAGGGTGAAAGGGGATATGATAAAGACTTTCAAATACTTTAGAGGAATAAATTGGGTACAGGAGGGGAGCTTATTTCAGAGATGAAAGTGCACAAGGATAAGAGGGCATAACATGAGGCTGGAGGGAGGGAGGCTTAGGGAGAATGTTAGGAAGTATTTTTTCACAAAGATGGTGGTGGATCCTTGGAACAGCCTACCAGCGGAGGTGGTGGAAGCAAACACAGTACAGGGATTCAAAAGTGCATGGGATAACCATAAAGGCACCCTGCTGTACAGCGGAGCAGGGGAAAGGCAGTCCAGATAAGAGTAGGTATTGCCAAACCAAGTAGGGAAATGGGCAGACTAGGTGGGCTGTATGGTCTTTATCTGCTGACAGATTCTATGTTTCTATCCTATTGGCACCAGCAATGTAAACTGTTATAGAAAAGAAGAATGAACTCCACTGTAAGTATCCTGTAATTATTTTTATTCCACACATAACATAGGGACAACAGTTTTGTGGCCTCGCCACTTCATCAGATTCCGTTTTGTTTCTGCAATAAATACACAAAAACTTGTGTTTAGGTCCAGTTATACAAATTCAGAATTCTCAACCATACACCACAGTTAACTCCGCATAACTCTCTCTTCACATTGCTAAAAATATCTTACGAACAAAAAAACAGTAATTCATCCATAGCTGATTATAAACCTCAAACTTATTATTATAGTTATGGAATTCAAATACCAGAATATATGTACTGTCCCTTTAAGATTCTATTCAACATAGTTCAGACTATGTGCACTTTATGTATAAAAGAAACTTCATAACAATCAAAATACTGGTTTACAGATATTCAAAATTCAATTACATAATCTTTTTTTATGCATGAACATGAATGATGGGGCAGCTGGTGCTTAAAAAGTAAAAGAAAGGGGGCATGGCCTGGCTCTGCATAGAATGGCAGCCTAACTCTGATTCTCCCTGGGACCTCCAGCAATCATCACCAATCTGTAAAGATCCAGGTTCCTATTTTGTGCCATCTTTGTAGGATCTACTCTACAGATACTCCTGCAACTTCTGGGTATAGTATTTGTTATCTTCATTCAACTCTACTCCTGAATTTTTACTCTGAAAATCTCTACTCCTCTGAGGCCTGCAATTATGGCTGACCACACCATGGGTGCCACCTCTCTAAAAAGAGTAGAATCTGTGTTTAAACAACTGATAAATGAAATGAATGACCTTAAAGTTGCCACACAACAAAATATATCCAATATGCAAGCGTTGGACATTCGTTTTATTTCTACAGAAACTAAAGTTTCACATAATGAAAATGCAATTCATGATCTACAAGCAACTATTAGAGAGCAAGTTAGAACAATCAAAACTTTACAATTTAAAATAGATGATATAGAAAATAGAAATAGCAGGAACAATCTCAGTTTTCTCGGCTTCCCTGAAGGCTCTGAAATTGGGGACACCACTGCTTTACTTTCTCATGTGCTTCCAGCAATGCTTAGACTGCCACCCGGACAAGATCTTACCATTGAACACTCTTACAGATCCCTAGGCCCTCGTCCGAGCCCAGATCAGAAGCCTCGGCCTATTATAGCTAGATTCTTAAACTTCTCCCACACTGAACTGATACTTAAGAAAGCAAGAGAAATCAGAGAATTACAGTGATAAGAAAACACATTTCTTTAAAGATTTCTCCAAAGAAGTAATAAATAAAAGAAAGTCTTTTAATCCATCAAAGACTATTCTGCATTAAAGAGGTATTAAATTTGCATTACGTTATCCGGCTATAATGCGCTTTTTTATGGCGAGCTCGTCTAAAGACTTTGGGTCCCCTGAAGCCCTTGCTACATACTTGAATATTAATCTCAAAGAAACAGCCTCTTCTCATCGTGGGGATCCTTCTCCAATGAATATTAGCTTGAGCGTCTCTTAATCTTGTGGGAAGGTCCAAATAACACTATGGTGGTAATGAGGTGCTCAACGAACTCCGCTCAGAAACTGTGAAAGAGATCCCTTCCCCCAAGGCTCTCCACTCACTTACAAGCCAAAAATTCCTCTGGTCCACGACTCGCTAAGCATACATGTTGCGAGGGTGAAGAAGCTACCGTTCTTTCACATCTCTCTGAGTGCCACAGCAAAATTTCCTCCCCAATTCTTCTCTCCAACAAGTTCTCACTGTTAGAGGAAGAAAAGGAAGATATACACTCCTCGCAGGAGGATATTCAAGGGATCGACTGCGATCAACCACCCAATCATTCAGGTAAAAGGTCTCCTGGCACCATATCTGCAGAAACACCCTGGGCAGAAATAGTTGCGAGTTCTCCTGTGAAGCTGTTTGAACCTCCAAAGAAGAAACGCAGGGGGAAGCTCAGAAATAAAGCTAATTCCAGCTCCTTAATTCCCTCTAAGCTTAACTCCACCTGAGTATCTAAAATATATTTTCATAACTAACGCTGACACCCTCACTTGAAGTTCACTTCTGGTATCTCATGGGGTAGTTGGTGCACCCTAGCTCAATCCGCGATGTTTATGTTTGTTTCTGGCCTTGCGACTGTCGTTTTCAGCTGGTTGTGATGATGCTAGGCTGTACATCGTGGTCAGTGCTCTTCAAAGCGTTGAAACATTTCAAGTCTTACCCCATGCATTACCCATTCTGACTACACAAACCATTGTAATTATACCTTATCAGTAGCCCTCCATCCCATCTTAACTTACAGAATATTAGCCTGTAAAACTCAATGTGCCTTGATATTAGTAAAGTATCTTTTTTTTTTTTTATGCAGGCTCTTTATCCACCACTCCCTAGCCTGTCTAAGATGCACTTTGCATTCTGATTTTGTCAGGGCTATATATTGTAGTAAAATATACCCCAAGATTTTGCTTCATGGTTTTCAGCTATTTCATGGGCTATTATGATGATTACCTATATAATAGTTCTCTCAGCACCTATAGCAGTGCGCTCTCCCTCCATGTGTATGTGTATGAGGGGTAGTCATTCATTTTTAATATTATACTATTTTAAATACAGACTCCATTCATGAGACAACACAGGTACCAGCCTAATGTTACAAATCTCTTAACATTTATTGGGAAAGTATACAGTTCCCCTCTCTCAATTTGACAACATATGATCTAAACTGATATTCAATTCATATCCTTTGATGCATATCCTTTATTCCCCCCAACCCTCCCATATATGCTATTTTATTAGATATCATTTTCGCGAAAGTTTTAAATTTTTTCCCTAGATTTCCTTTCTTTCTTTACATACTGCAGGCTATTTTCGTGGCTCGTGTCCCTCTTGTAACACAAACAAGAAATTATGTACTATACTTTAGGATATATCAAAGCTCGAAACCTGAATAATATACCCAATATAATACACATCCAATAGTTGGGCTCACTGTGCCATAACCAGGTCTAGTCACTCAGCTTTACAAATATTTATTTAAAACCACAATCAGGCTATATTCGAGATCTGTGCCATTTATAGTTAAACCATATGCATATATATTAATAACTCTAGGAACCTCGAAGCCTGACCTATGATTTTTTCATACTTTAATATATATATATTCAATGTCGTATGCTTTTACAAAGTATTTATTCCAATTATATAAGGATATGCTAACATACTCTTTATCACGTCAAAAGTACCCTGTTGCCTCACAAATGATAACAACCATTTATTATAAACTTTTTGAATTCTCTGCTACCCTCTATACACATTTTACAACAGCTTATTAAAATGACTGCCAACTCTATCCTTTGTTTAATCATCTCTCCAGCCCTCACTTTATGTTCTATTGTTAGCATAATAAAATGGCACATTTAATGTCTTACTGGTTTTCGGATGCTGTTCCAGCTTCGGCTATAGCAGTATCATGTGGTTCTAATCCACTTTTTTCAAATGTTTTTTCATTGGTAATGTTGTCATGATTCTGGTTCTTTTCCTGGGGACCATTTATAATTAGCTAATTATCTGCTATTATATAATACTTGTAGGTTTTTTATAAGGTTTGTAACTTAGATTTACAGCTTTTTATGAGCTGTTTTGCTTAGTTACTTAGATTTACTCATGCCCAGTTGTGTAGTAAGTGAGTCTCTGGTATTTCGTACTGACTCACAGCTATGTACACAGCTCAGTGATATATTATTGTATATTATACTGGTTAAGTTTCCTTTCATCTTGGTAAATGTTTACATTTTCTCTTCCTATAAACCTTTAGAGAGACACATGGGGAATTATTACTTTATATCATTAGATCCATTCAGTAGTACAGTCCTGCCCACCTCTACTTGCTCGTACACTCTCCCCTTCGGGTCTACAGCATCCTCAAGCTTAAGGAATCAATATATGAGTCCCTCATATATATGGCCATTGTTATTTCTTATTTTTTTTATTTAATAAGAGTGATCTAATACTATATTCATGGAACATCAAGGAACTCAATTCTCCTTGTAAGCGTAAGCAAATCCTTTCATATCTTAAAAAACATGAAGTACATATTGCTTTCTTACAAGAGACTAAACTCCTAGCTGAAGACATCGGCAGACTCAAAAGGCATTGGGTTGGTCAAATTTATTCCGCCTCTTTTGCCTGTAAAAAGCGGGGGGTGGCTATTTTGATTCATAAAAACCTTAACTGGACCCTCATTAAAATCTCTGCGGACCCGGATGGCAGATGGGTAATAGTTACACTTAAGACCCCTACAGGCCCTATTATGTTAGTTAATATTACACTCCTAACTCTGACTCACCTGAATTTTTTCAGAATTTATCCCAACATATTTTGACAGACAATAATTATAATTTACCTATCTTAGTAGGCGGTGATTTTAATTTAACTTTGGAGGCTCATTTAGACAGTAGTAACTCACCTACTGACTCTCACCCTAAAAGTATCAATGCCCTATCTATGCTCTTAAAAGAAGACTTTGGCCTATCTGATATCTGGAGACTTTATCATTCTAGGGACCATGACTATACTGTTTATTCTCCACTCCATCAATCCTGTAGTAGAATTGACTACTGGTTTACCTCTTCTTCTATAACTGAGAAAATAATTGATACATTCATTCTCCCAATTATAATATCAGATCAGTCTCCAATTAAACTTCACCTATTATGGGGTCCTCCACCCTCTAAATCTCCATCATGGTGCCTCAACCCAGTTCTACTTAAAGATCCTGAATTTATTTCCTGGATTAGAAACCAAATTCAAGAATACCTCTCTTTTAATAATACCCCCAGTACATCCATGTGTACTACTTGGGAAACATTAAAAGCCACCATTAGAGGTAAAATAATCAGCTATGCCGCTCATAGGAAGAAATTAAGAGAGTGTCAACTAGCCAAACTAGAAAAATCTCTAAAAATCAAAGAAAATCAATATTTCAAAATCAAGAAACCCAACCCCAACTCGCAACTTCACCTTGAAATTCTTCAGTTAAGAATCAAAATCAACTAACTTGTTTCTCGCAAAGCTGAATTAGCCCTTTTTAGGCTCAAACATAAGTACTGGGAACAAGGTGATAGATGCAGGAAACTACTCTCCTACCAGCTTAAGTCCCAGCAAATGAACAGGCATATTGCAAGCATGAAAGACCACTCATGCCAAATACACACTGATAATCCATCTATCAACCATATCATGAAATCCTTCTGTCAACAGCTATACTCTCAACAAAATTGCACATCAAACAATCAAATTCAGCTCTTTCTAGATAAGCTGCAACTCCCACACCTTTCTGATCTTGATATGGCAAATCTGGACAAATCATTTATCCTCCAAAAAATTCAAAACGCACTATCCACCTTAAAATCTGGTAAATCCCCTGGGGGAGATGGGTTCCCCATGGATTTCTACAAATCACTATTGGATACTCTTTGTCTCCTGCTCTATAATGTCTTTTGTGAATCATCATCTAATGGCATTCTTCCCCCCCACCATGACAGAAGCCATTATTACAGTCCTAAAAGGACAAGAGCCCAGCTCTCCCATCCAGCTACAGACCCATATCACTAACCAACACTGACAGCAACATTTTTGCAAAACTTTTAACCCTACATTTAGAACCTTTCATAGACAAACTAGCTCACAGTTCCCAGGCCAGCTTTATCAAAACCAGATTAGGTTCTGACCATCTCCATTCTTTATTTAATTTAATTCACAAAGCAAAATCACTCAAATCCCCTGCAGCCACCATTGCTATCGATTTTGAAAAGGCATTTGATTCCTTAAACTGGAACTATCTATATCTTGTGCTTTCTCATTTCGGCATTCCTAATAAGTTCTGTTCATGGGTCAAGCTACTATATACCTCTCCTTCAGCTCGAATACTTACCAACTCTATGTTTTCTTCTCCCTTTTCACTAACAAGAGGTACTAGGCAAGGATGTCCCTTGTCACCGTCATTATTTATTCTTGCGATGGAGCCCCTCTCTGCCCGTCTTCAACAAGCCAGTAATATTAATGGGATTCAGATCAGTAACTCCCACTATCCTTCACTTTCCTATGCAGATTACCTCCTTATTCTTTTAGAAAACCTTGAAGAGGCAGGTCAACCATTAGTTCAATTTAAAGAATTCACTTCTCTCTCAGGCTTAGCCTTAAACTATAATAAATCCGAAACTTTACCTTTAAATGATTATTGTAAACCATCTATGAATACCCCTTTGGGCTTTTGTTGGGCACCCCAGGGCTTCTCTTCCCTCGGTATTCAAATTACCCAGAGACTGGATAAAATATGGGACACTAACTTTACCCCCTTGCTAACTAATATCAAATCTATGTTTGAAAGATGGAAACTACTTAATCTTTCATTTAATAGGAAAATATCTGCCATTAAAATGATCCTTTATCCAAAAATCTTATATCTTTTTACTAACATTCCTTTAATTTTACCCTCCAATCTTTTAGTTAAACTAGATAAACTAATCAGCAGCTTCCTTTGGGAAGGGAAACCTCCCAGATTTAGTCATAACAAACTTCGCTCACATTGGTATAGAGGAGGCTTTGGCCTCCCCTAGTTCCAAGCCTATTTATGCGCCTTTTGAACAGCTCAAACCATAAAATGGTTACTTAAACCTATGACCAAATCACCATTGTGGGTTAATATGGAAGCCTCCCTATGCCCTGGGAATGTCACTACCTCTCACATCTATAACACTCTTCCTCCTAAACTAAAATCCCATCCCACAATCTCTTTGTCTGTATTTTACTGGAAACTAATACATAAACACCTTAAATCTAATCCTACACCTCTGGCATATGCCCTGATATGGGGTAACCCAAACATCTCTTTGGATAATCACCCAATCTTCTGCCATAACTGGAAGAACAGAGGCATTTTCTTCTTAAACTATATACTTGAACCAAATGACCTCAGACTCAAGTCTTTTACTGATCTCTGTACCCTTTGGAAACTTCCAAAACATGATTTTTGGAAGTATCTACAGCTTTGCACTGCTTATAATTCCCATTTTCAATATTTACCCCAACAATTTTTACATGATCAATATATCTCGCAATGGTTTAAATTTACATCTAATTTGAACAGTACAATTTACAAACATATCAGATATAATTCCAGATCAGTCTTATATGGCTAAAAACAAATGGAGTTAGCTCCTAAATTATAACATAACAGACTCACAATGGTATAGGTGCTGGCTTTCCTGCCATAAGACATTCAAAGATATGCGTAGTTCACTCATACAAAGAAAGATCCTTCATTTATGGTATAGGACCCCTATGTTACTACAACAAATGGGTCTAATGAATAAAAATAACTGCTGATGTTTCAACTCCCCTAATGGGGACACACTTCACATTCTATGGCAGTGCCCTCTTATAAAGTATCTATGGCACACTACTCACAACTTTGCAGGAAAAGTAATCGGTCAACCCTTTACATTAGACCCTAAACACACTATATTGGGCATGCTCAACCCTAACAATAATACTATTTCCTGGGCTCAAAATAGATGGCTGAATTTATTATTCCTTCAAGTTAAACACCTTATACTTATCCATTGGAAGTCTGTTATAATCCCCAAATTCTCTGACATTCTTAAGAACCTATTTCAATATGCCTCCCTGGACCATATCTCCTACATTTTTCTGGCTGACTTAAGGCATATAATAGATGTTGGTAGGACTATTTTAACTACTTAGATTCTTAACATACTTCTAACACTTAATATACAGACTGTTATAAAGATTATCTTTACCCAATACCACCTGATAATCATTATTGCCATTGTCTCTCTTACCAGTTGTTTTTTCCTTCTCTTTCTATTTTATGTCTTGTTCTTGTTTTTGTTTTACTAGCATTGAATATATGCCTTATTACCTTAGCAACCTTTCCAAATATATATGTGATATATAGTTATGAAGAGCAAGACTTAATAATATAATTACCATATAAGTACTCTACGCTACCCCTTTCTCCTCTAGTTGATATTACCTTCCAGGTTATTCTTAGAGAGCTTAGATTAGACATATTCTTTCACAATATTGTAACCTTATCATGGATCTTAGGCTACAAAGCTTTCATTTTATTCTAATGATGTTGTTTAACAGCTAATGTGTTATCTTATCTTGTCATTATGTCTATTTACATAATCTTTCATATGTGGAAATGGTTATTTGTTATTATATAATAATAAAAAGATTAACTGCAAAAAAAAGTAAAAAAAAAACATAGGGACTATATCTCATATACACTCAAAGTGTTTACCTCAAAGTTTCTAGCATTTAACTCTTATTACCTGATATGGCTTTCCCATCTTTAGTTTTATAGCCGGGATTTAAAATTTAGAGCTTCTGGTATAACTAAGTGTCCTCTACACTGTGGTACCATCCAAAATTCGTGATTTCACTGTTAAATTCACAATATTCAGAAAGTTAGATGATGTTGAAGCAGAGCTCTGTGAAACATATCCAACACCATCAGTTTCTAGCCACCCACCCCCACACATACTGACTTTTGTAAGGCCTTTCAGTCTGATATACAAGCCCCTCTATATAATATGATTCAGGAAAGTCTGGAGACTGGAGTAGTGCCCCCCTTCATGTGGTCTGCAGTGATTACAATACTTCCTAAGCCAGGTAAGGACCACAACCTATGTGCATCATCTAGATTGATCTAGATTGATCTCGTGTCTCACAGCAGATTATAAAATTGTGACAAAATTATAGCTACCAGACTGCAGCCAATCCTGACTGAAATTGTGCACCCAGACCAATCAGGTTTTGTCAAGATCGACAAAGCAAAGCAATTGTGCGCTGCATGCACAACATAATTCTCAGATGACCTAAATCCATATCAAAGCACAGGGCAGTGGTCCTTACTCTGGACACAGAAAGGGCTTTTGACTGCATGGAATGGGGGTAGATGTTCGAGACCCTGCATAGATTTGGGATGGGAGAACAGCTTCTGCACTAGATGGGGACCCTCTACCAAACCCCTGAGACCCACAGTTTAATTAATGGAGGCCTAATAGCTCCCTTTAACCTGTAGTAAGTCAGGGTGTCCCCTTTCCCCCCACTATATACAGTAACCTTTCCCTGGATTCCTTGGCTTCTGCAGTGATGGCAGACAAGCAAATCAGAGGACTGGTGTTTGGAGCACAGGATGAGCATATACTATAGCTATTTGGGGATGACATCCTCATGTACTTGCAGAAGCCATCTGAGGACTACCAGCAGTACATAAGCTGTTATGGAAATATGGCACACTGTCAGGGCATAAGGTGAATTGGGGTAAGAGCGAGCTGCTACTAACAGGTAAACAACAGAGAAAAACTAGTCAATAGCCCACTGAGCCTAGTAGTGGTAGATGCCATCAAGTACCAGGAATCCTCTGATCTGCTTGGCTGCCATCCTGTATAAAAAATCATTTTAAACATCTGTTGCAACCCATAGGGTGGAGTGTGAGCAGTAGCAGGCACTACCCTTATCACTGATTGGTAGGATTAATGAAATAAAAATGTGTACCCTCCCTAAATACCTGTACCTTTTCCAAGCATTACTGGTTAAACTTCCAAAGCTATGGACTACCTTACAGTATACACATATTCTTATGGAACTGTAAGTCAGCCAGGATTAAGAAGGTTAGCCTATAGCTGCCTGTTGCTGAGGGGAAATGTGCCCTCCTAAACTTTAAGCTATCTTATTGGGCCGTCCAGTTAGCCTTTATACTGACTGCAAGAGATCCATTGTGACCAACCTGGGTAGCCCTGGAGGAAGATGAATTGGGAACAGATTTATGCCTAGGGGTGTTGTCTCCATCCCTTGGGAGCCAGGAACCTACAGAGTTGACTAACCCCTTTACAGCCAACCTAGTGCGTATTTGGCTAGATACTGATAAATTTATTGGTCACCCCACATGTATATCCCCTAAGGCGGATATCCCAACATTTAAAGAGAGACTGAATACAATGTTTTCTCACACCAAATCATGCTACGCTGGAAAAAGAGAAGCCTGGAGCAGGTGGGTTTGCTCTATGATGGTGGTATCCTGCAATCATTCTCACATCTTACGGCCCAATTCAGGCTACATTCCAGAGGTTTCTTTGTATATCTTAGACTCAGAAATTGGCTACAGGGTAGTGGGATGCAGGAACTAAATAGACCAGAAATATTATGAGATGAGGCCTTAATATACAACCCTCTGCCTAAATGCAGAATATTAATAGCCTTTTTTAAGAGACATAGAAACATAGATTTTGTCAGCAAAAAAGGACCTTTAGGCCCATCCGGTCCTACTCTTGTCCTTGCCTGTTCCAATCCCCACTGACCCTAGTTGATCATAGGTGTCACTCCCTGCCCCTGTTCCTCTACCTAATATGCCTTTGTGCTTATCTCATGCATGACTGAAGCTCCCCACAGTCTTTGGCCCCACTACCTCCTCTGGCAGGCTGTTCCAGCCATCTACCACCCTTTCAGTGAAAAAGTATTTCTGCATATCTCTCCTAAACTTTCCCCCTCTTAGCTTCATTGAATGTTGCCTTGCTCTAGTGCCTTCTTTTCTCTGAAATAGACTCTCCACTTGCACCTTGTTCACTCCTGTGAGGTATTGTACCTGTAGGTTTCAATCATGTCCCATCTCACTCTCCTCTCTTTCAGGGAGTACATGTTGAGTTCTTGCAGCCTTTCCTCGTATGGCTTCTTGTGCAACCCCTTCATCATTTTGGTTGCCCTCCTCTGTACTGTCTCCACCCTTTCAATGTCTTGTGGAGGTGCAGCCTCCAGAAATAGATACAGTACTCCAGGAATAGCCTCACTAGTGAGCGATACAACGGCAGCACCACCTCCCTCCCTCCCTTCTCCTGCTAGAATTCACTCTCCCAATGCACCCCAGCATCCTGCTAGCCTTTTCTGTTGCACTGTCCCACTGCCCAGCTACCTTGAGGTCATCAGGTATGATGACCCTTAGGTCTCTTTCTTGTTTGGTGACTGTAAGCTCCACCCCCCCCCATCTTATACACAACCCCTGGATTCAAGAGGCAGTCTTGATGTAGCTGCAGTGAGAATGTCTCCATCTATATCTGGCAGATTAAAGTCCCCAATTCTCAAAACTTTCCCCTTGCTGGCCATTTTGCTAATGTCTAATGGCTTCCCCCCAGGGCTCAGTCTAAATCCTCCTAAGCTACTCCTGGGTGGATGTGTGTCCGCTTTGAATGAGGTAATGGCAAAATGGAGCAAAGACTAGGATGTTGACATTTCCCCTAATACATGGAAGGCTGCCACTACACATTTTAAAAAAATGCCAGGGACAATCGCTTAAGGCAAGTCCAGTTAAATTTTATGTACCACACATACCTTACCACTCTCTGTATGCGTGCTTTCAATTCCACCAAATCCCCACTCAGCTCCAAATGTAACATAAAAGGAGATTTTTTGCACATGACCTTAACGTCCCCCCAAATTAGCAGATTTTGGTCTGAAGATCATAAAACCATGCAGCTAGTCTTGGGCCATGCCCTTTCTGAGTCCCCACCCCCCACCCACCAAAGCCCAAAGATGTCCAAGGTCTCCCATAAATTTTGGAGTCTGGCACTGATCAGTGCAAGAAACGCCATATCACAATCCTGGATGGAAACAGGCCTGCCCACTGTAGTGCAATAGAGTTGGAATATCCAAACCTGCTTGAAAATAAAACACATGCAATACAGATCATTTGGAATCCATGAGACGTTTGAATCTATCTGGGCACCACTAGCTGCTGCCATAGAATCCAGTACCTTCTCCATCTGACTTCAGAAATGTCTTCTGTCAATTATGGGATAGGTTATGTAATGTATATGACTGCCATTTCATTTATTACCATTTGGTAACTCAGGTATATGAATGAATGGGGTATATCAACTGTGTGCTTCATTGTATCGCCTCTATTGATCTTGATTTTTGTAACTGTAATATCACTGTCTGAAAGTCAGTACTTGTATCCTGCTTGAACAAGTCAAATAAATGTTACCAAAAAATGCAGGAGCAGAACCAACTGACTGAGTAGGCAGAGAGCCTTACCACCTTGAGTGTGGGCAACAGTGTCAAAGGCTTTGGCCAAGTTGGCAAGACTGGTGGAGGTGATCTGATCCTGGTCCATACTAGAAAGAAGGAAGTCAATGAGCTGGAGGAGGGAGGTGGATGTGGCATGGAACTTCCTAAAATCAAACTAGAAAGAAGTGAAGAAGGCGGAAGAGTCAAAACAGGGGAAAGCTGAGAGAGTACGAGGTATCCCTGGAGCTTAACCAAGGTGGGAAAGAGAGAAACAGGATGGTCATTACCAGGAGAGGAGAGATCACCCCTTTTAGGAAGGAGGATGACTGCTGACTGTTTCCAAGCACCAGGCACAGTAGCTGAGGAGAAGGAGAAGGAGAGGTTGAAAAAGGGGGGTAATAGGAATGGCAGAGGTAGAGATGAAGAAGCTTGGAATCGAGACTATCGGGTTTCATATCTGCCTTGAGGGAGTTAAGAGCTAAGAGGGCCCTGAGAGAGGCAGAAAGACTAGTGGGAGAGAAGGAAAAAGTGTGTGTGTGAGGAGTCGAGGGGAGAAAGAACAGAAGAGTGGAGGATAGGAGGTACTGAGTGCAGAAAGTAAAGAAAGAGTTGAAGGAGGAGGCAATGGCAGCAGGGTCAGAAATGGGAGAGTTACCTACATAGAGGATTAAAGGTTGGGGGCCGGGTCAGAGGTGAGAAAAGAGAGTGGATAACCTATTAGAACTTGAAGGAGTGTTTTAGGTTGTTCTGGAGTGTAGATGCAGAATACTCAAATTTCATAAGCCTGGTGGCAATAGGAAATGGTTTTTACATAGTTTACTGCCCATCCATCTTCCTTTCCAAGCCAGTTATGTATTCTGATATGCTTTAATGATTTTTTGTTAAATAAATAATTTTAGCTTTGGGGTACCCTCAGATCTACATAGAGTTCCACTCTCCTCACCAGCTGCTGCTTTTGATTTTCATATTTCTAAGATATTCTATGACATCAGTAACTTCCATTCCATGCTATTCATCTGAATGGCCTGAAATTGGAGTTTCTGATGTCTTAGAATGTTGAGGTTGTATGAAAAGAAAAAACTGCAACTGCTGACTAAGGAGAGAGATATTCAAGGTAGTTACAAAGGCAATGAAATTAGATTATTAATTTAACAAGAAAGGTCAAAAACATATCACAATACTGGGTAGCCAATAAAAAAAACAACTGAAGGGCATCTAGAGGTGTAAAAACTGTTTCCTATCACCTTTAGTCAGGTCAGCATGGGAATAAGTGATCTTGCAGGATGGAATGCTATGCTAGGTCTCTGGCTCCATGGCAGGCCAGCAACTCTGAACAGATCCAGAGGAAGAGAGTTGCCATACCTAGTTTTTTCTAAGGGGGGGTTGCCAGTCCAAAATAACATGAATTTGGACTGGAGGAAGTGAAGGGCAGAGTTGATGTTGGTTCCTGCTGAGTTAGGGGGACCAGTCGGTGACTGACAGGTCAGTACGTAGGGAGGACACGTCCAGCGACCTGAAAGCTCAAAGTTGGGTGAATTTAGTAGGAGCTGTAGGACATCGGACCTTTTGAACACAGGAGAACATATGGCACAGGTGTAGGAAAGCATATGCCAAGTAAGCCATATCTTACAAGTTGAATGGCTAGAGGGCGGTATTCTAGGCCTGACCATTGATTATTGCTACTCCTACCGTCTAGTAGCAGCTAGGGACATAGAAGGATAGGAAACTGATTGAAAGAGAGACAGCAGAGGGTGACAGTAAATGGGGTCAGTCAGAAGAGAGGGAGGTCACAAGTGGGGTGCTACAGGGATCTGTCCTGGGTCCTGCCCACTTCAACATGTTCATCAGTGATGCTGAGAAGGGCATCTGGGGCAAGCTGTATCTGTTTGCAGGGTAGATAGTGACAAAGGGATCATGGAAAAGCTGAGGGAGCTACAAAGGTTAGAGAGGTGGTCTAAGGTTTGGCAGTTGAAATTCAACACCAAACAATGCAAGGTTAAACACCTACAGAAAAAGACAGGACTGAGTACTGGATGGGCAGGGTTAAACTGAGCACTATGGAAAAGGAAAGTGACCTGTGAGTCATCATTAGTGACTCTCACAAACAATCAAATCAATGTAATAAGGCCTATAGTAAGGCTAACAGAATGCTGGGGTGTATCAGAAGGGGTGCTGACAGCAGGAAAAAGGAGGTACCACTACCTCTATATAGTTTGCTGGTGAGGCCACTCCTGGAATACTGTGGTCAGTTTTGGAGTCCTCAGCTAAGGATGGACAGGGACAGGCTGGAGACAGTGCAATGCAGGGTAACCAGGATGATTTAGGGTCAGCAGGGCAGATCTTATGAAGATAATCTCCAGACACTGAACATGTACTCGCTGGAGACCAGCAAGAGAGGGGGGATATGATAGAGACCTTCAAGTTCCTGAAGGGAATAAGCATGGTGAACTGTGGGGAACTATTAAGCATGAGTACAGGGACAAGAACCCAAGGTCAGGAGTGGAAACTGGTGGAGGGAAGATTTAAGAGGGATGTGAGGAAGTTCTGTTTTACAGAAAGGGTGGTGGAGCCATGAACAGTCTGCTAGAGAAGTTGGTGGGCACCAAACCATAAATGGTTTGAAGCATGGCTGAGACAGTGTGAATGGTCTGGTGGTTGCTCAGGTCAGTAGCAGTAGGGAGAAAAACAGAGAGGTGGACTGGGAGGGATAAAATCCTGCATGGATAAGAGGCCCTTGGGCAGATGGAGAACTCAGGGCAGACTAGATGGACCTGTTGTCTTTTTCTGCTATCGTTGTCTAAGTTTCTATGTTATGTGTTATCTATAGCTCCACCCCTTACTGGTGTTATAATATGAATGGTGTGCTCTGTTTGAATAATTCTAACATTAAATGCATAAAACTAAGTACTGCTGTGTTTTCTGCTCTTATTATGCTGTTCCTGAAGTACAATATGGCAGGTACAAGGGGCCTAGGTAATAAATATGTGCATATCTAAAATCAGAGAGGCAGCAAATAGGCACTTAGAGGTTCTGACTTACAAATGTTATTTTCTAACTACGCCACTGGCATATGGAGGGCTAAGGCAGGGGTGAGAGGAGAGGAGAGGATCCAGTCCAGGAGGGAGCAGTTTAGGGATTTATGATTAACGGTTGGGGTCCAAAATCAACTGAGAGGTTTGGAGGAATTTTACATCTTGGCAAGTTTATGTGCAGAGGGGGAGAGCTAATTTATACTAAAGTCATCATGGATGAGCAACTCACCAGAGTTGGAGTAGGAAGAGATAGAGGAAAGGATGTCCGTGACCCATGCATTGGACAATCTAGGATATCAGTAGACCCCTGCAACAAAAATGGGGTAAAGGTATATGGTAAAATTTCAAATACAATTTACAGTTTATCTTTCCTAGGTAAATACCCTCTCAAATGAGAGCTGATAGAGTTGAGAAGGCAGAGTACAGCAAGCAGCAGAAGTGGAAAATGACATATGAAACAGTTAATGGCTATATAGTTTGTGACCAGTGAGAAGTGACATGGCTGCAAATAAACAAGAAAAAACCTAATGAGAAATGGGCCAAGGCAGGGAATTAAGTGCAGTGGCAGACATGAATGGTGTGGATATGGAGAAGGAACATAAAGAAGGAGGAGGAGGGAGCATGGAGAATGGGAGGAGACTGACCAGAGAAGAGAGAGCCTGTAGGTAAAGACAGACTGACCAGCAGAGGACTTGACACATAAGATGAAGAAAGAGATGGGCTCGGATTTTCAAAACCCAGTCACAAGCTGCAACAATGACAGTTGTGCCAAATGCTGTTGAGTCCAGGACCCTGTGCCCGATTTTCATAGGACATGGTCCTGGTGCCTAAGTCCCATTGCTTGCAGCAATGGAGGCAATGTGCCAAATTGATGGCACACCCAGAAGTGCCGCAACTGCTGCAGGGCAGTGGGGCGGCAACTGTGCCCTTGGATGGGTGCAGGGTGTTCCCCCCCCACCAAGCCCAGATGTGCCAGGACCAACCCCAAAGAAATCTCTGGTGATCTAGTAGCATCCCCTCTGTGCCCTGATCTGCTCCTACACATAATCATACTTAGAACTCACTCCTTGGTGATCTAGTGGCCCCCCCATCCTAGCAAGTACTGCCCACCACCCTGCCCCCCCATACTCAGTATTATCCAGCGACCAGCACAGCCCTCCACACAGCACCATGGCTGGCTGACAGTTCATTCAGCGACCGGCTATGGTGGCATGCAGAGGGTTGTGCCGGTCACTGAATAATGTCCTGGAATTTGGGGGGGGAGTGGGGTGGTGGGCACTACTTGCTTGAGTGGGGGGCCACTAGATCACCTGGGAGTGAGTTCTAAGTATGATTATGAGTAGGGGCAGATCAGATCGGGGAGGGGGGCCACTGAAGCACCAGGGATTGATATATTACTACTTTACTATTTATATCATCAAGTGTAGAGGCAGATTGGGCGGGTGACTCAGTGGCACACAGTGGACATCTCTCCCAGGGGATGCCTAAGTACTGTTAGACCAGCTCTTGGCTGGTTAAACGGTACTTAGCACTTTGTCCCTGGGAAGGGCTTTGAAAATCCACAATTTGGGGTTGTGGTAGTTCTGCAAGCCCCCTAGCGCCATGCCGCAGCCACTTTTGTGGTGCAAGGCTGGCGCAAGTGCACTTTGGTATAAGCAGCCTGTTGCTTGAGGCAGGCAGCTTTCTAAAATAGTTCAGGGCACTTCCCCTTGGCTAAAGGTGCTTGTTGTGTCCAACATGTTGGATGTAAGCACCTTGCACTGTTCTAGGGGCTTTGAAAATCTGGCCTCTGGAGTCTACTGGGCATAGGTAATAGAAGGCTGTGTGAAAGTGATAAAGGGGGGAGGAGAGACATCAGGGGAGTGAGCCAAACTAGAACATAGCAATGGGGGAGGTGCCATAAACAAGGCAGGAATCTTCCAGGGAAGTGATGGAGATGGAGGAATAGAGGGAGCATTGATGAGTACAGGGTGGACAGTTCGGAGAAAAGCAGCAGGAGTTGAAAGGGGAATCTAGTCTGGCAAGGGTGGATTTGGGTGTGTTGCTGTAAACCACATCACCAAAGCTGAAGCTCAGGAGGATCATTTTAGAGACAATCTCACACTTGGTCAGGAACAGGAGATACAGGCTTAGTTTCTGTAGAGAGAGCCCTCAATTTGGAGAGGAACTTGGAGTGGATGGTGTAAATTTGGGCTGAGAAGTCAAGGTGTCTGTTGTGCCACATGGCCAGGTATTTAATAGAGGGGAAGCTCAGTGTATGTATAACAGCCCTGTGACTCACTTTGGCTGTTTTTTGGGCCCTCAGGTCTCACCTGGACACACCTCCGAGGGGGCTGGCCTGTGTTCACCAGTGGACAGAAGAAGAAATGGTGCAGTGCCTCCACCTGGGGTAGTGATATGGGATACCTGTGGACAAACTGCAGGTTACCACCGCACAGGAAAATACAATAACTTCCCCCACAGTACTGTACCTTCCCCACTCAGCAACAATACTCTTTACAGAAAACAGAAATACCAAACTGTAACATAAACCAACTTCTTGCTTTATTGTAGGGAGGTGGTGAACAAGGGAGGAAATAACACAGCAACAACAATGACAACAACAGACTGTACCCCACACTGTCTCTCACACCTCCCACCTGCAGGTTCTCCCAGCTGTTCCCCCAGATGGCCTTTATGCAACAGTCAGTCAGTTAGTTGCAGGGGGTACCTCACCGGGGCGATGGTCCAAAAGACTGGGATGTGGTGGGTGTAAACAGTCTGAAAACTTAGAAGAAACACTTTCATTGGGCCCTAATAACTTTAACCTGTGGAAACACTTTGGTATTTCTTGCCTGGGCTGAGCTTGGTGCAGTTCTGCCTAGGACTTAACCCCTTTCCTGACTAGCTAACTAGCTAATGTAACAACTCCACTGCACCACAGCCCAGAGGTACTTACAGTTTTGAAGCATGGGGTATCAACAGGGTGAGCTCATGGTATCATTGTGGTATCAGGAATTGCTGGTGGTGCAGCATGATAGCAGGTTGTGGAAGGACAGCCGCTGGTCTTCACCTGTCAGGCCTTTCAAATCTTCACCCCTGAGGCCTTTGTATGCAGTATTCACCTGACAGGCCTCTCAACGTCTACCTCTCCACTCCAGTAGTGATCTCTTCGGTGGTTTGAGGGACAGGCAGGCTGGCAGTCTCCTGGACTTTTGGCTTACACACAGCTTCTCTGATTCAACAAACGTGGATGTGCTTTGGCACAATCTATGACCCCAGCACACAAAACTTCTCTGACAGCAGCAGTGAGTAGTCTCACAAAACAGCTGTCCCTCTAAGGGGAAAGACGGTGGCTCAGTCTCTTGGCTGCAACAACACTTTGGTCTCTCTGCTGCACAATCATGTTCTCTCTCTGCTGCAAAATTCCCAATCTCTTCTGTAGGCTACAATTCCTCAACTTTGCAGGCTGCTACAGTATCCACACTTGAACTCATCAGCAGTCAGTTCGAGTCCCACTAGGGAACAGTTTGTGACTCAGCTTCTCCTCCTCACTCAAAATAGATTTGCCTCTCTCCTAAGCTCAGGGGCTGGACAGGCCATTGGGTGAGTGGAACTAGCCTTTGGGCTTATTCGCCCACAACAGTCTCTCCTGCTCAGTGATTCTCTGCTGGAAGCTCTCTGCTCCCCAAAAAACCCTTTGGCGGGCTTTCAGTCCCTTTTTATCACTCCCCTCTGATTGGCTGTAGCTTTCCTGGGCTCACCAGATGCTCCTTGACATTTCTCAGCAGCTGCCCCCCCGTGGGAGTCCTATGGGGGCTGTCATATTTGTTTACATTGCTGCTCAAATTACACCAGCCCCACAATTTTAATTCTGAGCCCTTTCAGGGACTACAACTTATATGTCCTGGCCCAGCTTGTCCTGAAGGGCCAGAAAACACTTTATTTACTTAATGGGAGCTCCCTTATGCCCATCAGGGCTCCCAAGACCCTTAGTCCCCCTTTTTAGTGCCTTTTTCTACACAGGGAACGGAGCCATGACTCCTTTAAGAACTTACAGCCCATGCATGTGCATGAGGCGCATCACGGATATTTTGTTTGTTTATATATTGCCGGTCCACTTTCTCCCTGCTCCTGGGACCAGTCAGCTGCCTTCCACAATGCCCAGAGGCATGGAAACACTTTTCAGAACTCATCCCCTATCTCTACAGGAACCGAGCAACCAAAAACATCTGTGGCCACAGCAGTGAAGATTAGAAGGCTGCCCATCTTCAAAACCCTCCTGGGACCACTGGAAGCACTCTGGCCCGACTTTCAGCTGCATAGGGGACTGGAGGCAGGACAAGGATCTGGCAGAGCCATAGCCCCGATCAAGGCAAGTCCCCCAACCCAGAGGGGGGTTACCCCCCCCCGGGTCATGAATTGTCATCACAGCAATTGCACGAGTTCTATCCAGTGCATATCTGAGAGCAACACAAATAGGTAACTGCAACAACAGTAACAGTTCTATCAAGACAATGTCAGTCTAGCTATGCTATCTTCAAAGGTCAAATCCACCTAAGAAATTGAGCAAATTAACAGTTTTTCCATGAACAGTGCTAACTAGACACTTGGTTCCTATCTAACCAACATTCCCAGATTTTCACATTCCCACATTACCCTCATGGGTATAGAACACAATACGGGCAGCAAGTGGGGTAACATAGATGCCATGGTGCACTACATACAGAGGAAGGTCAGTGGGGACACCAGGTGAATCATCATAACTGAGCTTTAAGAGGAGTTAGATTGGCCTTTTGGACAGCCTCAAATAAACTTTTTTGTTTTATGCACATTATTCCTACCTGGGAGGCGAAAAGGGCTCTTTATCATGAGTCAGTTCGAGTAACACATTTGTTTCTTGTTCAATTGATTTGGGTACCATGTTTGTTTCTTGTTCAGTGGGTTCAGGTACCACGTCTGTCCCGAGGGCAATCTTGACTGGATATGCCACATGCTCTAACTCAGATGAAGGTTCAAAAGGCTCTGCTTCAGGATTTAGTGGTGTGGCTGAAGATTTTGGCATCCACCACTTGTCAGAATTGTTCAACAGTTGGGGAATGTCCTCTGTAGAATAGTACTGAACCTCACTAGGTCATCTGCCTCATCAGAAGAGTCTAGGTCTTTGGGAGCTGAGTCTGACGCAGGCTTTTAGGAAGGTCCAGTGAGGCCAGTATTCAGGTCCAATACAGACCTCACAGAAGACCCAGATAAACCAGTATCCAGGTGAGGATCAGGCTGAGTAGTCTGATTGGTATGGCTGCGAGAACCCCTGCTTTTCATTCATTGAGGCTGCACGGAGCTTGGTTTTAGCTCGAGAACATCTAATTGTCCAATGGGGAGTAAACGGTCGCAGTGCAGTGTTTTACTTCTCTGAGAACTTCCCCCTCTGGGCACTCTGTACATTGGCAAGTCCACAAGTTTTTCAGTGACCACATGAGGAATGTTGTCCCACCGAGCTACAGTTTTATGGTTTCCAGGCAACCTGAAATTCCAGACCAAAACTGTCTTCAAGGAGCAACTCATGAGCTCTGATACGTGTATCATAACGAGTCTTATTTGCCAAGTTTCTTTTGTTAGACGGTTCTGTGGTTAAGTGGTAAGCATCATCCAACTGCTGCTTCAGTCTTTGAACATATTTGGTGTAGGTCTCTAAGTTATCACCATCGGATGACACTCCAAATGGAAGGTCTACTGGCAGGTGAGCCTCTCTTCCAAACATAAGCAAATATGGGGATTGCCCTGTGCCATCACTGCAAGTGCAATTGTAGTCATGAACCAGCATACTCCTTTGTTGACTCCAGTTTGCTTTTTTACAAGGGTCCAACATGCCCAACATAACCAAGAGAGTCCCATTGAATCTTTCAGATTGAGGGTCACCCTGGGGGTGATAGGGAATGGTTTGAGACTTCCTGATCCCTCACAGTGACAATAACTCTTTAATCAGATGACTTTTGAAATGACAAGGCAAGGCAAATTTTATTTAAAAGATGCCCATCCCAGAGGCTCTGGGCACCAAACATTTAAAAGAAAATACATATTATGCATTCTAAATAAAAACATAACAACATCACAGATATAGCACCATATATAAATACAATGGCTTGAGTAAAAGCCAAAATCTAAAAAAGCCAGTACTGGCCTGGCAAAGATTCTAGGACAGCAAGGACTATAATAAACAATCCGGGAAGGCTTGATTAAATAAGAAGGTCTTGAGGCATGCCTTAAAAACCTCTACAGAAGGGGCATCTCTCACAGCTGGAGTAAGCGAATTTCAGAGGACAGGAGCGGCGACACAAAATGCTCTGTTGCTGTCTGTTTTTAACCTCATCCTGGGGATCACGAGGAGGACCCTAAAGGAGGAACGGAGGGGGCAGGTCGGGACAGCGGGAATAAGAAGGTCCTTCAGATAACCAGGGCCCAGGCCGTGTAGGGCCTTAAAGGTGAGTAATCCCACCTTAAAGAGGACCCTCCACCTAACTGGCAGCCAGTGCAGTTGACGCAGGACCGGAGTGATATGACAGTATTTAGACTGTCCATTAATCAACCTAGCCACCACGTTCTGCACCAGCTGCAGTCGGTGAAGGGTACCCCCAGAGACCCCGAGATAGAGCGCATTATAGTAGTCCAGCCTGGACGTCACAAAGGCATGTACCAAGGTGGGGAGGTCCTGCGGTGGAACTAGGGGCTTTATCCTGGCGATATTCCTCAGATGATAGAAACTGGTATGAACTGTGGAAGACACCTGAAACTCAAGTGTCAACCCACTGTCCAGAATAACGCCAAGATCTCGCACCCTAGAGGAGGACTTCAGTGGTACAGAGCCAAGGAAAAGCCCAGCATTTGCACCAAAGGCCAACCTATCACAACCTCTGTTCGACTCCACCACCAGTACCTCCGTCTTATCGGGGTTCAGTCGCAACCAGCTGGAGGCCATCCAGTCATTGATTTCCGCGAGGCAGCTATTAAGCACTTCCACTGTGCAAGATGTTCCAGGGGCAAAGGAAAAATACAGCTGGGTATCATCGGCATAGCAATGAAAATCCAAGCAGTACTTCCTAATGAGCTCTCCCAGAGGCAGCATGTACACAGCAAACAACATCGGTGACAAGACCGAACCATGGGGAACCCCGCACAACAGGTGGCCGGGAAAGGAGGAGAAATTCCCCATCACCACCCTCTACCTCCTGTTAGATATAAAGGGCTCAAACCAGCAGATGACCATGCTGGTGAGTCCGCAGAATTCCCTTAGGCGGTCAAGCAACACCTGATGGTCAACCGTGTCAAATGCTGAAGAGAGATTGAGGAGAACAAGAATTGTCCCCTCTCCTCGATCTCTAGCCCTAAGGAGGTCATTGTGCACCTGAACCAACGCAGTTTCTGTGCTATGCCTCACACAAAACCCAGACTGGAGCAACTTGTATAAATCATGGGCCACAAGATGCTCCTCAAGCTGAAGCGCCACCACTTTCTCCACAATCTTACCCAAAAATGGGAGATTGGAGATAGGACGATAATTCACCTTGATCTCAGGGTCCAAAGATGTTTTTTTCAGAAGGGGTCTCACCAATGCCTCCTTCAAGACATCAGGAAAGACCCCCTCTGACAAGGAACAGTGGACAATCGAAGCAAATACCGGGCCAACAGAGTCGACACATCTCATTAAGAAACGAGTTGGCACCGGGTCCAGTTCACAAAAGGTGTGCCGTAGCCCGGAAGCAATCTCAATGACCTCAGCCACCTCCACCGGTCTAAACTCACCCCAAACAGGCAGAGAGCTCTTAGGGCACGCATAGCGACCACTGTTGGCCAAATTTTGGCCCACTGGCAGAACCCCCTGCCTGATGGCGGACACCCTGTCCGAGAAGAACCGAGCAAACTCTTCACATAATGCATTAGAAAAAGCTACCTTCGGCTATAGATAGGAAGGATGAAGAAGCCTGTCCACAGTCCAAAAGAGCATAGCTGGTTGGTTCCTCCCAGCAGCAATCTCCCTGGACAGGAATTCTGCCTTCTTATGGTTGATTGCTCCCTGGTATGCACTATAGTGCATACACAGGGCCAGTTTGTCCACCTCCAGGCCAGACTTCTGCCAGCAGCGCTCTAATCTCCGACCCAGAGTATTCAACCCCTTGAGCTCACCATCATATCAAGGGGATCTCAAATGAGAAGACCTGGGTCGTACACGGACTGGTGCGAGGGAGTCGAGTGCACCAGCGAGCACCTTATTATAGGCATCCACTGCCACACACACACCCCATCGCATGCACTATCCACACTAGATAGGTCAGCTACCATCAGAAAACCCTCAGGGGTCAACCCCCGCAAAGGGTGATAACTGACCATCTCAGCAGGGGAAGGGCTACCGGAGGGGTCCCCAAACAAGAACTTCACCGTATAATAATCGGACCAAATGACCCGATCAGTCCTGAGACAATTAATCTCAAGCCCCAGTGAGAACACCAGATCCAACATGTGGCCACCCAAATGAGTTACGGAGGAAACACCCTGCGCAAAGCCCAAGGAGGACATCATCCGGAGGAAGTTGGAAGCCAACTGAGACGACTCGTCATCGACCCAGACGTTGAAGTCCCTCAGCACTAAACATCTGGGGGCCTCCAACGTCTCACCAAACACGAAATCCTGGCACTGAGCAGAATGGATTCTCTTAGGAAGTCCATAATGAACAAAGTACTTTTCCACCAGAATCTTGGCTATGGTGGTGGCCCTTTTGTCTTTGGCTGGAAAGGCTTGGGTATAATGGGAGTAATGGTCAGTCACTACCAGAATGTTAGCTATATTCTTTTTATAAGGTTCCAAACTCAAACTGTCAATACACATCAGGCCCATGGGGGCTCCTGTGGTAAAGTTCACTAAAGGAGTGGCTCAAGAGGGCAGTGCTTTCTACTGGATACATCTCATACACTGTTTGCAATAGTTCTCCATCACTGTACTCATTCTTGGCCAGTAGATCCTCCTTCTGACCAGTCCAGCATTCTTTCCACCCCCAAATGTTCCATCTCATCATGCAAAGCTTTAGGGACCATATTTCTGAACTTTACTGGTAGTAATAATTGTTTTAGAGTTGAGCCATCATTGCTCTTGGGTTCTCTGTAAATCACACCACTATACACTTTCAGTTTACTCCATTCTCACAGTGATAAGGGAGGTGCCAGGATGATTTACTTTTACAGGCTCTGGTCTGCCCCCACATTTAAGAGGAGTGACAGTGTCTCTGATTACAGGCTCTTCTTGCTGCTTTTTCTGCTAGTCCTGCATACTCATCTGAGGCAATGAGGATTTACTGAGAGATACAACATTACAATAAGCCACTGGTATGCAGTCTGAGGGGCATTCATACTTTCTATCAGGCGACATGTGGCATTGGAGTCTGGCACCTCTTCTGGATCGTATCTTTTATACAAAGCTTTAACAGCAGTCTCAGAAATCTGAATCCACTCTTGCCCTCCCACCTCTGGGTGGGGTTGTCAGAACAGTACGTCCACATCGATGTTGCTCTTCCCAGAATAATACTCCACACATAGTCATATGTCGAAAGCACTGACAACTAGGGATGACCTGCAGCATCCCACTTTGCTGTTGTCTGCTCATATGTGAGGGGGTTGTTATCATTTCAGACAGTAGTGTGGGCCACATACAAATATTCATTGAACTGGTCGACAATGGCCCATTTAAGTGCTAAAAACTTCAATTTATGGATTGAGTAATTCCAGTCTGAAGGCAATAAACTGTGACTGGCATACGCTATCAGCCATAGAAATTGTGGGTGTTCTTGATACAACACTGCTCCCAACCCACTAAGACTGGTGTCTGTATGCAGCACATATGGCTTACTGGGATCTGCATAGGCCAATACAGGGGCATGAGTCAATTGTTTAATTATCTCTTCAAAGGTCTCATCACAAGCTTTAGTCCATGTAGGCCCAAATGGTTCATGCATTGTATAGTAAATCTTCCCAGACTGTGATACCCACTTAGTCTTCTGATTGGCAGGAGGATACCCTTGGGTCAGGTCTTGCAAAAGCTTGACGATTTTGGTGTAGTCCTTAATAAATGTGCAGTAATAACCGGTGAACTCCAAGAAACTCTGCAGTTCTCTCAACTGGGTGGGTTTAGGCATGGTGGTGATGGCCTGGACATATTCAGGATAAGTACTGATGTCCTCCTGGGACACAATGTGGCCCACATACTTGACCAAGGTCTTGAAGAACTGGCACTCGTGAACAGATAGCTTAAGAGCATACTCCTCCAGTCCTGAGACCCTTAGCCTCGCTTTTTGGTGCCTTTTACTGCCCAGGGAATGGAGCTGTGGCTCTTTTAATAACTTATGGCCCTCACATGTGCATAAGGCACATTGCAGCTATTTTTTTTGTTTATATGTGGCTAGTCTGCTTTCTTGCTGCTCCCAGAACAGGTCAGATGCTTCCCGCAATACCCGGAGGTACAGAAACACTTTTCAGACCTTGGCCCCCATCTCTACATGGGCCAAGAAACTGACAACTTTGGCGGCCGCAGCCATGAAGATTAGGAGGCTGTCCAACTTCAAAACCCTCCCAGGACCACTGGAATACCTTTGGACCTACTTTTTTTTTTCATTATTGTGTTTTTCCCTCTTCTTCCTGTGGTGCTAGCAGGTGGTTCCGACCCTCCATCGTAGGGCTCGTTCTCCAGCCCCATCATCCCCTGCCTCAGTCTTACCCCTGAGAGTTCCCCCATGGATTACCCTGCTGTGGCGGGGCCAGAGTGAGGAAACATAGAAACATAGAATTTGACAGCAGACAAGTACTGCTTGGCCCACCCAGTCTGCCCATTTCCCCTACCTAACGGATAAGCTGCAGATCCTAGTTAACCAACAGCCTACTTCCTCCTACCCACCACTAGAATTGCCTTATGCCTGTCCCATGCATTCTTGAATTCCCCCACTGTTTTTGACTCTACGACCTCCTCAGAAAGGCTGTTCCATGCATCCACAACCCTCTCTGTGAAGAAATACTTCCTCACATTACCTCTGAGTCATCCCCCCTCTATCTTCAAATTGTGCCCCTTGTTCTTGCACATCTCTTTTTCTGAAAGATGCTACCCTCTTGGACTTTGTTGATTCCCTTGAGGTATTTGAAAGTTTTTATCATGTCCCCCCTCTCCCTCCTTTCCTCGAGGTTATACATCTTAAGCTCCTTTAGTCTCTCTTCATATGTCTTTTGGTGCAGACCCTGCACCATTTTGGTTCCCCTCCTCTGGACAGCCTCCAACCTGCCTATGCCTTTGCAGAGATGGGGTCTCCAGAACTGTACACAGTACTCCAGATGTGGTCTAACCAACTGTTTCTACAGAGGGCCAACAACCTCCTGTTTTCTACTGGTGATGCCTCTCCCTATGCATCCCAGTATCCCCCCAGCCCTCATTACTGCCTTCTCACATTGCTGGCCCACCTTTAGGTCATCTGATATGACTACCCCCAGGTCCCTTTCCATTTTTGTTGTTGTCAGTATCACCCCCCTCACTGTACTCTTCCCTGGGTTTTGTTTCCCAGGTGCATTACTTTGTACTTCTTTGCATTGAATCTAAGCTGCCATACATTTGACCATTTCTCCAACCTTGCCAAGTCCCTTTTCATCCTTTCCACCCCACCTTGCATATCAACCCTGTTGCAGACCTTTATGTCATCTGCAAAGAGACATACTTTCCCTTCCAGTCCCTCTGGAATGTCACATAAAGACATTAAAAAGGACAGGCCCCAGTACTGAACCCTGCGGTACCCCACCAGTAACTCTCCTTTCTTCACTGTGGACTCCATTTACTATTACCCGCTGTGTCCTGTTGTACAGCCAGTGTATTACCCAGGCTACCACCCTGGGACCCACTCCCAGGCTGGCTAATTTGTTTATTAATCTTTTGTGCGGGACTGTGTCAGATGCCTTGCTAAAGTCTAGGTAGGCCATGTCCACAGCCCCTCCCTGGTCTACTACTTTGGTCACCCAGTCAAAGAAATCTATTAGATTTGTCTGACATGACCTTCCCGCTGTGAATCCATGCTGCCTTGGGTCCTGTGCCCCACTGGCCTCTAGGTACTCAACAATTCTTTCCTTCAGAAGTGATTCCATCATTTTCCCTACCGCTGAGGTCAAACTGACAGGTCTGTAGTTTCCTGCCTCTGTCTTGCTCCCACTTTTGTGAAGAGGAATCACATCCGCCCACCTCCATCCTCAGGTACCACACCACCTTCCCATGATTTATTAAAGAGGGTAGTCAGTGGTGTTACTAGTTCTTCCCCTAGTTCTTTTAGAATTCTGGGTCGAATCCCATCAGGCCCCATTGCTTTATCCACCTTCAGTTTTAAGAGTTCTTTCAGAACCCTTTTTTCTGTGAAAGGACTAATATCAAACCCCCTATACAGAGTGCTTCTATTGACTGGATTAGGTATCTCCCCCTATTTTTCCACTGTGAATACTGAGCAGAAGTATTCATTCAGTATCCCTGCTTTTCCATTGTCACTCTCAGCCCAACTACCTTCCTCTTTATTCAGCCTCAGTATCCCTGCCTTAGTCTTCCTTTGCTTCCCAATGTATCTATAAAAGGTTTTATCCCCCTTCTTAACTAAGTTGGCTATCTTTTCCTCGGTTTGGGCCTTTGCTATTCTGACTGCCTTCCCCGCTTCCTTCTGCTTTAACTGGTACAGTTCTCCATCCTGCTTCTTCTGTGTTTCCTTATACTTCCTGAATGCTATCTTTTTATCCCTTACATTCCCCGCCACTTCTTTCGAGAACCATAGTGTTTTTTTCTTTCATTTTGATTTGTTTATCTGCTTCACACAAAGGCTTGTTGCCTCTGTGATAGCGGTTTTGATGTTTCCCCATTGTTGCTCCACCCCACCTTCTTGCCTGCTTGCTAGTGCTTTTCTGAGGCACTCTCCCATTTGGGCAAAATCAGCCCTGCTGAAGTTCAGTACCTTCACTTTTGTGTGGCTTGACTCTACAGCTAAGTTTATTGTGAACCACACTGTTTGGTGGTTGCTTGTTCCCAGATGGCTACCCACTTCAAGATCAGAGATCCTCTCTCCATCCCCATTTGAGAGTACCAGATCTAAGATTGCTCCCTGAGTTCCAAAACTAGCTGTCTGAGGCATGCCCCCCTGTAGGGCATCAAGAATGGCCCTGCTCTTGGATGTGTCTGCAGCAAAGGTGCTCCAGTTAACATTTGGCATATTCAGGTCCCCCATCAGCAATATCTCCCCTTTCTCTGCCATCCCATGGATGCCGTCTGTCATTTTCTTGTCCATTTACTCCCCCGAGACAGGGTCTGTATACAACCCCTGTGTGGACTGTGGAGCCATTTCCAGTCTCCAGGGTGACCCACAGTGCCTCCTCACCTCCCTATTTACCCTTTAGTTTTGTTGCTTTGATCCCTTCCCTTACATAGAGAGCTACTCCTTCTCCTCTTCTTCCCTCCCTGTCCCTCCTATAGATTGTGTACCCTGGAATGTTGACATCCCAGTCATGGTTCTCTGTGTACCATGTTTCTGTGACTGCCATGATATCCAGGCATCCCTCTTCCATCAAGGCCACCATTTCTAGAAGTTTTTACCTAGACTACGGGCATTGGTACTCATTACCCTCCATTTTTTTTATGGCTTTATTTCTTTTTGCCCCTGCCCTGTCCTTACTGCCTTTGTCTTTTTCTCCATTTACCCCAGCCCTTCTCCCCATCGACTGCTCTATCTTGGTGTTTACAGTACCTCACTAATTACCCTGATTTTTTGGGGGGGGCTAGGATTTCCCTTCTCCTTTTCAGTGCCTCCCCCCTTGGCTAGTTTAAATGCTTGCCAATGAAGCATTTAAGCCTATCCCCTTCTGGATAGATGCAGACCATCGTGCTTGTATATGCCTGCATCCCTACAGGTGGAGCCCCAGTCTCCAATGAAGCCAAATCCCTGAGCTCTGCACCAGTTTTTCAACCAGTCATTGAATCCCATGGTGTGGAGTACCCTAGCCTGGTCCATGCCATAGACAGGTAGCACTTCCGAGAAAGTTACCATGTGTGCTACTTGTCTAAGGCCCCTCCCCAACTCCACAAACTCCTGTTGCACTGCTCTGATCCCATTCTCAGCCAGGTCATTCATCCCTAGGTGGATAATGACATCCAGCTCCCTCCCCCTTGCAGCTGCTCCCACGATCTTGAGTTACGTTTCCTGTCCCTCAAGCCATGGCATTGGGCAGGCACCTTACCTCCCTTTCCCCTCCCTCCCCCAGTTCTACCCCCTAACAATTGAGTCCCCCAACAGGAGTTGTTTCCTTCCCCTGTGGGGTCCTGTGCCACCCTCCTGTGGGTGTCCATTGTGGAGGTTCCCAGCATCCTCCTTGGTCTCCACTGCGGGTGCCTCCATAGAGGAAACATGCTCTGCCAGAGTGGCGAATGGATTGTGGAGAGGCACAACTGGAGGGATGTGCCTCTGTTCCACCACCCTCGCCCTCCCTGAGCCCACCGTGGTCCAACCACTCCTCTTTCTTGGCAGCCTCTGAGATAGTGGTGGTGGCATGGGTGGTCCCTGGGTGGGGAGCAGGTTTCCCGAATCCTTGCCAGGTCAGCATGGAGACGAACAACCTTCTCCCTCAGACCAAAGAGGTGCCTGCAAATAGGGCAGCAATGCAGTCTCCAGAATGTCACCAGGAAGACTGGTGCTCTACAGCCAGTGCATTGCACCACTCCCCACATGTCTGTGTCCCTTCCTGTTACAGATGCATTGACTCCCTCACCACCAGAACACAAATCCAGAATCTGGGGGAGGCTGGTATAGGGCACAGCCAGGCCATCATGAGCCTGCCAGCTCCAGTTTCATATTTTCTCCCCTCCCCTGCCACGGTTGCTTGGGCACATGTGGAGGCACATGCATGCAGCAATCCACAGTGCCCTGCCTACTCTAGCTGCTCTCCATCTGCACTACCCTCAGGCCTCCACATGGGGGCAACCCTGCAACTGGAGCAACTGGCTCTCTCCCCGGGAGAGGAGAGCTGCCTTGTGGCTGCTCAATCCAGCTTCTGCCCTCCCCCCCACAGCTGACTCTTGGTGGCCCAGGCTTGTTCCTGAATGTGAGCCACTGGCATAAGGTGAGGTGTAGCATCCAGTGCCTCAACCTTCAGTGCCACAAGGTCAGCCCTCCAGACCCACTTTTAGCTGCATGGAGGACTGGAGGCAGCACAAGGATTTCATGGGGCTATAGTTCAGATCAAGGTAAGCCCCCACCCCAGAGGGGGTTACACTCTCCCTGGGTCAAGAATTGTTGTCCCAATAATTGCACAAGTTGTATCTAGTGTGTATCTGAAAGCAACACAAATAGATAACAGCAACAACACTAACAGTTCTATCTGGACAATGTCAGTCTAGTTATGCTAGCTTCAAAGGTCAAATCCACATAAGAAATAGAGCAGATTAATAATATTTCCATGAAAAGTGCTAACTAGATACTTGGCTCCTATCTAACCAACATGCCCAGATTTTCACATTCCCACATTACCCACAGGGTTATTGAACATAATATGGGGTAGCAAGTGGGGAGTGACATAGATGCCATGGTGCACTACATACAGAGGCAGGTCAGTGGGGGTACCAGGTGAATCATAATTGAGCTTTAAGAGGGATTAGATTGGCCTTTTGGACTGTATCAAATAAACCTCTTCATTTTCATGAATAATGGAGGTTGTACATTCTTTCTCTCTGGGTGGCAAGGGGCGCTCTGCAACATGAGTTGGTTTGAGTACCACATATGTTTCTTGTTCAGTTAGTTCAGGTACCATGTTTGTTTCTTGTTAAGTTGGTTCAGATACCACGTCTGTCCCTTAGGCAATTGGATCTGCCGCATGCACTAACTCAGATGAAGGTTCAAAAGGCTCTGCTTCAGAATTTAGTGGTGTGGATGAAGTATTTGGCATCCACCTCTCTTCACTGGTCTGCTTTCTCACTACTCCTGGGACTGGTCAGTTTCCTCCCACAATCCTCAAAGGTGCAGAACACTTTTTGGACCTTGGCCCACATCTCTACATGGGCCGAGACACCTTAAACTTTGGCAGCCATAGCCATGAAGATTAGGAGGCCCCCCATGTTCAAAACCCTCTTGGGAGCACTAGAAGCACTCCAGACCCACTTTGAGCTGCACTGGGGAACCAGAGGCAGAACAAGGATCCTACAGAGCCGTACCTCTGATCAAGGTCAGCCCCCCACTCCTAAGGGGGTGTAAGAGAAGCAGACCTCAACAGTGAGCTTGTGGAGCTGGGCTTTCAGTGAGAGAGGGGAGGAATAGATGTGATGAGTCTAGTGGAGAATGATGCCCACCTGGCACAGGTCTTGCAAAAGGAAGCAGAGAATTTCAGTGCTTCTAAGGGAGTAGGTAGATTGGAAAACATTCTAGTTTCCAAGTAGCATATTTCTTCTGAGACACAGAATTAAAACCAGAAAAAGGATGTGGTTCTCCTTGATGGAACGCCACTAGAATCTTGCACAATCCTTTCTCTAGCTATTTTGGGAATAGCCATTTTCTGATTTTTGGCACAGCTCCATGAAAAGTGGGAGGTGGCAGAGCTACAGGATCACCTTCATAAGAATAAATGCATCAATATTTGTCAAGATATGTTAGCACACACTCCAACAAAGCAGGAGGAAGGGACAGCACTTCCAATGTATCACAAAACCTTTTTACTCCATGGTAGCAGTTGCAGCAGCAGTAGCAGTAAATACATATGCAGTTCGGCAATAATGTAGTTAAGGCCATTCAATGAAAATTGTAGTCCAAGTGCGATAGAGTAATGCAAGGAAGCAAATTTTAGCTCCACAAGTACAGGCTGAGCCACACCGAATGCCAAGTCACAGCCATTAACGTTTCAACCAAAATCTTCCTCAGAACATGTGACCATGATGTGCAAGCTTAGTTAAAAGTGCAAGAGTTAAAGTGGCAGTGCACAAATTCAAGTGTATCTTGCTGTGACAAGAAAATACTAAGGGGGCAGAGAATCCAAAAACTTCCATTGTTTGGGCTTGATGATGATGAATTTATGCTAGACTGGGCAAAAGGTTTGAATAAAGGCAGTCTGGATCTTACATTGCTGGTCATTAAAAAAGCAAAAAGAGAATGTGAATGTTGAATACGCAAATATCAGAATTGGAGATTAAAATGAGTACAATGTTTACAGCTGACCAGTTAACTAATTTAAAAACAAAAATTGATGGCCAGCTTGAAAAATTTAAGGCAGAATTGAAAGATTACAAGCAGCAGAAACATGACAGAGATGCTGGTGATTATGCCTATGGCATTATATATAACTGGCACAGCCAATTGAAACTATTCAAGCTTAGAAAATTTGTATCGGCAGAAACAGATGGTAACATTTCATCAGAAGTGGGCAGCAAGACCTCTGGTTTTCATTCAACAAGAACAGAGAATCATTTTTAGGGATAATCTATGGGAAGACATATGAATGCACAAGGTCAAGAAAGACCAGGAGATGGAGGGGAAAGAGGAAGAGGGTGAGGAAACGAGGGAACATGGAGTGGGGCCGTGGAGGTTGGAACACAGGGAATCAACCATGGAGGTCTCCCAGGAATTGCAATCAAAACATGAGGTCGTGAATCTGGCAAATGTTAATCTAACAGATGCCCAGACATCTATTCTAAAGAAGGGCTTATCTTTTGTGCCTAAGAATACCCCAAATATGTTTGAAATAAAAACAGATTTGCAAAAATTCTTTAGGCAATTAAAACTTCAGAGAGTTTTATGCATATAAACCTTCCTCCACCCCTTCCATTCCCCCATCCCCCCATGTTGGAAGAAATGAGCGACTCGAATCACATTATGGATGCTTAACATATAGATTCCTTCTTAGAAATAAATCTAATTTTGCCCCTCCCCCACAGTGTAGCACTTCAAGCTTATATGAAAACTGTGGAAAGGGAAATTGATGAATTACTTAAACATCATTACTGGAATGACTATCAGAATATCACACAGGAAAAGTATACAGCACTTAAAGAGCTGGAAAAGATGAAGGAATTACCATTTGTCCTACTGATAAAGGAGGAGGAGCTGTGGTAATATGGGATATAAAGGATTATGTGGCAGAGGCTGAGAGACAATTACAGGACATGACTTTTTATTCTAAACTTGATTATGACCCCACCCCACAGGTTGTGAGATGTATAAATGCTTTGATCTCTGAGGCTGTTGAAAATAAATGGATTACAGAAAAAGAAGCTGATTTTCTGAGTATCAATGAACTATGCAAACCTGCACTTTATTTACTTCCTAAGCTTCATAAAAAACAAGGTTCCAGTGCCTGGAAGACCAATTGTGTCATCTATTGGGACTGCTATGGAACCAATGTCTAAGTTTGTAGACTTCCACATTAAGAAATATGTCCTATTGTCACCCTCATTTGTTCAAGACGCTAACCATATGTGTAACATCACATCAGATATTCATGTAACTGAAAGTGATTTTCTTGTGTGCATGGACACAGAGAGCCTATATTTTAACACACCTCATGAGGGTGGTCTTGAAATACTCGCAATAACACTTCAAGACAAACCAATTGACGTGATGCCCCCTACAGACTTTATTTTGAACGGTACTAGAATCAAACTATTTTATTTTCAATAATGACTACTGTGCACAACATAAAGGTACAAATATGGGGACTATATTTGCCCCCACCCTAGTGTCTTTATACACTGGTCATGGGGAAAAATGTTTCATACAATCTAACACAAACCCTTTCTATGAAAATGTCTTTATGTGGAAAAGATATTTGGATTACTGTTTTATGTTGTGGAAAGGGTCAGAAACGTACCTCTTGCTGTTTGAGGAGTATTATAAATACTACTAGTACTCATTTAAAGTTTACGGTGGAGTTCAGCAAAAATGAAATAAACTTCCTTGACCTCACGATATTCAAAAATAATAACAAGCTATAAAGTAAAATGTACCGTAAACCAACATCATGAAATACTTTGCTACAAGCGGACAGTTACCACCTGAGGAAATTAATAGAAAATATATCAACTGGACATTTCTCATGAGTAAGGAGAACATGCTCAATGGACAGTGATTTTGAGAGAAATAGCCAAGATATGATGCACAGATTTTATAATCACCAATATAACCCTTCATAATGTGGAAAAGGCACACAGAAGAGCAAAAAATACTAATAGACAAATGCTAATTAACAAAGAGCAAACTGTGGAGGAGGAAAAACAACCAGAGGTAACTTTCATGACTCAGTTTTTTTTCAAAAGTGAACTAAATATCAAATATAGTGAAAAAACACTGGGAAATACAGCAAGGAGACAGGACATTTGATAATATCAGCTTCAGACCCCCTTGGATTACATATAGGAGGGGACAAAACTTAAGGGACATACTAGCACATACAATGCTACCAAACCAGAGAATGAGATAAACTGGCTACCAAAACCACCGGTGGGAAATGTTAAGTGTAGCCACTGTGTGCATTGTGGTAATACATGAAACATCAGCTCATTTGCACACCCTAGAATGGGTCAAAGATATGATATCAGAAATTTTATTAATTGTGGAGAGTCACGTGATGCTCTTACCTGAGTAGTTGCTTTTCCACAATGCTCCCGCTTACCCCACAATGTAAAGTATTAAAATCTACCTTTAGGAGCATGGCTTGGCTCTGGACAAGATGGATGCTAGATGTGTCTCTCTCAGAGACCAACCTAAATATTCACCTTCATCTACTGCCATCCAGGTAGATAATGTGAACAAATTTAAGAGAACTTCAACAATCAAGCTTTACTGCATTTTTCCTGTGAATCATTCCTTAGATTATCACCTTTTCATCAGCTTTTACTTACTGGCATACTACAATCTCTCAGCCTTGAGTCCTACAACCATGGCTGAATCTGCTTTGCAATCTTCCTCTCTACAAAAATTTTAAGCTATTTTCAAAAGCTAGTTTGTGACATGAATGAACTAAAATTGACAACACAGCAAAATACCGTCACCCTAAATACAATTGATTTTCACCTATCAACTGCTGAATCCAAAATTAAACAAAACAAAGCTTCAGTACATGAATTATAGGCCACCACCAGGGAACAATATCACACCGTTAAACAGCTTCAAGTTAAACTGGACGACAACAGAAACCGTAGTCGCAGAAATAATCTGCATTTTTTTCAGGTTTCCAGAAGGTGTAGACTAGAGCATAAGGACACAGCCACATTCCTCTTACAGGTGCTGCCCAGTATGTTGCAACTGTCCCCAGACCACAGCCTAATTGTAGAGTGGTTGCATTGCTCCTTAGGCCCCAAACCAACTGCTGACCAAAAATCCAGACCAATTCTTGCTAAGTTGTTACATTTTGCATATACTGAACTCATACACAAAAAAGCAAGAGAGAGATTGGCATGCTTACTTGGCAAGAACACCGAATTTACATCTATAAAGATTTCTCCAAAGAAGTCTCTATGAAGCGACAGGCATTTGCTCCTGCTAGACACACTCTGTATCAAATGGGAATCAAGTTTGCACTAAGATATCCTGTGGTTACGAGGCTATATATAAATAACACAGCTAAAGACTGTAATTCTCCTGAAGCACTGTCAGCCTATTTGAGTAACTTACAACAAGATTCCTCTCTGGTCTTTAAAAATATTCCAGCTGAATCTCACATTGTGAATGTTCCCACCACAAGTAATAGTTTGACTGAGCTTATTACCCTTGAAACTGCTCCCAATCCTTCTACACTACCAAAAACTGTTACTGAAGAATCACTACCCAGACAATCGGCCTAAATTCAGGGAAAGATCTCTTTGGGGGTAACATCTACCAGAAATACCTCTTGCGCTTCAGAAAATGCTCACAGTCAGCAAACACCTTCAAACCGTGTGTCGCACTTCAGCTCTCCTATCCCTCTGTGCAACAAATACGCTCCACTCTGTGATATCAGGCCATTCCTCTCAAGAAGACCTTTTTCAAGAGGAGCCAGCTTCAACTGCCACTAATACAGCTAATTTCGAAATGGGACTAATATCTGCAAGCTCCTCCTGGGCTGAAGTCATGGTCAGTTCGCCAGTGAAAGGCATGGAGCCCCCAAAACAGAAACGAAAAAGAAAGCTTAAAAATAGAGCTTCTACGGCATCTCCTTCAACTCACAGGAACAAAATTACATGAATCTTTTTCTTTGTATTGCTATAATGCAGTAATAGGAATTGTTATACTCACTTAGCCTTTCAGTGAAATAGCTATGATATGGGCACACACACTTCCTCTCCCTATTTGTTTGCAGTCTCTTTTTTCACTGCTGCTTTTGCTCCCAGCATGTACTGAACTTTCAAAGCGGTACATCGCATATGAAGCTAACATAATTCTGGCTGATTTTCTCTCTTCTTCCTCACTGTGCTTCATTTCCCCCTTTTTCCGGACAGACTGCAGGAGTGATTAGGATCTATCTTGTCTGGCAATAATATTTTTTCTTATTTACTTGGCATTTAAGTAGTATTTACTACTGGTGCTTTAGATGCTGTTCATGGCTATTAAAGCAGCTTTCTCTACAGGTGGGCCACTATTACAATTCACTAAAGATGACCCACAAATTACTTTTTTTGTCACATTTCTTGACTGGGCTGATGCTTCTCTTCTTTTACCTCAAAATTACCTCCCATTTACACCAACTGACAGGTGTTTTACCTGACCTCTAAGATAATTCAGCATGTTTAATTTCCAATTTATGCAGGCCATTTTCAAGCTACTTGGTGCACTTTACCCTATGTAATTTATTTTATGATAATGTCGTAATTTATACTAAAGGGGGTCATTGCTCAAAGCCTACATAATAGAAGGACACTATAATGGTGTTGTTCTTTTCCTTATAACCGATGCTTCCTGGACCTATCTCTATGAACCTAGCTACTCCAGTTTCTATCCTTAATTAGGCAGTATTCAAGCAAATGATGTCTGCATTATGCCTGTTCTATAGCACTTCTGGGTAGTACCATTTAATTCGAAGTCTGATCTCACTATTTGTAGACATGTTAGACTTTGGAATGAATGATATACTTTAGATAATAGATTTTAAGGCAATAATTTACAAGACTGCCATTTGAATGGCCATGAGAACCAACCTAGCACATTAATCATGATATACTCTTTATAAACATTAGGTGTGCCAATGGATTTCATTCTTTTTGCTCCTCTTAGATAAATAGTCTAAGGAAAACTATGTAGCTTCTTGCAATCTTGGACCCTCACCTACTCTGTTTCTAGTTTCTCTATATTTTTGACATAATTTGCCTACTATCATTCCTTAGACATGTATAATTTATATATGTAGCGTAACAGAATTGTGTGCCCATTAGCTACACCATATTTTGGCTAATTTAAGAATTAGTTAACAACCAAAATTTTAATGTGCCTACTAAAACCTGGAGTTATTAATCTGTCCTTTTCTTTTCCCTCTCACTTATAAGATGATGGTGAGATATTGGGTTCTACTCTGAAGCTAACAAATGTAGCTTATTTCGTATATTAGCAACATTTGCCTTACATGATGCTATAATATTTAGAGTCATTGATAGAATAAGAACTGCGGATTACACACCTCTCGGGTTATCGATTTTATACGCTCACCCTGATGTGATGAGAGAGTCTTGGTACTTTCTTTACTGACTCATATCTCCCCGCGCATCCAAGTTGATTATACTGTGTTAATACATAATTACCAATTGGTTTAAATTGTTAATGTTTTTATTATAGGTCGCAATTTAGAGGGACATGTTTGTTGGTACTTTACAATTCTCTTAGTCATTAGTACTTATTGGTCCTGCCCACCTTTATTCATTCAATCTTTTTTTACCTATAGGTTAATAATCGATGTTTGGCTGGTCGTCATCTTCTGCTTTACTTTATTCATCCTCTCTTTTTTGTTGGTGGTGCTGAGTCTTTTTTCCACTTTATAAACCGTTTATCTCCCCTTTCTCATATTGTCACTATGACTGACCTATTACTTTATACATGGAATGTAAAAGGACTCAACGTACCTCGCAAGTGCAAGCAAGTACTAAACCACCTCAAAAAGCATAAAGCACAAATAGCATTTCTGCAAGAAACTAAACTACCAGCAGAGGACAATGACAGACTTAAACTTGATTGGGTCGGTCATGTATATGCTTTGTCATTCTTCTCTAAAAAAACATGGGATTGCAATACTGATTCATAAAAATCTTAAATAGTCTCTTCTGAAAACTATTAGTGACATGAAAGGCAGATGGGTGATAGCTTCATTTGACGCTCACTCCAGATCTTTAATTCTTGTTAATGACTATGCTCCTAATTCTGATAATCCTGAATTCTTTCATAACTTAGCCCAACAAATTACTCTAAATAGCCCAAACAATTCTCCTATATTGATGGGTGGCAACTTTAATCTTGCAATAGATACCTGTCTAGACAGAAGTAATACAACTTCTGATGCACACCCTAGAAGCATAAATGCTCTTTCGCTACTTATGAAAGACTTTGGTTTATCAGGCACTTGGAGACCCCAGAGAGTGAGAATTTACATTTTATTCCACACTACATAAATCCTATAGTAGGACTGACTACTGGTTTTCATCACCCACCATTATGAAAAATATGATTGAATCTTTTATTTTGCCTTTACTGATATCTGACCACTCTCCTGTTAGAGTGCATCTTATTTGGGGTCCTCCTTCTCTCAAATCTGCTTCATGGCTACTGGATCCATTATTACTTAAAGACCCAGAATTTTTACCGTGGGTTAAATTACAAATACAAGATTTCTTATCTTATAATAATCCTTCAGGAACTTCCATGAGTATAACTTGGGAAGCACTCAAGGCTACTATTCATGGGAAAATTAGTTATTAGTAATTATAAGTTATGCAGCTCATCGAAAAAAAATAAAGAGAACACGTCTCACACATGGAAAAACAACTTACAAGTAAAGAAAGCCAATACTTTAGCATACCACTACCTAATCCCAACTCCCCTCTTGATTTAAAAATATTACAACTACGGATAAAAATTAATTAGCTTATTTCCCATAAAACAGAACTAGCCCTATTTAAACTTAAACATAAATTTTGGGAACAAGGAGACAAAGGCAGCAAATTACTAGCATATTGGTTAAAATCCCAACAAATGGAGCATGATACTGCTGGCCTTAAAGATCAGCTTGACCATAGACGTAGTGACAGTCTTACTATAAATAACACCATGTTGTCATATTATAAGAAATTATATGCACCCCCTGTGCATATAATTTCTTATATTCAGAATTTTTTGGACAAGATTTCGTTCCCCCACCTTTCTAAACAAGATATGGAATTATTGGATAAACCTTTTACCTTGCAAGAAATTATCATCCCTAAAATCTGGCAAAACCCAAGGGGGAGATGGCTTCCCAGTTGATTGTTATAAAGCACTTACAGATATACTTTGTCCCTTACTTTGTAAAGTATGTCAGGAATCTGCTCAGCTTGGGAAACTACCCCCCTACCATAACCAAGGTAGTCATTACAGTGCTCCCTAAGAAAGATAAAGACCCACCTCACTAATTATCGACCAATTTCTTTACTAAATACTGTTGGTAACATTTTTTCTAAACTCCTAACTCTATGTCCAGAACCCCTTGTCTCAAAATTAGTTCATCAATCTCAAACAGATTTTGTTCAAAATAGAATTGTTTCTGACCATCTACATTCTTTAGTTAATCTTATGCATAAAGCTAAATCCCTAAATTCTCCAGCAGCAGCAATTGTCATCAACTATGAAAAATCTTTTGATTCTCTAAATTGGAAATATTTATATCAGGTTTTATTACATTTTGATATCACTGAACGCTTTTGATCCTGGATTAAAGTGTTATATACTCTCTCTTCTGCCCAAATCCTTACTAACTCCATTCTTTCCTTATCTTTTATTTAGCTAAAGGTACTAGACAAGGTTGCCCTTTATCACTGTCCTTATTTATTTTAGCTATGGAACCCCTGACAGCCTCTCTTCGACAATCCAATGATATTAAAGGTATTCCTATCGGTGATTCATGATATACATCACTATCTTATGTTGAAAGACAAAGAACCTCTGTGCGCAAACACTGAGGCAATTCTGCTTAAAGTTGAACCAGCATAACATTCTGTGGTGATTTGCATATGCAGCCCATGATGCTTTGCATTGTGTGGGCATGTGTGATTTTGTATTTTCTTGTCAAACAGATGAGGCACACTGATGAGTCCTGGTAGGATGAAACACGTGTCTATGTCATCTGTTAGCACCCTTTGCAAACTGTGTGAGAGACCTTTCGGCACCATGCAATTCTGCTTAAAGTTGAACCAGCATAATATCCTGTGGTGATTTGCATATGCAGCCCATGATGCTTTGCATTGTGTGGGCATGTGTGATTTTGTATTTTCTTGAAACTTGGCTTCCCAGTCAAATGCCCTTTGGGGTAACCCTTGCCTCAGTGTTTGTGCACAGAGGTTCTTTGTCTTTTAAATTGTGTTTTATTTTAATGGGTTCACCACAATATAACCCAGACAGACCATCTTAGGGTAGCTGGTTCATTCCACTTGTGTGTCAAACAGACGAGGCATACTGATGAGTCCTGGTAGGATGAAACACTTGTCTTTGTAATCTGTTAGCACCCTTTTCAAACTGTGTGAGAGACCTTACGGCACCATGCAATTCTGCTTAAAGTTGAACCAGCATAACATTCTGTGGTGATTTGCATATGCAGCCCATGATGGTTTGCACTGTGTGGGCATGTGTGATTTTGTACTATCTTATGTTGATGACCTTCTAATTCTGTTAGAAAATTTAGAGTCTGCTGGCCAATCTCTGGTCAATTTACTTAACAAATTCATTGAATTTTCTGGTTTACCACTAAATTATAATAAATCTGAAATTCTCCCCTTAAACACTTTCTGCAAACTTTTCATGAATACTCCTTTAGGTTTTTGTTGGGTCCCACAGGGCCTCACATAGCTTGGCATAAAAATTACTCCGAACTTGGAAAATATATGGAAAGTGAACCTTGACCCTTTACTAATAAACATTAAAACCACTTTAAATCGATGCAAATTACTTAACCTTTCTTTCCCAGTAAAATAGCCACGGTCAAAATGTCCATAACTTCCTAGATACTTCATCTCTTTGCTAATATTCCTCTAATCCTACCTTCCACTATTTTAGTGAAAATAAATAAATTAATTGGTAGTTTTTTTGGGAAGGAAATGTACGCAAGAAACAAGATCCGCTAACACTGTTCTAAAGGGGGCTTTGGATTGCCTTACTTTTTAGCTTACTTATGGACTTTTTGTGCCTCTCAAACCATTAGATGGTTTGGTAAACCAACATCCAAAAACTCCATTATGGGTAGAAATGAAGTCTTCATTAACACATGGGAATATCCCTACTTCTTTCATTTATAATACTTTACCCCCAAATTAAAAAATCACCCTACTATTGCTCCCTCAGTCTATTACTGGTTTAAAATTCACAAATGGCTAAACTCTAATCCAACTCCTCTCTTCTGTGTCCCCATCTGGGATAATCATAATATGATTATGACAATCATATTTCTCTTAACAATCACCAACTATTTTGCCGTGCATGGAAGAACAAAGGTATATACTTTTTTGGTGATATTCTAGATAATAATATCCCAAATTTAAACTCATTCTTTGAACTTCAGGTCAAATGGGACATACCTAAACATGACTTCTGGAAATGTCTGCAATAACACTGTGTATGTTCTACTCTCTTGTAACATTTATCTAAACAATCCCTTTTTGACTACTATATTTCCCGTTGGAACAACACACTATCTAGTCTGACTAACAGAATATATAAAGACTTTAGAGACAATCTATCTAATCAATCCCTTGCATCTAAAACCAAATGGTACATGACTCTAGTCTAAACTATAATATAACTGATTTTCATTGGAATAATTGCTGGATTTTTTGTCATAATACATTTAAGGATGCATGCAGTTTGCTTATCCAATTAAAAATCCTTCATCTATGGTATAGAATATCAATTGTATTACACCGTATTGGTCTTCTAAATACCTGCAATGGTCACTACTGGCATTGTAACTCCCCAGGTGGCGACCTGTTTCACATTTTATGGAAATGTGAACCTATCTACAAATTATGGCAAACTGTTTGCCAATTTGCATCTAATGTTGTAGGTTACAAATTTGCTTTTGACCCTAAATATTTTCTACTTGGTATCATTAACTCCTCCGACCAAATAATATCTAAATTTCAACATAGATGGTTAAACTTACAATCCTGCAAGTGAAACAGACTCATTCTAATGCATTGGAAATCCACCACGACACCTAACGTTTTGGACATCCGTAAAAGTTTAACACAGAACGCCTCTTTGGAATGTCTTACTTATATTGTTATAGATCGACTGCATGTATATAAATTGTGTTGGCAGGATTATCTAAACTACCTGGAATCTATATAATTCTCCAAGTTACACATATTGTACAACTGCTTAGGATATATCATACTCTTTTATTACTATATGATATTTTATAATGATGGTGTCTCTCTCTTTATTAGACTTTCTATACAATAACTGTTATTGTTATTCCTCTAATATCTCTATCTTCCTTTTTGTTTTTGTTCCTATACTATACAGCAAAGAATGTGACTACTGTTTCAAATTAGTGCTATAATTTACAACTTGTCTCTTTTCTTTTTTGCACCTTCTGATTCAGTAGAATACTTAATCTTTGCATTTACAGTACCTGAAACTATTTACTATTCTACTATTTTTACAAGCATACTAATGTACTGATTTCTTGAGACTGCTGTACCACTCTCTACGCTGTTATACTTTGTTAGTGTTGCTTCACTACTGTGTGTTTAAGTGTTTAAATGAGTAAAAAGATAAACTGCAGTGCCAGCCCATCAGCGCAGTGGTTGGATTTCTGCTCATGACGCTGGTGACCTGGGTTCGGGAGCGGACTCGGGTCACTGGAGTGCTAGCCGGGAGAGAAGGCTTGAGCATCCCAGGGACTGCTACCTTTCTCGGGGGGGAAGGAGGGACAAGATCCATGGCTTGTCTGACCCTGAGTGGAGGCCCAAGGTACAGCAAGCTGGCAGGACAGACCAATGGGGAGCTGTTTGGTGGACATCGGCGTGTAAAGCCTTGACGTCAGGGCACACACCACACAGCAATAAAGCTGGAAAAAGCACCACCAGAGTACAGGTAGATGGAGCTCCAGTGCCAGCCCTAATTGCAATGGCCTGCCTGACCACCAGAGGACCTGATGAGACTCGAAGATGTTGGGGTGCTGGGCCCCACCCCATACCCACCTGGTGGGTATAACCAAGGCTCCATGGGGGAACCTCCAGGGATTCAGGTAGGCCAGTCGTGGGGGGTGGCATATAGGAGTCTCCTGAAGAAGCACAGCTCTGGGGTGGGGAAGGAGGAGAAATAGAAAGTAAAAAAAAAAAAAGATCAACTGCAAAAAATCTACCTTTACAGGGTGTCCTCACTTAAATATCACTGAAGATTCTTCTCTGCAACCTGTCTGGAGTGATTGGGTGTAATATACAGCCAGCTACCAGTCTACCAGTGATAATGTCCGAATCGGAGAAGCAGCAAGATCCTCCACAGTATACTCCTCCACAGACACCAGACAAACAAGCCAAAATGCCTAAGGCCCAAAGCTTGGGTCCCAGTCACTCCACCACTTTCACCTTGGCACCCGCTCCACTCTCAGAAGAGTGTTTCCTCAAGAAGTTTGAACCTTTCATGGACTCCCTCAAGGCACTTACAGAAGAGCTGAAATCACTGAGATTGGACCTTGGAGACATGGGCAGATGGGTGGGAGATGCTGAAGCCTGAACACTCTCACTAGAAAAATGGAAAGACCGGGCAGACTCCGACTCAACCTCCTTGCGACAATGACTCAGTAAGATGCAGGTCAAGATGGAAGACTTAGGGGAGAATGGAAACATCCTGATCATCTTTGGGTTCCTGAAGGAGAGGAGGAGCTACATCAATTCAATTTGCACAAACATTTCTGAGAGGTGTCGGGCCCATCTCCAAATGGCCCCACTTACACTGCGGAGCGGGCACACCACTCCCTCCACCCCCTAAACTACCATTGGCTTTCCTCCCCATCCTTTCATGCTAAAACTGCTTAATTTCTTGGACAAGCAGTATATCTTGCAGAAAACCTGAGACCGCAGAGAAATTCTGTGGGAGGGCTCCAAGCTGTAGCTTGCTCAGGATCTCCCAGCAAGCACCCAACAGAAACATGCAGCATTTCACCCCATGGTGGCTAAGCTTATTTGCTGCAGGGATTAAATTTAGGATGCTTTACCCTGCCCACCTGCAAGTCTTACTACAAAACACTTGGTGCTCTTTTAATACAGTGGACAACACCACTCAGGATCTTAAAAATTAGCTGCCTGAGCTTTTTAAAGAAAGGTGAACGGGGGGGGGCCTAACCGGCAGAAGATGGCAGCTTAGTCAAGTCTTTCTGCAGGGATTCATGTAATCTAGCCTCATCCGGCCTTCATCAGACCTTTTTTTGGTGCCATCTTCTGAGATCAGACTGCTTTCTACGTTGCTTCATGGATCAGTGAGTTATTTTTAACCTGCACAACCTTATATAGCCTTTTCTAAACTCTGATCTGCATCATACTAGGCCTTGATAATTACTACTATGGTGGGTCCTCACTCTCAACCTAGCTCCCTTGCCAGAGTGTAGGAGATGTTCTCAAAATTAATGGCTGAAATCAACGATTTAAAATCTGCAACTCATGAAAATACAGCTGAAACTTTTAGCCATAAAATCTCTCTTAATGAAAACACAACCACCTGCAACTCTGCCTCCATTCATGATCTGTAAGCCATTGTCCGTGAGCAGGACCATACCATTAAATTTCTCCAAACCAAAATTGATGATAGTGAGGTGCGCATCTTGGAGCAGAATCCGGACTGCAGTCTAATATCCCCTCAAAGAGGTGCTCTCACTTCATAGAACGACAAGGGAAGTCCTACGGAGTCAGTAGTCCCTAACAACACCATTGCAACCACTCATGTTCCTAGACAGTCCAGCCGGTTACAAGAAAAGCTTCAATCTGGCCCCCACTCATCTAGCCACTCCTGCTGCTCTAATGGAAAGCCTTCTAAATCTTCCCAGCTGGCATCTTCCCTCCTGTACGTTGATCCCTCCATTCCTTTAAGCAATAAGTTTGCCCTCCTAGATGAAGATGCACAATCCTCACAAGAAGATCTTTCACATCATCCAACACAGGACTTTTCCCATGACTTCTGTCCCCAGGATATCCTATCTGCTGATTCTTCATGGGCAGAAGCTGCTGTAAGCTTACCCCACAAGTCATTAGAACCGCCAAAAAAAAAACGCAGATCCAAAGTGAAAAACAGAAACCATGTTACGTCTAATCCTGCCTATAAATCTTTGGTCACCTGATTTATCAACCTGCAGAATTCCTAGTTATATATGCTTTATACTGGTTATATTTGTCCAGTATACCAAAACGAAGTGCCAGTATTATTTGTGCTCAGCTACCTGATCTGCAGTCCTTTACATCCTTAACATACGTTATCATCTGCTTCCAGCAGGTTTGGATGGTAAAGGCTGTACATCACTGTATGCACAAATTAACACTTATGTTGTTTCTCTCTTTTTTTAACAATTTATTGGCTCAGGCTCTCTTGGGAGTGCTGATACCTTGTTTAGCTCTCTTTATATCCCTTTTTGGGTTTATATTTGAGCAGGTGTTGCAACATCTGACTGGACCTTTACTTTTGTATCATATTTTACACTCCTTTTTGTTTGAGCACTATGAATATACCTTCAGGATACACAGAACTGCCCTATAATTAATATCTAGCTTAACTTTTGTTCTCATTAAGGATCTTCTGTAGCACAAAGTGATAAAGCACTATTTTCTTTGTATGAGTCATGATCTCTAGTTGAAATATATTCGAAAAAAAAAACTCAACAATAAGTTACTCTCTTTCTACCTTCTAAAATAACAGCATATATATTTAATGGTTATTTTCGGTGCGCTGTAACAAAGGTTCTTTCAATTTGACTCTTCTTATGCTCCCCATGTTACTCAAAGCCTATAAAATGAAGGAGTCTCCTAACTATGTAACCTTCTCAGTTCTGGAGCTCACTAGGTCTTTTTATAGGCCTGGTCACTCCACACAGTACCAACTTGGGCAATTTTTGAGTAAATAGAGCTAACATCCTGGTATAAATTACCTTTGTTTACAGGTACTACCGATGCCTTCATCCCATACACACAATGCTGCTCTTTTTTATCCCTTTTCTCCCCATGATTAGACTTGAGTAGTAGTGGCTCAATCCTTCATCCCCTATTCCTTCCTACTATCATATTTTAACCATGTTTATCCTGAAGGACCACTCTCAGCTAAATTGGATTGTTTAATTCATGTATTCTGCCTAGTGTTCTGCTAGAGCTTGCAATTAGCCTACCTTTTTACATATTGGTTCAACTACCTAAGTTTCTGGTCTCCCTGACTGCCTGACCTGTTGTTACAGGCACTACTGGCTCTTTGTATAATAATCTTTGACTCACTGTCGCAAGAAGTTGGCACTTTTTAAATGCTGAGTTAGCCATCCCTATTACACATGTTCTGGTGTTTTGTTACTATCATTGACTCATTAGCTTAGGTTTTAAGCTGAGGTTATGACAGTTCCCTGTTATAATATGTTATAGTCCATTCTATTTAAGATTGCTTAGAATATTTGTTCTATTTAATCATTAAGGTTAGACCTAGAGTTAGGCCTATATCTGTGCTGGCCTTCTCAGGTTTTTCCTATTATTGATGCCTCCAAGTGTGGTGAAAGATTCTCCCAGTGTGTTAGCTGACTCATATTTCTCCATTCTCACAGAAAGTTTCTTAAAAGTTCTCTGTGTTATTTAGTTTACTAGTACTGTTGTTTTATCAATGACTTTTTTCTATCCCCGTCTCTATTCTAACTTCAATATGATATCTGTGCCGCTCATGTATCAATCATTTCATTTTTTTTTTGGCTTGAATGTTCCTGCCACTCTCTGCATATATGAAAGCTCTCTACATTACATTCTGATCATCCTCAGTCTCATTTATTTGTCCCCTCACATTTCAGTGATTATTCTTTTTCCTTAATACTGACAATATGAGTGACATACTTTTATATACATGGAATGTGAAGGGGCTTAACTCTCCTTGTAAGCGAAAGCAAATTCTTTCATATCTAAAAAAACATAAAACACAAACTGCTTTCCTTCAAGAAACAAAATAATTAGCAGAGGATGTTCACAGACTTAAGAAAAACTGGGTCAGTCAGATCTATGAATCATCCTGTACTTCAAAAAAAGAAGAGTTGCAATTCTCATTCATAAGAATCTCAAATGGTCCCTTGTAAACTCCCTTTCCGACACTGACGGCAGATAGGTGATGGTTAAGTTGAATACCAACTCTGGTCCTCTTCTGCTTGTTAATGTTTATGCACCCAATTTCGTTTCCCCAGAGTTTTTTTCATAATTTAGCTCAACATATTCTATCCTTCAACTCTGATAATACATCAGTTATTCTCGGAGGGGATCTTAACTTAGCTTTAGAAGTCAGCATTGAGAGAAGTAGCCCCACTACAGATGCCCACCCTAGAAGTATTAAAGCCCTTTCATTACTAATGCAAGATGTTGGATTAGCTGATGTATGGCATCTCCTTCACCCCCTGCGATCGTGAATTTACTTTTTACTCCTCTCTACATAAGACATACAGTAGAATCGACTACTGGTTAGCCTCTCCTGTTATAATGGAAAAAACTATTGATTCATCCATCTTTCCAATTATAATCTCAGACCACTCCCCTGTCAAATTGCAACTTTTGTGGGGCTTATTAGCACCTAAATCATCCTATTGGCGGCTGGACCCTCTCCTTCTCAAAAATCCCAATTTCTTACCCATGATCAAAGCACAAATTCAGGACTTTCTCTTTCACAATACCCCAACTGAATCTTCTCTGTCCTCTGTATGGGAAGCTCTTAAAGCTACGATTTGAGGGAAAATTATCAGTTATGCTGCACACAGGAAAAGAGTAAGGGAACAACAACTGGCTGATTTGGAAAACTCTCTTAAAACTAAACAGAATTTATTATTTTCCTCTAAGCAGCACTGTTCTGATTCTCAACTTCATCTTGAAATTCTTCACCTTAGAGTCAAAATAAATGAATTAATTTCTCACAAAATTAACTGGCCTTATTTAAACTTAAATATAAGTTTTCGGAACACGGCGACAAAACCGGGAAGCTCCTCTCTTACCAGCTTAAAGCTCAACAAATGGAACGATATATCCTAAGCCTAAAGGATGAACAGGGTACAATTCACTTTGACAGTCCTTCTCTAAACCATATCATGAAAACCTTTTATCAAAAATTATACTCTAACACAAACCCTCCGTCTACTTTAAAAACTCAACAGTTCCTTAATTCATTACATCTTCCTCATCTTTCTACTCTTGAAACCAGTTCTTTAGATGAACCTTTCTTGCTTCAGGAAATCTGGAAAGCTTTGTCTTCCTTGAAATCTGGCAAATCCCCTGGAGGTGACGGATTCCCTGTTGATTTCTGTAAAATGTTTTCCGACACTTTATGTCCCCGTCTTCTTAAAGTTTACCAGAAAGCTTCTAATACTGGCAAACTTCCCCCATCTTGCACCGAAGCAATCATAACCCTAATCCCTAAGAAGGAAAAAGACCCCACCCACCGCGCAAGTTACAGGCCCATCTCTTTATTAAATACAGATGGGAAAATATTCGCCAAATTATTAACTTCTCAACTTGAATCCCTGATTCCCAAGTGAAGTCACCATTCACAAGCCGGTTTATTAAACCTAGATTTGGTTCTGATCACCTGCATTCCCTATTTAATCTAATTCACAAAGCCAAATCCCTCAAGACACCAGCTGCAGCCATAGCCATTGATTTCGAGAAGGCCTTTGATTCCCTAAACTGGGACTACCTTTATCAGGTTTTATCTCATTTTGGTCTTTCTCATACCTTTTGCTCCTGGATCAAGCTTTTATATAACTCCCCTGTCATGGAAATACTTACTAATTCCACCCTTTCCTCCTACTTTCATTTAGCAAGGGGAACTAGACAAGGTTGTCCCCTTTCACCTTTCCTATTTACTGTATTTTAGCATGGAGCCCCTTACGGCTTGTCTACATCAGTCTTCTGGCATTATGGGCATACCTGTGGGCAATTCAAGATATGTCTCTCTTTCCTATGCAGATGACCTCTTAATCTTACTTGAAAACCTGAATGAGACTGGGCATCTGTTGGTTGATTTACTTAATAACTTTACTAACATTTCTGGCCTTGCTTTGAACTATGGTAAATCACAAACTCTGCCCCGTAACGACCACTGTAAAGTCTTTATGAATATACCTATTGGATTCCATTGGTCACTACAGGGTATAACATACCTAGGAATCAAAATTATTAGTAACTTACGGAAGCTATGGGACATTAACTTTAACCCTTTACTAGATAACATCAAAACGATTCTGGACAGATGGAAGCTTCTTAATCTCTCTTTTATGGGGAAAATCGCAGCCATTAAGATGTCCATAACCCCCAAGATTCTTTACCTCTTTGTCAATATCCTTTAGTCTTACCATTCTCCTTTTTTACTAAAATTGATAAATCAATAGGTAATTTTAACTGGGATGGTAAACCACCGAGATTTAGCCATAACAAACTTCGATCACATTGGAAAAAAGGGGGATTTGGACTCCCCTGGTTTAAAGGTTACTTCTGGGCATTTCGAATGGCCCAAACCAATAAATGGTTTCAGAAACCCTCCCCTCATTTACCACTATGGGCTACAATAGAATCTGCATTATGCCCTGGAGGAGTTCCCACTTCCTTCATTTTTAATCCCATTTCCTCTAAATTAAAGTCTCACCTGACTATATCATCCTCTGTTCTTTATTGGAAACTAACCCACAAATTCCTGAAATCCAATCCAACACCCTGGTTTTATGCCCCCTTATGGGGCAATCCACTGCTCACTTTGGAAGATCACCCAATTTTCTGTCATACATGACGGAACAAAGGCATTTTCTTTCTTGGAGATATCTTGGACCAGAATTCACTCACTCTTAGATCATTCTTGGACTTGCAGACTTCATGGAAACTTCCTAAACAGGACTTTTGGAAGTTTTTACAAATTCGAGCAGCTTATAACTCTCTCTCTCTCTTGTTTAGTGTATAAGCATACTCTTCTAAACCCATACATCTTGCATTGTTCTAATTTATCAGTTAAACTGAGTAGCTCCATTTACAAAGACATTATTGATAATCTACCTGATCAGTCTACACAGGCCAAAAATAAGTGGAGTACTCTTCTTAACTACAATATTTCAGATGCACAATGGAGCAATTGCTGGCATCTTGCTCATAATACCTTTAAAGATGCCCATAGTTCTTTAATTCAAACTAAAATTCTACATCTTTGGTATAGAACACCCTCAGTGCTTCAACAAATGAGTCTATTAAATAACAATAACTGCTGGCACTGTAATTTGGCCAACAGGGATCTACTTCATATCTTGTGGTCATGTACTCCCATTAATAAGCTATGGCATAAAGTCCATTTACTTGCCTCCAGAGTAACAGGACAAAAACTACCTTTTGACCCCAAATTATTTCTTCTAGGCATCTCTATCCCCAATAGCTCTCTCCTGTCATATGCACACTTTAGATGGCTAAACATACTTTTTCTTCTGGTCAAATGGCTGATTCTTATGAAATGGAAAACAACTCTAGTACTTTCTCTTTCAGATGTCCTTCAAAGCCTTTCTCAGTATGCCTCCCTAGACCGATTATCTCATGTTACTCATAACTGACTCACTGTATATGACAGATGTTGGCAGGATTACTTCAAGTATATTGAACCTAGTTATTTTAGACCCTAATTCTTAGGGATATTTAGCCTTCTTCTTATTTTTCTCTCAGATCAGGTTTCTCCGATACTTTTACGCACAGATATCTCCTTTTTTACCCTCCCTCTCTCCTTTCTCCTTTTCTCCTTCCCTTCTTTTCTTTTTTCTCTTCTTTCTTTTCTTGCACACTTCTCTCTCATATTCACCTCTCCATTACTGAACATTGTTTTTATTACTACATTAATCACTTTCTACAATTTGATGCATTGCCTTGCTATAGCCTGTCCTAGCATTTATTTTGTAAACGATTGCTTTTCTGATTCTAAAATATACTACTGATTGTAACCTTTTTGTTATCTGCTTATAACCTGTTCAGGTCTGTGTTCTACCATCAATTAATGTACACACGGCTTCTTCATTATGTTTATCCTAAATACTGTATTTGTTAAGTGATGCTGTATACCTTTTATGGAGACTATTCTTTTATCGTATAAGACATGCTTTTCTTATATATACTTAAATTTCAATAAAAAGATAAAGTAAAATAAAAAGAAAGGTGAATTGGGGGCTCAATGTGGAGCTCAACATTACTGGACTGCAACTTATGAGGGTATTGATTGATGTTGTTTTTGGATCTCTGGCAATGAACCCACTACTCTACCCCCCCCCCCAGCTTTGGATGGAATTTTTATTGGACTTAGGCACCCCTAGGATTGAAAGAGAAAGGTCAATAGTACCCTTGCCTTGTTATTTCACCAGCAGCTTTCCTGCAACAAGGATCACCTCATGTGCATTGGACGACTGCCAAACCTATGCCCCTATACCGGGACTGCATTCACCCGCCTCCGCCTATCCTAGCATTTACACCCCAGCTCACCTTGTATTAGGACTGCTGTTATTTATTCACTGTCCTGGTTGCCTTCCTGCCACTTACTCACTTGGTCGATGGCTCCTCCTTTCTTCAGCTGGCAAAAGACAGCGTTCCCCAATAGATCAGCTGATGTGCGCTTTCCAAATGGTCTGCCTCCCCACAAAAACTTGTCCTCTCTCCTGATTTCTTTGCCTCCTGAGACCAGCGATTCACAAGGTAACCTCTGCTCCAGATGGCAACCTTGCAACCATGAAAATTGACCGTTCCCCATAGGATCACCACCAGGAAGATATCGCCATGCCTATGGACTGCAAGACCTACGGAGTACAGATAGTTCAACCAAGGCCATACTCAAGCTGGATCTTCCATATGGTGCACCGGGTGAACTTTTTGCCTCCGGGCTTTTGTGCAGGTGGGTCCCCCTGTCTGTTTATCTGTCAGGAGGGGGGGCATTGCCTATGCTCCAGGCCTGGGGCTTTTCAACAGAAAACCAAGTCCATGTTTACCTTTGGTGTGGGAAGGGTTGCGGCTTGAGAACAACAAGGAAACCTAGGGGCAATATAAACTCTATCATCATTTCTTTGCCTCTGACTCAACCTCCACAAAATATATCAGGATTGTAGTTACTCAGAAAATGATCCCCCGCACTGGGTTCCTTTACACCTAGGGGCCCTATCATATTTGCATTTTCCCCTAGGCTAATTTTCAGATCTCTTAAATCCTGGCAGGGTCTTGATAATGTTAATGTTTGTTTCAATTTCTGTCTTATGTTATTGTTAATTGTTTGAAAGTGTTTAAATCTACTTCTTCCAAATTAGAGGGTACTGAAAATGTTATGTAATACAGAATAAAGTTGTTTATTAGAAAGGTAGTGTATATAGATATTTACAGATCAAAGTGTGGGGGGAGCAGTGTGAGTTGATCACAGAGCTATGATTGGTATGAGCCTCATGCACCAGTTAGTTAGACATAGGGACGTTTCTTGTGTTGTGTGGGGGGTGGGTGGGAGAGGCAATTCTGGTCTTTACAATTTTGGAGAGGTAAAGGGGTGGGGAGGGGGGATGGTTCATTCTGAGATGGTTAACCTGGTTATTACATGTTATTCACCTTTATGGGATCTGTTGTATATTGTTTGGGCTAAGGGTAGGTGGTGGGGGGGGCATCTCTCCTCGGTGTACCTGGAAGCTAATGTAGTGTGGTTTGTGGTATTGAAATCCTCCTACGGGTCACATGTTTTTCTTCACAACCCGATATACATCCCACTTAGTCATACCACATAATTATAGATATTGCTCATGAAATATCAAGGGACTCAATCACCAACAAAATGTGCTAAAGTCCTACTACATCTGCACAAACTGCAGGTGAATGTGGCCTTTTTACAAGAAACCCACCTCCCTCCAGCACAGGTAATGTCTTTTTGACATTCCAGGGTTGGCCAGGTGTTTGGCTCCTGAATGGACTCCCGTAAACATGGAGTGGCTAGTCTGGTGTCTAGCTCTGTCCCATTCTGCCTCCTTCAGGAGATTACTGACCCCCAGGGTAGATTTATTTTTGTGAGAGCACTACTGGGGCACCTGGAGGTGATTCTGGGACCAGTTTACAGACCTAACATGGAGGACCCCTCCTTCTTTTCCCAGATGTCCCCCCATTGTGTCCCGGTGGGCTTCTCTTCCTATACTGTACTTGCTGGGGCCTGGAACATGGTGTTGGACAATGATTTGGATAGGACCTCAAGATGTTGTCAACCTCTTATGCTGAGCCAATTTGCTCTGCGAGAACTAATGGACTCTTTAGGACTGCTAGACCTCTGGAGAATCATAATTAATGTAGATCTGAAAATTCTAGCAAAAATATTAGCCACCAGGTTGAACTCGGTATGGGAATGTCTCCTTAGTAGGGAGCAGGTGGGCTTTATCTCAGGTAGACTGTCTGCAAACCATACCTAGAAAATCTTGTATCTTATTTCCTCGTCCAGAGACTCCTCCTTACTATCAGTCCTGGCCTCCCTGTATATGGAGAAAGCTTTTGATCAGGTGTCCTGGGACTACTTATTCCACCGGCTCCCTAGATATGGCCTCCCTCCTGAATTTACTAGATGGCTTAAAGTCCTCTACACCAGCCCTTTGGCACGTCTTTTATGTAATGGGATCCTGTCGGATCCTTTTCCCTTGCAACAAGGCACTCATCAAGGGTGTCCCCATCTCTGTTTTTGTTTAACTTATACCTTGATCCCCTGATCAGGAAAATTAACCTTTCCCCGCAGGTCCAGGGCATAATTGAAGGCACCTCACAATATAAGCTGTCCATTTATGCAGACAACATACTTTTACATATTTCGTCACCTTCCACTTCCATACTGGAAGTCCTGAATATCATAAACCACTTTAGCACTATGTCCAGCTACAAACTGAACTTGTCAAAAACTGAACTCATGCCCTTAAATACTGCAACCCATTGTGCTAGTGTGGAGCACATGGGTCTTCTTTGGGTTAAGGACAAGCTAAAATATTTAGGGCTGTACCTTAGCACTGATTTGTCTAAACTCAAAAAATATAATCTGGACCAAGTGAAACATAGAAACATAGACTTTGACGGCAGATAAGGACCACTTGGCCCACCCAGTCTGCCCATTTCCCTACCTACTGGATAAGCTGCAGATTCTAGTTAACCAACAGCCTACTTCCTGCCAACCCCCCACTACAATTGCCTTGTGTCTGTCCCATGGATGTTTGAATTCCCCCACTGTTTTAGCCCAACAACCTCCCCAGGAAGGCAGTTCCATGCATCCACCAATCTCTCCATGAAAAAAGATTTTCTCACATTACCCCTGAGCCATCCCCCCTCTATCTTTAAATTGTGTCCCCTTGTTCTTACACATCTCTTTTTCTGAAAGATGCTACCCTCCTGGACTGTGTTGATTCCCTTGAGGTACTTAAACATTTCTATCATGTCCCCCCTGTCCCTCCTTTCATCAAGGGTTTACATATTAAGCTCTCTCAGTCTCTCTTCATATGATTTCTGATGCAGACCCTGCACCATTTAAGTTTCCCCCTCTGGACTGCTTCCATTCTGTCTATGTCCTTGCGTAGATGAGGTCTCCAAAACTGCACACAGTACTCCAGATGGGGTCTCACCAACTGTCTGTACAGAGGGATAACCACTTTCCTTTTTCTACTTGTGATGCCCTTCCTATGCATTCCAGTATCCCCCTGGCTCTCCTCACTGACTTCTCACATTGCTTACCCACCTTTAGATCATCCAATATGGCTACCCACGAGTCCTGTTCCATTTTTGTTGTTGTCAGTACCTCCCCTGCTATTGTGTACTCTTCTCCTGGGTTTTTGTTTCCCAGGTGCATTACTTTGCACTCTTTGCATTGAATCTAAGCTGCCATATGTCTGACCATTCCTCCAACCTTGCCAAGTCCCTTCCCATCCTTACTACCCCCCCCTTGTGTATCAGCTCTGTTAAAGATCTTTGTATCATCTGCAAAGAGGCATACCTTTCCCTCCAGACCCTCTGAAATGTCACCTATAAAGATGTTAAAGAGGACTGGACCCAGTACTGAGCCCTGAGGTACTCCAGTAGTGACCCCCCTTTCTTTGGAATGTGTGCCACTTACTATTACCTTCTGTGTCCTGTTGTGTAGCCAAGTGCTCATCCAAATCCAAAATGACCTCAAATGCTGGTCTTTATTATCCTTATCTCCATGGGGCCATGTGAGCATACTTAAAATGAATGTTCTTCCACAAATTCTATACCCCCTCCTCATGCTCGGCCTGGCCTTGCCCAAAGCATGGTTTCTCCAGTTCAACAGAATCTTCTCCAGTTTTCTTTGACAGGGGAAGCCCCCTTGGAGATCTCTGACAAAGTTAATGCGATCTAGAGAGGCTGGTGGGTTAAAATTCCCTAATATCTATGTTTACTGTCTGGCTATACACTGCTCCCAGATTTCACTTTGGTTTCACCCTGCCCCTGGGGCCTTGGACCCCACCTACAGTCCCCTGTGGTTTGACATAGAGTGCACCATGTATAAATGCTTCGGTTTGCATCCCTGACCCTTGCTGTACACTCCCTTTAAAAGGATACCTAGGCCCCTGAGGGATACCCCGTGGGTTACTGGCTCCATGCTCACCACCAGCTATGCCAATTGTTAGTTTTAGACCCTTACAGTGATATCTCACAGCCCATCCTCGAAAACCAGTATCTAAAGACAGCTTGGAGAATGCTAACCAAGGTGACATGGCCTTCTTTAGAATTCCTTTCAGCGGACCAGTTACTGTCTGCCAACAAGCTTATGACCTTTAAAGAACCCCAACAGAAATTTGGCAGGTCCATATCCATGTGCTTCAAATATCTACAACTTAGGCACATGTTGTTTCAATATTTCAGTAATGGCGTCTGGTCCAGAGAATATGGAAATGCACTGCTCCCCATGTTGTTGGCCACCCCTGCTACACATGTTATAGCTTTCTTTCATAAATGGCTACGGTGCCTCCTTGCTGAGAAGGAGCAAATATTCTTTTACTCTTGGGACCAGACCCTTCCCTTCCAGAGGAACTCCCGTGATTGGTCCCACGTCTGGAAAGGGGTCTACAACTACGTCAGATGGGACAGGTATTGCTTTATGAAACATGGTCTCAATTTGAGGAAAAAAGCGGCCACCCCAGTAAAACTTCACAGAATGGGTAGACTGGCCTGAGATGTATGTACTAGATGTCAAAAGGAACGGGGATTATTGCTTTAGATTCTCTGGACCTGTGAAAAGGTTAAGTCTTTCTGGGATGATATCACAAAGGAAGAAAGAGACTTGGGCATCATCATCACTGATGACCTAAAATCATCCAAGCAGACCTCTAAAGCAGTAGGTAAGGCTAGGGGGGTGTTAGGGTGTATTAGTAGGGGTATCACAAGTCGTAAGAGGGAGGTAATAATCCCTCTGTACAAGACATTGGTTAGGCCCCATCTGGAGTACTGCATGCAGTATTGGAGGCCACACCTTCACAAGGACATTAACCAAATTGAGGCAGTCCAGAGAAGGGCAACAAAATGGTGCAGGGACTGCATCAGAAGACATATGAGGACAGATTAACGGAGCTCAATATGTATACCCTTGAGCAAAGGAGGGAGAGGTGATATGATCGAGACATTTAAACACCTTAAGGGCATAAACAAGGTGAAAGAGTCTAACATGTTTAAATATAAGAAAAATAGCAGGACAAGAGGACACAGCATGAGATTAGAGGGAGGCCGATTAAGGGGAATATGAGGAAATTCTTTTCACAGAAAGGGTGGTGGATGCATGGAATGGCTTACCACAAGAAGTGGTGGCTATGAATACAGTGCAGGGCTTCAAACAGGCATGGGATAGGCATAAGGGAGCAATACAAATGACTATGAATAGATAGGTCACTGACAGAGCAAAGGCCGATGGCACATTTATGAGGTAGAAAAAGAAATGGGCAGACTGGATGGGCCTTGCGGTCCTTATCTGCCGTCAACTTCTATGTTTCTATGTTCTATGATATTAGACATCGGTTAGACCCTCTTTTGGGGCTTGACCAGTCTTTTACCCCTGAGATTTGTATTTTGGGAAATTTTGCTAAAGCCTTACTTGGCAACCAGAAATCTCATATGGCCTTACTAACGGCTTGTGCCAAGAAGGTTATTCTCCAGCATTGGTGTGACCAGGCCACTCCTACCTATGTGGAATGGAACCGAGACATTATTTTTGCATTACAGGCTGAACATATTATTGCAAATACATCACACTCCCACATGAAATACAACCAGATCTGGGAACCCCTTTTCACCTTATTGACTCTGAATCCTGAGTGATGGTCAGTTACCTTCTATTCACCATTTTATCATTTCACACCTACATCCACCATCAACGAATCTCATGTTGTACATTCCCGAGAAGGGACATGATCGGAGTGTGCTTTGAACCCACATCTACTGCACTGCATCCTAGTTGCCACTAGCTGAATTCTATCCACAACACCTTGGCTTCCGAGGAATGGGGAGAGATTTGTTGGGGGTATACAGGGGAAGGGGGGGAGTGTAATATCATAGCCATAATTTGGTTGAGACCTACTGGGCCTTTGGGTACTATCTTGCTGACTAGCAACATGTTATGTGGTTATATGCTCATGTATCCTTCATGTTCTTTGTAGTTTGTCTTAACCAAGTTAAATAAAGCTTTTTGAATTAAAAAAAGAAAACAAATTTTATTATTTGTAGCACTGAGGGAGTGGTATATGCCCTGACCTGCCTATGTGGGATTTTCTACATGGGTCATACTAAGCGTGCTCTGAAACTTCAAATTGCAGAGCATAAAGCTGCTGTTACAAACAATAATGAGACATATGCTATTGCCAGACATTTCAAGGAAGCACGCCATCCCCCTGTCTCTGTACTTCAATTTGTTGGGGTGGACAAAGTCTCTCTGGATCAGAGGGGTGGCAGTTTGAGAGTTAAATTGCTAAAGAGGGAGGCTTTCTGGATTGTAACGTTTGATATAGTGAGACCTAAAGGCCTGAATGATGCTGTCCCATTACATAACTTGAGATAAATGCATTTTTGCTAACTCCTTTGAAATAAGTCCCAGTACTTTCCCTGTTGTAATTGTTGAAATATATTCCTCATGCTGCAATATTTTATATCTGCCTACCATAAGTACTGTCATGCTGCTTCTTTATGAGTTGACAAATATTTTCATAGTAGTTAATGCTGATGCTTTTATTCTGTTGTGTTTCTTTATTTAGTATATTATATTTTGAGGTTATTTGTCTTTATTGTTTTTGTTGTTTTACTCTTTACATTTTGGCTTTTCTTGGTCTAGTTTCCTGCACTTTTAAGCTCTTGCACTTTAACTATCGCTGGTGTCCGGTATTCATTAGATACACTTGAATTTGTGCACTGTCACTTTAACTCTTGCACTTTTAACTAAGCTTGTGCATCATGGTCACATGTTCTGAGGAAGACTTCGGTTGAAACATTAACGGCTGTGACATGGCAATCGACGTGGCTCGGCCTGTACCTGCAGAGTAAACATTTGCTTTCTTGCATTACTCTATCATGCTTGGACTACAATTTTCTTTGTATGGCCTTAACTACATTATTGCCAAACTGCCTATGTATTTACTGCTACTGTTGCTGTAACTGCTACCATGGAGTAAAAAGGTTTTGTGATACATTGGGAGTGCTGACCCTTCTCCCGGCTTGGTCGGAGTGTGTGCTGAAGTTGCTTCATTGTCCTGGTAAGGCGCGCCACTCATTGCTTGCCATACCGATTCTCATACACATATTTGTGCACAATCACAGTGGAGCCTGCCCTTTGTGTGTGTTGTTTATATCTCAAGATACACAACATATCAAGAACAACTCCTGCACTACCTACCAGCAACACTGGACACAAAGAAATGGCATAAAAAAATCAATTTTATTCACATTTATTCACATAGAGTGTGCTAGACCTCTTACCATAGTGGTGGAGGCGAGATCCTGTAAATGCACGTCAGCGCACCCCTAATGCACATGCGAAGGATCTCAGCTCCAGTTTTCAAAAAGTTACTTACTATCTTATGTGCATGCACAGGATCTCACCTCCAGTTTTTTACGTTACTTACTATCACTGTAACTGCTCATTTTAGTAAGCGATCCACAAAGTCTTGTTAAGCATCTACTACTCTACTGGATGCCATCCTTCTTTCGACACACATGGTAAAAATTTAACGCTGGATCCATGAGTTGTGTGCTCAATAATGGTGAGCTTAGAGATATACATTTATGGTAGGAATATGCTTCCGAGAGGTGGAAAAGGTATCACATTCGAACAGTGACGGGAATACTGCAAAGACCATTACAGCAACAAAAATTTGCAGTTTGCTGCAATGGTCCCCAGTATTCCTGACACTGCTGTCTTTGGGGATATCGCTCCCTCCCCAAATCAACTCCAACTTGGAGTTATCTATAGTATGGGGGGGGTGCGGGAGTTGAAGCCCCCCACAAAAAACATTTGCTTCCCCGCACAGCACAATGCTGACTGTTGGCATTGTGCCATCACTGTAATGCCGTTCGTCATAATTCGTGTTGTTGTGGCATGGTCGAACCATGGAAGAATAGGCACAGACTGCTCGGTCTAAACAACATTACAAAAATAGCTAAAAATGGTAATTATTCCTTATAACTGTATATGCTGGAGCATTCTACACACTTATTTGCCAAGTCTGTGCCTCAAAATTGCAGTTTCTTCACATTTCCAGTTAGGGTTTAAGGACTTCTGTGGCTGTACAAATTGTGCCTCATTTGAGAAACATCATCCTAGACTGCTCCTTCAAGTAAGGAAATTGCAGGCATTCTGAATGTTCCATGTGCACCATGCATACATGACTCCCCACAGTCCTATACAAAATCTCACATGAATTGTCCAGCCCCAAAAAGCCACTGTTTGAGAGTACTTTGCTTGTGGCAGTCAATATTTACATTTTAATCAAGCCCTTTTCTCATTGTCGAGTTACTTCCCAGCAGTTGCTGTCACCCAAATACTAGCAACCTAATCAGCTATGACCTGATGTTTGTTTGGCTTAACCTCCTAAGGTGGGGGGGGGGAGTTGCTCTGAGTGTTATAAACTGGCATAACAAAGTGAACAGATGTCAAGCTCCAACCTCATTTGAAAGGAATCTAGGATCATATCCAAAGCTGGCTGGTGTGGAGTTGTTTGACAGGATAACAAGCACAGAAATGGGAGCTGAAAATCCCCCATAAAACTCCTGCATGGCACAAAATTCCCCCATAAAATACATGCACAGCAGGCTGACAAATGGCAGTCTTTAACCCCCACTGCAGTCAGTTGCACTGCCTGCTTTGTACACCTTTCAGTCAGGGCTGAGGCAGTGTGGTCCAATGGTCATCAGGCCAGCCAGCGTTGGAATGACACTTAATGAGCTTTGGGAGCAAATAGGGGCCTAGGGATCCCTGTCTTTGCAATGAGCTCCCCCCCCCCTTTCCTTACCTTTATGAGTAAAGGTCTGTCTGTGATGTATGAGATACCTGAGCTCACTTGAGAGCTATGGGTACTGAGCCCTGCCCCCACTCCCTATAATGCCAACTCTACATCTGACCCTCTTTCAGGCTTGGCAGAACTGCTGGCTCACTATGTAATCTTGGCTTCACTGAGTCCTGTTGGCTGGAAAAACTGTGAGTCCCCTCATTCAGGATACCCCTCCCCCCAACTATAATAAGAGTTTTTTTCAACAGAAAAAAAGAAGAGTGTCCTCCACAATGAGGGTTTTTCTGAACATGTGCCAGGGCGGAAGAACAATACAATAAACCAGTTTAAGCTAAGGTTGTACAAAACAGATACTATCTGGGACAAATATACACAAGTACTGCACTTTTTACAAATACAAATCTCACTCTCAAATATTTGTATTTGTGTTAGAACACATAAAGTAGCACCAGACCTGCGCTGAGAGTCAGTGACACATACTGTATATGACTACTACCTACTGATTGCATAAATACATTTTTATTCACAAAATTATTCATAACTCTCAACTCTTTGGCCTAGTGGTGCCATTAACAACAGAAACAAGACTGTCATTTAAAAATATATTGTTATTAAACATGAAAGTGCAAATGGATACAAGTACCAGAGACACAAATAAAAAAGATCAAAAATCAGCCCTATGCACAGCCCTAGTTTAAACATTGGTACATTTCTAAGCTGTCAGTCATTCTATCCCTATCACAAGGCCACTTCCCCAATGTTCCCCATGTGGTCCCTTCCTTTACATGGAGAAACCCCATCCATGTCTGTCTCTAGCAGTAGCTCAGACCCATCTCACACTGTTACCAAAACTCCTAGAAAGTGAAAACCCAGTGTAAAGCCCCATCCGCACTGCCAATGTAATGTACAATCCCCAGCTCATCGTGGGACATCTGCATACTGAATTACAGCTCTGAAACAGTACGTTTCAGACCCTTGGATCCATCATTGCAGCCCTGGTTCAGGGACAGCAACTTTTCTGTTAGTTGAGCTGTTAGACTGACCCTTTTTCTTTGTATCTTGCAATGTGAAGCTCACCACCAGATGGCAGTCTGCATTGTCTGGGTACGATTCTGTGTACTCCACTCCAGGATACGGGAATAACTAATGTAGTCTCCAGCTTGGTAAAGATGAAATGCTGAGCCGCCATTGGTTTATTTTGGCTAAACAAATAAATTAATTCATTTAAATTATGGTTTTATACAGTTCCTGCCATATACAATGTATCTCAAAGTGCTTTACAGAACAATAAATAGAAACTGGAAGTACTGGGACAATTTGCAATTATAATGTCTCATCTACAGGAAAGAGCACTCCGATTGGTCAGGGGCACTCCCCTCCAACTGTATAACTTGCTCAGGGTCACACAGTATGCAAACACAGGCTACTGGAATCAAACCCAGGTCTGCTGGATGTACCAAACTCATTCCTCTAACTCTAGGCTATATTGCCAACAAAGGGTACTTGATGCTCTAGGCCCTTTCGGAAAGAAAGAAAGAAAGAAGAGGAGGAGGGAGGAGGAAGGAACTTAATTACTTCACATCTCTTAAGAAAAGTGCCTACCATGGGATTCTGTATTCCCTACTGGACAGCTGGCAGTATAACTTGACTATAATAACTGGTCTTGCCTTTTCCACATATGGAAACTGTGGCATAATTTGCCGTTACAAAGGAGTATTTAAAAGGCAAACATGCACATGGTTTCCCTCACTCTGCACATGCCCCGCTGCAGCTCTTTTTCTCAGACCGCGGCCACACATTTTTTTCTTCTGCAGAGACCTAACCGCCACTCGGAGTTGGCTGTAAGTACATTTTAAAACAGAAGCTCTACCACAACGGGGGGAAACGTATCTTCTCGCTGCTGACCGAAAAAATGTTAAATAGAAAACGGCACCACGGACCGCATACTGCAGTCAAACCAGACTGCGGAGTGCTCCAGAACCCACATTCATTTTATATGATTGCTGTGGTGAAAAGGCAAACCCAGCAATTATATAAAATAAAATATAGGGTGTTGGTGTAAAATGATTCCACACCCTCGGGTTAGATGCTTGCAACAAACCCTCGAAGCCACGCCTCGGGTTTTATGTATCATCTAACCTCAGGTGTGTAAACTTCGCTATAACACACCACCCCATACTTTATTCTATATATAATAACTGGTTTAGCCTTTCTCCCATAGGGAAACCATGGCATAATTTGTTGTTATAGGAGCATTTATAATGGCAAACACGCGCATAGTTTCCCTCTCTCTCACATGCCACCACTGCTGCTTCCTTTTTGAACTGGGAGGGCATGGCTACTTCCTGTATTCATTTTATATAATTGCTGAGGTGAAAAGGCAAACCCAGCAATTATATAAAATAAACATGGGTCGGTGTGTAAACTCAAAGTTTACACACACCCTCGAAATTAGATGCTTTTAATAAGCCTCGAGCTTTGCTGTGGGGGTTTGTAGCATCTAACCCTCGGGGTGTAAACTTCTCGTTACACATCCCGACCCATACTTTAATCTCTATTTAATCACATGAAGAACAGCGCCTCCAATCAGGCAGTAAGTTCTGCAGTGCAGTGTCAGCACTGGATATCAGCCCAAGTTTCCAAACAAATAATCCAGTAAAGCAGCTTGTGTGGTGCCCTGACGAAATATCATTAAAAGGATGGTTTGGAAAGAGCTTGTGAGAAAATGAGTGGCAGTTACTGCTGGACTGAGACAAATTAGCAGAATCCCATACAGATCACACACAGTGTTCTGGATTTCTGAAGGGAACACCTCAGAAGAGAATATTGCTTTCCTGTGAGGTTTCTACCTCCATTTGCCTTAATGGTTATTGACATTTGTTCCCTCAGAAGGCAAGATTTATGACCAGAGGTTATAAGGCATGTTCTGAGATCTGTAATAGCAACATTCAAAAATATGAGTATGTTTTCTCTTGAGGCTTGCACTCTTTATTTGGAACTTTGAGGGGGTGGTCCTGAAATAGAAGAATCAGGTCAACTAGCTGTGTCTGCTGCAAGAAACAAGGGGGAAAAAAAACACTTTTCTGAATTCTATAGCAGTTAAGGTGACAGTACTTAACAGTTAAGAACCAACTGGAGACACACAACACATTTTCACAGGTTCTCATGAGAGAGGCAATACCTTTGACAAAACCTGGGCTGTTCCATTATGTCCAAGCTGACAACTTTGGGGAATTTTTAGCTCTTTTCAAGAGTCAGCTATCCAAAAAGAAACAACTCATTTTACAGTGAGAAACCAAATAAAACTGTTTAATGGTTACAGTTGTACTGGTCTGCAAGGGTGGACCACAGAGATCTCTTAAACTGATTAAACTTGGGGAGATTTAGCAGTGTGTCAGGCAATTTGTTTAACCAGTTAGCGACCCTGACAGCAAATGACCACTTGCCCAGCTGAGTACAGCGGGAAGGAGGCTCAAGGGCATTCCTGACCATGTTCCTGGTGTTGTATTGGTTGGAGATGGTGTGAAACAATTTGGTAAAGCAGGGGGTGTTAAACCCAAGAATGCCTTTTCAGCAAGCAATTAGGTCTGGAGCTTTATTCTGCTGTGTAATGGTAGCCAGTTAGTGAGTGCCTAAAGGGTACAACTACGAGGAGAGCTCCCAAAGACTTCGTCTCTGCTGTTTTTTCTTTTCAGCCTGTCTCTTTACTTATCTTCTACAGGTACCCTCTGTTAGTCCTGATAGATGCTACCAGATGTTTATAACACATTTGGCTCTCCTCATTTGCTGTTCTCACAGACTCCTATACTGCAATGCATGATGGGCTTTTCCTGGTCAGAGTGTGCTAGTGTGACATCTCTACTGATACCCATGCAGACAGTGAAGTTGCCAACACCTGCAGTAACACCTGGAATTATGAACAGACCATTCCTAGTGTGTGTACATTAGTAGTTTAATGTCAGTTAGGTCCTGCTCTGAGACTGCAAGTGATATCTGTTGGACTTTCTCTTCTTTTTTCCATATTATTACAGCAATCTGCATGGAAATCTACAGGCTGAAAATGATACTAGCGTATTGACAGTATGCCTAGATTGATATTTTGCTCTTCATCTGTAGGAGTCCTACAGTTAAATGTTCTTGCTTTAGTGTAGTATTTCCAAGGGGGTCCACCCTCTCCGGCCAGGTTTCCTTTTTCCTCTCCTTATAACATTGTTACTGTTTTTTGTTCCATGTACTATTGGAAATTGAAATAAAACTTATTTATAAAAAAGGATATAACCGTGTGTGCAGTTATCTGCACCAAGTGGCACACCTTATTACAGATCAGCTTTACTCTGTTTAGCACTGTGTCATAGGCAGCTGTGTAGACAGGGAGCCCATAATCTATAAGTGACAAAAATGGAGCGGGCCACAATAAGGTGCCTGGCATCCCCAGTGAGACTGTTCCTGTTCCGATACCGTGCACCCAGTCTTCTGTTAACTATGGCCATCAGACTGTCAGCATGGGATGCAAAAGAAAAGGTGCCATCCGGGGTTACTCCAAGCATATGGAAGGTCTCCACCTGTTCAAGGTTCTGTCCTTGGCATGGCATGCATGTATGAAGGCATGGCCTGTGGAGGATCAGAGCTCCACTCTGCTCAGTCAGGTGTTTTTCTGTGGATTTTCCTTGCCTGAGCTGATAATTCTGCAACGATGCACCATATATGCATACGGAGGCACACATGTGCATATCAGCATACAATGGCAGGCCCTTCCCGAGTTGATGCTCTTGCTGTGGTGCCTCCTGACTTCTGCCACATGGCAGGCAAGTAGCAACATGACATGGCCTCCTGCCCTGAGACAGGAGAGCAGTCTATGCGATGTTCCATCCTCTTTTCCCAGCCAGGCCCAATGCAACTTGAGTTCGCTCCCGAACCTGGGTAATTGGCACAGTAGGCAGTAGCACTACCATCGTGCTACCAGGCCACTTTCATTTCACATCTCTAATTATGTATCATTATACATTTTTTGCATGTGAGGACAGCTACAGATGACTGCAAGAGCTGCTACCACTCAAACAGGTAACTTCTGCAGGAGCTGCCTGAGGGACTAATCTAGCTCATTTCTGTTTTTTTATTGAAGGAATTAATTAAAAAAACACCTACTGTATATGGGATATGCTTTTACAGTAACTACCAATTAAGAGCCGAGTGGTCACTAAGTGCTGCAGTGCTGATGGTCAAAAGAGCATTTGGATAACACCAACTGGGAAAACGGGGCTGTTGGGGGTTTAATAGACTATGGTTCAGGATTGGCAAGCGGTCTGTCTGTATGACTTTAAATTAATGTTAGGATGTTCTACATGTGGGGTATCCTTCTACAGAGGGGAATGCAGTGGTATGGTGTAGTGGTGCTTTACAAAAGGTGCAGCACAGAGATCCCAGATGCTTCGCATCATTGGTGTGATGCTTCATCAGGGGAAGGAGTCTCAGCACTAAAGCCTCCTTTTTAAAATCACTCAGTTAAAGCTATACATACAAGTTTTGGTAATTACAAATTAAAAGGATAGCTAGAGATGCAGTTTCAACTACATGCTGTTTGGACATTTGTTTGAAAGTGAGAAACAATCCACCACAAGTTGCCAGTGATGCAAAATGCCGGGGATCTCTGTGCTGCACCTTTGGCTCTGACCTTATGCTGAATACACCTTTTGCTACTGGTTGAAGACTTGGCATTTGCCCTTTTTATTGTTGGATTGGAGTGCTGCTTCATTCATCCTTCTGCAGCTGCATTGTTTGTTTAAACACCCGTTGGGTAACTGAAGCACCCTGCTTCTGTGTGTTTTCTTCCTCCATACACCCCTCCTTGACCTCTGCCATCCCTCCCCTAACATAAGATCTGCTCTTCCCTACTTGCTTGGTAAAAAGCAAGTAAAACAGATGTTCTAAATAGGGATGGGCAAAGCCGGGGTGGATTTGGATTGGATTTTGGATTTGCCAGATCCAGGACAAGTTTGGATTTGGTTTTGCAAAGGATTTGGATTTGCCTGGCATAGGCAGGAATCAAATGCCATATCTCTCACGTGTTTTAGGCTTTATTTATATTTTAGTATTTCTTTTTCTAATAATCTTTCTTTTCTTGCAGTGATTGAGAGCCCTCTTTCAGCACAAACACCATAGCTCACCACCCCATTCCTTTCAGCCCACCTCCCTAATCTCCAACTTCTCTCTCGCTTGTCTTAGGCATTATTTATTTTTTTTATATTTCTTTTTATTGAACAAACTTTCTTTTCATGCAGTGTTTATGTGTCCTCCTTCAGCACACACACACCACAGTTCCCACACCCCTCCTTTCAGCACACTTCCCCAACCCCGAGTCTTCTCACTTGTCTCTTAGGCTCTATTTTTATTATTTTAATTTTCTTTCTTGCACTGATTGTGTGAGCCTGTTGGCACACACACCCCAGTACACCGACCCCCAACCCCCACGTTCACTAGAGCAGAGCATGCTGCTGCCCCACCCCAACCCCACTTTCACTTTCTGTCAGCTCCGCTCAGACAATAATCTTTCTTCCTTCTATTTTTTTTTATTTCCTTTTTGTGTCTCCTCTGAGTCCCCTCTCCTTCATTTGCTAAGTTGCCTTGTCACCCACTGGTCACAGTCCCTCTGGGCCCGCACTGCCTTTCCTGCCCCACAGCACTGCTCCACAGGACAGACTCCTCCCAAATGACACCAAGCTGCAGGGCGGTCTGCATTTATACTCTTGTTTGCATATGTCAGACTGGGGTATTGGTACCGGCAGCAGGGGAACCTTTTTATCTCATCCCTTAGTTTCAAAAGCCAGTCACATGACTGACAGTGACTGGCAAACCTGCAGGAACAGGCTGTGAGACTAGGGGGAGGGAGGGAGGGAAATAAGGAAATAAAGTAAAACAAAACGGAAATCCGAACCGAACCAGCAGTATTCAATTCAGGATTTGCTGAAACCTAGCAGCTTGAGTTCAGCATAGCTTGTTTTTTTTTCATCGTAGTTTGTGCTCATCCCTAGTGCTAACATGTTCCTACACTCATCGATCGCTTCAGGAGAGGAGTTGTGTTATTCTGCTTACCTGTGTTTTGAACACTAATGCACTGTTGTCCTCACAGCATAAATAAACAAGGCTCTGCAGGTACTGTAGAACATGAAAAGGTCACACCTGCTTAATTTAGCGCTAGCTGCTCTGCCGACATGAATGCACCAATTAACTTCAAGCTCCAGTCTCTATCAGTACAACTGGAGTAAGAGTTAAAATAGCAGTCCAGTTGGGCTGAATCAGTATGCTGCAAAGAGGTTCTCCTATTTTGAGAGGGTAGATGCTGGTTTAATAATTTCCAGACAAGTGGCCATCCACTCCACAGGTGGCTGGTGGCCTGAGTGCCACATGGCCTTCAGGTTGGAGTTAGCAGTCTGTGGGAATGCCAGAAAGTGCTTTGGGTTGGTATTCTCATGAAGCCACCCACCAGTCCCATACCTGTTTCATGTCACAGAGCCTGTTTCTAGCAGCAGCTGATCGCACCCCAATCAGCTGGGCTCACCATTTCAGAGTGCCGGATCTAGACTAGACTGTGAGTTTGAGAATGGGGGTCGACATGCTAAGTCACATAGCTGAGAGTTGGTGTGCAACCCGCCCCCCAGCAGAGATAGCGGCTAGGTCGCTAAACTGAAGGCTGAATAACCAAGTTGAAGTGCCTAATGTAGAATCCCCCAAAAAACATATTTTTTAGTCCATCTTGAACATAAGACTTCAGCTCCTAGGCTGGTCCAGTGGCACTGGAGGTTGAGGCACTGGTCGCTGATCCTTGCACCATGCCAGTGACCCAAGGTTCAGGAACAAGCCCAGGGTGCCGGGTGTCAGCAGTGGGGGGAGAGGATTGAGCATCCAGAGGACTGCTCTCCTTTCTCGGGGAGAGGAAGACTTGTCATCCCGCTCACTGACTGCCCTCTGGCAGTGGCTGGAGGACATTACGGGTCGGGAGGCATGCTCCAATGTCCTTATGTCGGTATGGATGAGGACAGGAGAAAATGGAGGAAAAGAGCCTGGCAAGCTCTGTGATGGTCCACTGCACCCGACGGCCGTCCCTGGTTTCTGGATTGGGTCTCTGGGGGGGGGAGGTGAAGTGGGCCACCTCCTTCCTGGCGTCGCCACAGGGGGCAATCTGTGGGGAACTAATGCAGTCGGCAGGTGCGAGAGCAGCAGGCCTGGAGAGAGAGTCCCTCCATCAGGAGGTCCAAAGCCGCTTGCCAGGGTTCCAGGAGGGATAAAATTGTTATATAAAATTAAAAAAAAAGGCTTCGGCTCCTGAGCAAGTACAGTATTGAATAATCAAACAGTTTAATTGAGAATGTCGACATGCGTATTAATTTAGCAGATCAGTCTCAGCTGGGAACATTTCCTGTAATATATTCATGTTCTGTAGTTTACTGCATGAATCAAGTGATTAGGTTTGGTTGTAAAGCATGTAAATATACTGGTATCAGTCTGGACTGTGAGAGGGCTTTGGGGGGGTGGTGCCCCTCCTCCACCTATCACAGCCTTATAATACTGAATCCCTTCCCTAATTCCACCCACTCTCAGCCTTTTTACTCCTTCTCCTCCTCTTTTTGAAACCCTAGCCCTGTTACAAGGCCTGGCCCAAAAATGCAAGGTAGAGGGATTGTACAACTTCTAATTCCTGCTTGAAATCTTACATCTGTTTTTTGTTCCACCTATGATGCTGTTGACTAGTTTCACATGTGTTGCTGTTTTTAACTTTTTTTTTTTAATTCTTTTGGTAACCAGGTAAGGCCCATTAGGCACACGTGCCTGTTTTTCAGGGGTGACCCAGGAGCACTGGGATGATTAAGAGACTTCCTCAGAGTCACACATTATTCAAGTGGAAGTTGTGGAAATCAAACCCAGGTACTCTAACCTCTTGACTCTACTGCCAGGCTTGTTTTTTTTAATACTTCTTTACTGAAAATGTATCAGCTGATATATCTAGCAAGCATAACAGAATCATAAACATTATCCATGTTATAACAAAATTAAGTTATCAAAATACTGATGTCTGACAATAGAAGTTCCAAACTTTTAGATAAACTTAACATATGTAACCCCCTCATGGGTGGGGGCATACCTCACCATCTCCCTGTTTGTATTGCTCAGCCCTCCCGCTAGTTCCACCAGTCCTGGGTCCTGTTTCTTTCCTTGTTTGCTCCTGCCAACCTCAGTGTTTAAAACCTTGGTAGGAGGACCAGAGGAGCTGTGTAAGTAAACCACCAGACCAGCGATATGGTGAGTTTCGCGTGCTGCACTGTATGTGCCCACTCCAGCTGCCTGTTTGAATGTGTGAGCTGGCAGCGGGCAGTTCGAATGTTAACTAGCACCATGGCACTTTAATGTTAAATGATGCTCGGGTGGCTCTGCTATGGTCAGTGTTGTATACCTTGACCTCTGGGACAACAGAAATGCCCAGTGGGGGATCTGGAGGCAGTTGGGGGAACAAAGTGTTGGAAAAGGTGCTATTAAGCGCCATTACAGTAAAGGGAGCTCTGTTACTTTAAGAGCAGCTGAGGCTGCCAAATGAATGAATCAGAATTCTGCTTTGCTGCCTTGGGGATAGTGCTACGGTGCCAGCAATGAGCAGGGGGAGACCCTTGCAATCCCCACTCTGCCACTGGATAACAGGGCAGAGGGGCAGTTACTGGACAATGGAATTTTATTTATTATAACACCATTGTTTGTCTGCTAAAAAGACTGAAAGTTGGGACTATGTATAAACTGCATTGCAGCAGTCATATCTGCCACTTTTGACTTGGCAATCAGCCAATCAGGAAGCCAGGAGCCCTGTAGGACTTCATCCGAAGGATTTATGAGAGGAGGGAAGGACAATGCATTGGCACCTAAATAGCCAGCCAATAGGGCACCGAGTGAGCCTAATGAATATTAATTTTGTCAATGGACAACTACATCCACCAATCAGAGGCTGCCCTGAGCTCATCAAACCCAGAGGACAGTCTGAGCTGAGTTCAGTTTGGCAGAACCCCCTCCTGAGGAAGGGGGGGGGTTCCATGATGATTGCCTTTGAGAAGTGAAGAAGGCCTGCTTGGGGACTTGCACAGCCACTGCTCAGGGGCCCTGCTTTGCCTTCCTGTGTCTGGAAGGAGCTGTTCCAGAATTAAAGAGTTGATTTGCTGTCCAGAGTCAAGACAGTTGTCAGAGATGTTCCAAAGAGGCAGGAAGCCTGCTGTGATCTTTGAGAGAAGTAGGAGACCTGCCAGTAGGGCTTGCACAGCCGCTAGCCTAGGAGGCGCTTTATGTTGCCCTGTGTTGCCTTTCAATGGCTGTAAGGGGTGTCGACAGAATGAAAGTGTTGCTTGCTGGCCAGAGCTGACAATATATGTCTGGAGGTTTCCAGAGGGAAGGAGATTTGCCTGTAATGTCTGAGAGAAGTATGGAGGCCTACTTGGTGGCTTGCACAGCCAGAGAGCCTGGGGAAGCCTGCCTGATTTTTCCTGTAGATGGAAAGTGAAGTGGGATGATTTGCTCTTCTATTTAAGTCTGAATCAGCAAGGCGTGAAATTAATTATTCTATTCAAGGCTGGGCATTGAGGTGAGATCTTCTGTCTCAAGCCTGCAACTGTGATGTCTGAAACTGAGAGAGTGTTTCCCGCTCCCCTCCAGTGGGAAACAGAGACTATGTCCATTTGAGTGAGGGCCACCACTGCCAGCTGGCAGTGTGGCTGAAGTCATTTAGAGTCAGATGTTCCTGAAGTCCCAGAACGAAAGTAATTGCCAATCAGTGTCAGTCTGGGGAATCAGCCAGGTGGTGTCACCGCTAGACATTACCTACTCATCTCCCCCTAGGGTTTATGCCTGGGTGTGGGGTTGAGGCGTGGGGCCCTAGTTCTCAGCACTGGTCTTTCCAACCTTACGATGCCACAGAAAAGAAGATGACAAGTTGCGGGAGATGCTGAGAGTTGTCTAGCCTAACCAAGCTGCAAGAGCCTGCAGCAGAGAAGGCCCAAGCTGCAAGAAAGACAGAGAGAGGGCTCCAAGCTGCAATGTGTCTGCTGCTCATCCCAGCTACCAAAGCTACCAAGTTTCTATTGATCCTAACCACCCAGATCTACAGTCTGAAAGCCATCAGAGACTGTCTGCAGAACCATGTGTAAAGCAGGGCTTGCCCTGCATCTGAAGAAAATGTACATAGTTGCTACCAAAGTTTCTGTATTTAGCTACCCAGCTAAAAGTTGTCAAGTTTCACCAGTTAACTGATGCTGCAACTAAAGAGGTTGCATTCAAATTGTTGAAGACTTGAGTTACTGAAGTGCACCAACACAGGCCAATCAGCTGCACCATACAGGTCTGCAACTAGACCCTGGATAACCAGTTAGGACTCTTAGGGGTTAAACTGGTACCAGACGGGGAGTGGGCAACATTAGACAAAATGGGCTAGTACCTGGATTGAAGTGCATGCTGGTGGGAGGTGGGCACTGGAAATGTCTGGGGCTCCAGATAAAGTGATTGCTTAGTGTTTTCAGGATGCTAAAATGTTGTCAAGCTCTACATCCATTTTCCCTTTTCCTAGTTGTACCCCCTTATAAATAAATTGTTGGTTAACCTTTGTTCGGATGTCTCATGAGCATATTATTGGTGAACATATTATTAGCTTAAGTCAATAATTACAAGTATATTGCAATATGGTTTGGGTTTATGGTAATCCAGTGTGGGGTAACTGGAGGGGAGGTGGGTAGGTACAGCATTGCAGGGGATTGTACCCCTACAAACAAATGGCCCACTATGTTTTACTCTGGGTGGTGGCACTGCACTATTTAATCTTATCTTTGGGAAAGAACCCCCCCCCATTTTCCACTATCAATCAATCAATCAATCAAGCTTTATTTTTATAGTGCCTTTCAAGAACCAAGGCACAGCACATAAAAACCAAATACAAATATAATATTAAAACAAAAAGATAAAATGCATTAATCATTAGGGAAGGCCAAGTTAAATAAATATGTTTTTAACTCAATCTTAAATCTGTCAACGTTCAGGCATTCTCTTAACCGACAAGGTAGAGAATTTCACAGGGTTGGAGCTGAAAAAGCAAAAGCATGGGCGCCTGATGTTTTTAGTCGTACCCTGGGAATCTCTAGCAATCCCTCATCGGTGGATCGGAGAGGACGGAAGGGGCAGTAGGGTATCAAGAGATCTTGCAGGCAACCGGGTTCCTGATCATGTAGGGCTTTGAAGGTTAGCAAACCAACCTTAAAGGTGATCTGCCACTGAAGAGGCAGCCAGTGCAGTTCGCGGAGCACAGGAGTAATATGACTGGACCTAGAAGTCCCAGTCAAAAGCCTGGCTGCCGTGTTCTGAACTAGCTGCAAGTGGCGGATATCAACCCCTGGCAGCCCTAGGTAGAGAGAATTGCAGTAATCAAGGTGGGTAGTGATGAAGGTGTGGACCAATGTTGGAAGATCTTCCAGGGGAACCAAGTGTTTCACCCGGGCGATATTCCTCAGATGGTAGAGAGGATTTGACAACAGCTGACACCTGAGATCTTAGTGTCAGGCCGTCATCAAAAATAACGCCAAGGTTACGCACTTGGTCTGAGGTAGTAAGCTGTATGCCATCAATCAGAACACCTAATGCCTGGCAAGCTCCTATACCTGCCCCCAGACGACCAGGGTCCACAACCAGCACTTCGGTCTTGTCCAGATTCAGTCTCAGCCAGCTAGTACTCATCCAAGCTCTGATCTTGGTAAGGCAGTTGTTTAGCACAGAGAGTGCAACATCCTGTCCAGGCAGAAAGGACGTATACAGTTGAGTATCATCTGCATAGCAGTGAAAGCTCAAACTGTATCATCTGATGATATCTCCCAATGGCTGCATATATACTGCAAACAACATGGGAGCCAAAATGGAGCCCTGTGGCACCCCGCAAGACAGGGAATAAGTCCCAGAGGAATACATTCCAATGGAAACTCTCTGAAATCTGTCTGCGAAGAAAGAATGGTACCATTTGAGGACTGTACCAGATAGACCACAAAGCAGCCACAGGCGTACCAGCAGCACACCATGGTCTACAGTATCAAATGCTGCAGAGAGATCAAGAAGGACCAGGGTGGTGTGCGCCTTTTGATCTCTAGTCATCAGGAGGTCATTCAGTACTCGGACAAGTGCAGTCTCCGTGCTATGCTTTTTCCTAAATCTGGATTGGAGAGTATCATAGATCTTGTGAGTTGTAAGATGATCATCCAATTGCAACGCAACCACCTTTTCAATAACCTTACCAACAAGTGGCAGGTTAGCGATAGGTAGGTAGTTAGCTGGACAGTCTGGGTCCAAGGAGGATTTCTTAAGGAGTGGTCGAATGACCGCCTCCTTTAGGGGTTCTGGGAAGACCCCTGTCTCCAAGGACCTCCAGACAATTTCAGCAAGGATCAGGCAGATAACATAAACACATCCCAATAAAAGGGGTGTCAGGCCAGGATCCAAACTACAACTGGTTGGGCGCATAGATTGGATAATCGTCACAATATCTATGAATTCTGGCTGGCAGAATTCTGACCAGAGACACCGAGTGCACACCACATCCTGCCGATCACCACAACCCCTCATAGGAGAGACTATGCCGATGCTAGACCCGATGATGGCAACCTTATCTGTGAAGATTAGAGCAAACTCCTTGCATTTCAGCTGAGAAAAAGCTTCTCTGGGCTGAAGACAGATTGGATTGCACAATCTGTCAACGGTCCGGAAAAGCTGAGCTGGTCGATTCTGCGCGGTAGAAATCTCCCTGGACAGGAACTCTGCCTTCTTACGGAAGATTTTTAGCTGATAGCCATCATAATGTGCCATCAGCTTAAGCATGTTAGCATCAAGACCAGACTTACGCCAAGCTCTCTCCATCCTTCGACCAGCTTGCCTCAGCTCCTTCAAGGAACCATCAAACCAAGGGTTCCTTGGGCAAAGGGTGAGAGGTCGAACACTAACAGGAGCAATCTTGTCCAGGGCATCTCCTACAGCCTTATTATAGGCTGATACAAGATCACCTGGACTCATGCATTCACTAGAACAAGAACCAGGGCCCCTCAACCTTGTGTGGCCAGCAAGGCAGGCGTACTAACCTGCTGGTACACAGTGCCCAGGTTACACATAAAAACAAAACAAATTACAACAAACTAGGTCACAGGGCATCATACATGTTTAAAGCAATGAGCCCTGTTGTGTGCATACCGTCATCTTGTTCAGATTAGACCTTGTATCAGGCAGATTTATCAAATTAATAATCAAAGTGATGCAGGACAGTGGTAGACCCATTCAACAAGAGGGTCTTCCCTCAAAGACCATGTTATTTGATTATCAGATTCCTCTTCCTCTGGCCTAAACATTTCCCAGAGTGTCTAGTGGTTAATGAACACTGGTAGTCAATTTTGTACTATCAAATTACCATTTCCAGCTTCTGTATCTGGGGAATGACTTCCAACCATTCTGCGATAGTAGGGTTCCCCTGTAGCCATTTTTTAACAGCAGCCTCTGCTGCAGCTGCCGTTGGAACATTCCACAAGTAAAATCCCTCTGCCCCTTTTAGATATTTGGACTTAATCCTCAGAAGCAAGTGACAACTTGTGAGGGGGGCTGTGTAATGACAGTAGATGAGAAATACAGGTTACTCACCTGTAACAGGAGTTCTAGGAATGGTATATGTTGTTCATCCGCACTGTCTGGCAGGTTCCTTGCAGCTTTAAATCTTGCCGGAAGGTCTTCAAGCTGGCTCCTCCCACCCACCCAGATGGTAAAACTCTTGACTCCGCCCCATGACACCAGATCTAGCCCGCTGAAAGCCAGGTTGTACGTCAAAGCTGGGGAGGCCGGGTGGGTCGTGTGGATGAATAACATATACCATTCCTAGAACTCCTGTTACAGGTGAGTAACCTGTATTTCTAGGGACATGGATATGTTGTTCATTCACACTGTCTGGCAGACTCCTAGCAGTTGTCCGGGAGGAGGGAGGCAAGGCGCACACCCCCTACTTAGGAAATAAAGACTGGAGAACCAAGGCCCCAAAACCAGCATCCCGGCGTGACTCAAGGTCGATGTGGTAGTGGGTAATGAAGGTGTGTGCTGACCTCCAGGTAGCAGCCCTGTAGATTTCCTGGATAGGGATGTCCCTGGAAGCAGCCACCGATGCAGCGGTATGGCGGGTAGAATGAACTCTTATCCCTCTGGGAGGCTCCTTGCCCGCCAACCTATAGCAGAGATCTATGCAGTGACCACAGGTAGTCCAGAATGCTTGCCAAGGAACAGGAGGGAGGGTCCAGGCCTTTGCCCTGACACTAAATGGAGAATCTCTTCCATTTAAAGGCGTACCATTTCCTGGTTGACTCCTTACGGGACGCTTCAACAACATTGAGGACCTCATTGGAAAGGCCTGGAACTCTAGCCGCTCAGGAACCAGGCTGTCAGGTGCAGAGACTGAAGGTCCGGATGGAATACCTTCCCCTGATTGATTGACATCAGGTCCGGGTGGGCTGGAAGCCACCTCTGGAGCCTGGAGCTGAGGCTGAGGAGATCTGGATACCAGAACTGGCAGGGCCAGTCTGGGGCTACCAGAATCACCTGCGCCTTGTCCCTCCTCACCTTAAGAAGCACCTTGTGGATCAAGGGAAATGGGGGAAAGGCGTAGAAGAGGCCCGGGGTCCATGGCCTCGAGAAGGCATCCCCCTGCAGCGAGCCCCGCTGAGGGGGGTGGGCATGAAACAGTCTCAGCTTTGCATTCTCCCTGGAGGCAAACAGGTCCATCTGAGGTATGCCCCAGTGGGAGAACAGATCTTGTACTACCTCCGGCAGGAGAGACCACTTGTGGGACACAGCCCCTATCTGGCTTAGGGCATCGGCCAGAAAGTTGGAGGCTCCTGCCACATGGATGGCAAAGAGATCCGCCTCCAGGCTGTGTACGAGGGACCAAATGTGGAGAGCTTCCCTGCACAGAGACATGGAGCACGTCCTGCCCTGGTGGTTTAGGTAGTACATGGTCGTGGTATTGTCCGTCTGGACCTAGACCACTTGACCCCGTAGAAGCGGAGTGAAGGTGGTGAGGACTAGATGAACCACTCGAAGCTCCAGCAGGTTGATGTGGTATCAGGACTCCTGAGGGGACCAGAAGCCATGCGCTCTGTGCTCCCCCAGATGGGCACCCCAACCCATCAGAGAGGCATTGGTCGATAGAGAGACCATTGGCTCGGGGCGGACAAACGAGATGCCCTCCTGCAGATGTGCTGGAACGGTCCACCACTGGAGTGTGTTCCACATCCCCTGGGTCACTGTCACTAGCTGATCCAAGGGATCGGAGTGCTGTGACCATTGACTGGCCAGCCCCCATTGAAGGGAATGCATGTACCAACGGGCCCAATGGACCACACTGGTGCAGGCCGGCATGAGGCCCAGGAGGCACAGGAAGTCCCGGGCAGGGCACAATTGCCCAACCTGAAATGATTGGGCAAGGAGGAAAGAACCTCGGCCCTGTCCACCGGGAGCTGTGCTCTGGCTCGTAAAGAGTCAAGCTCTGCCCTGATGAATTGTATCACCTGCTTTGGCATGAGTTCCGACTTGGCCTCATTGATGAGGAGGCCAATCTGAGAGCAAACCTAGAGGGCCAGATCTCTGGACCGCTCCACCTCCATTCTGGAGGAGGCTGCAATCAGCCAGTCGTCCAGGTAGGGGTACACCCGGACCCTTCGGTGCCACAGGAATGCTGTCACCACTGCCATGCATTTGGTGAAGACCCTGGGAGCTAGGGAAAGGCCGAAGGGCATGGCCCGGAACTCATAGAGGGATCCCTCTGCCCTGAAGCGGAGGAATCTTTGGGGGGACGGATGGATTGGGACATGAAAGAACGCATCCTGGAGGTCCAGAGAACAGAACTACATACCTCGTTCCAAGGATGGAATGATCTGAGCCAGAGTGACCATCCTGAAGGCTCAAGACCTTAGGAACCTGTTCAGGTCATGCAGGTCTAGAATGGGGTGCCAGACCCCCATCCATTTCGGGACCAGGAAGTACCTGGACACAAACCCCGGGTCTGGTGGAGGATCCGCCACCTTCCTGATCACCTCTTTTTTGAGGAGCAGGGCAATGTTGGCTCAGTGAGCCAACAGAGAGGCTGCAGACCCTGTAGCCCCCTGAGAGACGACGGCTCGGAGGGCCGGGGCCTGCTCGAACTCCAGGGGCAGGCCCTTTCCTATCACCTCCAACACCCAGCGGTCCATGGTGATAGCGGACCAGGTGGAAAGGAAGTGGCGGAGCGGTTCCCCCATGGGGGGAACCCAGGGGGAGTGACAAGGCTAGGGGCGACAACCCTCAACCCGTCACTGGGCAGGCTTGGAGGAGGAACTGGCCGCAGGACCTCCCGGGCCTTTTCCTCCCTGCTTCCTGTTAGAGGAAGATGCAGGCTTGGCTTTGGGATGCCAAGTGCAAGCCTGCTAGCTCTGATGCTGGTGTTGTTGGGCCGGACGTACCGCAGGCACAGAAGGGTGAAAGGACTTATGCTGTTGACGACAGCCCTTGTCATTCTGGGTGGAGGTGACCGAGTCCAGGGTAGCATTGGACTTTGCGATCCGCTGGAGGTGGTCTTCCACTCCAGAGCCGAACAGGTCAGTCCCCAAGAAGGGGACGTCTGCCAGTTTATGCTGGGTATCCGCCGTGAAGGTGGATATCCTCAGCCATGCTCTGTGGCGCATGGCCACTGCAGCCACAACTGATCTGGCACAGAAGTCTCCAATGTCTAGAGCTGTTTAGAGCTGCTGTTTTACCACTGCCCTTCTCTGGTCCCGCACCTGCTTGACCGTGGTCTGCAGGTCGGCCGGGAGATGAGGGATCACCTCATCCAGGGAGCCCATGAGGGCGTGGGAGAAGTGTGCCATCAGCATGGCTGAGCTGGCCTGGCGGAGGCCTAGGAAGAATGCAGCATACACCTTGCGCCCGGCACAGTCCGCCTTTTTGGACTCCTTGTCGGGGGGCTTATCCACATCCCTAGCGTTCCCAGAACGCCGGAAAACACTATCAGTGACTAACCCCTCCACAGAGGGGTGCTCCAAAAAAACATTCAAAGAGCCAGTAGGGACCACATACTTCCTGGCCATCCTGGCCGAAGGTGCAGGGCAGGAAGCCGGCCACTGCCAGAGCTCCAAGGCTTGGCCAACAATGGCTTCAGCCACTGGAAAGGCCTCTGTGGGTGAATCCCCTCAGTCCAGTATCTCTGTCAGGGGATACTTGGCCCGCTTGGATACGAGCTCGAGCTGCATCCCAGTGGATTCCGAGATGAGCCGAAGCAGACCCATAAACGACGATGGGCTCTCATCCATCGACTGCCCTCCGGAGGACTCCAGGTCAAGGGGCCTGGAAAACAGGGAGGAGTCATCATCGGACTCCGAGGAGTCCACAAACAGCTGCCTGGGGCCTGAGCCACCCTCCACCTGCCGAGGATGGTCAGGAGTGAGGGTGACCGACAACCTGTGGGGCAGACCCTGACCCGACCGAGAGTCCTTGGTCGGCAACCCCGATTTCGGTTGTGGAGGCAGAGGTTCCACCACAATGGTTGGGGCAGCTGGTTTCGGCTGAACAACCGGCCCAGGCTTGGGCACCTTGACTACAGCGAGGGGTTGTTTCTGCCTTTCAGGTGACAGCCACTTGATGGCCGGGGAAGGCGATGGCGTTGGCTTGTTCCCGGACAAAAGTAACTGCTGCCACATTAAGTCCTCATAGCGTCAATGCAATTTGCGCTGAAGCCTCTCCTCTTCTGAGGAGGAAGGTGAGGTGGCGGCACGCTGCTTGCCAGTGCCAAGACCGAGACCGCCAATGGACGGGCGGGATCGCTGGACTGAGATGAAGTCCTAGACCGAGACCCCCGGTGTTTCTGAGGGTGGGTCTGGGAAGGGCGGAGGACACCTGGCTTCCCTCGGCTCGGAGCCTTGACCAGGACTCCAGCACAGGAGGCGAGGCAAGTCTCGTCTCCACCAGGGGAACTGGTGAAGAAGGTTGTCAGCTTCACCAGTCGACAGCCCGTCCGTGGGTCGAGAAAATCTCGACATGCCTGACAGGTGTCTCGGCCGGCTGACCAGACGGGGACACCGTGAAGCCAGCGGCCTTAGCCACAACTTCGACCGAAGTCGAGTGTCGACTGTCCGGGGAAGGGGACCTCTCCCACTCCCACGAATGCTGACGGTGGGACTTACCTTTCGAGTCCTTCTTTTTGGACCGAGAAGAGTGTCCCGATGGTCCCTCTCCCTTCGTGGAAAGGGATTGGCAAAGCTCCTTAAAAGAAGCTGTGTAGGAGGATCCCAGAGAGACTGGGATAAATGCTGCGACTGAGGAAGATGAGGATGCGGCCTGGGCCGCCTCCTCCTCGAGGGCGATCATCTGCTCGAGTTGCTCAGCCAAGCCAGCCACCGTGGACACCACCCAATGAGCCTCCTTGGACTTCACCGGCGGGAAGCACTTCTCGGGGCTCCCAAGCTGTAACCGGGCAGCGCAGTCTTCCAGGATATTGGCCGAAAATGAACAACATAACTCGCAGGCCTGAGGGTCGTGATCTAGGCCAAGGCAGTAGACGCACGTGGAGTGCGGATCCGTCCTGGACATTTTCTGCCTGCATGGGCACTGCCGAAATCCGGGAGTCAATTTGTCCATCGCAGCCACGAGGGAGTAATTAAACTGAAGTCTTGAAAACGTTAGAATTATTTTCAGGCGAACTGAAGAATTAGGATCCAGTCTATATGCAGAGCGTTAAGGAGGGAACCTGAGCTGCCAAGCGGAAAGGAAGATCTGGAGTCATGGGGTGGAGCCGAGAGTTTTACCACCCGGGTGGGTGGGAGGAGCCAGCTTGAAGACCTTCCGGCAAGATTTAAAGCGGCAAGGAACCTGCCAGACAGTGTGGATGAACAACATATCTATGTCCCTAGAAACACAGTTCTGTATGTCATCACAATATTCCCTCAGTTTGGACCGTGCCAGAATATGTGGGTATGTAAGTAGAACAGGTCTGGAGCACATGGAGTTGCTGTGCAACAAATTACACAGAACTAGGGAAAAAAGTGCACACACCAGGTACTTAAGCTGTTTAAGAGAATGTATTGGTGGAAAGGATCAGCAACCAGATTCCCGTATGTATTGACTCTAACAAGTCTTCTTCTGGGGTGGAACTGGCTTGTGAAAGAAATCACTTTATAGTGCAAACCATATCAAAATGTGCAAATTGGACAAAAAAAGTGTTAAAGTGGACAACGAGAAAATGTGCAAGTGCTGACAAAAAGCAGACAACACACAACTGGTTTCACTTGACAGACATCAAATTAAATCACAGTTAGAAACTGCTATTGGTTAAAATGTGTTGGGGTAAATGCAATCAATTAAATTTTGTTTGAAAGAGCTAAAAAAATCTGTAACCCCTTCATCACGCTAAAAGTGACACAGCAATGTAAAAAACAATATGCAGGGTTAGTGTGGCTATTAGTCTATAATATGGAACAAAATAGCACAAAGAGATAGGCTGTTACCCCACTATACCAGTGATTATTATTACAGAGGAGTATTAAAGATATAAAGTTCCATAAACTAGATAATTGGGAAAACTCCTTTTCCATATGGCCACTGGGGGGAACCGCTGCAAAGCGAGGTAATCGTGGTAACCAGTTCCAATTATAGTAATAAAATAAAAGACCGACACATGAACACCTAGGCTGGAAATTGTCTAATTACCTTAGTCTAGATGCACAAGATGATTTAATCACTTAAATTGCAGTATCCAATGAAGGCCAAAATTCAAAGACGTGACACAGACAAAAGGGGGAGCTGAGTACAGATCCTTCCATACTAGTCAATTGTCTTTGTAAATTTTGAGCAAGATTAACATCCAGCAAGGCAAAATAACTATAACTGCAAAACTGTCCCAAATTAACACACTGTAAGAATGTCTAAGCCATAATAAAACAGTGATGCAACAATGTCTAAAACTGATAGTTCAAAAATCCTGTCAATCATATACATTGAATGACATTACAATGTACTAGTATTTTCATCTGAAAAAATTCATTTAGTTTGTAAACAAAGTATAACATAGTACACAATACATTATCATGGCATAAATGTCAAAACGTACAACAGACACTCACTTTGCACAAATAAATTACCTTGAAACAGCAAAAGTACAGTACCTGGTGTGTGTGATGTCTTTTTCCCTACTTACATGTGGATATACATCATTACGTGGTCAAAAAAAAAGTAGCAGGATCCCACCTGCACTGGAACTGAGGCACTAACAAAAAGCATACTTGTGCCTTTCATGCAAATTTCTTTGTTGGGAGGGTATCAGATATGCCACACTCCTTGCCATACCTTCTCCCATGTTTTTTCTGGGAGGGGAATACTGTATTTAGATCTTGCTCCCACTTCAGCCTTATATAAATGATAAAATGCCACACAGTTTCCCTAATACCATAAACCACATGCACTTTACTGTTAGTTTCCACAAAGCACTCTTCACACAGTAATTTCAAAACACAGCTTCATTATGAGGAAGGGCTAGGGGTCAGGGTACCTGGAGAAGGAATAGCTCTGGAAGGAAAAGTAGTTAGAAATGGTTAGAAACAATAACAGCAATACCCATAGGCAAGACCACCCCAGAGCCCACCCCTACTGGAACCAGTGACTGTCCCTCTGTCCTAACTGTGTACCCAGGTTTCTGCAGACTTGCTCGGTGCTGTGGGTTGGCTGGCATTGGGGCCCTAGGAGCAGTGCTAGCTGAAAGTTAACAGTTAAACCTTTACTCCCCTTGATTGCCAGGGCAAGTCCTGGGTACTCACGGTCTTGAAGATCTGAGATGTTCCTGGAGCAGAGGGCTTTCATCAGTTCAATCTCTGGGGATTTCAGTTCAGGAAGGGCAGAACAAATGGGCAGCAGTAAGTATTCTGAAGACTTGAGCTTGATTGAAGCTCTGGCCACTTGTCCCCTTGATTGAAGATCTTGCAGCTTGTTACCTTCAGCCTATTCGGGCCCATTGCAGAGCTCCCATGCAAGGCCCACACAACCACAGAGGACCCAGATGTAGGAGTGGCTCCACAGCCCAACTTCCTCACAGGTCATGGGTGCCCTAGCTCCCCGTGCCAGTGGCCCTTTGTAGCTAGCAGACCCCACTCGGTGGAGGTTAGCAAGTTCCCCACCTGGCTCTGAATTAAACTGGGAATTTTCTGGTTTCTCTTTCCTCTCAACAGAAAAGCAACTCTGAGATGCAGCCAGAACAGGCTCTCCAACTTTCCTGCTTACCAGCACCTTAAGACAACAGATTCCAAACTCCAAATCCACAACAAGTTTCTTTCCTCAGCTGGATTTCAACAGCAGCAACATGTTCCTACAGCATAGGACACCTGTTCACCTTTTTCTCTCCCAGTTTCTGTGGTTCAGAACAGCTACCACCTTTACTCTGGCTCACACACAGTTCCACACCTCTTTGTAACAGATCAGGATTTTCTCTCAGTCCCAGTTGTGCAGGATGGCTGTAGCAGAAACCTCCCCAAAACAGCAATTTCCAAAAGGTGCCTGGAATGATCCCCCCATGGCCTCTCACTGGGGGGGGGGGGCGTTGCACACAGCCCACAACAGGAGGTGTGTGGAGGCTGGAAGCTGGGCCACCATACCCTCGGTGAACGGTGGCCCAGACTGGCTACATGGCCAGTTCAATTGGCGATGGCCCCACCCAGCAGGGGCGCGGTCCAAGCTTCCAGGGAAGGGATTCCAGGGGTTACATAAGGGCAGGGCAGAAGGGTATTCTCCCTTCTCTGACCCTGCCCTTGACCACGGACACCGCTTTCTTTCTGTACATTCATGATTCGGCCTGCGTTCTTTTACTTCCCGGCTTCGCGCCAAAATTCCAGCGGTTGCTGAGTTTTGCCCCCCTACATTCCTGAGCCCTCCACCTTGGTAGTTCATTTGGCTTTTAGTTAGTTGTTGGTCCCCGGAGAACTCAGTGCCCCCTGTGAGGTAGCCAGCAGGTAGGTGTTTTTTTTGTCTGTTATTGAAGTTTCTCCCACCCTCTGGCTAGAGCAACCGAGGTAGGATACCAACTGCCGCCGCTTGCGCAGATTCAATGCGAGCAGCGGCTGAGCCTGGCTGGGAAGCAGAGCTTGCAGGAGAGGCAGCTGAGTGAAGAGGGGGGGGGAGTTCTCGAAGTGTAAAAAGAAAATTTTCAGTCGAAGAGCTGGGATTTTGGTTATTGAATGGAGGGTTTTGGTTGGGAAGGCCACGTGGCAGGCCTCCCTGTGTGCATGGGCTTGAGGCTTGGTTGGGATGGCTTGTTGCTCGGCCCAATCACTGGCCGCGGCAGTTTCCATGGGGAGGCAGCAGACTGGAGGGGATTAAAATAAAAAATTCTGTTTTTTGGTTTGTGTTTTTTAGCAATTTCCCGTCCGAAGGAGCTGGCGTTTCTCTGATCTGACGTTGTTTTGAAGGGCTTTTGGCTCCCAGTTTGGTTGCTCAGCCCAACCACATGGTAGGCTTGGCTAGGTCCATGCCAGCATCCGATCATGTGGCAGGCCCCATTGTGTGCATGAACCTGGGGCTTGGTTCGGAGGGCTTGTAGCAACAGGTGGCTTTTTTATATACAAATGGAAGGGATTTTCATGAATATGTGCACAGTTTGATAACAAGCCTTCTGCAGGCACCAACAATCTGCTTGAAAGCAAATGCTAATAAAATAAGCAGTGTAATGAGATGGCAAGCATGGGGCTTGTTTTACATACAAATGGAAGGGATTTTCATGAATATGTGCACAGTCTGATAACAGAAGCCTTCTGCAGGCACCAATAAACTGCCCGATAGCAAATGCTAACAAAAGAAGCAGTGCAATGAGATGGGGCAAAGCAAAAAAAAAATTTGCCTCTACCAGGTTGCTAGTTTCTTCCAGTTTTTTCCCCATTAGGCGGGGCTCGCTCTAAGTCCCAGGAAACAGCTGGGCTTGTCCAAGTCATAGGTCTCATTAGGCCTGGATTTGAGCCCCCCAAAGCAGTGCTTTATTTCAGGAACCGCGCACTAGTTTTTATATTGGGCATTCTGAATTCTATGGCTATAGATGCGTTGGTAAAGATCCTCCAGGTAGCCTACCTTACTATGGGGGGTGGCATACATTTAAATAGTCCATACAGCAGAGGCTGGGGGATGCCCAGCCACCCCGGGTAGCAAAAAAGGGGGGCTTCTGGTGGTACATTGGATAGGCAAGAAACGGGTCACAGGTTAATTAGATTATGTGCATCAGGAGAGCCGGGTGCAAAAAAAATACATGCACTGGCTTTAAGCCAATTTACAGCAATGTCCTGTGGGGATAGAGGGTTACAGGTAAGATTCCCAGGGGGACAGATATCTGACAATTCAATTACATCAAAGGAAAAGCAGTTTAATTTGGTTCACCTGCCACATGAGATATTCTACGGGGGGGGGCCAACAAGACCGGGTAACAGTACTGCCTTTAAGCCAATTTACAGTGTCCTGCGGGGATGATAACCGTGTCTTGTCTTTTCTCTTCCACACAGCTTAGGTTGGAATCCACTGTCCATTGCCTTGTCCCTAACATCTGCTAACCCATTATGGCAGCCAAAAGGACGAGACTGGAGCTGGCTTCGCAGGCTGTGGCCAGTCCCAGCTCACAGCAGTACGAGGGTCCTGTAAGAGCCTTCATGGAAGCTTTTCAGTGAATGAAGGAACTAGGAGGTCCCAATTGGTGGGAGGCTGTGGCCAAGCTGGATCCGTCATTGTAGGTGACTGCCCCCGTCATGCAGACCCCATGAGCATGTGATGCAGGGCCTAGCATGAGCGGCGATACCTCAGCTGGTGGACAATAGATAGTGCCAGGTAGGCGTCCTGCATGGCAGAGAGCCATTTGCACACCTCTTGGAATCAGTAGCCCAGTTGCCTACGGGTAGGAATGAGGGACGAGGTAAAGGGACACCAGCGACAAAGCAGCAAGCAAGAACCAAAAAGGTCAGAGGTCAGCAGCAAATGACTGAATGTCTAGGCGGAACCATAGCAACGCAGGGCGGAACACCTCCGACGCCTGGAGAACAAGCAGAACCGAGGCTCAGGGGGCGTGATGGACATGAACCTGCTGGTGAGTCAGGGGGTTTCATTTCAGAGGGCTCGCTCCATACTGCCGAGGTGGAGGAGCTGACTGAGGGGAAGGAGGACCAAGAGGGAAGTAATGCATCCTCAATAGCGGTGCAATCCCCCGTGATTCTGTGGACATGGAGGTCCACTGTGGAAAGAGAGGGTTATGCCCCAAACCTTCTGCTAGAGATTGGTGAAGGGCCATGGGAGGGTTAAGTGGGGCCAACAGGCCCCAAAATGAACCCATTGCCATATATGGGTGGAATTTTGACCACCCATGGCCCCATAGCCTGCCATCCCGTAGGGACTCTGCAGTAACTGGGGACGGCCCATACGGACAGGACAATCCTGGGGTTGGAGCACACCTCGGTGTCTCAGAGACCGGATGTGGGGGACAGCAGCAGGTCCCAGCACAGGCCTTGACCAGGTACATCCTATGACATTGGGCTCAGCAGACATAGCTGGAATCGGCCCGGGTTGGGCCCAACTGGAAGGGGGGTGTTTACGCAAATCCATGGGCGACCTTTCCATGGGGACCCCCTTGAGCACAAGGCCCCCCTCTCTGGCCAGCATACCCCTAGGGATTAGGTGGCCCTGCAGGCCAGAATCCTTGGGGACGGTGGGGAACCCTACAACAGATGGGGCTCAGGGTCACAATGCAACAAGGGATGGGACAAGGGGGGGCAGGAGTGTCCCTGGAAATACCATTTAGGGCCCCCCTCCAGAACCCCCCCCATGGGAACGCTACCTCCTGTGGTTCCAAGGGTGAGCCATGGGCACCAGGTGTCAGGGCATGAGTCTGGACCAGAGGGGACAACACCCCAGTGGGAGCCAGCATACAGAGGGGTGGCAGTGGGGGCTCACTTGCCTCTGCCCCACTGGGAGATCAAGGGAATAACTCTACTGACAATGGGAAAGGTCCAAGTGGGTCAGCAGGGTCCTCTGGGGCCATGGCAGCAGCTCAGCCAGGTCACACACTGCCTACTCCCCCTGCCCAGTGCCCACTGACAGCAAATGGGCATATGTGGGATTGGAAGATCCCTTAGGGGATCATTTAGCAGACAATGTGAGGGAGAAAATCTGGAAGGGAGAGTATACAGACATGTTTTCTCTGCTACACAGGGAACTCCCTGAGGAGGAGAATGACAAAATAGGAAAGAAGGAGAGGGTGCGGAGGCTGAAGGTCCCCTTCACTTTTTAGAATTGGTTGGTGGCTTTCGACATTTTTATGTCAGTGTATGGGATGAAGTACCCAGATAAGTTGCTGCCCTTACTTAAGTACAGGGACACCATTAGGTTTGCTCACTTGTCTTTCGACAGGTTGGCCTGGCTAAAATATGACGAGCAGTTTCATCTCAAATTGGCTCGACAACCCAGTTTAATGTGGGAGAATATGCATCTCGACTTATGGGCCAGGTACATGACCAGTGGCAGACCTAATTCAGTAACTTACACGGATAGTGGGCATGTGATCACCCGACCCAGTACCAGTGACAGGAAAGTGTTCAAAAAATGGGACAAGAAGGCTTGTTACGATTATAATAAAGTGAAGTGCTTTCAGAGCCACTGTAAATTCCAACATGTCTGCAAGTCTTGTGGTGGAAGTCACCAGGTTACCGAATGCAAAAAAGCCATGTCCGGAACTTTAGGTCCACCCCATTCTGACAAATCCAAGTCCAGGGCCAGCTAAGCTGGCAAACACTCCAGTAGATTTGCAGAAGATGTCGAATTGGCTTTCCTAGTAACCTGACCAATGAGCAGCACACTTCCTGCGGGCTGGTTTTAGCACAGGATTTGAAATCCCTTACAGGGGTCCACGGACTGCTTCAGCATCCCGCAACCTAAAGTCTGCTTTTGCTCTGCCAACAATGTTGGCATGCAAGATCAAAAAAGAAGTACAAGTGGGACGGGTAGCTGGTCCTTTTGGGCAGCCTCCTTTCCCGACACTCTGAGTGTCCCCGCTTGGCCTTGTTCCCAAAAAGAACAAAGAGGAATACTAGCTGATCCACCACCTTTCCTACCTGAAGGGAAAATCGGTGAATGACCACATTGCACCAGAGGACGCATCAGTGAATTATGCATCCTTGGATGTGGCAGTTGAGTTGGTGCGGGGATTAGGCACCAGCACCTTGATGGCAAAGAGTGACATAAAGTCAGCATTTCACCTGTTACCGGTACGACAGAGGGATTACAAATTCCTGGGTTTTACGTTCCAAGGGCAATGGTGTTATGACATGGCAATGCCCATGGGTTGCTCGATTAGCTGTGCTGCTTTTGAGGCATTCTCTACCTTCTTAGAATGGGCCACCAAGGTTTTCACGGGGAACACAGAGATCACTCATTATCTTGATGACTTTTTATTTGAAGGTCCCGAGAATTCTGGTAAGAGTCAGGACACTTTGAATGGTTTTCAGACTTTGATGGACAAATTTGGGGTATCACTGGCATTAGAGAAAACAGAGGGTCCTACCACATGCATATCATTCTTGGGTATTGAGCTGGACTCTGTGGCCATGGATTCACTGTTACCTTTGGACAAGGTGAGAAACCTACGACGGTTGCTGGGGGAGGTTATCGGAGCAAAAAGGCCACCCTAGTTCAATTGCAGTCCCTGCTAGGCCACCTCAACTTTGCATGCCAGGCAGTGAGTGGTGCCCATTCCTCAGGAGACTGGGAACGGCAATGTCTGGCCCTACAAAATCCTACCACCATATATGGATATCAAGGGGCCTGAAGGCCGACTTGCGGGTGTGGGAAACCTTTCTAACTGATTTTTTTCTCTTTTTCTTTCGACTTTCTTTTGCTCTGGTCGCGGCTCATGAGGACCTCTCTCAGGCATTCGGTCCTTGTCCTGCCCACCAGTGGCTCCCTTGGACTGTACCTCCTCTCTCCCCCCCTGCAGTCAGCACCCCCAGTATTACCCACCCGGGGAGGGTAGCCCTACACCTCTTGGGCTCCTTTGATAAAGCAGACTCTGACTGCAGGTGGGCCCCAGAGGGAGGAACCTGGAAGGCCATCCGAGGAGGAACCCGGCGGAGGGCATGGGGGACCTGTGCCGTCGCCTGTCCCACGAGCTGGGTTTTTCCTGTGTTCTGTTCCACCCCCCCTTGTGTGTACACCCCCTGATGCTATGTGGCGCACGGCAACCCTGCCAACATCAGGCATGCCATTATGTGCATCCCGTGCTACTGCTGCACCCCTGATCTCCACCAGGGGCCACCGGAGCACCAAGCTTCCCAATGCCCCCCCCAGGACTGGAGAGCAACCCAGCAGGTGCTCAATCCAGTCCCTGTTCTGCTGACTCCCGGCGCCCGATCTCGCTCCTGAACTCGGGTCACCGGCGTGGCGTGAGGTGTGGCGTCCAGTGCCTCAACCCTCAGTGCCACCAGGCCAAACTCTAACTGATTTTAATGGAGTAAGCATGTGGCAAGACAAGGCACACCATCACCATGGGTTGGAGATGGTGACTGATGCTTCTGGGGGCCTGGGTTTCGAGGCGTATTTTCAAAAGTCCTGGCTTGTGGGAATGTGGCCACAGAATTGGGTGGAGCAGGGGTTAACAAAAAACATCACGCTGCTAGAGCTGTTCCCAATCATGGTAGCAGTCCAGGTGTGGGGACACGGGCTGAAGAATCAGGCAGTGCTGTTCTTCTCGGACAACAAGGCAGTGGTGGATATTATCAACTCACAATCTTCCAAGTCGGAGGATGTGATGAGGGTACTGTGAGTGTTTGTGTTATGCTGTCTATCTTGGAACATCACATTCCAGACAAAACATGTGCCTGGGAAGGATAATGTGATCGCTGATGTCTTGTCTCGGTTGCAGTTCTATCGCTTCAGACAGCTGGCGCTACACGCGGAAGCAGCCCCAACACTGATCCAGACACACTTTAGCAACTTGGGTGTCAGGAAAGCTTTGATGTGTTCAACTTGCTGTTGCCCCGTCAACCTGGAAGAAATACTCAGGTAGTTTCGCAGCATTTGCCTGTTTTTGCAGACAGCAGGTAAGTGAGACCCCACACAAAACACAACAGGTACAAGAGTACGTGCTCCACCTTATTCAGTTGCTTCGGGCCTCTTCTGCCATCTAGGCACATTTGTCCAGAATAGCTTTCATTTGGCAGGCATTGGCCACCCTGACCCAACCAGCAACTTCACAACCCACAAGATGCTGAAGGAGTGAACCAGATCCCGGGGGAAGAAACCAGACCCCAGGAAGCCAATAGGCCTGGGTGACCTCATCAGCATACTGGCAGCCTTAGGTGCAGTATGTAGCATGCAGTATGAGGCCCAGTTATTCAGGTCCCTCTTTGCATGTGCATTTTATGGTGCATTCTGGGTTTTGGAGCTGGTGCCGGACTCAAAAGCATCTGTGGGGGGTTCTAACATCCAGCTTGGGATGCCCGACAGGGTCGCCCTATTGCTCCGAAGTTCCAAAACAAGCCAAGTGGGTCCTCCAACAATGATCACATTGCATCGGTCAAGTATGAGTGAGTACTGCCCATACACCTTTCTGCAGGCATACTTGGTGGATAGACCCGTGGGGGGGCCATTTTTTTGTGCACGGTATGGATCCCCGGTGACTAGATGCCAATTTGCAGCAATCATGCATAAGAGTTTGTGGTTCATGGGTAAGTATCCCAAGGTTTTCAGCACCCACTCATTCCAAATCGGGGCAGCCATGGAAGCCTCGAGATTGGGCCTGGGGGAGGTACAGATTAAGAAGATCAGTAGATGGTCTTCAGTGGCCTTTAAGGGATATATCGGGCCTCAACAGGGCTCAGAGGCATTACAAGGGTAATGGAAGTCATGTTGGCAATAAACAGTTATGATGATGGATAATGACTCTCTTTTTGTTTACCTTATAGCAGAGCGAGGCACACGACCAGATATGCTGTATGGGTCATCAGCCATTCTTACATCCGGGAGGCACACAGTCGAGCATTGGCCCGCCCGTATGGAGTACAGCTTGAGGTCCCGAAAGAACACGAAAGGGTTCGATGGACTGGAAAAGGGGGATGCCTTGGGGACAGCTAATGGACACTGTGATCAGACTGGGGTTGGACAGACAACCACCCCTGGAATTGGTGGTGCACTTGGGTGGAAAAGATTTAGTAGGGCTGGGGACCCTAAACTGTGCCGAGAAATCAAGCAGGTCTTGGCCCAGCTTCAGGCCCTGCTCCCAACAACCAGGCTGGCCTGGTCTCAGATCATCTCTTGGCGGCAGTGGAGAGGTGCTCGCAGCATCAAGGGCATTGAGAAAGCCAGGAGGCAGGTTAATCAGGAGGTGTCCCGGTTTGCTGCTCCCCATGGAATTGCCATTTTGTGTCACTTCCTCATACCCAGGACATGTGATGCTATGTATAGCAGAGATGGGGTACACCTGTCGGGGATAGGGAACGACATCTTCAATGCTACAATTCAAGATTTTTGTGAGATGGTGGTAAGGCAGGTGAAACCTCTGGGGCATTAGGGGGAAAACGTGCTATGCACGTTGGAGTGGCGTAAATTCAGGTTTGATGGCTAAAATAAGCATTCGTGGCATTGGGTGGCCCAGACCCCTGGTGGTGCGACCCTGGGGTGGGTATGCTACAGAGGAAAAGGGGCTCCCAAAATCACTGTGGGCATGGTAGGGGTTCATGGCTGGAGGACGGGAAAAGCAGCCCTGGGCAGGCACCGGCCCTGCTCAACTGTCATGATATCCCAAGATGCAATTGAGTTGGGGGGAACTGTCCGAGGGTGAGGCATGGCCCCGGGCAGATCTGCACGACTTGAGGGCCAGAGTCCCCCCCCCATTGGAAGCACCATACCATCTGAATTCGCTGCCCCAGGGGTCTTTTGCATTTGTAAATGTGTACAATGTTAAGAATTGTATATAGAGTTTTATTTGCTGTAAATCAAATGTTTGCTGTATAGTAAAGCTGTGGCCTTTTATGCCAAGAAACTGAAACCTGGTGTGTGTGTGCATTTATTGTGGGTCCGATTGGGCAATGATCCCCCCCGGCCTCTCACTCGGGAGGGTAATGTTGCACATGGCCCACAATAGGAGGTGTGTAGGCTGGGAAGCTGGGCCACCATGCCCTCAGTGAATGGTGGCCCAGACTGGCTACACGGCCAGTCCAATCGGCGATAGCCCCCCACCCAGAGGGGGGTGTGGTCCAAGCTTCTGGAGGAGGGATTCCAGGGGTTACATAAGGGCAGGGCAGAAGGGTATTCTCCCTTCTCTGACCCTGCCCTTGACCACGGACATCCCACCCACCCACCCTTCTCTGGTTTCACTTTGGCCAAGGCAACTGTTGCAAACTGCAAGTTTGATTAGCCCTCACAGGCTCTCGTTTGAAGTCACAGCAGGGTTTAAGGAAAGGGACGTAAATTCAGGTTGGATGGCTAAAATAAGCATTCATGGTATTGGGTGACCCAGGCCCCTGGTGGCACGACCCTGGGGCGGGTACGCTACAGAGGAAAAGGGGCACCCAAAAACACAGTAGGCATGGTAGGGGCTCATGGCTGGAGGACGGGGAAGGCGGCCCTGGGTGGGCACCAGCCCTGCTCAACTGTCATGATACCCCAAGATGCAACTGAGTGGGGGGGGAACTGTCCAAGGGAGAGGCATCACTCTGGGCAGGTCTGCACAACTCGAGAGCCGGAGTTCCCCCCATTGGAAGCACCATACCATCTGAATTCGCTGCTCCAGGGGTCTTTTGCATTTGTAAATGTGTACAATGTTAAGAATTGTATATAGAGTTTTATTTGCTGTAAATCAAATGTTTGCTGTATAGTAAAGCTGTGGCCTTTTATGCCAAGAAACTGAAACCTGGTGTGTGTGTGTGTGTGTGTGCATTTATTGTGGGTCCGATTGGCAATTTATTTATTTAGCTTTTGTTGACCAGGTAGGTACACTAGACAAATTACATGCCTATTTTCAGGAACGACCCGGGAGAGTACAATGAAGTCACAGGTACAAGCAGGGTACATAACAATGAGTAGCTCTAAGTACATTGAATCGAAAGAACAGGTTAACATAGATATGATCAGTACATATGCACAGCTCCTCTGATCAGCATAAGTCCTTCACCTTTGTTCCTCAGGCAAACTCTGCTTTAAGTCCTGTGAAAGGCCTTAGAAGTGTTCTCACACAGCACTGAGCCCCCCTTGACTCAGTCAGCCCAGCAAAGAATGACTCAACTGCCCCAAAGTCCCTGGGAGCTCTCCCAACAATTCTGCTCTCTGATTGGTTGGTTTCAGTCATCAATCACAATATTGAACCCTCTTTGATTAATGATTGGAAAAGTCTCTTGGCACCTGAAATTAGTGCTCACCTTCTCCCACCAGCCCTTTCAAACAGTTTTGAGCATCCTGATAGTTGACTGGCTGTCCATAGGGGGTTCAAAGTGTCACAACATGGTTGCTTACATACACTGCTCCTTGCAGTTCATATGCGGTCCTCTCTTTGAATCCCCATTCCAGCCACACAAAGCAGTTTTATACATTTCTTTCCCCAGCAAAATATAGTGGCACCTGCTGCCCCCGATTGAGCGACTGCACAATTTTTAATCTCATATCCTCCTGTTGCCCGTCGCTAGCTCCACTTCATACAGTCCCCCTGGAGCTGAGATTGGGCTCATTAATATTCATGAGTGCCACATATATATGCAAAATCCCCCCACCTGCTGTGCCAGTGCTTACAGGCACTGTTTTAAACTGAAAAGACATGCATCTCCTGCCTCCCCCAGGTGTCCAACCCATGTTTTACTGAACTAGGGGGTCCAGAACACTGGGGTGGCATTAAGAAAGGCTACTCAGCAGCCGCTGAGATGGCTAACATTCTGGGCACTACTGCACATGCACAGTCAGGCAGACCTCTTCAAAACAAAAACCTAGGTTGCCGGTCCCGCTATCAGACCCCTGCAGCTCAGATTTGGACTGGATTACCGTGCGGGGGCCCAGAGAAACAGGAAAATAAGGTAAGCTCCCCACAGGGGGAGTTACAAAAAAATTCCCTGGTGTTAGTGGTCCTCCCTTCCCCCTGATCACTGGCCCTTATTGAATAAAAACCTCCCCAGTGTTAGTAGTTCCCCACTCCCTCCAACCACCAGCCCTACTGAATTAAAATCTCCCTGGTGCTAGTGATCTCCACCCCACCCCACCCACCCCCGATCACCAGCCCTTACTGAGTGAGAAACTCCCTGGTACTAGTAGTCCCCTTTCCCTCTGATCACCAGTCCTTACCGAATAAAAACTCCCTGGTGCTAGTGGTCTCCCTTCCCTCTGATTGCCAGCCTGTGGTATAACTTAAAACGCACTCCCTGGCATCCAGTGGCTCACCCCAGTACCAATTCACAGTACCTCTAGAAGCAAGTTTATAATCCCTGGTGTCTTATTTTTTTTATGTATATATTTATGACTTTGATAACCGGGTAAGTGCACTGATCTGAGGGATCGTTTACAGGCTCGACCCAGGCCATGAGGCATGAGTGAGGAAGAAATACAAATAAAAACAAGGTACAAAAATAAAAATAACAGAAAACTGCAAAGGTACAATCAAAGATGAAATCAATGAGGAACAGCAACAGAAGTATATGTACGATAACTTACAAAAGACAAGCAAGTAAACAATGGTAAATGCAGGTACAATAACTGAAACAGCAAAGTGAGGTAACACAGGGCTAGGGCCTAGTAATATAGCCCACCCCCCACAAACAATTAACACACCCTACTAGGTGAAAATTAGCCAAGAGCAGGAAGCAGGAGAAGAGTCAAGAAGTTTGTGGTGGGGATGGAAAAGGGCAAGGGGAGAAGAAAAGTGTTGCCTAGGCAGGCAATTGCAGGTGCCCCCCACTGTGGCACCGTGACACCAAGCATGAACCCCCTGTCACCTTACCAGTATCCTTGGTGCCATCGGTGCACATATGGTGACCAGCACAGCCCTCCTCACACCTCCTCAGACAGCTACCACATGTTGAGGCAGGGTGTTCATGTCTTATTTATAGAACATTATGATGATGTGCCATGTCCTACAAGTAAGATGCATGCTCCCTGCCTGGTCATACGGTGGCTGGCCGAGGAGGTGTAAGGAGGGCAGTGCCAGTCACCATATGAGCACCCGCAGCACCAAGGATACTGATAAGATGATGGGGGGGCGCTCAGTGCCACAGTGTGGGGGGCCACTAGATGCCAGAGATTACAAATTTGCGACCAGCGGTACCCTGGATTGATGCCAGGGGCAACCACTGGATGCCAGGGAGGTTTAAGTTATACTGTGGGCTGGCAATTAGAGGAAGGGGGGACCACTAGCACCAAGGAGTTTTTTATTCAGTAAGGACTGGCAATCAGAGGGAGGGGCAACCACCAGCACCAGGGTGTTTTTTTCTATTACAGCTCAATGATCAGTGGGTGAGGGGGATCAGTAGGCACCAGGAATACCTACAACTGTCTTGGAGCGGGAAGGGGAGTGGCACTGCACAACCCTGCCCCTGCTACCCATACAAATAGGCCCATAATGGGCAAGCAAATGGCCCCTTAGTGCCTTACATACCTCATGGACTCATTTTCATGGGTCCCTTTGAAAACTGCAGATAGCACTCCAGCACTATCCACTCTTGATACTCACTTCGGGAGCCATATACAGGCAGTGTTACTTGACTTAGCACTGTGCTGACGTGGCACTATACTTAGTCAGATAGTGTCGATGCACTATAAGACTGCATATAGCATCCTCAGACCCCTGGTCAATTGCAAGGCACAGCGCAAACCTTTGCACTCTGCTTCGCACTTTTCTGAATATTGGACCCCCACTCACATATTGTATGACGTTCAATAGTAACCAAAGCTTCCAGGGACAGTTTTTTTTTTTTTTGGAGGTATACACATCTGGCTTTTTTGCAGGAGGTTTATACATCTGGCTTTTTTGCAGGAGGTATACACATCTGGCCTTTTTGCAGGAGGTATATACATCTGGCTTTTTTGAAGGAGGTATATACATCTGACTTTTTTGTAGGGGGTATATACATGTGGCTTGCCAGATACACCACTTAAGGCAGATAAAGATTACAATCAACGTGCTGTCCGACCATCCAGCCCAAGTAGGGTGCAGCTGTCACAATACCAAGGTTTGGTAGATAATATACCTAAACTGAAGTGTACTCCAAATTTTGGCTAGAAGGAACCAAAACTCCTTTAAACAGGAGTATGAAAAGAAAAGATGATCCATGGTTTCTTCCATATCATGGCAAACTGCCCCAATTCACATGGATTTTGCCATGCTCTTGTGCTTGGAGTCTCCCTTTACATTCAGTTGTCTGAGCGCACGCAGCCATACCACATCCCACTTTTAATGCAGCATACACATCTCACTAAGTTGTCATGTGATTGTCTGCTCAGAGACCCCAAACCCAGGGTCAAACACAGAAGAGATTAAAAAGAAGCGGGATACCAGCTGTTCATGTAGTTTTCTTCCTGTTTTTCCCCCAGATATGAACTGAGACAGTTTCAATTGCTTAAGTTTTATAAAAGTCTAGACAGTATGGTTGAGATTGTTTCTCCACACCTCTGACATTTCATAATTATGTATGGTTCATGGCTCAGTGCTTATGTAACATACTGTAGCTGGATGAGGTAGATGGTTGTTGGATACAGAGGCCAGCAGGTAAGAGGACAATGTTTACTAGGTACTAGTAGTATAGAATGATTTGTGCTTAGGTACTTCAGCATGAGCATGATAGAGTCAATGAATATAGTACATATGAATCGGATAGTATGAGCAATGTGCTTGGATGCTTGAATTGAGATTCACTTGATATTATTTGATGGTTTTGGCCTTTCTCTGTATCCCACCTGTAGGGAGGAAGCTTGGTTTAGTATTATGAGACCCCCCCAAAAAGAATATGATATCAACGATTGTTCTGTAACTGACTGATGAAGGAGTCGAGCAGGAATACACCCCTAATAATAATATGAATAGATGATCACCTCCTCCAACCTCCGGAGAGTGTAACCAGTAGCACGCAAGAGAGGAAAAACACCCTTGGGGGGGAAACCTCTGAGGACCCATGGCTACTGACCTGCCCGTCCTTCTGGGCATACTAAAGGAGAAAGATCCTAATTAACAAATTAAATTAATCGGCTAATCTGAATTCCAAATTGTAGAACTTGATCTACAGAAATGGAGAGCTTAAGAAAGTACTGAATTGTAACATGTCCAGTGAAACAATCATCCTCCTAGTAAACTCCGAGTTTGAGAATCCATGTACAAGTCTGAACAATAGAATGGATATATTGAAAGGACCGTCTTCTGGACTTCAATTGATAGAAGGCATAAGAATCCAGGGAATTGTAGGATGGTGGAGATGAAGTTGATGACTGACAAACTCATTATAGGTGACCAGACGAAGATAGTTGCATCCAAGCTTTGACGCAAGAGAGGCAGGATGAAATAGAAGTAGTACGACTTCCAGGTTTCTACTAATAGAGGACTTGCATAGCACGTGGAATGGGAGAAGGCTAGCAGCAAGGCTACCGACTGACAAATCCAGTTCTGGTAAGTATGATAGGAGTAGAGTATAGTCTTAGGAATTGATATAGAGGCACTGGTGCGAGGTTAGGAAGCATCCAAGTAGTAGAATATGACAAGCCCAAAAAGTAAGTAAGGCAGGCGGACCTCGAAATTGAAGAGAGAAGTAGTAGGTAGCAAGTAATGCACCAATAGAAACATAGAAACATAGAATTTGACGGCAGATAAGGACCGCTTGGCCCACCCAGTCTGCACATTTCCCTACCTACTGGATAAGCTGCAGATCCTAGTTAACCAGCAGCCTACTTCTTCCTACCCCAACCCCCCAGAATTGCCTTTATGACTATCCCATGCATGCTAGAATTCCACCACTGATTTGACTCCACAACCTCCTCCGAAGGCCATTCCATGCATCCACAACCTCTCTGTGAAAAATACTTCCTTAAATTACCTCTGAGCCGCCTCTCTGTCTTCAAATTGTGCCTCTTGTTCTTGCACACCTTTTTTGAAAGATGCTACCCTCTTGGACTTTGTTGATTCCTTGAGGTACTTGAAAGTTTCTATCATGTCCCCCCTCTCCCTCCTTTCTTCGAGGCTATACATATTAAGCTCCTTAAGTCTCTCTTCATATGTCTTCCGGTGCAGACCCTGCACCATTTTAGTTGCCCTCCTCTGGACAGCTTCCATCCTCTCTATGTCTTTGCGGAGATTGGGTCTCCAGAACTGCACACAGTACTCCAGATCGGGTCTCACCAGCTGTCTGTACAGAGGGATAATAACTTCCTGTTTTCTACTGGTGATGCCTCTCCCTATGCATCCCAGTATCCCCCAGCCCTCCTTGCTGCCCTCTCACATTGCTTGCCCACCTTTAGGTCATCTGATATGACTACCCCCAGGTCCCTTTCCATTTTTGTTGTTGTTAGTATCTCACCCCCGTTGTGTACTCTTCCCCTGGGTTTTTGTTTCCCAGGTGCATTACCTTGCACTTCTTAGCATTGAATCTAAGCTGCCATACATTTGACCATTCCTCTAACCTTGCCAAGTCCCTTCTCATCCTTTCCACCCCACCCTGTGCATCAACTCTGTTGCAGATCTTAGTGTCATCTGCAAAGAGACATACTTTTCCTTCCAGTCCTTCTGCAATGTCGCTTATAAAGACATTGAAGAGGACTGGTCCTAATACTGAACCCTGCGGTACCCCGCTAGTAACCCTCCTTTCTTCTGAGTGGACTCCATTTACTATTACTCTCTGTGTCCTATTCTCCAGCCAATTCTTTACCCAGGCTGTCATCTTGGGACCCACTCCCATGCTGGCTAACTTATATATTAATCTTTTGTGTGGGACTGTGTCAAATGCCTTGCTAAAGTCTAGGTAGGCATGTCCACAGCCCTCCCTGATCTACTACTTTGGTCACCCAGTCAAAGAAATCTATCAGGTTCTGCCTGACATGACCTTCCCGCTGTGAATCCATGCTGCCTAGGGTCCAGTGCCCTCTGGCCTCTAGATACTCGACAATTCTTTCCTTTAGAAGTGATTCCATCATTTTCCCTGTCACTGAGGTTAAACTAACAGGTCTATAGTTTCCTGCTTCTGCCTTGCTCCCACTTTTGTGAAGGGGAATCACATCTGCCCTCCTCCAGTCCTCGGGTACCACCCCATCCTCCCATGATTTGTTAAAGAGGGTAGTCAGTGGTGTCACTAGTTCTACCCTTAGTTCTTTTAGAATTCTGGGATGAATCCCATCAGGCCCCATTGCTTTGTCCACCTTCAGTTTTAAGAGTTCTTTCAGAACCCTTTCTTCTGTAAATGGGCTGGTATCAACTTCTGTATCCAGAGTGTTACTACTGTTTGTTTTATGTACCTCCCCTCTTCTTTGTAAATACTGAGCAAAAATATTTGTTTAGTATCTCTGCCTTTTCACAGTCTCCTCTGCCCACCCTCCCTCCCCTTTATTAAGCCTCACTATCCCTCCCTTGGTCTTCCTTTGCTCCTGACGTACCTATAAAAGGTTTTATCCCCTTCTTAACTGAGTTGGCTATCTTTTCCTCGGTTTGGGCCTTTGCTGTTCTGACTGCCTTCCCAGCCTCCTTTTGCTTTAACTGATACAGTTCTCTGTCCTGCTCCTCCTGCGATTCCTTGTACTTCCTGAATGCTTTTTCTCTTGAACCTTCACTGCCACTTCCTTTGAGAACCATAGTGGTTTCTTACATTGTCTTGTTTTGTTTATTTGCTTCACACAAAGGTCTCTACTCTGTGATGGCAGTTTTTATTATTCCCCATTGTTCTTCCACCCTCCTTCCCCGCCCATTTGCTAGTGCATTCCTTAGGCACTCACCATTTTGGCAAAGTCAGCCTCTCCTAAAGTCCAGTACTTTTGTCTTTGTATGGCTTGACTCTATTGCTGTGTTTATTGTGAACCATACTGTTCGATGGTCGCTAGTTCTCAGATGGCTACCCACTTCTACATCTGTGATCCTCTCTCCATCTCCATTTGAGAGTATCAAGTCTAATATTGCTCCCTCTCGAGTGGGCTCCAGTACTAGTTGTCTAAGGCATGCCCCCTGTAGGGCATCTAGAATAACTGTACTCTTCGAAGTGGCAGCTGCAACTGCACTCCAGTTAACATCTGGCATATTCAGATCACCCATCAGCAATATCTCCCCTTTTTCTGCCATTCTAAGTATACTTTCTATCATTTCCTTGTCCATTTCCTCCCCCTGAGAAGGGGGTCTGTATACAACCTCTGTGCGGATTGTGGTGCCATTGCCTGTCTCCAAATTTACCCACAGTGCTTCTTCTCCTCCCTGTTTACCCTTTTGTTCTGTTGCTTTTATTCCTTCCCTTATGTAAAGATCTACTACTCCCCCTTTTTTACCCTCCCTGTCCCTCCTGTAGATAGTGTATCCTGGTATGTTTACATCCTAGTCATGGTTTTGTGTGTACCATGTTTCTGTGACTGCCACGATATCCAGATGTTCCTCCTCCATCAAGGCCACTAATTCAGGAAGCTTGTTACCTAGACTACGGGCATTGGTACTCATTGCTCTCCATTTTTTGATGGCCTTACCTTCTGTTGCAGCATCCCCACTGGCCGTTCTACCTTGGTCTTTTCTCCATTTAGTACCCTGTTTGTAGGGAGAGGCTGGGATTTTTCTGCTGCTTGTCAGTGCTCCCCATTGACTAGTTTAAAAGCTTGCCAATGAAGCATTTAAACCGATTGCTCAAAAAGACTTGTTCCTTCCTGGACAGATGCAGACCATCCTGCCAGTATAGGCTGGTGTCCCTCCAGGTGGAACCCCAGTCCCCAATGAAGCCAAACCCCTGTGCTCCGCACCATTTTTCAACCATTCATTAAACTGCATGGTGCCAATTACCCTCGCCTCCCCCATGCCTTTGACAGGCAGCACCTCTGAGAAGGATACTGTGTGTGCTACTTGTCTTAGGCCACAGGTCTTAGGTCTTAGGTCTGTAGGCAGGTGAAAAGGAAGAGGATGTGGCAACCAGCCCCTTGGTGAGAGTGCAGCTTAACCAACAGCTGGTGAGGTAAGGAGAGAGGCGGCTGATCCCAGGAACAGGAAAGCGCAGCCAGACCTATGGAGGTCTGCTGGTAGAAATAGAGCATGGCAGTTAGTCCCTCGATGAGATGCGCAGCAAATCCATCAGCTGGTGAGGTAAGTAGAGAGGCGACTAGCTCCAGGTAACAGGAAAATGCAGCCAGACCTACGGAGGTCAGCTAGTAGGAATAGAGTGCGGTATACAGCCTCCAGGAGATGTATCTTGAGTCAGTTTAGAGCAGAGTAGTACTGCATTTGTAAGGCAGACGTAGAGAATGGAATGGTGCTGAGGACTGACGTATCCAGTAGATCAAGGCTGGCAGGGATTGCATTGAAGAGACCGTGGCAGAGAGATGGCAACCTGACGAGAGGAACAACATCCGAAACTGTAGGTATTCAATGTTTGAGGCAATAATAATCTGACGAGACCCAAATAGTCAAGCATAAGAGTCCTAGATGGAGATAACTGAAGAGGTTGAGTCAAATAGAGTAGTGTTGTCACAGGGTCCAAGAAGTGGTAGAGCACAATCAGGATAAGGAAGGTCTTCAGAAGAAGCTCAACTAAGTGTCCTGGAAAGGGTGAAGCAGCAGTAATTCCATGTGGGGGAAGCGGCAGGGCAAAGCATCCAAGAATAGATGATGATCGAAGAAACAGCCAGATGCGAATCCATAGTAAAGGAGCTTCCGGCTGGCTGACACAGCAGCATGAAGGTGTATAGTAGAATGTGTGAATCTCCAGGCCCAAGCTGGGTGAGGCAGAAGTACAGCAAAGTAGGTAAACCTCCCAGCTCGATAAGCGAAGGCAGGTCATAGAAGCAGACGATTAATAGGAATTCTCCCAGCCAGATGGGTGAAGGCAAGTCAAAGAAGCAGGCAATCAGTAGGTAAACCTCCCAGCCCGATTGGTGAAGGCAGGTTACAGAAGCAGGCAAGTAGTAGGTAAATCTCCCAGCACGATGGGCGAAGGCAAGTCATAGAAGCAGGCAATTAGTAGGTAAACCTCCCAGCCCAATGGGCGAAGGCAGGTCGAAGAAGCAGGCAAGTTGAAGGTAAATCTCCCAGCCCAATGGGCGAAGGCAGGTCGTAGAAGCAGGCGATTAGTAGGTAAACATCCCAGCCCGGTGGGCGAAGGCAAGATGTAGAAGCAGGCTATAATGGTGCAATAAAAGATAGGAACAAAGGACCTCCGGGCCTGTAGGGGCACAAGCCTGACTAAATGCGATGTCTGATAGAAGTAGGCAAATGCGAAGCAGCTGGACCCCAAGAAAGTCAGCTGGTAATGGGAGCAAGGCGACAGCTAGACCCACGGAAGCCAGTATGCACAGTTGGACTCCTCACAGGTCAGTTCGAAGGTAAGTAGAGTAGCAAGCAGCCTCATGAAGCTAGCACTCGCAGTGGACCCCTCGAAGGTCATCTGGAAAGGTAAGGAGAGTAGCAGCTAGCCCCATGTAAGCTACCATGCACAACTAGACCCCTCATAGGTCAGCTAGTAAAGCAAGCAGAGTAGCAGCTAGCCCCGAGAAATATCTCGGAGAGGCCACTGTCAGTGCTGTACGAGTGTCGTCAGCGTCTGTGGGCAACATAAGTCAGAAAGCGGTAAAGGCATAAGCAGGCAGGAGCCGTTCATACAGACAGGCTGCAATATTTATTGGAATGAAGGTAGAAATGATGAAGGATAGACTGATATCCTGAATTGGAACCAGAGGATCGAGGGACACGAAGGGTTGGATTGAAGCCCAACATAATAACAATTATAAGTTGCCAGAATTTAGGAGCATTAGAATACGACCTTGGGTAATTAGAAAGTCAGCGAGCTATGATGCCATCTAGAGGCGTAATGTAGGGGGCACATACGTGCACAAAACAGGGTTACGACTGTAGAATGAAAACTTCTAGCAGGCATTTAGGAGTCATAAAACAGTTGAAAGCAGTAGAAGTAGTACTCCTGGTAAGTAGTTATCCAGCCTTAAAACAGTTCGATACGGCCGTAGAACGTCTGGCAGGCAAGGAAGCAGGCAGAACACAGTTTGTCCAACTTTTGAAGTAGAACTCCAGGCAGGTAGTCTTGCAGCCCTATAACAGTTGTTTACTGCTTTAGAAATAGAACACCCGACTAGCATGTAGCTAGGAGAATAGGCAGCAGCATGATGTCGTGTCAGGGGAAGACAGGACCGGAGCTAAGAGCCAGAGGTGAGCAGACAGAAACCAACTGCATCATGCCGGCATCCTGAGATGGTGCATGGAGCAGGAAGAAGGAGCCAGCAATCGGGTAATGCTCCAAGCAGAGGCAGACAGTATGGCGAATGGAGCAAAATGAAATAGCATTAGGTGAAGCCCAAGGAAATAGCAGCAGAAGAGGCCAGCATAGGCGGCAACTATGAGGCACATGAGTGGCGAGGTAGGGCATGAGACAGGCAAATGGAATACGTGGAGGAGAAGGAGTAGGTAAGTGAAGTCCATGGTAGTCGAGATGGCAGCGAACTGAGGCACAGTAGGCAAACCCCCCCCCAAATAAAAGCAGCAGCAAGATGGAGGGATGGAGTGGGCAGGAGGAAGAACAAGGACAGAATGGGGCCAGCAAGGCAACAACCGACATGGAAGCAGGAGGAGGACCAGACAGAATGGGGGGATCAGCTGCGCCGCCGAAGCGAGTGCGACACGCTATGAGTGCAACTCGCTCTAAGCAGAGTGGGAGTCTGCTGCTCAATTTAAATAGGATGTGGGGGAGGAGCTCTTCCTCCACATAACCACGGGCTTGTGCCCTTCAGTTAGAAGTGAGCGAAGTCCGTTAACTTCGCTATGCAGAGTATTTTGCATATAACTCGAATTTCATGAAATACTCTGCAAAGTAAAGTGAAACAAGTTTCAGTTCTCATTAACGTGAAGTTTCCATTGCTTTATATGTTATTTCAACTTTTTATTTTCCCTTTAAGGCAAATTTTGCACTGATTCATAGGATGGCAGGTCACATGGGCTTTATATTGGCTCACAAAGCCTCAGTTTAGTGTAGAGTGTGTAGTGGAAAGCTGAAGTTAGTTTGGTCGCAGAGCTCTGAGATTCAAACCTTCAAAAAATGTTCAGAAAAGCATTTTTTGTTTGGACTTTTGAGTCCAAATTTAGTATATCCCCCAGGCCTGATTCCAAGAGAATGAGTACAGCATGGCGCAATCTGCACCAGTGCATAAAGTTACACCCAAACCCTTGCGACATGCGAGCTGCGCCCTATTCCAAGACAAAAGCTAGTTACGATGTGGACTAGCCGAATTATGCATATCGCAGTTTACACCCAGATATTATATAGAATAAGTATAATAAGTATTATAATAAGTATAGTAAGGGGTGTTGAGTAGGAGGGGCATACCAGGAAAGGAACAGCAGCAAGTGAAGAGGTGACTGCTCTCTCAGTGGAAGGGAAGTAAATGCAAATCGAGGAGCTTTCATTATTACTTCTTCGCATTGATATTGCATTGGGGAAAGGAGGAGTAGGAGTTTGAAGAAGGTTGTGCAATGTCTACTTAAAGCCTGTTTTTGAGTGTGGATAGGAAGGATAGGAATATAAAAAGCAGTTGCTCAATATATCTAAACGTGTGCAACAAAGGAGGTAAGGGAAATAAAGAAAATGTTTTTCCCTGATAGAGGAGGGAGAGGGAAGACTTTGGGGAGTGTTTGGTATCCTGCATCTGGAAGGGTGGGGGGTCGCTGGTGGGCAACGACAGCAATGGGTAGGGTGGTAGGCTGCAACAACTGCAGTGCACCAATCTTTCTAAAATTGCCTGGAGTGTGGGAGGATGTTTAGTGTGCAGCCACATAGAAAAACTTAGAAAGGAGATTGAGGGTCTGCAGGAGGAACTAAGACAGGCAAGACAGATTGAGGGTGGGTTTAGCCCAATACTGGAGGGAGGAAGAAGGGGAGATGAGGGAGGGCGATTTAAGCCAACAGTGGTGAGGAGAGGGTCAGAAGAAGGGAAGCAGAGACAAAGGGCCCAGGCCAGGAAGAACAATTGCCGGGGAAACCAGGTCAGGAGACAAAAGACAAATGGAAGGAAGAGATAGGGACTTGTGAGGGGAGGCAAAGAAGTGGCAAAAGTCATGGAGTGGAAAGGAGAGAACAGGTTACTATGAAGAGAGACGGAGCAGGCAGTTGTGAAGGGCCTTCAGAAAATAGTTGTGCACTGCTAGAGAGGAAGAAGGTGGAGGAGGGAAATGATGAAATTAGAGGAGTAATTGATAAATGCCTGGACCAAACTGGAGCAGTGGGAAGTTCTGCTGGGAGAATTGCAACAGGGGTAAAAGGGGGAAATAATGTGCAGGAGGAAGAAGAGGAGCTGGAAATGAGAGAGGGAGATGAATGGAAGCAAGCAGGGAGTAAGAGGGGTGGAATCTTAGTGCTGGGGGACTCAATACTAAGAGGAGTTAGGTGGGGTAGCAAGGGGGAGAAGCATAGTCGCATTTGGGTGGAGGCCATGCCAGAGAATGACAGCGGAAAGGGTGGGACAGTCTGTTCTGAAATATGCTAGAAGGGGTAGGGACAAGCCTCATTTAATTATACATCTTGGGACAAAGACCTGGCTGACAAGACAGTAGATACAGTCAAGAGGAGGTTTGAGGAACTAGCACAATTATGTGAGGGGGCAGGAAATATCAGTAACTTTTTCAGAGACACTTCCAGTGCCAAAGGCAAGCACAACAAGGAAGCTGAGAATAGAGAATTTAACGGATGGCTAAGAACCTGGTGTTGTGCTAAAGGGTATGGGCTGTTGGGGGGTGGGGAGGGACCTGGGAAGACAGTAGTCTCTATGCCAGGACAGACTACACTTGAGTGAGGAGGAAAGAAAGTGTTGAAACAGAGGATGGAGGGTACATAGAGGAAGTTGGGAATTTAAACCTAGGGTGGGGGTGGCAGTTGGGGAAGAGATATGCAGAGACCAGAGGTTGGGAAATCATATGAGCTTACCCCCATAACAGTGACAAAGGACAAATGGCAATTACTGTTGGTGATGCTAGAAAGGAGGCAGGATGGGGGAGGGTGGAAGGTGGTTACCCTTAATGCTAGGAGCCTTGGGAGGAAAACTGCAGAGTTACAGGTTCTCATGGCAGAGGAGAGGTGGACATTGCAGCCATCACAGAAACATGGGCCACCCAATACAATGACTGGGACCTGTCTGTACCAGGGTTCGGTTATTTCGTAAGGGACAGGGTGATTGGGAAAGGAGGGGTTGGCACATATGTGAAGGAGGACTGAAGTGTGTAAGGGAGGAAGGGAGGAGGGTAGTGCAGGTCACTTTGTATACAAATCCAGGATTCCAAGAATAGGATTCTTAGAATGGGAGTGGTGTACAGGCCACCATCTCAGACGGAGGAGTTAGACAGGAAACTAGTGGGACAGATCAGGAGGACCTGCGAAAAGGGTAGTGTGGTGATTGTGGGGACTTCAACATGCCAGGAGTGGACTGGAGCACCCAACAACCAGGAACAGAAGGGGCAGGTACTGCTGGATGCCTTCAGGACAGCTTCCTGCTGCAAATGGTCAGTGAACCAACCAGGTTAGGGAATACCCTTGACCTTGTGCTGGCAAATGGGGACTTTGTGAGAGAGCACTTATAGTGGAGGAACGCTGTCAGGGTGACCACCACTCAGTATGGCTCACATTGGATATGGGCAAGGAAGGAGTGGAATCTGGCACAATAGTGCTGGACTTCAGGAGGGATGACTTTGGGAGGATGGGGGAAGTGGTAAAAGGGTACCTGGCCAGAAATCAATCTAGTATGGACACTAACCAGATGAGGGAGCTCATAAAGCTGGGGATAGTGGAGGCAACCAAAACCTGCTGCAAAGCCCAGAGCAAGAAGGCTAGGGCTAAGAAACCGATCTAGTTGAGCAAGGAGGTCATGGAAAAGGTAAGGAGGAAAAAGAGCTGCCTTAGGAAGTACAAGAAAACAGGGAGGGAGAGGACAGGGAGGAGTACTTGACAGAATCGAGAGAGGTGACAAGGGCAGTAAGGGGAGCCAAAGCATCTACAGAACTCAGGCTGGCACAAGGCATTAAGAAGAGGAAGGACTTCTTTAAGTACATCAGGAGAAAAGACTGTAAGGACCATAGTAAGGATTAGGAAGGAGGGTTGGGTGGAAGCAGGGTGCGATAAGGCGGAAGCACTAAATGAGTACTTCTGCTCAGTATTTACTAAAGAAGAGAGGGTGACACTCAAGGTGGGAGAAATGGCAGAAGCAGGGTGGGAAGTGGTAACAGATGGGAAAATCATGGAGAGCAGAGTTAGAAGAGGTTTGAAGGCACTGAGGGTGGACAAGGCACCAGGCCCAGATGGCATCCACCCAGGGTACTGAAGGAGCTGGCAGAGGTCCTTGCAGGACCTGGCAGACCTATTTAATGCCTCACTACATTCGGGGTGTGTACCTCAGGACTGGAGGATGGCTCATGTGGTGCCCTCCACAAGAGTGGCCCAAGGATGAACCGGAAACTACAGACCAGTGAGCCTCCATCCTTACGTGGGTAAGCTAATGGAGACTATCCTGGAGAGAGGCTGGTGGCACTCCTAGAGGCCAAAGGACTACAGGACAGCAGACAGCATGGCTTCATACGTGGCAGATCCTGCCAAACCAACCTGGTCGAGTTCTATGACTGGATAACTAGGCAACTGGACAGGGGCCATGCAGTGGATGTCCTGTATCTGGACTTCAGTAAGGCATTCGACTCAGTGCCACATGGAAGGCTGGGAAGGAAGTTAGTAGGCACAGGGGCAGGTGCAAAGCTGGTGAGATGGGTAGGAAACAGGCTGCAGGGAAGGCAACAGAGGGTGGTGGTGGGTGGAGAGCTCTCACACCCAAAGGCAGTGACGAGTGGTGTTCCACAGGGCTCAGTGTTGGGACCAGTGTTGTTTGGGATATTCATTGCAGACATATCATGGGACATCAAGAGCAAGATCAGTCTGTTTGCTGATGATACCAAGGTAGGCGCGGTGGTGGATGACCTAGGGGGATGGCAGGGGTTGCAGGATGATCTGGCAAAGCTTGAAACCTGGTCAGACACCTGGCAACTGGGGTTTAATGCCAAATAGTGCAAGGTGCTGCATTTTGGGATGAAGAACCCAAGGAGGAGTTACCAGCTAGGGGGAGTGCAGCTAGCCCAGACAGAGGAGGAGAAGGATCTGGGTGTGCTCATTACAGGGTCCAATGAACAACTCGGCACAATGTAGGAAGGCAGCTGCAAAGGCCAACAAAATGCTGGGTTGTATTGCAAGGGGTATATCCTCGAGGAGGGAGGAGGTGATTCTGCCACTGTATAGGTCATTAGTTAGACCACACCTGGTGTACTGCGTGCAGTACGGGCATCCGTATCTGAAGAGGGACATTAAGTTACTGGAGGGGGTGCAGCGCAGAGCAACAAAGATGATCAAGGGGCTGGGGGACTTATCATACGAGAGGAGGTTGAAGGAGTTGAACAGGTACTCACTGGAGGAGAGGAGAGACAGGGGTGACATGATTGAAACCTTTAAATACATGAAAGGAATAAACAAGACAAGTACAGAGGGGCTGTTCAAAGTAAGGGAGGGGAGGGACACCAGGGGCCATAATATGAGACTGGAGCGAGGAAGGTTCAGGAGGGAGATAAGGAGACACTTTTACAGAGAGGGTAGTGGCTGGGTGGAATGCGTTACCTCCTGAAGTGGTATGCAGTAGCACAGTGGACTGCTTCAAATGAGGATGGGACAGGACAAGGGGGAGGGTTAATGAAGGGGAAGGGTGGAAGGGAGGGGCAGCTGCAGAATAAGGGGTGCTAGCTGCACATTCGAGCAGACTTGATAGACCTCTAGGCCTTTATCTGCTGGCAAATTACGTATGTTCGTGTGTTTGTAAGATGTAACCCGCAATAGTGGGCATAGAGGTTACGCATGTTGCAACCCAATGACCATATAAATGTGCGCAAGTTGCAGACATGGCATAGCTCACTACGCATGTTGAAACGATGGCACAGGCCGGTAGCAACGCAGAGGTGGCAACTGCATCAAGAAGGTGGAAAAGGAACTTTACAAATGAGGAGACAGACGTGCTCCTTGAGGAACTACAGGCACAGGCAGCCCTGTTAATGGGCAAGGGTGGGGAGCGTGACCTGCGCAGGAAGCGCAAGGAGGCCTGGGATGATGTGGCCAAAAAGGTCAATATGGTGACCAATGCCAAATGGAGTGTGAGGGACCTACAAAGGCAGGTGAATGACCTGAAGTACCATGCAAAGGCAAAGGAGGCCTTCAATAGGTGGCAGGTGGTGGCCACAGGTGGTGGGCCATGGGAGGAGAGACCTCTTAGAGCCTATGAGGAGAGGATCCTTGTGTTCCTGAGCCAGTACAGTGTCCATGGTGATACAGACCTGGACACTATGCCAATGGAAACAGGGAAAGGTAAGTGGATGACCATCTGAACCTCACAGTGGAAAGTGAGGCATGGCACACAGGCCATTGTACGCCAGTGGTCAGCAGAGCAGCACTGCAGTGCATGTGGGCCTGCACCCACCTGGGATAGCATGGCATGTAGTGCAGGCAGTCACTGTGGAGGGCAGGGGCATTTGCAGGAGGCCAGGCTCAGGGTGACAGGGACACCCATGCAATGGCGATGGGTCTGTGCATCCATAGAGGGGTTCCGTGACCCGCAGAGGACAGACACCTCATGGCAGCACTGTGCACCATGGCATGTGCCCCCGCTGCATGGGACAGCAATGCAGGGGTGGGTATGGTGGCACGTGCAGAGGGCATGACATGGTGGGATAGCACTGATGCACTGTTGTCCCCCCAGAGGCACAGCAGAAACGGAAACAGGAGCAGAGGACAGTGGTGGCACAGACAGTGGGCCACAGCAGGACAGCACACAGCTGCCCACCCAACAGGCCACCATGACAGACCCCCCCCGGCAGCGCAGACATGGTGCAGCTGGACTCAGCACCAACACCAGTGGTGGGAGAGCAGCAGGACACCAGCAGGAGGATGAGGGACTGGACCTGTGTGACCTATTTAGTGTCGGCAGTATAGTGGACAATATAGCCCAGGACCTCAGCCCGGCCTCATATGACAGGCTGCAGGAGACCCTGGATGAGACATCACAATCCCTGTAAGAGAACCACACAGACACACCCACCAACTACATCGGGTTCTGCAGGACCCTCATGACCACTCATGAGGAGCAGTCAGAGATGCTCGGCTGTATCCACCTTAGTATTGATGCCCACCACACAGCAATGGATGAGCACATGGGCACCCTCATAGCTGCAATCGAGACAGGGACATGCACCACAGAGGCAGCCATGGGGAGGCTGGTGGATGCCATGGTCACCTCACAGGCCTGTGTCAGGGTGCAGATGCAGGCGCTCACCTGACTGGCCATGGCCGTGGAGGGTCAGTGGCTCAGCAAACCAGGCAGATGGACATACTGACCCCAGCCGCAGTGCTACAAAATGCACTCACTGCCCAGCCTGTGTGAGACACACAAAGGAGGGATGTCACCACACAGGTGACATATTCGGTGTAACAGCACCTGCAGGGAGACGGAACACACGCCACCACAATGGCAGGGGACATGCTGCCACCCCCCCGCCGCAGAGCAGCCCATGCCACCAACAGTCACAGGGGGCACATGTGTGCAGCCACCGCCAATACTGCCCTCACATCCCCCACCAGCAGCAGCAACACCACCACACTGCCAGGGGCAACAAGACCAATAGCACCACCAGTAGTGTACCACCTGCACCACCACCTCCCAACATCAGCACACCACCAACATCACCAGCAGCACCACCATCACCACAGCCACCACCATGGCAATCACCAGCAGCACCACCAGCACCACCACCCCCATCACCACCACCACCATGGCACCACTAGTGGCAACACTCTCGCCAACAACAATGCCACCTGCGCCATGGCGCAGCGGGACATGCTGCAGTGGCCACCAGTCACAGGACAAGTGCAAGATGGGGGTAGCACCTGCTGACACAGCAGGTCAGGGCACAGCTCAGGTGGCAATGCAAGTTCAGGCTGTGGAGGAAGATGGACCACCAACAAAGGGACAGGGGACTGTTCCAGGACCAGATCCTGTCACCACAGGGAGGTGTAGAAGTCATCGGAAGGGAGCGGTGCCTCAGGGACACATGGGCAGTGAGGGACCTGCAGCCATGCAATCAGGACAGAGTGGGCCCAGTGGTGCAGCAGGGGTGGCAGAGCCGGCAACAAAGGAGGCTGCACATGGCAGTATTGCCACCAAGCACAAAAGAACAAATCAGCGGCAGCAGGTGGACAAGTGACTGTGCCAATATGGTGCGCCGCTGAAAAGGGTGGTGGGCATTATGCAGAGTGGCACTGGGGGAAGGCACTGTGTGTGGACGTGTGGTGTGTGTGTTGTGTGCATGTGTGTGTGCACTGTGTGCATGTGTGTGGGAGATGACAGATAGCACAATATGGGTGTGGATGTTGTGAAATGTCACTGGGTGTAGGTTTGTGTGTTGGGGGTAGTTGCACCAATGAACTGTAATGCTGCACCAATGCACACCTGTATATAGGAAAATATGTTCACTGACAAACTGTGTGGTGTCACTCATTCCCACATGCTGTGAGAGGGCCTGTCACAAGTAGCATAGATATGGTGCCTGGGATGGGTGCATGGCCCAAATGACACATGCACATCCGCATCAGAATGCGGCAGTAGCGATGTCCAGTGGATACACAACTGTGCCTACTGAAGCCTAAACCACAGCACCACGTAGCCACTGACACAGGTGCCTATGTTCAGGCCACAACTGCGGCCTGCACCACTGTAGTATGCACATGCAGTCGCACGTGTGGCCTGTACATGTGCCATGTGTGAGGCAAGGCCATGAAGGTGATACACAGGCCGCATGGCACACACACTGCAGAGACAGGGGAGGACCGAGTGGAAATGGTAGAGAGCTCAGGGTAGGGATACCACCGTGTAGGATAGCCACAGTGGGGCAACAACTACTGAACATTGGTAAGTTGTAAGACAGTGCAATACCTCCACCAATGCAACAGTCATTTTGTTCTGCTTTATGTATGGGGGGGGGGTAACACACAGGCTCTGAACTGCATCCTGTGTGCAACTGAGCCCTGTGGCAGCATAATGCGTGCATGCAATCTGCACAAACGCATGCCACATGTGCATGGCACCACTGTAGGCCGCACATGGGTCCTGGACGAGCGCTATGTGCAGTTGCGAACAGGCCACACAGTGATCCTGCTCCCCAGTGGCTGCAGACACAGAGCACTGAGAGAAGGCCCGAAGTGGGACACCACAGCTGTACCACAGCACTGTGCAGGACAGACCACCAGTCTGTGAGGTGCAACAGACCTGATCCCACAACAAGTCCAGAGGTATGTACAAGGATGTAGGCAGGCATACACACAGTACACATATGTACACAGGTGTGATGTGACTGTCACACAACATGTGCCATGCTGAGAACTGCAACAGAACAGTGTGGCATACTGCAGCTGGTGTAGGCCACTGTGTAGGGTCTCCATGCAGGCTGCAGTTCTGTAGAAGACGGCTATATGTGTAGCCCACCCAGTGAGTTGAGAACGCAACTCCCACACTACCCATATGTGTATGGCAGGTGGCAGTATGGAGGGGTGAGGTGTAGGCAGGTAGTTGGGGGGGTACCTGTTGCATACTGAGTGTGCAAGGCACTACTCTGCCCTGGCAAGCAGGGGGCAGTGTGTGGGGGGATGTGTACACTGGTACGTGGGGGGTGGTACTGTAGCAAAATGTGTGTACAGCACAGCATTGCCGGGCAACACCCTTGGGACAGCACGTGTGATGCACTGCTGTACCCTTTTCCACTGTACCCCAGCACTGTACAGTATGCAGGCTATGGGCGGCCATGCCATGTAGCACATAGGGGAGTGTGACATATGGTGATCCCCACTACTGTGCCATGACATGATGTATTGTCATGTTGCCTTGCAGGACATTGCCGCCTGCAGCAGGAGTCTCCCTTGCCAGGTTCGACATGGTATGTCCATAGGCAGCAGCAGCACACAAGTTGCAGACAGGGCCATGCCACACCACAGCAGCATCAGCCTTTGTGGCAGGGCCCCAAACTATACTATGGCAGAGACGGCACAGCTGGTGAACCTTGTACAGCAGTGGGGGACAACACTGCTACCACCTGGGTGCAGGACACACAGCACAGCGGAGCAGACCAGGGATGGAGGGCAATCTGGGCATGCCTCAATGCCATCAGCAGCGTGTCCCGCAGTGTGCATCAGCTGTGGCACCAGTGGCAGGACCTAGCATGGTGGGACCCAGAGATCTTGCAGTGAATGTTGGCCATGGCAGAGAGAAGGGATAGTGAGATGAGGACTGGCCAGGCCTCAGGTGCAGGTGGGTATGTCATCATGTAGCTGGACACTTACACAATGCTGACACACAGGCCATGGCCAGCAGTGGTGCAAGCATGTAACTCTGTTCCTCTTCCCCATAGGTGCAGGACACAGTGCCTTAGAACAGCAGGGGCAGCAGGATGTGGCACATCAGCGTGGAGAGAGCCAGCAGCAGGTGCAGAGCCACCAGAGGTCAGGTAGGTGCATGCACTGTCTACCATATGTCATGGCCATACCATGGGGGTCAGCGGTGGAGGGGGTGGGGGCTGTGTGTCACGTGGGCGTGCAGTGCGTCCCATCATGGCACTGACCTCCACCTTTGCTACCTTGCAGATGGGCAGAGTAGACTTTCCCCAAGGCACCGGGCATTGCTGCGGGCTATAGCCGAACAGAAGGCCCAGGATGAGGCGGACTACTTGCACCGCACCCAGCACCGGTGCCACAGGGCCCAACCCATCCCACCATCACTGGAGGAGGTGGAGGCAGGAGAGGATGCTGGCAACAGTGAGCCTCAGGTGTCGGAGGACCAGCCAGTGGAACTGCCAGTGGTGGATGACCAGCCTGCAGAGGTGCCAGGGCCAGATGACCAGCCAGCAGAGGGGCCTGGAGATGGAGAAGCAGCTTGCAGAGGAGCTGGTGGTAGAGGACCTGCCTGCGGGGGAGCAGGAGGCAGAGGGCATGCTGCTGGCTGCATGTGCCGCCTACCAGGCCGGACCTGTGGACATGCCCCCACAGCACCTAGACAGGCATGGTGCTGGACATGTGTCTCCTGGAGAACTTTCTGGCCCATAGGTTGTGGACGGCCAACAACAGCAGGCAGTGTTGTACATGGGGCAGCAGGCAAGAGGTGACCAGCAGCTTATCCAGCTGGTGCCATCATGGGGGATGTAGCATGCCTGCACAGCTCCCTCAGGGCACTACTAACAGTGCTGCAGAGGTGTTAGAGCAGCAAGTGTATGGACTGGGCCACGGACACTGGCACTGTATTGTGCCTTGGGGGTGTGGGCCGTACCTGATGTATGTCAGGGTGGCGGGGGGGCTACTGTTGTGTGACTACAGGATGGGGGGTTGTGGTGGGCTGTATATACTGTTCTGCAGTGGGGGTTGCATATTATGTTTGTAGGGGGCTGTTGTTCCAGATGTGCCTGAGTAGGGGTTCATACATGCTGGAGGGTGGGGGGTCTGTCTGCTGTATGGTATTGTGGGCGGGGGGCCTGTACATATTGGCTGGTTCTGGGGCAGGGGGTAGTGTACATAGCAGGGGTCTGGTTTGAGTACTGGGGGGGTGTTCTGTTAGCTGTTGTTGTTTGCTTACCTGTTTGTTCCTTTACTACTGTTGCATGTTTTTACTTTTCTGTTAAATAATATTTTTGCATCCTTGGCACTGCGCGTCAGTCTATGGTCTGTATGGGCATGTGCCTGTGTGAGTGTGTGTGTGTGTGTGTCACTGTGCATGTGTGGGCACACATGTGGCAGAGCTGCGCCATCACATGTGTGTCCACAACCTGCACATGGTAGCTGTATGCTGGCTGTCCATCTCACAGCCTTGGGCGTACACTGGTGAGCATGGCCGCATGGTGCTCTGTGTGTGCAGCAGCACCCTGAGCTGGGTCCAGTTCACATGCTGTCACACAGTGCATGTCATGATTGTGTGGCGGCCATGGGCCATTACAGCACTCTTCCTCCCAAGGGCATGGTGGGCCCTGTGGGTGACACCAGTGGCACAGTGCAATGCTGTCACCTACCGCTATACATCTGCAGGTCTGTGCCACCCAGTGCTGTGTCCCTGTTGTGGTTGCACTGTTATCATGCATCAGTGGCCATGGCAGGTGCATTGTGCCTGGTGGCGCCATCATCATGGCGTTGTGCCTCTGTCCCGTGTGTGCCCCTCACCCACCTGTGTCGGCATGTCCTCCGGCCATGTGTGCTGTGGTCCTCTGTGTGTTGCCTGGGGTGCCTTCGCTCAGTCACAGTCATGCCTGGCAGATGCTGTATGACATGCATGGCCACTGTTACAGCTCCAGTGCAGCCACGTGTGTTGCATAGCACCTGGCAGACAGTTTTGCATCCTCCTGAGGCATGGCGATAGTGCTGTGGGTGCCATGCTGTTGTTAGGGCTGTGCTGTACCACACTGTGTCCCCCATACTGCTGCAGGTACCACCATAGTGGTGGTGGTGGTGTTGGGGGGGTTGGTGGTGGTGTTGGAGGCCATGTGCCGCCTCAAAAGCACTGCTGTATCAGCTCCGGGTCTTGCACAGTGTCCCACTGTTGCACCATCTTGCGACATGTGTCCTGCCATGCCTTCTGGCTCTCCGTCACCCTCCTGCTGTGCACCTTCCTCCTGGTCGCTGTCGGGCATTGGTACACGGTGTGCAAGGGCAATGTTATGGAGGATGCAGCAGGCGAGCACTATCCTGTAGGCCATTACAGGGCTGTACTGAAGTACACCCCCCAAGGTGTCGAGGCATTGAAAGCAGAACTTCAGTAGGCCAAAGGTGCACTTGATGACCTCCCTCTCATGCTAGTGAGGGCCTCGTTGTATCTCTCCTTGGCTGCTGTCTGTGGTGTCCTCACAGGTGTCACCAGCAATGGCATCTGGGGGTATCCACTGTCACCTGTTGGGAAAGGGGGGAGAGGTTAGCTGCATCTTGCTGTGTGCAGATCTGTCATCAGCAACTAACTATCCTCTGCATGGCACGCACTGCCGCATGAACATGCTTACTCATATAGGCACTCACTCTCAGTCACTTGCACATCCTCAGCTGTGTCCATGCACTGCATGGGCTTCCCTTGGCATTGTGTGGCCACTCCAGGCCCTTGTGTGTTGCATGGTGTGTGGGTCTGGGCCCTGCCTGCGTCCCGTGTGTGCCATGCCATGTGTCTGCATGGCCATCACCTCTGACCCTGCAGTGCTTGTCCACCCTGTACCTCTGTTGTGCCACTGTATCCACTCACACCGACATGCACTGTCTGCCATTCACACACACACACACTGCCACTTGCACACATCTGCAGTTGCCATTCCCCCCGGTACATACCTACGAGTCATCCACCAGTGATGTCCCCTTTCTTGAAGGCCTCCTGTAGCCCATAGTTCCTGTAGATGTGAGAGCCATGGCAGGATCCAGGGTACTTGGCCACCACATCTAGGATATGACATCCAGTGTCACAGACCACCTGGATGTTCATTGAGAGGTACCCCTTCCTCGGCTGGGGCCCTGATGGCCACGTGTGTGCAGTTGATGGCACCTAGCACATGGGGGAACTGTGCCACATTGTAGAATGCCTGCTTCACATGGCACTGCTGTTGGGCATCCCATGGGAAGCTGATGTGTTGCATGGTGCACCGTATAAGGGCCGCAAGGAACCTCCTCAGGTGTTTGACACCACCGGCTGGGAGATGTCCACTGTGTCCCCTGTGGGCATTTGAAATGTGCTGGTGGTGAGGAAGCACAATGCTGCGCTCATGTGCACCTCCAGTGGCAGTGGGTGGCCCCTGTTGCTGGTGCTGCGTAGGCCCCCCACTCGGGTCCTGGCATAGCTCCCTGATGCAGCTCTTGCTGAGCCTATAGTGTGCTATGCACTGCTGTTTGGTCAGGTCCTCAAAGGTTTTGCAAGGGCATGTCATTCTCTGCACCAGTAGCCTTGGTACCATCATTGGATGCTGTGGCTTGGTCCCCTGGGTCCTGCCTTGGTGCCTGGTGTGCATGTGCTCCCGGTGCTCCACTAGCATGATGCCCAGTCGGGCTGATATTGCTGACATTGTGCTGTGTGTCACACTACACTGCTGTCTGCTGTCTGACTATGTGGGGGGGAGGTTATATATGCTCATGCTCTGGTTAGACCAGCTATTCCTTGGTCTAACTTACATGATCCTCTTCTGGTGTATTTACTTATGCCTCCTGTTCTGAAATAGCATTTCCATCATACTGGTGCATTACGCATGTTGCAAGCCGTATTACGCAGTGGCGCATGCTTTGTTTGGCATAACTGTGTCGTAACTTGCATTTGGCGTAGTGGTTGCAGCGTAAGAGTTCTTTTGGAATCATGCATGTCACAAGTCGCAGGTGTAGCTAGTGATTTGCGCCATTCGGGGCTGGCGTAATGCATTTATGTCTGGCGCAGCTGTCTTGGAATCGGGCCCCAAGTGTAGTAAACCCTTGTGTGTTTATATCATCGCGCATTTATTGATTTGGTGTGAATACTGCATCTTAAATTAGTACATTCAGTGTCTGTACAGACAGACACTGCAGAAGTGTGTGCGGGGGAGGGGCAGATCTGTAGTGTAGAAGGGAGAGTCACAGACCACAGTGTGAAAGGTTGTCTTTCCAGCTGTTGTTGGCTAGTGTTTTAGTATTGGTGTGTTCAGTTCTGTACACAGGTACACAGTAGTACTTCTAGTAATTTTTTATAAGTTTTTGCTGATCGCTGTGCATTTTTTCAGTTTGTGTAAAAGACTGTCTTGTTGTTTACTGAAGTGTTAAAGTTTCTGCGCATTACCTTCTTTAGTCTGTGTGCATGCCATTAAGTCGTACGCATTTTATTGCACCACAGTAATAGCAGTATTCTTCATTTCTCAGCCCATCTGTGGTATTTTTTCCTGCTTATATCTTGCTACTGATATAAATCTCACAGACACACGCACACAAAATAAGGTATTGTTGCTCCACTTTTGGATTTGTGAAGACTGGTTAAGGTCTTGTTGTGCCTGTGCAGTTACATCTCTTTAGTGCCCAATTCCCATCTGGAAGTCACTGTTGCTGTTGTTTGGTTTCCCATCCACCAAAAACTAAAGAAATCTAACATTGCTGTTAATTGTCTGTGTTCAATCTGTTGACATTTTCTCTGTACCACTACTATGTATTTCCCCATAGTATCGTGAACACTGTCTCTCAGTGCATATTATAGCATTTAAAGGAAAGAAAACAGACATACTTAAATAAGTACCTATTGCAGTATTTTTGTCATTGTACTGTCTTGTGAATTCTCTTGCATTTGTTACAGCTACACACAAGACTGGAAAAATCACTTTTTGTGGTGCACGTGTTTCTTTTCATGGTGACTGTCTGTGTAATCTTAAAAAATGGCCACAAAGAGACAGCCATGAAAAGTGTTTCTGGCTGTGGCACTGCTGCCAAGAAGACTATTGCTTATGTGCCTCCAAATGCTAGCAGTGGAAGTTGTTGTGATGATGAGGCAGGTTCATCAGGGGCTAGCAGCGTTAAGTGTGGTCATGGACATGGTAGTACGCAGCAACAAGGGAAAGGTAGTAGTTGCTGCTAGTAAAGAGATTTCTGTGACTCAGTTTTTCTTGGCAAAAATCAGTCACTTCAATGCTGGTTGGAGATGCTAGTGTCACTGGTAGTAAAGTGAGTGATGGCATGCTTGATAACAGCATGAGTATTGCTGCAACCCAGGCAAAGTTATCAGGTGGCAAAAATGTTGTGGAGTCAGAAGATTTGAGTGTGCTTGATGTCACACTCCCCACAGTAGTTGAACGTGATCCTGCTCAGGATTATAACTCACAGTCTCAGGTTTCCACAGATCCGCAGATGAGGCCATCCAAACAATCAGACATTGCGGAAAAAAGTGTGGATGATCACAGTGAGGCTGCGGTTGTAATTTCTCCACAGGACAGCATTCAAGTGAATTTGTGGTTGGTGATGATGATGATGATGTTATCAATCCCATATGGGAACCGAAGAAAAAAAAAAGTTAAGGTAGCTGTACGCAAGCAGTCTGTTAGTAAATCCCCCCCCCCTTCAAAGTTCTTCTGATGTAGCTGTGTCTGTGGATGACCCTGAAGTCATACTCATAGATTGTGATGTACAGTCGAAGTCCAAATTTGCATCACAACCAAAATCATGCAGCACACCCCCCATTTCACCTCCATGAAAACTGCAATCCCATATGCAGCAGCCGCAGCATCAAATGAAATGTGGGGCAGTAAAATCTATAGTTTGGGATTCTTCCATACAAGAAGAAAAAGATGAAACAGTGGCAATCTGCCAGCTTTGCCAAGCACATGTGAGGTGTGATAAAAAGGGTAGCCATTTTGGCACTGAGGGCCAACATACTCATCTCAAGAGCAGGCACATAGCACTGTGGACTCAGCACCAGAGGGGAGCTGATACTGTAGTGGGGCATTCACACTCATCCACCTTACTGAGCATGGTATCCCCTTCCCAAGTCAATGTAAGTAGCCGTGTATGTAAAAGTTGTGAATTAACTCATTCAGGCCTAGAGACATCTGTAGGCAGTGTCTGAAAGCATAGCCACTCAGGACAATAACGCCTGTAGACGTACTCAACTGACTTTCACTCAGGCCTAGAAACATCTGAGGAAGTCAGCAGTTTTTACCTAACTATTAAACAAACTGAATTGCTTAGAATTGAATGCATGGCACCGTTATAAAGGTAATTTTGCTCTAAACAATTTTGCTGCAGATACTTTGTGTCTATCATGTATACTTTAGGAGTTATTCATATTTGTTTAAGGTATGGTGTGCATGGCTAACATTCGTCTCTCAAGCCTCACCTAAACACATTGAATAAATCTGAAAAAAAAAAAACAGTTCGGTATTTCGGCTACTATAAATAAAAACTAAATTGATCACAATTGATTGCATAGCACCATTAGAAAGGTTATTTTATGCTGAACAATTTTGCCACTGATACTTTATGTCTACCGCATATACTTTAGGAGTTATTTGCATTTGTTTAAGGTATGGTGTGCATGGCTGACATTTGTCTCTCACGCGTCACCTAAGCACCTTGAAAAAAAATCAGAAAAAAATCAGTTGTTTGGAATTTCAGCTACTATAAAATAAAAACTAAATTGATTACAACTGATTGCATAGCACCATTGGAAAGGTAACGTTGTGCTGAACAATTTTGCCTCTTATACTTTGCATGTAGCATTTACGGTTCAAGAGGTAGTCACATTTGTTTGTGACATGCTGATTATGGCTTGGTTTTGCTTAGAAAGGCCCAGGATGCAGTGCTAAGAGTATACAAGGCACAAGTGGTGGAAGTCTCAAAGAGCTCTTGTGGTGTGAATGAGTTAACACAGGTATGAGGAGGAGAACTTTGAATGTCCCAGTCGTGGTCAGAGGAGAAGTAGTGGTGGTGGTCTATGTAGTAATTCTACTACATCAACCCCTGTGCTTAAAACAGGTAAAATAACAGCATTTATTGGCTTGTCATCTGTGCACCCACCATCCCACTCCAAAGGCACCCTATCCATGACAGTTGGCAGAGCAGGGATGTTTGGCATGCCACATGCAAAACACAGAGCAATGCAACCCACGTTGCACAGCCTTTTTGAGCGTCACAGTAAATACCCGCCAAATCATGTGGTTGGTGTGAACTCAATGCTGCCATAGTGGAAATGCTTGCAATTGGCCTGTTGCCATTCTCCTTTGTGGAGAATGCGGGATTCTGATGCTTTGTGGCATGTGCATGTCCTAAATGGAAGATTCCATCCAGAACATACTTTGCCACCCGTGCCGTGCTGTCCTTGAGTTATATCGTACTGTGAGAGTCTGTAAGACATGCCCTTCAGCATTCCACATCACCTTACATTCACTTAAGTATGGATATGTGGACAAGTGGCAAAATGGCAGGTAGTTCCTATCTATGTATTACTGCACACTGACTGGGCACAACTACCTGGGGTTGTCTGTGATGGTGGGATGGGAAAGCAGTGTAATAAGTCAGACTGTGGTGATAGCAACCTTCATGACATTAGACAGCATGCCACACTTGCAGTGCGTAGTGTAGCAGGGTCGCATACAGGCAAAAACATGCCAGACCTGCTACTGACAGAAACTGATGAGTGGCTGCACCCACTGTCCCTAAAAGCTGGCTTCACAGCAAGTGATAATGGGTCCAGTGTTGTTAAATGTATCAGCAATGGTGGCTTTGTGAGGGTTCCCTGAATGGCCCACTGTTTAAATCTTGTGGTACAGGAGTTTCTGCAGTACCTGGAAATCAAACAAATACTGACAGTTGCACGCTACATCTGTGTCCACTTTGCACGTCTGGAAAGACCCATGACCAATTTAGGAAGCTGCAGATCCAAAACAGCCTCCCTCTGCACTGCCTCAATCTTGAAGTTGTCATGAGATGGAACTCCACACTTTACATGGTAGAGCACTTGTACCAGCAGTACAAAGCAATCTCTGAGTACCTTGTTATGCACACTAGCTGTGACAGTTCTGGGGCATCAATGTCTATGACAACTGAACAACAGTGACTCATTGATTCAGTAATAGTAATTTTGAGGCTATCTGAACATGCCACACAGGCAGTGAGTGGTGACAGTGCATCCCTTAGTCAAGCTATTCCACTGCTACGGGAGCTGAGGCAGACATTGTTAAATCTGTAGCCTATCCTTGATATGGCAGGAGATAGGTCAAGCTGTGCATTACTCAAACACATAATTACAATCTTAGACAGCAATAGACACACTACCACCATTTGGCAATCTCCAGAATTTGGAATAGCCAAAATGCTGGACCCATGCTACAAATGTGCCATTGCATCCATACTTAGGGGAGGGCATGATCAGGTTCCACATCTCACTAAACAGCTGGTCAGATTGGTTCATGGGGCACAGACATCACATGCCAAGTTTTGCAAACCACAGCATAACAAGGCTGAAGGTCATTGTGGACACAGTGCATCCAGCAAGGTGGCTGAACAGCAAGTGGTGATGTCAGTAGTACAGTTGGCTATTAAACCTCTTTGGGGTGCCTTGTCCCAAGTTGGAATCTGTGACCTAGATGAATCTTGTGAACAGGTGGACAACTCATCAGGAATGCATACATCACGGAGCATGGTTGAGGCCTATTTGGTAGAGAATAGGCATGTGACAATATTGGATGATCCTCTGGTGTACTGGAGTGGCAAGGTGAATGAATGGCCAGAGATGACATCAGTAGCACTGAAGTACCTGACCTGCCCACCCTCCAGTGAAGGATGGAGAAGGTATTTAGTTCTGCAGGAGCCATAGTGCATGACCATCATATTAATTTATCACCTACAAATGTCGGCATGCTGACATTTATCAAAATGAATGAAAGTCACATACCAAGTGGGACAAGCACATCTATGTTTGTACCAAGCCACGATGATGGTGGTGCTGACCGTGAGGGTGAAACAGACCATCCTGGTGGCAGCGTCAAATGGTGTGCCATTGAGGTTGATGATGCTCTATGGAAAAAGAATTTCTAAGTGGGTACAACTCCAGCTTTGAGGATTGGGAGGGCTGCTTCCTCACTGATGATGACGAGGAAGTTGGCGGAAGAGCATAAGGAAAACATTGCCATTAAAGTACTTCTTCCTGTTATAAGTGTCATATGACATGTCATTAGAGTTTGCCTTCCCCTTCCTTGATTTTGTCAGTACAGTTCACAGAATGTGTGCAGATATTACCTGCAGTCTTCTAAACGGATGTCAACTTGTAGCCACCAACATCATGCTGATTGAATGCCAGATAACCTGACACTGAAATATAGTAACACAGCCCTGCCAGCCACCCTGCTTCTTGAAAGAGAGAGACAGAAAGACAGACAGACAGACAGACCTGGTGCCTTTGTCCAATATAAGAACCCTCAAACAGCCACACCCACTCTGCTTCTTGAGAGAAAGAGAGAGAGAGACACAGACAGACAGACATTGTACTTGTGCCTAATGTAAGAACCCACAGCTAGCCACAGCCACCCTGCTTCTTGAGAGAGAAGAGAGACAGACAGACATTGTACCTGTGCCCAGTGTAAGAACCTGCAGCCAGCCACAGTCACCCTGCTTCTTGAAAGGGATAGAGAAAGACAGACAATGTACCTGTGCCCAGTGTAAGAACACACAGCCAGCCACAGCCACCCTGCTTCTTGAGAGAGAGAGAGACAGACATTGTATCTGTGCCCAGTGCAAGAACCTGCAGCCAGCCACAGCCACCATGCTTCTTGAGAGACAGAGATACAGACCGACATTGCACCTCTGCCCAATGTAAGAACCCACAGCCAGCTGCTGCCATCCTGCTTCTTGAGAGAGACAGAGCAACAGACAGACCTTGTGCCTTTGCCCAATCGAAGAACAGTCGCATCCAGCCATGGTGAGTTCATATCCTATGATTGTGCATTCATTTATTTGTTATTGTACCACTTCAGTACTATAGTCACTTTTGTAGAAACTTGGTTTATTTTGTCATCATCATTATTAACCATAATAGCCCAATGCTCATGAAATAAAGTACCCACATTCACCATTGTTGTTTTAAATTTCAGCATTAAAAATAATGGATTAATAATTAATATGGATTCCTGCATTCGGAAATGATGGACTATTCTTTTAACAAAGTTACATTGTTGTATTAGATAACTTTTTAAAAATAGATCTGCATGATCAGTACAAGATGATTTGAAAACAATTAACATCAAAATACTTGTGCCACAGTGAACAATAATTTGTAATGTTGGTTGTTCTGTCTGGTTATTTCCCTGAAGGTGCTGCACTGCTAGCCTGGCTGCAGCCAGCAATGCACCATCACAGAGTCAAGAAACATTACACCCGTCATAATTAACATCAGTAATTTACAGTAAGTATGTATGTCATGCCCTGTGTTTTCAACTTGAACTGTGTTGTTAATCCTTTCTTTACCTTTTTACGTTGGCTTACGCTCGTGTATGAGTCAACATATTGCAGTATTAGCAGATTTGGAGGTATGGTCACTGTGGGCGAATGCAGGGCACGCATCAGTAGGTGCGTCCCTCATTCCCCAATAAGGCAGCATGCAGGCACCACACCAGCAATACGGAATATGGCCACCAGATCTAAGAAAAGGTCCACTGAAATAAGAAGCAAGCTTCTCACTGCAACGGCACAATAACACACCTCCCAACTTAAACATGGTGGCACTGACTGCCGCCGCCCGACTTCAGGGGTGCCCAATCCCCCTGTCGCATGCCCCAACCAACTTCACTCCCCGTAGGCATAATGACCCCCCCCAAGTGTGTGCCAAGGGGGTGCACAATCACCCTCATCATCATGCGTCCCCCCAACAGTCTTTCTTTGCCAATGGGGGGCCCAATCCCTGTTGGCTACAGTCCCCCTTCCCTGTTTATTTTGCCGACGAGGGAGCCCACTCCCTGTCTGCATAATGTCTCCCCCTCCATCTGTTGTGTGCCAAGGGGGGTGCCCAATCCCCCATCGGCTACGGCCCCCAAAACAATCAGGTGGCACACTGGGAGCCCACCCCAGCGTGCCAAATGTCCCTGAAGAAAAAAACCATCCCGCGATGTTCCTTTTTTTTTTTTACCTGTAAAACAAAAAACAGTCCATCACAGTCTCTCTGCCCCTCCCCCAACGCCCACCCTCTGTGCACTCTGCCTCCCCACACACACCCTTCACCCCATACTTACCTCTGTAGTCTGGCGCGACAATCTTCGGTGGACTGGGAACTCGTCTGCACTCTTCAAAGCCGACCACGAACTGAAGAAATGCGGGTAAGCTATATAATGGCATAAATAGGGTTTTATCGACTGTAAAGCATATCGCGGACATTTTTGGGAATTTGTACACCAAATTTTCAACATGGGGTTATTGGGACCCCTCCTCATGAATTCGGTCACTGTCATGACGTTATTCGGTCCCGAAAGGTGATTTCGCAGTCACTGTGCAGAATCACCTTTCAGGACCAATTAACAAAACAAAAGTGCCACTGTTCATGAGGGAGGCTATCAAAAAGCCTATTTTGCAAATTTGGTGGAAACAATAAAAAAAGACTGTTGTATGAGCGTACATTGCGCAGTTTCCACGCACGCTCGTAACTTCGTGAATTTGTAAAAGTTTCACTCCAGATTTTCAAAATTGGCATTTTTCCACACCTCCTTATGAACAGTACAGCTGTCATTTTACATATCCTAGCAAAAATGTGTTTTCGCACATCCGGCGCAGAATAGCGCAGTCACTGCATGAAATCAGTTTTCAGGACAGTTTGAGGAAATGACGGTGACACTGTTCATGAGCAGAGGTCTTAAAATGCCTATGTTGAAAATTTGGTGATGAAAGTGTATAAAATTACTGTGTTACAAGCGTGCGTTGTGCGGTTCCACGCACCCTTGTAACTTCGCAAATTTTCAATATTTTCATGCCAGATTTTCAACACTGGTATTTTTTCATACCTCCTTATGAACAGTACAGTTGTCATTTTTCACATCCTGCCCAAAATGTGTTTTCACACCTGTGGCGCACTATGGCATGGTCGCTGTGGGAAGCCAACTTTTGGGACAAATTAACAAAATCACACTGCCACTGTTCATGAGGGGAGGTCCCAAAATGCCTATGTTGAAAATGTGGGTAAAAGAATCCCCAAAATAATTGGGTTACGGACATGTGTTGCACAGTTTCTATGCATGCTCATGACTTCGTCAATTTTTCATATTTTCACTCCAGATTTTCAACGTTGCCATTTTTTTACACCTCCTCATGAACAATACAGTTCTCATTTTTCACATCCTATCCAAAATGTGTTTTCATGCCTGTGGCCCCAAGTGGCATAGCCGCTGTGCAAAACCACCTTTCAGCTAACAAACTGATAGTGCCGCTCTTCATGAGGTGGGGTCACAAAAAGTCCATGTTGAAAATTTGGAGTGAAAATACCAACACACGCCTACGGCATTAGGGTTTCCAACTGTAACACCCCACCCTGAGCAGACTGATAGGCATCAGGGGTGTGACTTGGGATCATCAGCTGTAATGTTCTCTATTCCACCCCCACCCTGCAGCCAGTGACAGACATTGTGGTGTGCCTTGGAGTGTTCAGCCCCAAAGTTCACCCCATTCTCCTATACTGCACTCACCTCAGTGTATTTCCTTATGAAATGGGGTACGTATAATGCCCAAAGACCCCAAAGCACACCACAACACTTGTCAATGTCTACAGGGTAGGGTGAGGTAAAATGCCATGAGCACTACAGCTGACGACCCAAAGGCACACCCCAATGCCTGTCGGTCTCTGCAGGGTTGGGGTGGGGTTGGCGTCACTTCAATACTTCACTGCCCTTCCTATTATGCGTCTCTAACTCCTGCACTATCAATGCCAATGCCAGCGAGACAACATTCGGCATTGACAAATGCTTGTTATACATGCCACTACAGCCAAATATAGGCAAGTGGTTTTCAATTTTTCATCACAGCAGGTGACTGTTTAAACTTGCAGTCGTACAGTCTGAGGACTAAAATTATAGCAAGTACTGTAATAGCAGCAACAACTCTGGTGCAGTGTGGCCACGTAAATTATTTTATCTACAGATAAGTATTACTCTTATTTCCTCTTTATTTTTTTTCTTTTCTTCCACAGGTGTGACGTATTCAATGGCAGTAAAATACAGACCAGATAATATCTCTTTTTCTACACAGATGAGACAGGTGTACTTCAGTACACATGGATTCTACATCGTGTTTTCCCGGTCAGGATGGAATGCAAGACACTGGGCCAGTACATGTCGCTAAACTTGATAATTATTTTTCACAGGCATTTAGTGATAGCTGTGTATTTAATGCTGCATGTAACAAAAGACTGGAAGAGCACCACTGGGTACTGAATGGTGTACTGGAATGAACTCAGAATAATGTCTCCTTCATCTGTTTGCAGGAAACATCTAGCTGCTGCGGAGCAGCAGTATGTTCCAATCTGAAGACAGACAACAGTTTGGATACACTAAAGACCTGGAAAGAAGACAAAAATATTAATGAAAATTGTTTACCAATGATGCCAACCCCCCCTCAAAAAATACTTACCTTTCATGGCTCTTGACATTTTTCATGCAACCCAAGTCATCAGACACATGTACAACACATGTGTGGCGGCAGCATGGTTTCATCACTCCAGTTGTGAATCTGTGTGCTACAACCTGAGAATGTGAAAGACAAAAAACAGTAATGAGAAACGGTTATAATTTACTCACCCACAGCAGTAACCCACCCCTCAATTTTTTTTACAGTGCCACATTAGATGGCGGTACATATGTATGGCATGTGAATGTGATCATATCCAACACACCGGTGAAAGGGAAACATTCAGCATGTATGATGATGATTCAGTGTGAAGGAACAACACAACGGACTGCTTACAACAAACAAAAAGATTCAATACAAATTAAACGGCAGTGTCTCTGATAAAACATGACAGTGACACGTACAGTACAATAATGTTGGTATGAATACACACACATAGGGCAGCATGTTTCAGTCAGCAAAGCAGAAGAAATGTCCAGAACATCAAATTATAGTTCAACCCGTAGTCATCTGTGGCTATCACCATTTAGTAACACACTGTACATCAGCACCAGCAGCAGCAGCAGCAAACCGCAGGACAACAGCAGCAGGTGCCAACAATCATTTTCTCACTTGTGACACTGATACACAGTTCTGGCTATATCTGCACCCTTTAAACACTGCATCGAGAAATACTTGTGACTTCTCTGAATAGTTTTTCATGTGATTATTCTTCGTTGGGACTTTTTCATGAAATTAAAATGGTAGAACAACAGCAGCAGCAGGTGCCAACAATCAATTTTTTCACTTGTGACACTGATACACAGTTCTGGCTATATCTGCACCCTTTAAAAACTGCATTGAGAAATACTTGTGACTTTTCTGAACAGTTTCTCATGATTATTCTTCATCAGGACATTAATACTGAATGATGTAGCAAAATAGCAGTATAAGCAGGCTTGGGGGGAAATGGATTGTAATTGTATGTGATGCTAGGGTATTTTGATTGTAGTTGTGAGTGTACTATGAAAACACAGTCAATACAGTAACTAAAAAGTAATATAGTATGGCAAGTACAGCAGCAGTGCAATAATCAGGTGGCACTTTTTACCTATAGTTTTGTATTCTATTTTCAATTGGCACTTATCTACTGACTTGTGTTTATGATACCCTTCTTTCCACAATTTACGGCAGCTGTACAACTTTTTTTTCACATCTGAGATAATAAACAGAGAGTTCTTTTTAATCTGCCTTGCACCAGGTTTTCATCAGCATTCTTGCCTATTTTTATACATCTATTCTTTAAAATCATTTCCGCGGTGACTAAAATTAACTAGCATACAGTGCAACAGGCAGACTTTATGGAGCAGTAGGAGTTCAAAAACAGCTGGGAATACTGATGAAAACCAGCTCTGAGCAATATTAAAAGGAGCACTACTTTTATTATTTCAGATGTAAAAAAGGGGAGTAATGCAGAATCAAATTAACTGTGGAAGGAAGGTGTCCTACAAGTCAATAGATAAGGGACAATTAAAAATTGAATAAAACAGTATAGGTCAAAATTGACACCGGATTATTCACTGCTGCTTTAACACAACAGCAAGAAAACATTAATGTGAAAAAACATTGCATACTTATTCTGTATGTAAAAAGATTATTAAGTAGGAAAAGAAGATATATTTTTTCCTTTCCTTTTATAATTTTTTTGGTGTATTTTTCATATTTTTTGGGGGGGGGCAGTGAGGAAAAATAAAAACAGAACAGAAACTACTTGTTAAGAAAGAAAACAAATTAAGACTACTGGACCCAGGTCTGACCAATCAGAGTGTGGAGCATAGCAATCATTTGTAGTTGCTGAGTCTCAATTCGGAACAACCTCTGGCACATTAGATCAACAACGTTATGTAGGTGGTCGACCTTACTCCACAGAATGACAAGGTCCACCTGTGTGGCTGGTATTTCAGATGGGTTGGCTGCAGCTGCGGGAGCCACTACTTGTTTACCACTCTGTTCTGTTGTACTTTGGATGCCGTACAGGCTGTCACCGTGCTGCCCCCTCTTGCCCTGCATCCTCCACTGCAGAAGCAGTTGCTAGTTCAGCCACCTTGGCCTCCCACTGTGCATAGTGGTGCACTACCAGGTGTGTTCTTTGGCCACCTGTGCCCAAGTGGCTGCCCTTGTGACCACAATGCACCATCATGCCGCAGATGCTGCATCTGAAAAAAGTCGGGCCACCTGTCAGTATGGTGAAAAACTGACACACTGGTGAGCTATGCGGAAGGCCAGGCACAGGCAGTGGGGGTAGGCACCAGATGTACTGTGCTGCTCTACAGTTGGGGGCTGGGAATAAGCTGCTGCTGCTGCTGCTGCTGCTGCTGCTGTTGTTGTTCCTGCTGCTGCTGCTGTTGTTGTTCCTGCTGCTGCTGCTGTTGTTCCTGCTGCTGCTGTTGTTACTCGTTGGCCTGCTGTGGGAGGTCAGTATTGGCCACCGGTGCTGCATGGCTGGCACCACTAATATCCAAAGCAGCAGTTGCTGCTGCAGCTTCTTCTTCTTTTTTTTTTTTTTTGTAAAGCTGTTTGGTCCCCGTCGCCTCCTCCTCCCAAATGGCTATGGGGACACATAGGGCTTCTCAGGGTTTTCTCCCCTGACCCCCGGCACACAGCCATGCGGAGTGTGTGGAGGCATCGCAATGGTGGCATGTTCTCGCGCATGTGCGGGATTTCAGCTTATAGATTATGGACTGGTAATTTGGCATGTGTGACTGACACCACTAGCGAGGCCCGCAGTCTGGAAATATTTTAGAGCAACCTACTGACATTATGTCCAATTCAGATGAAGAACAGGAGGGCATCCTATAGAAAGCCCTTGCAGACCAGATTCAGAATGCTGAATCGGAGTTTAATGAAGTAAAAGCTAAACTGTAGGACAAAAAAAAAAGGGAAACACCTACAGGGTACATCTCCCTCTCCTGAGACGTCAGCTCCAAAAGTTTTTGTAATTGCAGAACAAATAACGAACATCAGCTCAAGCAAACAGGAAGAGGCAACACAACTTACAGCACCTTGTTTGGATCGCACGCCAGGAGATGCAACATGGTCAGCAGATGACGCACTTCGCGTTACGGGATGGACATGCACTGCTCAGGGTATGTGGGAAACTGATACGCTTTTTACACAGAACACTGACCTTGCAGCCCCTTTAGCATCAAAACTGCTTAACTCACAAACTGCAGCACATAGACCGGAGTCTTTGCAACTCAGGAATGAACCTGGGGCACAGGACATGAGTAATACAGGAACTATTTCTTTTGCTATTTCTTTTTCTCCTTTGGGATTCCAGACAGGTGAATAATATGGTGGACATAGAGGCAGGTAGATGCCTGCTGCTTGATGTTTCTGTACGGCAATCAGATTTTCGTCTCAAAAATATATATGCACCCCAGAGTAAAACAGAAAGGATTTCCCTACTTCATAAAATCCAAACATATCTTCTTACTAGAAAAAACATTCTTTTGGGGGGAGATTTCAATATAAATAGGTATATTTCAGATAGATGGGCCAGAACAGTGAAATTATATTTATTTTTTTATTTTTATTTATTGAAATCTTGGGTACACCTGTGAGCAGATGCTTGTTGAGAGGTTCCACGTCATGTACATAAATAACAATAAACAACAATGCAAGGAATTCAGGAGAATATACAGATAAAACACTGAGAGTACAGTAAACAGATAATGACAATATTAACATAAGGGTACATAAATCCAAGCCAAACCAGTAACCGCGGCAAAGTGCAAAGTAAGCCTGCATCAGAAGGAGAAGTAGAGGAAAAGGGGAAGAAGGGGTGGGGTAGACAGGACAGTGTGGACACAGGGGATAGGCTGGGATAAAGGGGTTAGAGATGGGGCTAAATGCAGCGGTTTGCCTATCCTGGGGATAGGGGCTGGAAAGTGTGGGGGTCAGTCAGTGGGTGCGTAGGATGACTCAGTTTATGATTGAAGGGTCCAAGCATAGCAGTACCAGAGATATCTGGTGGTAGGGTGTTTGTCCAGAACTTTGCCCGGTACGCAAAGGCACGTTGTGCCACGGATGTGTGGCATCTGGGTATATAGAATGTTTGTGTGGAGGAGCTCCTGGTTTGCCTGGTAAGTGTGGAAGGAACAGCAGGTTCTGCACTCCAGGAGGAAGCTGGTTTAGCGCAACCTTTTCATTGAGAAGGCAGGCTTGATATCTTATTCTGTCATTCAGCTGGAGCCAGCCAGTTTGGGTATAGAGTTCGCAGGTATGGGTTAGTTTAGGTGCATTAGTGAGCAAGCAGAAGGCTTTATTTAGTGCAACAGTGATGCATTGGAGTGCTGAGTCAGTTGCAGATCTGTATATTACCAGTCCATGATCTACAAGGGCTACAGTTGAGTTGTTAATTGCCAGGTTCAGTAGAGGATGACGATTCTGGTGTTGATGGCTTTGGCAGTGTTGTCGATGTGCTGTGTGAAGGACAAGGTGGAGCTGATAGTTACACCCAGGTATTTTAAGTGTGGGACGAGTTCTAGGGTGCTGCCACTGTCATTTCATGTGGCCAAGGGGCAGCTTTTATGTTTGTTGTGGGTTGATGCATAGAGCATGGTTTTGGTCTTTTTATAATTCAAGACCAGTTTTTGTTCTTTAAACCATTTTTTAGCTGTTGTGAAGCCACTTTGGAGGTCGTTTTTGAAGAGTTCCAGGCACTGGTTGCTGGCAAAGATTATCATGTCGTCTGCATATAAGAGCATATGGCATTGGCAAGCTGCCGGGAGGTTGTTTAGGAAGACACTGAATAGTAGCTGCCCCAGTATAGACCCTTGTGGTACTCCAGATCTGACAGGTCGACTGTCAGATAGGACTTCCCCAATCCTTACTTGTTGGAAACGAATGCTCAGGTAGTTGCTAAACCAGTCCACGGTTTCTGTTGTGAGTTCAATTTCAGAGAGCTGCTGTAGGAGGAGGGTGTGATGAACCGTATCAAATGCCTTTGATAGGTCAATGAAGGATGCCCCTACTAGGTGGCCTTGATCCAGGGCATTATTGATGAACCCAGTGAATTCTAGAAGGGCCATAATGGTACTGTGGCCACCATGGAATCCATGTTGTTCTGGACAGAGAAGCTTGTGTTGGTTAAGATACTCCACCATCTGGTCAGCCACTATCCACTCCAGAGCCTTGGAAAGTGGCAGGAGTGTGGAGATTGGCCTGTAATTGTTGTGTGCTGTTCGGTCCCCACTTTTATGGACAGGGGTTACTGTGGTGGATTTCCATCTTAGTGGGAATTAGGAGTGGCAGAGGGAGAGGTTAATTATTTTTGTTAGCAGTCCAATTATTTTGTTCAGTGCCATATGTACAAATTTAAGGTCCAGTGTGTCCCCTCTATGCTTTGACTTTCCTAGGACCTTCACTACATATTTGCATGCGTCAGCTTCAGAAACTATTTTGAAATGGAAAGGTGGATGGTTGGGAGGTGGTGTAGGAGCCTTTGTAGTGACTCTTGGGTTAGGGACATTGAAGAAGTCAGCCAGAAGAACACTACTGAGGTCAGTAAAAGCCTGATTCAGTGAGTTGGCTATGAATAAGAGGTTTACGGTAGGGACACCCCCGACAGTGAGCATAGCAGGGGGTGTTTTTGGATCCTTCCCTGTAATATCCTGTAGGTTTGCCCAGAAGAATCTGCTGCTATTCCATGAGTCAGTGATGGCTTCTTTGTAGTATTTACTCTTCGCCTGTCTGATCACTTTTGTACAGTCGTTATGGGCCTTTTTATATTGCTGAATGTTTGCTGCAGAGCCCTGCGATCGTGCTTTTAGCCAGTATTGGTCTCTTAGGTCAAGAAGCACCAGGAGTTCAGGGTTAATCCATGGGTTAATGGGTTCTTTAGCTTTCCTTGTTTTGACAGGGGCATGTTTTTCACAGACCGTGTTAAATTTTGATATAAAGAGGTTGAGTGCCGTGTCCATATCGTTAGATTCTCTGAGGTCTGACCAGTCGATGAGTTTAAGGTCAGCCTTTAGTAGAGGCAGGTGGCCCTTTCAGAGCATCTGGTTTTTTATGGTTCTGGTTGGGGGCTTGCAGTAGTTATTGTTCCATAGGCATTTGACAGGGGAGTGGTTGCTCATGCCATCAGGGAGAATGGTAAGATCGGAGATGCGTGCCAGACGGTTTGTGAGGACCCAGTCCTGGAGTGTGCTGGTGCAGGTTTTATAGTTGATTCTAGTCAGAGTATTCACTAGTTGGGAGAAATGGATCACGGAAAGGGTATCCTTTATAGCAGTATATGCAGGTGATTGCCAGTTAATATTAAAGTCTTCTAATAGTACTATTTCAGAGTTTAGGCTCAGTGTGCTAATATAGTCCAGTAGGTTGTTGGAGCCAGCATGGGACCGTTTTGGCAGAATATAAACTGAGAGTATGGTTAGCACTCTGTTGTGGGCCCCTAGCAGCAGTTTGATGGCCAGGGCTTGTAAGTTGTCACTGCCACACGGTGGGGGTATTATGTGTCCCTGGAGGTGGTCTTTGGTGTAGATGATGCAGCCCACATCTCTTTTAGATTGTTGGTCCTGTCTGTAAAGGGTGTAGCTGGGCAGGGTGATGGCCATGTTGGGTATATTCGGGGATAGCCAGGTTTCCACGATGGATAGCACATCAGGGTTGTGCTGAGTGACCCAGGCCTTCAGGCAGTCTAGTTTGGGGAGCAGGCTGCAGATGTTTAGTGAGGCAAGCACAAGACCAGGGGTTTTCCACGAAGGAGCATTGTGGTTTGGAGTAGGACCAGAGTTGGGATGCACATTGCCAGACATTAGTAGTAGGAGTAGTATAAGTAGATGGAGGAGATGTTCCTGTATTATTTTTTTATAGATGAGCCACAGCGTGTTGCTGGTTGCTCTGACTTTTGTGTGATCTATGTGGATTATGAGACTATTGCGTAGTGGTACCACAGACAGATCATATGCTGCGAGCTCAATTCCAGAGTTAAGAAAAAGTCATATCCAGAGGAAATGGTGAACTGCTAAGGTCCAGTGTCACAGAGTGTGTTAAATGCCTGAGATGATGAACTGTGGCCTGGGCATTTGCAGTATGTGAAAAACTTGTCTGTATGTTTCCTTTGTTCTTCAAAAATGGTTGTTGCCTAGATAGCCCTTAGAGACAGTACATTTAAAGTTGATTTCAGTTGAAATTGCTGATACCTGGTAGTAAGTCAAAAGCGAGAAGGACTACAGTATATTGCGACTCAACCTTTTTAAATGATTTGATCCATCTTACAGGATTATATGACATATTTTGCAAGGCTGGTCAGGACATAGCATACAAGTATTTTTCAGGAACTAGGAGGTCATGTATTGATTATTGGTTCATCTCCCCCACTTTATAATACAGATCCCCCACTATCACACCAGTAGCAACTTCGAATCATGTTATACTTAAAGTTACTATTTCTAAGTACCCAGCTACCTCTAAAGGCCCTAGGTATTGAAAATTGAACTTATCTCTGTTGAATTACCTAAAGATGATGAAAGGTTTTAATTCCTTATTAGACGCTCAAAAATCTGTGTATTTTTATATGACACTACACAGCAGTGGTGGGAAGATATGAAATCCAGTATAACGCTTGGGTTAATATCCCAATACTGATACTGTAGTGCTGTATGAGGGGGATGTTGCACTCCTGAGGTGCCACCTTTCAAATGAGATGTTAAACCGAGGTCCCATCTGCCTGTTCTGGTGGTTGTTCAGGTGGACGTTATAGATCACATGGCACTCCTCAAAAAGAGTAGGGGAAGTTTTATTTAAATCATAAAGGCAAAATATATACAAAATAGTACTGCGTCATACAAACTCATAAGAAAAGGAAAAACAAAAACATAATCAAGTATTACACCATACAGAAAACCCCAAAACATAAGTAAGAAATACTATAAACAGACCCCTTCCCCTTCCCCCTCCACACTTAAAGAGTAGGGGAATTTTTATCATAACTTCAATAATCAAATAAATACAAAACTGTTTAAGTCACACAAAAATAATATACAGATCATAAGAGAAAGCAAACAAGTAGTACATTCATACATTTTCTAGTTGTCTTCCTAATAAATAGAAACCAAAATAAAATCACGAATAAGTGAAAAGACACCCCCCCCACACACACACACACACACACACACACAAACACACACTAAAAGAGTAGGGGAATTTAATTATCAAAACATCAACATTTAACAAATTGCAAAACAGTGTTAGTTCACACAAAAATAATACACAAAATATAAAAAATCAGAAGATATTCCAGTCCTTCAAATTTATATGGACCTTCAAATCAATGGCAAAAAAATCATCATTAATCATAAGACTAGAACCCCCGACCCCCTCCCACTAAAATGGTGGGACTTAACAATAATGATTCTTGAAAAAAAATAAATCCCTTAAGCAACCTCCAAAAATAAGGGAAGAAACTCAATCAGACCCCCAGCTACCCCCGCCTAGCAATATGATTCCAATATCTTTCCCAAATACCTCTCTTCAAAGTTACAAATTCGTGTTCTTGCAGTTTTACAATATTATTATAAATAAAAAAATACAATTCTAGTGCTATTATCTCATGTTGCTGAAAAATGAACCAAGAACAAACCTGCCAAATCCAGTATAATAAAAATGCAGATATCACATTTAAAGTACTGTCGCTATAACCAGCCCAATGAGTAGGAAAAATGCCATGATATAATTGTAAACCAGTCATAATACTGAAAGGGTGAACTTTCCAGTGATCCTTCCAGATCTCCCAAAACTCTTGAATAAAGTGACAGTCGAAATATACATGATCTAAGGATTCTACTTGTGTAATGCAAGTATGTCTCAAGCAATATCTGTCTGACAAGGCTTTATGCTTATGATTTCCCCTTGTGTTAATTTTACCGTGCACCCCCAACCAAACCAAATCCCATGTATGTGTTGGGGTCCTTTTTTCAGTAAGATGTGCACTTATCAGATTTCTCTCCTTCTCCTGTAAATTAGAAAAAGGTTGTTCATAAAAAAATTTTCTCCAAAATATCCAGATACAAGGATTTTCTAGATAGGTGAAGGACGTCTTGGAACGACACCTTCCAGTTTTTCAAAAAATCAAAAACAACAATCCACCCTATTGAGAGGGAATACTTCCTGTTGTTTTTATGCACAAAACTAGAAGCTTTCCATTCCTGCAAAATATCCTGCAAACCAGAGGCTTGGGGGTCTCCTGAACAATAGGTTTCAAATTAGTACAAATAAATAATGTGAAAAACCCAGCACTGAGTGCACCATTCCTACACCCCCATGTTTGACATCCAAATAAATATAACTTCTTTTAATAGGGTTTAATCTGCTCCCCCAGAAATCCTGAAAAGAAACAAGACATCGTAGCCATTTCAAAGTGTTTAGGTAGTGGAAAAATGTGACCAACATAAAGAAATAAAGGGAGTAGGAAGGAATTAATCATAAAAAGTCTTTCTTGCTTCCCCATCTTCCATTTAGCCCATCTACTAATCCTGTCTTTCCCCTTATTTAGACAAAGTTCCCAGCTGTATACTGTGGAATCCCCCCCCCCCCACAAAATAAATCCCTAAAATTTTACAAGGGGACTCAGAAACAGGGATCCCTCCTATACTAGCATCAGCCTCCATAGTAGTAGAGAGTCTTAAACAAATACTTTTATCTGCATTTATCCTTGCTCAAATAACACTTAACAAAGACTGCAACAAATCACACAGAAGATTTCCCTTACTAATATCTGAGGAGACAACACAGAGATCATCAGCATATCCAATGGTTTTCAGAACCCCAGAGCCTAAACACCCGATACCATATAACAAAGGTGATCTGTTCAGACTTCTAATAATGGGATCCAATGCTAGCACATACAAAATGGGACTGAGGGGACAACCCTGTCTTACACCTCAAATCCTGCACTGTACATGTCCTTCTGACCCAACCATTCACATTAGGCGTGACAAAGACCAAAGCATAGCAAATTTGCAACCAGTTAGCAAATACAGGTGGAATACCATGACCTGCTAAGGAATGCCATAAAAAATTCTGTGACAGATGATCAAAAGCCTTCACCTGATCAAAGCTTAAAATATACATCACAGTGCCACCCACAAAAAGCTCTCTAAGCAATATGAGGGTATCCTGTATGGATCTCCCTGGGAAGGAACAAAATTATGAGGGATGGAGCAGACTATCCATCACCTGCAGAAGCCTGTTACACAGTAATTTAGCAAGTATTTCAAAATCAACATTCAACAAGGTAATAGGTCTCCAGTTACTAATGGAGGTCTTGTTGCCCTTTTTAAATAAAAAGATCATTAAGCCATTGTACATAGACTCAGAAATTCTGTCCTCACTTAAAATAGCTTTATAAACCCATAGAAGTTCCATTGAAATTGAGTCCCATAGTACTTTATAAACTTCACCTGGTAGTCCATCAGAACCAGGGGCCATATAATCCTTTAAACCCTTTATCACAACCCCTAGCTCAGTTTTAGAAAAATCCTCAAGCAGTCCTTTTGTTCTATCTTGGTCTAGCTGAGGAAGATCCACAGCTCCAATTAGAAGCGTCATTTTGTCTGTGTCACAAATTGAGCTGAAATAAAGTCTTCTAAGACACCTAGGATTTTAAAATTGTCAGTTACAATATGACCAGAATTATCCCAAAGTCCCGCCATTTGTCATGCAAGAGTTCTACACTTACAGTCTTTGTACAGATTGATCTGTTCCTTCTTGCCCTGAGTCCCAAAATGCTGTTTCATCTCTAAAGATTTTTGTCTATTTTACTGAAATTTAGTTACATTTTGTTTTAATGTGGCAATCTCATCAGCATGAGACCCCAATCCGGCACGTACCAGAGAAAGTAATTTATGCAATTTATTCCTCATCCGGAAATATTCTTGATTTTTATGATTTGCCAAAAATTTGGAGTGCTGTTTAAATAAGCATTTGTCAATGTCGAATGTTTGCTTGCTGGTATTAGCATTGGAAAAGCAGGAGTTAGACAAATGCAGAATAGGAGTGGCAGTGAATTATTGAACTTCACGTGAACCCCACCTTCATCCTGTACAGATGGACAGGATGTGGGGTAAGTGTTTGGGTCGTCGCCCATGACGGTCAAGCCATGTCACTTCACCCTATTCTGCAGACATTGACACATGTTGAGCAGTGCTTTAGGGTGTTTGGCTTTACAGTCACCCCATTCCATAAGGACATACGGTGAAATGGGTGCAGCATAGGAGAGTGGGGTAAAGTCTTGGGCCGTAGAGTGCAAGGTACACCTCAATGGCTGTCAGTGGCTGGGGAGTGGGGGTGGAATTGCATGAACAGTACAGTCGGCAATCCAAGGGCACACCCAGATGCCTGTCTGTCTGTACAGGATAGGACGTTATGGTTAGAAACCATAATGCCTCAGGCGTTTGTTGGTATTTACAGTACAAATATTCAACATGGCCTTTTTGTGACCCCACAACAGGAAAGCATTTGGGACCTCTTCTCATGAAGAGTGGCAGTGTGAGTTTGTCAACGTGTCCCGAAAACTGACTTACAACAGCGACAGTGCCATTCTGCGCCACATGTACGAAAACACAGATCGGGCAGGATGTGAAGAATGACAGCTGTACCATCCATAGGGAGGTATGAAGAGATGGCAATGTTGAAAATCTGTAGTGGGAATATTACAAATGCTTGCAGTTCCGAGAATACGTGGAGACTGTGCAACGCATGCACATAACACAGTCACTTTATGGAGTTTTGTCACCAGATTTTCAACACAGGCATTTTACAACCTGTGCTCATGAACTGTGCCACTGTGATTTTCTTAATGTGTCCCAAACACTGATGTCCCACAGCAACCACGGTATTCTGCACTGGAACTGCAAAAACACATTTTGACCAGGATGTGAAAAATGACAGCTGTACTGTTCATAAGGAGGTGTGGAGAAATGGCAATGTTGAAAATCTGGACTTAAAATATTGCAAATGTGCAAAGTTATAAGCGTGCGTGGAAACTGCGCAGTGCACGTTCATAACACAGTCATTTGATGGGCTTTCATCACCAGGTTTTCAACATAGGCATTTTAGGACCTCTGCTAATGAACAGTGTCACTGTGATTGTTGTTATGTGTCCCGAACAGTGATTTCCCACAGTGACTGCGCTATTCTGCGCCAGAAGTGTGAAAACACATTTTGGCCAGGATGTGAAAAATGACAGCTGTACAGTTCATAAGGAGGTGAGGAAAAATGGCAATGTTGAAAATATGGAGTGAAAATATTGCAAATGTGCGACGTTACGAGCGTGCGTGAAAACTGCGCAACACACGCTCGTAACACAGTCATTTTATGGACTTTTCTCACTAAATTTTCAACATAGGCATTTTAGGACCTCTGCTAATGAACAGTGTCACTGTGATTTTCGTACTGTGTCCTAAACATGGATTTCCCACAGTGACCATGCTATTCTGCGCCGGAACCGCGAAAACACATTTTGGCCAGGTTGTGAAAAATGACAGCTGTACTGTTCATAAGGAGATGCATTAAAATACCAATGTTGAAAATCTGGAGTGAAAATATTGCAAATTCGCGAAGATACGAGCGTCCGTAGCAACTGCGCAATGCACGCTCATAAAACAGCAATTTTTTTGATTTTTCCCACCAACTTTGCAACACAGACTTTTTGAGAGCCCACCTCATGAACCCTGGCACTGTCATTTCATTAATCAGTCCCGAAAGGTGATTCTGCACAGTCACTGCAAAATCACCTTTCGGGCCTGATTAACGCCATGACAGTGAAAGAATTCATGAGGAGGGGTCCCAAAAACCCCATGTTGAAAATTTGGTGCCAAAATTCCAAAAAATGCCCGAAATATGCATCAAAGTTGAAAAAACCCTATTTATTACATTATATAGCTTACCGACATTTCCTCAGTTCGCGGTCAGCTTTGAAGAGTGCTGAGCGTGTTCCTGGTCCACCAAAGATCATCACGCTGAGCTCCGGAGGTAAGTATGGGGTGAGGGGGGTGTGGGGAGGCAGGGTGCGCAGTGGGTGGGTGCGGGTTGTTGGGGGGAGCCAGGGACACCACCAAGGGACCGTTTCCTTCTTTACAGGACAGGAAAAAAAAAAACACATCTCGGAACTGTTTTGCTTTACAGGGACATTTCAGTGGACATTTAGCATGCTGGGGTGGCTCCCAGCGTTGACAACGTTTACTACGATGGAGGCCACTGTTGACGGAGTGCATATAGGGGCTGCAATAGCCGAGGATTGGGCACCCCTTAGCACAAACATAGCTTTGAGGGAATATGCCAAAGGGAGTGGCTCCCCGCTGCATTAATGGCTGGGCAGGATATGCCAACGGGGAGTGGGGCCCCATCAGCAGAAACACAGAACTGTTTGTGAGGCACATGCTGCCGAGGAGTTGGGCACCCCTCGGCATGGGGGCTGCATAATACTGTTTGTGAACGTGGCAGCAAGCTGCCTGCCATGTTCACAAACAGTATTAGGCTAGCTAACATTCCACCCTGCAATGACGGGTCGCTCCCTCATTTCAGCAGGATGACTAACGCTGCAATGACGAGGCAGCCCCTGATTGCTGCGGTGAAAACATTACAACTTGATGCACTTTTGGAAGACCAGTGTCATAGGCACACTGTGCCTCCATTGGTCCACCAGTGCCAAGCCCCCAAATGCAGTGCCTTCCTTGGCTGTAACAGTGCCGCACCTCCACAACCCGCTTCTCTCCTAAGCTGTCACATAATGTTTCTTGTGCATGCACTCAAGCAAACATAAAAAAATCAATGAGACAAGATTTAGTATTGTCCCACGAACTTATGGGGGAATCATATAAAAAGAACACAGATAATTTGTTGTCCAAAATGTCTCTGGCGGCGTGTAAAGTGTCAGGATCATGTAATAAACTGGAGTTAAGTCTCCATACCTCTTTACAGTGTAGTATGATGTGTTGACACCTTGATACCAACTAGACAGTGATCTGATGTTTCTATAGGGATAACCCGTGATATAACATTAAGCAGTGAAGATGAAATAAACCAAAAATAAATTCTAGAAGAAACTGAGCCTCTAAAAAAAGTGGGCCTTGGGTTATCAACAAACGCATCCATCAAGGCAGTTTGGTGCAGGACTGATTTTAATTCATTGCTATCACAATAAATTTTACACTGTGCTGTGCCCTGTCGTAAGGCTGTAATGAAGTCTCCCCCCCAGAACACTAAATGACTGGTACATAAATATGGATGCACTTTTTGGAATGGAGCAATTCGGAGAGCCTTTTGCTGTGGGGTATAAATATTGATTAGTCTACAAAAAACATTTTGTATCACAGTATCCAGCATCACAGCCCTTCCCGGTTCTATGTTTACTAGCTTTTGAATAGTAATATCCAGTTTGGTGAAACAGAAACCCAGCCCTGAGCATTGTTCTGGCCCCATAGACCACAAAGATCTCCCCACAAACCAGTCCTGCATAGCCAATTGTACCTCCTGTTCCGTGTATAACCTGGTATCCTGTAAAAAGAAAACATCATAAGATAAAGACTGCAGTGCAGCATACGTAGCTTTTCTCTTAAACTCTGATCTTATGCTATTGAAATTTAAACTAGCTACAGTAAATGGAAGATGGGTGTCGTCAGTCCGAGTCCAATTGAATCAGGAAACCTTTTTCTTGTTTGCCCTGGTAATCCTTTTAGTAACTGTAGACAAAGGTCTTGTCTGATCTGGAACCCGTTTCTCTAAAGGGGAATCGCTGTGTGTTGAAGGAAGGGAAGCGTCTGAATCCGTCTCATCCATCATGTCCCCCCAACTCTGTAAAGGTTCACATGGACTGGATGTAACCACCACAGGCTAAGTTTGGGATTTGGCAGTCCTTTTAGGCAATATTCTCTTTTTTGGTATCGGTTGAAAATCAAGGAGTCCTCCTGAGGAAATTGCTGATTCCGAGGCTAGCACTACATCAGTTGGCTCGTTGGGGGGGAGGGCATATCACTGGCTTTCGGGGTGGGGTGCTGATACACCAGCCTCTCCTGCATCATGAGCAGATGGAGGTCTGAGGAGCTTTCCTGACCATTGAAGGTGGTGGGGGAGGCAGTTGTGATCTTCCAGTCAAGAAAGTACTCGACTGAGTAGTACCATGAAATTCTGTATTCTGAGATCTAGTAGATTTATTCACATAAAAGTCATGCTCTGTGTAATCCGAGTTATTGTGGGCCACCCAAGGACAAGATGAAAAGACATAGTCCTCTGACCCACAGAAGTTACATGAGGGTGGGACAATGCAAGTAGTGGCCAAATGGCCCAGGGCCCCGCACAAAGAGCACTTGAGTTGGTCACAGTCAGCGTTTAGGTGCCTAGTAGAGCCACACCTATAGCAGGAGTGAGGCTGACCAGGGTGGAAAAGGATCCCTGTCTTTCCCCAAGTAGAAGCAATTTGGCAAATGCTGTATACCGTCCTCAGTGAGCTTAAGTTGTATAGAGAACTTCCAACCCCCAGTCCAGAACCCATTATCATCAGTGATGGCATCCGGTAAACCATTCACGGTACACGGTTTTTCCAGCCAGTATAGGATGTCAAGAACATTGACATCCTCATTCCTGAACAAAACAGTTATTACTTTGGCAGTAGGTCTGGTAATGGGGAATTGCAACAAATGGTTTCCACAGTTGGGTATTTTTAACCCCATAATATGCTGACCAGAATATGTCTAATAACCCAGCTGTCTGGAAGCTAATGTCGAAGCTGTGGTCTCAGGATGCATGAATAAAAGCATAGACTTCTGCTGGCATAAAATGCAGTGAGTCAATAATCAGGTGTTTACCCACATAGTTACGGTCTGGAGGAAGATCTAGTCCACCCTTGTAATAAAGGCGGACAATAAACCATCTCTGAGCTGCCTGTTCAGATATCTCAAACAAACTTGCATAGCTAATTGGCCTGCTGCCTGCCCTGGGTCTTCCCATTTCCCTAAAATGTGTTTGGGGATGTTCAGAGTTAAGCATTAAAATCTGTACCTGAGGCTGAATGAGAACCATGTGGTCCGGAGCCTTGTCGTGCTTCCTCCAGTTCCTGCTGTTCTGTGGGCCCTTGCTCCATTGACACTGACTGTGGAGGCACCTCTGAGTCAGCGTCTGACGCAGGAGCATCAAAGGAAAGAACCGCGCCCTGTGATTCATTTGTCAAGTTTCCGGCCGCCATTTGCTGACCATCCTTCGCTAGGTTTTTAGATTTTGATACCATAGTAGGAGATAGGGTCTCGCTTGCAGTCGAAGATGTTCCAGGTAGTGGAATCTCAGGGTCTGGGATCCAAATACCACCCCACAAAAGCCATCCAGCTTTTTGTAAAGCTAGTTCAGGTTGCCAAATCGATTCTTGAGTCGTAAACGGTAAAAGAACCGATTCAGAAGAACATGGGGGGAAACAGTGGACACCAAGGCATTTTGTTCCAATAATACAGTACCATCATGAAAAAGTCCCCTTTTCCTGGTTGACTTTGTGGGACTCTACCCTAAACATTTTCTTTTCTTTTCTTCATCAGCCTTGCTGTCCTGCAAGTCCAAGTCTATATCAGCCTCCGTTATCATATTCAATAAATGAGATTTTTCTTGACCCATGTCTTGCTGAAGCCTCTCTTCTGCATCCGTACACACCACATTTTCCTCCTGCTCCATATTCTGTACTGCATCTACATCCAGCTCAATAGCACGGCCCACAGCCATCTGAGAAACACTTCCTTCCCCTTCGACATCCTCTTGCTGACTGAAAGAGTCCATACCTGTGATGAACAAGGGATCCCCCTATAGCAGAGTAGGGGAATTTTATTGAAAATTGGATTTCATTACAATACAAATACATTGTATGTACATTCTAAACAAAATTATTGACCAATTGCAACAAACAGAAAAAAAAAGATTCAGTAGAAAAGAAAACATTATACATATTGCTTTGCATTTGTCAATGTCCTGCATACTATAATCTACCAATATTCTGCAAATTAATATCTTAATCACTGATTCCCCATTCATTGCAATTGACCCAAAAAAGCCTAACTCTTTCAGGGGTATATCTCATCATATCCAATTTCATGGTTTTATTCAGTGATCTCCTAATATTCTGAAAAAGTTCCAGATGAGATACTTCTCTCTGTTGCAGAACCCACATGCACCTAGCCTGCCAAATAAAATATTTTATTGTTGCAAATACTATGTACATAGTGTCTTTGTGGTATTTCCCAAATAGCCCTCCTACAGGACCATACATTACAGTCATATAATTCAAATTTCCGAACAAAGGCTCCTTCCATGTTCTAGCCAAATATGTCCAAAATGGTTTTATATATGAACATTCTAAAAACAAGTGTTGTTGGGTTTCCACAATTTGCCCACATGCCACTCTGGGGCAATATCTCTCTTCAAGCTGTTTATGCTTGTCATTACCCCTTTCTCCTAATCTCCCAAAATTGCCTAACCAAACACAATTCCACATGAAATGGGGAAGTCTAGGGTTCACCACTTGTTGGAGTACTGTTTTTTTCTGTGTGTCAGGGCACTCCGAGAACATTATTTCAGCCCTACATTTTGCATCTATAATCAAACCATAAATAGTTTTACTATCTAATGTTACTATCTGTTCTATACTAATGTTCCATTTCACCAGCATTTTTATACATTCCACTCCATATTGAGGAGTGTATGCCAATCTGTTCAACCCTCTGGGGTTCTTATTCCCCCATACCCTTTTGCATGACTCTAGCCATGCATTTAACATTAACTTCCATGGTGGATCCCCAGGTCTCATGGCTGGGCTAATATTACCAGATAGAAAAGTACTGAAAAAGAATGCGATCGAGTTGACCATTGCCACCCCACCTTCACAAACAGGACGATATATATATTCCCTCTTAACAGGATTCAATCTATATCCCCAGAATGCCTGAAAAAAGATGCTGTAAATGACTGTAAACATACTTATTGGAGGAGGGTATATATAACTTGAGTAGAGAAATATGGGGACCAGTAGTGTTTTAATTAAAACCACTCTTTTTTCTGACAGTTGTTGTCTCTTCTAGCTATTGACTAATCCTGTTGCCTTCTCCACTTTCCCCTTCCAGTTTAACATAGCCATGTCCCCTGGACCAATCTCTATACCTAATATAGAGATGGGCTGATCAGTCACTTTAATATCACCTATATGCCCTAACTGTGGTACCTGGGTATCACCTATTGTAACCCCCTTGCTCTTTCCCACATTAATTTTAGAACCTGAAACTTTGGAATACTGCTGAAATATATTACTTAGAGCCTCTGCAGAACTAGAAGAAAATATTGCTATAACTAAATCATCTGCATATGCCAGCACCTTGACTGGGGGACAATCTGGGTTAGTTACTACTCCTGTGATCCTTTGTTCTTTCAACAACATTCTAATAAAAATATCAATAACAAAGGTGTAAAGTAGGGGGCTCAAAGGGCAACCCTGTCTAACGCCTCTTTCAACCTTTATCCTCTTCCCCTCCCAACCATTTACACTAGGAATGATCATGGCCCCTTTATACATTTGTTTTATCCAGTTTACAAAATCCTCTGGAATCCCAAATGCCAAATTTTAAACAAGAATTTATGAGAAATCCTGTCAAAAGCTTTCTTTTGGTCGATACTTAAGATGAAGCCCTGTGCTTGCCCTGCCTGCCCTCTAAAGAGTAATTTCCTCAGAACCATAAGATTGTCCTGTTGTTTCCTGCCTGGTATTGAACAAGACTGAAAAGGACCAATTAGTTTTGGAGCTACTTTCAATAATCTGGTGTGCAGGATTTTACTTAAGATTTTTAAATCTGTATTTAACAGACTTAATGGATGCCAGTTACCTATTATCTGTCTCAGACCTTTCTTGTGGAGCAGTACAAGAGCTGCTTCCTGCATAGAAGGGGCATAATTTGATGATGTTAAAACATAATTAAACAGAATCACCAAAGCAGGGGCTAATTCTATACTAAAGGTTTTAGAAAACCCTGACCCTAATCCATCCATGCCTGGAACAGAATGTGGAGCTAGCTGTGAAATAGCTGCTGTCACTTCCTCTACAGATACATCTTTAATCAAATCTTGGACATTTATTTCAGGTACATGTGTTAACCCCAATGATTTTAGAGAGGGATCATGATCCAGAGTGATTGTACTAAATAGACCTGCCACATATTCTTCTACCACATTCAAAATCTCCTATGGAGAATTTACTAACTGTCCTGTTGGTGTGCTTAGTTCTGCAATAAATCTGTTTTCAACCCTCTTATTACATTCTTTGAATGGGTCTAATGATGTTTGCCTTACCTGAGTCCCAAATCTCAATTCCTGGTTTAGGGACTTGGCCCTATTATATTGGATGTCAGACATTTTTCCCTTAGTGTTTTTAATGATTGCACTATAATCATGTTTAGACAATTCAGTCTGGGAAATAAGATGCTGTAAATACTATCTTAATTGCAGGTATTGCATATATTCCTTATTGGCTATATATGTAGCTCTATTTTGAAAAACTTTCTGCCAGTTCTTTTCAGAGTCCTCCCACCATTCTGTAATGTTCTCATACATGTCCGCTACTGAGAGCCTGGCTAACCAGTCCTGATTCCACATCCTTTTCATTTTTGGATCCTTTAAAGTGTTTCATTTAAACTACATTTATTTTTCATACATCGGCAGATTCCCTCGCATGACACCTGAATCTGAACTGCCATATGATCTGAAATCTCCTGACCAGATTACAAGTCTGGATGTTTGTAGAAAAGGCAGAATCTCTTCAAACAAGGCCACTCTCTGTGCTTTAGTTTGGGGAGCATATGCTGTTATTATACAAAACCTTTCTGACATGTAGGAGATATTTAACATCAAAGCCCTTCCTGGATGTATGTCAACTAATCTGGATACTTTTAAGAGGGGGTTAGCTAGCAAAATGCCTACCCCATCACAGGGTTTGGTCCCTGAGGACCAAAAGGAGGCCCCTGCCAACCAGGCTCTGGATGCAGATTGTAATTCAGCATGGGTTTTAAGATGAATGTCCTGAATACAAATGATGTCACTGTGTAAATTGTCCAGAGTAAGCAGGGCCCCAGCCCTCTTTCTATCATTTTTAATGCTATTGATGTTTAGAGTAATGATTTTTAATGACCCCATAATATAAAAAAAGGCAAAATGTCAGTATACTTGCTTCATGGCATTTTGGATGACCTTCACTGTTTTCTTCATTTTGCTATTGAATTTCCCCCTCCTGCTTCAGAATCTGTAATGGATGTCACTGAAGAACTGTCTGTCCCTTCCCCTTCAGACTCACCATTGGTTCCCTCTGAAATTAATAAAGCATATTTGTTTACAGTCTGTACTGAGGCAGTTTCCTTCAAATTAACTTTCCTGTTCACCTGTGACACAGCTTTCCCTTGTCTATTTTTTATGAGATACCATTCTAAAAGGTGGATCCTTCTCTCCTGGGGGTGGGGAGGCATATCCGGCTCTGTTTCACCTGTCTCCCCATTCATACCCTGGGCTTCTTCACCTGTCTCCATTCCCATTAATTCCTCTGTGGCCTGTATTCCCTCCAAATACTGCTCTGGAGGGTCCCTTGGTGCAGGAGGGTCTGTAGGAAAATTCTGTTCTAGGGAGCATGAATGCCCTGGTAATGTAGCCACTACAATGCTTGCAGAGGCTGCCTTTTTGCTGGGCCATGTTGATTAGTCCCTCATGTGAAGGACAATCCTCCCAGGGACACCTACCATATGCATGACAAGTCCTCTTGCAAAGGTTGCAATGGAACAAGTTTAAGCAATTAGCAGAACTGTGTCCAAACTCTAGACAGTGGTTACAGCTCATGGAGTCACAGACAGAACTTAAATGGGCCCTTGACCCACACTTGAAACATAACCTGGGTTGGCTGCTATAGAATATTGATCCCCTGTCTTTCCTTAAAAAAAAGGAACTGGTGAGATGAGCAGGGCCTGCGTTTGTGGAAATTAGCTTAACTCTCACCCTCCAACTCCGTCCCATATTTACTCACATTCCAAATTTGGGGTAGGTTTACTTAAGATTTCACACCTTTGTTTCATCCAAAAGAGGATGTCTTCAATGTTTACGCCTTCATTCCTAAAAAAACTGTAATTAATTTGACTAGGGGTTTCATTAAAGGGACCACCAAAAAAGGAATCCATAAAGGAGTATTTTTAACACCTGGTACTGGGCCCGGAAGCAGTCTAGACTTGACCCATTTTTAAAGCTAATGTCATAGTTACTGTTTCCCAACCCTGTTAGGGCAAAAATCTCAGATGAAAAAAATGTCATAGAATTCTTTAAAAGTTGCTTTGCTATATGTACCCTATCAGGTGGGTTCTCTAAGCCTCCCTTGTACATTAACCTAACAGCATTCTATCTGGGAGCAGGCTCCCCTTTGTTTAAAAACAAATCAGATAGTTTAAATATAGGATCCAATGTTGGCCTATCTTCAGACCCATGTATGACCTCCTCACTGGGTCCCATCCGTAATGGAATATCTGCCTCATTCAAACTCACACCTTCAGAAATATCTCTGTTTGCCATAGATTCCCCTTCATTTATATTTCCCCCAAAACATGCATCAATATTACTGGTACCAGTTACAATAGAAAAAGGGGTTTGTTGGAGCTCATGTCTTATTCATTTATGGTGGCTACTTTTGCAGGTATATGCTCTACCATCTTCTGATATGAAGGCTCCTCAGAATCAGGAACCTAGGCTCCCTTCTGTCCTTGTTTCCAACCAGCATTCTCTAATACTTGCGCCATTGAACGCTGTACTGAACCTTCATCGCAAAAGTCAGGAACTCTGGAGCCCCAGTCTCTCTCTCTCTCTCTCTCTCTCTCTCCTTCTGCCTGTCCCAGAAGGAGTAAGTTTTCTCCATTGTTTCAGTTTGTAGTGAGTCCTGTGAACACAACTGTTTCCCAACTCCAAGGCTCATTTTGATGTTTTTAGCGAGACAAACACTTTCTGTTTTCCTTTTCCTTGACTCTCGGCGCAGGTTCTCATCATTTAAACTCTTAGCCATTTGTTTAGCACTGCTTTGAAATGCCTTGTTTTTGACAGAAGCAGCAGCTCTGTCATTTTGGCCTGACTATGAGTCAGAAGCTGGATGACTCATTTCTGTGTTATTCACTACAAAAAATGTATCAGGTACTTGTGCCAGAGTTTCAAGCTCTTTCTCAAGCTCTGCAGCTCTTTGTATGATCTTTTCTTTTTCTAACTGAAGCATTTTAACTTCTTCTTTTAATTCAATATCCAGTGCCTGCACATTCTCTGTTTGGCCATCTTTATTTTGCATCAGCTCTCCATTGCTTTTCTCCAGTATTTCCCCCACACAGGTAGGATTGGGTGCACTATCCTCCTCACTGAATTCTATAGTCAGGTCTTCCAAATCCATAACTGTTTCTGCAGAGTTTCTGTCTTTTTCAGCCTCTGTAGAAAGAGAGATGGGAGGAGGCCGTCTCCCCTGCCACATCAGCACTTCCTCCTCTTCCTGTATCCAGCTCCGAAATGAGTCCCTCCATCCCACCTACAGGAAGTGACAGCACCCCTGCAGGCAGAGTAGGGGAATTTTTCCAGTGTCCTGGCTAAATTTCCCCCAGTCACTAAAAAATACTACGAACAACTTAATCTGGTTCAATTTCAGTTGGTTACCATCTGTATTGCCCCTCCTCCTGGTCACTCCTGAAAAAGGGACTTCTAGTCTCAGTGGGCCTACTGGGTCAACAAACTTCAATAAATAAGTAAGTAAAGGAATATTATCAGCATATTGGTAGACTGCTGGGTACATCCAAAAGACACTCCTATTCAAAACTTAGATCTAAACTAATGTTAGCATATTCTAGGTTAAATAAAGGTGAGCCTGTGGATCCATCTGAAATTGCTACTATCAAACAGCAACTTCTTCAGGCTCAATACGATAGTCGTAAATCTTTAGAAATAGAACAGAGATTTGGGATGCAAGGTAGACAGGATACCATAAATCCTTTTGAAAGCTGTGCTGCATGGCAGAGAAAAACAGAAATAAAACAACTAATAACTTCATCTGGGGAAGTGGTGACATCACAAAAAGGTATTTTTCATGAAATAGATAAATATATTCAGAACATGTTTAAAGATGACCCTTTGCCGACAGTGGAATGAACTGACACATGATTGAATTCCTGTACTCTGCCTAAAATTCCAGATTGGTTTTTCCTTGCATTGTTAAGGCCCATAACCCTTTTGGAATTAGATACTGTGATAAGAAATTTGAGGCATGGAAAAGCTCCAGGTAATGATGGATTTCCAAGCGAAATCTACTCCACAATCTATAAAAAGTTGGGGCAAGAAGTTTTACAGATGTATACCGGTAGTTTAGAACAAGAACTCCTACCTGATAATTTAAATCAAGGGTTACTGATTTTATTACATAACTCACGTGACAAGGAAGATCTTGGAAATTGGAGGCCAACTACTCTCCTAAATAAAGATAGTAAAATACTAACAAAGATTTTATGTAATAGGATTTCCATATTTTTAGATAAAATCTCCCATTATTCTTAATTTTGCTCTGTCCTAGGTAGGACTATAACTGATGCCCTTATATTATTGCATGGAATCAAGGAACACAGTAGAACAGGAGAGCTTATTGGATTTGTCCTCAATTTAGACCAGATGAAAGCCTTTGATAGGGTTTCACACCGTTATCTTTGTAAATGCCTCAAACATTTTGGGTTCCCAGACCCTTTTATACAATGGATACAGGTATACTATAACAACGCAGAAACTACCCGATATGTTAATGGGTGGCTGGGTAAATCTAGAATATTTACCAAAGGGGTTCGACAGAGTTGTTCCCTTAGCCCTGTTTTTTACATTTTGACATTAGGACCATTGTTAGTCCAACTTAATCAGTCTGACACAATTAGAGGCCTATCTATCAATAGTGAGATCCCTGAACTGAAAACTATTGCATATGCTGATGAGTTGTGTCTTCTAGTGGCAGATCTTCCCTCCAGTGAGTCTATGGAAGTGGTGACTGTAGCATCCACGGATGCTACAGGAGCTCGTATTAATCTGCAGAAAAGCAAGTGCCTCTTTCTTTGTGGACAGTATTGTCCATACAATACTGTCATGGGTATACCAATAGTGCACAAAGGTTGTAAGATACTTGGTATATACTTTGGCATGGACGAAGTCAATGTTTTAAATTGGGAAGTTCTCCTTAAAGAAGCAAGAGCTAGGATTTGTGTGTGGAATAAGTGGAAAATGTCCAACAGAAAGAGAATATTTATGGTTAGAACATTCTTGCTAGGTTTTTCTTAACAACTAGCTGCTATTTACCCAGTCTCCAAACACCTTGAGATGGCATTGTTGAGTATTTATTTTTTACAGACTATTTGGGGCAGCCACCTTAACCCCATAAAAAGAGGTATTTTGTATTTATGAACTGAACAAGGTGGCTTAAATATGGTTAATCCCATTTCCTTTTTCTTTTGTATTTTTCTCTATGTCAGTATATATCCTTTAATGCTAAATACATGAAATCTTTGGACACCCTGGGTAGAGAATATTATTTCTCCTTGGCTGACAGATTGGGGTATGGGATATTGCAATCCCCAAACAAAAATATGTTTTAGGGCTTCCCGTTTATTATTTTACCGGTTTGGGGAAATTAAAATTGTGGAAAATAACAAAGCACATGGTGGTTCAGAAAAAAAGAAAGGAACTTCATCAACATATTCAACAATGTTATTTTCAGGTTTCTCCTGATTTTTCCACTAGACCATTGACAGACATTTGTCAAGAACAGGCTATGTTAACTCAACCCCAGATACCACCCTATATGTGGGATGTTATTTGGCTGGGAGTTCATGGTAAATTGAATGTCAAAGAAAATTGAAAGCACAAATTTATGGCAGAGAGGGTATGCCCCCGAACAAATCTTTACAATTCCCCGATAGAAAGAGTGGAACACTTGTTTTTTCTTTGTCCCTTTATAAACCAGTTTTGGTCACTTCTGGCTACTTAGTGGGATTCCTCACCATTTATTGGGCTTACTATGGATATATTACTGATAGGTATATTACCTAAAACATGGGAAGTTTGATTCCAGGGTTATGCATACCACATTAGGATGTTTAAAATATCATATTTGGCAAGTTTGGTGTAGATGGTCCTTACAACAATTCTTTATAACCCCAGAACAATTATTCTGGACTATCGTATTAGGCCCTGGACACACTGGGGAACTTAAAACAGTTTAAGTGCCTTAAAACAGTTTAAATCCCCCTAGCAGTGTTTGCAGACAGACTACAAGCCCCTTAAAACATTTTAACAAAAGTGTTTTTAAACCCTGCTAAATACCTAGTCTTAAAACCATTTTTAAAACCATTTTGGAGCTAGCATGGTGTCACTTATAGGTCTGTCCAGGAGTAAAAGTGTTTTAAGCTACAATGGTTTAACTAAAACAATTCCAGCTGCAGTGTGTCCAGGCAAGCTCAGTTCTGTGTGTTGGACTTAACACAAAATAGTTACAAGGAGAACAGGTTTAACACTAGCAGTGTGGCCACACTAAACCATTTTCAAAAATGGTTACTGAGTAGTGTGACTGCACTGAAATGGTTTAGCTAAACTGGTTTTAAAAACAGTTTTCAAAAACAGTAATGTAGTGTGTCCAGGGCCTTAGAGATTACATTCTGCTTATCCGACACAGAGATATGTCACAATGATCTAGGGAGAGGTACCAAACAAAATGGAAGCTCCTTCATTGGTTCAATATCAGGTGACTATAGTTTCATGAGCTACCTATATATTAAGTCCCCTATAGGACCACATAGTATTTTGGAGAACAAGAGTTATACCACTCCCGTGGTTGTATTACCAATATACTAACGTCTGTAAGGTTGTAATACTTATTTGTTTTTCTTTTTTATGAATCATGGAACAGAACTTGTGTGACTTCATACATTTTGTTTCATTTTTCTGTTCTTTTTCTTTTCCACACAATCTGTAAACTTCATTCCAGTTTATTTTTTTGTACTATTTTTTGTTATTACTTCTTTCTTTCTTTATGTCTTATTTTCTGTGAATTACCTTGGTATGTTAGTATTTCGTTTGCAGTTCTGACTACAACATTTCTCTGTTTTTCTAGTGGAGGGATATATTTTACTTCTATACTTTCAATTTTGTTGGGTTTGACTATTCCTTTGGCAGTATTCTAAAGGGGGATAAGATTGGTAATGCTTTGATTTCATATGCTTTTTGTTTTGTTAATTTTTTTTGTGTGACTTGACACTGTTTATAAACGTTTGTTTTTGTGCATTTCTACTACAGATTTCCCCTTCTCTTATATGGGGGTGGGGGTATTGGATATTTCATTATTTTTCTTATCATGATAATTATTTATTTGGAATGTATTCTAACAGGAGTATGATTCAAATACTTATTTGTTATCTTATTTCTGAATTCTGAAAGGGGACAAGTATAACTTTTTTTTTTTTGTCATTTAGTTCTTTTTATACACATTTTGTGAACTTTGCTTTCATTTAAATTGTATGATTGTAATACTTTTTTGGTTTTCTTCCTTTATTTCTGTATTATTTGATGTGAATTACCACTGCTTGTTATCATTTGTTTTGCAGTTATGAATAAAATATTCCCCTACTCTTTTCTGGGGGGGTATTAGGTATTTTCATTATCATGGTAATTATTTATTTGGAATATAATCTGATATGAGTCTGATTCAAATACTTATTTATTATTTTCATTTCTGAAATTCTGAAAGGGAACAAGTATGACTTATTATTTTTTTGTCATTTAGTTCTTTTTCTTTTCTACACAGTTTGTGAACTTTGTTTCAGCTTGAATAGTATGATTGTTATATTTTTTTGATTGTCTTCCTTTATTTCTGTATTTTTTGATTTGACTTAATAATGCTTGTTATCATTTGTTTTGAAGTTATGAAAAAAAATTCCCCTACTCTCCAGTGGTGGGAACCACTGGTCCTTTTTGATGGAGGAGCCAGAAGAGATCAGACACCACCCTGGATGGCAGGAATGCACCTGCCTCTGAGTGGCCTGCAAAACATCCCACAGATTTTGACAATAACTACTTCACTGAAGCAACAAGATGATACAAGCACAAAACAGGTAGAAACCCCCATGAACACTAATACCACCATGGACAGTGATGGAGAGGAGGTCATCTTATCAGAAAAAAACATGAAAAGAAAAAGAAGCTTTACTGGCTAAAATCTCTTCTATTGAAATGGCATATCAGAAAGAAAAGGAATGCATCACAGAAGAAAAGAAATGGAAAAGAATTGCTAACAGCTCACCTGAAAACAGAATGGGGAAATCTACCAAGTTGTTTGTATTTGGTGCCCAAGGAAACTCAGATGCAGCTCCAGCTGCTGCTGTACATCCTGGTACAGAACAGAATAGCAGCACAGCCACTGAACGGAGTGCAGACTTAGCTCTGCAGCAGGCTGGCTGGCAAAAGACAAGTGCAGGATGGATTCCAGATCCTGCTATTCCCATACCTAGATCGACAAAACCGCAAAGGACACGGCTACAGATCAAAATACAGCAGGTACAAGTGAACAAATTCCCAACTCCACTGAACAGGGAAACAGGACAGAGGCCGCCACTGAACAGCATAAAAATATGGACAATCAGGCATCCTCAGGTATCTCTAGTTTACCCCTTGAGAATACTAATGAAGAATTTTTTGAAGCTTTAACGGAGGTGGCACCACCATCACAATCTGCACCTGATAATGACAATGCACAACCTAAAGTTGGGGAAGAACAACCGCCCCCCACAGTTACTTATGCCAGCCTTTTGAAAAAAAAACACATTAGAACAAGCTTAAAGGATGCATACAGTTCACCTTTAATATATCAGAGGGCTGAACCACCCAACCACTTCTATGTAGGGAAGCAGCTCTTGAAACAAGACATGGGCTTTACTCCAGCAGAAGTATATGCCCTAATTCATGCCCCAGGGGAGGCAACTTTTGATATAAGTTTTCATTCTGTGTCTCTGTTGGACACATTTTGGACTTTATATGCAGCTAACAAGACCACACCTCTGTAGACACCATTCCAAGTGATCCCTTTAACCAAACCTACTTTTAAAATAATTACAATTCTCTTTAGAAGTGAAGGGGTTAACATCTCTGATATATTGGTTTGGCTTGGTAAAAAATGCGATGTTCAGGGGGTACCAGACCCCATTGTAGCTGTAGAAGGATTTTGGACAAGGGGGTTGGAGACTGAGGGTTAAATTATGGCAAGATGACTCAGGGATAAAACACCTACTCAATAATTTTTATTTGGGTAAAGACAAAGGGATACTTTCTCAGGGTCAGCCTAGATCATGTTATAAATGTGGCTCCCGTAGGCACATCAGCAACAACTGTGAAGTGGTCAAGTGCCTTCAATGCGGGACAAAAGGCCATACAGGAGCTCACTGCATAGCCACACCCCTTTGCCATTTATGTGATGAAGGAGGACATTCATATCTTTCCTGCCCCTGGGCCGCTCATAACACGGCAGAGGCTGATTACACTGACCAAGACTTTTACATTAACAAAGCAACCAGGCAGGATACAGGAAGGGAAACAGCCCTACTCCCACCACACAGAAGACAACTCTAGGAGTGGTAATCAAAGGGCCTCCCAGACTCCAGAGAGCACCAACAGTTAGCCTACTCCAAGCACTTAAAACTCTGGAGACCACATTGAAACCCAAGAAACTATGCCTCACCACCACTCCCCCTACCAAACAAGAATTCCAGGCAGTAGGAAAAGGGAAGGGGAAGAAAACAAGGAGAGACCTCTTCAGGTACCAGTAACTCCATTACAACACAAAATAAATTCTCCACTCTCCAGTAGGGAGACACAGAAATGGAGGGTGACTCAGACATTCTTTCTGAAATTTCTGTACCTTTAGAAGATATTTCTGGAGAAGAAGACCAGCAGGAAACCCAGGCTGATACAGTTAAAAAGAAAAAATGAATAGGGACAAGGTTTAGCCTGAGAGCAAAGAATAGATACCCCCCCACACACACACACATATTTTTACAATGGATGTGGACTTGCTACTAACTTCACTGAACACAAGCAGTATTAAATCAGACAGAAAGAGAAAAGTCACTTTTGACTATTTCTCCACCACTTATCATATTATCTTTTTTCAAGACATGTGTTTACATACAGACCAGGACATTCAACAAGCCACTACAGATTGGCTTTGGGGAAAAACGTTTTGGTCTATACTGTAGGTGAAGACTTATGTAGCAAGGTAGGGATTTGTATAAACAATCCTTTGATACAGGCCTCCAAAGTTCTAGACATTTCCCCTGGTAGAGTACTATTAATAGATGCTACCCTAAACAGACAAATTATAAGATTAATCATTGTTTACACCTCATAGGATAAAGCAGGCAGGGTACAGCTTCTGCACTTATATAGCCCTATTTACGTACTGCAAACTCAGTATTTCTAGGGGGAGGTTTTAATTGTGGTAGACTTAAATCTGACCGAGTTTTGAAAACCTCCAAAATGTTTAGTGACTCAGCTTTTTTAAACCAGGTACTATCACAAACAAATATAGTGGATGTTTTCCATAAATACAAAAACACAACTCAGTACACCTATTTTAGAGGAACATCTAAAACCCATATTGATTACTGCTTTTTATCCCTGCACCTACCAGTACAGCACTGTGCAACAATCCCTGTTGCCACATCAGATCATGCTATGTTAGAGATAACAATTTCATACTCAAAAAAAGATATTAATGGACTAGGGTACTGGTGACTGAATGCCACATTATTGGATAACCCAGATATTCGGCAAGGAATTTTAAATATTATAGAAGCAAGAAAATCAGTATATGTTTATATGAATCACCATTAAAATGGTTGTAACAAAGTAAACAAGACCTAATAGACTTCTTGAAGACAACAGGAAAACTTTTAGGGAGTCATAAACACATACAATATCATGAACTTGGGAAACAACGGTATAAACTATTCTCTTTACAGATAGAAACAACACAGATTCCTCTAAACAGATACAGCAAATAAAACAGGAAATGGTAAATTACCAATATGACAGAAATAAATCACTAGAATTTGAACAACAATGCAATATACAAGGAAACCAATATCAAGCAAACCCATATGAAACTTGCAATATAAGAACAAAAAAGAAGAAAAATCTCATCACTTAAAACAGATTCATGGACCATCACTGGAAACACAAACGTTCTTAGGGAAATACAAAAAATGTCCACAAGATACATTTGGAACTACTTCCAGAACCTTGGGTTCCTCAAAAGAATGTCTCGAATCATGTCAGCTACCACAACTTTCAGACACAGATAGAACTTTGCTTACACAACACATTTCACAAACAGAATTATTGACAGTAACACATCAAGTAAAAACAGGTATTGCACCAGGCCCTGATGGCCTATCCCATATTTTTTTATAAAAGAATTACACCCCACATACTAACTGAACTTCTTGAAATATACAACTATATTTTAACAAACAATCTATTGCCCAAGGACATGTCTTCAGGCCTATTATTTTTATTACATAAAACGGGTACTACAGAAGACCTTAAAAACAGGAGACTAATCGCCTTATTAAATTCAGATTTAAAAATACTTACTAAACTACTCAGTAATCGACTAACCTTACCTTTATCATCCATAATACACCCCACACAAACATGTTCATTACAGGGCAGGAAAATTTCAGATGTTCTGATATTAATTAAAGAAATCCTGGAAAGAGAGAACAATGGGGAACTTACCAGTTATTTATTAAATATTAATCAGATAAAAGCTTTTGATAGGGTCTCCCACCAATATTTGTGGGATGTTTTGGAAAGTTATGGTTTTTCACAAACCTTTGTAGAGTGGATACAGCTGGTGTATAAAAATGCAGTTGTGTGCCCTCATGTGAATGGTTGGATAGGGAACCCATGTGCACTCAAGAAGGGAGTCAGACAAGGGTGCCCCCTCAGCCCACTGTTATATTTACTGACATTAGATCCACTCATTAGGAAAATAAATTTAAACCCCAGCATACAAGGTCTTACCATTTCCAGCCAAGACACAGAACTAAAAACGTTATGTATAATACTAGCAGATGCACAATCAGAAAGACAACTGACACCCCTTTTTAAAGACTTCTCTGACTTTTCAGGATCCCAAATAAATTTGGCCAAAAGTAAATGCATGCCTACAGGAATTTTTCCAACCTCTCAATCAGAATTCTTAGGTATCCCTCTCTTACAGACAGGCTGCAAGATATTAGGTATTCACTACAGACATGCAGACAGCGCATATTACAACTGGGATTATACCATTAACACAGCCTTAGACAGAATAGCTCAATGGAATCGATATAGAATATGTAAAAAGAAAAGGATTTTTATGGTTTATACATTTCTATTGCCCATGTTTTTATTTCTGAGTTATGTTTTTCCACTCCCTAAAGTTTTGGAAACTAGACTTTTAAGCTGTTTTTTCACTGTGTATGGAACAACCGCCTCAACCCGATAAAAAGAGGCATATTATACCAATAAATAGCTTCCGGAGGTTTAAAAATGTTGAACCCCATTAACTTTTTTCACAGTATATTTTTATATGCAAACATTTCTCCCCTTCTGACAGGCCCTCTTGCCTTATGGCACCCTTGGGTAGCAGATCAGATCTCACCTTTATTAGAAAACTGGAAGATTACAGGCTTGATACAGAAACAGACTAGAATAAGCAATCTACCAGGTTATACAGGAGATTGCATTAGCAAACTAAAATTATGGACAATACAATATAATGTTTTTAGGCTTAATTCCAGGAAATAATTTTACAATGTTGTACAAAAGACTCACTTTCTAATATGTCCATCATACATAAACTACCCTTTACTTGAACAGAGGGCAATCTCAGCTCTGTTAACAGATAAAACATCACCACCTCATTTATGGGATATAACATGGCTCTGTGTCCATGGCAAAAGACAACCTGAAACATAAGGATGAATCAGAAAGGTTTTGCCCTCGAAGTACTTGCTTTACAACACCAGAAACCATGGATCATCTCTTTTTATGTCTGGTTGCGTGCATGCACAAGAAATATGTCGTGACAGCTTGCTGGAGTAGCAGGTTGTGGAGGTGTGGCCATGTTGTGGCCAATGCCGCCACTGCTTTTTAGGGCTTGTCTGTGTGGCACCAATGAATGAGCGCACTGTCTATGACAGCAGCTCAAAAGCATGCTACCAACTTGAAACAATTTCACCGCTGCAATGAGGGAGCGACCCGTCATTGCAGGGCATGCCTTGCCTGGTGTAACATTTCAATAAACATGGCAGCTGTCGGCATCCACCTCTCACAGTCCCACCTGAAAGCCAATGTCTGGGGTGCCCAACCCCCAGTTGGCATGCCCTCTCCCCAGTTCATTTGCCAATGGGTAGCCCAATCCCCATTAGCAGCACGATGTCTCTGTAGTTTAATTTGTATGCCGAGGAGGTGCCCAATCCCCCTTGGCATCATGCCTCCCCCCCCAAACACAGACACATTTTCTTTGCCGACAGGGTTCCCAATCCCTATCAGCTCCAGTAGTCCCAAAACACCCAGGTGGCACACTGGGAGCCCACCCCAGTGTGCCAAATGTACCTGTAAAAGAAAACCTTCCTGTGAAGTTTTATTTTTTAAACCTGTAAACAAGAAAACGGGTCCCTCATTCATGTGCCCCTCCCAACCCACACCCACCCTCTGTGCACTCCACCTTCTCACACCCCCCACCCCATACTTACCTCCAGAGCCCAGCATAACGATCTTTGGTGGAGGGAGAACATGTCTGCACTCTTCAAAGCCGACCGTGAACTGAAGAAATGCCAGTAAGCTGTATAATGGCATAAATTGGGGGGGGGGTCAACTTAGGTGGATATCTCAGCCATTTCTGTGACTTTTAGCACCAAATTTTCATGATGGGGTTTTTGGGACCCCACCTCATGAACTCAGTCACTGTCATGTCGTTATTCAGTCCCGAAAGGTGATTTCGCGGTCACTGCGTGGAATCATCTTCAGAGACTGATTAATGAAACAACAGTGTCACTGTTCATGAGGTGGGCTCCCAAAAAACCTATGTTGCAAATTTGGTGAAAAAATTAAAAGAAATGAATGTGTTACGAGCGTGCATTGAGCAGTTCCCACGCACACTCGTAACTTCTAGAATTTTTAATATTTTCACTGCAGATTTTCAACATTGCCATTTTTCCACACCTCCTTATGAACAGTATAGCTGCCATTTTTCACATCCTGCCAGAAATGTGTTTTCACACATCTGGCGCACAATGCCGGGGTTGCTGTGCAAAATCAATGTTCGGGACAGATTAAGAAAATCACAGTGACAGTGTTCATAAGGAGAGGTCCCAAAAATCCCATGTTGCAAATTTGGTGAAATAATTCCAAAAAAATGACTGTGTTACCAGCATGGGTTGCGCAGTTTCTACGCATGCTCATAACTTTGCCAATATTTTATATTTATACTCCAGATTTTCAAAATTGTCATTTTTGCACACCACCTTAGGAACAATATAGCTGTCATTTTTTACATCATGCCTGAAACATGTTTTCGCACCTGTAGCACACAATGAGCACGGTCGCTATGCAAAATCAATGTTCGGGACAGATTAACAAAATCACAGTGCCACTTTTCATGAGCGGAGGTCCCAAAATTCCTATGTTGAAAATCTGGTGTACAAAATCCCTCAAATAATGGCATTATGGATGTGCATTGCACAGTTTCTACGCACGCTCGTGACTTCACCAACTTTTTTATATTTTCACCCCAGATTTTTAACATTACCATTTTTTTACACCGCCTCATGAACAATACAGCTGTCATTTTTCACATCCTGTTCAAAATGTGTTTTCTCATCTGTGGTGTCAAATGGTGCAGTCGCTGTGCAAAATCACCTTTCAGCTAACAAATGGATAGTGTCACTGTTCTTGCAGTGTGGTCACAAAAGCCCATGCTGAAAACTTGGAGTGAAAATACCAAGAAACACCCAGGGTGTTAGAGTTTCTGACCATAATGCTCTACCTTGTAGGGACTGAGAGGCGTCAGAGGTGTGACTTGGGATTGTCGACAGTAATGCTCATGCCATTCCACCCCACCCCCACCCTGCAGCCAATGACAGGCATCGAGGTGTGCCTTGGACTCTTCAGCCCCAAAGTTCACCCCATTCTCCTATACTGGACCCATTTCAACATATTTCCTTATGGAATGGGGTGAGTGTAAAGCCCAAAGACCCCAAGGCACCCCTTGACACTTGTCGGTGTCTGCAGGGTAGGGTGAGGTGAAATGGCATGAGCGTTATGGGTGATGACCCAAATCAAATCAAACTTTATTTGTAAAAAACTCCTTTCTAAAATGAAGGTGCTTGTACATAATTAATTAAAATAAATCAGTAAATAAAATACAATTAATTAAAACCATAACTACAACAAGTTAAAGCTCATAACAGCGGCATTAAAAATCAGTATATGCTAGGCTAAAAAGGTATGTCTTCAAAGCCATTTTAAATCTTTGGACGGTCAGGCAATCTCGCACCTGACGAGGTAGAGAATTCCACAGGGACCCAAAGGCACACCCCAATGCCTGTCAATCTCTGCAGGGTGGTGGTGGGATGGGCATCAGTTCAATATTTCACTGCCATTCCTATTCTGCATCTGTCTAACTCCTGCACTTCCAATGCTAATACCAGCAAGTAAACATTCGGCATTGACAAAATGCTTGTTTCAATGCCCTTTTGCTCAAACTTTCAGGAATATACAGTATTATAACATACCCGGGTTTCTTTCCCAAAAGACCTCCTCTCCTCTGAAGTTTTATATTTAGGCATTTTCCCAACATACTGTGACCAAAGGAACCAAAGTTGACTTAGGTTAGTTCTTACCTGTATTAAAAATGGCAGACAAGATGCAAATTAAGTTTACAACAAATAATATGGACCCCTAATCAAGTGATACAGTCAATTACAGAAAATCTACAGAACATTATAGCTAAAGAAAGAAACAATTCTCTCAGGAGTTTTTCTTAGATAGGTGGAAAGATATTCTGTGGATATAAAGAAAATGCTTTGGTTGTAACAGTAACTACTCTTTTTCAAGGAGTATTGAAAAGGGAATATAAAACAGTGTAATAATGACAGAAAGGAACAAACTCTTTCAACATTTAACACATACACAGTATATTGTGGTTTCTTTTTGTGAAGGAATTATTTTAGCCTCTCAGCAATAAATCATGAAGAATACCATGAATTGTATTATGCATGTACACTATGGTTTTTTCTTGGTAGTAATAACAATATCTATATGTAATGTCTGGACTGTTTGACATGTATGAAGACACATGATTTTTTTTTTATATTTTTGTACATGTGACGTCTATTCTAAATAAAAACTCCCCTACTCTCCTGTAGGGGGATCCACAGACCATCAGGATGGACACTTCTCCTGGAGTGTTGAAGAGTATGGATGTGCAAGGGGTGGAGGAGCAGGTCTCCTCCCTCCTGTACCTCTGTACCACAAAAGGCTGAGCAATTTTACGATGCACCCACAGTGGTGGCACCAGATGTGGCTTTAATTCCCAACAGCACTGAACCTGAGTAGCAGACATTTTAAAAACAAAATTTAACTTGGGAGCTAATGCAAGAAGGTGTTGAAGTGCCTGGAGCTGGAGTGGCTACGGTACAGTCCAAGGAGGAAAATGTGTATGACTTACAGCTGTTATTGCAGTCTGAGGAGGAGCACTTTCTGAAGCACAAAGCAGAAATCCAGTGGGTGTTGGCCACCTGAGAAATGTTACGGTCAGAGCAGAATGAGGTGTCACCTTGCAACGGGGCTGAGCAGGCCCACAGGCAGCCTACTCAGGCCAGACTGGACAATCCTGAACCCCCATCAGAAGCTGAAGGCACTCGGCACAGGTCATATGTTTCTTTTTCTCATGCTCCAACATATCCAGCCAAACAGCACAATGCAGTGGGATTATTATACAGAGACAGTCTGGAGACCTTTCTGGACAAAAAATGTGTTGCCAGAACTTTGCTAGAAGGACTGATGGATTTTTCTGCAACTGAGATGCATGCTTTCATACATGTGTCAGGGGAAGCAACGTTTGATCTCAGCTTTAAGATGAGTTCTGGATTACAGAAATTCTGGGTAAAATATCACCTCTTGAAGTCACATCCTGTATGGGCTCCTTTCGAGGTGATTCCATTGACTAAACTGGCTAACCATACCATAACTTTGCTTTTTAGAAATGAAGGCATCAGCATAACCGATCTGCTGTACTGACTGAAACAATGTTGTATGGTTTGGGGGAATCCAGAGGTCATATTTGATGATAAACAAATCTGGACAGTGGGACAGTGGATACGAGTGATTCTGAATAGTATTGATGCGGGACTGGAATATCTGCCTAATTGTTTTTTGGTTTTTTTTGTAGGAAGGGATAGGGGAGTTTTGTTCTATACAGGCCAACCTAAGCCCTGCTATTGGTGTAGATCAGTGGGGCACATTAGTAGCCTGTGTGATAAATTGAAATGCACCACATGTAATGAATTGGGTCACACCAGTGTTTTTTGCAGAAATGACCAAAACTGCAACCTCTGCAAGACAGTGGGACATTCATATCACCCTTGCCCTTAGGCGGCCCACAGTCAGCCAGACCAAACTGATAGTGAGAAGCAATACCTCCTGATAGCTTTGGCCCAGCGGGAAAAGTCAAGACAGCAAGCTCCTAGGCAGGCTTCATCTGCATCTCCCCCCCCCTTGCCTCAACAAAAGAGTGTTTCTAGTGAAAAGGTACCCGCTCCCCCGTGCACACTGATGCACCAGTTGTTGGTACTGAAGAAAGTGTAACAGAATATCCTATGGCAGAAACAATACTGGAGAAGCCTGCAGAGGTGGCAATGGAGGTGGATCCTAATGCAGCATTATCTGATATGCCTCCACCTTCTCACCCCCAGAAAGGACAGCAAAAGGCAAAAATGGTGACTAGGAGATGGCAAGCTTGGTAGATGCCAGCTCCCAAAATTTCCAAAACCTCTGAAATATCTACCTCAAACAGATTTGATGTACTGACCAAGGTGGTGGCCAACTCAGGCAATGAGTCAGACACCACCTCTGTCTAATCCTCCCTGCAGGATCCACAATTAGATATGGATAGCCTTCTACCTTCGGATAAACCCAAGAAAGGGGAGCCTAAGTTGAAAGGGAAAGGTAAACAGAGGAGTACCAAGGTTACCAAAACTCAAGGGAAAAAACCTCCATGAATAGTGTTTGGGTGAGACTCATTACCTTCCTCTTCTTGAACTCCCACTATGAATTCCCTGCTCTCACTCTATACTAGCAATACTAATAGTACAAAAAAAAACATAAAAAGAAGCAGGTGTTTTTTTCATTTTTGAAGTCCCATCCCTTCCTTCTGGAATTTTTTTTATCCAGGATACCAGGCTCCACACAAACCTGGAGCTGAAGCAAGCTATTACTCAGTGGCCCTCATATTGGTCCATTGGAACTGATCCCTGTTCTGGGTGGCTATATTGTTTCATACCGTACATTCTGATTTCATAAAATTAATTGCTCTGGTACAAGATAGAGCACTGATTTTAGATATCAAACTACATACTACTTTGTATAGATTAATTAATGTTTATACTGCACAATCTAAGGCCAAACATATTGAACTCTTTCAGGCCATATAGCCATACTTACAGTCATCACAGAACGTAATACTGGAGGGAGATTTTAATTGTGGGTTGAGTTTAGCTGATAGAGGATGTAACACCAGAACAAAAAAATCTTCTGTGACATGTCCTTTCTGAAAAAAATGATTCTGATGGCCAGTCTGAAAGATGTCTATTTAATGGTCACAGGACGGTCAGATCCAACCTTTCATAAAGGACCTTTGGCCACTAGCACTGAATATTTCTTCATCTCCACAGATATATTAATTCATGCTGTCAGGCCAACTAAATCTTCAGATCATAATATGATTCATGTTACACTTGGAGACCAGCTGAGACCAGGAAATGGTCCAAGAGACTGGAATGTAATTCATCACTTTTATCACAAGAAATATTAGGTACAAATTTGCATTTTTTTTGTTCAGGCCAGAAAATCAGTCTTCATAATGTACGCTGACCCCTCTCTTTGGTGGGAAGACACAGTTACAGACTTGGTCTCCCTTTTAAAAAATACAGCAGGGATCAAAGGAACATAACATATATGGCATATTTACATAATAGAAAACTATTACATTTCCTAACCATAGCTCACACTGCAGGATAGAATTTCACTGGGCAAATCCAACAAGTGAGAAAAGTTATGACACAGTACCACTTAATGCAGGCTCAGAGCTTGCAGTTCCAGAAGAGATATGGAACACAGGGCAACAGAAGCATAATTTGCCTTTTTGAACATTGTCAGGCCAGAATTCAGTATAAACAAATGGATGGACTTACAGGCGCAGATCAGAGGGTGCACACAGCTCCACAGGAAATGTTACGCATTGTCACACAATACTCTATAAGTCTTTTTCGGCCAGATACTATAGAAATTCCAGACCCAGCTATCTTCCTTCAGTCATGTCAAGTTCCAGATATACCCTTAGCTGTTAAAAATATGTTGGATGGAGCTATTACTCCTGAAGAAATTGTGTATGCAATCTCATCTCTACCAAAGGATAAAACCCCAAAAGGGGATGGGCTCACAGGGGAAAGTTATAAATGTATGGGGAAAGAGTTTGCCCCAAAATTAGCAGTAGTTTATTCTTACATTTTAGACCATCAGGCCCCCTTGTTACACATGGTGAATGATAGACTGATTTTTTTGTTTAAAAAAGGTAACGGACAGGATGTTACCAACTGGAGACCAATTAGTCTCCTTGATACAGATTTCAAGATATTATTTAATATTTTGAACAAGACATTATTGATAGTGGAAAAGGAGCTGATTTCTGCAGCACAGCCTTGTGCAATTCCAGGATGTTCCATCACTGACCATTTAATCTTATTATGGGAACTCTTTGTACAAAATCATACAGGTACTATGACTGGCTTCTTGCTTTCTTTAGACCAGCAGATGGCATTTGATGCTGTGAGTCATTCTTTTTTGTGGGCAGTGTTGAAACACTATGGGATTCCTCAGAAGTTTATGAAGTGGCTGGGAGCCCTTATAGAACTGCCACGGTTACTCCACTGCTAAATGGGTGGGTGGGTCCTATTATTTCTGTCCTAAGGGGAGTGAGGCAAGGGTATCCAATGAGCTCATTGCTTTATGCTTTCTGTATAAATCCTCTATTACGTGCCCTAAATTCCTCTCCCAGGATAAGACAGATCGCTACACCTGACATTAGAATTCCTTATGTTGGTATTGCATATGCGGATGATCTGTGTATGTTAGTACCTGATGTTCAGTCAGCAAATAAGGTTATGTGTGTGAGCAAGCAATATAGCTCAGTTGTAGGGGCTAACCTGAATATTCAAAATTGTACCAGTTTTGAGTTGGGTCAGCGGCATGATTCATCTGTCACAGTAGCAGGCATTACTTTAAGTAATGAGAAAATTAAGTTACTGGGGACTACCTTTGGGACAACACAGGATTATCTGGAAAACTGGAATGCTAAAATTCAACAAGGAAAAAATGTAGTGTCCCAGTGGAACAAATGGTGATTAGGAAAAAATAAAAGAGGGCATATCTCATTAAGTCATATTTGCTAGCTATTTTTCTGTATTTGAGTTATGTTTTTCCACTTCCCAAGAGTCTAGAAGCCACACTTCTCAGTATATTTTTTCAGGCAATCTGGAGTAGCAGGCTGAATCCATTCAAAAGAAACATTACTTATTTGCCGGTTTCCTGGGGGAACTGGGCATAGTAAACCCCATTGTATTTTTTTAATTGTATTTTCATATATTCAAACATAAGACCTTTGTTACAAAATACTGGGCGAAGCTGGATACCAATGTTTTATTTTTCATGCCATTCCTGGAATAAGCAATGGGGAAGGGGCAGATTAGGCCCACTTAGCCGACAGACTCAAATTCCACCATACATTAGAGAGACTTTTGTGAAGCTTAAAAACTGGAAGATCACTAGTTTAATGGTTCTAACAAAACCAAGGAAGGGACTGTATGACTGGATACAGGACAATAATTTTAAAGAATCTGACACATTCCCAAAATGTCCTCCCCAATTTCTGCCTGATCTGCAGCACCTTTTAAAAGAGCAGCGTATCCCACCTAAAATGTGGGATATCCACTGGCTTAGCTGCCGCTTAAAAATTAGTGTAAAAGACAATCAAAAGCACAAGGCATGAGAGGAAATGTTTTGTAACAGATCACTTCGTGTTCAACAGATAGAAACCTTGGCCCATATTTTCTTTATTTGTATTTACATTACAGGGTTCTGAAGGGAACTTGCCACTAGCTGAAATGAACAATGGTTCTCTGTAGTCACCTTTGAGGATTTGTTATATGGACATTATATTTACTGGTTAGTGGTTATATACCACTGCCAGCGAGTGTCCAACAGTTCCATAAACCACATATGTGGTTTATGGAGCTCCGTAAATGATAGGCAGAACAGTACCACAGCATCACCAGAAAAAATGCTGAACAAGCTGTCCTCACGCTGGACATTCACAAGCACTACACAATCAGTCACTCAGTCCAAGACAAGCGTGTTGTCAGCAGTAACAGTTACCCTCGCAAAATGGCAAAAAAGAAAATTTAAACCAAAAAACACCAAAATCCAGTAAATCATAAATAATGTAGAGAAGTGGAAGTCTGGGATTTTATGCACTTTCAATGTGTGATACCCATATAAACCCCTCGGCTTCACCCTCAGGGTTATGGGGCATCACACAACTCAGGGGTGCATAAAATCCCCATAAACCACACTTCTCCATGCATTATTCTCTATATCATGGTTCTATACAAAAATGGGATAAGCTCACATTACACATTGTCTTGTTAAGTATTAAATGGTTCATCTGGAATACTAGGAGTTCATTCAGTTTACAGCAGAAGCTGATTTCGCATCATGATTTATTTGAAAAGATCACACCTGAATTGAGGCACATATACCAACAAGAGGCAAAAAATATGTTTTATAGGGTTTTAAGAGCAGTCTGGCATAATAAACCATGGGTTACTGATTCTGAGGTTCCTATAACCCAATTATTATAGATTTTTTTTCAGCATAAGAGTTCATTAGTTCTTTTGGTAAAGTTGTACCAGAACACAGTATAATAACCTTATATAATTGTTCCTGTTTATTTTTCAGCTGAGGTAAACAGCTTTTGTATGTTTTCCTGCATCAGTACCTTGATACTGTGTTGGATTTATATTATGTTTGGCATTAATGACTTTCCATTTTGTTTTGTTTTTTCCCTTTTGGATTATTTTCTCTGTATATGTCATGATGATGTATTTGTTTGATTTTTCTATCCCAAATAAAAAACCCTAATCTTGCAGTCTTGTTGGGTCTGAAGAGGCCCTTGATAAAGAATTTTGTGACAAAAAGATATCATTATTGAAAGTGCTGCCTGATGATGACGGGCAAAGTGAAAAACAGAAGGAGGATCTTCACAGGAAACAGGGCTCTTTAAAAATATCCAACAGGAATGTCCAGATGGAATCAGAAGTCACTGATAAAGAGGCAAATTGTCCTCCAACATCTGCAGCAGGCTCTATACAAAGTAAATGGCTTTCAGCTGCTGCTGCTGTCCAGACAGCTTTTGTGGTTAAACCTCCAGCAGTGCATGACAGCTCCTGGCCTTCCAAGTCTGCCTTACGAGCAGCTGGCTGGCTGCAAAGAAAGGAAGGGCAATAGATTCCTGATCCTGCCTATGATACTGGTATGAGTTCACAGTCCTCTGATTCTCTGGAATGGCCCCCAGTTGGAGTACTCAGGTTCATGTCCCCCCAACTCCCAGTTACTTCAGTTTCCCCTATTGTACCCCAGACTTGTTCTCCTATGGAAAACATTGCATCACCAACTCCCCAAAAGGGAGAAAAGGTTACTAAAATAGAAAACCAAACTGAAACAGTGACTACTGTGGCTGGAGAATGACCAGCAGAAAATACCATTCATCAAAGTTCTCATTTATCTGGAACAGAACCCCAATAACTCACGGGCCTGAAGAATCCTCTCCTTTGCACAAGGAATCCATATAGCCTGATATCTCTTGTAATCTTAATTCTGCGGGCACCACCAACCCCCCTCCCCCAAATGACCACTGCTGTCTGATCTGTTTAAAAATAACAAATCTGAACCCCTGCCTTGCAGGCATGCAGTTCACTTACGATGTAAAGGAAGTTTAGATCCTTGACCCAATAGGCAACATGTTGGGAAAACATTAATTGAGGGCTGTCTCAACTTCTCCCCTGTGGAAGTTTTTGCATTTATTCACATCTCAGGGAAGGACAATTTTGATCTCAGTTTCCACACTGCACAACTGTTGGAGTCTATTTCGTATAAATACAACCAATTGAAATTCTTCCCATTATGGACTCCCTTTATTGCATTCCCGTTAACAAAGCCCCTGATAAATATGGTATCCATCATGCTCTGGGATGAGACCGTGCCAGTGGAAGACATCTACCACTGGCTTCAACAAAAATGTGAGATCCTGAGTTCCCCTGAAGCCATTCTTGATGGAGAACATTTTTGGACTGGAGGGTGGAAATTTAAAGTAAAGCTCCAGCAAACAGAAGGTATTTGCCACTTACCAAATTGTTTCTTTTTGGGGCGGGATTGTAGCGTCCACTTCTATGTTGGGCAGCCGAAGGTATGCTGCCGATGTGGCACACACACACACACACACACACACACACGCATTATGCACACGCACACGCACACACACATCTTTCCAGTGTCTGTGATCAATGATGGTGCAGCCTCTGTAATGAGGTAGGACATAACAGCTTCCAATGTGCAAATCACACCAGATGCAACCTCTGTGAAGAGTATGGCCAACCACATCACGAATGCCCCTGGCTTCTTCAAATAATCCAACAATTTAAACCCAGATGACCTCATAAATAAAACCCAAGCTGATGCTGTTACACCTTTGGAGGTCTCTGTACTCCCACCTCCTTATGTGCCAGAACCTCAAGTCTCAGAACAGCAAACATCAATACTGGATCCTACAAAGAGCCCCCCATGTAGGACAAGTGATCACATAAATTCTGATGCACTTCTTTAGCCAGTTTGTTACTCAGAGTAGCAGGAACAGGATTTCATGGAAGACCAAACACACATGCCCCCACTTCCTCCATGGGTTACTCCACAATCTCACAGAAGATCCACGATATTAACAAAGAAAGAAGAGACCCCACAAGATCTTGACACTGAAAACTCATTTGGAGTACTCTCCAACTCTTCTTGGGGGATTCTAAAATAGATAATAAGGCCTCTGATACCCTCCAATGGTGACAGACATTATGCATCCAGTCAAAAAACTTTATGAAGGGAAAAAAAAAAAAGAGGAGGAAGCAACGGTAAGTTTTATGATTTAACTGATGCACCACACTGTAGTAGCTTCCATCAACTGTTACACCGCTTGTCTTTTCTTAATATTTTCTAAACTGTATCAGCTAGCCCTGGATATGAACATTGATATTCTATTAATTCAAAAAACATGAAAGGAGTCAGTTTCTCAGATGAATCGCTTTAAGTCTGAATGGCCCTGGGGACCTTCCTATTGGTCCTTTTTTTAGTGACAAAGCAGATGGCTTAGGGATTCTTTTTTCTGGAGATTGGTTTTCATTTTTTAGGCTTATAGATCTCATTCCTGAAAGGATCCAGGTAATTAATGGTTACTGGGACAAAGAACCCTGCAGGATACCGAATATCTATGCACCGCAACTCAAAACAGATAAAGTAGAACTTTTTGAGAGTCTCCGACCCTTACTAGCCACAGATAAACTTATTATAATGGGCAGTGATTTTAACTGGTTGGTTACAGTGTCTAGAAGCTCCAACTCTATGAAAATGTCTACTGTGATTCTTTGGCTTTTAAAAAGTGTGTCACCATGGCATAATTAACCAATTATGCAGATTTTGTGAATAAGGGTCCACATTTTACATATAAAAGAGCACAGTATACTACGTTAATTGATTATATTTTTATTTCAAATAATTTACAGGTGCACTCCATTGAATTTATTTCGGTTGAATATTCTAGTCACAACTTGCCTGGGATGGAATTTAACCAAATCTATTTCTTGTGCACATTGGAAACTGAACACTACCATGCTTTCTGATCTCAGTATAAAAAAAATATTCAGCAATTGCTGATTTCTCGGGCATCAGTATTCAATCTATATGATGATTCATTGCAATAAACTATGTTAATGCATCAGTTGGAGTTTTTATTAAAGTGTCAAAAGCTGGGAAATCTGAATTTGGGCCTAACTCTCACTGTTCCCCAGAAACCAGCACTGGGGTAAATAAATCAGATTCTTGTGTGCCTACAGTGTCAGTAAAAGAAACAACCGCACAAGCAGAAGTAATAATGATAATTTATTACAATACTTACGCCAAGCATGTAACAGAGAAAATCACAAGGGAATTGGGTTCTCATCAGTCTCCAGAAGAATGCACAAAATCTCCAGAATCTCTGTGAGGAGCTGGCTTACACAAAGTTATGTACCATAGATAACACCATGGCAGCAGAGATTACCTTATAGCAACGTGATATGAGAAACATAATGTATTGGTTATATATCATGAACAAGATTGTATAAGACATTCTGTATTGGATAATGACTTAGGAGACAGAATTACTAATGAGTATAATGTGAGACAAAGGATTTGTCTCTCTCAGCATAAAGTTTAGACAAAGAGAAGTGCTGACAGGCCACTATTACATGTGGCATATTTGCCTAAGTGTAAAACACACTACATATGATTATATGAGAATATATAAGTGTATACAGTAATCACTGATGATCCGTAAGAGGCATCTTATCAGTGATTAGGTAGCTTATATGTAAAATATATGTAAAAGACAAACATAATGCATTATAGTGCAGTATAATAATCACGCATGATATAATCATATAAAAGATGTAAACATTAGCATATATTAGCAGCAAAGCACATTCCCGGCACTCATGCTTATACTATGGGTGCCTAAATCTACATGTTAGTGCAAAATAGCAGTATCACAGTATAATAAACCAGGAATACAACGTAAGGTGTATGTGGGATGATAGGGGGCATAACCCAGATGCAACATCACCCCATTCCATATGTAAACAAGATGAGATGGTACAGTATAGGAGAATGGGGTGACAGACTCAATGACCCCAAGGCACACTGCAACATATGTTGGTGTGTGGAGGGTGGTGGGGTGGTAGGGTTTGTAACCCGGACGTTACCTAACGTCCTAACGTCCAATTTCCCAGTTTTTGACGCTTTCATAAAAACCCTAACTGATGCATTAATGTAGTCATTAATGTAGTTTTTTGCAGTTAATTTCCCTTCTTTTTGAAATAGTATAGTAGTATGTCCATGTGTAGAATAAATTCAATGAGTGCATATAACTTTTCAGGATATTTTTCACCAGATTTTCAACATGGCCTTTTGGGGACCCCAAATCATGAACACTGGTACTGTCATTTCATTAATCTGTCCCGAAAGTTGATTTCACAAATCAGCCACACCATCCTGCACGACAGGCACAAAAACATGTTCTGATCAGGATGTGAAAAATTACAGCTGCATACTGTTTATGAGGAGGTGTGAAAAATGGCAATGTGGAAAATCTGGAGTAAAAATATGGAAAACTGTTGAAGTTACGTGCATGCGTAGAAACTGTGCAATGCACACTTGTAATGCAGTCATTTTTATGTTGCTTGCACACATGTGCAAGAAACATAGAGCCATCATCGGAGATTTCGGAGGTGTGTCACCTCCTCCTCCAATTCAGTCAGTAAACTGGCAGGCGCGGCCCCTGTAAGCCAATGTATTTTGGAGCTGTCTGACAATCGCTCCAAAATGCAGTGGCATCAGTTGAAAGGGGAGCTACGCTTCCAGTGAGCACCGATAAGCGAGCTCCCCCACGGCATGCGGTGCACCCCCACACGCCCTGTGTAGCCAACGGGGTGCCCAATCTCGCCAGCTGAGCTGCTGTCGTCCCTCCCCTCGGAGCTAGTGCCACACTGGGAGCCCACCCAGCGTGGCAATCAGTTAATTGGCTCGAGGGTGCCCCAGTCCCCCCGTTGGCTGAATGGCCCTCGCCCTTGTGCCATGCTGGAGCCCACCCCAGCGTGGCAAACGTCCCATCGATGTTTTTTTTTTGTTTTAAACCTGTAAAACAAAAACGGTCCCGCAGCGTGTCTCCTGACCCTCCCACAACCCGCACCCACCCACTGCGCACCCAGCCTCCCCACACCCCCTCACCCCATACTTACCTCCGGACTCCGCGCGGCGATCTTCAGTGGACGGGAACACGTCTGCACTCTTCAAAGTCGATCTGCGAACTGAGGAAATGCGGTAGGCTGTATAATGGGCTAGATGGGAGGGTTCAACTTTGTGCATATCTCAGGCATTTTGGAATTTTGTCCAAATTTTCAACATGGGGTTTTAGGACCCTTCTCATGAATGATGTCACTGTCATGGCGTTATTCGGGCCCGAAGGGTGATTTCGCACAGTGACTTCGCAGTGACTGAGAAATTGAATACCGCTATGACAGTGACATCATTCATGAGAAGGGGTCCCAAAAACCCCATGTTGAAAATTTGGTCCAAAAATTCCAAAAAATGACTGTTTTATGAGCGTGCGTTGCGCAGTTCCTACACAGGCTCGTAAGTTCGCGAAATTTCAATATTTTCACTCCAGATTTTCAAAATTGCCATTTTACCACATCTTCTTATGAGTAGTACAGCTGTCATTTTCACATCTCACCCAAATGTGTTTCCGCCTTTGTAGCGCAGAATGGCGTAGCGATATGCAAATCAATGTATGGGACAAATTAAGAAAGTCACAGTGATACTGTTCATGAGCAGAGGTCTTAAAATGGCTATGTTGAAAATTTGGTGAAAAAATTCCTAAAAATGACTGTTTTATGAGTGTGCGTTGCGCAGTTCCTACGCAGGCTCGTAAGTTCACAAATTTTCAATATTTTCACTTCAGATTTTCAACATTGCCATTTTACCATACCTCCTCATGAGCAGTACAGCTGTCATTTTTCACATCCTGCTCAAAACATGCTTCAGCCCATGTAGCACACAATAGCGCAGTCGGTGAGCGAACTCAGTGTATGGGACACATTAAGAAAATCACAGTGCCACTGTTCATGAGCAGAGATCTTAAAATGGCAATGTTGAAAATTTGGTGAAAGAATTCCTAAAAATGACTGTTTTACGAGTGTGCGTTGCACAGTTCCCACGCACGCTCGTAGGTTTGCGATTTTCAATATTTCCACTCCAGATTTTCAACATTGCCATTTTACCACACCTCCTTATGAGCAGTACAGCTGTCATTTTTCATCCTGCCCAAAATGTGTTTCTGCCCATGTAGTGCACAATGGCGCAGTCGGTGCAGCAAACTCAATGTATGGGACACATTAACAAAATCACACTGACACTGTTCATGACCAGAGGTCTTAAAATGGCTATGTTGAAATATCGTGAAAAATTTCTAATAATGACTGTTTTAATGAGATGCAAGGCTATAGTTCCTACGACGTCGTAAGTTCGCAAATTTTCAATATTTGCACTCCAATGACTTCCAACTACCTAAACAGCACATAGAAGCAAGCAACATTCGGCACTGACAAATGCTTGTTTGGAGTTATTTCACCAAATTTTCAACATGGGATTTTTGGTACCTCCCCTCATGAACAGTGGCACTGTTATTTTGTTACTCAATCCCAAAAGTTGATTTCGCAAAGCAACCACGCTATTCTGCACCACAGGTGCGAAAACATGTTTCAGCCAGAATGTGAAAAATGACAGCTGTACTGTTCATACGGAGGTGTGAAAAATGGCAATGTTGAAACTCTGGAGTCAAATTATTAAAAATTGGTGATGTTACAAGCATGTGTAGAAACTGCAAAACACATGCTTTGTAACGAAGTTATTTTTGAATTTTAATTAGATTTCACATGGCTATTAACCGCCCCGCGAACACTGGCACTATTTGTTAATTGTCCTGAAAGGTGATTCCACACAGTGACTGCGAAATCATCTTTCTGGTCTGATTAACGAGATGACAGTGACAGTGTTCATGAGGTGGGGTCCCAAGAACCCCATGTTGAAAATTTGGTAAACAAAAATCCTAAAAATGGCTGAGATAGCAACCTAAGTTGAAACTCCTATTGTCTGCCATTATACAGTGCTTACCTTGATTTCTCAGTTTGGAGTTCAGCTTTGAAGAGTGCAGACATGTCCCATTTCAGAGAAGATGGCTGCTTCTGACCTCCGGCGGTAAGTATGGGGTAAGGGGGGATGCAGGGAGGTGGGTGTTCAGTGAGAGGTGGGGATGGAGGATTGGGGAGATGACAAGGGACCATTTTCTTTTACAGGTAAAAAAATTGTTGGGGATGGTTTTCTTTATTTAACAGGTAAAATATATATATATATATATATATATATATATATCTCACTTTTGGGCACATTGGGGTGGCTCGGTGTCACTGAGTTTGGGGACAGCATGCCCATAGGGGGATTGGAGACCCCCGCAGCAAAGAAAGTGGGCTGGGAGGCATCCAACACCGGAAGTGGGCATCCCAGGTTCGGAAAGATAAAAATAGAAAAACATTTCAAGGCACACTGGGGTTGGCTCCCAGTAAGCCACATAAGTGTGTGTGTGGGGGAGAAGCATACCAACACGGAGACTGGGCACCCTGATGTCAGTGAGGAATTGAGGGGCCAAACTACTTTAATGCAGGATCCTGCATCGAAAATTTCAATGCAGGATTCTGCATTGAAGATAAAAGATGTCAGGGGATGGTTTTCTTTAGTTAAAAGGTAATCAACAAAAAACATTTGGGCACACTGGGGTGGGCTCCCAGTGTGCCACATCAGTGGTGCTGGGGGGGGACTCTGCCACCAACATAGGGATTGGCCCCCTCTAATGTTGGTGAGGAATGGGGGTAGAGATTACCTAATGCAGGATACTGCATTGAAGATAAAAGACGTCAGGGGATGGTTTTCTTTATTTACCATATAATCAACAAAAACATTTGGGCACACTTGGGTGGGCTCCCAGTGTGCCACATCAGTGGAGCTGGGGGGGATTCCCGCTGCTGACATGGAGATTGGGTATCCCAGTGTCGGCAGGAAACATTTTAGTGCCATAAAACATGCCTCGGCCCCCACAAAGACATAAAGAGAAGAAAAACTCCTTTTATTTGGTAAACACCAACAAGTGTTTACCTAAACGTGGGCCAGGAACAAAGTGTTGTCATTATTTTGGCAAAAAGTGGCCAGAAAATGTTTTTTTTTTTCCACAGGGGCAAATAGGCATGAAGTAGTGCTGCAAATTGTGAAAGAAATGTGTGGGACACTTTCACAATTGTGAAAGTGTTGCATCTGTTTCTTTCACAATTTGTGAAACTACAGGGGTCCCGATTGTGGAAAAGGCATTTCTGGGGGTCAGATTACAAATCTGATGCCCCCAGTGTGTTCCTCCACCCCTGATTAGGTAAACACAACTGACAATGTTTAGCTAGGGCAGTAATTTTTGAATTTCAGCCATTTCTGTCTGCTGCTAACTGAAAACAAGATGGCGGCAGCAGGACACTAATGAGGGCATTTGCGATAGTAAAATGTTCGAGAGGCACATATATTTTTTTCCCATTGACCTCAATGTTAAACTTTAAAACTGAATAACTTTTGAATGGTTTAATATTTTTTCACCAAATCTTCAAAAGGCACATCAGTGACCCAGACTGCATCTTCCCTGAAGATTTCAGACCAGACGGACAAATTGTGTTGGCTGTAGCACCGAGCAAAGAAATGAGCAAAACTCCCATTTATGAATGTTTTGTGGTGCTCTGCAGCTCCGCAACTGCTCATCTGACCGAACGCAACTTGCCAGATCCAGAGATCCATAGTGCCCCACTGTGCATGCACAATTTCCGGAAAATCCATTATACAGTGGCAAAGTTATTAAAGTGTAAAATTTTGGATTTAACGTGGAAGTGGCTTGGCAACCTTAGTTATAGCTGCACTACCGTGCAGCTGTAATACAGGAAATTGGTAGTTGGACACCAAATCAGATAGTCAACAATATTTCCAGCCCTGTGGTAAACACCGTTCCCAGCTACAGTTCTTTAAACACTTAAAATTATGATCTCAATTACAATATTTACTGTCTCTAGCTCCCCATTTCAATGCAGAGATCTCTTCTGAGATTCAAAATCTTAAAACAGAAATGAAAACTTTTCAATATGATAAGAGCCAGTTCAATCAGCTATGGTACTCAAAGGACTCCATACTTAGACCCATGTGCAGTCTGTAAAGCAAAAAAGAAAGCTGCCTCTTTTTCCTCTTTACTGAAGGAAAATGGGGAAATAGTGACCTCCCCTAAGGGAATAACTAAAATTGTTATACAATATTTAAAATCTGCAAATACATCTATCAGTATCCCCAATAAGGATATATTATCCTATCTTTCTAATGTATCCCATCACCATAACACAGAACTCAAGCAGTTAACAGCTACATTTTGGTGCAGGATATATATTTTTTTTTTTTAATTGTTTAATCAAAAGTGGCACACTAAGCTGAAAGCATACAGGTGCAACCTGGGAGCACAGGGAAGTTAAGTGACTTGCTTAGGATCACACAGTATGGAAGTGGGGGATTCAAACCCAGGTCTCTAGGTTTGCAGTTCAGAGCCTTGAACCACTGTACTATACTGCCTCCCTATTTTGGAGGTAATCAGTGCATTAAAAGTAAAGGCAGCCCCAGGACTGGATGGATTACCCTATGAATTTTAGGAAACTTTTATTATTTTATAAAATTTTATTTGATAAAAGTTAGATAATTAACCTGTGTATATCAAGGTTTTCCAGAAAACCTTTCAGCTCCCTTCTGTTTCTAAGTATTTTGATTTGATTTCAAGGGGCAGCCAATGAGACGGGCGCATTCCAGGTGCTAAATCTTTCACCGGCCAAGAGTCTTTAATGTGAGCTATCTTCTGGCAAGTTGACATATGCTGCTCGAGGAGACTGGACATTTTTGAGTTCAGTGGGGATGTGTTTTCCTAGCAAGTTGCCCTGCATCACCCTGCTTCCAACTGGATTGGATTTGAGACTGAAAATGGACTTAAAAAGTAAGATAATTAACCTGTGTATAGTGTATCAAGGTTTTCCAGAGAGCCTTTCAGCTCCCTTCTGTATCTAAGTGTTTGGCTCTCCTGCCCACTCCCTTCTCCACCATTTATTAAATGCTCTGTGAGTGGGACTGGCACTGGACTCCTCTATAAACATTTCTACGCTTGACTTTGCTGTATCAGCTCCTGAGTCTGTCCCGTGTTCTCCATGTTTGGAAGAAGGTGGTGCATCGGGTGGAACTGTGAGTACTTTGAGACCTGCAGGTCTGGGCACTAAATCTTTTGCAGGATTGTTCAAAAAACCTGTGGAATTGGCTAAACGCAGGTTTTTAGTTCGCTTATGATATCGAGGGTTGGCACCTACAGCTCCGGACAGACTTTGGGTGGGGAAGGTTTTGCTGATCGATTCCATTAATTTTTCACCTGCTGAAGTATATGCTTTTATTCATCCCCTGGTGATTCTTATTATGACATTAGTTTTGTTCGGTGATCTCCTGAGCAAGTTTTGAGGCTGTATTATGATCTTAAGGATCAGGAACACTGAGAGATTTCCAAGCCATCCCTATTACGAAGCCCACGGTTAAGACTGTCACGATCCTTTTCAGAAATGAAGGAGGAACATTTCGAATATCCTTTTGGTTGGAGAAAGATGTTATGTACAGGACAAACCTAGGCCTATTTTGGATGGGAATGGTTTTTGGACAGGGGTTGGACTATTCGTGTTAGTTTAAAGCAAGATGCTGAGGGGATACAGCATTTACCTAGTTCCTTCTTTTTGGGGAGGGACAGGGGTATAATTTTTTATACAGGACAGCCGAAAAGCTGTTTCAAGTGTGGGTCCTTATCTCATTTAAATACTTCGTGTGACCAAGTTAAGTGTTTTCATTGTGGCATGTTGGGTCACTCAGCAGTGGATTGTACTGAACATTCGGTTTGTAATTTATGCAGTGAAGTTAACCATTCTTTTTCAGATTGTCCATGGAAAAGCACAGACATTGCAGAGTCTTCTGACCAGGAACACCTTTTAGCGCAGGCTAGAGATTTCCAACTTGATAATGGAGGGATGGAGTCTAGACCCATGTTCCGGGGTAGACGCAGAGGCAGAGGGAGGGGAGGATTGCTTTCAGATGACAGATACTCTAGCTCCCAAATTGACCCTAACTTACAGGTTACTGCAAATTCTACTGAAGTGGAATCATTAGACATACATGCAGTAGATACCCCCCCAGTCCCTATCACAGGTCCACAAAGTGAAGATAAGGTAACGCCTTTTGCGACACCTCAGGGGTCCCCTATACGGGCTGCTCCAAAGTTGGGAATAGAGCCTCGTTTCTTCCCGATATCAGTAGTCTCTGATAAGGAAGGAGAAGACGAAGAGGTACAGGACTCAAACCTTAGCTTATTATCCTCTGAAGGAAGTGATAATAGTATTGTGTCTGCTTCCCCTTTACCTTTAGAAAATAGATTTTCTATCCTCTCTTCTTGGGTGATCAGGTAGAACTTGCTCTCCCGGTTTCTGCTCCTGTTGCCCATACGATTAGTACAGCTCCTTTACCTAATGTCACTGGTAGTTCTTCTAGAAATAAGCAACCTGAGACTAGGAAACAGGTGACTAGATCTAGTAATAAATTGTTCAAACCTCCTCCTTAAAACCTTTTACGTTATCTGTTGCTTCCTTAAATGTAAATAGCATTAAAATCCCATACCAAACGTCAGACAACGTTTGGAATTCTTTCTTCGTTGGGATATGATGTTTTTCTTCTTCAGGATACATGTTTTCATACGATTTTGGAGACAGTTACAGCTAGCAAACAATGGTGTTGGGGTGTTACTTTTTGGTCCTTTGGGGAAGAAAGATGTAGTGGAGTTGGTATATGTTTTACTATGATGGACGTTACACTTATTAGATTAGTAGACATTGAACCTGGCCGGGCGTTGCTAGTAGATGTCATGGTGTATGGTATTACTTGTCGGTTGATCTCAATTTATGGTCCGCAGTTGAAATCCTTGAGGATTGAGTTGTTACGTAAGATTCAACCTTTTTTGTATACGGGAAGGTACTTATTTTTTTTGTGGTGATTTTAATATTAATTTCTTGCAGAAGGGGGCATTGGGGAAACAGTACTGTGATAAGTCCTGTTTGTCTAATATTCTCTCTCTTGCTGGTTTGAGAGATTCCCATCAAACTGGGAAGACTTCAGCGAAGCCTACTTTTTTTAAAGGAAGTTTAGCGTCCAGTATAGATTTTATTTTTGTACCGAAATCAATGCTTGTCAATCAGTTACTTTATGTTCCAATTGAAACTTCGGACCACATTTTGATTGGTCTGACGTTAGATTTTCCTCAGTGTAGGAGGAAAGGTCCGGGATTTTGGAAACTGAATACTTCCCTTTTAAGTGTTCCGTCCATTATTAAAGACTTGGAAATGATTGTACATGATCATATCACGACTATTGGTTTACATGAAGATAGGGTGAGCTGGTGGGAAGCCTTTAAACTTTGTTTGATTGGATAGTTTAAGTCCCAGAGTCGTTTAGCGGCTGAATCAAAACATAAGGAATACTTGTCGCTTCAGCGTTCTTTACAATTATTGATTTCTAGGCAACATGAATATGGTTTAGATTTATCTAAAAGCATAACCCAGATTAAATTGTCAATGTGGCCGTATCAATATGACCATATGGATTCTCTACTTAAGGAACAGTCATTTGGGACACAGGGGAAAACAGCTCAAGTTAATCCTTTTTTAGCTTGTAAATCTAGGACGGATAAACGCCTATTTTATAGTTTGCGAAAGGAGGATGACACTTTGCTTTCTGATAATAAAGGTATAATGGATTTTTTGGATTTCCATGTTAATAAAGTTTTTGGGGTTCTGCATTGGGTCTCCAGCTTTACGCCTCAGCTGTTGGCAGCAGCAGACCTTCCGTGCGTAGAGCGGGATTTACAAATTGCAATGATAGCTGATTTTTCTGAGATAGAAATGGGGTTAGTAATTGCCTCTCTTAAGTGTGGGGTTTCTCCAGGCTCCAATGGATTACCAGGAGAATTGTATAAACTTTTATGGAAAGTAATGCCAAATGAGTTATTGGCTCTATATAACTCCTTCCTTTCAGACATGATTTTGCCTACTCAAACGTATGAAGGTTTATTAGTATTTCTCTTTAAGAAGGGAGATCATTCGGATATAGGTAACTGGAGACCCTTGACCCTATTAAATGTGGATTTTAAAATATTTTCTAAGCTTTTAGGGAATAGATTGTCCACAGTAATACCTGATTTGATTCATGGTCAACAATTTTGTGCAGTTCCTGGGAGGAAACTATCAGATGCTTTGATTTTTCTCAAGGAGGTTGTGTCATTAGGTTTGGACACCTTAGGAGGACTTGGTGGCTTTTTAGTGAGCCTTGACCAATCTAAAGCTTTTGATGAAGTATCACAAGATTATGTCTGGGAATGTTTGAAGGTGTTTGGTATACCTATGCAGTTCGTACAGTGGGTACAGTTGTGCTATGCATTGGCTAATGTCATTCCCCCGGACAATGGGTGGAAGGGGAGGACACATAGAGTTTTGAAGGGAGTTAGGCAGGGGTGTCCACTTAGCCCCCTATTATATGTTTTTGCTTTGGACCCGTTATTGAGGGTACTTAGCAGGTCCTCTTTGATCAGAGCTATTACGGTGGACTCTGTTTGTCTGCCTAAGTTTATTGCCTATGCAGATGATATCTGTCTTTTATTACCTGATGAATCGGCAATACTGCTAGCTTGTGATACGATTACTTCATTGGGGTTGATTATGGGTGCTCGCATTAATAGTGAGAAGACTAAATGCATTAGCATTTCAGGGTTTCCCAAATTTCCATCTAAAGTAGGAAGGTTTTGGGTTGAATGTCAACCTTGTAAAATTTTAGGACTATATTTTGGGAGTAGGGATGGTGCATTAGATAATTGGACATTGGCCTTACAGGAAGGAAATACTAAAGTGTCTCTTTGGAATAGGAATAAATTATCTAAAAAGAAACGGATTTATTTAATCAAAACTTATTTGATCCCAGTTTTTTTATTTTTAAGTAATGTTTTTTTCTTACCCAAGTCATTAGAGACTTCTTTGATGTGATGTTTTTTCTGTGGGGTGTGGGGTAGTCGACTTAACCCCATTAAAAGAAATACTTTATATTTGGCTGTTAAAGATGGGGGTTTGGGAATGATTAACCCAGTCTTGTTTTTTTTTACGAATTTTTTATATCTGAACCTGGTCCCTGTACTGAGAGGTATTTCTAAAGTATGGGATGTGTCACTTAAAACTCATTTACAGGGTGTTTTATGTGAATGGAGGAATGGTCTGTTTCTCCATCAAAATAAACGCCGTCCTCCCTTGATGAATACTTGGAGGGAGGTGTTTGATAAAATAAAGTGTTGGGGTATACAGTGGGGAGTAGCACAGACTTTATCTAGGAAAGCATTGTATAATAAGATTTTAGGGCAATTTTTTTCTGATGCTCCATTTTCAGCCTTTCCTAAGGAAATAAGTTTAAAGATATCTAGTTATATACCTAATTCCCGTATTCTGCAGCATATGTGGGATATTTCTTGGTTAAGTATTCATTGTAGAGTTAATGTCCGTAGTAATCAGAAACATAAATCAACACGAGAGCGTTTCTGCCCGAGAGAAAAGTGTGTATCTCTTTTAGAAACCCATGGACCACTTGTATTTTGATTGTTATTACGCTATGGAATTTTGGGACATACTTAAAGAACGTTGGAAGCATTATCTACTGTTTCCGCCCCTGAAAGATAGTTTATATTATCGTTTCTTTCCCAAAGGAATGCCTGGGGGTAGGTATAGCACATTACAAGTCCTTCATATTTTTTTTTTGTATTGGATTTGGATTAGTAGATGTAGATTTTTATTACAACAGCAGATCATTCCTCCCCTTACTTTGGTATACATGGTGGAGTCCGATGTGGGGAAATTGAAGCTTATGGAAAGCCATCAGCTTTCATCGCAAAGTTGGGGTTCCTTTTGGAACGGTTTTAAATACTTATGACCTTTTCGGTGGGACCTGGTTTATGTTTCAAATATCCTGTAATACTTATTTCTGTTTTTTTATTTCTTTCATTATGTTTTGTATGATGTAATATAATTTTGTATATATATTTTTTTCTTTCCTCTTTTTCATTCAGGATTGTTGTATGAATTAATCTTGTTTATGTTCTTGTTTCTTTCCTTTTAAGGTTATGTATGAAGTAATACTGAATTACATTATATTTTGTTATGATTTTGTTATGATTATAATAAAAACTCCCCTACTCTTTTTGATAAGTGCCATGGGATCTTTAACATCCACCTGAACTACCACCAATCCAGGCAGATGGGACCTCGGTTTAACGTCTCATCCAAAAGACAGCACCTCAGAAGTGCAGCACCCCTCTCATGCTGCACTACAGTGTCAGTACTGTGATATTAACTCAAGTGCCAGATGTGGGAACTGAACCCACAGCCCTCTGATCTCCCGGCATCAAAGGCGAGTGTGCTACCTACTGAGCCACTGAATAACAAAACAGGTGACCCCCCCACTCGCCATCCTGGGCTTTTCTACTTCACGACAAGACTGGTCCGGAAGGGGCAGAGGTGTAGCAATATATGTCTCCTCAGATATTCAATTCACTACCATTTATTCCACCTCTGTCCCCAAAGCATATTAAGTACTCATCTTACAATTATCTCTCCTATTCTCAATCCCTATTTTTATTGCAGGGGCCTACTGCCACCCAGGCCTCAACCCCTCCCTGGTTACTGACCTCATCTCTACCATGGTTTCCCACACCTCCTCGGGTGAAGTCTATATCATGGGTGATTTTAACCTAAACTGGTTATCCCCTTCCCTACTCAAAGTAAAAAGCAACATTGCTTCCCATGATTTAACCCAATTCATCCTTGAACCTACTAGGATAAACCCGAAAACAAACAATCATTCCTTAATTGACTGGGCTCTCACTTCCCACCCACACAGAGTCATCAAATCTGGAGTGTTATCAGATGCTCTGAGTGACCATCGCATGAGTTTCCTAGTATGCAGAATCCGCCATACCAAAGTCCACCACAAAACCTTAGTGACTCGCTCATACAAAGCCATGCACCTTGGGCCACTCCTACTTGACCTATCATACACAAACTGGTCCCCTAAAACCTCAGCGAACACGACTGACGTAGCCGCAGAATATTTCAAAGGTAAATTTCTCAAAGTCTGGAACTGGCATGCCCCTCTACACAAAGTTAGAGTCCGCGGGAACCACCTTCCTTGGGTAACACCGGAACTCATAGCATGCCAAAGAGCAAGAGACCAAGCCTGGAAGCAACACAAAATCTCCAAGCTCCAGAAAGACTATGACAACTATCGTCAGCTTCTCAACAAATGCACCAAAGCCACTCATTTGGCTAAAGCCAACTACTTTATCTCAACCTTTCAATCGAACATAAACAGCCCCTCAAAATTTTGGAAAGTTATTCACTCTCTCTTCTCCCCAACTTCTTCTCCTCCTACCCCCCTTCTCACTATAAACAACACTATTACCTCTGACCACTTGAGTGGTGCCTCTGAATTTAATTCTTTTTTCACCTCTTGTGCCTCTGCCCTTCTATCCTCCTTACTGTCTCCTCAGTCTGATCCTCCCCCTAACTCACCACACACCTATCCCCAGCCCCTTCCTTTCTCATTCACTAACATAACACCCTCTTACACCCTGCATGTCCTGCTTACCCTAAACCCTTCTAAAGGCAGTTCGCCTGATGGGCTGGACCCCAAGCTGCCTTACCTTTTTGCTATGGCTATGTCTGCCCCACTGACAGAGCTACTCAACCTCTCATTCACATTGGAAGCTATCCCCTCTATCTGGAAACATGCCATTGTTCTTCCCCTCCATAAGGGCAGTGACCCATCCTTCCCTGGGAACTATCCCTACTTCCCACCCTCGCTAAGCTGCAAGAACACCTAGTGCTTAACCAACTCTCTGCTATCTCTCTCACTCTAACTTTTTCACCCCCTTCCAATCTGGCTTTCGTAAAAACCACTCCACCATCACCTCCCTGATTAGGCTCATTGACCCCATCCTCACTGGGATGGACAGTGGCCAAATCACAGCCGCCATCTTTGTTGACCTAGCCAAGGCTTTCGACACCATCTCCCACTCTATCCTTTTACACTCTCTCTCTGCTGCAGGTTTGTCGGTTGCCACCACAAACTGGTTCCATGCCTACCTGGTAGGTCGGACCCAGTCAGTTAGAATAGCAGATTCTATATCCTCACCCCTCCCTACTGACACAGGGGTCCCACAGGGATCATTGTTGGGCCCTATGCTCTTCTCCAGCTTTCTCAATGACTTGAACTGTTGCTCTCCAACCACTTGAAAAAAACACAATAATAACAATATAAACAACAGAATAGTTTTGTTTAAAGACCCACCTTGTGAGAGCCCCTAGCACCTCGGCTTAATGCCTTAATGCCCCCTTGAAGGCACTAAACCGAGGCGCTATGAACGCTCACAAGGTGGATCTTTAAATACAACTATTCAGTTGTTCATATTGTTGTTTTTATGTTTTTTTCAAGTGGTTGGAGTGCAGCAGTTCAGGAACTTTGCACTTTATGGTTGGGATAGCCACCCCTCTGCTGCAAACTCCTCGTACATCGAGCATGGTCTGAGTTCCATTTTTTGTTTGTTTCTCAGTGATTTGCTGTCTGTTTGCACATCTACCTCTATTATATGTATGCAAATGAAATAGTCCTTTACACCTCCAGCCACTCCCCCATGATGTTGCATCTAGATTTCAGAATGATTTCAACAACATTCAATGCTGGTTTTTCTCACATCAGCTTTTCCTAAATGCCAAGAAGACTGTCTTCATGACCTTCGGCACTAGACAGAGACTTTCAAGGCTCCCTTCCCTACCCACTTTCCACATCCTCAACAGGACGGTCCTCGAGGACACTTCCTCATTCAGATATCTGGGGGTTTGGCTTGACTAACACCTCACCTTCTCTGGTCACATAGACACCATCTTTAAAAAGCTGTGCCCCAAGTTAGGCACACTATTTGGGAACTGGAATTGCCTCCTTCTCCCAGCTAGGCATGAACTTGTCCAGAAGATGATCCTCCCCACCTTTGACTACTGCGATGTAGTCTTCAGTGCCGTGCCTAATACCTCCCTAGTCAGATTGGACACCCACTTTAACTCCTTCTGCTGCATCGCACTCAATGCTCCTACCCTCACTCATCACTGTCAACTTTACCACACATTGGCTTTTCCATCTCTTGATAACAGACATCTCTTCCACTGTGTTAAATTTGTCTGCAAATTCTGGTTTGGCTCCCTCCCTACTTATCTCACATCTTCCCTAACAATCCCCCCACCATCCACCCATTCACTTAGGTCCTCAGTTTCCCATACTTTAGGTGTCCTATGCCATACGACTACTGTCAGCCAGGCAGCCTTCTTGTACCACTTCCCTAAACTGTGGATTCCCCCCCCCTCAAGATTCGCCTCTCTTCCTCCCCTTCCTCTATCTCATCAGCCTTACACAATTAGCTATCTGTGAACTGCAACTGTAACTGAGCAGACCATGTTGCATCTAAGGCCCTGTCCACACTATGCCTCTATAACGTTACAGAGGGCCCAAACCGTTGCTGTTATGGTTTGCGTTTACACCTGTAACATTACAGAAGGTGTTTTCGTAACCATTGTAGAAACCACTTATGAGGTGGTTTCGACAACGGTTATGAAAACGGTTCTGCCCCTGTAACGTTACCAGCCATAGTGTGGACAGATGAGCATGTAGCTCCAGCATTCCCTCAGTGCAGCATGAACTGCATTGTGGGATAGGATGCCGACCATAACGGTTACTTATAAAATGGCTTCAAAAAATCCATCAATCTGATTGGCTGATGTGGCACCAAACCTGGGCAATTATTTTTATATAATGCCCAGTAAAAATCAAGTCCCAGAGCATGGCAAAAGAGGTGCCACATCACCCAATCAAATCAACGACACTACAAAAACATTCTTCAATTCTGACAGTGTAATCAGCGCGAACCGCGATTTTCCAACTCACCTCAGAGCAGCAGACTTATCAAAGCAAATGACAGCCCCAAGTGACAACATACCTACTGTAAACTTCAACATCATGGCAGAGGAAAATCTCGACCAGTTCTTAAATGCAGCACCTGTGGGAGAAGAGTCGTCAAACGACGAAACCTGTCAGAAAAAAAAGAAATGTCAGTGAGCACCACAAGACGTCACGTCTCACTCACTACCAAACAGCTGACTGAGATCGAAGCAAACCGCGAAGAAAGCAACACTCGCAAAACGACAACCTGGGCAGTGTCAGTTATCCATGACTGGGCAAAAGAAACCGGAATCAACATAAACTGGGAAACAGATAGCCCCAGTACCCTCAACGGCACCTTCCGTAAATTCTACGTGGAAGTCAGAAAAGGAACCGGAGACCAGTACTCGGTTGCTGGCTACTGCGCTCTGCGAGCAGGACTCAACAGGCACCTAAACAGCCCAGCAATATCCTGAAACATAAACCTTATGACAGATGCTTAATTTAAAACCAGCAACAATGTCTTCAAAAGCATTCTTAAACAGTACAGGAAAGAAAAAAAAGATCAATCTGCACACCACCCACCCATCTCCGACACAGACCTGGCAAAACTGAGGAAATCACCAGCACTTTCCGTAGACACTGCACTGGGCTTACTGAACCACATGTGGTTCAAAATTCAATTACACCTAGCCTGGTGCGGTAGAGAAGGCTCAGAGAGCTCACCCCCTCCTCCTTTGTACTCCAGAAAGACCAGCATAATCAAGAGTTCCTCACCCTCGCCTACAACCCCGACAGCAAGAACCACAAAGACCCCCTGGAAACCAACAAAGAATTCCAAAGAGGCTGCATCTACACCGATCCTGACAACCTGGAATGCCCAGTTGCAGCATTTAAAAAATATATCAGTAAACTCCTTCCGAACCCCAGATCGCTGTACCTCCACCCATGACGAGCTCCACAAGAGTTCCTGTACACAGAGACAATGTGGTACACACAGGAACCGCTAGGGAAAAACTACCTCGGCGAGATGATGAAGAAAATAAGTAAAGCAGCAAATCTCAGCCACATATATACTAACCACAGTATTCATAGCTGTGCCGTCCAAATCCCGTCAAACGCAGGCCTACAATCGCGGGAAATCATGACCGTTACTGGTCACAGCTGAGAACAAAGCCTCAAATCGTACTGGAGACCAAAGGAAGAAGACAGGAAATACTGGAGTGCCCTCCTCTCCGGAAAACCTCCAAGTGCCAGCACAAGCAATCAAGAGAGCACCAGCAAAGAAGAAGTAAATGAAGCAACGCCATCTACTGGAATGACAACAATACAGAGCTCCTTCAATCTAATGAACTGCACCTTCTCAGGTCCAGTTAATTTTATTGAAAATAAAAAATAAATATCAAAAAAGAGCTGTAATTCTTTCGAAAACTATAAATGTTTAAAAAGGTTTAAAAGTGTTATTATTAAAAAGTTTGAAAAAACTGTTTTTAAACAGTTCAATTGTTAAAAGAAAGCAATTTTGTTCTGCACTACTTTTCCTCTCATAGTATTTACTGACAAAAAATAAAAGTTTGCATTTTAAAAGCAATCATTTGTTTCGGTGACTATTTTTTAAAATACAGTGAAGCCATTTTCTAGAGTGCAATAATACCCTCCAGGGTGGGCATTGTTGAAATACCGGACCTTCCAGGGCTATAGGCCCTCCATCTACTCGTGTCGGCCTCATTACGCCCCTGGGCGGTCCAGTATTTCCCAATAATGCCCACCCTGTTGGGTATTATTGCTTACATGTCACCCACAATGTGGACAAGCTATAATGGTTCCAAACCATTATCAAGACTGTTCACCGGCAGTGTGGACACGCTGTAATGATTACAGTCTGTAACAGTTTGGAACTGTTACAGCATTTAAGCAGTGTAGTGTGGACGGGGCCTAAATGGGCTGTAATAGTTATACTGTTACTGCACTTGCGGACCTTCTGTTCACTATGATGTAATGGAATATACATACCAACTGTAATTTCTTAATGCCTGTTACTATTTGTTAGTTGTTCTCTACTTGGTAATGTATCCTATGCATAATTGGCACTATACACTGTTTTGTTGTTTGCCTATGACTTATTTGTATGTCATCCAATTCCCATATATTGGCAATGTATACTGTTGCGTTGATTACATTTTATTGTATGCCTTCCAACTCCCCAACCCCCTAGGACACACTGTAAGACAAGTAGCTTGTTGTTCAGTGTGCCTTTCCTGCTGAAACTCTTAAATAAATAAATAAAACTTTTGCATCCAAGTTAGCATTATGCTTAGAAAGGGTGTTTGATTATTTTCTAAACAGTAAAAAAGAAGTCCCCAGTCATTTTACTAAAGGCATAGTTAATTTTTACATAAATCAAGTTACAAACACCTTATCCACAATTGGAGACCTATCAGTCTCTTATACTCTGATTTTAAAATCTTGTCTCAAATTTTACACCTAAGGCTTAATAAGTTGGCATCATCTATCATACACCACTTACAGTTTTGTGGCCTACCAGATAGATCCATCCATCATACTCTGATTATCCTTGGGGAAATATGAGAATTTTATACAAAAACACAGGATACAGGATATATTTTATCCTTAGATCAACAGAAAGCGTTTTGAGGTTTTACTGGTATATGGGATTCCAGATGCTTTTGTCTCTGGCTAAAAATGTTGCACAAAAATGCCATCTTTTGCCCTATTATTCTAGGCAAAATAAGCCCTGAAACTAAAGTGTGGGAAGGGGTACATCAGGGTTGCCCTTTAAGCCCCTTATATTTTCCCTAAATCCCTTACTGGAAAAAATTACAGTACACAGATCTATAGTGGAACTTTCTGGTACATCCCCTAATGATGAAACCAACATATTAGCATATGCTGATGATACATGCCTTCTATTAAAAAATAAGGCTAGTGTTTATGAAGCCTAGAAGGAACTCAAGTTATTTTCTAAAGTCGCATATGCAAGTCTCAACACTGCAAAATTTAAAATCCTGCCCATAGGACCATGCAGATGCCCCCAAACTAATATTGCAGGTTTTCCTATAGCATCTGTGCCCGTAAACATTTTGGGACTCTAGTTTGGCTCTCCAAATATGGCTCAGCTAAATTGGGAAATTACCTTAAACATCTGTGAGACAAAGGTCAATACATGGAAGGGTTGGAAGCTGTCTAAACTCAGGAGAGTATTTTTCATAAAACATTTTTTAATTCCCTGCTTACAATATGTAGGTTTAATATTCCCACTCCATTTGGTTCTTGAAACTAAGGTTTATAGTATTTTCTTTTGAATGCTTTGGGGAAGCCAACTGAACCCAATTAAACAGGATTTTATTTATTTGTCTGGGGAAAAAGGTGGATTGGGGATGGTGGATCCAGTAATTATTTTTTTCATACATTACTTTGGGCTTTATTCATTAAAACCATCACTTCAGGCACAAAACTCTCTTACTTATTTATGGATAGTAAATAAACTTCAGACTTTTTTAAACAAATGGATAGATATCCCTCTTAAATTCTCAAAATATCTACAGATAACAGACTATCTTAAACCCTTTGTCCAGAAATTATATAAATGGAACATTTCCTGAACATTTTTGGCATCTTCGCAAATGAAACACCTTTATGCCCATACTCAGGAACACATTGGTTCCACTGTACCAGAATTTAAGAACTGTAACCCTAATAAAAGAGAGAAGGTGTTATCACTCCTAAATGAAAAGCACTAGAATGTGGGAGGTCCAGTGGCTCAGTGCATATGGCATACTGAATGTTAGGGGTAACAGTAAACATAAATCCATGGAAGAAAGATCCTGCCCTTACTCTGATTGTGCTGCATCGGAGAAAACTATGGAGCATTTTGTTCTGGAGTGTATATATTCATAAAGTTTGTAGAAATTTTTAGCACAAGCATAGAAATTGTTTTGGCTCCAAAATTTAACGTATGAAGTTCTGATGCTAGGTAACTACCCTAAACTTCTTGCAAAATTTCATGCAGGGGCTCTTTCAATCTTTTTAGCAGCTTTGAAATGTTGTCTTAGGTAGGCTAGAGTCCAATGGGTTATACAGCAGCCAAGAACGCCTTTCGCAACTTCCAAATTATGTGAAAATGCCTTGACTGAAACATATGAGGAAGATGTAGCATTGCACCCACTACATAAAGTTATAAGGTGGTGGAAAGAGCTTTCCTTTTTTGCCAAAATATAAGTGAAGGTTAAATTATTTAAAATGTAACTATAGCTTATTTGTACAAAGATACTGAGTAGCACAAAATGTTTACCAGGTTATGAGATCTGACATTTTTTCTGTTTTTCTTGATTTGAGTTATGTATTATATATTCTTTGTGTTTTCATCCCTTTAATAAAAAAAACTCCCTTAATCTTGAAAAAAGTACCATGGGTTGTTTTACTTCTACCTGGACATCCACCAGGACAGCACCAGAGATTGGTAAAAGGGACCTCTGGTTAACATCTCATCTGAAGGACGGCATGCCCTGACAGTACAGCACCTCCTAGTACTGCACTTGGGTGCCACATTTAGGTACTGTATAATCCCAATCCAGGTGTGGGGCAAGAACCCACAACCTTCTGGCCCAGAGACAGATGTGCTATCAACTGAGCCACACTGACACTGGTATGTTCTTGAATGTTCTGCAGCCATGACAAACAGTCATACCCTCATCAAATCAGTGCCCTAACCAGTGTTACAGCAGCAAGATGAGCAACTCACAAGTCACACCACGCATTAATTTTTATCCACATGGACCATCCCCTCAAATGCATTCCAATATTACAGTTCTAAAACATGTCTTCATTTTGATCATAAAAAGAACTGGTCTGTTATGCAGACCATCCCTAAAAAGGTTCAGCATAGGTGCAATATGAAACTGGAACATTGCAGTGTCGCTTAATGACATGGACGTTTTTTGGAAGCAGATGTGGGAATGGAGAGAATCTCAGAGGCCGCCATTCTGAAAGAAGAGGGGTTGTTGCTGGCTTGCTATACAGAGGTAGATGCCTGGAGCCTAGCTTGTAGACTGCATGATGAATCTCATTACAAAGAAAACAGCCAACGCCTGGGAACAGGAAAGCTCTAAATGCTGTTTAGTTTACACAGAAACTCTGTCAGGGGAAAATGAAAACCCGACCACAAGTCTGTGGTCAGAATCTCTAAATTGCCTTTTGAAATGGCAGGGAAGGAAGCCACAGAAGTGAAATCCAAGCCAAAGAAACATTGTAGCATTTCTGTGAGACACTTAACTCTTTCTGAACCCATCAGCTACAGAAAGTCTTACTTAATGTAGTGCCTCTTACAGTTAAGGTGTTTTGCCAAGGTAAGAGGATATGTTTAGATTTTACTCATGTCCTAATGCAAGTGTTGAGTGACATCCTAGCACCAACCTATGGGCTATGCCTGGCCCTTTGGGGAGCATCCCCTGCTCCAAGGTTGATGCCCAGGATCATCTCTGTCTAGTGGTGATGCTCAATGGAAGGGGTCCCCTACAATGACATTTAAATTTGTTGCAGGATCCTGAATTTGAATATATGTCCTTTGCATCCAACATCCATAATAAACAGTACTAAAGCACACACAAGGATCTACTTAAGTAATAATAAACGACAGGACATGTGTGTGCTGACTCCAACCAAGTACAGTGCTCATTGATGTTAGCTGGGGTGCTGGCCAGGGAATACATTTCCCGATGAGACACAAACAGATACAAAGTCCAGCACTCCCAAGGCAAAATGAAGCAAGTGCACCCTATGTAGCATAATGAATACAAGAACCATGCTCCAAATTAAAGCTTTTGCAGTTTGTTTTAATCCATCACCAGGACATAAAAATGCAATGACAGAGACTCAGCTTCTAAAGTGTGGTCAGTTCTGTAGAAGCTGAGTCATTGGCATTGCATTTTAACATTTTGGAGCATGACCCTTGTATTTATTTTGCTACACAGTGTGCACTCACTTCTACATTTTGCCTTGAGAGTGCTGGACTTTGTGTTTGTTCATGCGTGTGCTGAGATAACATCATACCTTGTCTCGTTAGGCCAGAGGCTGCAGGACAAGTGACTTCAACCATCTGAGATGTGATATCACCCAGCATGACATACACCCTGGAGTGAATTATTATTGTTATAAAATAGCTAATTTGTGCTGTATATAGAAAAAGAAATGAAACGGTATATATTTAAATAGCTTTTTAATTTTTTTTAACTCAGCTTTATTTAAAACACAACAAATACATTTAACTAAATCAGATACATCTCCTTTAGAACAGAAACTCATGTCCATGTGCCATACAAACAAATTCCAGTAACCCAATATTTTTCTTTTGGCCAGTTTCTAGGACGGTATGGAGAAAGTCAATGATGTATGTCAAGGTCCAGTCCTAGCAATCTGTCTTTTGCTAAGTATTGCCAGATGGTAAGTAAAGGCATCAGGCCATTAACTCTCCTCTTCAAATCACTGTATGAGAGTCTCAAAAACTGCTCACTCTATGGCAACTAAGATCAAATGCTCATTCATGAGCAAGACAGAACAAATCATTTTACCCCTTTATGCCACATATGTACGGCCTTTACTAGATTACGGATCCCAGTTCTGGTTCCCGTACCTGCTTAAAGACATTAAAATAGTAGAAGGAGTCCAGAGGACTATAATAAACATGTTCCTAGACCAAAACAATTTAATTACCAAATTAGATTACTGAAAACGGACTTACATTCCCTCAAAGCTCGAAGACAAAGGGGTGATTTGTTGCTACTGTTGTTGAACTCATGACTGACTGTAATCTATGTTTTAGCAATACAAGAGGGAACTTGAGATCCCACAATAAAAAAATCTATATACAATCATCATAGACAGTCAAGAGGGATCATTTCTTTACACTCCAAGCCCCAATGGTATGGAATAGACTATCGCAGACAGCAGTTAACTGTACAAGCTTAACCACTTTTAAAAATACCATAGATAGACTCTATTATAACAACCTGCTGATGGTATAATTGGCCCACTCACGTGGGGGACATTCACGATAGGTCTTGAGCCCCCTTATGTCTTTTAATTCCGAGTAATCCTAGTAAACTGATCCACGTTATGACAAATATTCCAAATACAGTCCAAGATTCTTTAAGGAAAGCTGATCTGACATGTCAACCATAAAATGTCTATTCACTATTGCTACACAATGAATAGACTCAAAAGATGCAAAATTAGCTAAACAAATCCTTATACAGTGCAGTAACCAAATGAGGCCAAGGTGACTCAGTTAAAGGGTGCATTTCATATATCAAAAAAAGGAAACCAGCTGAAGACTATAGAGTAAAGTCTCTGGGATATCCTTCTTAGAGGGCTGTAGTCTAGAGAGGTGCTAGGTGCGAACCCATGTCTCCCCCTCCTGTACCTAAAGCTGACTCCACTTGAAAACAGTCCCAGGTTGCCCAACATTCTAAATACTTTTCAAAGGTGAGATGAAGCTATGCTGTAATCCGCTCCATGATTTGTGTTTGCTTGGCCCGGGTCTCTCATTCACCTAAAGTCAGGGGCACGGTGGTAGGCAATTTGGCAGTGATGCACTTACTAACTATTAGGCATAGCAGGGCATAAAGCCCCTTCTCCTGACTATTCACAATCTCTTTGGGAGGCACCCCCAGTGCCATTGTTTGGAAACTGTGAGACAATGGTTTTCCCCACAGTTTATCCAACACTTACCTGATTGCATGCCAGAATTCAGAAATCCGTGGGCATGACCAATGGATATGCACATGTGGATCAAGTAGGCCACATGCAGTCCAGCATAGGGGGCTAAGATGAGCACCAAAGTGCTGCGTGATGGTAGAGACATGAAAGAATTGGGCTCCCGGCTTCCAACGAAATTCCCTCCATGATAGGGACACCGACTTAAATAGCTTTTTAGTTGATTTTTGAATGTACAGCTATATTAAAAAAGTTCTTGTTTTGTTTTTCTCCAGTAGATGGCATTGCTGGTGCTCTTTTGTTTTAAATCCCCCCCCCCCCCGATACAGTAAGCTGTGGTGACCTAGAGGACACTATTGCAGCTGGAGATCAGGACAAGCAATTACAGAGACCTGGTGCGATGAAAACCAGAGCTGGGAGGTAGCCTGCTATTCAGGAGGGACAGGGTAGGAAAAAAGGGAGGAGGGGTGACTCTTTACATGACAGAAAACATAAAGGCCACAGAAATACAAGGGGGGGGGGAGAAAGTAAAGCGGAGGAACTGTGGGTCACCCTGGAGATAGGGAGGAGGCTGCTGTTAGGTTAGGGGTGATCTACAGACCTCTATCACAGGGAGAGGAAGAAGATATGACATATGAAATACAAGGGATGGCTAACAAAGGTGAGGTGCTGTTAGTGGGGAACTTCAATCTACCAGATGTGGATTAGAGCCTACCTGCTGCAGTATCATTTAGAAGTAAGGAAATACTTGACTCTCTGCAGGGGTCATTCCTCAGGCATCTAGTTAAAGAACCCACTCATGAGGGGGAAGTATTGGACCTGGTACTGTTAAACAGGGACAGTGTCATTGATTTCACAGTGGGAAGCCACCTGGGGACCAGTGATTATCGTACAATGTGGTTCAGAATAAGGACCAGGCCAGAACTGAGCCACACTAAAACAAGGGTCCTGGACTTCAAGAAGGTCGATTTCAAGAGAATGGGACAGTGCCTCAGAGAAGCCCTAGTAGGACTAGGGAATAAAGGTGGGGTTGAGGACAAGTGGGCAAGAATAAAGCAGGCCATTGAGAAGGCAACAAACCTCTGTATCAAGCAGGTAACTAAGAGCAAGAGAAGAACAAGACTACTATCTTGTTCTCGAATCTAATAGATTTCTTTGACTGGGTGACCAAAGTAGTAGACCAGGGAGGGGCTGTGGACATGGCCTACCTAGACTTTAGCAAGGCATTTGACACAATGCCACACAAAAGATTAATAGACAAGTTAGCCAGCCTTGGTGTGGGTCCCAAAGTGGTAGCCTGGGTAAAAATTTGGCTGGACGACAGGATGCAGAGGGTAATAGTAAACAGAGTTCACTCTTAAAAAAGGGGGGGTTACTAGCGGGGTACCATAGGGTTCAGTACTGGAACCGTTCCTCTTTAATGTCTTTATAAGTGACATTGCAGAGGGACTGGAAGGAAAAGTATGTCTCTTCGCAGATGACACAAAGATCTGCAACAGGGTCGATACAGAAGGTGGGGTGGTAAGGATGCAAGGGACTTGGCAAGGTTGGAGGAATGGTCAAATGTATGGCAGCTTAGATTCAATGCAAGAAGGTGAAGTGCACCTGGAAACAAAACCCAGGAGAAGAGTACACAATGGGGGTGAGATACTAACAACAACAATAAGCATTTGTCAATGCCGAATGTTTGCTTGCTGGCATTGGCAGTGATAGTGTAGAAGTTACAGAGCTGCATAATAGGAATGGCAGTGAAGTATTGAACTGAAGCCAACCCCACCACCACCCTGCAGAGAGTGACAGGCATTGGGGTGTGCCTTTGAGTCGTCAGGCATAACGGCCATGCCATTTCACCACACCCTACCCTGCAGACACTGACAAGTGTCACGGTGTGCCTTGGGGTCTTTGGCCCTTATGCTCACCCCATTCCATCAGGAAATACGGTGAGATGGGTGCGGTATTGGAGAATGGGGTGAACTTTGGGGCCAAAGAGTCCAAGGCATACCTCGATGCCTCTCACTGGCTGCATGGTGTGGAATGGTATGAGCATTACAGGCAAGAATCCCAAGTCACACCCTGAAAGCCTGCCATTCTTCAGCAGGGTGGGGCTATGGTTGGAAACCCCTAACACCTCAGGCATTCATTGGTATTTTCACTCCAAATTTTCAACATGGTTTTCTTGTGACCCCACCTCATGAACAGTGGCAATATCAGTTTGTTAGCCAAAAGCTGCTTATGCACAGCGACTACGGCATTGAGCTCCACAGGTGCAAAAACACATTCCGAACAGGATGTGACAAATGACAGCTGTACTGTTCATGGGGAGGTGTAAAAAATGGCAATGTTGCAAATCTGCAGTAAAATATTTAAAAACTGGTGAAGTCACGAGCGTAGTATAGAAACTGTGCAACGTACACTTGATGTAATTAGTTTGAGATTTTTACAGCACATTGTCAACACAGGCATTTTGGGACCTCCGATCATGAACAGTGTCACTGTGATTTTCTTTATCTGTCTCGAATAATGATTTCCCACAGCGATCGCGAGATTCTGCGCTGAAAGTGTGAAACACATTTCGCCATGTTGTGAAAAAATGACAGCGTGTACTGTTCATAAGGAAGTGCAGAAAATGCCACTGGTGAAAATCTGGACTGAAAATATTACATAGTCATGAACTTCCGAGGGTGTGTGGAAACCACGCAATGCTCACTCATAACACAGTAATTTTATGGACTTTTGTCACCAAATTTTCAACATAGCCATTTTAAGACCTCTGTTCATGAACAGTGTCACTGTGATTTTCTTAATCTGTCCCAAACATTGCTTTCACACACCGACTGCACCATTGTGCACTACACGTGCAGAAACACATTTTGGGCGACATGTGAAAAATGGCAGCTGTCCTGTTCATAAGGAAGTGTAATAAAATGGCAATGTTATAAATCTGGAGTGAAAATTCATTGAAAAATTCTCGAAACTTACGAAAGTGTGTGCTGGAACTGCAATGCACACTCGTAAAACAGTCATTTTTAGGAATTTTTTCACCAAATTTTCAACATAGCCATTTTAAGACTCTGCTTATTAACAGTGTCACTGTGATTTTCTTAATGTGTCCCATACATTGATTTCGCACACTGACTGCGCCATTGTGCGCTACATGGACGGAAACACATTTTGGGCAAGATGTGAAAAATGACAGATGTACTGCTCATAAGAAGGTGTGGTAAAATGGCAATGTTGAAAATCTGGAGTGAAAATATTGAAAATTCGCGAACTTACGAGCGTGCGTAGGAACTGTGAACCTGCGCTAAAACAGTCATTCTTAGGAATTTTCCTGGGGATTTCAACATGGGCTTTTGAGAGCCCACCTTATGAACAGTGGCAGTGTCGTTTCATTACTTGGTCCTGAAAGGTGATTTCACACAGTGACTGCGAAATCACCCTTCGGGCCCGATTATCGCCATGACAGTGAGAACATTTATGAGAAGGGGTCCCAAAAACCCCATGTTGAAAATTTGGTGCAAAAATTCCAAAAAATGCCTGATATATGCAGCAAAGTTGAAAAAACCCTATCTATCCTATTATACAGCTTACCGGCATTTCCTCAGTTCACAGTCAGTTTTGAAGAGTGCAGACATGTTCCCAGTCCACTGAAGATCATCGTGCTGGAGTCCGGAGGCAGGTGGGGGTGTGGGAGGCAGGGTGCGCAGTGGGTGGGCGCCGGTGGGGGCAGAGTCAGCGGAGGACCATTTTTCTATTTCCAGGGTTGTTGTTTTTTAAACAATGGAGGAGACGCACGGGACGTTTGCCACACTGGGTGGGCTCTCAGCATGGCACAAGGACAATGTGGAGCCGATGGGGGATTGGGCACCCCGTCGATAAAAGCATCTGTTGCCATGTTGGGGTGAGTCCCAGCATAGCACCCTGTACTCTGGGAGATAGTGGAGCCAACGTGGGATTGGGCACCCCATTGGCTATATATGTAGCCATGCTGGGATGGGCACCAGCATGGAGCTCTGTTTGGGAGGAGTAGCGCAGCACAGCCAGCGAAGTTGGTACCCCTGCGACTATACAGTGTTGCGATACAGTGTAAGCGCGTGGGGGGTCGGTACGCAGCATGCGTGTGTGCATGTGTGTGTGTGTGTGTGTGTGTGTGTGTGTGTGTAGGGGAGCGCATGAGTAGGTGATATCTTATCGCTGCTCACTGAAGTGTAGCTCCCTTTCAACTGTACGCCACTGCATTTTGGACTGCTGTCATAGACAGCTCCAGCAGGCATTGGAGAACCTGTACGCGCCTGCAAACACACTGACTGAATTGGGAGAGGGCTGCCACACCTCCGAAAACTCGGATGATGGCACTATGTTTCTTGCACATGCTTGCAAGCAAACATAAAAATGGAAAGGGACCTGGATGTAGTCATATCAGATGACCTTAAGGTGGGCAAGAAATGTGAGAAGGCAGTAAGGAGGGCTGGCAGGATACTGGGATGCATAGAGACATCACCAATAGAAAACAGGAAGTTGTTATCCCTCTGTACAGACAGTTGTCAAGATCCCATCTGGAGTCCTGCATGCAGTTCTGGAGATCCCATCTCCGCAAGGACATAGACAGAATGGAGGCTGTCCAGAGGAGGGCAACTAAAATGGTGCAGGGTCTGCACCAGAAGACATGTCAAGAGAGATTAAAGCAGCTTAATATGTATACCCTCGAGGAGAGGAGGGAGAGTGGGACATGATAGAAACTTTCTAGTACCTTAAGGGAATCAGCAAAGTCTAAGAGGGTAGCATCTTTTAGAAAAAGAGATGTACAAAAACAAGGGGGCACAATCTGAAGATGAGGGGGATGGCTCAGAAGTAATGTGAGGAAGTATTTTTTCATGGAGAGGGTTGTGGATACATGGAACAGCCTTCCTGAGGAGGTAGTGGAGTCAAAAACAGTGGGGAAATTCAAGAATGCATGGGACAGACATAAGACAATTCCAGTGGTGGGTAGGAGGAAGCTGGCTGTTGGTTGACTAGGATCTGCAACTTATCTATTAGGTAGGGAAATGGGCAGACTAGGTGGGCCAAGCGGTCCTTATCTGCCATCAAATTATATGTTTCTATGTTTCTGTGCTATGGTTCTCCAAGGAAGTATCAGAGAAGGTAAAAGAAATGAGGCAGGCATTCAAAAGGTAGAAGATGACACAGAAGGAAGAGGATAGGGAGAGTTATCAGGAGAAACAAAGGGAGGCAGGGAAGACAATTAGGAGAGCTAAAGCACAAACGAAGGAAAACATTGCCAAGTCAGTAAAAAAGAGGGATAAATCTTTTCTCAATTACATAAGCGAAAAGAAGAAAAGCAAGGCAGGGACAGTGAGACTAAAAGGAGGGGGGGAGAGTGTGGAAGAGGACCAGAAGAAGGCAGACATACTGAACAAGTACTTTTGTTCAGTATTCACAAAGGAAGGTGTAGGTGACGGGCCATATATAGGGCGAAGGGCATTAAGGGAAGGAAATTGGACACTAGCCCTTTTACAAAGGAGAGAATCCTCAAAAATAGACAAAGCTATGGAGACTGTACAGGGTTCACCCTAGGATACTGAAGGAACTAAGGGAGGAACTGTCTGTGCCTTTGAAGGCCCTGTTCAATCCATCACTGGATACAGGGGGGGAGTTCCGGGGAACTGGAGGAGGGTGGATGTGGTCTCACTGCACAAAAGTGGGAATAGGAAGGAGGCGGAAAACTACCAACCTGTAAGCCTGGTTTCAGTGGTGAGCAAGATTATAGAAATTCTACTTAAAGAAGGGATTGGGGAATACCTTAACACCGGTGAATTGGAGCATCCAAGGCAGTATGGGTTCACAAAGGGCAGATCTTGCCAAACAAACTTGATAGAGTTTTTTGACTGGGTTACCAGGGAGGTGGATCAGGGAGGAGTGGTGGATGTGGCTTACCTGGATTTCAGTAAGGCCTTCGACACCATTCCACACAAACAAACTGGTAAACAAGATAAGTAGCATGGGTGTTGGTCCAAAGATAGTAAAATGGGTACAAGGTTGGCTAAGTAACATAACTCAGAGGTTATTGCTAAATGGAGTTCACGTGGAGGAAGGTAAGGTAACCAGCAGGGTGCCACAGGGGTCAGTACTAGGACCGGTCCTCATCAATGTCTTTATTTGCAACATCACAGAGTGTCTGGAAGGAAAGGTATGCTTGTTCGCGGTTGACACAAAAGTATGCAACAGAGTGGACACATGGGGGGGGTGAAAATGAAGGAAGATCTACAAAAACTGGAAGACCAGTCAAGGGTTTGGCATCTAGGTTTTAATGCCAAAAAATGTAAAATTATGCACATGGGGCACAGAAATCATATCATTTAGTGGGGAAGGTGTTACCAACAGTAAAATAGTAAAGGGATCTGCGGGTCATCTTATCTGATGACCTGAAGGTAGCAAAGCAGTGTGATAATGCAGTAGGAAAGGCTAGTAGGATTCATAGGTGCATAGGGAGGGGTATCACCAGCAGAAAAGGGGAGGTAGTGTTACCCCTATATAGATCAATGGTGAGGTCACATCTGGAGTACTATGTCAAGTTCTGGAAGCCCAGTCTCAGGAAGGACATAGACCAGGAGGAGGCGATACAGAGAAGGGCAACCAAAATGGTGCATGGCCTGCATCTGAAGCCTTACGAGGAAAGACTCAGGGAATTAAATATGCACTCACTGGAAGAAAGGAGAGAAAGGGAAGACATGATAGAAATATTCGAAAGCCTCAAGGGTATCAATAAGGTACAGGAAGGAAGGTGGCATATTGCACAGAAAGAGATGCTCAAGGATGAGGGGGGCATGATCTGAAACTGGAAGTGGGGAGACTTAGAGGGGATATGAGGAAATATTTCTTCACAGAAAAGGTGGTGGATGTCTGGAACAGCCTCCCAGTAGATGTGGTGAGTACTGAAATGGTAACATGTTTCAAACATGCATGGGATAGACACAGGGGGGCCTTGGTAACAGGGCTGGGGGTTAAGCCGGAGATCAGTTAGGTCTATGGTAGCACAGTAGGTAGGGACTTTAGAGCAGACTAGGTGGGCCAAGATGTCCTTTTCTGCTGACAGCTTCTATGTTTCTATGTCTTGTATTTTTGGCCATGAGAAATCAGTAGGGAACATTCAGAAAATGGCTAGGGACCTACCAATAAGTGGAGCATAGCATGGGTTTAGTCATATGTTCTGCCTTTTAGTAGCACACACAATTTTTATGTACATGTTGTCGGGTTTTCAGTGAATGTTTGAGCCTGTGAAGCCACTCACAAAAATGTGTAACTCCTAGGTGGCGCTATCCCTAAGGTTACTGCCTGTGCCTGTACTTCTAACCAGAGGTTGAGGGGCCTGGGTTCAATATTATGGTGTCTCCACCCACAGCAACAGTGGTGGGGGTATCTACCTAACCTGGTATAGTCCTCTGGGAAGCTATAACCACCCACAAGCTCGCCAAGTGTCCAAATACCTTGTGACAAGCAATAACCCCTTGCCATAAGCATGACACAGTCAGCAATGAACATTAACAATATGCACACACCTCTTGCACTTACCACCAAGGAGTGGTCTTCAGCAACTTCCCTGGAACCCCCTGTAAAGGCAACATTAACAAGGCAAGCATGCACTTTCTGTACTGTGCACCAACTAAGAATATGCTCACAAGCCAGTTTAAACGTGAAACAGCAAATCAGGTTTATTAAGGGGAATTTGAACAAGGATGAGGCATGAATCTAGAAAAATAATTACGTTACAGATTGGATTCAGGTTAGTATGCATGCACTTTAACTCAAATTAAACAGTCTGACAACACTGGGAACCCAGAATGTTATGCTGGCAGGCCAGAACTGGTTCCTGGGGGTGGTTGACCTTGCAGCTGTGTTGGGTCCTTGATGGAAAGAAAAGGCAGTTAACATGCACAAACAAGACCCTGTGAAACACTGAAGTAATCAGATGGCACCATAAAATAATTAGAAGGAAGGTGGCAGAGAGCTATCCTGAATTTACTCACGACACCAGTTGGCTGAAATTGGTCAGGTGATATGAAGACCTGCTTCTGGTCATCAAGGAGCTTGGGGAAGCTGGAGTGGCATGACACACCTCTGCTTCACGGCCTTTCCCTCCAGGTGGCCGTAACCTGTGAATCTTTGCTGCACAGGGGCTGGATCCCCAAGCTGGTCTCTCACCGAGAAAGCAGTCAGTAGTGCAGAAATAATTGGCTTGGGCCGAGTTTGGTGTAAGTCCAAGGCTGAATAAACAATTCTGGCAAAGTTCAGTTTGTTCACTGGGGAAGGCCTCCAGCTGGCAACACAGTTCAGTCACCGGCAAAGCAGGCCACAATCCACATTAAACATTCAGCACATTTAACAGGAACAACATCAACTTCTCTAACTTTCAATTTGGTATTCAGGCCAGTTGCTGTTGCAGTAGTTTTACTGAGCAAACCTCTTAAGTCCCAAACAGAAGAACTGTAGCAGCAAGTCAGGCCTTTTCCCACTGATTCTCCTAGACTCCTTCTTTGGAGCAGCCTCTCGATAGTTCGAGCTGCTCACTCTCCGAACTCTAACTCCAGTTCACACTGTCCTCTAACAGTTCTGGGGCTTCTCCTACTTTTCTGTGTTCTGGTTGGCTGGGGCAGCTGTCAGTCACAGTTTGGATGGTCCCACTAGTTAAGTTTAGGCACCAACCTGAAAAAACTACAAGAACTACAGTTTTCCTTCCCATGAGGAACTTGAACTAAGGACCCTTTAAGGTCCCCTGAGTCTCATTGGTCCAAAGTCCTGGAAGTCCCGGACCAAACATGGTGACTCCCATTTGGATAAACAAAGCTGCAAGAAGTCAGATTACAACAAACACTCTAATTCAAATATAACAGCAAGTTAGAAACAAATATTTACAGTACTCGTTAAAGCTCCCTCTGCTTTACTATCGACAGCAGAGTGGAGCAAATTAAAGTGGCATCTGGCCGATCACAAGCCCTGAAACCCTCAGACCCAGCCCAGACCATTTACTATACACACGCTGGATAATGACTTAAAGGGACAGGTGCAGAGGCACATCATAGCACCCTCAAACAAATCAATTGAATTACAAAATTGACTGTGGATTTACTATCTATGCAGGATGACTGCCTGGTAGTGGGTATTACTGAAGCCCAGCAAGACACTTAAGGTAAGCCCCCAAATTGGGGGGGGGGGCTACGAATGTAAAAAAAAGATGATTTTGGCAAGAAGAGAGCATGAAAGTGGGTGGTTTAAAGAAGTGGGGAAAGAGGAAAAAATTAGTCACTGTAGTAGTATTGTGCCTTCTTAAGAGTTCCCTTACTATGTTTACACTTTATGCAGTCATGTCGGCTCACCCCAGAGATCAGAACCTATGCAAATTTTAGAATTTGGAATGTGGTTTCAAATTCTGCATCTGCGTTCCACTCTGGCCATTGTTCAGGTCAGTTTTTAGGCCAGAGTGGAGTACCAGCTACTGAAACTAACTATAAAGGCTACCAAAATATTAAAGTTTATGGAATTTTAAAAACACCAGACAAACTGAAAGCAGACTTGAAAAAAAAATTGTCACACAAACCATAGCAACAAACTTGCAATTGTAGAAAATGCAATACAGTTAATTCTGCTTAAAGAAGACACCCCCATGGCAGATGTTTCATCCCATTTAAGTAGACGTCCCAGTTATCAGAAGACGCCAATTTACATACACTTTTTTATTGTACAGTACGTACTGTTTTGCTTTCTGGTATGCCATGGAAAGAGGTGCTGAAAATGAATAAAAAATGGTTAGTGACTGTAGTAGTGATTACTGCTTTTTTGAGTATTAATGGTTGGTTTGGTTGTTGGGCTGCTTTTATTTTTCTTTATTAGGCTAAAACTCAATGTTAAAATCACTTTGCCAGCCGGCCCGGTGGCGCTGAGAGTTGAGGCGCTGGACGCTACACCTTTGGCACACGCCAGCGAATTCGCTGGTTCGAGAACGGTCGGGCGCCGGGTCGGCGCGGGAGGGAGTAGGGATCGAGCGTCCGGGCTGACAGCTCTCTCCCCTGGGGGATCCAGGGCATACCGGCTCAGGAGAGACCCCGGTGGAGACTTCAGTACTTCTGCTGCTGGGAGCACAAGCATAGTCGGAGGCAGGCGCCTGGCAGAACATTGGCGGACACGTACGCCATGGCCATTGGCGCCACGCACGCCTGCTGACTTTGGGGTGGAAAAGTGGAAAAGGAGGGCACTGGTCGCTGTGGCATGATGGCCGCCTGCTGCGGACTCTCCGGCACCTGCGGCGCGGGTATTACTGGATCCGGAATGGGTGGGTTGAGCTCCGGAGGGAGTGCTCCCACCCCCCCCGCTGCGGGGGTAGCCGCAGGGCCTAATGAGGATGCCAGGAGGTAGTTCAAAGGGGACAAGTGGCCGGACAGACCTGTGGGTGAGGCCAGGACGTGGAAGGTGGGCAGATCAGTGGCCCTGGGGGGATAAAGAAAGAACCAAAAAAAAAATCACTTTGCTCCAGCATCTGGCTTCTGGTATCTTGCTTCCTACTCCCAGTTTCAGTTCTACACCACGAAAAAGTCTGTAATGCATTTCTGTTTTGCATCCATTGAAATCTTTTTAAAGATGAGCTCCTCCATTGCGAACAGCTGCTCCCATTCCAAAATGTGCTTGTTCTGCAAACACCAGTCCTGGAGAACTCTTACATGAGCCTCAGAGTTGGTAACTGGGTTCAGCATCTTCCCGTCCATGTCCTCGTGTCCTTTGGCTTCCTGTTTGTTTCTTGTTACTGATGCACAGATGTTATCAAGGGACAGCTCCCCCTCCATCTCCTCAGCAACATCGCATTCCACAAAAGCCTCAAACTCCTCCCTCATCATGTTTTCTGGGCAGTCGACATCAACCAGGGCATCGTGAATTTCTGGCACTGGATCTGCTGGAACTGAAGGGTCTGATATTCTGTTAATTATGAATCCAGCTATTCTAAAGCAATTCACAGTCATTGCCTCCTTGACTGCCACCCATACACTGTGCATCATGTAAATCGCATCTAGGAGATTAACTTTTCTTTCGATTTCTGACGCCAGAGGTTCCACCGTCAATTATACCAATTATTCTGGCAGTGAACTGTGCTCTGGAATGGCTTTTTAAGTTTCTAATCATCCCCATATCAAGGGGTTAGATAAGGCTAGTGGTGTTCGGAGGTAGGAACACCACTCTGATGTTAGAAAACCTGTTTACTAAGTCAAGAGGTGTGCGTTGCAGTTGTTCTCAAACAGTAGGTCTTTACACCTGTGCCTCTTCAGCTGCTAGTTCCACTTTGCCAGCCATTCAGAAAAAATGGAGGCTGTCATCCTGGCATTGCTAGAACTTACATAGGTAACCAGAAGCTGAGATAAGTTTTTTGGTAGACACCGTGGTCTTTTGCTTTTGCCGATAACCAACAGAGGCTGTCCCCTCAGTCTCCATCCCCAATAAATTAGCGTAGCACAAGAGAGAGACCTGGTCCTTTGCTTTTTTTGCTCCAGTTAGGTCTGTGGCTTTGTGAACGAGACCTCTGTCTAGGTACCTGTGGTAAAATAACCCAGTTTCATCTGCATTAAAGATATTCATTGTGGGGTGCTCAGACATAAGGGTTGGGAGTACGCTATGCGGCCATTCAGTTGCAGAGGTTTCTTCCGCATCAGAGCGCTCACCATGTTCTTTCTTGCAGACTAGCTATGCTGCAACTTCCAGTGGGATAGCAAGCCATCAGTTGTCTCAAAGAAGTTATGGGTTAGATGCAAGGCCAGTTCATTAGCTTTTTTTTTTTAAAGACAGGGCCAGACAGGCGAGCACCTTGGCTAACAGCATGGTTGAACCAAATTAGCAAAGTGCTCTCAACTTGCTCATCTTTGCCTTCGCGTTTTCTCTTATGATTAGGATTCACATTGACCTGACAGTCAAACAATAATTTCTCTCTACTGAGACTGGCTCATCCCATGTGGCTCTTAAAAATTTCAAACATTTTTGCAACAGCTGACATGGATGTGTTAGGTTCCTGAAGAACCTCTAGAACCTTAAGCTTCTCAGGTAAAGAAAGGTCAGTTCGCTTGCTGGCAGCCATTGTGAAGAGTGTGAATAGTCGTGAGAGGCAAGCAGTGCTTTAAATAGGCCACTAAGCAGGTGCTAATGAGCAAAGTTTGTCCCAATTAAGTGGCAGCCCATCGAAATTAAGAGGATCAGGACCTCATTAAATATCATTAAGAAAAATCGGTTCCCCAGGTAGCGTCCCCTTAAAGCAGCTGTCCCCTTTATCCGTGTCCCCATTAAGTGGAATCTGCTGTAGAAATGCTCAAGCAACCTCAGTGAAAAAAGGAACTGATTCTTGTGTGAACTCTCAGGTACTGGAAGGAAAGGCAGGGTTAGGGATTGTAAACATAGTGAGGGATCCCTTGAGAGGAAACAGCATTACTATGGTGAGTAATTGTTTCTTCTAACCCCAGGAATCCCTCAACTTAAATGTTATACCTTATGTAGACTTAGTAGCAGTTCAGTAGCAGTACCTTAAGAGGCTGGGTCCAGAATCTAGTTAGGAAAAAGGTTCTGCAAGACAGAAGTTCCAAACCTGGCATCCCTTCTGGACTGTATGTACAAACAGTAGTGCTTTGTGAAGGTGTGTACTGTTTTCAGGGTAGCTGATTTGCAAATATCTAACGATGGGATGCCCCTTGAGGATGCCACGGAGGCAGAAATACCCCTTGTGGAGTGTGATCTTAAGCCTCTTGGTGGCATTTTTCCAGCTTTTTCATAGCAGAACTGAATGCAAGGCATTATCCAGCGAGAGACATCTCTTTGTAGCTGGTGTACCTTTGCCAGCCTCACCATAGGTAATGAAAAGCTGGGTTCTCTAGTGCCCGACATCTTTTGTCCAGTCCATGCAGATAGTCAGGACTTACTTTAGATCCAAGATGTGCAGCTTTTTCTCACTTTAACTGCAATGCTCTGGATAGAGCACAGGGAGGGTCACTGACTAATTCAGGGGGAATTCAGAGTCCACCTTAGGTAGGAATTTCTGTTGGTTCTAAGAACTACTTATCCCTTTGGGGGATTATGTAGTTTGGCTCTGTGCAGAGGGCCTGTACTTCACTTACCATCCTAGCAGAGGCTATTGCAACAAGGAATATAGTTTTCCAAGTGACATGGTTCAGGTCAGCAGTTTCCATAGGTTTAAAGGGAGCCCTCATAAGCTTGGCAAGGCATATATTGAGGTCCCACAGTGGGACAAGGTCCCTCACTGATGGGCACAAATTGCTGAGGCCTTTAAAAAACCTTTTGAAAATGGGTTGTGAGACCAAAGACTTTCCCTGGTCAGTCAATATGTATGCTGATACTGCTGCAAAGTTGAACAATTAAGACTCCGCCTAAGGCTTTGGGACTGGTCACCTTTAAACAACACCCCAGATATAGATTCAGTGCTTAACCTCTTCATTCACACATTTAACACTGCCTGCGACAAGTTTGTGCCTCTTACCAAATGTGTGGTCAAAGGCAACCCTACACCATAGATTTTCCACCATCTCCTTGACCAGATGTGCCATTGTGACTCCCTCTGGCAAATAGCCCTTGATACGGGCCAGCCAGCCATTACAGAGAGGCCAGAAACAAGTGCACCTGGGCTATATGCAAGGCCAAAGCATGACACTACAAAGTGTCCTTTATGTCCTCCTGAGATTCAGACAGAAAAGTTTTGAATAACCTCAAGGAAATTAGCAGAAAGACCATACCCCCCCCCAAAATGAATCTAAATGGGAACTGTACCACCAACCCCAACCTTATTGCCGATGCCCTTAACACCTCCTTTTCGGACTTCAGCAACATACTTCTTCACCACTTTTTTGATCCTCCCACTGCCCCTCACCCCCCCACTCCCCTTTCTTTTAAAGACCCTTGCCCCATGGGAAGCCAAACCCTACCTGCAAAAAGTCCTAAGTGGATCCTGGTTTAGCAGCGACACTCTGTACCTAAAACTCCTCTGCCTGACCCTTCCAAAAGTCCTAATCCCGCCCCCCCAACCAGCATACTCAATCGTTCCCTATGTCTAGGCAAATTTCCATCTTGGTGGAAAGTGGTCACCACTACCTCCATTCTCAAAAGCAGGGACCAAACAGCCACTGGTAACTATGGTCCCATCTCTATCCCCCCCCCCAAAGCCCTGGAACACATCATCTCGGATCAACTCACTGATTACCTCACAAAATATGATCTCCTCTGTAAGGAACAACATGGTTTCCACAAAGGCCACAGCACCACCGCTGCACTGCTGGAGTTCTCCTCCTCCATTCACTCAGCACTGGACAGAGGTTATCTGACTGGCACTGTCTTTGAGGATTTGCCAAAAGCATTCAACACTATTAACCATGCCCTCCTCCTATCAACCCTCTCCCTAATAGGTCTTTCCCAGGATACCACAAATTGGCTTTTAGACTATCTCACTGGCAGAACCGAGCAGGTTAAGATAGGCAGCACCCTCTCCACCTGCCTCCCAGTAAAGTCAGGGGTACCTCAGGGCTCTATTATGGGCCCCCTGCTTTTCAACTTATTTCTAAACACCCTCCCTGCTGTGTGCTCTGGTAACCTGCTCCTATATGCTGATGATGCTGTCCTCTTTTCCTCCCACCCTGATCTCGGCATGCTCCAGCAATCTCTCCAAACCTTCTTCACTGAGGCTAAACAATGGTTCGCCAACCAGTGTCTAGTATTAAACTATAAAAAGACTAAGGTTATGACTTTTGCACACCACCAAAGCACTCACAAAACTTCCCACCCTCAAATCCTAAACTCCCAACTGACCCTCCCCCGAACATGTAGATACCTTCAAGTACCTAGGCAGCACTCTAGACTCCTCTCTCAACTTCCAGCAACATATCCATCTCCTCTGTACTGTCAATACCAGAATCAGACTTCTGCACAGGTACAGACACTGTCTCACCCTAGATGCCCTCCGACTAGCTGTCTCCTCCTCAGTCCTCTCTCTAATAGCCTATGGGATACTTGTCTATGGGGCGGCTGACACCTCCTCCCTCAGCAGACTCAGGCTGTCTCTCAACAAAGCCTGCCACCTAATCCTTGGGTGTGACCGTACCACTCACACTTGCTCCCTCTACAGTTCATCAAACTGGCTTAACCTTGACTGTAGACTCGGGTTCCAAACCTGTCTCCTGGCCAAAAAGATTTCCCTTGGCCTTTCCCCCCTCAGGTCTCTCAGTCCTCCTAAAACTGGCTCCTGTACTTAAAAACACTCGTAGCTCCTCCAAATCACTGCTCTGTGTCCCCAGATGTTGGACCTCCCTATGCCAGAGAACTTTTAGCTACAGGGCCCCAACTTGGATGAATGCTTTCCTCAGCTCCATTGCCACAGAAAGTAAGATTGGCCTTTTCAAATCCCTCCTTAGGTACCACCTCCGCTCTGCCAGTATTTGTGACTGTTACTGAATTTGGTTTGGCATACCTCACTCACCCAGCCCCCCTTAATCATTTCCCCACTTGTGTCCTCCTCCTCCTCCTCCTCCATAGGTCACCCTTTCCTGCCCCTATACCTTTTGACAATGGATTTCCTCCGGCCTCTCCATCCAGTCTTCCTTTCCTGCCCCCGCCTTGCTCCTCCATTATCTACTATGTTCATAGAAGTATTATACCAGTTTATCTGCTTTGTAATACACTTTGTTTGCTATGTATAATAATGTCCATAAATACTGTTATCTTATGCGTCATGATGTACTAAACTCTTCTCAATGGCTCTGCCTGTTCATCCTCTGTATATTGTACCCATTATGCTGCCTCCTCTGTATATAATCCTGTTGTATTTTTGACTGTCGTTGTTTTGTTTGTGTGACATGGAGCCTTTGTAAATGAGTCTCTGACTCAAAGGTTGTTTCCGAAACTTCAATAAATAAATAAATAAAAGTGCACTTTTAAAGTTGACGGCCATAGGCCTAACGACTTTAGGTGTGCTAGGTACTCCTGGATTATAGGCAACCCTGTCTATACTGGGTTTATTTTTCTTGCAGCACACCAATAATAAAACCTTCTCCACTTAAAGGCACATGCTTTCTTGGCAGCAGGTTTCCTTGAAACCCTAAGCACCTTCAAAACTTCCTCTGAGAGATCCAATCCAGAAAATTCTGACTCCTCAAGAACCATGTCCTCAGGCATCCAGTGCTGAGGTTTGGGAATGTTATTCTGCCCTGGGATAAAATCTACAGGTTGTGACTGAGTGGCAGGCCGATTGGTTTCTTGCTGGACAGGACCAGAAGCATTGAATACCAGGCATGCCTGCCCCAAGCTGGGCTATCCAGATCATTGTTGCAGGTTCCAGTCTGAGTTTCAGGAGTACTTTCTGAATGAGTGGAAATGGTTGGAAGGCATACAGAAATGTCCCTATCCAGTCCATAACAGGGTGTTGTCTGGGACTGTCCATCTGGTTTGAAGTCTGCAGCAAAACTGTGGAACCTGATAGTTCTCCTAAGAGGTGAACTGGTCTATATTGAGCATGCCTCACCTTTGAATACTGTAGCTGGAACCCATTGGTTTAAGACCCATTTGTGATTTCCCTGGTTGATTCTGCTTAGGGAATCTGCCAGGACATTGTCTCTGCCTGGCAGATGTACTGCAAATATGTTTGCTTCTTTGCTTCTAAGGAGTATGCCAGATTTCAGGTCCTCATTGCCACTGTACACAGTTTTGAGGCTCTTGTTCCGCCCCGCTTGTTTATGTAGTACACTGTTGTAGTGTAGTCGGCCTTGATTTGACCAGACTGGCACTGTAGCTGGAAGGAGAAAGATTGCATTGCTAGCAGTACTGCTCTGAGCTCTAGGAAGTTGATGTGTGCTAGTGATTCCTGCCGGCTCCATGTACCTCTCACTGCGAGGTCCTGCAGGTGGGCGGCCCACCGGTGGCCCACAGTACAGCGATACCAACATCCAGAAACCCGAAAAAAGACCATTACAGTGAAAGTCACTGAAAATGGTCTGCAGTTCCCTGCTGCACCTTCTCCCAGTGTTCTGCCCCCTCCCTGAAACAACTCCGACCTGGAGTTAATTATATTTAAATGTGGGGAGTGCAACACATTAGTTACTGAAGGCACAATACCGAGTGTTGGTTTTGTGCCATCGCTTTCGTGGATGTCAGCAGATTTACTGTTGACGAAACATGGTGCTTTCGAGGACCACCCCGGGAGTAAGGCAGCTATAGTAACAATACTTGTTGGTAATTGCTGAAGGAAGGGAATGCCCCCTCGGAGGCTGCTTTCTTCCTTTCTTCCACCACTCTAATGATACCCACTGGTGCTTTTGTCACTGGCACTAGCTTTGAAAGCAGATCCCATGTTTGAGACCAGTTGACTCTGAAGTGGTACTGGATATCTTTCATTTGGAACCTGGTCCATGGGACCACAGCTGTGGATGTGGTCACATGCCTTAGTAACTTCAGGAAGTCTACTGCAGGTCTTAGCTGACCTGCTGTGAAAGACTCTACTGTTGCTACCAAATCTGCAACTCTGGCCCGTGGGAGGAAAACTTTCCCTGCAGTGTGTTTTGCTCTGCTCTTTTGAAGTCCAGTACTTGAACTGCCTGATGAAATTAGCAACCACTGCCCAGTTTATTGTCAATGGTCTGCTAAAAAAAAAACAAAAGATAGGCCGGTGATCATTGAGGCTCATAATATAAAAAATTTGGATATGGAGGTCTTTAAGGTGGCACTGAGTGGGCAAGATTGGTCTTTTTTAGACTCTGTTATGGATAGCAACCTAACTCTTGAAGGTCTGTCTAAAGTGAGTAATATGGTGTGTGACACACTGGTAAGGCAGGGCAAATTTTATTTTTATGGTGCCTGTTGTCGAGGCACAGGTCAGGAAGCATAGGGAAAATCCAGGAGCAATTGTACAATTCCACAAAACTGTTTATTTGTAGTTGCAGTAACATAAAAAAAATAAACCTGTTCAGAATAACTGTGTACAGAGGAATAAAAATAAAATCTTCCTTCAGTTTGTGTCCCTTTTTCTTGTAAAATCTCCTTGCAGCTAAGCATAGCTGTTTTATAAGTCTTTTCCAACCTGCATCCTTAGCAAGCATCCTGTTTTTGCAAAATATTCTGTTCTCATAAATATCAGGATCTGCTAGAACAGAGTATGATTCCTGAGGCCTCTTTTGCAAATGGCTCAACATCTGCACTCAGGTAACCTCTAGCTTTTTACAGTCATGACAAAATGCAATTAATACACATTTCAGCAGTAATACTAAATATTGTCTAAACAAAAGTGATCCCATTATCAGTTTCATTCCATACATTGATTTTCACATATCGGTTATATTAGCTAAAATAGATATGCAAGGGAGAAAAACAGACAGCAAGAGAAAACTGAGAGACAGCGAGAGGCAAAGAATTGTGAGACTGTTTGGGCTGACCAAGTCCGTAGTCTCACAGGAAAATTTGGTTGCGCAACCAGACAGAAGAGACAGAAATGAAAAGAATACAGATCCTTGCATTTAAACCCTTTCTTCATAATAAATGGGACAGGGCTCTAGTTTACCCTGTCACAGTGCCCAATCCTGGAGGCTCTGGGTGCCTAACAGAATAAATTATACAAACAATAAAATGTAAAACAACAAACAGCATAAAACAAAATTATTAAAAACAATATAATAACATTTCAGCAGTAATAAGACCAATAGACTGCATTATTAAACTATAGTCCCAAAAACAAAAGGTTGGTGTAAGTCAGTTACTTAGCCACTTTGGGGAAGGCCTGCGAAAACAGCTAGGTCTTCAACCCCTTCTTAAAGGCCTCAACGTCCAGGCTCCTCTGACAGTAACTGGGAATGAGTTCCACAGGGTAGGTCCAGTGACACTAAAAGCGCGGATGCTGGAGGCTTTAAGCCTCACCCTGGGGATGTCAATGAGCCCTCTAGTTGAGGGCCGGAGGGAGTGGGTCGAGGTGGCAGGTAAAAGGAGCTCAGTCAGATAACTAGGACATAGTCTGTATAGGGCCTTATAGGTGAGTAAGCCCTCCTTGAAGATGACCCTCCACCGGACTGGCAGCCAGTACAGGGCACGCAGGACAGGGGTCACATGACTGGAACTATCCAGGCCAGTCAGTAACCTCACCACTGTGTTCTTCACCAGCAGCAGCCAGTGGAGGGTCCCTCCAGTGACCCTGAGGTATAGAGAGTTGCAGTAATCATGCCTTGAAGTGACAAATGCATGTACTAGCATTGGAAGGTCTTTGGTGGAACTAGATGTTTAATCCTGGCAATGTTCTTCAAGAGGCAAAAGCCACCCTTAACAACGGAAGACACCTGGGCTTCCAGGGTCAATCTGCTGTCGATGATCATGCCAAGATTTTGCACTCTAGTGGAAGGTAGCAGAAGAACCGATCCCAGGAACACTCCTGTATCTGCTCCAGCTATACCACCATCACACCCTTGACCTGACTTAACCACCAGTACCTCCGTCTTAGCTGGGTTCAACTACAACCAGCTGGAGGACATCCAGTCTTTGATTTCAGCAAGGCAGCTGTTTGGCATGTGCAATTCCCTCCCCCGGTGGGTACCTTAATTACCACCCTTGTCCTCACGATCTCCCGTTTTCTCCAGCTGCATCCTGGTGTCCTCTGTATTTCCCTCGCTTCAGCATGGGTCCTGCAAGAATATGCCTTCCAAGCTCCTTTATCCCCCGTAAAGCCCTGTGTTGGATTTTAGCCCAGTCTGGGCTCAAAACCATAACTGTGAGTTGCTGGCATCTTTCCAGTGCCACCAGCATTCGCGTATGTATGCAGTCGCATCTTTGATCTTTCCTACTGCCAATGCAGTTGTGCAGGTGGTGTTGCCACAGTCCCGGAACCCCTCCTGACCTATTTGGGGGACAGAAACCTTGGTGGGGCAAAGCAGAACCCTCGGGGTAAACAGTAAAGCTGGAACCAGGGCTAATAAATATTAAAATGCCCATCATAAATATTAATGAGTGCTGCCTGCTGCCTAGGGGGACTGCATTGCAGCAATAGGGACAGTGAGGGGGTAAAGAATAAATATATAAAAGCGGACTTATCTTGAACAGCACAGCCAGGGCTACCTGTGTGTGGGGAAAATGTACATAAAATACTTTAGTTCTGGCTGCACCAGACATTCAAACTTGGGGGATTGTGTGTACTGCATTAAAACTAAACACAGCAGCCACCATCTTGGGGGTCCCACAGCCAATCCTGTGCCAGGATTTAACAAAGAGACTCCTGGGACATTGCTAGAGACTCTCGGGAGAAATCAGAGACGATGTCTCAGCTCCAAAATCCCAGCCAATCAAGAGACTGAAAGTGTGAGTGACAGCTTGGGCTGCCAATCGGATGGTTGGAACTCTGCCCTTTGTTCAGCGGGACTGTTTAAACTGAAGTCCAGTTGGGAACTTCAGCTCAAGACATCAAGGAGAGAGGAGCCTGGGTGGCTCTGTCCTGCATTTTGCAGGAGTGGCCTGTATTGCCTTCTGTGAGCCATTCTCTGGTCCAAAAGGGGATCAGAACCTGGGAACTGCCTGCCAGCTGACCTAAAGAGGGTCCTCAGCAAGCTGCTGTGGGAGAAACCAGCCAGAAACCATTTGAGAAGAAAGTTTTGCTGTTTCTTCAGGCACGCAGTTGTGGCCTACCCCGTGTGTGGGAAAGCCGAACCAGGGACTCCTGTCTCAATTCAGGAGCCGTTCGTGTACCAAAGACTTTGCAAATTACCAGCTGGAGGGTTCACCAGCACAATTACCAAACTTTGCAACCACCAAGTTTCTTTACCTGGGCCTAAGCCAGCAGAGGCCCAAGCAGACTGTTTCTTGTACCAGCAGATTATCATCACCGTGAGAGACTCAATTTGGGGAGTCAGCCCCTGCACCACAGCTTGATGCAGGTTGTGGTCACCTTGTGGGAAAGGCCGTGAAGAGAAGGTGAGTCATGTCGGCCCTAGTCCCCATCTCCCTGATCAGCAGCTTCAGGTCTTCATTTTGCCCATCTCACCATCTTTGCATTTGGGTACAGTGAGTACAAGACATCAGTGTAGCTCCCTACACCAAAATCAATATATTGTCTTTGATACCATCTAATTGGGTTGCCAGTTTAAAGTGCTTGAAATAGACTGGGCCATCCGGCCCCAGATACAAATCAGTTCTGGGTTTACATTGTTGCATTTAATTGGCTTTTTCCTTCAAGGGCCCCAACCACAGCTGCAATGTCGGCCGCCCTGGGGATCATGCAGGCCTGCCCGCCAGTCATTCTGGGTACCCAGTGCAAGCATGACTGTGAATACAGGTTGTGCTTTAAAGCAAATGTTCAAGCCTCTCAGCTCAGCCTGATTCAGGCCCTCCCTTGTCACTTCCCCCAAATAAATCATTTTACTGTTTGACCTTAACCTGTCCATGAGCATATCCTTACTTTTCATACAGTAATAAGATATACACTAAGTGTCTTAAAGTGTATGGGTGTATTGAAACTGTCTTTTACAGGGGAGCACAAGGTGCATGCCAGAGATCCAGACCCTGTTGGTAAGTGGGTTGGGCATGTGCATATCATTAATGGTAAAACGGTACTGTATTTCACTGGTTGAGTCTTGCAAGTGTTCAGCTATTGCTAAAAGGTCACTAAGCAGGATTGTGGGTGGTATTAGCTTCCCAAAGGGCTGTACCTACTGTGATAGTTACCCACTGAACCATTACTCTGGGTGGAGGCACCATAATTATAGCACTACTACTGGTAGGGGCTCACCCATACTATTTCATTATGAACCCAGGCCTTTCAGCCTGTTGTTGGAAATACAGGCAAGGGCAGTAGCCCTTGGTATAACGATGCCAGGGTTACATCTTTGGAGGCATCGCTGGGATTACTGCACCCTAGTGGCCAAAACAAAACATTTTAGCTAAAATTTTTATAGGTACCACTGAAGAAATGGCTGTGCAGCATTTACTTAGTTGGTGTCTGGGGAGTGACACTGTCCCCCAGAATGCTCTCCTTATGTTATATATACTCCTGGGCACTGATAAAGGTACTATCGAGAAAGCACTCACAAAAATTAAGTGTCTTGGTAAGGCTATGATAGCCAGTCGAATAGCTGACCCAACCGTACAAACTTTAATGGCCCTAGTGGAGTGTAGCAACCCCAAGGACAGCACTAAGATACCTAGAGTCATTACCATTAATGTGTCCCTGGCAGTCTGGAGGGTGGTAACCAAGGGCAGGGAGGGCCTCTCCAAGCCAGAGCTCCCACCTCTATCTGATAGTCTTGAAGAGAATCTTGCCAACTGGTTAGAGGCTGAGGGTCAAACCCCTGAGGACTTGAAAAAGTTACTAAAGCCTCCCTTGGGGCCTGCACCAGTCCCGGCACCTGCACCAGTTCCTGTGCCCGCGCTGATACTGGCACCCATACCTAACCCTGTGCCCTCAATTCGTCATGATTCCTATCGCAGGTTGTGAGTGTTTTCTTGCACTCTTCCCATGCCTAACTAGGAAAATGACCTGCAAACATGGATGGACTATGCCTCACTTCTCATACAAGACAGTGTAACAAATCTGAATAGAGGAAAAGAATTATGGAGAGCCTCTAAGGCCCAGCCTTGAATACAGTCCAAGCCTTCTGAGCTACTGATCCAGATGCACCTGCCCAAGAGTAACTGACCACCCTGGAGGATGTGCTAGGGAGCATAGAATCTAATGAGGACCTTTGGTTGAAATTTAAACTCACTCATCAGTGGCAGGAAGAGTCCTCATCTGCTTTTCTGGATTGGGCAGAAAAAAATGTTGCAGCGAATGCTCTGCAGGGGAGGTGTGGCCCCTCAGAATCTAAACTGAATGTGACTGGAGCATATACTGGAGGCTGCTTCACAGTCCACTATACTGATCCTTAGGCTGCACTTGGGAGAGAAGATGGACAACCCACCATCCCACAGAGTGTCGATGAGGGAGGTCCAGAAAGCTAAACAGAAAGATGAGAGACGCTGGGGGTCCCAATCCATTACTGCAGCTGTTGCTCATGCTGTTGATGGGAGGCAGGCAAATACAGCCCAAGGGTGTGATGTGAGGCCCACAGAGCACTAGGAGACTGTTAGTGACTCTGCACAGTTGGCAGAGATACTTAGAGAGATATGAGTTCTGAAAATGGTGCGACTCCCAAGACTGATTCCAGTAAAGGCTCAGATACCCGTCAGAATCTGTCCATCATAGATATGGGAGTGTACGTTCAGGCTCCCCTTGTGGGTGGAGGTCTAGAGACCCAAATGGATGAATTGTCTGCAATAGTAAGCAGGATGAGGGAACATAATGTGCAAACCCAGCAAGGACCTACTGCTGCCAGTACCCCTGCCCAAATTTCCAATACATATTCTTTGTGTCACACTAATCATGACTACCAACCAAGATCATGATATACCATCAAAGCCCAGGTGGCCTAGAGAAGGTGTGTTCTGCTACAAATGTGGGTAGGATGGCAACCAGAGGTGGGATTGCTGATCCAGAGAGGACCCAGCCAGGGTGAGAGACAGGCTGCTTGCGGAAAAGCACCCAAGGCAAAGTAATGCCAGTGGAGCCTTGTTCCAGTCTCTATACAATGCATCTGTACAGAGGCCTTTGTTACAGCTCCTGCAATGTCTATGAATGCCTCAATGGATTGATTGGAGGTGGTAGGTCCCTCAGTGGAGACTATAGTGCATGTAGATGGCATCCTGGCTTGAGCTGTGCTCAACAGTGGGTCTCAAGTCATGATAATATTCAAGGACTGGTACGATCAACATCTGTCTGATCATCCCTTACAGCCTCTAGAGGTACTGCATGTGTGGGGCTTAAGCGAAAAGTCTTATCCATATCTTTGATTCTTGAGAGTGTAGCTTTCATTCCTGTCCACCATGGCAGGTGTGAACAAACTAGTATAGACCATTGCACTAGTCTGTCCACCTTCTGATTTATATGACAGAGTTCCAGTACTCATTGGCACCAATGCTCACATGTTTGGGCGCCTAGCTAAATTGTGCCAAGAACATCAAAACACAAGGTCTGGAAGAGCTTTATGCATCCATGCTATGGGCCAGCAGGCATATGAAAAGCAAATGCACCCAAAGGAAAATGACAAAGATGAACCTGTTGGGCTAGTGTAGAAGAAAGACCCCTCGACTCCATTCTCACTCTGAATGCAAAATATACTATTAACAGAGAGATTCACCTACTAAAAGATGTGACAACCAAATTCTCATGCTAAATGCTCCAGAAGCCAGAAAGCTGCCAAAGGGGCTCAAGGTTAGGGAAGGGAAAAGGAACATTGTTTAACCAGGAGTAACAAACTAAGCCGGAGCTTGTTTCCAGATGTGACCTGGGAGTACAAGGAAGTTAAGTGACTTGCTCAGGATCACACAGTATGCACCTAGGCGGCTGTGGGATTCAAACTCAGGTCTCCAGATCTGCAGCTCAGAGCCTTAACCCTGTTCATGCCTACGCCTATGCCAGGAGGCTGGTGGTTCAGATCCAGAATGTCACTGATAGAGATATCAAAGTCAGTCGAGGTTACACCCTAGCCAAAGTCTACTGTGCAGATACCTCAGTCTTGCCATCCAAGCAGTGGCTGAGAGAAGATTAAGGTGTATCCTCAGACCTGTTTGACTTCAGTGAGTCACCTATTCCTGGGGGGGTGGAAAGAAAAGATCAGCCAGAAATTGACTGCACAAAGCAAAGTGTTCTCTCTGAAAGAATGGGACGTTGGTTGTGTCACAATGTGCGTATAGGCATCACAAGATGCCTTCACTGAAAGGCTCTTTCAAGAAAAGATCCTGCTAATTCACTCCTGCCGATACTGACAATGCCAGATGCCACCTGCAAGAAATGCTAGCAGCAGGGATAATAATAATAATAACATTTATTTATAAAGCACAATTCAAAACAAATATGAAAGCACTTTACAGAGTTAAAAGACATAAATAAAACAATAAAATCTGAGATAAATCAATAAAAAATTACAGATTCAAATACACTAATCTCCAAAAGCATGGCTAAATAAATAAGTGTTTAAGGCCGTCTTGAAGCTCTCCAGGGTCAGGCACTCTCTAATCCGACGAAGTAGAATTCCACAGGGTCGGGGCTGCATAACTAAAAGCTCTCGCACCAGATGTTTTCAACCAAACCCTGGGAACCTTTAGCAATCCCTCGTTGGCTGAATGGAGGGGTCGGAGGGGGCAGTAAGGAACCCGGAGCTCTTGCAGGTAGCCAGGACCCTGACCATGTAGGGCCTTGTAGGCCAGTAAACCGACCTTGAAGGTGATCTGCCACGGAACAGGCAGCCAGTGCAGTTCGCGCAGCACAGGGGTGATATGGTTGGTCCGGAAAACCCCTACCAGTAACCTGGCTGCAGTGTTCTGCACCAGCTGTAAGCGGCGGATATCAACCCCCGGAAGCCCTAGGTATAGGGAGTTACAGTGGTCAAGGCGAGAGGTCAAAAAGGCATGGATCAACGTTGGAAGAGAGCAAGACGGAACAAGGTGCTTAATCTGGGCAATGTTCCTCAGACGGTAAAAAGAGGATTTGACTACAGCTGACACTTCCGAACGAAGTGTCAGGCCTTCGTCAACTATCACGCCTAGATTCCGCATCTGAACAGAAGACAGGAGCTGGCTACCCCTGAGCCAAAGATGGAGGCAGACTGCTCTCCCATCCTCTCTATTCTGTGACCTGGCTCCACCACCAACACCTCAGTCTTTTCAGTATTCAACCTTAGCCAACTGGCCCGCATCAAGTTCTGGAGTTCCATGAGGCAGTTATTATAAACAGAGACTGCACTATCCTGGTTGGGGGCAAAACACAGGTAGAGCTATGTGTCATCTGCATAACAGAGAAACTGTAGCCCATACCGTCTTACAATGTCTCCCAATGGCAGCAGATACACACGAACAGCACAGGGGGGAGCACAGAGCCCTGAGGAACCCTACATGGCAGAGATAATGAGGCCGAGGGATAAATCCAGACACCACTCTCCAAGTTCTGTCAGTGAGGAAAGATCTAAACCAACTGCGGACCGTACCCAACAGGCCACAGGTGTCTCTCAGGCACTCAAGCAGCCCCCCATGGTCCACAGTGTCAAAGAAGAGAGATCGAGAAGGACCAAGACTGCATAACACTTCCGATCTCTAGCAATCAGGAGATCATTGAGCACCTGAACCAGAGTGGTCTCCGTACTATGCCTCTTCCAAAAATTGGACTGGAAGGAATCATAGATGTTGTGGATGGTCAAATGGTTATCCAACTGAAGAGAAACTACTTTCTCTATCACTTTCCCAATAAAAGGAAGGTTAGAGACTGGCCTGTAGTTGACAGGGCAGTTTGGGTCCAGAGAAGATTTTTCAAGGAGCGGTGTAACCACCGCCTCCTTTAGACAGTTCAGAAACTCACCTGACTCTAAGGAACACCAGACTATCTCTGTCAAGACAGGGCCGATGACATCTACACACCCCAAAATGAGGTGTGTAGGGCCTGGGTCAAGACTACAACAAGTAGGCCACATACTTTGGACAATCTGCACAACATCATTGATTGCCAGCCGATCAAAGTAATCACAAGAAGACCGAGGTGTAGTGACCATACACCGACCACAGCAAGCCCCCATAGAACATGCTGAATGAATCTCAGCCCTGATGTTGGTCACCCTATTGGCAAAGAATAGAGCAAACTCATCACGCTTGTCTTGTGAAAATGCTCTCCGAACCTGAAGACAGGCTGGACTGCACAGTCTGTCGACAGTTCGGAAGAGCTGAGCCGGTCAATTCTGAGCCACAGAAATCTCCCTGGACAGGAACTCTGCCTTCTTATGGGAGATTGTTGATTGATAGATTCAGTAATGTTCCATCAATCTAAGGCAGTTGGCATCAAGGGTGGATCTCCGCCAGCGACGCTCTAGCCTTTGCCCCACATGCCTCAACTTCCTCAAGGCCCCGTGGAACCAAGGGGCTGGGGGTGGAGGGTGAGGGGGCGAACACAAACAGGAACGATGGAATCCAGGGCATCCCCCACAGCCTTATTGTAGGCCTGGACTAGACGCTCTGGACCCTCACTAAGATCTGTACATCCCAATAGGTCAAGCACTGCTAAAAGGCCAATGGGAGTAACATCCCTCAAAGAGTGGTATCTGACCATCTCCACAGGGGGCAGGCCCATACAGGGAGCTCGGAAAATGAATCTTACAGTGCAATGATCAGACCATCCAACTGGTTACACCACCAAGTCAGTGGCTTCTATTCCCAGGGGGGAAAGCCAGGTCAAGTGAGTGGCCATGAACATGGGTAGCATGCAGGAGTCATACAGATCTTATGCCTCTCCAATTGTGGTGGTTCACAAAAAGAATGGTTCGGTGCGCATGTGCGTTGACTACAGAACTTTAAAAAAAAGAACTGTCCCTGACAAATATACCATGCCCTGCATCCAAGATGCTTTGAACAGTCTAAATGGGAGCAAGTGGCTTTCTGTACTTGATCTTCAAAGTGGGTATTACCAGATCCCAGTGGCTCTGGAGGACTGGGAAAAACTGCTTTTATTTGTCCTCTAGGTTTCTACAAGTTTCTTTGCATGCCCCAAGGCATATCTGGGGCACCAGTGACTTTCCAACATTTAATGGAATGAGCAGTGGAAGATATGAACTTGCAGGAATGCCTTGTATACTTGGATGGCATCATAATCTTCAGACGGACCATAGAAGAACATGAGGCCCATCTCTTTAAAGTCTTAGATTGACTCAAAGAATTTGGGTTAAAATTATCGATGGACAAATGTCAGTTTTTACAAAGCTCAGTAAAATATGTCGGCCACATTGTGTTCTTGGAAGGAATTCAGACAGAACTTGCTAAAGTGGAAGCTCTGACCACCTGGCCAAGACCAAACAATCTAAAAGAGCTACAGAGGTTACTGGGTTACTGTGGGTACTATCGCCATTTCCTAAAAGATTACACTAAAATTGTTTGGCCACTGTTGAACTAAACCCAAGGGTACCCACAAACACATCACAAAATCAAAAAGAGTGCCGTCAAAGAGACCAACAAAACATACTTCCATCCAAATGAACTTTTCAGGCAAAGATGGTCCCCAGACTGTGAGTCAGCGTTGCAAGAAATTAGCTGCCATCCCCTGATCAGGTGCTCCAACAGAGGTTCCTGACTGGGTGTTCCTCCGTAAGCTGCAGTGCGGCTGCTCCTCTACAGCTGCTGGTCACTTCACAGTCTACCCACCTGTCCACACCAAGGAAAAGCTGCCAGCCCCTGATTGGGCACTCCAATAGAGGCCCATGACTGGGTGCTTCACTGCAAGCTGTGGCAAGACTGCTCCTCTGCAGCCACCAGCTGCTCCATAGTCTGACCACCTGCCTGCACCGAGGAAAAGCTGCTGGCTTCTGATTGGGTGCTCCAAGAGAAGCTTCTAACCGGACACTCCTGCGCAATCTGTTTTGTGGCTGCTCCTCTACAGCTGCCAGCAGCTCCACAGTCTGCCTATCTGCCCAGACTGAGGCAAAAGCTACCAGCCTCTGATCAGGTGCTCCAACAGAGGCTCCTGACTGGGTGTCCCTCCGGAGGTTTACAGTGCAGCTGTTCCTCTACAGCTGCCGGCTGCTCCACAGTCTGCCCACCTGCCCGCACAGAGGAAAAGGTACACTGCTGCACATTCTATTCCTGAATTTTCTGGCGCCTGTCAAGATACACTCCTGACTGGCCAGCCACTTTCGGTCTCAGCTTGCCATTAGTTGCTCTAATTCTCTGCTCCAAACTGCCTGCTGTTACTGTGAGTTTCTGCCTTTTATTAGGATAATTTTTTTGTTAGACACAGCTTGAACTGTAATGCACTTTATTAATGGATTCAGATGCTTTTCTCCAATGAATTTTACTGCACTGTTTAATTGCTAAGCCTACTTGCTCCTGCCTTTCCCTATTTCTTTTTCCTCTCCCTCTTGCTGATTGCTCCCTTACAGCCCAGTAAGCCTCTTCAGAGACATATTTCTTTAACTCAGTTGCTCCCTTGCAGCCCAGTAAGCCTTTCTGACTACATATTTCTTTATCTTTCTGCCTCTGCTGTTGCTCCCCTTTAGCCCAGTAGCCCAGTAAACCTGTTTGGCTTCCTAGTGTGGTTCCCTCCCCACACTTTCTCCGACTGTCTTCCAACATTGTTTTCTTTACCCCTCACCACTTTAGCCTTCCACCCCCCACCATCTGCCTCTTTCTTTTGTTTTCACACACCCCTCCCACCGATTTAACTGCTTTGGCTGCCACCGGTTTAGTGGCCTTAAGTACTGACCTCTTCTTTCATTTCTTCCCTTAGCTGCCAGCTCCTGATCGGACACTCCAGCAGAGGCCCTGAACAGGTGCTCCTCTGGAAGCTGTGGCACAGCTGATCCTCTACAGCCATCAGCCAGCCCACAGTCTGCACGGCTTCCCACACCATGGAAACCCTGCCCCCCTCACCCTCCTTCACGCCCTAATCTACGTTTTTTATTTATAGTTTTATGCTGGTCACATGACCAGACTAGGTGACCAAGGCATGTAATTCTAAGTCCCTATTCTTCCATTAGCAAGTTTTATGGTGCAGCCGATAGAGGGTATAGCATACTAACCAAGTGGCCGTTTGAATCTCATAGTTTACCTTCTGTCTCTAACCCCTCACTGCTCTGTGAATTAATTTTTTTCCTTTCCAGCTCTTCTAAGTCCTGAAGCTTTGCTCATCAATAACTGTCTTGTCAAGCAGAGGTACAGCTGTTCCCCAGCTGCAGCCCCCACTGTTTGACTAAAGAATCGGTCTGATCTGGTTCTATCTCTAGGTTTTCTGGCTTTCTACAGCCTTACTTGCATCCCACTGTGTTATCTTTCCCACAACTGTCCTCATGCAGGGGGGTTTGTAAAACAAGTCTTACCTTCCTTGGATGTCGTCTACTAGTTATTAACCCACAAGCCCTCTCTGATACCACCAGAAACAAGGACCCCACAGACGTAATGAGTTTATGCTCTCCTGTGTCTATGCAACTTTCTGCTGGCACTTCCTCCCAGGGTTACACCGTAATTATTCCTCACCCTATATCTACCTTCTATTGCCAGGAACCAATAACTTTATCTGTCAAAAGGGCTCTTTATGCACCTTCAGTATTTTACCACCCTACTGCCCTTCACCCTCCTTCACTTATACCATCTATTCCAAAATGACACCAGGCACGCATCACAAGGGGTCTGTTACATGGTCTTAGAAAAATTATTCTTCTCTTATTACTATGTTCAGGGAGTACAGAACTAATCCCTGGTCCTCCTTTGCCCTTAGATGCCCCCTCGGAGCTAGCACAACATAAGCGTATCAGCTTCCCACATATTAATGTCTGTAGCATATTAAAAAAACAGGACATGATTCAAGCATGAATACTCCACACAAGTCCTGATGTACTAATGACCTCTGAAATCTGGCTCAGAGGTTCCACCCCTGACCACTTTATCAATATCCCCTTGTATAATGCCTTCAGAGCAGACAGACTCACTAGAGGGGGTAGAGTGGCAATTTACATAATGGACAAATTTACTATTTCAGTTGTGGACTCCTCCTCAGTCCTAAAGGAATACGAAAGTCTTACCTTAAGAGTGTCCTTATCATCTTAAGAGTCCTTCACTATAACCACTTGCTGCAGACCTCTGTCAGGGGGCCTCAGGCTTCTATCTCATCTCCAGAAATTATTGGAGACCGACAACTCAGAATGCATTATTATGGGGGACCTCAACCTCGACTGGAACTCTAATTTCTCCATTCCACTGAAACAATTCTACGATAAGCATGGCCTTGCTCAAATGACCCCTGAGATCACTTGGCCAAACCCCAATAATCCTTCCTGTAGCTCCCTCCTTGATTTAATACTCATCAACAAGACACAATATTTCCCACTCGGGAGTGTTCCATAATGATGTAAGTGATCACCAAGCAATAGCCTGTATAAAACATGCACCAAAGTTGTCCTTGATGTCTACCTATAGACTAAAAAGACACCTCAAAAAGTTCAGCTAGTCTGCATTCCTGGCTGATTTATTCAAGATTAGATGGCAGAATTTCTACTTGGCTCCAACAGTCCCTCAGGCCATTAACAACTTCCAGAATCTCATCATGGGAGTAGTGGATAAACACGTCCCCTTGGTAAAAACCAAGACCAGGCAAAAGATCCTACCCTTGGTTCATGCATGCCTTAAAAACAGCTCTAAGAGCCAGGGGCAGACTATGGAAAAAGGCTAAAAAAACACAAATGTCCCCAAGACTGGTCAACTTTCCAAATCACCAGAAACCTTTTTACCAAACTTATAAGACAGTAGAAGGCTAAATACTTCCAGGCGTCACTTGAAACTTCATGAAACAATGCCAATTTCTGGAATTTACTTCGGGAGACTGAAGGTCATACCCCCCCCCTTTCCCGCTGCCTTCTAAGATTATAATGGGAAATAATACCTATACTAATGGGCCTCTATCCTGGATGAACTCAACAACTATTTTGCCATGGCAGACCTAGCGTTTGAAGCCTCCCTTGCACTCCTCACACAGCTTGGTAGTAAAGAACCTCCTTGCCCTGACTTAAAAGAACTTTCAGATCCCTTCCTCCTTCAGTTTTAGTCCCGTATCCTTTAAATAGGTCGAGGACCTCCTTATAATCTGGACGTCAGAAAAAGCACTTGCGCCAACCTTTTTGAACTGATTTTCCTTACATTAGAGTACTAGTACCTAACTGCCCCTATCACCCACCTTTCAACTTATTCCTATCCCTAGGTGACCTGCCCACTATTTGGAAAATAGTGCACATTATTCCCCTTTTAAAATCAGGGGACACCTGGGACCTCAACAACTACCTAGCGACCCGTTTCCCTACTACCTATTCTATCAAAATTGCTGGAAAAACTAGTCAATTGTCAATTGAGGGAATACCTGGAGTCTAATAACCTGCTGAACCCCATCCAATCTGGCTTCTGACCTCAACATAGCATGATCTCCGCCCTTGCTAAGGTGACCAATGACTGGCAGAATACCCTTGACTCAAAGAATCACGTCTGTGCACTCTTCTTAGACCTAAGAAAGGCCTTTGATACCATTGACCATGGCCTGCTCCTGTTTATGTTACGTCATATTGGACTAGATGATGTCACCATGAAGTGGTTTAGCTGCTACCTTCATGACAGGCAGACAGTGGCGGCTGTACACCAGGGCCCGCCAGGGCACGTGCCCCGGTAAAAAAATGCTGTGCCCCAGTTGGTGCCCCATATGCTGCAGAGCTTCCCCCATAGTAACAATATATCAGTGCCCTGGCTGCCATCTGTTGTGCCCCAGCTGTGCCCTGGTAACCATTTGTGGCTAGAGCCGCTGCTGCAGGCAGAAGCAAGTCAAACCTTTTGGGGACCTCTCACCATTAAAGATTCTTCTGAGAGGGATTCTGCAAGGACCTATCCTAGGACCACTTCTCTTCACTATTTATATAAACAACATAAACCTCAATGTCAGCACAACAAAAGTGCATCTTTTCACAGATGACACTGTACAGTACACAGCCAGCTATACACCTGAACTTGCTTGCATGGAGCTGCAGCGGGATTTAATATCCTGCAACACAACCTCTTACAGTTGAAGCTACTCCTGAATGCAAAAAAAACTAAAGCTATGGTTGCCTCTTACTGTACGTACTCAACAACCTCCATTTCACAGATCCCCAACCTGCAGATTCAAACCATGCTTGGGGAGCACCTACAACTTGTGGACAAATTTAAATACCTGGGTTTTTGGCTTGACAGTAAACTTTCCTTTGTGACACATATAGAGGAGCTCGCCAAAAAATTACATCAGAGACTGGGAGTCTCCTACCATATTGGACACCTCCTCAATCATGAGGCCAAAATAAAATTAGTACAAATGACTTTTCTTCTTCTACTGGACTATACTGATATCCTTTACAGCCACTGCCTAAAACCCACTTTATCCAGACTTGACATTCTACACCACCGCGCTCTGATGTTTATAACCAATGGCCCTGCTAATACGCATCACTGATTGCTCTATGAAATATTAAATTGGTCCTCACTCACTACCAGAAGGATGTGAAATGCATTACTCTGGTTCTTCAGAGCAATCTCCAACAAACTGCCCCAGTACATCTCCAAGCTCTTCTTGCACTCACAAAGGTCCTATAGTCCGAGGCGATACTCCCTTGTTATGCTCGAAGTCCCCAAGGTTAGGATATGCCATGGCACTGCTGCCACTAGTTCTGTCCTTCCCTCACTATGGAACAACCTCCATAAGTCATAAAAACTCACCCATATTCCCGGGAAATTCATCCCTAAATCCATGTTAAGCCAAGTGTTAAAGGAAACATGGTCCTCTAGCCACCTTGACTATTGTGTTGAAGGAAACATACTTCTGTAACTGTCTGCCACTTCGACTATGGTATTCCTTGTACCATCGCTGTTCCCATCCTATCTCAGCTCTCTCCCTCCACACATCCCTGTTTCCCTTTTGTCTTACCTTCTACCCCTCCAGCTTTGCTACCTATCGTGTCAAACTTCCACCCCCTCCTCCTCTCTCCTTATTTTCCCCCTACTCCTAGACTAGCCCCCTGCTCCCCTTCCTGGTTCCTAATCTCTAACCTACCACACACTTACGCAATTCACTAATCTACCTCCTATGTTAAAAAAAAGTGTATTTCTGCAACTTAAAAAAATTACTGTGTCTTTCATGCACTTGTTTTTTAAGTGTATCTCCTCGTGCTGTACACACACCACCCTACTATGTATTTCCTTGAGTTACAAATGTATGTTCAGATGTATTCCCTGCAGAGTCACGTGATGCAGGCAACCTAGAAGCAGCAGGAATCCAGAGCTCCTATCCTTCTCCTCACATCTTTGCTTCCCAAAGCCTACAAACGACGTGCTTTCGAGAAAATATTCATAGCATTAGTGAGAACCTACCTTCAGCATTTGTTTTACACCCAAACTGCATCACTATCGGAGTTTTATTCCACGATGGATGCTGATATGAAGCAGGCCCCACTAAAGTAAAGTACATGCCGCCTCCCTCGCCTGAGAAAATGCCCAAGAACTCTAAGGCTCAAGGAGGGTCAGCTGGCAAAAATGGAGTTACAGCAGCCCAACCCATTCCTCTTACTGAGGACCGTTTTCTCCAGAAATTGATGCCATTTCATAAAACACTCACCGATGTCTCCTCCGAACTGAAATCCATCTGGGGAGACATGACTGATCTCAAAAGGAGGGTCAGAGAAACAGAGGCCTGCTCTGCATCGCTTGAGAAATGGTGAGATAAAATAGACCCAGAAATAATTCAGCTAAGCCATCAGATACAGAAGCTACAATTGAAGACAGAAGACCTCGAGGGGAGAAGCAGACAGAATGATATCCTGATTATAGGTCTGCCGGAGACAGAGGCAGGCCCTAATACCGTGGTTTTTGTCCAGAAATTCCTCCAGAAAGTAGTGGGTCCTTCCCCACTTAATTCTACCTATCAAATTGAAGGGTCTCATCGGTCTCTTAGGTCAAATCACCACTGGGAGCACCCCCCGCCCAGGCCCATCATATTAAAATTCCTGAGTTTTGTAGACAAACATGTGCTAGCAAAAGTAAGGGAATTGCAAGCTGTTATGTGGGATGGCACTAAAATCAGAATCAACCACGACTTGCCCTATAAAACCCGACAAAAGCGCACAGCATTTCATCCCACAGTGAGTAAACTGGTTGCAGTGGGTATTCCTTTTAAAATGTTGTACCCGGCCAAGCTCCAAGTGTCCATCTCAGGTACCTGGCTGCCGTTTGACTCACCCATGCAAGCAGTGGCTGACTTGAAAAACAAGCTGCCAGACCTCTTCAAAATAGGCAGATTATCTTCTTGAACTGAGCTGGTTTTGGCCTGTTGGAGGTTAGTCCTCCCATTTGCAGTCAATTGTTTAGTTTTCTCTTTTGTGTGGTTACCTGTATTGAGGGCCTTTATCCACCGAGGTGAGGAGCCTTGCGTCGGTAGATGGAATCCGGTGTCCGCCTGGTAATTCCTATGCCTCAACACTAGGAGCAGTTGCCTACGGTAGGCCTGATAAATCGAGAGGAACCTGAGGTGGGGAGTGACTAAGAGAGGAATGTTTTTTGTCACGGACCAGGCTCAAGTCCAGAACCCATTGTCTTCCCCGGGACAATTCCTCACTCTCGAATCACTGAGGCACCAAGATCCATGGACACTTGCAAGTACTGTTTTCTCATCAATTCTGCTCAAACCTTGAGTTTTAATTTTAGAGGATGTTAGTGATGGCTTATTTTTGCACCTTGATTTTTGGTATTTAGGTTGGAATGGGGTGTTTATGGTGATTTTTACATCTGATAGCTGTGGGTGGCTGGCACTATTCAAATGACATGACCTGAGGAATAAGTCTTGTCAGGCATGCTCTCACAGAGGGAATCACCCACCAGATAGGGTCCCGTGGGTCAATAAGGTCTCAGCTGACCACTAATAGCTCTAAACAGAAGGTGATGGTTAGGCTCCACCACTTGTACAACCGGTGATTTGGACATATTGTGTCCTGTTGAGGCTGCCTAACCTGACATAGTCAGTGGGGGGAAGAGGGGGAGGTTCAAGATCTAGCAGACTCAGGGTAATGCTGCATTGCGTACCAATTTCAGGGAGGGATGGCTCCTTACCACTTCTCTCGAGTGTAGTCTGGTGGATATTTATTTTCCAATTTTCTTTTAAAGGGACAGACCCGTGTTCACAATGTATTGTCTGGTTTCTAGTGTACATCTCGGAAGACGTGAGTTCAGGAGCTGCAATGGGTTGGGTTCTCCCATTCCTGAAGTTGATTAAACATTTCGTATGCCTGACAACAAGGGGGACCAGTGTACACAGTTGCTGGGGTATGGTGGGGAGGGGAGGAAGGGGCTGCTGTTATCAGGCAAATCCTATCTTTGCTCTTTAGCCTTCAGTCTCAAAGGTTACAAACTCAGATGTATGTAGTTGACTCTAAGTTGTTCTTCACAATAAGCTATAGGGGATGGGGGAGTGGGATGGTGTTTCAAAAGGTTCATTCTAGGTTTTTCATTCTTGTTCTCTACATCCAGGGTGGGGGGGGGGATAGAGTGTGCCATGTGGGGTTCAGTTGGACTATTTCAACTCAGTTTTCCGGGCTATGCTTATTACTGTCAACGTGTAATGCAGTTACATTTATTACATGGAACGTGAGGGGAGTACGAGACCCCATTAAGAGATACCAGGTCCTGAAACATTGTGCCCTGCTCAGGGCCGGTATTATCTTCTTGCAAGAAATGCACCTACTAGAAAAAGAAGCCATCTGGTTGCATTGGCAAGGGATCTCACAAGTGTTTGCCTCTGGAGACTCTTCCTCGAGCAGAGGTGTGGCTGTCCTAGTAATGGGCAATACCCCCTTTCAAGCTGTCTCTACCATTACTGACCATGGAGATAGATTTATCCTGATCAAGGACTCTCTTTTCCACACTGAGGTGGTCCTGGGGTGTGTATATGGTCCAGTAGGGGGTGAGCCCTTATTTCTCATGGACTTAGCCAATAGGCTCACATTCCTATTGCCCACCTTCTTAATCTTGGGAGGGGACTGAAATATTCCACCCACGCAGGGTCTTGACAGATCTTACCTGCCTCTAAAACCCTCTTCCCTGCCTCAAAGAGCCCGATGGGATTTTATTGACATGTTAGGTTTGTGCGACCCATGGTGAATTCTCAACCCCTCCCAGCACCTGTATTCGTACTACTCTAACGTCCACCAATTCTGGTCCAGACCCGATTACATATTACTCAGTCTTCCCCTCCTAAAAGGTCTGTGTCATGCAGGGATGGAACCAATTATCCTATCTGACCACTCAGTGGCCTGGGTAGTTCTCACCCCACATCCAAACACCCAAAGAGACACAGTGTGGAAGCTGAATACCCAGCTTTTAAAAGACAAAAACACTGTTACCAAGGTGCAAGCCCTTATACAGTCCTTCATAGACCTTAACAGAGACTCCGTAGGAAGAGAAGATCTTGAATGGTGTGCACTCAAATGTTATCTTAGAGGCAAATTCATCAAAATTGCCTCTAGAAGGAAGAGACAGAGAGAAGCTGAAGCACTATCACTTTTAACACAGATTAGGTCAGCTGAGCTTGCATTTGCCTCTTCTACCCCAGCTAACACCCTAGAACACTTGCTCTCCTTAAGGAATATATATGCTGACCTACTGAGGGAGAAAGCGGAATATGCTATATTAAAAACATGCTCTAAGTATGTAGAGCAGGGTAAAAAGGCTGGCAGACTGTTGGCCCTTCAGTTGCACAAGCTAGAGGGTTCTTGGCTAATCCCTTCTATTCTCACCCCGAATGGATCCATAAAGATCTCCCCCGGGACATAGCCCGGGTATTTGAAAACTTTTACCGTAATCTCTATGGGAAACATCCCCCCTTGACTTCCCAGGAAATAGAGGCCTACCTAGACACTCTTGATCTCCCTTGTCTTCTTGACCATCACTGGATCTCTCTGACTTCTCCCATTTCTCTTCAGGAAGTGGATAATGACATCAAGGACCTACCTCTTGATAAGTCACCTGTGCCAAATGGCTTTTCTTCTAACTTTTACAAGACCTTCTCTAAAGAACTCTCTCCCTCGTTACTCAGACTATACAGTTACATACTCAGCGCTGATGCCCTTTGTCCTTGACCCCTCTTTACTAGAAACAACTATTGTCCTCCTCCTTCTTAAGCCGGACAAACCACATTCAAACCCTACCAGCTATCATCCAGTTTCTCTTCTAAATTATGATATTAAGATTTTAACCAAGATTCTTTCCTCCCATATTAGGGAGGTCTGGACATGTCTCCTGAACCCAGAACAGGTGTTTATTTTTTCCAGGGAGGTCATCTGCAGATCACCTCAGGAAGCTGAAACACATTTCCCAATCCTCCCAATCTCCCATGGCACTGATTTCATTACACACCGAGAAGGCTTTTGATAGAGTGGACTGGGAGTTCCTCTGGCAGACCCTAAGGAAAATGGGCTTTCCCCCTCTCTTTTTCCAATGGATTCCAACCATATACTCTTCCCCCTCCACAGGGATCTATTATAATGGCATCTTCTCCCCCCACTTCTCTCTCTTCATGGGTACTAGGCAAGGCTACCTGCTCTTACCTTTTCTTTTTAATTTGTATCTGGAGCCCCTCTTGAGACACATCAAAATGTCACCCCTAATACAGGGTATCCTGATGTATGACTCTATCTTAACTCTTTCGGCGTATGCCGATGACATTCTTCTTCATTTAGAGCATCCTGCTATCTCCCACGAACAGGCACTTGAAGTAATATCTCAGTTTAGTCACCTTTCCAATTATAAATTGAATGTTAACAAAACTGAGATCTTACCTCTTAATCACTATACTTACAAAGTTGACTTTCACCCATTTGGCATGAAGTGGTCCCCACATTCTATTCGCTATTTTGGTATACTTCTCACTTCTGATCCCTCTCTCACCAAGAACCTAAACTTAGATGATCTGGTGACCAATATTCAATAGGCTCTTCAGAAGTGGGAGTCTCTTCCAGTATCCCTATGGGGAAGAATCAGTATCATAAAGATGAATGTTCTTGCCAGACTTTTTTATCCCCTTAATATGTTGAATCTCTGGCCCCCTCTCTCTTTCTTTCAGCATGTACACTCCTTTTATCTGGTCACATAAACATCCCAGACAATCCTTTCTCAAGTTGAGTCTCCCCAAGGATTCTGGGGGTCTCCATCTTCCCAACTTCTTATTATATTATTGGGCAAGCCACATCTCCAAATGCGGGAGAGGGCACTCTCATCCTGTAGGGGAATATACCCCCTTTTGGCTGCAAATAAAGAATCAGATCCTAAGGCTGCACCACTAATCTGTCCCAACTATATTCTACCTTCCAGGGAAATCACTTCCAGTCCTGATTCGTGATTCAGTGATTGGTACCTCACTCAAGGTTTTTTCTCAGTTCTGCACTTTTCATAAACTTTCTCCTCATAAAGACTTTGCTCAACCCATTGTTCTAAATCCTAATATCAAGATTGTGGGTACTACTCTCCCTATTGACTGGTTACCCCAGCTTAGTGAAGCCACAGTGGCTGATATGTATTCTCCGGTTTCTCTCCTCTCCAGATATTCTCTCGAAATATAGATTAAACCAAGTGCACATTTTCAAGATTTTCCAGCTCTGGCACTTCTTGGGCCAGTCATTTGGTACGGTCCCTAAACCTTTCCTACTAAGTCCCATACTAGAACAGCTTAAGGAACTAGCTTCCAGGCCACATGCCATCTCTCTATTATACTCCTGCCTTCTGGTCCTGGGCCGCCCTGAGCCTTTACAGGTCTCTAAGTTCTGGAATTCCCTGCTACCAGATGTATCCTTTAATTGGCCACAGATTTGGAAAAAACGTTACATCTATAATTCGCAGGACAGGTTCAGACTTAAAGACATGTATTATACCCTTGTTAAGCTGTCCAAAATGGGCTGCCTCCCCTCCGCCATTTGTTCCAGATGCGGAAATTCAGAGGGGAATATTTTACATATATTCTGGTATTGTGAGAAGGTTGCCCCATTATGGCGGTCAATTCAAGCCAAGATGGATCCCTTGCTTGGACTAGATGGTCTCTTCATGGTAGAAATTTGCATTCTAGGTTGTTACACCAATATAGAGGTCAAAGAGAGAAGATTTCACATGGCCTTAATCTTGATGGTTGTTAAGAAATTGGTAGTCAAGCACTGGATGGACCTTATCACCATATCCTACCATGAATGGCTTAGTGAATTTTCCATGTGTTTCAGGATGGAGCATTTGATTGCTAGCTCCAGGAACAGACTCAAGCTCTTTGATAAAAAATGGGACAAACTATATGTGTTATGTTTGCACTAATTGCATATAGGTCGCTTCACCTCCAGGTACTCAACTCTCTGTATATTATGTTGTACAATGTGTATTTTGTAAGGGCACACTCCAGGGTGGGTTGGGAAGGGGTGGGTGGGGAGGAGGGTTAATAGTTAGTAGTTTCTATTAGCCATGGTCCTTCCTCGATAAAGTTACCATGTCTGTAAGTTTTATTATAAAATCAATAAAGAAGTTGAATTTCAAGTGTATTCCCTGCTTAATGTGTATTTATTACAAATGTTTGTTCAATTGTATTCCTTGCTCAATGTGTATTCATTCCTCTGAGGACCATCTTGCAAATGAGCTTGCTCAACAATGTTTTGCCTGGTTAAATAAAATTGAATTGAATTGAATTATCAACTTGTGTGTGCGCCTGTACTAGCTTATGCCGATCCATCAAAACCTTATGTTCTCCATACCAATGCTACTGTATCCTAAGTGGCCTAGGGGCTGTACTTTATCAAGAATACACAGAAGGACTGCACCCAGTGGTGTTTGCTAGCCGAAGTCTGACTCCATCAGAAAAAAAGTATCCTGCGCACAAGTTGGAGTGTCTTACTTTAAAGTGAGCCATCATGGAGCAATCCCACGCATACTTATATGGCACAAAGATCTTAATAAAGACTGACAATAATACATTGACCTATGTTCAAACCTCAGCTAAGCTAGATGCGACTGGACACAGATGGCTCTCTGGGTTATCTACCTATGACTACGCTGTGGAATACTGGCCTGGCCTAAATCACTTCAATGCTGATGCTCTCTCCAGGAGGTCACATTCCTCTCAACAGTGGGTGCGCATACCGGAACATTCCATCAAGGCCTAATGTCATAAATTTGATAGAGATGAAACCCCATCTCTTGAGACAGTAAACTGTTTAGCTGATTGCCTCGGACCACCTGATTCCTGTTTGCCACCAGCATTCTGCAGCTTTACAGCATTAGATTCAAGTACTTTGCCTCAACTCCCTCTTGCTGACATTTTAAAAGAACAGTATTACAACTCTATGATCCGACCAGTATTAAATGCATTACAGAAAGGAGATGTCTCCAAGCTGCAAACAAGTGATCAACGTACTGATTTATTATTCTAGGAAGGGCCTTAACTCAAGTTCAAGGAGAGATTGTTGTACAGAGAACTTACAGATAGTCAAGGTGGAGTGGTTAAGAAACAGCTAGTACTCCTGTCCAAACTCAACATGTGTTTTTAAAAGCTCTCCATGATCAGATGGGACATTGGGGTAGCGAAAGAACTCTAAGCTTGGCCCGTGCACATTTTACTGGCCCAAGATGGTTATAGACATTGAGCAATACATTAAAACTTGTAGCAGATATCTCTAGCAAAAGGTACAAACTCAGAGAGCAGGTCCTTTGGTTAAAATAACCACCAGTGCCCTTGTGGAACTTGTATGCATTAATTTCTTAAGCTCAGAGCCTGATTCCTGCAACATTGGAAATGTGCTTGTTGTCACTGATCATTTCACCAGATATGCTCAGGCCTATCCAACAAAAGATCAGAAAGCCGCCACAGTAGCTAAAGTCCTGGTGGAGAAATTCTTTGTTCATTAAGGTGCTCCCCAGTGCATACATTCTGACCAAGGTCGGGAGTTTGAAAGCCATTTAATTAAACAACAATTGCCACTTTGATGAGTGATAAAGTCATGAATTACACCGTATCATCCGCAGGGACATCTGCAACTGGAAATATTTAATAGAACTTTGCTTGATATGCTTAGCACTCTGCATCTAAAAGACAAACCCAAGTGGAGTCAGTAGATCACGTCACTTGTACATGCCTACAACTGCACATAAAAATGATGCAACAGGTTTCTACCCTTATCAACTTATGTTTGGCCATGAAGCTTGCCTGCCAGTGGACATCTGTTTTGGAGTTTCACCTGATGGAGCTGAATCAGACCATTACCTGCAGTATGTCCAAAAGTTAAAAAACACAACTTAACCATGTGTATCAGCTCACCCACACCATGGCAGCCAAGAAAAATTTAGCTAACAAGGTTCGGAATGACAAAAGGATAAAAGGGCAAAAGCTACAAGCTGGAGATTGAGTGCTAATGAGAAATCTTGGATTTCAGGGGAAGCACAAGATAGCTGATAAGTGGAGCCACCAACCCTACATCATGATGAATAAGCTAGCTGACTTGCCAGTATACAAAGTACGTCCAGAAGGTGACCCTAAAACTGTAAAGACCACCCACAGAAATCACCTTCTGCCAAGTGGACAGATAATTTTAGCTACTGCACTGCCAGATTCTGCTCCCACGGGCCCCGTCACTCTCTCTGCTGCTCACAGCCAACCAAAGTCTCAGTCTGCTGCTGCTCGACAGTCAGAAACAACTGCTGATAGTAATGCAGTTATGGATGATACAAGTTCTGAGGATGATGAAAGTGACTTTGGGACCATGTTCTATCTATCTTTTGAACTAGCTCAAGTATTTCACAGAAGCCCTCTGTGTAATAAGGGGATGACTCAAATAGTCCAGTAATGTCTGACAATCTTGCTGTGTCAACTGAACCGATACTCTCTGACAGTAATGTTCTAAGCGTAACCTCTGAAATAGCAGACTCATTATGCTGGGTGGAATTATCCAAAATTGAAATATTTGATTCTGACCAACAGAATGGTGAATTTGACAGTGAGCCTTCAAGTAATACTGAAGGAAGTGGGCAAAATGAACTAATTCAAGTGCTAGTAAGTTTTACTGTTCCTGAAATTGCTAACAGTGTGGTGAATGATTCGAACTTTGTTGAAATACCTCTTTCAGATGGACCTGAGTCTAAAGAACCCGAAAGTTCAAATGCTATACAGAGTGCAAGTAATCCACCCAGTTCTGAACCTCAAGAGGGTGCAGTGGTACCCCTTTCTCCAGAAGCTGTCGCGACCCTGAATGCTAATGCTGAAAGTCAGTTGCTAATGCCCCCTTCACCTAAATACTCAGACAGACCTGTTAAGCCTTGGTTTGACTCATGTATGACACACCAGAAATTCCCATAAATCTACCCATGAATGTAGTTCACAAAGGGGTATATGTTACAGCCAATTCCCTGCCAAGCTAGTGTTCAATGCAGCCTCTAAAGTGATAGTTCACCCGACCACCCAATATTCTAGGGGCCACCCTTATAAAGTTAGAGGGATCAGTTGAAAGGTGCCTAATATCTACATAAAATAAATAAATGACCGAGGGATAAAGACAAAGGTCAAATGTCATTCGTATGGTTAACTAGATACAGAAAGGTGTGATGACTGAATGTAAAACGTCATGACAAAGTGCTAAATATCTAAACTGCACAAAGTATTTGAAAAGGTACCATTTGAGGGGATAGCATGCTAAACTGTATATAGACCTTTTATATCAAGCCTGATAATGTATAGATGTAACCCTAGGTGACGCTATCCCAAGGACTACTACCCCTGCCTGCTTGGCTAGTAGCAGGTTAAGGGGCCTGAGTTCTGAAATAGGTGCCTACACCCGGAGGTCAGGGTTGGTAGTGGTCAAGCTAACCTGGTCTCAGCCCTCCGGGACACTGTAACTCCCCTCTTTCCCCCTCTAGTGGTCTAAACACTGTACAATAATCACTTTCACAATACCCCTGGTACACCACACAAGTACCCACACTGTTTACACTTACCACCAGGGCTGGTTCCTCTGGCTCGACCCTGGGGACCCCCTGTAAAACAAGGTTATGCACAGCAAATAGCAACAGTACAGTACTTTGAGCACAAACTGGAACCGCAGTCAGATTACATGCAGAAAAAGTTAGATCTGATTTATTCAGGGGACTTGAACAAGGGAGGCAAATCCGTTAATTAGCTTAAAGGTTATAGCAATCAAGCAGTTATGCATGCTTTGAGTCCCCCCACACACAGTCCACCTCTGGGTACCCAGGTGGAGAAGAGATGGCCAGACTGTTGCCCGTGGCCGGCATCGCAGCTGGTTGGGGCCTTGTGGTGGAAAACACAACATGCACAGTACACAATATTTGTAATCCGTAGCCACAGGGCTCAGTTCATAAAGGAAACGAAACAACAAGACAATCAGATGACACACTCAGATTAAGCTGTTGTTATGGGAGCTACCCTGTATTTACTCACGATACCCAAGACTGGACACAGGCTGGACAAAATCGAGACTGCAGGTGGTTGATCTGGAATGCCAGGAGAAGCAGGGCCACACGAGTCACAGAGGCATCATTCCTGTTCAAGCGTGGAGCAGGGGCTGATCCCCAGGCAGATCCTGCCGATGGCTTCTTCTGTGCAGTGGGTAGTCTGGCTGGGCCAGTCTGGCAAGGCCCAGACAGTATGGAGACAAATTCGGATGCAATCCATTTTGGGCTGGATACAGCTTCCAGCAAGCAGAGCACAGTTCACACAGTGGGGAACTAACTCACGACCCACTAGCAGCTCATAGCACATTTACATGTATGGGAATTCTACTGTACCAGGCAAAGCGCTCCCCGTTCACAATCGCAAAGTCTCTGCACACACCAGGAGCTTAGGGGTAGCTGGAACTCCTGACAGCCCGATCGCATTCCGCAAAATCTTTGGTCTTCTTCAGGTTAAGCCTGGCCCACTTCAGTAGCTTACTTTAGTCACACAAACATGAATTTAGCGCAAAATAATTCTCTTCTCTCCCTCTCAGGAGCAGCAGACAGACATGCAGGCCGAAACTTAGCCCTTTCACAGTTCTCCCATGCGAATCCACTCAGGATTGCTGCTCAAAACCACTTCAGCTCCTCTCATTTCACTTCCCAGCTCAGAACTAACTGAAAACTGCAAGCAGCCCAAGACTTCCCCAAGATCCAAAAGATTTGGTTGTCTGATCTGGCTGTCAGTCAAAGCAAGAGCTCCCTCTTCAGTTGCAAAAAAGCTGCAAAAAGCTCCAAACTAAAGTTCCTACAGATTTTGAATTCAGACAGCTCCTGTAGTCCGGCTACATTTAAGGTCCCACCAGTACTCTGTGGTCCAATTTCCAGTCCAGGACCAAGACAGTGGAGACAAACAAAACAGTTCTTGCTACAAAGAAAGCAGGTTAGACAAACTACATTATCATTATCACTCTAAATGATTTTCAGTAAATAGTTATATCTTTCAACAGAGCTCCCTTTCAGATTACTTAAGCTGCAATTAGGCAGCTCTTAAAGAGACACTACACAGAGGCTATACAGGCTCTGGGAATCAAATTTAAACTGCTAAAACGCAGGACACCAGCCTGGCAGTGAGCATTTAGGCAAGCTCAAGGAAGACTTTTTGGGAACCCCCATTTGTAGGGGGGTTACATATAGTATACTGATATTGTATGTGCAAGTGTATATAGTAGACTGTAATTATAATAACTAGTTTATTATGGTCTTGGCGCAGACACCATGCATTTCAGGCAGGGGAGAGATGTAACCCCTCCTTGGGGACTTACCTTAATTACCCTCCTTGTCCTCATGATCTCCTGTTTTCTCCAGCTGCATCCTGGTGTCCCTGATATTTCCCTCACTTCAGCCCAGGTCCTGTAATGTACCACCCATACTCCTTTATCCCTTGTATAGCCCTGTGTTGGATTTTAGCCCAGTTCAGGCTCAAAACTGTAACCACGAATTGCTGGCATATTCCCATGCTGCAGGCACTTGCGTATGTGTGCAGTCACACCTTTGATCTTTCTGATCTCCGATGTGGTCAAGCAGGTGGTGTTGCTGTGGTCCTGGAGCCCTTCCTGACCTATTTGGGGGTCAGAGTCCTTGGTGAGGTGAAGCAGAAGCCTCAGAGGGGTAAACAGTAAAGTTGGAACCGGGGCTAATAAATATGAAAATGCCTCTCATAAATATTAATGAGTGCTGTGCCTGCTGCAGCAGTGACAGCAAGGGGATAAAGAATAAATATATAAAAGTGGACTTATTTTGAAGGGCACAGCCAGGGCTACCTGTGTGTGGGGAAAATGTCATAAATGACTTTTGTCCTGGCTGCACCAGACATTCGAACTTGGGGGATTGTGTGTACTGCATTAAATTAAACACAGCAACCACCATCTTGGGTTTCCCACTGCCAATCTCGTTCCAGGAATTAACAAATAAACTCCTGAGACATTGCTAGAGGCACCAACATCCCAGCCAATCAAGAGACTGAAAGTGTGAGTGACTGCTTGGGCAGCCAATCAGATGGCTGGAGCTCTGCCGTTTGTCCAGAGGGACTGTTTGAATTGAAGTTCAGTGGGGAACTTCAGCTCGAGACATTGAGGAGAGAAGAGCCTGTGTGGCTCTGTCCTGCATTTTCACAGGAGAGGCCTATATTGCCTTCTGTGGGCCATCCTCCGGTCAAAAAGGGGATCGATACCCTGGGAACTGTCTGCCAACTGACCTAAAGAGGGAGAAACCAGCCAGAAACCGTTTGAGAAGAAAGTTTTGCTGTTTCTTCAGCCATGCAGTTGTGGCATACTCTGTGTGTGGGAAAGCTGAACCAGGGACTCCTGTCTCAATTCAGTTGAGCTGGTGAGCTGGATAAGGGTCATGCGGTGGATGTTCTTTACTTGGACTTCAGCAAAGCCTTCGATTCGGTGCCTCATAGGCGGCTTGTGGGGAAGCTAACTGGTGTAGGAGTAGGGGCAAAAATGACGAATTGGATTACAAGCTGGCTAAGTGGGAGGCTGCAACAAGTGGTAATGAGAGGGGAGCTCTCAACTCCAAGGCCAGTGATGAGTGGGGTGCCACAGTGCTTGTGCTCTGTGTTGGGGCCAGTATTATTTGGGATCTTCATATCAGACATTGCACACGGGGTGGTGAGCAAGGTAAATCTGTTCGCTGATGACACCAAAATCAGAGCAGTGGTGGATGGAGGGGAGGGATGGAAGCAGATGCGGGGGACCTAAGCAAGCTAGAGGAGGGGTCAGAGAGGTGGCTAGCTGGGGTTCAATGCAAAGAAGTGTAAGGTTATGCACTTTGGGGTGAAGAATCCAAGGAGAGAATACTGGCTGGGGTGATGTTAAGCAGGGGATCACTGAGGAGGAGGAGGAGAAGGAGAAGGGTAAGGAGCTAGGAGTACTGATAAAAGGGACCATGAACAACACTGCCCAGTGCAGGAGAGTGGCTGTAAAAGCAAACAAAATGCTGGGGTGCATAGCTTGGGGGTTTTCGTCCAGGCGGAAAGAGGTGATCTTGCCCCTCTATAGGTCATTGGTAAGGCCGTACTTAGAGTACTGTGTGCAGTTTTGGAGGCCATACCTAAAGCGTGATATCAGGCTACTGGAGGGGGTGCAGAGGAGGGCCACAAAGATGATATGTGGAATGGAGGGGAGAGACTATGAGAGCAGGCTGGGAGACCTGAATATGTACACTCTGGAGGATAGAAGGGACAGCGGGGACATGATAGAGACATTCAAGTATCTGAGGGGAATCAATAAGGATGGGCCAGATGGAGTTTTTAAGGAGGGGGAGGATCACCAGGGGGCATGGGCTAAGAATAGAAGGGGGAAGATTTAGGAAGGAAATGAGGAGACACTATTTCTCAGATAGGGTGGTAGCAAAATGGAATGCACTACCAGAATGGGTGGTATCATGTAAATCTGTGAACAGCTTCAAAACGGCATGGGACAGGAACGGGGGAGAGTGAGGTGGGGAGGGATGGCAGTGGGATGACAAAGGGAGGGGGTGGGGCAGCTGTAAACTAGGGGTGCTAGCTGCACACTCGAACAGACTTAGATAGACCTGGTGGTCTGTTTCAGCTGGCACATTCATATGTTCGTATGTTCATAATTCAGGAGCCGTTCGTGTAACAGAGACTTTGCAAATTACCGGCTGGAGGGTTCACCAGCACAGTTACCGAACTTTGCACCCACCAAGTTTCTTTACCTGGGCCTAAGCCAGCAGAGGCCCAAGCAGACGGTTTCTTGTACCAGCAGATTATCATCATGGCGAGAGACCAAATTTGGGGAGTCTGCCCCTGCACCACACAGCTCGATGCAGGTTGCAGCCACCTTGTGGGAAAGGCCCTGAAGAGGAGGTGAGTCATGTCGGCCCTGGTCCCCATCTTCCAGGTCAGCAACTTCAGGTCTTCATTTTGCCCATTCTACCATCTTTCCATTTGGATACAGTGAGTACAATAAATCGGGGTAGCTCCCTGCACCAAAATCAATATATTGTCTGTGATACCATCCAGTTGGGTTGCCAGTTTAAAGCGTTTAAAATAATCAGTTCTGGGTTTACATTGTTGCATTTAATCTGCTTTTTCCTTCAAAGGCCCCAACCACAGCTGCAACACCAGTGGCCCCAGGCACCGTGCAGGCCTGCCCACCAATCATCCTGAGTACCCAATGCATGCATGGCTGTGAATACAGGTTGTACTTTAAAGCAAATGCTCGAGCCTCATAGCTCGCCCTGATTCAGGCCCACCCTTGTCACTTCCCCCAAATAAATCATTTTACTGTTTGACCTTAACCTGTGCATAAGCATATCACTACCTTGCATACAGTAATAAGATAAATGTTAAGTGTCTTAAAGTGCATGGATGTATTGAAACTGCCTTTTACAGAGGGAACACAAGGTGCATGTCAGAGATCCAGACCCTGTTGGTAAGTGGGTTGGGTGTGAGCATATCATTAATGGTAAAACTGTACTGTATTTCACAGGATAAGCCTTGCAACCTTTCAGCTATTGCTAAATGTTCACTAGAAAGGATTGTGGGTGGTATTAGCATCCCAGAGGCCTGTACCTACTGATATAGTTACCCACTGAACCTTTACTCTGGGTGGAGACACCATAAATATGGCACTACTACTGGTAAGGGCTCATGCATACTAGGTAGTTACAAACCTAGGCCCCTCAGCCTGCTATTGGGAATACAGGCAGGGGTAGTAGCCCTTGGTTTAATGGTGCCAGGGTTAGACATGTCCATGCCATTGTGTGTTCCATGGGCAATGAACAAATACAGCTGTGTATCATCTGCATAGCAGTGAAAACTCACGCCATATTGTCAAATGATCCTTGGGCAGCATGTATACCGTGAATAACATCAGTGAGAGAATCGAACCTTGAGGAACCATACACAACAGGTGCTTCAGGGACGAGGAGAAATTCTCCATCGTCACCTGTTGCATCCTGCCACAGTGGTAGGACGCAAACTAGCAGATGACAGCCCCGGCAAGTCCGTACAACTCTCGAAGGTGATCCAGAAGGATGTTGCAATCCACGGTATCAAATGCTGAGGTGAGGGGGTGTGGCCTAGTGCAGGAGCAGAATGGCGGCTTGAACGAGGAGCTTCATTCACATCACCTGCTATTTTCCCTCTATACCCTACTAGATTGCCAAAACTCCTAATAATTTTACTCAGTAGACTGTCCAGATGCCCACGCCAACTAAAACAGCAAAGAAGCAGTCCAAAATAACATTTAACTCGCCTTGAGTGAGTCGAGCCGCTATGGGCCTACCTCAGAGAAAAGCACGAGAAGGATCCGAGGAAGGGCCTGCTGCAGAACAAGTCTCTCCTGACCCCAAAATCCCCTCTATGAAGGACAATTCCATCCCTGGTCCAATCGACGCTATGGCTGAGGGTTATCAAAATTTGGAGTGTCTCCTGAAGGACTTAAAGTATGATCTGGGTACCTGCATGGAAGCGGGGTTTGAAAATGTTACAGCCCAAATTCAGCATAATCAGCAGACGATAAACAACCTAGCTGAGATGGTTGAGACACAAGAAACTCGTATTGGAGAACTGTAAAACCGATTGGGGAATCAGAAGGACCTAACATCTAGACAATCTACTGAATTGAGCTCCTTAAGCAAATTTTGGATGATCATGAGAATCGGGAGCGGCATTGCAATATAAGAATGATCGGGTTTCCAGAGTGGCTTGAGGGACAGGATTGTACGGGCTATTTGCAAACCTGGTTCAGAGACACGCTACAGCTACCACCAGATGCCACTTTAGAAATCCAGCAAGCTCATTGCTCTCCTGGCCCCAGGCCTTCACCAGAGCAGAAACTTCGGCACATTATAGTTACATTTTTAAGATATCAGGACAGGCTTCTAGTTCTTGATGCAGCTCGGAAAAAGGGAGTGATTCTGACTCAACAAAACCAGGTCAGCCTGTCCCTCGATTACTCTAGAGTGTTACAACTGCAGAGGCAGGCCTATGCTGAAGTTAAGAAGCTGCTGCACTCCATTTCTTGCCCCTTCACTTTGGCTTACCCTGCCAGGCTCGTCATCCGGCCTGTAGGAGGCCCACAGAAGGCCTTTACTAGCCCAGACCTCGCGTTGGACTTTGCCAGAGAATTGGAGCACCAGAAGAGAGGCTAAGCGGGTCACTGAATGCAGACAGAATCTTCATCAGGTACTGTAACTACCAGCAGTGTGTGATGTGGGAGTAGGGGGGTGAACTTAAGCCTTATTCCAATCTATAACACCTTCAGGGGCCTATCATGGCATAATCGGTGGGCACCCCCACCCTACCTTTCTCCTTTTCCCCTGCTGGTACCCTGTGCGGGACACTATAAAATACTATATTTCAGGGATATTTTGGCCATGTTAAACTCTGGGAGACAGCTGCATGGAGAGCAAGACTGGGCCTCTACTTCACATAGGGCTACACGTATTCACGTGGAAGATGGTATATCACATGGATTTTCTCTTTGGCCTGGAGTAGTCACGTTTTGAAGCCAGTTTGTTGATGTTTGGACTACTGTTTGTTATTTGGACTGCTACTTATGGGACTTATATTATGAATGACTATTTGGCTTTTCTCCTCAAGACTTTATACAAAGATGGAAGGGGAGGGAATGAAGGAACAACCAGTTTTGGGACCTGCATTTATTGACTCTTATTCTATTACTCTATCCTGGATCTTTTTTATGTTGATTGCATGCATGAGCAAGAAACATGTTGCGTCAGCTTTCTCCACAAGTAGGTTGTGAGTCGCGGCACTGTTGTGGCCAATGCCCCCACAGCCTGCAAAGGCTTGTCCCGCTTCCCCCAACGCCGTGGCACGCTGCTGCTGACACTAGTTCAGCCAGCGCACAACCTTCTAAAAAAGTAGCCGATGTAATCAGGGGCCGCTAGTCATTGCAGCTAGCATCCGCTGCAATGAAGGAGCGACCTGTCATTGCAGGGCAGGATGTAAAAACCCGATATTGTTTGTGAACATGGCGGTGGCTTGCCGCCATGTTCACAAACAATATAACCCCCACCACCGTGTTTTGTTGTCAAGAGGGCCCCTAATCCCCGTCGGCTTTAGTGGCCCAATGTTGATTGTGCATGCGGGGAGCCCACCCGCTGGCATATATGTCAAACCCCCCACGTCATTGTTATTGTTTTATCGACGGGTGCCCAGTCCTCGCCGCATAATGTGAAACCCCTAGTTGTGCTGACAGGGTACCAAACTCTTGCCGGCTACTGCTGGCCCCTGCAACGAAGACTCCGTGGCATGCTGGGAGCCCACCCAGCGTGCCACATGCCCCTGTAAAATGCAAACGGTCGCAAGAATATCTTTTTTTTCCTTACCCTGTAAAAAGGGAAACTGTCCCTCTGCAGTGTCCGTGGCCCCCACCTGCAACTTGCACCCACCCACTGTGCACCCTGCCTCCCCACACCCACCCTCACCCCATACTTACCTCTGGAGTCCGGCATGACGATTTTCAGTGGACTGGGAACACGTCTGCACTCTTCAAAGCCAACCGCAAACTGAGGAAATGCTGATAAGCTGTATAATGGAATGAATGTTTTTTTTTCAACTTTAATGCATATCTCTGGCATTGTTTGGAATTTTGGCACCAAATTTTCAACATGGAGTTTTTGGGACCCCCTTCCTGAATTCTTGAACTGTCATGGTGTTAATCGGCCCTGAAAGGTGATTTCGTGGTCACTGCGCGGAATCCCCTTTTGGGGCTGATTAATGCAATGACAGTGCCAGTGTTTATGAGGTGTGCTCTCAAAAAGCCTATGTTGCAAATTTGGTGGAAAAAATCCACCAAATTACTGTTTTATGAGCGTGCGTTATGCAGTTGCTACACACGCTTGTAAATTCGCAAATGTGCAATATTTTCATGCCAGATTTTCAACATTGGTATTTTCCACACCTTCTTGTGAACTGTACAGCTGTCATTGTTCACAGCCTGGGGAAAATTGTTTTCGCACTTCCAGCGGAGAATAGCGCGGTTGCTGTGGGAAATCAGTGTTCAGGACAGATTAAGAAAATGACAGTGACGCTGTTCGTGAGTAGAGGTCTTAAAATGCCTATGTTGAAAATTTGGTAATGATACTCCATAAAATGACTGTGTTACGAGTGTGCGTTGCTCTGTTTGCACGCACGCTCGTAACTTCGCGAATTTATAATATTTTCACTCCAGATTTTCAACAGTGGCATTTTTTCATACCTCCTTATGAGCAGTACAGCTGTCATTTTTCACATCCTGAACGAAATGTGTGTTTACAGTTGCAGTGCAGAATAATGCGGTCGCTGTGGGAAATCAGTGTTTGGGACACATTAAGAAAATGACAGTGGCAATGTTCATGAGCAGAGGTCCTAAAATCCCTATGTTGAAAATTTGGTGCCGAAACTCCCCAACATGACTGTGTTACAAGCGTGCATTGAACTGTTTCCACGCACCCTTATAACTTTGCAAATTTGTAATATTTTCACGCCACATTTCCAACAGTGGCATTTTTTCACACCTCCTTATGAACAATACAGCTGTCATTTTTCACAGTCTGGCTAAAATATGTTTTTGCACTCATGCCGGAGAGTAGCACGGTCATTGTGGGAAATCAGTGTTTGGGATATATTAAGATCGAATGAGTGAGAGGGGGGAGTGACCGAGCTCAACCGAGCTGTTTCGGGACTGCTGCAGATTTGTTTGTGGGCAGGAAAAGGCCCCCAATACAAGTGCCCAGTACAAAAGGGCAGCCCGCAGCCCTGGGAGAAACAGAATGAGATAGCGAGTGAGGGAGGGGGAGAGAGCGAACTCACTGGAGCGCTGTCAGGACTGCTGCAGATTTCTTTGTGCGCAGAAAAAGGCATTGATGCAGGCAGGGACCCAGTACAAAAGGCCAGCTTGCAGCGGTGGGAGACACAGTATGAGCGAGTGAGACAGGGGGACTGAGTGAGCTCAACGGAGTTCTATCAGGACTGCTTCAGATTTGTTTGTGGGCAGAAAAAGGCACCAATGCGGGCAGGAGCCCCGTACAAAAGGGCAGCTTGCAGCGCCAGGACAACCAGAATGAGCACGTGAGAAAGGGAGACTGAGCGACCTCAACAGAGCTCTGTCAGGACAGCTATGGATTTCTTTGTGGACAGAGAAAGGTGCCAATGCAGCCAGGAACCCCGACAAAAGCGCAGCCTGCAGCGCCAACAAAAACAGACGCTCAAGTGACAGAGCGGTAATGTGCGAGCTCAACAGAGCTCTATTGTGACTGCTGTGGATTTCTTTGTGGGCAGAAAATGTGGCAATGCAGGCAGGAGCCCAGTACAAAAGACCAGCTTGCAATGCCGGCAGAGACGGAATGAGTGAGTGAGAGAGGGGGAGTGAGTGAGCTCAATGGAGCTGTGTCGGGACTGCTTCAGATTTATTTCTTGGGCCAAGAAACCACCAATGTAGGCAGAAGCCCAGTACAAAAGGGCAGCTCACAGCAGCAGACACAGAAAGAGCGAGTAAGGGAGAGGGAGTGAGTGAGCTCAACGGAGCTCTGTTGGGACTGCTGCAGATTTGTTTGTGGGCAGAAACAGGCAGCAATGCAGGCAGGGTCCCAGTACGAAAGGGCAGCCTGCAGTGGTGGGAAACCCACAAGAAGCGAGTCAGAGAGGGGGAGTGAGCGAGCTCAATGGAGCTGTATTGTAACTACTGCAAATTTCTTTCTGGGCAGAAGAAGGCGGCAACGCAGGCAGGAGCCCAGTAGAAAAGAGCAGCCTGCAGCACTGGCAGAAACAGAATGAGCGAGTGAGAGAAGGGGAGTGAGAGAGCTCAATGGAGCTTTGTCGGGACTGCTGCAGATTTCGTTGTGGGCAGAAAAAGGTGCCAACAGAGGTAGGAGCCCAGTACAAAAGGGCAGCCTGCAGCGCCAGGAGAAATAGAGTGAGTGAGTGAGTGAGTGACACAGAGGGAGTGAGCGACCTCAACGGAGCTCTGTCGGGACAACTGTGAATTTCTTTGTGGGCAGAAAAAGGTGCCAACACAGGCAGGAGCCCAGTACAAAATGGCAGCCTGCAGTGCCGGGAGAAACACAATGAGCAAGTGAGAGAGGGGGAGTGAGCGAGCTCAACGGAGCTTTATCGTGACTGCTGTGGATTTCTTTGTTGGCAGGAAAAGGCGGCAATGCAGGCAGGAGCCCAGTACAAAAGGCCAGCCTGCAGCGCCGGCAGAAACAGAACGAGTGAGTGAGAGAGGGGGAGTCAGCAGGCTCAACAGTCCTGTGTCAGGACTGCTGCAGATTTCGTTGTGGGCAGAAAAAGCCACCAACAGAGGCAGGAGCCCAGTACAAAAGGGCAGCCTGCAGAGCCAGGAGAAACAGAATGAGCAAGTGAGAGAGGGGGAGTGAGCCACCTCAACGGAGCTCTGTCGGAACAGCTGCAGATTTCTTAGTGGGCAGAACAAGGTGCCAACGCAGGCAGGAGCCCAGTACAAAAGAGCAGCCTGCAGCACCGGGAGAAACAGACTGGGCAAGTGACAGAGGGCCAGTGAGCAAGCTCAACAGACCAACGCAATCAACATTCGGTGCTGACAAATGCTTATTATACCTTACAATAATGCAGATGGGGCACCTGATATGGGAGCTCAGTGTACATTTAATATCTAGAGCAATGGAGGTAAAGCTGAAATCACCATTTTGGTGGGGCGGTTAGATCTCTGTACCTCAGAAGGGGACGGACAACCCTGCAGAGCTTCCTGGGCAGCTCCCACTTCCTGAGTTAATTTATGGGCAAGGAAGGGATGCTGGGAGGAGTATCTCCCAGGCCCTCACCCTCGCCCCCACCCACCCTGTCCTTTTTAATGGACAAAGGGGTACTATAACTTTTTTCATTTTTAAATTTTACCAAATGCTTATAATGGCAGGCGATGGGGCGCTCTATCCACAAACAGTACTGGATGGGAACAGTAGAATTTTTTACTGTTTGGGGGACATAAATGAATCACATATCTGGAATGTGTGTAATGCAATTATAGGCTGCACACACATTGGCTCACGCTGTGAACCAATGGGTGTGCACCTCTAACCGTCTCGGCGGGCGGTGGGGTGGCAGGCGGGTGGTTGCTGCCGCCCGCCCGGCTGAGGAGGAGGCGGGAGGTGGGGCTCAGTGGGCGGGTGGGAGGGGTACCACTAGACCACCAGGGATATTGGTCCTTTCTTTGTGTACAGATGCCTGCAATCGGGCAGAAAGTGGTCCACTGGACCACCAGGGATATTGGAATATCTTTAATAATACAGATGCCCACGATCAGGCACTGAGAGGTCCACTGGACCACCAGGGATATAGGACAGGGACTTTTTTATTTACAGATGCCCACGATCGGGCACAGAGAGGACCACTGGACCACCAGGGATATAGGATGAAGTCATTTTTTACACATGCCTGTGATCAGGCATGGGGAGGGCACCGCCAGGTGCAGCCGGAACTCGGGTGGCCACCCACAGGTGGCAGCTGCCGTGTTGTGCCCTGCAATGCGGCAGCTCACCTGTGGGTGGCCATCAGTTGTTCCTTATTATTGGGGATTAACTTTGTGCTGGCACAGGTAGGGGTTGCGCGTGCATGGTTCTGCACATCCCGGGCTAAATATCAGGCTGTGCAGGTTATGCATGGGCACGCCCCCACCTGTGCCTGCATACATTACTGATTCACTCCGGCGCATCGGGATTTGTGCCGCTTTCACTTTTCCTTTTTTGAATATCGCGTTAAGCGCATTGGGCTGTGCATGGCGCAACACTGTTGCACCATGTGCAACCCTTTTGAATATCCGGCCCGCTGGCTTTATTTTTTAAAGGTACTTTCCTTACTTTGTTTTAAAAGAAGCTGCTGAGTGTAGAGCAAGTGACTCAGTGGCTTCAGAAGACTCGACACAAGCGTTACCATGAGTTCCTATAGCAACGCTCGCTTATGCTTGCCTTGACTCTTCTAAATCTGACAAATCAATCTCTCTGTCTCTCCTTGCTGTATGCTAGGTGTCTTCTTTTAGACCAAAGTAAGAAAAGTAATTTCACAAAATAAAGCCAGCATATTTGTCACACAGGGCACTACTCTCAATACATTTTGGTGCTTACTGTTTACCACAACCAACACCACTTGGTCACGCTTCATGCACCAGCAATTTTAAAAAACAAAGAATAGGCAATGATGTGCTTATGAATTTTTTTTTTTACACACTCGGTGTGTGATGCCCTTATAAACCTCTCTCAGTTTTCTGTTGAGGTTAATGAATCATCACACACCACAGGTGTTTAAAAAAAGTCTATAACACAAGCTTACCTTGCCGTTATTCTCTATGCAGTACACGGACAGGAGGGGATTATGATATGCAATTCGTCTGATTTATATCAATTTGGACAAGTCACAGATGTTTAAAAATAGCTGCAAACATAGTTGTGCTACTGCGCTGTAACCCTTTACTGTATTTCTGTTTTGTATAACAAGAAGACATTGCATGCACCACAGGAGAAGGAGGGTGACCGACATTAGAATAAACCGATACTGTATATAGTGATTTTGAAATTCTCACTGTAACAAAGAACTACTGATTTTTTTTCTTTTTTTCTTTTATGAATAAGTGTCTTAAACTATTATGTACCGTAATCAAATATGTCACAAATTTCCCATGGCAATGGTGGAGGCGGTCATGTGTTCATGCACCTGTCTTTTTACCAACGTACATAGTTGGCAGCACTTCGCTCACCTTTCGGATTTTTCTTTTTTGACCTTGTGTCTGTTTGTCACACAGTTGTCACTTGTGTAGTGCTTGCTTACAGTACACATGTTACATATTTCTCAGTTGTTGCCTATGATGCAATATGAACATCTGTACTCAAAACAAGGGGGGGTGGGGTTAATTCCATTGCTTACTATTCACTATTAGTTATAATGGCATTGTCTTCAGGGCCACCAACTGCAACGCCAGCTCCTTCCAGGGCCGCTAACTTAGAGCCCCCCGCCAGCAACAGTGAACAGCTGCATTGTCCGAGATTGGGAGTAGCGGCCCAGCCATGCATCTTTTAAGGCCTGGCCGCACACTCCAATCTCGTGCCACTCATCCCGATTGGACAAAAATCCCCCTGTGGTGTAGTTCCTCCTTTCCCCAACTATGCTCCTCCAGCTCCTGCCAGACCATTGATTGCAAGCCCCTCTCCCAGCCGAAAAAAACCTCTCCCAGTCTTCAGGGCTACCGACTGCAAGCCACAGCTCCTTCCAGGGCCGCTAACTGCAAGTCCCCCACCAGCAACAGTGAACAGCTGTGTTGTCTGAGTTGCCTTTTACGTGATGTACCTCCTTTTTACATTTATTTGTGTTTTCTATCCCTATTCTGTATTTTTCAGCTTTACACTCCCAACTATGCCAGCCGAAGCTCACCAACTTTACCACCAACTTTACCACAGCGGAGGAAAAGTGGTCGGCCAGGTACTGTTACAGATTCTGCCAAAAAAAGGCAAAAGAGGGAGCGTGATGTGAATCATGGAAAATGCCGCATTGCCATTGGCTCACAGATGACTCATTGGATGGCACTGAAACAGGAACTGAATTTAGCGCAGCATTCCAAAGTGGCCCAAGTATTGCTAGACATGTGAGTTTTCCTTTGCATGCAGTTTAAGATATCTGCTAACAGCAGTGTTAGATCCACTGTCATTTTTAGAGGGGCTGTACTGTGGAACTCTGTACCCATTAGGTTCAGACAAATGAATTCACCAGTCAGATTAAGAGGGATTCAGAGCCAGCCAAAAGCCAAGACCCAGGTGAAAAAAAATTGCTGTGAGGATGCTGTTACATAAATTTTGAAATGACTTATTTTGTTTTACAGGGAATATGTGGGTTATTTGTCTATTTCTGAGAAACTTTTGTATAATTATTTATTAACTTAAATCTTTGTATATCGATGAAACTAAGTGCTTTTTATAATGGCACCTTAAGTATCATTTGAACTTTGTAATTATGTGCAATAGGACCTCACTGGGAATAAGCTATGCTCAATGGAGTCATCTTGACTCAACTGATTGAATAAAAATGATTTACTACTTTACTGCTACTAGCAGCGAACAATGCTGTGAACATCCTGCCATAATAGTTGTTTCTGTCACATCATTGTACTTGGCAATGGTAGTAAACTGTTCAAATATGTCGCTGCATTGTCAGTTCTGCAATACTATGCAACCTCATTCCAATGAACTAGTGGCACCATATTTATCACTGTATGCTTATGAGGCACACTTTCATCATCACAACTACATGTTGCAATTTATCAGGGTTGTGCTAATCTGTCACCATCATATCTTGATATTTTCCTATTGCCCTTACTCATGTATGAGCTTTTTTCACACAATGGAAATGGAGAACAGGCACAACCACCATACCAAGTGTTTCACTCTACACCACGGGGCAAAACTTCTAATGTTCATGCTGGAGTATTATTTACACTGGGCACTGCTAGTCGTGAACCTTCACCTGTCATTAGCAACATTGAAAGCCATTCAGGGTAAATATGATGCCATGTGACATTAAGTGCTTAACCATTATCAGCAGATTACTTAAGTGCTTGTCATTCTCTTTTGTGCATGTAGTGCATACTGTGGACAAACCACACTGGTTGAGCAACAAGGAGATGGCCAATTTAGCAGGACAGCAGCGCATCACTGCTACACAGAAACACAACACAACAGCGACATGTTTTATTACATGCCAATCACACAGTAAACATACTCACTGTCACCATCTCTCCATTACCACATTAAAAAAAGTTGCTTGAGTATCTGTTAATCACAGTGCAGTAGCAACTGATTGAACAGTTGGATAGAACATTTTAGCTGCTGAAGCACAGTTTAGTTTGTATCTTAATGCCTTTTGCTCTCGTTTTCACTTTCACTGATATTATAATACTCAGTTAATGATGTGACTTGCAAATCTCCTACCGTGAGCAGTTCAGTCTACTTTACAATTATAGCTGGTATTGTTTGCTGAACTGACATCAAACATGATTCAATGCATTGCTGTTATAATGCATTCCATCTTGCCCACAGGAGTGTGTCTCCGGAGGACAATGACATCAGTTATGTAGCAGAGCACCAAGATTCCATTGATCATGCACAATGCTCAACTGCAGCACATACAGAGGTACACTTGTCACTCATGTCTTTGCTGACCATCACCGTTTGTTTTTTGTTTTCAGAATGCAAGTCTTCATTGCAAGTTATTGCAAGTTATTGCAAGCTCACTTACAATACTTCACTGATGTTATACACACAATGAAAAATCATGTTGTCGACGTATGCACTGGTAACCAGTTTCCACAGTTGATTATTGCTCGTTGTTGCTTAAGTTTCTCAAGCATCATGCTAACAGTTGTTGATCTTTCACATATGGTAAGTCCACGTGTCACTATGCACTTTCATCAAGACACCATATGACATGTTTTTTCGCTTGTATTTCATAGTGTGCACCATCTTCCTGAGGCATCCATTGCCAATGATGTTCTTAGCTTGTCAGAGGAGGAGGAAGAGGTTAACCAAACTGAGCCAGACTACCAAGTGCCCCACAGACAAGAACATACCGAAGACATGAATGCAGAGGTGCATGTAGTCACATACCAGACATTGTTTATTGTTTTTTGTAATAATCTAATGACACTTGCTCAACTGTGCCATTTCAAGAATTGTGGTGCCTATGGACAGGAACTTGTGATCCAATCACGCACTAACGGGAGTTGTGTGATGTTGACATGGGTAAGCATACCCACATTGCCTGACCTTGCCATGACTGAAAATGCCTAGTGCCGTGCCTTTAAAGAGCGGCTATCTCGCTCTTTCCCAGTACCTCCCCAAGAAGCATAAAAAACCCTTACTAGGCTCCGAGTCCGCAGCTACCAAAATTTAAATTTTTTGTGTCCCATTTCAGAAGGGGAGAGATCATATTTTGGCTCCATGGAGCCGAGTCAAACCGCGCCTTGTTGGTTATGTGGTGGCCATGATTTGTTCCTAACAGTCATGTAAACTACATGAAATGTAACTTTGGAATGGGGGCAGATTGATGACTAAAGTGGTATCAGGAAGTGGAAGGGATCAGAGCAGCTTGGCTCCACAGAGCCAAAATACAATCCCTTCCCTTCCAAAAAGGGGGTGATTATAACAAAGAAATAGGGGCACTATAGCACTTCTGTCCAGGTAAGGTTTACTCATGCTTCTTGGGCAAGGGTGCTAAATAGTTGCTCTTTAAACATATGCAATTAATTTCGTTAACATGCAATGCTGTCACTTAATTAAATTTTCTTCCTTTGAGTGATTCTGTCTTGTGCAAAACTAGTGATTTGTTGCATGTGTTCCATCATATTGTAGTTTCTAAATAATTGCAGATGACAGCTTGCACCAGTGCCCATCAGGTCTTGGGAGCTCAAATTACATATAATTTAAGTCTATGGTATAACTGCAGATGTGACTTTTGCTTTGCAAAACACTCTTTTGAGATGTTGCTTCCAGTTGATATTTGTCATCTCGTTGCAGGAATGCATCAATAGTCACATTGAATTCAAATGGCATAGTCAACCCAAACTCAAGCATGACTTCAGTGCTGGTGATTTGATGATTGCAAGCTCAATCCTACTGTCTGGCAACAACTATGGAAAAATCGCCCTCATGTATCGCTTCTTGAAGATTGCAATGATCAGTGAATCCTCTTTCTTTCACTTTCAATGACTGCATGCAGTGCCTGTGATTAAGAAAGTGTGGAATACTATGCAATCATGGCTTCTGACTGAACGTAAAGGCCAAAAAGTGATTATTATGGATATGTTGCTCCATTGTCACCATTCAGGACTTCTGCTTCAAAACTATACAGTTGTGTCAACCCCTCAGTGTGATGACATAAAACTGAATGTATCACCGAATTCTGTAAGTTTTCATGTTTTTTCATTCAGGAGATGACACATGGATAGCCCTGGCCATGCGGCACAGTATTGCACCTACACCATCATGGACTACAATACCAAGGAAATCCTTTCCATCAATGTGATTGATAAGCAAGAGACCACGCTCAAGTCAACTAACATGGAGAAGTTGGCCTGTCAGCATGCAATGGATACTCTGCAGGGAAATGGCATTGATGTGGATGAGGTGATAACGGTTGCACATGTGCAAATATCCTGTTTAATGCATGAGTATGCCTTGGTGAGTTGTACCAAGTATGGCTATGTGCACTGTATAATTTTCTACTTTTTTTTTCACTGCAGGGGTGAGTGCTAAAAACCACAGTTTTTGTAAGCAACAGTAGCTGTGGTGATGAGACTCAGAAATGCAGGGTAGGTTTTTGTTTTTTTTTAATTTAGCTCAATTTTAGCAAGAGAAGTATTTGTGCATTAGGAGGGGTGGAAGGGCATCTAAGGACAACACCACTGGGAGGGGTGGGGTGAACAGCTAGAGCTAGCAGCGAATCAGGCACTAGCAGGAAGTGGGACCTGCAGCTTAAATTGGATGTTGAAAACTATGCAGTTTGTAGTCACATGATGAAGGCCATGTAGCAGGAAGGCATATTCCAGGGGGCTTTGGCAGGTATGCAGGAGCTTATACTCATTTTCAGACAGTCCTAGATAAATCCTTTTAATGGTACCCCGAACTTTTGTATTTTTTGTTGTGAGGTTAAGGTAAGTCCTCTCCACATTTACATGCATAGGGAAGCTGCAGCTTTGCACTGGTGCAGGAGGTTGCCGAAGGAGTTCTTACTCACTATGCAACAGCAACTCTCCTCCTATCTCGCATCATATGCTGAAGTCCTCAGGGGCCAGAGGGCATGAGGAAGAGTGGCAGCAGTTCTGTCTGGGCTCCATACAGCTTTGAAGGTAAGCTCCGATACTGGGGGGTTCCCTTCCTTATTTTTTGGGGGGAGGTTAGGGTGGTTGTGGGTGGTATCTGGGGTTGGATAGAGTGTGATTGATGAGTGTTTGTGTAGGGAATCTTTTATTGTATTTATTGTGTGAATGATGTATGAGTGAGTAGTTAGGATTGTATTATTTATAAGTCCTGGTTATATTATTATTGTTTAGTTGTTTTTTGCTATTTTGGGATTTCATTTTAGCCTAGTTATTTTAGTTTTTTAGTCATGTGCAGGAGTCTGGGGCCCTTCTGGATTAGCTTTCCTGCAGCCCTGCTGCATGACCTCCGCCCTTTTTGCAAACCCCCTCCCTGCTGCCACTGTAGGCATTGTGGAGAGGTGTGTATTGCTAGGGGTTGGGGGGGGAGTGGTGGCGGGGTGCCGGGAACTCAACGGAGGTGAGAGGTATTGGGGTGGTATGGAATAGGAAGCAGCCTAGGATGAGGCCTGACAGGTTTGGTCTCCGTTTCCAGGGTTCCCACCAGACCATGCGAGCAGGCAACTAGAGGGCCTACAGCCTTCACTGATCCCCTCCAGGCGGTGCTGTGCAATGCCAGGTCGATGAGGAACAAGACCGCGATTATGTCAGACTTGATTTTCTCAGTCAACCTGGCGTGCATCACAGAGACCTGGCTGGGGAATAATGTGGGACCAATTTTAGAGGCATCAGTCCCAGCCAGGTACTCCGTAGTACATTGCCTGAAGAGGGCTCGCAGGGGCTGGGGCATAGCCATCTGTTTTAGATCTGACCTGAACTTCTCCATACATTCAGTGGACTCTTCCAGGTTGTTTGAATGTGTGGCAGTGTGTGGGGGTCCGGGTGCAGGTTGCAGAATTCTCCAAGTTTATCGCCCTCCAGGGTCAGGTGGAGAATTTCTGCAGGAGGTGGCAGAATTCATCACTGACAGGGTGTTGAAGTCACCCAGATGGCTTATTCTGGGTGACTTCAATGCCTGGATCAATGATGAATCCTCGCAACTTGGTTCTGACCTCCAGCTTATGACATCGCTGGGCCTAGCACAGACAGCTGCCTCCTTGACCTATCACCACGGCCACATCTTGGACCTGGTATTCTTTTCTTTTCCCTCCCTGCTGGGGTTGTCAGTAACTCAGCCTTTGGTCACGGCCCCTGTGTACCCCCACCTCCGGCGATCACCGAGCTCTCCACACTCACCCCTTTCTTGCCCCCCCAGAGGGTGGTGTTGCGGAGCTGTTTCCCTACCAGCTCCACACTACAAGTATCTGGTCGGGAGAGCCAGTACCAGAGGCTAATCAGGGCCCAGAGGGAAGGGCACCATGGAGATGGCCCAGCAGCATTTTTCCCTGTAGGCAGGGTGGGGACATGCAATGACTGCCAGCATCCACCCCGCCCTGAAGTCTTGCCGGCGTTGGTGCATTGTGGTGAACCCAGCCTCCGCTGGGGGCCGCTTGTGCACTGAGCACTCAACCCCCCCTCCCTCCCGGAGAAGGAGAGCAGTCCTGGGGATGCTCAATCCTTTTCCCCCCCAGTTGGCCCTCTGATGACCCGGGTCCATTCCCGAACCTGGGTCGCTGGTGTCACAAGCGGAAATCCAACCACTGTGCTGATGGGCCGGCTACTGAACCTGGTATTCTCACTGGGTCTTGAGGTCACTGATCTCGAGATTGATCGGGTTGTTTGGTCCAATCATTGTACAGTGAATTTCTTGTTTGTGGCTCCACCTGATGGTCCCTCCCCTGTTGAGATAATCATCTATTGCCCTTTAAGGGGACTGTCCCTAGAGGGACTGATGGCAGTAGTTGACTTTTCCGGTGTTAGTACTGTTGGTGAAGTAGCTTGGGTGAGTCGGTTGCAGCTTATAACAGGGCTGTTTCTGAGGTGCTCAATGCCATTCCACAGGTCCATGTATGACCCAGGTCTTCTTGCCCAAGACCCCCGTGGTTTGATGGGGCTCTCAGAGAGATGAAGACCATAGGTCAGAGGTTGGAGCATTGCAGGCATAGGACCCAGCTAGAAAAAGATATACTGGCTTTGAGAAATTACTGTGGTGACTATCAAAGGGCAATCAACCATAAGAAGGCACAATTCCTGTCCACAGAGATTGCAGCAGGGAGGAATAGACCAGCTAAGCTCTTTCGGACTGTGGACAGGCTTCTTCATCCTGTCTGTCTACAGTCAAGAAAAGCTTTTCAGCAGAACTATGCAAAGAATTTGCTGTGTTCTTTTCTTCTAATAGGGTATCCTCCATTCAGGCGGGATCTTACCAGTGGGTTTGGACCAGTCCCAAATGGTGGGGTCTGGATGGGGAGGAAGCACTCCTACTGTCTGGGCAGAGTTTCAGCCAGTGGGGGTGGCCGAGGTCTCCTAAGTGATTTTGAAGTTGCGGCCCACTTACTGTGAACTGTTCCCTAGCCTGATGCATCCACTAATGCGATGCTTTGAGGTCATTGGTCCAGTATTTGCTGGGATAGTTGGGTGTTCACTTTTAGAGGGGGTCTTCCTCAACATGTTGAAGGAGGCACTGGTGAAACCCCTTTTGAAAAAAACATCTCTCGACCCCGACAGCCTAGTGAATTACAGACCACTCTCCAACTTCCCATTTTTAGGGAAGATTGTCAAGAAGATAATGGCTCTGCAGCTCGAGGAACACCTGGAGACCTGTGACATCTACAAACCATTCCAGTCCAGGTTTAGGGTGAGGCACAGCACAGAGATGGCACTAGTCAGGGTGCATAATGACCTCCTCATTGCAATGAACCGAGAAGAGCAGTCAGTTTTCATTCTCCTTGATCTGTCATCAGCATTTGATACCGTGGACCACATCGTGTTGTTGGATCACCTTAGAGAGTACTGCAGACTCACCGGTGTTGTCATCAACTGGTTTGAGTCCTTCCTTTCGGGCAGGAGGCAGAGGGTGGTAATGGAGAATTTCTCCTCCTCCCCTCTGCCTCTGACCTGTGGAGTTCCTCAGGGCTCAGTCCTATCACCAATGCTGTTTTCAGTGTGCATACTGCCTTTGGGGAGGATCATTAGACAGTACAACTTGAGCTTTCACTGCTATGCGGATGACACTCAACTGTACATGTCTTTTGCGCCACAGACAAGTGGTGCTGTAGATGTGCTGAATAAATGCCTTGCTGAGATCCAGGACTGGATGAACTCTAACTGGCTGAGACTTAACCCTGACAAGACGGAGGTTCTTGTGACTGAGCCTGGCTGCGGGCATGATGGGGATGCCTCTGGGATGAGAAACAGGCTTGGTCCTGGGGTCAACATCGCTGATTGCGTCCTCTAGGGTGAGAAATCTGGGCATGATCCCCAATGACAGGCTGACACCTGAGGCTCAGGTGTCAGCTGTCTTCATAAGTAGTTTTTACCACCTGAGGAACATTGCCGGGATTAAACCCCTAATTCCGCCAGAGGATCTGCCATCACTGGTGCATGCCTTTTTGACATCAAGACTCGACTACTGTAATGCTCTAAAGCTCGGGGACAGTGGAGGGAACCTCCGCTGGCTGTACCTAGTGCAGAATGCAGTGGCCAGGCTACTGACAGAATTATAACGGTCCTGTCATGTGACTGCAGTCCTGCGGGGTCTGCATTGGCTGCCGATCAGGTGGTGGGTTCTCTTCAAGGTGGACTTGCTCACCTATAAGGCCCTATATGGATCAGGCCCTGGCTACCTGTCAGATCTCCTTACCCCTGCCATCCTGGCTCTCTCCCTCCACTTATCCACACAGGTCTTCTGGTGGTTCCGAGGACTGGGTTACAAAACTCAGGTGATCGGTCATTTGGGGTGGCCGGCCCAGTCCTCTGGAACTCGCTCCCAAGATCTTTGAGGGAGGCCTCTATGGTGGAGGTGCTCAGGAGGGGCGTAAAGACCACCTTTTCAGTTCAACTTACCCTGCAGATATATTTTAAATCATGTTTGATGTATTTAATACCTTTTGTAACTTTTTCTGCTAGTTATTAAAACTGTGACCCTGTTAACTGCCTATTCTGTATGGCACCCAACGCTCCAGGGATTGGGAGCCTAACTAAATAAATGTTTACTTACTTTTACTTATTTGTGTTGCCTTTACTGTCTCCCTTGTTAACACAGCATTGGGTGTTATTGTAGTGTTATCAGGTGCAGAGCTGGTTCAGTGGTACTGTAGTAGCATATGGCATTGGCATCAGGGGAAGCCAGGCTCAGGTTTGGAGATGGTTTGATGGCACAGCGGTGGCATCTGGCATTGTGATCTGAAAAGCTAAGCTCAGGTGCTGAGTTGGCTCAGTGGTACAGTAGCAGAACCTGGCATTGCCATCTGGGAAGCCAGGCTGAGGAGCTCAGTTAACTCAATGACACAGATATCACCTGGTGCTGTCATCTGTAAAAGACAAGCTCAGACGTAAAACCTGTCCTGGTGGAACATAGTTGCCTCCAGTATTGTCAGCTGCATAGCCAATCTCAGGTGCAGAGTTGGTTTGGAGGCACAGAACCAGAACCTGGCATGGCCATCTGGGTAGCTAGGCTCAGGTGTGGTGTTGGTTCAGTGACACTGTAGTAACATCTGCCATAGTCATCTAGTGGTGCCAGTCTGAGGTGCAGCATTGGCCTGGTGCCATCTAGGGAAGCAAGGCTGAGGTGTGGAGTTGGCTTGGTAGCATTGCAGTAGCAACTGGCATTGCCATCTAAAGTTGTGATGTTGTCCAAGTGGCACAGAGGCCTGGTGTTGTCATCTGTGGATCCAGGTTTAGGTGTGGAATTGGTGCATGGAAGAGAAGCAGCATCTTGTATTGCAATAGACTAAGCCAGTCTCAAGTGCGGAGTTGTCCTGGTGTTACACTAGTTGCATCTGGAACTATCTTCTGAGGAGAACGTTTCAGGTGTAGAGGTGGCTCTGTAGCACTGTAATATCAACTAGCATTGCCAACAGAGGAGCCAGACTTAGGTGTGAAGTTGCCTATTAGTACAGAAGCAGAACTTAGTGTTGCCATCGGGTGAGTCAGGTTCAGGTGAGGAGATGGCTTGTTGGCATGGTGGTAGTACCTGGCATTGCCATCTGGGGAGCAAGGATCAGGTGTAGAGTTTGCTCCATGCCACTTAAGTAGCACTTGGCATTGCCATTTGGAGCACCAGACTTAGGTGCAGAGCTGGCTCACTGGTACAGTTGCAGTACCTAGCATTGACATCTAGGGAGCCAGTATCAAGTGCAGAGTTGGTTGAGTGACATTGCAGTATCATCTGGCACTGCTATTTGGGGAGCCAAGTCATGTGTAGAGTTGGCTCGGTGGCACAGTAATATCTCCTGGCAATGCCATCTGGGGAGCCAAGCTGAGTTACAGAGTTGGTTGGGTGGTAAAGTAGTAGTACCTCATATTGCCATCTAGTGAGGCAGGGTAAGTTGCAGTGTTGGTCCAGTGACACTGTAGTAGCAACTAGCATTGCCTTCTGGAGAGCCATTTCAGGTGTAGTTAGCTCGGTAGCACAGTAATATCTCCTGGCATTGCCATCTCAGGAGCCATGCTCAGCTGCAAAGTTGGTTTAGTGGCACAGTAGTAGCACCTGGTATTGCCATCTAGGGAGCCAAGGTCAGTTGCAGTGTTAGCCCAGTGGCATTGTAGTCACAGCAGGCATTGCCATCTGTGGAGCCAGACTTCGGTGCAAAGTTGGCTCAGTGGCACTGTAGTAGCAACTCTAATTGTCATCTCTGGAGCCAGACTCTGGTGCAGGCTCAGGGGTACTGTAGTTGTGTGTGGCATTAGCATCAGGGGAAGTCAGGTTCAGGTTTGGAGTTGGTTTTGTGACACAGCAGCATTTGGACTTGTCATCTGGGGAGCCCAGCTCAGCTGCTTATATAGATCTGTGGTTGAACGGCAACACCCGGTGTTGTCATCTGTTGAAAACAAGTTCAGGTGTAAAACCTGCTCTGGTGGAACAAAGGAGCACCCAGTACTGAAGCCAGTCTCAGGTGCAGAGTTGGTTTGGTGGCACAGAACCAACACCTGCCATGGCCATCAGGGTTGCTAGGCTCAAGTGTGGATGTGGTTCAGTGACACTGTACAGTAGTAGCACCTGGCACTGTCATCTAGAGGTGCCAGGCTGATGTACTGTACAGAGTTGGCTCAATGACACTGCTGTAACAGCTGGCATTGCCATCTGGGTGGCTAGGCTCAGGTGTGGAGTTGGTTCAGTGACACTGTAGTATCACCTGACATTGCCATCTGGGGGAGCAAAGCTCAGGTGTGGAGCTGGTTCTGTGACACTGTAGTAGCATCTGGCATTGCCATCGAGGGGTGTCATTTTGAGGTGCAGAGTTGGTTCGGTGACACTCTAGTATTATCTGGCATTGCTATCTAGGGAGCCGAGCTCAGGTGCAGAGTTGGCTCCATGACTGAACGGCAGCACCTGGTGTTGTCCTCTGTTGAAAACATGCTCAGAGGTAAATCCTGGTCTGGTGAAACATAGGAGCGCCCAGTATTGCCATCTCTGTAGCCAACCTCAGGTGCAGAGTAGGTTTGGTGGCACAGAACCCGCACCTGACAGTGCCATCTAGAAGATCAAGGCTCAGGTGTAGCTGTGGAGTTGGGTCTGTGACACTACAGTAGCAGCTGGCATTGCCATGTGGGTAGCTAGGCTCAGGTGTAGATTTTTGGTCCAGTGACATTGCAGTAGCACCTGGAGTTGCCATCTGAGAGAGCAAGACTCAGGTGTGGAGCTGGTTCTCTGACATTGCAGTAGCATCTGGCATAGCCATCTGGGGAAGCAAGGCTCAGGTGTGGAGCTGGTTTTGTGACACTGTCGTAGCACCTGGCATTGCCCTCTGGAGGGGCCAGACTGAGGTGCAGAGTTGGTTCGGTGACACTGTAGTAGCATCTGTCATTGCCATCTGGGTAGCTAGGCTCAGGTGTAGAGTTAGTTCAATGATGCTGTAGTAACACCTGGTATTGCCATCTAGGGCTGCCAGGCTGAGGTGCAGAGTTGCTCAGTGACACTGTAGCAGCACATTGCATTGCCATCTGGGGAGCCAGTCTCAGGTGTGGAGTTGTCCATGTGGTATAGTAGTTGCACCTGGCATTGTCATCTAGGGAGAAAGTTTCAGGTGTGGAGGTGATTCAGTAGAACTGTAATAGCAACTGGTATTACCAGTACAGGAGCCAGGCATAGGTGCAAAGTTGTCTTATTAGTACAGAAACCATACTTAATATTGCCATCAGGGGAACCAGGTGCAGGTGTACGAACATATGAACATACGAAAATGCCAGCAGAAGCAGGCCTTATGGTCTATCGAGTCTGCTTGATTGTGCAGCTAGCCCCTCAACTTGCAGCTGCTCCACCCTTCCCAACCCTCTTCATCACAACCCCCCACCCTGTCCCAACCCCCTCTTAAAGCCTCCCACTGTTCTACAAGATACCACCTCCTTGGGCAGAGCATTCCACCTGTCCACCACCCATTCAGTGAAAAAATGTCTCCTGATTTCCCTCTTGAATCTTCCCCACTCCAATCTCAGCTGATGCCCTGTCATATCCCTCCCTCTTCTAAGCTGGAAAATCCCTTTTATGTTAGCCTTATTTATCCCCTTAAAGTATATAAAGGTTTCAGTCATATCCCCCCATTCCTCCCCTCCTCCAGGGAGTACATGTTCTGCTTACCCAATCTATCCCTCTAGGACTTTCCCTCCAACCCCTAGATCATCTTGGTTGCCTTACATTACACCCCCTCCAACAATTTGATGTCCTTCTTCAGGAATGGGCACCAGACTGCATGCAGTACTCCAGGTGCGGCCTGACCAGAGATCTGTACAAGGGAAGGATCACCTCCCTATTTCTGAAGGAGATTCCCCTCGCTATACATCCTGTTGGCTTTTGCTGCCACCTTCCTGCACTGAGCTGAGTTGTTCATGCTGCCCATTATAAGCACCCCCAGATCCTTTTCCTCCATGGTGCTTTCCAGCTGCACCCCTCCCAGCTGATAGCTCCTCCCCAGTTTCCTAGTTCAGAAATGCAGTACCTTGCACTTCTTGGTGTTGAACCCCAGCTGTCATGTTTCCGACCACTCCTGTAGTTTGGTCAGGTCCTCCTGCAGCCCTTTCCACCTTTCAATGTCATCTACCACAGCTCCCATCTTCATATTGTCAGTGAACAGACTGATCCTACCCAGATCCCATGTGAGATATCAGCTATGTATATCCCAAACAGCACTGGTCCCAGTACTGACCCCTGTGGCACCCCGCCCGCCACTTCCCTCGGTGATGAGAATTCCACCCCCCATCACCACCACCCTCTGCTGCCTTCCATTCAGCCAGCTGACGATCCATCTGACCATCTTTATTCCCACCCCTATGTATTCCAGCTTCCCCCCAGCCTCCCATGTGGCACAGAATCAAAGGCCTTGCTGAAGTCCAAATACAGGACATCCACTGCATGGCCCCAATCCAGCTCCCTGGTCATCCAGTCATAATACCCAATTAGATTTGTCTGGCGGAGGGGTGCTGTGGAGCCTGAGCAGACCAGATGCACTCAACATCAGCTCTTTGTATTTACGACCTCGGAAGGCAATAAAAGTTTTAAATTTTTGAAACCCGAAACAATTTAAATATATATTTGAGGAACGCTCAGCCCTAAGAACAATATGGGAAATTCTCGTAGGGATCGGGGCCAGACTGACTTGAAGAAAAGGAAAGCAACCAGCTACGGGTCCATCGGCTTGCCCAGTGCAAATGGCTGAACCGGCATCGGGCCTAAGTACTGAGACTGAAACCTTACAATCTTTGGGGACTAAAATGCAACGTCTGATTTCATCGGTTTCAGATTTAAGCCAAAAAATGTACGGATTTAATTCCATAGTAGTGCTACTTGAATCTACAGTTGACATTATAAAAATGGAGAGGATAGAAGTTAAGAAGCAGGCAGAGGTAGCAACCAGTGTGACTTCCTTTAGGTAAAGGAGGAGCAGCATTTCAGGGCATGACTAGAGACCCTGGAAAACCAAGTACACTCTGCTAATATTAGAATCTTGGGTCTCCCCAAGGAAATTGAGGTGGACCATCCAGTTATGTTTCTCAAAGACTGGCTTGCTGAAAAACTACAAGCAGAAGGAGATCCAGATCGTTTCCATATCCAAAAGGTGTACCATATTACGCCACGCGGTCGCCAGAAGGCCTCTAATAATCCTCGTACCTTACTTGCAGTCACAGCCAGCATGGGAGAATGAGACCAGATTTTAACGCTAGCCAGGAAACAAAGCCCAATTAATCAGGATGGTCAAACTATCCACATCTTTCTGAATATCAGCTTTGCGACATGCCAGAGAAGGAAGAAATTCGATGGGACCCGTCGCATCCTAAGAGAGGCTAACATTCTCCACTCTATAGTCTTCCCAGCTAGTCTCTGCATTGTTTATTAGGACAAGGTCTGGGCCTTCATGGATCCTGTGGATGCAGGTCAGTGGGCTAAGAAGGTACAAGAGGAATCACGGAGACACAACAGAGGAGGAAGGGGAAAGTGAAGAAGATTTGGGTTGCCTATCTGAGGACTACCTCTGTTTTCAGACTTTTAAGTGGGTGAAAAGGTTATTACCTTGTACTCCTTCATATTATAGGAGGATAGAAGGATTTTGACATTAGAAGGTAACGCTGATACTCTTAATTAGTTCTCCCGTTTTGGTGGCTTTCAGCACGTCTAATATAACGGGCTGTGTGGTGTTTCACTATTTACATTGCTTTCTATATAAGCAGGTCACAGATTGATTACTTTAAATATAAAGAGTGTGTTGTTTACATTTAGGGAAATTAAGCTTAAGGAAACTAGCATGGCAAAACGTTCCCCCCTGGTGGGGTAGTTCTTACTAGGAATTTAAATTGTAAATTTTACTTTAAGGATTAGCCATGGCGCTCATGGGCTACTTCTCAGTAACTTACATAACTTTAGCTCTAAGTATGAATAAAGTTGGGATTTTCCCCCCAATGTTGAATCACGGATATGATGGATGCAATATTTAATCCTGCAATTAAGGGACTTCTGTCCTTTTGGTACTGTATTCTTTATATGGACTGTCGATCATATGGAATGTAGATGATTGTGCACTACTTGTAAAACTAATAAAAAATAAAGTATAAAAAAAAAAAAAAAAGGTTTGTCTGGCAGGATCTGCCCAAGACAAACTCATGTTGTTGGCTATCCTAGAGACCATTGTCCTGCAAAAAGGTCACTAGCCTCTCTTTTAGGATTGTCTCCGTGAGCTTCCCCACAATTGAAGTGAGGCTCACTGGTCTGTAGTTGCCTGATTCATCCCTAGGGCAATGTTTGTGAATGGGCACCACATGGGCCATCCTTCAGTTTTGTGGTATTTATCCTGTGTCCAGGGAAGTATTGAACAGGTCAGCCAGTGGTCCTGCCAGGATCTCCGCCAACTCTCTGAGTATCCTAGAGTGAATGCCGTCCGGTCCCGGTGCCTTGTCCACCTTCAGTGCCATTAATCCTTCCAGAACCCTGTCCTCTGTAATCCCTATGTCAGTCACCCCCTCCCCCCCACTACCTATTCTACCCCTCCCTTGGGGTATCTGCTGCCCTTTCTCCTTTGTAAACACAAAGCAGAAGTATTCATTTAATGCCTCTGCCTGATCCATCCCCTTTTCCACCCACCCTCCGTCCTTCCTAATCCTCACAATCTGGTCCTTGTTCTTCCTTCTTTCTCTAATGTATCTGTAGAAGTCCTTTTCTCCTTTCTTAATACCCTGTGCCAGTTTCAGCTCTCTTGAAGCCTTGGCCGCTTTGACTAGCCTGGTAACCTCCCTGGACTTCTTCGTATACTCATTCTTGTCAACCCCTCTTCACAATGTCTTGAGTTTCCAAAATGCCTTTCTTTTCACTCTCACCCCCTCCATAACCTCTCAAGTCAACCAGCTGGGTTTCTTTGCCAGTCCCTTCTTACTCTGTGTCTTTGTACAAGTCCCAGTGCCTCCGTCAGACCTTTTTTAATAATATCCCATTTCTGACTAGCATCTATGTCTGGTTGAATTCCTGCCAGATACCTACCCAAAATGGGTGTTGTATTGATTCAATCGGTCTGGTCCTATCACGGATAGTCTGGTGCTCTTTGGAAACAGGTGAGTTTCTGAGCTCCCTGAAGAAGGCGGTGGTAACACCCCTTCTGAAGAAAGCTTCTTTGGACCCTGACTGCCATGCAAACTACAGACCAATCTCTAACCTCCCTTTAGGGAAGCTGATTGAGAAGGTAGTGGCCGTGCAGCTGGAGAACCATTTGACCATCCATGATATCTATGACCCCCCCCAGTCCAGTTTTTGAAAGAGGCATAGTACTGAGACAGCGCTGGTTCGGGTGCTCAATGATCTCCTGATGGCTAGGGACTGGAAGAACCATTCAATTCTGGTTCTTCTAGATCTCTCATCAGCTTTTGATACTGTGGACCATGGGGTTCTACTTGAGTGTCTGAGGTTCATCTGTGGACTATTGGATGTAGTCCTCAGGTGGTTTACATCTTACCTCACTGGAAGAACACAGAGAGTGGTTTCCGGGGTTTATTCCTCGGACCCAGTTTCTCTGTCTTGTGGGGTTCCTCAGGGCTCTCTGTTGTCCCCTATGTTGTTCACAGTGTATATGCTGCCCCTCGGAGACATTGTAAGAAGGTATGGGCTGAGGTTTCACTGCTATGCTGATGATATCTAGCTCTACCTTTCTTTTGCACCCAACCAGGATGGAGCTTTCCCAGTCTTTAATAACTGCCTCAAAGAAATCCAGGAGTGAATGGATTTGAGTTGGTTGAAGTTCAACTTGGAAAAGAAAGAGGTGTTGGTAGTGGATCCTTCGCACCGGATAGGGGGGCCGGGGGTTGGTTCACCCTCTGGACTTTATCTCGCTAGTATTTCACTCCTGACCCCTGAACAGGTGCGTAACCTGGGGGTAATTTTTGACGAAGGACTGACTCTGCATTCGCAGGTGTCTGCCATCACCAAGTCCTCATCTTACCGTCTTGGGAATATCTCCAGGATTAGGCACCTTGTTCCATACGGCGATCTTCCTGTGCTGGTCCATGCCTTTGTGTCCTCGCATCTGGACTTTTGCAATTCCCTTAACCTAGGGCTTCCTGGGGTTGAAATCCACCACCTGCAGCTGGTGCAGAACACAGCAGCCCGGCTTCTGACTGGTACCTCCCAGTCCAGCCATATTTCGCCGGTGCTGCACGTACTGCACTGGCTGCCAGTGCAGTGGTGGATCACCTTTAAAGTCGGTCTTCTGACTTTCAAAGCCCTACATGGACTTGGCCCAAACTACCTGAAAGAGCTCCTGGTCCCTTATTGCCCTGGGCGATCGCTCCACTCAGCAGTCGAGGGGTTGCTAGAGATCCCAAGGGTGTGCTTGAAATCTTCTGGGGCCCGTACATTTATGTATGTGGTCCCTACCCTATGGAATTCTCTACCCCATCAGTTACAGGAGAGCGTGACCGTGGAGAGATTTCAGTAGTCCCTGAAAATGTATTTATGGACCCAAGCATTCAGAGTCTGATTTTATTTGTTTATTTGTGCTAGCTGTTTTTAACTTTAAGATTTGAAATGTTTGGTTTGTTTTTAAATTTTGTATGGCGCCTTGGTTTTTTTGAAAGGCACCATGAAAATGAAGTTTATTATTATTATTATAAAATTTCCCCCATCCTTTTAAAGTGTGCCCCTTTAAAGTCAATCTCCTTGGTCCTCATATCCCCTATTTCCCTACCCATATTGAGTGTGAACCACACCAAGTGGTGGTCACTCCCAGCCAGAGAGTCCTCCACCCAAGTTCTCTTACAGCCTCTGCATTTGAAAGTACCAGGTCCAGTGTCCTCTCTAATGTAGTTGGCTCATGTACCAACTGCACCAGGAAGCTGTCCTGAAATGCATCTGGTATGACCATTTCCTTGAACTTGTGGTGGTTGGAGTGCATCAGTCTACCCCAGATAGGTTGAAGTCCCCAACCACTACTGTGTTCCCCTTCTTACAGACCCTTCTAATTTGCTCAGCTAGCTCTCTATCCAGGTCATCCCCTTGCGTTGGTGGTCTGTATACTACTCAGTGTCCTACCATTCAGATCTAAAACTGCATCCATAGGGCCTCTGTTCTTTCTTCCTCCCTTTCCTCCCTTATACACCTTATCCCTTCCCATATATAGAATGATACACACGCACCCTTTCACCGTAGTCCTATCCCTCCTGAATATTCTATACCACTGGATCATCATATCCCAGTCCTGGTACTGGGTGGCTCACGTTTCCGTGATGGCGCAATGTCCACCTTCCCCACTGCCAGGACAGCCTGCAACTCAGCTGACATTGCATAGGCTCCTGCCATTTGGGGAGTCAGTCTCAGGTGTAGAGTTGTCCAGGTGGTGTGGAGTTGACTCGGTTTCCCAGAAGAAATACTAGCATTGTCATCAAGATGATCCAGGCTCAGATGTGAAGTGGCCCGCTGGTACAAAAGCAGTGCCTGGTGTTGTCATGTGGGAGGCCATGCTCAGGTGTGGAGTTGCCATGCTGGCACAGAAGCAGCACCAGGCATTGCAGTCTGTGGGAGTCAGACTCAGGTGTGGAGTTGCCTTGCTGGCACAGAAGCAGCAGCAGGTATTACAGTCTGGGGGAGTCAGGTGTGGAGTTGGCTTGATGGCACACAAGTCGTCCCTTGCATCGCAGTCTGTGGGAGTCAGGCTCAGGTCTGGAGCTGACTTGGTGGCACAGAAGCAGCACCTGGCATTGCAGTCTGGGCGAGTCAGGCTCAGGTGTGGAGTTGGCTTGGTGGAACAGAAGCAGTACCTGGCATCGCAGTCTGGGGGGAGTCGGGCTCAGGTATGGAGTTGGCTTAGTGGCACAGTAGTCCCTGGCATTGCAGTCTGTGGTAGTCATGCTCAGGTGTGGAGTTGGCTTGGTGGCACAGAAGCAGCACCAGGCATTCCAGTCTGGGGGAGTCAGGCTCAGATGTGGAGTTGGCTTGGTGGCACAGAAGGAGCACCTGCCATTGCAGTCTGCAAGAGTCAGGCTCAGGTGTGGAGCTTGCTTGGTGGCACAGAAGCAACACCTGGCATTGCAGTCTGCAGGAGACAGGCTCAGGTGTGGAGCTTGCTTGGTGGCACAGAAGCAGAACCAGGCATTGCAGTCTGGGAGAGTCAGACTCAGGTGTGGAGTTGACTTGCTGGAACAGAATCAGCAACTGGCATTGCAGTTTGTGAGAGTCAGGCTCAGATGTGGAGTTGGCTTGATGGCACAGAAGCAGCACTTGCCATTGCAGTCTGTGAGAGTCATGCTCAGATGTGGAGTTGGCTTGGTGGCACAGAAGCAGCACCAGGCATTGCAGTCTGGGGGAGTCAGGATCAGGTGTGAAGTTGTCTTGGTGGAATAGAAGCAGTACCTGACATCGCATTCTGGTAGAATCAGGCTCAGGTGAGGAGTTGGCCTGGTGGCACAGAAGCAGCACCTGGCATTGCAGTCTGGGGGAGTCAGGCTCAGGTGTGAAGTTGGCTTGGTGGCACAGAAGCAGCACCTGACATTGCAATCTGGGGGAGTCAGGCTCAAGTGTGGAATTGGCTTCATGGCACAGAAGCAGCACCTGGCATTACAGTCTGGAGGAGTCAGGCTCAGGTGTGGAGTTGGCATGATGGCACAGAAGCAGCACCTGGCATTGCAGACTGCAGGAGTCAGACTCAGGTGTAGAGCTGCCTTGCTGGCTCAGAATCAGCAACTGGCATTGCAGTTTGTGGGAGTCAGGCTCTGGTGCAGAGTTGGCTTGGTGGCAGAGAAGCAGCACCTGCCATTGCAGTCTGCGAGAGTCAGGCTCAGATGTAGATTTGGCTTGCTGGCACAAAAGCAGCACCTGGCATTGCAGTCTGTGGGAGTCAGGCTCAGATGTGAAGTTCGCTTGGTGGCACAGAAGCAGCACCACTCATTGCAATCTCCGGGAGTCAGGCTTAGGTGTGCAGTTGGCTTGGTGGTACAGAAGCAGCATCTGGCATTGCAGTCTAGGGGAGTCAGGCTCAGGTGTGGAGTTGGCTTGGTGGCACAGAAGCAGCACCTGCCATAGCAGTCTGCGAGAGTCAGGCTCAGGAGTGTAGTTGGCTTGGTGGCACAGAGGCAGCACTTGGCATTGCAATCTGCAGGAATCAGGCTCAGGTGTGTAGTTAGTTTGGTGGCACAGAAGCAGCACCTGGCATTGCTGTCTGGAGGAGTCAGGCTCAGATGTGGATTTTGCTTGCTGGCACAAAAGCAGCACCTGGCATTGCAGTCTGTGGGAGTCAGGCTCAGATGTGAAGTTCGCTTGGTGGCACAGAAGCAGCACCACTCATTGCAATCTCCGGGAGTCAGGCTTAGGTGTGCAGTTGGCTTGGTGGTACAGAAGCAGCATCTGGCATTGCAGTCTGTGGGAGGCAGGCTCAGTTGTGGAGTTGGCTTGGTGGCACAGAAGCAGCACCAGGCATTACAGTCTAGGGGAGTCAGGCTCAGGTGTGGAGTTGGCTTGGTGGCACAGAAGCAGCACCTGCCATAGCAGTCTGCGAGAGTCAGGCTCAGGAGTGTAGTTGGCTTGGTGGCACAGAAGAAGCACCTGGCATTGCAATCTGCAGGAATCAGGCTCAGGTGTGTCGTTAGTTTGGTGGCACAGAAGAAGCACCTGGCATTGCAATCTGGGAAGTCAGACTCAGGTGTGAAGTTGGCTTGGTTGCACAGAAGCAGCACCTGGTATTGCAGTCTGCGACAGTCAGGCTCAGGTGTGGAGCTTGCTTGGTGGTACAGAAGGAGCACCTGGCATAGCAGTCTGCAGGAGACAGGCTCAGGTGTGGAGCTTGCTTGGTGGCGCAGAAGCAACACCTAGCTGTGCAGTCTGCAGGACTCAGACTCAGGTGTGGAGCTGCCTTGCTGGCACAGAGTAATAACTGGCATTGCAGTTTCTGAGAGTCAGACTCAGGTGTGGAGTTGGCTTGGTGGCACAGAAGCAGCATCTGGCATTGCAGTTTGGGGGAGTCAGGCTCAGGTGAGCAGTTGGCTTGGTGGCACAGAATCAGCACCTGCCACTGCAGTCTGCAAGAGTCAGGCTCAGATGTGGAGTTGGCTTGGTGGCACAGAAGCAGCACCTGGCATTGCAGTCTGTGGAAGTCAGGCTTAGGTGTGGAGTTGGGTTGGTGGCACAGAAGCAGCATCTGGCATTGCAGTTTGGGGGAGTCAGGCTCAGGTGAGCAGTTGGCTTGGTGGCACAGAAGCAGCACCTGCCATTACAATCTGTGAGAGTCAGGCTCAGATGTGGAGTTGGCTTGGTGGCACAAAAGCAGCACCTGGCATTGCAATCTGAGGGAGTCAGGCTTAGGTGTGGAGTTAGTTTGGTGCACAGAAGTAGCACCTGGCATTGCAATCTGGGGGAGTCAAGCTCAAGTGTGAAGGTCGCTTGGTAGCACAGAAGCAGCACCTGGCATTGCAGTCTGTGGAAGTCAGGCTTAGGTGTGGAGTTGGCTTAGTGGTACAGAAGCAGCACCTGGCATTGCAGTCTGTGGGAGTCAAGCTCAGGTGTGGAGTTAGCTTGATGGCACAGAAGCAGTACCTGCCATTGCAGTCTGTGAAAGTCAGGCTCAGGTGTGAAGCTTGCTTGGTGGCACAGAAGCAGCACCTGGCATTGTAGTCTATGGGAGTCAGGGTCAAGTGTGGAGTTGGCTTGGTGGTACAGAAGCAGTACCTGCCATTACGGTCTGCGAGAGTCAGGCTCAGGAGTGTAGTTGGCTTGGTGGCACAGAAGCAGCACTTGGCATTGCAATCTGGGAAGTCAGACTCAGGTGTGAAGTTGGCTTGGTTGCATAGAAGCAGCACCTGGCATTGCAGTTTGGGGGCGGAAGACTCAGGTGTGAAGTTGGCATGGTGGCACAGAAGCAGCACTTGGCATTGCAGTCTGCGACAGTCAGGCTCAGGTGTGGAGCTTGCTTGGTGGCACAGAAGCAGCACCTGGCATTACAGTCTGCAGAAGACAGGCTCAGGTGTGGAGCTTGCATTGTGGCACAGAAGCAGCACCTAGCTTTGCAGTCTGCAGGACTCAGACTCAGGTGTGGAGCTGCCTTGCTGGCACAGAATCAACAACTGGCATTGCAGTTTCTGGGAGTCAGACTCAGGTGTGGAGTTGGCTTGGTGGCACAGAAGCAGCAACTGCCATTGCAGTCTGCGAGAGTCATGCTCAGATGTGGAGTTGGCTTGGTGGCACAAAAGCAGCACCTGGCATTGCAGTCTGTGGAAGTCAGGCTCAGGTGTGGAGTTAGTTTGGTGGCACAGAAGCAGCACCTGGCATTGCAATCTGGGGGAATCAGGCTCAGATGTGAAGTTGGCTTGATGACACAGAAGCAGCATCTGGCATTACAGTCTAGGGGAGTCAGGCTCAGGTGTGGAGTTGGCTTGGTGGCACAGAAGCAACACCTGCCATTGCAGTCTGTGAGAGTCAGGCTCAGGTGTAGAGCTTGCTTGGTGGCACAGAAGCGGAACCTGGCATTGCAGTCTACAGGATACATGTTCAGGTGTGGAACTTGCTTGGTGGCACAAAAGCAGCACCAGGCATTGCAGTCTGGGGGGAGTCAGACTCAGGTGTGGAGTTGGTTGGTGGTAGAGAAGCAGCACCTGGCATTGCTGTCTGGGTGAGTCAGACTCAGCTGTGCAGTTGGCTTGGTGGCACAGACGCAGCACCTGCCATTGCAGTCTGCGAGAGCCAGGCTCAGATGTGGAGTTGGCTTGGTAGCACAAACGCAGCACCCGGCATTGCAGTCTGGGAAGTCTTGCTAAGGTACGGAGTTGTCTTGGTAGCACTGAAGCAGCACCTGGCATTGCAGTCTGCAGTAGACAGGCTCAGGTGTGGAGCTTGCTTGGTGGTACACAAGCAGCACCTGGTATTGCAGTCTGTGAGAGTCAAGCTCAGGTGTAGAGCTTGCTTGGTGGCACAGGAGCAGCACCTGGTATTGCAGTCTGCAGGAGACAGGCTCAGGTGTGGAGTTGCCTTGCTGGCACAGAATCAGCAATTGCCATTGCAGTTTATGGGAGTTAGGCTCAGATGCGGAGTTGGCTTGGTGGGACAGAAGCAGCACCTGGCATTGCCATCTGGGGGAGTCAGGCTCAGGTGTGCAATTGGCTTGGTGGCATAGAAGCAGCACCTACCATTGCAGTCTGTGAGAATCAGGCACAGATGAGGAGTTGGATTGGTGGCACAAAAGCAGCACCTGGCATTGCAATCTGTGAGAATCAGGCTCAGGTGTGGAGCTTGATTGGTGGCACAGCAGCAGCATCTAGCATTGCAATCTGGGGGAATGAGGCTCAGGTGTGTAGTTAGTTTGGTGGCACAGAAGCAGCACCTGGCATTGCAATCTGGGGGAGTAAGGCTCAAGTGTGAAGTTCACTTGTTGGCACAGAAGCAGCACCAGGCATTGCAATCTGGGGGAGTCAGGCTTAGGTGTGGAGATGGCTTGGTGGTACAGAAGCAGCACCTGGCATTGCAGTCTGGGGGAGTCAGGCTCAGGAGTGGAGTTGGCTTGGTGGCACAGAAGCAGCACTTGCCATTGCAGACTGTGAGAGTCAAGCTCAGGTGTGGGTCCTGATTGTTGGCACAGAAGCAGCACCTGGCATTGCAGTCTGCAGAAGACAGGCTCAGGTGTGAAGCCTGCTTGGTGGCACAGAAACAGCACATAGCATTCCAGTCTGGGGAAGTCAGACTCAGGTGTGGAGTTGCCTTGCTGGCACAGAATCAGCAACTGGCATTGCCATTTGTGGGAGTCAGGCTTATGTGTGGAGTTGGCTTCTTGGCACAGAAGCAGCACCTGGCATTGCAGTCTGGGGGGAGTCAGGCTCAGATGTGCAGTTGGTTTCGTGGCACAGAAGCAGCACCTGCCATTGCTGTCTGCGAGAGTCAGGCTCAGATGTGGAGTTGGCTTGATGGCACAAAAGCAGCACCTGGCATTGCAGTCTGCAGGAGACAGGCCCAGGTGTGGAGCTTGCTTGGTGGCAGAGAAGCAGCACCCGCCATTGCAGTCTGGGGGAGTCAGGCTCAGCTGTGGAGTTGGCTTGGTGGCACAGAAGCAGCACCTGCCATTGTAGTCTGTGAGAGTCAGGCTCTGGTGTGGAGCTTGCTTGATAGCACAGAAGCAGGACCAGGCATTGCAATCTGGGGGAGTCAGGCTTAGGTGTGGTTTTGGCTTGGTGGTACAGAAGCAGCACCTGGCATTGCAATCTGGGGCAGTCAGGCTCAGATGTGAAGTTGGCTTGGTGGCACAGAAGCAGCACCTGCCATTGCAGTCTGTAAGAGTCAGGCTCAGGTGTGGAGTTGGTTTGGTTGTACAGAAGCAGCACCTGGCATTGCAATCTGAGGGAGTCAGACTCAGTTGTGGAGTTAGTTTGGTGGCACAAAATCAGCACCTGGCATTGCAATCTGGGGGAGTCAGGCTTAGGTGTGAAGTTAGTTTAATGCACAGAAACAGCACCTGGCATTGCAATCTGGGGGAGTCAGGCTCAGATATGAAGTCCACTTGGTGACAAAAGAAGCAGCACCAGGCATTGCAATCTGCAGGAGTCAGGCTCAGGTGTGAAGTTGGCTTGGTGGCACAGAAGCAGCACCTGACATTGCAGCCTGGGGGAGTCAGGCTCAGGTGTGTAGTTAGTTCAGTGACACAGAAGCAGCACCTGGCATTGCAGTCTGCAGGAGTCAGGCTCAGGTATGGAGCTGGCTTGGTGGCACAGAAGCAGCACCTAGCATTACAGTCTGTGGGCATCATGCTAAGGTGTGAAGTTGGCTTATTGGTACAGAAGCACAACCTGGCATTACAATGTGGGAGAGTCAGGCTCAGGTGTGGAGTTGGCTTGGTGGCACAGAAGCAGCACCTGGCATTGCAGTCTGGGGGAGTCAGGCTCACGTGTGGAGCTGGCTTGGTGGCATAGAAGCAACACCTAGCATTGCAGTCTGAGGGAGTCAGGCTTCAGCTGAAGTTTTGGCCTGGTGCCTAAGGTTAAGTAATGAGTTGATGACTAACCTGGGGATAAAGAATGACTTTAGACTACCTAAGATCACAATGGCCGAAGACCATGACCTCAGGATACCTTAATCACAAGGGCTGGGGGTAAACCATGACCCCAGACTGCCCTAGATCACAGCTGCTGGGGATAAACCATTACCTCAAGTGTCCCAGATCACAATGGCTAAGGGATAAACCATGACCTCAGGTTGCCCTAGATCACAATGGCTGAGGATAAACCATGACCTCGGATTGCCCTAGATCATAATGACTGGGGATAAACCATGACCTCAGGTTGCCCCAGATCACAATGGCTGGGGATAAACCATGACCTCAGTCTGCCCTAAATCACAGTGGCTGAAGAATAACCATGACCTCAGATTGCCCAAGTCTAGATTATGGTGGGTGGTGGTAAACAATAAATTCAGACTGCCCTAGATTGCAATGAGGATAAACCATGACCTCAGGCTGCCCTAGATTACAGGGGCTAGGGATAAACTATGATCTCAGATTGCCAAAGTCTAGGTCATACTGCCCTAGATCACCATGGCTGGTGATAAACCATGGTCTTGGGCTGCCCTAGGTCACATTGAGGATAAACCATGACCTCAGGCTGCCCTAGATCACAGGGGCTGGGGACAAACCATGACCTCAGGCTGCCCTAACATAGAAACATAGACTTTGACGGCAGATAAGGACCGCTAGGCCCATCTAGTCTGCCCATTTCCCTACCTACAGGATAGGCCGCAGATCCTATTTAACCAACAGCCTATATCTTCCTGCCCCCCACAAGAATTGCCTTATGTCTGTCCCATGCATTGTTGAATTCTCCCACAGTTTTAGACTCCACAACTTCCTCAGGAAGGCTGTTCCATGCATCCACTACCCTCTCTGTGAAATAATACTTCCTCACATTGCCCTGAACGCCTCCTTCTATCTTTAAATTGTGTCCCTTGTTCTTGCAAGTCTCTTTTCTGAAAGATGCTACCCTCTTGGACTTTGTTGATTCCCTTGAGGTGCTTGAAAGTTTCTATCATGTCCCCCTCTCCCTTCTTTCCTCAAGGGTATACATATTAAGCTCCTTTAGTCTCTCCTCATCGACTTATCTTGCAGACCCTGCACCATTTTAGTTGCCCTCCTCTGGACTGCCTCTATCCTGTCTATGTCCTAGCAGAGATGGGGTCTCCAGAACTGGACACAGTACTCCAGATGGGGTCTCACCAACTGTCTGTACAGAGGGATAACAACTTCCTGTTTTCTGCTGCTGATGCCTCTCCCTATACATCCCAGTATACCCCAGCCCTCCCTACTGCCTTCTCACATTGCTTGCTAACCTTAAGGTCATCTGATATGATTACCCCAGGTCCCTTTCCTGTTTTGTTGTTGTTACTACCTCCCCACCCATTGTGTATTCTTCCCCTGGGTTCTTGTTTCCCAGGTGCATTATTTTGCACTTTTTGCATTGAATCCTAGCCATACGTCTGACCATTCCTCCAACCTTGCCAAGCCCTTTTCATCCTTTCCACGCCTCCTTCTGTATCAACCCTGTTGCAGATCTTTGTGTCATCTGCAAAAAGGCATACTTTTCCTTCCAGTCCCTCTGCAATGCCACGGATGAAGACATTAAAAAAGACTGGACCCAATACTGAACCCTGCGGTACCCCACTAGTAACCGCCCTTTCTTCAGAGTGGACTCCATTTACAATTACCTTCTGTGTCCTGTTGTCCAGCCAATGTTTTACCCAGGCTACCACCCTGGGACCCACTCCCAGGCTGGTTAATTTGACTAATAATCTTTTGTGTGGGACTGTGTCAAATGCCTTGCTAAAGTCTAGGTAGGCCATGTCCACAGCCCCTCCCTGGTCTACTACTTTGGTCACCCAGTCAAAGAAATCTACTAGATTCGTCTGACATGACCTTCCTGCTGTGAACCCATGCTGCTTTTATCCTGTGCTCCACTGACCTCTAGGTACTCAGGTACCCTAGATCACAGTGAGAATAAACCATGACCTTAGGTTGCCCTAGATCACTGTGGCTGGAGATAAAACATGATCTCAGGCTACCCTAGATCACAGTGGCTGGGGATAAACCATGACCTCAAACTATCCCAAACCACAGTGATGGGATAAATCATGCCCTCAGATTGCCCAAGTCTAGATTATTGTGGCTGGGAATAAACCATAAATTCAGACTGCCCTAAATCACCATGGTTGGTGATAAACCATGACCTCCAGCGTTTCCCCAGATCACATTGGCCAAGGATAAACCATGACCTCAGGCTGCCTTGTAACACAGTGGCTGGGGATAATCCATGATATCAGGTTGCCTTAGATGACAGTGGGTATAGATAAATCATAACCTCAGACTACCCTAGATTACAGGAACTGGGGATAAACCATGACCTCTGGCTGCCATGGATCACAGTGGCTGGGGACAATCTATGACCTTAGGCTGCCTTAGATCACAGGCACTGGGGAAAACTCATGACCTCAAGCTGCCATAGATCACAGTGGTTGGGGATAAACTGTGACCTCAGACTCCCCCAGATCACAGTGGCTGGGAATAAACCATGACTTCAGGCTGCCCAGATCACAGGGGCTGGGGATACACTATGACCTCAGATTGCACAAATCTAGATTATAGTTGCTGGGGATAAACCATTAATTCAGACTGCCCTAGATCACCATGGCTGGTGATACACCATGAAGTCAGTCTGCCCTAGAACACAGTGGCTGGGGATAAACCATGACCTCAGGCTGCCCTAGTCTAGATTACAGTGGCTAGGGGTAAACCGTGACCTCAGACTGTCACAAACGCACTCAGCAGGTCAGGCCCTCTGCTCCCACAGTGCCAAACTCCAATCACAGTATTGTGAACAGGTAACAGACAGTGTAACCCTCCTATCTGCTTGGGTCCGAATCACCTTTAGTCTCAAGTTCTGGGGGGATTCAAATTGTGAATCTTATGCTAGTATACCCAAATGTACAGGCTCAGATAATGTGCTCTTTGGGGGGATACCAGATATCTTTCATCTAAGGGCACCTAACCAAGTATCCAAAAATGAACCCTCAAAACTCTATAAAAGACCTTAGGTATATTCTTACCTTTTCGCAGTTTGGTAACACCAACAAACCCTTCAGAACAGCTGTCAACTTAACCACATATACATCACGTGCAAAAAGAACTTTGAAGACACACCCAGGCAGTCTTTTAAAATATAAAGGGAAGGGGGGTGGACAGAGGGTGACTGTGAAAAGGCAGAGATACTAAACAAATATTTTTGCTCAGTATTCACAAATGAAGAGGGGGCTGTACCTAAACCAAACAATAGAAACACTCTGGATACAGAAGTTGATACCAGACCATTTACAGAAGAAAGGGTTCTGAAAGAACTCTTAAAACTGAAGGTGGACAAAGCAATGGGGCCTGACGGGATTCATCCCAGAATTCTAAAATAACTAAGGGTAGAACTAGTGACACCACTGACTACCCTCTTTGGCAAATCTTGGGAGGATGGGGTGGTACCTGAGAACTGGAGGAGGGCAGATGTGATTCCAATTCACAAAAGTGGGAGCAGAGCAGAAGCAGGCAACTACAGACTTGTTAGTTTAACCTCAGTGATAGGGAAAATGATGGAATCACTTCTGAAGGAAAGAATTGTCGAGTACCTAGAGGTCAGAGGGGCACAGGACCCAAGGCAGCATGGATTCACAGCGGGAAGGTCATGTCAGATGAAGATAATCGATTTCTTTGACTGGGTGACCAAAGTAGTAGATCAGGGAGGGGCTGTGGACATGGCCTACCTAGACTTTAGCAAGGCATTTGACACAGTCCCACACAAAAGATTAATGTACAAGTTAGCCAGCCTGAGAGTGGGTCCCAAGATGGTAGCCTGGGTAAAGAATTGGCTGGAGAACAGAACACAGAGGGTAATAGTAAATGGAGTCCACTCTGAAGAAAGGGGGATTATTAGTGGGGTACCACAGGGTTCAGTACTAGGACTGGTCCTCTTCAATGTCTTTATAAGTGACATTGCAGAGGGACTGGAAGGAAAAGTATGTCTCTTTGCAGATGACACAAAGATATGCAACAGAGTTTATACACAAGGTGGGGTGGAAAGGATGAGAAGGGACTTGGCAAGGTTGGAGGAATGGTCAAATGTATGGCAGCTTAGATTCCATGCTAAGAAGTGCAAGGTAATGCACCTGGGAAACAAAAACCCAGGGGAAGAGTACACAATGGGGGGTGAGATACTAACAACAACAAAAATGGAAAGGTACCTGGGGGTAGTCATATCAGATGACCTAAAGGAGGGCAAGCAATATGAGAGGGCAGTAAGGAGGGCTGGGGGGATACTGGGATGCATAGGGAGAGGCATCACCAGTAGAAAACAGGAAGTTGTCATCCCTCTGTACAGACAGCTGGTGAGACCCGATCTGGAGTACTGTGTGCAGTTCTGGAGACCCAATCTCCGCAAAGACATAAACAGGATGGAGGCAGTCCAGAAGACGGCAACTAAAATGGTGCAGGGTCTGCACCAGAAGACATATGAAGAGAGACTTAGGGAGCTTAATATGCATAGCCTCGAGGAGAGGAGGGAGAGGGGGGACATGATAGAAACTTTCAAGTACCTCAAGGGAATCAACAAAGTCCAAGAGGGTAGATATTTCAGAAAAAGAGGTGTGCAAGAACAAGGGGCACAATTTGAAGATAGAGGAGGGTGGCTCAGAGGTAATGTAAAGTATTTTTTCACAGAGAGGGTTGTGAATGCATGGAACGGCCTTCCGGAGGAAGTTGTGGAGTCAAAAACAGTGGTGGAATTCAAGCATGCATGGGACAGTCATAAGGCAAATCTAGGGGGTGGGGTGGGGGTAGGAAGAAGTAGGCTGTTGGTTAACTAGAATCTGCAGCATATCCATTAGGTAGGGAAATGGGCAGACTGGGTGGGCCAAGCGGTCCTTATCTGCCATCAAATTCTATGGTTCTATGTTTTCTATGTACTTTCCTTAAAGATGATAAAAGCATGAAAAATGTAAACACAGAACAATATATCACAAAGCATACAATCACTTAAAAGAAAAGCAAAGAAAACTACCTACAAACTCCTACCAACATACAGTTAGACTTTTTCTATCTAATGTATTACCTCTTTACAGTGCTTAAGTTAGATCTTGTTTCTTACGCGCCCAAAAAGAAATGTCACTCAGTTAAAACACAGAATACAATTTAAAACTCTGTGTTTCCACCCCTTCTACGATGTCATCTAGCTCCTCCTTTTAGAATATAAAAAATTATACAAACAATGATCTTCCTGTCAGGAGATATTTTAAATACTGTGACTTCAGGAAAAACTAATTTCCCAATATGACTCCTAAATTAACATCCCCTCTTTGATCACGAGCAGTTTCTCTTCCCAGGGCACATCAAAGGATTTCTATGTTGTAACATTTTTATTGATTTTCCATTTTTTAAACATACTAAAAGAACATACATCATACAAGAAGGAGTCAGATCGCAGCACATTTTTGTACAGATAACAAGGATATCTTGCAGGGGGAAAGATACAGGGGAAAAGGGGAGAGATATTGAGGGAAGGGGGGGAATGGAAAGGCGCAGGAGCAGTACAGGACAAAGTGTATACAGACTAAATTATGAAGCAAGAATAAGCAGAAGCAGTATACTGATTGTTCTTATTAGCAGTAAACATATATCCCAGTGGGTTACATTACATACCAAATGCAGCAACAGGAGGCCACCGGGGACCATCCAGAACTGAGTATGAACTTTAACTTAAACTCACCAGACAGAGTCAGACAGCAGGGTGTTGCTGAACATACCATACTTAGCTGAAACATATAAATCATGCTGACTCCCTCATCAAGGTTTCAAGGAGAAAGCTGAATACCCCAGTAAGCATGTCTGTCACATCCGTGGATGACCTAAAACATAGATAGCATATATCACAAAGAATCAAATTCAGGAGTTGAGACATCTGCTCATTAGCAAAATCTGGGACAGTCAGGCAAGGTGTTGAAGATGCTAAAGAATGGGAGTATGCAACAATAGGACATTAAACAACTGAAGACTACACAGAGGGTCAGAGTACAGTGTCCAGTGTGGACTGGGGGTGGAGGCAACCACGAGTATCTAAGATAGCCAGAGCACTTGGAAAGTTAAAAGAGAATCCCCTTATTAAGTGTCTTCCCAATTGTAAGCAACATCTTTGCAACATAACATAGTCCAGTTAATTGTGGAGAGTTTCAGCCAATACCTGTCTGTGGTAGGGCGGGGGTTACTGAGGTCAAGAAAGATAAGTAGGGAGTTCAGCACAGGTTAAATTTAGCAATTTGATATTTCTGGAGATGGGAAATCCTATCCAATTTGGCCAATGATGAGAGAGATGCCAGAACTTCTACCAGAGTGGGAGACAAGGGGGATCTCCACTTGCAGAGGAGAACTCTCTTGGCTTGAAGAGTCAAAAGGGACAGCCATCAGATCTCAGGAGGAGTTAGTCGGGGTAAATCCCTGCGAATACCCAAAAGGTAGAAAAGAGGGCAGAGGGGAATCTGTTTCCCAAGCACCTTGGAAGCAGTGTCTTGTATGCCTGCCCAGAGGGTTTGTATTATTGGGCATGACCACAAAATGTGTAATAAGTCTTCCCCTGCCGCTTGACATCTCCAGCAGTTGTCCGAATCTAAAAGCTTGGCTTTGGTGAGCACAGCAGGGGTATAGTACCAGGCATGTGATATTTTGTTTTGCATTAATCTGGACTTAGCATCAGTCAGCCAAACATGTGTATCCTTCCACACCTGATTCCAAGACGTGATAGAGATGGGGCACTTCAGCATTGTTTCCCATTTGTGTTTAGCCTTTTCGGATTGAGGCGGGAGGGTTTCTCTCAATTTGACATAAATACACCCTGCTAATCCCCTAGGATGTTGTATCCAATTAGATAGGACTGATGTATTATTCAGGAATAAGGGGATGTGTTGGATAGCGACTCAAAGTTGAAGAAATTACCAGAGTTCCGAAGGAGCAAGACCCCACATTCGCTGGACGGATTGAAATGTGTGAAGGGTGTGAAGATGTTGATCTATTAGGTCTTCGGCTTATGAATACCCCTATCGGCCCAGGATTTCCAATATATCCAGCTGCTCCCTATAGTAATAGCAGAATTCTGCCGGAGGGGCATGTGGGAGGGTGGCAGGGGGTTCAGCTTCAACTTTTTGTGAGTGGCCGCCCAATTAGATCTGGACATTTCTACAGTCGGTGAGGAAAGGGATGTGTTTAAACCGGCAGGTGGGCAGAACTTGAGGGTCCTATAGGATACTAAAAGTGTGACAGGATAAAATGTTTTGGTGATATCTAACTCAATTTGGATCCGTTGTGGGAAGAGAGACATGAGAGGATGAAACCATTTAACAGTTTGTGCTGAGAGGAATGCTTGCCGATACCCTTCAATACAGAGGAAGTTCCATCCCCCTAGGTTCCAGTGTGCTCTTAGTTTGGAGCGGCTATACCTGGGTTTGGATTCTTCCCAAAGAAAGTCTCAGAAGGCTGTGTCTATGGGCTAGTGCCATTGCTTGGGCAGAGGGATTGGGTTATGCATTAGAAGGTAGAAGATCTTGGGGTGGATACCATTTTTATGGCGGCAATTTTACCCCGCCAAAGTAAATTTGAGAAGTTTCCATCTTTCAAACTCTATTTTCAAAATGAATGTACTTTATTTTTATTTTTAGGAAGATTTCTCATGTCATATGTTACAGATACATGAAAAGCCTTATGACAAGTTTTATCCATATACAATATACAGAAGTAGCTTAGATAATTTTCATAGTGAGTATAAATATACATTTGGAACAAGTAGTATGTATATAAGCTTAGTCTATCCTTACATGTATATCTTCAAAACGTAAGAAACATGACCTTATTTAACTTCCTATTCCCCTATTAATTTTATCACCAATCCCTCCTCCCCCCCAGGTATGCAGTGGAAGAGATTCATTTAAAAATTACAGGTCTGGGATATGATTATAGGGAGAAGCCTAAGATTTGTGTTACTTTTTATTCAAATAGATGTCTAAAAGTTAGTGGGAACTAATCTGTTTGTTAAATGGTTAAGTACAGTGTGTAGGGGTGCCTATACTTTCTGGTAGTAATTTGGTCTTTTAGCTTTATGAGCAATGGTATTTTCCACCTGTAGGGCGAAGAGTATCTCTGTCAACCATTCTGTGTAGGTAGAGATGTTCTGATCCAGCCAATGTCGCATGATTACTTTCTTGGCACATAAAGATATTAATGCCGTATGTTTACATTGGTTGCCTATCAGGAAATCCCTATAGTCCCCTAATATACAAATTTCTAGTTTGAAAGCTTCCGAGAGACCTAGAAGTGGATCCAGCTTGGATTTGATGGTGGACCATAGGGGTATAGCTTTACTACAATCCCATAGAATATGCAGTAGTGTACCAGAACATTCCTTGCACCTTGAACAGAGATTAGAAGAAAGTCTCCCCATTTCAAACTCTGTTTTGATGGATGTCAAAAGGGGTTTTATATTGGCCTGCCATAGTGTGTCCAGTGAGGGGGTAATGGTTATTCCTAGGTATGTTATTCCCTTGGGAGCCCACTGTAGACCACTGAACTGTGCCATCTGTTGGATACATCTATCATTCAGGGGGAGAAGTTCCGTTTTAGTTTGGTTCAGCTTCAGCCCAGAGTACTGAAAAAAGGAGTCCAGGAGATGCAATAAAGGGTGTATCGAATGTGGTACATCCATCAGGGGGAGGAGGAGAAGATCATCGGCATACATAAGAGATTCATATTCTGTGGGCCTTACTTTAATTCCCCTAATTTCAGGGTGATCTCGAATAGCACTGGCCAGAGGTTCTACTGCCAGATAAAATGTAGGGGAGAGAGAGGGCATCCCGGTCTTGTTCCACATTCTAGTCGAAATGGGGCGGAAAGAGTTGAATTTGTACTGACTCTAGCCGAAGGCTGTGAATAAATAGCTTAAACTCTTCAGAGGAATTTTGTACCTACACCAAATCGTGTAAGAACCAAGTATAGGTAATCCCATTCGATAGAGTCAAACGCTTTTTCAAAGTCCACTGCAATGGCTGCAGCCGGAGTGGAAAGCGAATTAGAAAGCTGGATAAGGTTCATAAGGGTCCTTAAGTGGTCTGAACTATGACGCCCAGGGATAAATCCTACCTGAGAGGGGTGTACCAGACTTGACAATAGTGGGCTGAGTCGAGCTGCCAAAATTTTTGCATATATCTTACTGTCTATGTTAATTAAAGAGATAGGGCGGTAGTTAGCCGAATTAGTAGAGTCTTTACCTTTTTTGGGAATAACTATTATCATGGCTTCTCTTTGGGAGGGGGGAAGAGTACCCTGAATCTCTATTTCTTGGAAAACTTCAGTGAGAAGGGGGGTAATGATAGGAGCTAGGGCTTGGTATAAATCCCCAGTATACCCGTCGGTTCCCCAGGGAATTTGCCTGCTTTAAGGGTGTGAATGGCATTGGACACTTCTTCGGGGGAGATGGGGAGGTCCAGGAGTTGTGTCTGTTGGGGTGATATCTTAGGGAGCGGTTGCAATTGTAAAATGGGTTGTGTGTCTTTATTTAACCCTGTATGTGTGGAAGAATACAGAGATCTATAGAAAGTGGTCATGACGTCATTTATTTGTTCTGGGGCGTTGACCAGGAACCCATGGGAGTTTTTCAAACCGACAATATACTGACTTGCCTGCTGTTTGAGCAGCTGATATGCAAGTACTTTAACCTCCCTTATCTCTTCCCTCCCAAGAGGTGTGTAGGAGCCGCAAGATGGCCACTTCTGCCTTTCTGTCTAAGAGCTGGTTAATTTGAAAGCGTAGGCTCAGAATATTTCTGCCTATTGGAGAGTGAGGGAATGGGGAGGATAGAGTTTTGAAAACCGCTTCGGCATCAGCTAACTTTTGTTCTAATGCTGCCAGTTGGTGTTCTGTTTCTTTTTTTAGCTGCAGCAAACCCCATAATACTATCCCTCATGGTGGCCTTGAACGCTTCCCAGGTGTTACCTGCCGAGGTATCAGATGAGGGGTTATTAGCTAGAAAGATAGATGCTTCTGTCTGGGCCCAGGGCATAAAGTCAGGATCCCTCATTAGGAGCAGGTCTATTCTCCAGTTTTGAGAGACAGGCACTATCGGGTCCCATTGGAGAAGGAGTTGAACTGGGTCATGGTCAGAGATAACCCGTGGGAGAATAACAACATCGAGAGTTCTTGCCATAATATTGGGGGACCCCAACCAAAAAACTAATCTGCTGTAAAAAGAGTTGGTTTCTGAGTGAAAAGTATAATCCCTAGTTCTGGGGTGAAAAAATCTCCATATATCCGTTAACCCCTGATCAGACATCATTTGGTGCAGGGCCTTGTTACCTCTGGTGTGGTAGTCTTTGCCTCCATTATTCCTGTCGAATGGTGGATTAATGGTAAAGTTAAAGTCTCCCCCAATTAGGAGCAGACATTCTGAGGGATTAAATTCTAGTATAACCTCTGCTAGTTTGTGGAAGAACTGTGGTGTATCCACATTAGAGGCATAGAGATTACAAAGAGTAATCATACCCGAGGGAGTGGTATACGTTGCAATCACCCAACGCCCATCAGGATCAGACTGTGTTCGAACAAGAGTCCAGGGCAGCGACTTATGTAGGAGTATAACTACGCCACGTTTCCTGGTGGGGGTGTTTGAATGAACCAGTTGGCCCACCCAATCTTTGGACATGCGTGTGTGGTCCTCTTCTGTTAACTTAGTCTCCTTTAGGAATGCCACTTTAGAATGGAGACGTTTGAGGTGGGACAGAACTTTTTTTCATTTCACTGGGGAGTTGATCCCCCTAACATTCCAGGAGTGAAGTGGTAGATCGGATGTCATGGCCAATTAGAAGGAGGCCAGAGGTTAATGATAGGGGGACATGATAGAAACGTTTAAGTACCTCAGTGGAATCAACAGAGTCCAAGAGGGTAGCACCTTTCAGAAAAAAAGATGTACAAGAACAAGGGGACACAATTTGAAGATAGAGGGGGGGTGGCTCAGGGGCAATGTGAGGAAGTATTTTTTCACAGAGAGGGTGGTGGATGCATGAAACAGCCTTCCTGAGGAGGTTGTGGGGGTCTAAAACTGTGGGAGAATTAAAGAATGCATGGGACAGACATAAGGCAATTTTTGTGGGGGGGGTAGGAAGAAATAGGCTATTGGTTAAATAGGATCTGCAGCTTATCCTCTAGGTAGGGAAATGGGTAGACTAGTTGGGCCAAGCGGTCCTTATCTGCCGTCAAAGTCTATGTTTCTATGTTTCTATGTTAATGGTAAGTGCTTAGGTGGGATAAGGGGGGGGCACTCTCCGGAGTGTAAAGTGGAAGTTCAGGGGCGTTTGCTCCAGGTCAAGAGGTAGGCTCTGCACACAATGAAAACTAACAACAAGTATTGCTCTATCTAAATTGAATACCTGTAAAATCGAATACAGAGAGTAACAATAACACGCACACACAAAAAATAAATAATCAGAGTGAGAAAATTGTGGGACTTAACTGGCTTGGTCCCCAGCCAATGGTATGCCCACTCACTTCTATGAGGCGCAGAGAGAAAGAGAGCCAAAATGAGAGATCTTGGCTTTATCTTGTGTGTAGTACGGTATTTACCAAGTAAACAGGCTCCTGAGTTATAGTAGCAGCACCTATCTTGCAGTAGGCCATAGCCCAGAGACAAATAGGTTCCTGCCACCATACCAAACCACCTCCTATGTAAACAACGTGCAACTGTGTCCTATTAAACCATTATAGGAGAGAATGTAGATAATATATAAGGGAGACAGAAATAAAACCAGCTGCTTTTTGGGGATAAGGAAAATAAGGCCAAAAAAAAAAGCATAAAAGTGGTCTGTAGCTAAGTACATCCACCTATTAGATGGTTAACTGGTTCTCAATGATCCATCCCTGTCTCTGTGCAAGAAGAGGTTGGAGGTTCAATCCCATCCCATCCACAGATGGTTTCATATGACAGGATGGAGTGAAGGTTACCAGCACGTCTCATCAATCTCTGGGTCTTGTGTACCTAAACTAGTAACAATTAGCATTAAAAACAAACAGGAAACTTGAATCTTTAAACAGTGTGCCAACTGGCAATTTCACATTCAGAAAAGTACCTCCGAGGTGGGGTGTCTTTCAGGGGGGGAAGGCCCCGGAAGAGACCTCCCGTCTGGTCATTTACCCTCATCCAGCATGAATAAGAGAGAAGTGGGCCATGGCATAGACTTCCCAGACAGTGGACCAAGGCCTGACATTATTTGCCATTTAGCTGGTTCCCCATTTAAATCATTCAAACCACCCCCTTACTCCCCTAGACACTTATTCTTAGGCACTTATCTGAGGAAAAGTACAGTCGATCTCTTTATTTGGCCAGTTCTTGTCTGGATTGTACTTCAGAATTCCTGGCATGCATATTGCGGCGTATCGGGGATCCAGGCACCCTGGAGGGAAGTTCTGTGGTATGTAACGGTAAGGACACATCGGCGGCTGCAGCCCAGGAACTGTCTGTTTTCTCCGGTTCCGAGCCGGCCTGATCCAGCGCTGAGGTATCCATACTGACCCAAGAGTCTGTGTCTGGTTGGTCGTGGAGCATCTCAAATCTATTTTTAGAAAAGTATGGGCTTGTGTACGTTGGTTCTTCCGGGTCCTCTTGCTGCAAGTTTTGGTCTTGTTGGTCTGAGCCTCTCCTACGATTTTGAGGGTGATCCCTCTTGGAGTGGGGTACATGTGGAGATTTCTTCCGCACTTTAGGATTTTGTGGTTGTAGTTCTGTTTTAGGCCCTTGAGAGACTTTGACTGAAGCAAACTTGGATGGAGGCTGTCCTAGGGAGTGGGAGCTGGGGCAACGCATCGCTGTGTCCTGGGTCTGCGAATTTGGGGAACCGGTGCATCTTGGCCATGTTTCCTCAATATATGTTAGCGCTGATTCTGGAGTAGCAAACTGAATTGCTGTTCCATTTACATTGATTTTTAAGATAGATGGGTACCGCAGGGCAACGGGAATCTGCTGATCGTGTAGTCGTCTATGGACCTCTGTGTAGGCTTTCTTCTTATTGGCAAGTTCTCTCGAGTAATCCTGAAAAATCATTATTTTATGTCCCTTCCAAAGGAGAGTACCCAGTTCCCTAACTTGGGCCTGGATTGCTTCTTTTTCCGCAAAATGTAAAATCCTGGCAATAATAGGTCGCGGTCTGTCCCCTTGCTGAGGTCTGGGCTGTAGAGAGTGTCGGGCCCTCTCTATAACAATTCTAGTGTCGGGGGGTAGTTTTAGAAGCTCTGGGACAGCGTGTTGTAGGAAGGGCAGTACTTTACCAGCTTCACAGCCTTCAGGGAAACCAAGGAGCCATAAGTTGTTGCAGCGGCCCCTATTGTCCAGATCCTTCAGTCGTTCTTGTAAAAGATTTATTTGAGCTGCCTGCTCCCACGTAGCAGCACAGTGCCCATTTATAACATCTTCTTGGGCAAGGGCTTTCTGCTCAGCCCTATTCATTCTCCCATCCAGTTGCTGTATGGAGAGCACTGTAGTGTTGGATGCCAGTGTTAAAGCATCCACACTGGTAATGATCGAGGTGAACATTTCTCTGATTGACATCTCTTTGCCCCCCGTCGAGTACACCATGCGGCCTGCTGGTAAGCGGTCGTGCGGAATGAAGGAGTGTTATCAGACGAATCCTTTATGGATTTTCTCCCGAAGTTGATCAGATAAGAGAGGTAGTATTCCAATTCTATGTATCCAAAAATGCCCTGGAGGGGTTCAGCTGTGTCGGAGTTGCTGCGGGTTCTAGGCTCCGGGTGTATGGCTGAGTAAAATTAGGTCGCCATTTTGTCTGCTAGTTGGCCACCTCAAAGGATTTTTTTGACTTTTCACACCATGGTATAAAAAATGTTTTTTCTCTAAGACGTCAAAAAAGTATATGAGCCCTATATCCTGGTAGCTGGGTCAGCTCTAATTAAGTATCTCTAGTCCTTTAATTACCTCCTGGCCTCAGGTTAATATATCCTGCAGCTTCTCTAAAACCTGGGGTGGAGAGACCCAGGCACAGCTGCCTTATGAAGACAATCACACACTACATTTTTATATTACAAATATCATAGAACAATCATAACCAGCTGGCCAAGTGTCACAATCCTCCCCACCTAGACTGAATTTGGGGGCTCTATCCCCTGCATGGGATGAGCTTCCCAAATCAGTTCACTCTTCATATACACTCAGCAGGCCATCGGTGTTCTGATTGGTCACTGCAGCCCTATGTAAGATCGTCATGTCATACCCTTGCAAGGCAAGACTCCATCTTAATAGTCTACCATTAGTTTTTCACATTTGGTTCAGCCAAACCAGGGGGTTGTGGTCCATTTGTACCTCAAAATGCTGCCCATATAAGTATGGCTCTAACTTCTTTAGGGCCCACACTATGGCAAGACACTCTTTTTCCACAGTAGAGTAAGCCTGCTCCCTGGGAATTAACTTTTTACTCAGGTACACTACAGGGTGATCCTTCCCTTGGCTGGATGTCTGACTCAGTACTGCACCAATACCCACGTCTGAGGCATCAGTCTGGGCTATAAAGGGTCTGCTACAGTATAGTCAGGACTTGTCAATACAGGAGCACTCCACAGTGCCTCCTTCAGTCTGGTAAAGGCTTTTTCACAGGCTGGTTCCCAGGTAATTTTCTTAGGTATCCTTTTCTTTAGCAGGTCAGATAGGGGAGCAGCCAGGGCACTGTAATTGGGTACAAATTTCCTATAGTACCCTGCTGTCCCTAGAAAACTCCTAACCTAGTTCTGCATTTCTGGTCTGGGCTATGCCTTGATCACCTCTATTTTTACTTGGTTAGGACAGAGCTGTCCCCGGCCTACGACATGCTCAAGGTATGCCACTTCAGCCATGGCCACCTGGCACTTCTCAGCTTTGACAGTGAGCCTGGCCCTCTGTATCCTGCCCAGCACTTCCCTAAGCTGGGACAGGTGTTCCTCCCAGCTGGCACTAAAGATGGCACTGTTATCCAGGTATGCCACAGCGTACTCCTCAGCACCATTTAACACCTGGTTCACCAAGCTTTGGAAAGTGACTGGGGCATCTTCATTCTGAAAGGCATCACTTTAAATTCAAATAAGCCTATCGGAGTGATGAAGGCCAACCTCTCCCTAGCTCTGTCCGTTAACTCAACCTGCCAATACCCCTTTGTCAGGTCAGTAGTCATAAGGTGTGTCGCCCCCTCCCAACTTGTCCAGGAGTTAGTCCATCTGGGGCATCGGTTGGGTGTCGGACTTCGTGACTGCATTCAGTCCACGACAGTCTACACAGAAACGAGTAGAGCCATCTGGCTTGGGCACAAGGACTATGGGTGAGGCCCAGGGGCTATGGGATCTCTGGATTACCCCTAAATCCAGCATTTCTTCCACCTCCCTCCTAATGTCCTTTTGGACAGCCTCTGACACCTGATATGCTGTCTGCCATATGGGCGTCTGTGTCCCTGTCTCCACATCGTACGTCACTAAGGGGGTTAGTCCAGGCTTGGCACTAAACAAGAGGGCAAAGTCTGCTAAAACCTCCCTTACTTCTTGGATCTTGTCTGGGGCCAGTTGGGGAGACAATTTAACTGCCTCCACAGAGGACTCCTGTTTGCTTTCTTCCAGCAAGTCCAGAAGGGGGTCTCCTTTGTCCATCCCTTCCCCTGGACTACATACTGCGAACACCATGTCAACCCTATTAGCATATGGCTTCATCATGTTGACATGGTGCATTCTTTCTGTCTGTCTTCTGACAGGTAACTCTATGATATAGTTCACGTCATTTACCTTCCTAACTACTTTGTACGGTCCTGCCCACTCAGCCTGCAGCTTGTATTTTTGGACCAAAATAAAGACCATGACTTCCTGACCTACCGTGTACAAGCGAGCGCTGGCTCTGCGGTTGTACCACACTTTTTGTTTCTGTTGGGCAGCTGCCAGGTTGCTCTGGGCTGTCCCTATAAGCTCCTTCAGCCTTTCCCTAAACCTAAGGATGCAATCCACTATGGGTGTTCCCTGAGTGGCGTGCTTGCCTTCCCAGTCCTCCTGGATCAAGTCTAGAGGCCCACGTACCTGGCGTCCATATAAGAGCTTGAAGGGGGAAAATCCTGTTGACTCTTGGGGCACCTCCCTGTATGCAAACAACAGGTGGGGAAGGTATTTCTCCCAGTCCCTCCCGTGCTGTTCAGCAAATGCTTGGAGCATTGACTTCAGGGTACCATTAAATCTTTCCACAAGCCATTGGCTTGTGGGTGATAAGTTGTCGTGTGACTCTGCACCACCCCACACTTCTCCCACAAACATTTCATCAGGTCCAACATGAAGGAACCCCCTCAATCAGTGACAACCTCCTGCAGAAACCCAACATGGGAGAAAAATCCCAAGTAAGGCATCCACCACTTTGTCTGTCCTCAGAGAGGAGAGGACGACTGCCTCGGGGTACCGGGTGGCATAATCCACCACATTCAGGATGAACCTCTTCCCGGAGGAGCTGGGGGTATTTAAAGGCCCCACAATATCCATTCCCACCCTCTGGAATGGCTCCTCCACTATGGGCAATGGAATTAGGGTGGCTTGGGTTTTCCTACCTGCCTTCCCTATTTCTTGGCCCCAGTGACAAGACCTGCAATACTCCTTCACCTGCTTGTTGAAGTTGGACTAATAGAAATTCTGGGCCCAGCTCGCTGCGTAGTGCACGTGATTCCCAGATGACCAGACAAGGGAATATCATGTGCAATCTTGAGCAACTGCTCACGATACCCCTGGGGAATGACAAGCTGCCTGCCTATCACCCCTCCCTCTGTCTACACAGCCTGAGTATGCATCAGTCCATTTTCCCAATAAACTTTATGTTTGCCGTCACCTCCCTGTGTTCCGTCAGAGTCTGCCTAAGCCCTCAGCTTCTCTAGACTAGGGTCACTTTTCTGAGCAGCTGCAAACTCCTTACACATTCCCAAGGCATGGGACAGGTCCCCTTCAGTCTCTAAACTAGGGTCCCTAGCACCAGCGTCAGGGCACTCAGGATCATTGTCATCCCTAACCCTCTGACAATGGGTCACCCCTCCTTCTTTGAAATAACCCTCCATAGCTGTGTGGTTAACTGCTACTGGGGAAATTTCTACCCCCTTTTCATTAGTCCCCAGATCAGGAGACACTGGCTGGGGAATCAGCCTCACAGGGATTTCCACACTGGCTTCTGTGGGGTCCAGGGAACTACAATTTCCCCTTCCCGCTTGGCTACGGGTAACTGCACACACCATCTCCTGTTTAAAATTGTTGCCAAGGATGATGTCAACTGCTAATGTTTTGGCTATAGCCACCTGTTGCACAGTTCCCCCTGTTTCACTCCAGTATAGGAGAACACTAGCAAGGGGCAATGTTTTCTCCTCACCAGTAAAGTCTTGTACAGTTACAAATTCATTGGGTATAAGCTGACCAGGCTCTACCAGATCCCCCTTTACCAATGTCAAGGACACCCCTGTGTCCCTTAACCCTTGTGTCTGTACACCATTCACCGTGGCTGGGTGCATGTGTTCCCTCATATTCACTGGCATGCTTCCAGGGACACACCTATAACCCACTTCTTTCCTAGCCCCATGTTGCGTATTGCTTGCCCTTTTGGGACACTGTCTGGCAATATGCCCAGTTTCTTTACAGACCCAACATTCTTTTCTTTTGTCAGAGAAATCTTTTCTCTGAAACCTAGGGCTAACTGGTTTCGGTGGAGGCAGTGAGGGTTTTAGCTGCCCTGAAGGCGCGCTTTTCCCTTTCTGCGCTGCCACGCCAAACCCATTCGCTCTCAGAGCAGGTCTGCTCTTGGCATAACGGTCCGAGAGTTCATCAGCCTCTTGCAATATTTTGGGATCTCGGTCCTCCAGACAGGTTCTCAGCTCTGCTGAGCATGCCAAAAAAAAACTGTTCTAACAAAATAGCATTTTCAATTTTATCTACAGAGTTTGCTTCAATTCCTTCCCACCAACATTTTAAAAAACAACGTTGTTTTATGGCTAGTTCCTCATAGCTCAAATCAGGGCTTCTCCTGAGCTTACGAAATTTAGCACTGTATGCTTCAGCAGTTAAATCAAACTTTTTTAAAAGTGCAGCTTTAGGTTTGCTGTAATCATTATTGTCCTCATTGTCCATTTGACCCAATGCAACCCAAGCTTTTACGGTAAGTAGCGGGGATAGCTGGAAGCTCCATGACCCTCTAGGAATTTTAGCCTGAATAGAAACTTTTTTGGTTTACCCATGCCGAAGCGACAGACTTAATGGAGACATCCCCGATAGCGACAGCCGCTGTGCTGACTGTCGGCATTGCAGTGTCGGGAATGCCTCTGTGTATCCATCAGGGGGCTGTGCCCCCCGAACCACCCCATGTGGGGGTCTCTGCCTCCCACCCCCCTGGTCTCGAGGAGTCCAACTCTGAGTCAGAGTTGGACCGGAGGGGGCCAAACACCCAGCGAGGCAGTCCCAATCACCATACAGACCACCACAGCGACAGACGGATTTTTCCTAATTCCTGTCGCTGTGGTGATCTTCGCGATCTGGGAGTCGCTGCCACAACGGTATACCAACTTTTTCAAAGGAAATAAAAAAGGCATCCATATCCTCCCCCTCTTTAAATTCAGCTATCAATTTGGAATTCAATTTGTAATCCAGTCCTGTAGTTCCAGTTAAACACAAGCCACTTACCTGCTCTGGTGCTGGTGGTTGGAGTTGTAGCTTCTCCAGTTCATGTCGCCTCTGGTGCTCATGCTCCTCACGTTCAGCTTCTCACTCCCTCTTCTCCTTTGCAGCTCGCTGGTGCTCATGCTCTTCACAGTCATCCTCCCACTGTTCCTGGTCAACCTCTCGCTGTTCTCGCTCCACCTCTCGCCATTCTCGTTCAGCCTCCCTCTGGAACTCCAGCTCCATTCTGCGCAACTCAATCTGCAGCCTGATTGCTTCTGGCTCCAGAATGCTGGTGACCTTCCCCTGCTGCTGTGGCCCTTCGCTGGCACTGGCCCTGCTGTCATCCTCACCGGATCTGGATACTGCACTGGCCGCTGGCCCCTCCACGCTCAAGATTTGGTCTTTTACAGTCACAGTCTGTGACTCGATGCTCTGGGCATCTGCTGCCATCAGGGCATCCATGAGGTTCTGCTTGGTGGTTCTCCCCTCATACAGGACTCCCCTGTCCTGGCACAATTGCCTCAAGTAGTCTACAGTGTACCCGCTGTAGTTGGAAGCCATCTTCTTCCCTAACTATGGCTACACTAACTTGCACGTTAGAAAAAAAATAAATAAAACAGGTAGGAACTCAACTGTAAGCAAAATGATATACTTCTGTTTCCTTTTTAAAAATAAATCACTGCCTTTTTTTTTGCAAGTGAGCTGTACAGTATTAAGCTGACATTCTGAACAGTTAAAGCTTGTGTTACCAAATGTATCTGCACCACTGCCAACCAATCTGTCACAAATGCACTCAGCAGGTCAGGCCCTATGCTCCCACAGTGCCAGCCTCCGAGCGCAGTATTGTGAACAGGTAACAGACAGGGCAACCCTCCTGTCTTGCTTGTGGGTCCGAATCACCTTTAGTCTCAAGTTATGGGGGGATTCAAACTGTGAACCTTATGCTAGCATACCCAAATGTACAGGCTCAGATAATCTGCTCTTCGGGGGATGTCAGATATCTTTCACCTAAGGGCACCTAACCAGGTATCTAAAAATGAACCCTCAAAACTCTATAAAAGACCTTAGGTATCTTCTTACCTTTTCCCAGTTTGGCAACACCATCAAGCCCTTCAGAACAGCTGTCAACTTAACCACGTATACATCACATGCAAAAAGAACTTTGAAGACACACCCAGGCAGTCTTTTTAAATATAAAGGGTACTTTACTTAAAGATGATAAAAGTATGAAAAATGTAAACACAGAACAATATATCACAAAGCATACAATCACTTAAAAGAAAAGCAAAGAAAACTACCGACAAACTCCTACCAACATACAGTTACACTTTTTCTATCTAATGTATTACCTCTTTACAGTGCTTAAGTTAGATCTTGTTTCTTAAGAGCCCAAAAAGAAATGTCACTTAGTTGAAACACAGAACACAGTTTATAACTCTGCGTTTCCACCTCTTCTATGATGTCATCTAGCTCCTCCTTTTAGAATATAAAAATTATACAAACAATGATCTTCCTGTCAGGAGATATTTTAAATACTGTGACTTCAGCAAAAACTAATTTCCCAATATGACTCCTAAACTAACATCCTCCCTTTGATCTCGAGCAGTTCCTCTTCCCAGGGCACATCAAAGGATTTTTATGACTTTTCACACCATGTTATAAAAAATGTTTTTCCTCTAAGACGTCATAAAAGTTTATGAGCCCTATATCCTGGTAGCTGAGTCAGCTCTAATTAAGTCTCTCTAGTCCTTTAATTACCTCCTAGCCTCAGGTTAATATATCCTGCAGCTTCTCTGAAACCTGGAGGGGGGAGACCCATGGCACAGCTGCCTTCTGGAGACAATCACACACAACATTTTTATATTACAAATGTTATAGAACAATCATAACCAGTTGACTAAGTGTCACACAAACTACCCCAGACCAAGGTGACTGGGGATAAACCATGTCCTCAGATTGCCCAAGTCTATATTATGGTGGCTGGTGATAAACCATAAATTCAGACTGCCCTAGATCACAGTGAGGAGAAACCATGACATCAGGCTGCCCTAGATCACAGGGGCTGGGATACACTATGACCTCAGATTGCCCAAATCTAGATTATAGTTGCTGGGATAAACCATTAATACAGACTGCCATAGATCAACATGGCTAGTGATGAACCATGACCTCTGGCTGCTGTAGATCACAGTGAGGATAAATCATGACCTCAGGCTACCATAGATCACAGGGGCAGGGGATAAACCATAATCTCAGGCTGCCCTAGATCACAGGGGCTAGGAATAAACCATGACCTCAAGCTGCCCTAGATTACAATGGCTTGGGATAAACCATGCCCTCAGGCTGCCCTAGATCACAGTGGCTGGGGACAAACCATGACGTCAAGTTACCCCAGATCACAGGGGCTAGGGATAAACCATGACCTCAGGCTGCCATGGATCACAGAGGCTGGGAATAATCCATGACCTCAAGATGCCCTATATCACAATGGCTGGGGATAAACCATGACCTCCAGCTGCCTTGGATCACATTGGTTGGGGATAATACATGACTTCAGGCTGCCTTAGATCACAGTGGCTGGGGATAAACCATGACCTCATACTACCCCAGACCACAGTGACTGGGGATAAACCATGTCATGCCCTCAGATTCCCCAAGTCTAGATTAATGTGGCTGGGGATAAAATATGAATTCACATTGCCCAAGATCATCATGGCTGATGATATACCATGCCCTCAGGCTGCCCTAGATCACGGTGAGGATAACCCATGACCTCAAGCTGCCCTAGATCACAGCTGGGGATAAACCATGACCTCAGGCTACCCTAGATCACAGGGGCTGAAGATAAGTCATAACCTCAGGCTGCCCTAGATCACAATGGCTGGGGACAAATCATGACCTCAAGTTGCCCCAGATCACAGTGGCTGGGGATAAACCATGACCTCGTGCTGCCCTAGATCACAGGGGCTGGGGATAAATCATGACCTCAGGCTGCCATGGATCACAGTGGTTGGGGATAATCCATGATATCAGGCTGCCTTAGATCACAGGGGCTGGGGACAAACCAAAATCTCAGGTTGCCCCAGATCACAGTGGCTGGGGATAAACCATAACCTTAGACTGCCCTAAATCACAGCGGCTGTAGATAAACCATGACTTCAGGCTTCCCACGCAAGTAATCCAGATTTGTATCCTAAGCCTGAGATTTTGCTGCAGGCCAGTGTGTGTGTGTGGGGGGGGGATTGATGTGATCCACAACTGTCTCCTCCAGTGAGGGAGGATGTAGGTTCCCCTGCACTACCACTTCCCCCTGGTGACCAGAGATGGCATAGCATGCCCTAGAAGGACAAACTGGTGATTGTTTGGGTGGAGCCAGGCACACAGCTTGCCTCTGACCTCTGCACCTCCAGGGTACTTGTGCAGGTTTGAGTGAAAACATAAAAAAAATGTTGAACAACCACCAATGAAAACAGACTGGCTTGTGCTCCCCATTTGTACTGTATGTAGGTCCTGCAACAGAGAGTATGCTGTTACAGTAGGGAGTAGAGTACTAGTGTTTCAAATCATTGGGAGACCCTCTGCTGGAAAAGGTGTTGGGGTACACAGACAATGAAAGTAGTGCTGTTCCTCTTGGCAAGGAGCACAAATACTTATAAAAAGAAACACAAGATTTCTGGAGCTGGGTACCAAGCCCTTTGCTCTATCCGTTTGACCCCATTACCTTTATTACAAGGGAAATCTCACTTGGTAACAAGCTAATTAAACTGAAGTTGTACTGAAGGCAAGCTTCCTGCTTTCTCCTCTAGCCTGATCCTCTGGACTCCAGCCCCTGCAGCTGCTGCTCCTGCTGAGCTGAAAATTCATTATTGTAATTCTCCATGGTTCTGAAATTTCAAACAGTAGGCTTAATGAGCATGTCGCCTGAAGCTTCCATCTCCTTTCCACCTATCAGCGAGACTCGGGAGCCAGACATGAGTATCACCAAGATCAGATGATCATAATAAGACGTTCTGTGGAGAAATCTATGTCAACATACTTTGTGGAAAGCAATGACCTTTTTATGATCCTTAGTACTGGCAGTTTAATTTCCGAAACCAGTTTTTTGTCTCCAGAACTGATGTCATCACTGTTCTTCAGAGATTCTAATTTGGATGCTTCTGCAATGGCAAAGGATATCAGTAAGCAGTCCATGGGTGAAAAGTTTCACAGTAAATTTGGGGTCTCTGGTGCTTTACTTCGAGGGCTGGGGTTATTGCAACTAGTGCAGTGACAGGGGACCCCAGAGAGCAAACAGACCCTCATCCCCAACCCCCAAGCTTCAGCTGCCAGATGACTTCTCTTCTTTCTGGTTTTCTCTGCTGAGCTATCATTTATTCTTAATCAAGTTGCTTAAAATGTTTATCTCTTTGGGGTGCTGTCCCCCTTTGGGCCCCCACCCCAGGCCAGCACATGCCTCCCCCAGGACTTACTGGCCAGATCAACACCCATGGATTACCCCCTCCCAAGGTAGGGCCAGGAGGGGAGACACCGTTTCTCCCCTACTAGTAACCCAATCTAGCTGCAGCCGTGCCTGGGTGACAGTGTGGGTCCAGAGCAGAGTGGGCATTATCTTGTCACACCACATTAGTTTGAGCCTCTGTTTTTTTCCCATTGAGGACCTGTGTCATGCAATGGCACAGACATGGATGAGCGTAGAGGCATGAGCATGCCATGTGTTGACTGCTGACCATCCCCTGTTCTGGCCGCAAACACTTCCCCACCATCACTCCTCCACATGGTGGCAATACAGTAGTGGTGCTGCACAACTCTCCCCCCCCCCAGAAGTGCAGAGCTGTCAGGCAGATGGCTACTCCTCTCTCCCCCCCCAGGTTGACCCCTGGCAGCCTGGGTCCACGTACAACCTCGGGTTGCCGGCATGGTGGGAGGTGTGGCATCCAGCACCTCAACCTTCTGTGCAATTGGGCTAGCTGAGCTGAGCTGACATTCTTAAAGTGATTTTTTCCGGTATCCAGGAAATGTTTTAAAATATCATTATCAGATACAGTTAGGCTTATTTTTCTTCACAATTTCTCTTCATTCTTTATTACATTTAAGGACATTTGTATGAAAAGCAGATCTTTGTCCCTCAGAATTCTGCTCCTCCTTTTTTCTCAGATGAAGTCACAGTCCTCTGCTTGTGAAATCACAATCTGGGGTTGTGCAAGTAAACAAATAGGATGAGTGGACCAACATTTCCGTTTCTGATGGTTTGTGTTAGATCAGACTGTGCAAACTGGAACTAGATCTAAAATTGTAAGATATAGTAAAAAAAAATAATGCATCAATTTAACATAGATACATAGAATCTGTGAGCGGAAAGAGGCCCATTGGCCCATCGTGTCTGCATATTCCTCTCTAATTACTACTGAATGAGACAGCCCTAGAAGCTCTTCACTCTCCCCTCCCCATCCCTTTCTGGTGTGGTCTTTACCAAGCTCTCGTGTATGTCCCACCCTAATTTTAACCCTGCACTGATTTTGCCCTGACCACCTTCTCCGGCAGCCTATTACATCCATCCACCACCCTCTTCATGAAAAAGTACTCTGATGGATCCTGCCACAATGCATGCCCAAGTCATACATGTGGCGCTGCCACCACCTTTGGTAAACTAATACAGTCTGGTAAATTGTGGTTCAGGGACGAATGCTGGAGACACTCCAATTGACCGAGCCACAAGGGCTTCAGCTATTGGTGGACTCAGTATGGAAACCACTAATTTCTTTACCACGTGGAGAGTCAATAACCAGCCCAAGTTTAATGGGATAACACAACTTTATTAACAATTATACAATGGCAATCAAAAATCCTGTTCTCTGATTGGTCAGTGTGTGCCTCGGACAGTGATGATATTAAGCTATAACATCACTGTATTAAGTCCAGGCACACAAATGACCCTATAACAGGAATCATGCTACCACTCCTAAAGTTACCGGTGCTCTGAATGCTCAGTAAAGCCGTGACAGCTTCAGCCCCCCCCCCACCCAAATTTCTTTTCTGTGTCTGGCAGTCACACCAAGTACCACAGTTCAGCCCCAGACTTCAGTCCATAAAAGAAATAGATTTTTTGGCAGCATTTTGTTCCCGAACCGAGTGGCTTGAGTGAACCGCGCTAAGCACAATGTACGATCATGTGTGTCACTGAAGCCGCTCATTTTCGTCACAAAATGCTGGCAAAAAATAACTGTTCCTTGCGTTGTTAACCAGTGAAGCCATCACAGCTTCACACATTCCCGCGCTGCCCTTTGCTCTTCATCGCGACCGCAAAATAACGGAAAGTGATTAACACACCACTGACTGACTTTCCATACCATGCTCCACTTGCAGACAACAGTCGTACCATGCCCCACTTGCAGATGACAGTTTCCTTCTCTCCACAGACAGCGACCACGTTCACAACATCCCCAACATTTGCAGACGACAGTTTCCTTCTCTCCACAGAAAAAAACGTAATCCAAAAAAAAGCCATAAAGCCAATCCTCAAGAACACCTCAGTGAGAAGCTCTACATCACTGGCAAAGCAGCATCACTCAAGCAACAGCGCCTACCTAGTGTTGCAAAAAAATAGGATTTTTTTAAATGTATACTACCCACATAAAAATCAAATAAAAATAAATAAAATTAACTTTTTTTCCTTTCTTCTTTTTTGTTACCACACAAGCCTATTAGAGTAGCATACAGCACTTCCAGGGATGTGGTTTAGGACTCGCCACTCCTGGTGGAGGAAGCACTGCTCGCTTTGTGCTTCGACCCACCCCAGGAGTGACGTTATTACACAATAACACACACCCTGTCATGCCTTATTGCTTAATTGATCACCTACAAGGGTGCCCTCCTAAGTAGGTCAAATCTACCCCTTCCCACCTGGTACCAGGTTTAAGCAGACCAAAATGGGAGGTCTCAACTCAATTCCTGGATACCGCAGGTGTAGAATTACTGCAGGCCTGTAGATGCTGGCACCAGTTGGTGGAATTGGCACACTTTAATAGCAACATGCTCAGTTCCTCAAACCCCACAGGCCATGCAGTTGCTTATATGGCAGAAAACCCCTCAACATGGGCTATTTGTAATCCAAACTGTGAAACACGGTGAAACAGGTGCTGTCCCTTTAAACAATGCTGCACTGGGGTGTACGCATGGTTCCCAGACGCACAGGGCTCTTTCTGAGACAGCAGGCCACTGGATCGCTGCTCTCCCAGGGCATCTATGCTGCAGGTAGGATTCTTCCCTCTACTCCGTGCTGAACTGGCTATCTTGGGTACTGGCTGCGGCTCTCCCAACCTCCTTCCACTACTTCCAGACTGCTGAGGCCCTGATCTGACCCACACACTCCCTGGTTTCAAAACCACTTGCTCAAAGGTAGCCCAGCACCATGCTGTAGTGCCTGCTACTGCACCTGGATCAGCAGCCCTTGGTCTTTTTCTCCACATTATATTTTTAATGTCGCCCAAGTGCAGGCTTTCACACAGTTATCATTCTCTTCCTCTCCAGAACTCAGCAGCTCTGTTCACAGTTTGCTTTCTGCTCCTGAGGCCTAGGATGGCGTAGCTTGCACCCACTCCCAGCGCTGCAGACCTTTCCACAATGAGATCTCCACCAGATCCACTCTCCTCCAGCACAGGCCTTCCTTTATAGATCCTGCTCACAGTCTGTCTTGAATTGTGCCTGGGGCTGTCTCACTAGAAACTTGACAGCCCACAAGACACAGAAAAGTTGCCAGAACCTGATGCCCCTCCTTTCTCCAGAAGCCTCCTGGAGTTGCTTTCCATGAGAGGCTATTGATTGTGGGGGGGGGGGGCAGGCCAGCAAAAGAGGATCTATTGCACTACCCCCTCCCATATTAGGATGTGTCCTCACATCCAGCTGACACAACTCGGGGTCTCAGTCACAGTCCATAACATAGTCCTTGTGTGAACGAGAAGCCCAGCACAGTTTCTGTGGTCTAGCAGTTCATTTGTCAACTGGCAGCACAGGGCTATCTGTTGCCATCTTGCCACTGGGCCCTTCACCAGTATCGGCAGTGTCAGCTTCTTTATGTTCAGGTTCTGGGGGTCCAATCAGTGCACCAGGGCCTAGTAGGGGAGCCATCCTTCTGGGTTGACCAGTGTCTCTGTCTTCATCTTCAGAGTCTTCATTGTCTAGAAAACAGGTAGGCCATGGTTCCTGTACCAGTTGCTGTCTCTGTTGGCAACTCTGTTATGGCCTCCAGGTTTTGGTGGCCACCTGGCCACTTGAGGTGGAAGTTCAGTTGGGGGCTGTGATTCAACAAGTGTACCCTCATTGGGCCTGACTCTATGATAAGATTTCAGTCAGTTCTTTAAGAATAACACAGTTTCTGGGGACACTTCATAGTCCCGAACCTGGGGACTCTGAGACTGTGCAAAATACAAATTTTCCACAACGTCCTATTCAGTGGCATATTGGATTGCTTGTTCTAGCCTGGAGGGTTTCTGTAGGCATATCTGGAAATGGAGCTTCTCACTCTACGCGTAAGCAATGAAATGGTCTCAGGCCTGCAGGTCTTGGGTGGCAGAGCCACAGAGTCTAGTGTTTAGTGTCTAGTGTCTAGTGTCAGTGGCTCAGTAGGTAGCACACTCGCCTCTGAGGCCGGGAGATCAGAGGGCTGTGGGTTCAGTTCCCACATCTGGCACTTGGGTTAATATCTCAGTACTGACACTGTAGTGCAGCATGAGAGGGGTGCTGCACTTCTGAGGTGCCGTCTTTCAGATGAGACGTTAAACCGAGGTCCCATCTGCCTGGATTGGTGGTAGTTCAGGTGGATGTTAAAGATCCCATGGCACTTATCGAAAAGAGTAGGGGAATTTCCCCGGTGTCCGGGCCAAATTTCCCTTATTCACTAAAGATACCACCAACAGCTTAATCTGGTTCAAGGTCAGTTGGCATTCATCTGTATCCCCCTCCCCCGGGTCGTGCCTGAAAATAGGCAGGATTTGTCTAGTGCACTTACCCAGTCAACAAAAGCTAAAAAAAAAAAAAAAACTGGAAAGGCCTTGGCTACCAGGCACTGCAGGGCTCTTCCAAAATCTCAAGTAGATTCCACCTTTTCTCTCCTTGTACTGAATAATACAGCTCTTTGTCGACAAGCGCTTTCAGCAGATTCAAGGGACTATTTCATGGTCACAAGCATAGCAGTATAACTTGTTTTGATGTCAGACTCCAGTCCCCAATACACTTCATGGGCTTTTCCCCAAAACAAAAGTCCCATAAATTTTTGCTTAGCTGCTGCATTCATTCAGTTCAGCTGCAAGCTCAGATTGCTCCAGCCAATCAGTCCACTCCTGGTTCTCTCTGTTGAAGGAATTGAGCATGAATGTATGTCTGCTCGCACCTCTCACCACCCCAGGTAATTTTAGGCTAGCAACTCTCTCTGACTGGAACATGTTCAATTTTAGATGCAACACAAAATAACCACATTTCACACAGTGACTGTTTCTCTTTCACCCAGCAAACTTGTTTGCATTAAATTCCACTATTGCAATCAGTTTGTGATGGACCCTGCAGCAATGCGTGCCTGGGACATACACGTGGAGCTGCTACCACCTTTGGTAAACTGGTACGGTCCAGTAAATTGTGGTTTAGGGGTGAGTGCAGGAGACTCTAACTGACCGAACCACAAGGGCTTTGGCTATTGGTGGACTCGGTAAGGAAACCACTAATTTCTCTACCACAAAGGGAATCAATAACCAGCTCAAGTTTAACAGAATAACATAGCTTTATTAACAACAGATCACCTGCAAGAAGGAGGGTTAGTGCAGATATCAACTTCAAACACAGCCCTCTTTGGTGCCCTCCTAGGCAGGCCAGATCTGCCTTTTCTAACCTGGTACTAAGTGTTAAAGAGACTCCAATGGGAGGGATATTAATTCAGTCCCTGGGTACTCCAGGTATAGAATCACTGCACTCCGGTAGATGTTGTTGTGGGATGGCCAGAGTTGGTCCTTTAAACAGAGCAACGTGCTCAAACTCCACTGGTCATGCAATTGCTGAAATGGTAGAAAAGCCCTCAGTACAGGGTATTTGTAATCCAAATTGTAAAACATGGTAAAACAACAGGCACTGTTCTTGAAACAATGCTGCACTGCATTAAACTTGTGGATCCCTGACCTGGATGGCTCCTCCTGATGCAGCATGCCACTGGATCTCTGCTCCCCCAGGGTGTCTATGATGCAAGTAGGCTTCCACCCTCTGCTCTGTACTGGACCAGCTACCTTGGACACTGGTTGCAGGATCTTATGACCTCATTTCAATCATTCGGACTACTGAGGCCCTGATCTGACCTTCACACCTCCTGGCTTCCAAACTCCTAGATCAAAGGTAGTCCAGCACCATGCTGTAGGGCCTGCTACACGACCTGGATAAGCAGTCCTTGGTCTTTTTCTCCACACTTTATTTTCAGCGTCACCCACATACTGATGTGCACACAACTGTCACTCTCTTCCTTTCCAGAACTCAGCAACTCTGTTCACAGACAGCCCACAAGACACAGAAAAGGTTTCAGAACCTGATGCCCCTCCTTTCACTAGAAGTCTCCCTGAGTCCCTTTCCCTACAAGGTTTCTGAGCATGAGGGTGGGCCTCCCTGAGTGGGTCTATAACACTACTTCCTGGTATCTCCCTTAAACTTGACCCCCGCCAGCTTCATGGAGTTGCCCCTCATACTTGTATTCCCACTCAGTCTGGACAAATCCCCCCATCCACTTCATTTAGCCTGTGGTGGTATTTGTATGTTTCAATCATATCCACTCTTTCCCATCTCACCTCAAGTATATACATGTTCAGATCTGGTAAACCTCTGCTAGTACATCCTTTCCTGCTGACTTCAAAGCCGCACACAGTACTCCAGGTGAGGCCAAACCAGTGAACTACAGAGGAGCCTCCCAGGACACAATTCAGTAACTTTTAGTAAATGACATGTCACCAAATACTGCATGACAAAAGGGCTCAATTGCCGTTGAATTACACTGTTTCCTGCAGCATACTGCAGCATTTTGTAGTAATACAGCAAGATACTGCATCCTGGCTGGCACCGTTGTGTATAGTGGCAGCAGCAGCACCTCCCTTCTGCTATAATTCTGCAGTGTCAGTGGCTCAGTAGGTGGCACACTCGCCTCTGAGGCCGGGAGATCAGAGGGCTGTGGGTTCAGTTCCCACATCTGGCACTTGGGTTAATATCCCAGTACTGACACTGTAGTGCAGCATGAGAGGGGTGCTGCACTTCTGAGGTGCCGTCTTTCAGATGAGATGTTAAACCGAGGTCCCATCTGCCTGGATTGGTGGTAGTTCAGGTGGATGATAAAGATCCCATGGCACTTATCGAAAAGAGTAGGGGAATTTCCCCGGTGTCCTGGCCAAATTTCCCTCACTCACTAAAAAAAAAAATACCACCAACAGCTTAATCTGGTTCAAGGTCAGTTGGCATTCATCTGTATCCCCTTCCCCCGGGTCGTGCCTGAAAATAGGCAGGATTTGTCTAGTGCATTTACCCAGTCAACAAAAGCTAAATAAATAATCCCTCCATGTATGCACGTCAGCATCCCATTCACCTTGCCCACTGCCTTATTCCATTGTGCTTATGCCTTCAAGCGGTCTGATATTTTTACTCCCAACAAAACTAAGTTAATTCACTTATTGCCCCTAACCAGATACCAAGAAGCCTTTGGTGGCACAGCTGTGTATACCCTCATCCTCTGGGCTCCCAAGTGAGAATAACTTCTGTAGCATTCCACAGCACCTACTGTCCCAAGTTGCCAATCATTCCATGCCATCCAGTGCTACTACAAAGAAAATTTGATCCCCCGACCTTTGGGGCACATCTGTGTGTGCTCTCCTCCTCTGTTACCCCATTTATTCTTAGTTGCTCCCCAAGGTCCCTTTGCTTGGGGGGAGAGCAGAGCACGGTAAGTAGAAACAAGCATGACTGAGGGAGTGGGCATTGCTAAGCAGAGGGTCTTTGTGATGAATGTTGTCTGGGGACAGGTCTGTTATAAGGGCATCCAATTTCAAAGTGCAACTGTTCCCCTGGATCCACCTCTCTCTAGAGGCTTACCTTGTGGGTACAAGTCACAGATGAAACACAGAAGCCAAGAGACTATAACTGCAATGTTCAAACCAAGAGCAGGGACCCTTCAGATGGAGAAAATGTTAGGACAATTGGTGTGTGGTAAGGACAAAGGCAGTGGGAAAAGGGGAGTGAAAAACGGACCACAAAAAAATTGCCTCAGCCATTAGGCAAGCATAGACAAGAATACAGATATTAAAGGAACACCTGGTCACAAGTCAGAACAAATACGTGATAGCTTCTCTGAGACATTTTACAAAGATTGTGTATGCAGCAAGGTTGGATCCTCATCCCATTTCTGTTCCATGTCTATATTATTGGTCTGGTCAATGTTTCAGCGGGTAACTAGGTATGGAGTAAATGCAGCCGATGGCTTGTAGTGTGTTGTGGAGAGATGCTTGTGCATTGTAGTACAGTGCTTGAGCAACTAACCTGGATAAGGTAGCGGAGGACCATAGTTAGCTCAGACTGTTAGTATGGAGATGGATTTGATGTTTCTATGCAGCCTTTCACATTCTCTGCTTCCCTGAGAAACTTCTACCAACTTGGAATACCAGAGGCACAGTAACCCTCTTAAGGAAGGTTCCACCCCTAGAGGTGTCGCTTGCGTAGGATGGCAGATCTGTTGGCTAAAGGTACCTTAGGGAAGAAGCCCAAAACACTGAAGCCAAAGGCATAAATAGGACAGGCAGAACATTGTCTTCTGCTAGAGAAAGAGAGTGAAGAGTCACCATCTAAGTCCCAAACCGTTGTGCAGAAACAGAACTAATTAACAAGAAATAAACTATGACCATCAGTATAGAGGAAAGGGAAAAAAAAACCCTTGTGGAGGAAACCTCTGGGGATCCAAGTCTCCAGCTTGTTCATCCTCCGGGTGTAATACAACACTATTTAAACCCCAAGCATGAACTTGGACCTGTGACACCTTGCTGTAGAATTCAGATGCTACCCCTGTCGTCCAGAGGGGCAGTGAGGGATATGCCCCATGCCCCCCCCATGGTACATAAACCCTGCACACCCAAGCATCCTTCTGATATTCAGATTTTGTTTCTGTAGCAGCAGCATGACTACTCCATCCAGCCCTGTGAATTCTGTTGCAACAGTGCAGCACTTCCTCTGTGTCCCTGCTCCTTTTCTTGACTCAGCTGCTGCTGTGTTTTTCTGTTACACATTTCTGTTATCTTCTGGCTCTTGTCTGCATCCGTTCTGGTGTGTGGTTCTCCTATGATTCTCCTTTGGCTTCCCATTTTTTTTTTGCTGCCTTCCTTCCCGTGCAGCCTTTTGTCCACAGCCTGCTGGCTGCTGTCATCTGTGTCCTGTTGGGCTGCTGGCTCTCAGCTTTTCTCTGGCTTCTTCTGCCTTGTTCATGTCATTTCACTGTCTTGCATCCATCTCCAATCCCTCAGCTCCTTTCTGTTTTGGCTGACTAACAGCTTGCTTGTATATTTCCTCCTGCTGGCCTACTCCTTTCTTCCCTAGTTCAGTGTTCCCTCAGTGCCGTTTTTCCCGTGTTTTATATCATGCATACTCCTCAGTCTGCCCCTCCTAACAAAGTTCTTCATATGTTTGAGTCTATCTTGTTCAGGCATTACCATTGTTTCAACAAGCATTGTTGTGCCTTGGGTATTAAATGCTCATTCCATATATACATATCCTAGTAGTGTTATGCTTGCTTTTAATGCTATTCAGTGCACTGCTCAACCCTGGCTTTCATGCACTTTTTGTTAGCCTACCTGGCTTGCAGTATCAACTCTGTGTGGTTTCTTTCCTTTCTCACGTCACGCCTTGTCAGCCTCTCCTGTCCCCCTTGGGTCCTCCTTGTATTCTACACCAGGACGCCAGATGTGCTTCTGCTGCCATAGAAGCTCGCTTCTGGTAGGTGGAGCCCTCATTGAGTGGGTATCCTTGTGGCTGAGCAGTTCAACTCAGCAGCACCTCTTTGTGCCTAACCCTCTGCCTGAAACTTTAAGGGTAAGGTTCTCACTATGGAGGTACCATTAGCCATGCAGATCAACTTGGTGGCACCTTCTGGTGTTGTACATATGGCTTCTACTGCCTTAGGGTGAAGCTCTCTTCATGGGGTCTCTTTAGTCATGCAGATTGACTCAGCAACTCCTCCCGGAGCAATACTCCCTGCATTTGCCAACAAGTCATCTGTTCTTATTCTGTTCTCCTACCCCTTAGTTTTCATTCATGGATAGGGTCTCACAATGTTCAGACTGGGAGATCTCTGGTCAACATATGCTACTCTCCCCATATCATGCCTTGTGGGTGGGGTTCCCCTGTGAGACGGAGAGGGCGCCTTTTGCGTTGTCCAAACACTTGGCAGCCCCTCGCACCCTTATCCCATTAGTGGGATAGAGTGAGAGCTCTTTCACTAAAATGTTCCCCTGAATTGGGTGGCTAAATTGCAGCAGGCTAGCCATCACTAATACTCACTCTAGCCTGGAGGAATGATGCTCTAGGCCTCGGTTTCCCCAGATGTTTCCTCCACAAGGGTTTGTTTTCTTTTCCTCCATACTGAAGTCCATAATTGTTTAGTTTTCCACTGAGAGTAAGAGTTGGATGGCAATTTTCCTTCTTTGTTTCTCAGTCTGTCTCATTTTTGCTATGTCTCTCCTCTCCTTGGAAAGAATGTGTTTTTCTGTCACCATTGTTCTTTTAGTCCTTCCTCCCTAAGGTGCCTTTGGACTCAGAGACCTCATACCTGTGACACCTTGAGGGGGACCCTTTCTCCAGGATTCATGTGTTTTTATGGCACCCCATCGGGGTGGCAGTCCCCATAGGAGGGACAGAGACTGTGAGCCACAATACAAACAGGTTGCACAAGTGGTCACATAGTACTACTCAGTCCCACAGGAGCCTGATGACCCTTTATCAAGGAATACATGAACTTCTCCTTATGGCCAGAAAGACTTTTACCCACAGTGGTGCCAAAGGCTTGCCTCTTGAGGGCCAGAAATGGGCATACTCCCACTGTTGGAGGGGTGCGTGCCCATTAGTTCTTGATGGGGCATATGCTCAAATGTCATTGGGGCCTTGTCTTATTCTTATTCACTGGTAAATGGCTAGAGCCTACTTGGCACAATGCCAGTTCACAGGGGTGACCTGGAAGCACAGAGTTGTTAAGTGGTTTACACAGGGTCACACAGTATGCATTTTATGGGACTCAAACCCAGGTCTACTGTACCAAACTTGTCCACAGCTCATTGCTCTAGTCACTAGGCTATAATGCCAGTCATTGTTTTCCCATTGTTTTGGACTGTTGAAGCATTTGCTTAAAAGCAGTAGGTACAATAGGAATGGTAGGTATGGTATGAGACTGAATGGGTTAAAACAGCCCCAAGGAGAGGACCAGGCAGCCACCAGGGCATACTGTTGGGAATTTTGGGGCAGCAGAGCGAAGGCTGATAAGAATGTCTAGAATGAAGCAAGGCCATAGCAGCAACATGCAGATGCGGTGCAGTATGAAGCTGAAAGGGGAAAGCATATTGAGCCTACGAAGGCACATACTGAGCATTTGAGTGTCTGTAAATGGAGCTTATCTTCACAGCCATCAATGGGGCATATGCCTGAAAACACGGTGGTGGCAGAGCAGAAATAGCAATGAGTAGGGGCACATGTTGAAGGAGTCAAAAAACACACATAAGCAGAGCACAGCCAAGACAACAGTTGAGAGCAGGAGCCTGCCGACAAGCAGGCCGAAAAAGGGACAGAGGAAAAGGAGAACCAGCCCAAGCAAGCCCCCTACCTGAAACGAAGCAGGAAGGAAGACAGCCAAGTGCCATCATGCAGCAAGTGCAGGAAAGAGCATAGAATGGAACACTCCCACCCCTTCCAGAGCAAGCAGTTGGATTAATACAAATGGAAGTGCCAGCAGCCATCTGCAGGAGGGACTCTGTGGGAGGCAGGAGACAAACAGGGATGGTCCAGAGCCGACACTGGTGAGTGGTGCACCAGCTGAAGTGAACATCAGATAGCAACCAGGTACCGGGCAGGCAAGCCCCAGATGGTGTCCGCTCTGCCATTAACATAATAGATGCCATACACCATGCCCGTTGGCCTGCATGCCTCATGAGTTTGGATGCGGAGAAAGCTTTTAATAAAGTCTCCTGGCCATTCTTGTTCCTGGTCCTAGAACACATGGGCTTTCAGCAGGCTTTCATTGATTGTATTAAGTCTTTATACGCTGATCCCCAAGCATACATCAGGGTTAACAGAAGTCTCTCTAGGCGATTCAACTTAGGCAGGGGCACATGTCAGGGTTGTCCCCTGTCCCCTCTGTTATTTGCCCTATATATAGAGCCATTGGCAGAGGCAGTTCATGCCTCTCCAGCGGTTCATGGTATTGAAGTAGGGGGACAGCAGAGAAAAATATCACTTTATGCGGATGACGTTCTGCTCTGTTTGTCCAACCCGGAGACCTCGATCCCCAACATCTGGTCCATCCTAATGGAGTTTGGTAGGCACTCGGGATATACATTGAATAAGACTAAAACTGAGGTCTTATCTTTTTATTATTCCCCCTCACATAGCGTTGTGGAATCTTTACCATTGAATTGGTCGGCGCTTAAAATGTCATACCTGGGTGTCTGCCTAACTAAACATAACTCGCGCCTCTTTAAGGCTAACTATGTTCCACTCTCAGGTCAGGTACAGAGAGACTTGGACAGGTGGTCGCTTTTGAACCTTCCGTTATACCTAAGAATACAGGCGGTAACCATGAACATCCTTCCTAGATATTTATACCTCTTCCAATGTCTCCCAACATATATAACTAAATCACAATTTAATGTCTGACAAAGAATGATTTTAAAGTTTATTTGGAACAATAAGAAACCAAGAGTGAGCGTCCAAATCCTCCAGCTCAGAAGGGCGAGGGGGGGAAGGGCCCTTCCGGACTTGGAGGATTACTATCTTGCCACACAGATTAAAAGGGCACTTCAGTGGTCTGTCCCTACCTACGAGGCTAACTGGAAGGACATGGAGAAAACAGAGGAGGAGGAGGAGCGGAGACCCCCACTGGGTGTCCGCATCGTTCATGTGGGGAACTCCATGGTTTGCCCACCTCCACTTCTGACCATGGTGAGGGACACTATAAGGGCCACACACAGAGTGTGGCAGAAATACAAAATAAAATTTTCCCTCTGGCCATTCTTCAGGCCATCGTGGGACCCTACTTTTGCCCCAGCCCGACTAGGCCACACCTTTAGAACCTGGGAGAGAATGGGACTGATCTATGTTAAACAATATATGTCAGATGGGGAGGTGTCAGACTTTAAGACCCTTAGAGATAAGTATGGACTCACGCACTGACTTTATCGATACCTGCAAGTCAGAGATTACATATGTAAATGTCGTAGATCAGACCCTCAGATGAGCAGGGCGATCCCTCTGGTGGAAAGTCTCTCTGCAATCCTATCCTCACAGAAAACCACAGGCCTAATTTCTATATTATATAAAGCCCTCGCAGGTCTAAAGGTGGATTACTTGGAGAGGGTTAAACACAGATGGAGGGAAGAAGGAGCTGCTGACATCAGGGGAATTGACTGGGATGTGGTGTTCGGATTGGCTCCCAGGACTACCAGTTCCCCCTTCTGGCAGGAATTTAGCTGGAAAGTAAGATAAGGTACTTCTGACTCCTCTCACTCAGTAGAGAATCCCGAAGAGACCCCTCCTGCTGGAGAATGTGGGAAATGGAGGCAAGCTTTTTACATATCATGTGGCTGTGCCCGCGGCTGGGTCGGTTCTGGGGAGATATCTCTCAGGTGCTTACTAAAATCTTCGGCCTGGAACCCCACCTGGATTGGCCCTGTCTTGTGCTGGGCGAGCCACCGCAGAACTTGACTGGAGCAGACTCAATATACTTATGGACCCTCCTCCTGGTGGCAGCCCACAAAGCGATTACTAAATTGTGGTTAAAAAGGGATACTCCCACTCTGGGCTCCTGGATACAAATAGTCCAGGGAATTGCAGAAATGGAAGAATTAATGTATAAAATAAACCACAGAACAGCATTATGTGTTCGGAGATGGACCAGATGGATACTCTGGCATGAAATCTCCCCACCTTGCTCAGGAACCTAATCATAATGGTCCATTCCATGGTCTCGGGGGGGGGGGAAGCGGGGCGGAGGGTCCTGCCTCGTATCTTTTTCTAAACACTAACCGAATCAATGTTGCTGGTGGTCTTGCTGCCTGGAGGGGGGCAATAATTGATTTAGTAAAGAAGTAATGATGTAAATCTATAAAAATGCCTGATAAATTTGTATCAACTGTACCCGTTGTTTATCAATAAACTTAAATTTAAAAAAAAAGATAGCAACCAGGTAATGAATTTGCAAGCACAACAGCCTAGCAACTGGTAACCAGGAAGCACCACTCCAGGAAGGGTCCATGAGCTGCAAACAAACGGAGAGACACAGGCAATCAAATCTCAAAAAAGCGAAGGAGGTCACAGCACACCAGAAGCAGAGGGAAAGCCTTGGAAACCAAGTGGTAAATGCAAGCGGGCGAGAGCAGCGGCGCAAGCAGGTTGCCGCATGGCAAACAGGTAGGGGTCAGATGGGGAGGGCTGACAGGAGACCCAACAGTTGTGTGGCTGCACTTAGCAAAGAATTGAGCATCTGAAACATGCTGAGGTAGGCGTGCTTACATAGTGTTCGGTGCGGGGGGGCATGGCTGGTGTCCCTTACTGCACCTCCGAACCATAGGCAGAGTCTTGAAAATATTAGCATAAGATGGGTCATAGCCCATGCTCCAAATTTAGTAGATCACTATATCATTTTATGATGCAGTTCTCGGCTTGCAGACCCCAGTATGGCTACAAAGTATGCTGGACAATCTGGCCACTTTTTGTATGAACCATGGCCTTTTTACTTATTTCATTTTACAGTTTTTGGCCAGGAAAAACACACTAAGCTGAGGCTTGTTTCCAGGTGCATCTTGGGAGCACAGGAAAGTTAAGTGACTTGCTCATGGTCACACAGTATTCAAATGGTGGCTATGGGATTCGGTACTGGGACCGGTCCTCTTTAATATCTTTATAAGTGACATTGGAGAGCACCTGGAAGGAAAGGTATGCCTCTTTGCAGATGACACAAAGATCTGCAACAGGGTTGATACACAAGGTGGGGGTGGAAAGAATGAAAAGGGACTTGGCAAGGTTGGAGGAATGGTCAAATACGTGGCAGCTCAGATTCAATGCAAAGAAGTGCAAGGTAATGCATCTGGGAAACAAAAACCCAGGGGAAGAGTACACAATGGGGGGTGAGTTAATAACAACAACAAAAATCGAAAGAGACCTAGGAGTAATTATATCAGATGACCTAAAGGTGGGCAAGCAATGTGAGAAGGCAGTAAGGAGGGCTGGGGATACTGGTATGCATAGGGAGAGGCATCAACAGTAGAAAACAGGAAGTTGTTATCCCTCTGTACAGACAGTTAGTGAGACCCCATCTGGAGTACTTCGTGCTGTTCTGGTGACCCCATCTCTGCAAAGACATAGACAGAGTGGAGGCTGTTTAGAGGAGGGCAACCAAAATGGTGCCAAGTCTGCACCAGAAGACATACGAGGAGAGACTAAGGTGACTTAATATGTATATCCTTGAGGAAAGGAGGGAGAGGGGGGACATGATAGAAACTTTCAAGTATCTCAATGGAATTAACAAGGTACAAGAGGGTAGTATCTTTCAGAAGAAGAGATGTGCAAGAACAAGGGGGCACAATTTGAAGATAGCGGGGGACGGCTCAGAGGTAATGTTAGAAAGTATTTTTTCACAGAGGAGTTGTGGATGCATGGAACAGCCTTCCTGAGGAGGTTGTGGAGTCAGGAACAGTGGGAGAATTCAAGAATGCATGGGACAGGCATAAGGCAATTCTAGTGGGGGGCAGAAGGAAGTAAGCTGTTGATTAACTAGGATCTGCAGCTTATCCATCAGGTAGGGAAATGGGCAGACTGGGTGGGCCAAGCAGTCCTTATCTGCCATCAAATTCTATGTTTCTATGTTTCTAACCAATGTTACGGCTTTGTGGCACGTCATTGCTCTTAACCACTATGCTATATTGCCACCTAGTGATGTAGTGATCAACCAGTAAAAAAACAAAGATCATTGTTTTGGCAGAACATCTGTATAGCTGATAAATAATAAATGCTTGGGCAAAATGAAACACTATTACTAGTTAGGGGCTGCATACATACATATTGTACACCTTTAGGGAAGAAAGAAGACTATTAGTTCAAAGGGTCATTGGGCCCCGGGACTACGGTTTAGGATTGGCTGCAGACCGAGTATATGATGCTTGTGCATCTGTGTAATGGGTGTTTACTCACCTGGTAAAAGGTGATTGTGTTGGTTGACATCTATGGCACTCCAGGCATTACATCATGGGTTTTAGCCTACCTGATAGGCTAATGATGCACAAGACCTAAGATGAAATTTCTAGACCCCAGGTCCCAGAAGCCCCTATTCTCCAGTTCGAATCTTCCATACTTGAAAAGTAAGGTTAGTAACACCACAATACTCTGAGAAACAATACACGAAGACACGGATGAGCCTTCTAACCATGGCCGAAGGCCCACTTTATTTCCTATTAATACAATACTAGCACTTGGCCTGCTAAGTGGCCGACGGATGTATCATAAATGTTGGCATTTCTTTAAAGAAGATTTCCTTATTTACTGTACTGTTCTATAGATTCCCAGTCACTCTGATCGCTCTGTAGGGTGGGCCGTGGAGTGCCATGGATGTCAACCAACAGAGTCACCTTTACCAGGTGAGAAAACACCCATTGTGATTGATTGACCATCCATGGCACTCCAGGCATTACATCATGGGTTTCTAATCAGCAGTACTATACCCCTTTCGGGTGGGACAGAGCGGTCTGAGAGTGAGGGGAGAGTGAGCTGGCTGCCAAAAGGACCTGAGTGGCAAAAGGGTTCTGAATGTTGTACAGGTGATCTAACCTGTAGTGTTTGGCAAATGTATGGATAGAGGTCCAAGTGGCTGCTCTACAAATGTCCTCTGTAGTTATGTTGGCTCTTTCTGCCCAAGAGGTGGACACTGACCTGGTTGAATGAGCTCTAATGCCCGCTGGTGGTGTCAGGCCCTTCGCCTTGTAAGCCTCTTGAATGGTCCTCCTGAGCCAGCCCACTATCGTGGTCTTTGATGCTGCTTTACCCTTTCTTTGTCCCTTTGACAGTATGAGCAATCTCTCAGTCTGACGTATCAACTGTGTTCTAGCTATGTATTTGGCTAGTGTACCCCCGACATCTAGGTGGTGAGGGATAGTTATATCCTCTGTTTGCGAAACATCTGAAAGGGTGGGTAGCTCAATGGGCTGCTCTCGGTGGAAAGGTGACGTGACCTTTGGTCTAAAAGCTGGTTACTGTGCGCAGTTGCACCCTGTGGGAGGTGAACATGGTGTAGGGCTCCCTATATGACAGCGCCCCGAGTTCGCTAATCCTTCTAGCGGAACCCACAGCCACCAGGAAACAGGTCTTCAGTCCTGCCCAATATAGGTCCACGTCCTGGAATGGCTCGGGGGGTGCTGAGGGCGTCTAGGACTATCGTTAGATCCCACGGGACAATTAGGGGTCTGGTTCTGGGGCAGAGTCCTTCTACAGCTCTGAGGAAATGTACCACGTCAGGATGTGCCCCTGGGCTGTGATGTCTTATATGGCCGATGGCATCCCCGATGGCTGAGAGTTGCACCCTGAGGGAAGAATGAGAAAGTCCTTTCTCTACTCGCTGTTGCAAGTATAGTAGTATGGTAGATATATCTGCTTGCTCTGGTACTTTGTCTCTGTCTTTGCACCAGGCCGAAAAAAGGGACAACTGCCTTCCGTAGGTAGTGTTGGTCAACTGCCGCCTGGACTGCAGTAATGTGGCTATGACTGAGGCATGATAGCCTGTTTTCAGCAGTCTCTGCCTTTCAGGAGCCAGGCCATTAGTTTTAGGGTCCCTGGAGCGGAGTGGACTAGCGGCTGTTGGGTTAGCATGTCGGGTCTGTATGGGAGCCTGCGCTTGTCCAGTGCCATGGCTATCACTGATGAGAACCAGGCTCTGTGCGGCCAGTATGGGGCTACCAGAATAATGGTCTTCTGTGACTGGCGTATCTTTGCTAGGACCTGAGGTAGGAGAGGGATGGGGGAAACACGTACGCTCGGTCTAGGGACCAGGTCTGGGATAGTGCATCAACTCCTCGGGAGCGATGTTCCCTGTATCTGGAGAAGAACCATTGTACTTGAGCATTGTCCGCCGGTGCCATGAGGTCCATGGAAACAGGTCCCCATGTATCCTGTATCAGTCAAAATAGGTTGGCATGCAGGTGCCACTCTCCTGGGTGTACCTGTTGGCGGCTGAGCTAGTCCACTTGAACGCTGAGCTTGCCGGCTAGGTGGACCACTCCAAGGTGGACGAGATGGGTCTGAGCCCAATCCAGTACCCTCGTCACTTCCTTCTGCATGGCTCTGCTCTTGGTTCCCCCCTACTTGGCGATGTAGGCCACGGTAACCTAGTTGTCAGAGCGAATCAACACTGACTGACCAGAAAAGGTATTTTGAAAGGATATGAGGGCATGATAAACTGCCCTCATCTCCAGCACATTTATGGACAGCCTGGCCTCTGATGTTGTCCAGCTGCCTTGAGCTGACTGAGGTCCCATGCATGCCTCCCATCTGAGGAGACTCGCATCTGTCTCGATGGTGACATCGTAGGTAGCCTCTAGTGGCACCCATTGTATGAGGGATCGGCAATTTGTCCACCAGATCAGGGAACGTCTAACTGTAGTGGGTAGCAGTAGTTTGATTGTCAGGTTCTGCTCGTTGGGTGACCCATGCTACAGCATGTAGTTTTGTAGGGGTCTCATATGCCACCTGGCCCAAGGAACCAGATTGATGCAAGAGGCCATGCAGCCTAGCATTTGGGGGATCTGACCGACAGTCGGCATGTTGGTGTCTTTCAGTTGATGTGCTAGAGACATCACCATTTGCACCCTGTTTTGGGATGGTCTGGCCCACCCCTGGGACATGTTCATTTCTGCTCCCAGGTGTTCCAGCTGTTATGTGGGCACGAGGTGGCTCTTGGCTTGGTTCACGACCCAGCCATGATCTTTCAGGGCCCTTAGGGCCTTCATGGCGGCAGCACGGGATTGTTCCCTGGACTCTGCTCGAATTAGCCAGTCATCCAGATAGGGAGCAATATCCACTCCCTGCTCTCTCAGCCTGGCCACGAGGGCTATGGACACCTTGGTGAATACCCTTGGCGCCGAGGTAGGACCAAATGGTAAGGCTTGGTATTGAAAATGTTGTCCGAGAACATGGAAACACAGGTACTTTCTGTGGCAGTGATGAATGGGAATGTGAAGGTATGCATCTTTTAAATCTATGAATGTGAGGTAATCACCTCTCCGGATATTGCGGAGTGTCGACCTCAGTGTCTCCATCTTGAACCTCTGGGTGACCACAAACTTGTTGAGGAATTTTAGGTCTAAGATGGGACGAAGTTCCCTGGTCTTTTTGGGGACGAGGGAGAAGATAGAGTATACTCCTTGTTCTTGCTCGGAGGGGGGAGCTAATTGGATAGCATTGTTCTGCATCAGGTCCAGTAGAATTCTGCTGTACCTGATGAGGTGAGGTCCTGTTCTTTGCTATGGGGGAGCTCACGAACCTGCCTGATATCTGAGGGTTGGATAGTTCTATAGAATACCCCCTTGACACTACCTCCAATACCCATCTGTCTGTGGTTGTGTTGCACCAATGGTGGTCGAAGAGCGTAAGTCTTTTTCCCACGGGTGGGTAGGAACCTTGAGTGGGTGTCATCTTAAGGGGAGAGAAGGATCTGTAGTCATTGTTGCTTGTTTCTATTTCCTCTTCCTCCAAACTTTGGGCCGTGGCCCCTGTTGTTTGAGGATTGGTAGGTGGGGGTGAAGGAGGTACAGTGTCCCCTTGGCTCCCTCTTCCTTGAAATGAAGTACTCTGGTAGTGTGTGTCTCTGTGGGCCTGATGCTTGTAGCCCCCCCTAAATCTCCGTCATGCAGTGTGCAGATAGGTTAGTCTGTTCTTGTGTTTGAGCAGATCTTTTCCTTCTTTTTGCTTTAGATAGTCTTGCAGGCCTTCACCGAAGACGTGTTTCCCCTTCATTGGTAGGTTTTGGAGCAGTAATTTGGACTCATTGTCTGCCTCCCATACCTTTAGCCATAACACCCTTCTGGCCCGGTTAGTCAGGGCAGTAGCTCTTGCATTCAATTTCAGGGAATCTACTGCCATATCTGCTAGGTATCTTTAGAATCTAGAGAGCATTCTAAGAGTTCGGCCTCTCTGGTATTGGGGGCCACTTTTTCTAGGAGCTCCTCAAGCCAGAAAATCTGGGCGCGTGCTGTGTATATGGTGGTAGTGGATGCCTTAGCGGCCGTGCCCTCTATTTCAAATAACTTTTTATAACATGTCCTCTACCTTCTTGTCTGCTGGGTCCTTCAGAGATATGCCCCAACATGGGAGGACTGTCTTTTTGCTGAGTGCAGCTACTTGTTGGTCAATCGTGGGTGTGGTGCACCATATGCTGGTCTTGTCTTCCTGGACCGGATACATGCAGTCTAGGTTCCTCTTATCTGACATCCTGCCCGGCTCTGTAGCTTCCTACTCCTTAATGAATATGTTATCAATCTCAGGACAAATTGGGAAGGTTTCCTTGGTGGCTTTCCTTTGTTGAATCAGGGGATTGAGTTTTGACTCGAGTTGTTCCTCCTCTAGCTCAAAACCCATGGTGGCCTTAATTATTCACATGAGACCTGGTATTAAATCAAAGGAGCACAGTTTGGATGTGAGAGATGGAACTGATTGTGTCTCCATCTCTTCTTCTTCGGATGGTACGGGCTCATCCTCGAGGGGCTCCTTGTCTCCGGTGTCATCCCCATTGGCGGGTGCAGTGGGGCTCAGGGGTGGACCAGTCAGTTCAGAACGGACCCCGGAGGACCCCCCTGGTTTGCAGGTGTCAGCAGTTGATTTGGGACAGGCGTTAATCTGGACTGCGTCATGGCTTCTAGTTTTTCCGTGATTTTCAACAAAAAATGTTGCTGACTCTCCATCATGGCCAATGCTGCTTGTTGGTTTTGTTGGAGTATGGCCCCTGAGTCCATGCAAGTGGTACCACTGGTACCTGGAGTATCCGAGTCCAACATCAGGGAGGGGTCCAGGGAAGAATTCTCCTCGTCATGATTGCAAGCGGGGCATAAGGGACCTGAGTTGTGGGGCATCAAGCTGGTGCTACAAGCCGTGCATTTTCTCACTTTCACCATATGAGGAGAAAGAGAGACAGAAAGAGAAAGAGAGAGCAGTATGTTAGGGACGGGTAAGGGCGGTCTCTCAGTAGAAACTTGAAGGCCCCAAATAATAAAACTTTTATAAATAGCTGTGTAGTGACCCATGATAAGAGGGGCTGAAATGGTTAATGGGCCCTTATTTTGTTCCCCTTCCCCGCGCAGTGAGGTGCTGGGCAGGAGGGGAATAGGTGTCCAGGAGAGAGGGTATAGAAGTCTCTGTCGGAGGGTGCTAGGTGAGATGCCCCCGAAAGAAGTAGCTCTCTTGAAGGTTTCCCCTGAACAATTGCCCAGGTTTCTCTGCTAGGGCTTAGGAGTCTCCACTTGAGAGGGGAGAGAACTGGCCCGAAAGGTGATCTTTTGATTTGAATCAGCTTGGGCCTGCTACTGAGAAGGGAAACCGAGGCCCAAGAGAGAGAGATGGCTGGAGCTAGGGTGTGGCTGTGGGGGCCTGGGCCAGACAAGGTAGTCCCAGGAATTACAGAGAAAGAATGAATGTGTCAGTGGTCAATCTTGTTACAGTCTCCGCGATGGGAGGATCCTAAGGCCGCCCGAGGTAAACCTCACGCTTGCTTGATGTCCTTAAAGGAGGGTTCAAAGGATCCTGGTCTGCTGCCAACAGTCAGCTCTGTAAATATTTCTTTAAAATTCAGAATTCTGCACCTTTGAGCCCAGGGTAAATTTTCATGTTCTCTTTCTGCCCCAGAATCTGCTTTGGAGGAGCAAGTGGGTCCTCTGTTGATGGCGGCCCAGTCACTGATTAACCTGCTCTGCTGATCCTCTGTAAAGCAGAGCCAAGTGTGGCAAGCTCTCCTGATGCACTAGCACTGAGTGCATTCATCGGGAGCGAGCGAGAGACAGAAGCGTGAGCGGAAGTCAGCGGCCTGCTCCACGAGCTGATGAGTGAGTCGCAGGCCGCATGGATCGTACCACGTCGCCATGTAGGGTGGCGATACCATTGGCTCCAGAGTGGTAACATCAGTGGATGGAATCGCCAGGATGCCATCTGAGAGGGAGAAATTTTAACTCCAGCAGAGATGCAAGGTGGGGAGGTGGGGGCTGCTAACATACGCGGTGTAGCGAGGGTTTAGTACTTTCATGGAGGATTGCTGACGCTAAAGGCATTAAAAGAGGGTTTCCCCAGCTTGGGAACAGTGTAGAGCCTTTTTTGGGGGAGAATTAGGAGCACAAAGTTGCTCGTAAGGAGCGAGAGATGCACTGGCGTACTCGAGGCCCGTGGGGGCCTTTTCTCATAAAATTCATGGAGTAAAACAACTGAGATCATGAAAACTATTTAAAACCAGGAACATGCATCACCATAAAGCCTCACAACTTGTTCCAGGCAATTAAATTTCAAAAATAAATCAAACAAACAATGTCTCAGGCCAACAGGGTCCTAGACAAGACAGTCTCCTAAACAGTTTTCGTTTTTAAAACTAATCTCCGGTCTTGACTAGACTGTAGAAATTACTTAGACATAAATCCTAGGTAAGCTCAGAGGTATTTTTACATCATAAAGACAATTCTCTGTGGAATCCACAGCCTACCTTTCCTGGCATGATATAGGGACTCCTGGAGTGCTTGTTGCCTTATCAGATGCACAATTAGAAATGGAGAATAGGGGCTTCTGGGACCTGGGTTCTAGAAATTTGATCCTAGGTCTTGTGCATCATTAGCCTATCAGGTGGGCTAAAACCCATGATGTAATGCCTGGAGTGCTATGGATGGTCAACCAATCACAATTTGGCTTATGCTATCTCTCCCCCCTGCTGTGGACAACCACCCTGTGAGGGTTCCAACCCCTCGAAGTGTTGCAGGGGCAAGGTCTTCGAGACCAAGGCACTTTAGGGAGGAGGGCCCAAAAGCATGATGTAGACAAATTCACACATTCCTCCTAAGGAGAGGAGGCATAGCCAGACTGAGACCCAAAAGAAAGGAAAAGCACCATCCATCTCCAACTCATAGAAACACAGAAACATAGTATCTGATGGCAGATAAGGGCGCTTGGGCCACCCAGTCTTCTCAATGTGTTTATACATTTTTTTCTACCTTCATTTCTGCTGTAGACCCACATGATCTACGGTGCTGTATCTCCCCCCCCCCCACCGACCCCCGTACACCTGTGATTTCCTTGTGCCTATCCCAGGCATTTTTGAACCTCACTACCGTTTTCACCCCACGACCTCTAGTGGAAGGCTGTTCCAGAAATCCACCACTCTTTCTGTGAAGAACTATTTCTTCACTAGTTCTTCTTTTTCACTATGGTGTCAGTGTGGCTCAGTAGGTAGCACATCCGCCTCTGGACCAGAAGGTCATGGGTTCTCATCCCACACCAGGATTGGACATGCACCTAAAATGCTGGCATCTGAGTGCAGTATTAGGGGGGGGTGCTGTACTGCTGGGGTATGCTGTCCTTTGGATGAGATGTTAAACCAGGGTCCTTTATACCCATCCTGGTGTTGTCCAGGTGGAAGTAAAAGAACCCAGGGCACTCTTCACAAAGAGTAGGCGACATTCACAGTGTCCTGGCCAACATTCCCCTTCCCATTAACCAGTTCATCCAATTGTCCAAGCTGTCTGTGGGTGCTGATGTGCGATATGGCTACCACTACACACTCAGTCACTTCACTACCAGTCTAGCATTGCTTGTAAAGCAGTTTGGGATACACTGTATATGAAAAGCACTATATAAATGCTGATCCTTCTCTATTTCCTCACATCTATCCTGAACCTGCCACCCTCCAGCTTCATAGCATGTCCCCTTGTTCCAGAGCACTTTTTTTCTGAAAAATATTCCCCTTCTGTACCTTATTAACACCTGTGAAGAATTTAAAGATCTATATTAAATCCCCTCTCTCCCTCCTCTTCTCCAGGTACATACTGAGCTCCTTTAGCCTCTCCTCATAGGGCTTATGATGCAGACCTTGTAACATTTTGGTAGCCCTCCTCTGGACCACCTCCACTCTGTCTATGTCCTTCCTCAGATGCAATTTCTTGAACTGGGCACAGTACTTAAGGTGGGGTCTTACTGGCGATCTATATAGGGGCAGTGTCAAGGCAGTGGGGAGACTTAGTGGGATGCTAGGCTGCATGGGGAGGGGATTCACCAGCAGAAAGAGAGAGGTGGTGTTACCACTGCATAGATTGCTGGTGAGACCTCAGCTAGAGTACTGTGTCCAATTCTGGAGACCACATCTCTGGAAGGACATAGACAAGGTAGAGGCGGTCCACAGGAGGGCAACCAAAATGGTGCAGGGTCTGCATCATAAGCCCTATGGGGAGATACTGAAGGACCTTAATATGTACACCCTGGAGGAAAGGAGGGAGAAGGAGGATATGATAGGTTCAAATACCTCACGTGTATAAATAAAGTTCAAGAGGGAAGCATTTTTCAGAGGAAAAGATGCTTAAGAACAAGGGGGCAAGCTATAAAGCTGGGGTGGGGGGCTCAGGACAGATGTGAGGAAGTACTTCACAGAAAGAGTGGTGGATGCCTGGAACAGCCTGCCAGTGGAGGTGGTGGAGGGGAGAAAAATGGTAACGGGCTTCAAGAATGCATGGGATAGGCACAAAGGAATCTTAGAGGTAGGGAAAGAGGGGCTAAAACCAGAGATCAAGTAGAGTATGCAGTGTTACAGTAGGTAGGAACAATGAGCAGACTAGGTGGGCCAAGCAGTCCTCATCTGCCATCAGTATCTGTGTTTCTATGTTGGCACCTGAATGTAGTACTAGGATGGTGCTGTACTGTTGGGGTGTTCCGTCCTTTGGATGTGATATTAAACTGAGATCCCTTCTACCCACCTCTGGTGTTGTCCTGGTGGGTAACTAAATAAAAACTAAAACTAAAGAATACAAAAGAATCGCAAGAGTGGAGGAACTGTTTATTGACATAAATCAAAGAATAATAGTAATACAACAATTATACGGAATTGAAACACGAACTATGACAGGAACATAATCACTGTAGTGTCAAACAAGTCTTTGTCAATGCCGAATGTTGTCACGCTGGCATTGGCAGTGGGCGTGGCGAAGCTAGAGATGCATAGTGCTGTGATTTTGTGAATGTGTCTCAAAAGGTGATTTTGCACAGTGAGCCACTGTGTGCCACAGCTGCAGAAACATGTTTTGGGCAGGTTGTTAAAAATGGCAGCTGGACTGTTGATAAGGAGATGTGCACAAATGCCAGTGGTGAAAATGTGGCTTAAAAATATTGCAGATTGATGAAGTTACAAGGGTGCGCGGAAACTGCGCAATGCATGCTTGCAACACAGTCATTGTATGGAGTTTTGGCACCAGATGTTCAACATGGGGTTTTTGGGACCCCTTCTCATAAATTCTTACACTGTCATGGCGTTATTCGGTCCCGAAAGGTGATTTCGCAGTCACTGCGCGGAATCACCTTTTTGAGACACAATATGTAAAATGACAGTGCCACTGTTCATGAGAGGGCTCTCAAAAACCCTATGTTGCAAATTTTGTGGAAAAATCCAAAACGCAGCGGCTGTTTCTGACGTCGCAGTGTAGCAACCATCACAATGCACGCTCATAAGTTAGTGAATTCGCAATATTTTCTTCGCCAGATTCTCAACATTGGCATTTTACCACACCTTCTTGCGCGAACCATACAGCTGTCATTTTCACATCCTGGCCAAAATGTGTTTGCACTTCCTGTACGAAATAAGCGTGGTCATGATGTGAAATCAGTTTTGGACACATTACAAAATGAACAGTAACACTGTTCATGAGCAGAGGTCCTAAAATGCCTGTGTTGAAAATTTGATGACAATACCCATAAAATGTTTCTTTTACGAGCCGCAGTAGCAACCGCACAACGACGCCAGGTTAGCGTATTCGCACTATTTTCATGCCACATTCTCAACATTGGCATTTTACCACACCTTCTTGTGAACTGTACAGCTGTCATTTTTCACATCCTGGCTGAAATGTATTTTCGCACTTCCGGCACAGAATAGCGTGGTAGCTGTGCGAAATCAGTGTTTGGGACACATTACAAAAATTAGAGTGATACTGTTCATGAGCATAGGTCCTAAAATGCCAAAATAGGCATTTGAGGAGCTCTGCTCATGAATAGCGTCACCGTCATTTCCTCAAACTGTCCCGAAAACTGATTTTGCACAGCGGCCATGCAATTCTGTGCCGGACGTGCAAAAACAAATTTCAGGCAGCTGTAGTGTTCATAAGGAGGTATGGAAAAATGCCAATGATGAACAGCTGGAGTGAAACTATTACAAATTCACAAAGTCATGAGTGTGCGTGGAAACCGTGCAACGCACGCTCATAAAACACTCATTTTATATACTTTTGTTCCCAAATTTTCAACATAGGCATTTTAGGGCATCTGCTAATGAACAGTGTCACTGTCATTTTCATCATGTGTCTCGAACATGGACTTTCCACAGCGACCACGCTTTTCTGCGCCGAACTGCGAAAACAGATTTTGGTCAGGATGTGAAAAATGACAGCTGTACTGTTCATTAGGAGGTGCAGAACAATGGCACGTTGAAAATCTGGAGTGAAAATATTAGAAGTTTGAGAACGTACGAGCATGCGTGCAAACTGCGCAACGCACACTCGTAACGCAGTCATATTATGGAGTACTATCACCAAATTGTCAACACAGGCATTTTAGGATCTCTGCTCATGAACAGTGTCACTGTCATTTTCGTAATGTGTCCCGAACACTGATTTCGTACAGCAAACGCGCTATTCTGCGCCCAAAGTGCGAAAACATATTTTGGCAAGGATGTGAAAAATGACAGCTGTATGGTTCACAAGAAGGTGTAGTAAAATGCCAATGTTGAGAATCTGGCATGAAAATATTGCAAATGCGCTAACTTACGAGCGTGCATTGTGCAGTTGCTACACATGCTTGTAAAACAGTCATTTTATGGAGTAATGTCACCAAATTTTCAACACAGGCATTTTAGGACCTCTGCTCATGAACAGTATCACTCTAATTTGTGTAATGTGTCCCAAAGTATAGCAGTATAGCGCAGTGGTCTAAGGCTTTGAGCTGCAAATTTAGTGACATCCAGCAGACCAGACCTGGGTTTGAATCCCACAGCTTCCACTTGCATACTGTGTGACACTAAGCAAGTCACTTAACCTCGTTGTGCTCCCAGGTCGCTCCTGTAAAAAAGCTTTCAGCTTAGTATGCTATACCTGGTTAAACAATTAAATAAAAAAAATAAAAAAACACTGATTTCGCACAGCTACCACGCTATTCTGCACCGGAAGTGCGAAAATACATTTCAGCCAGGATGTGAAAAATGACAGCTGTACAGTTCACAAGAAGGTGTGGTAAAATGCCAATGTTGAGAATGTGGCATGAAAATAGTGCGAATACGCTAAAAACTAAAGAATCACAAGAGTGGAAGAACTGTTTATTGACATAAATTAAAGAATAATAGTAATACAACAATTATACGGAATTGAAACACGATCTATGACAGGAACATAATCACTGTAGTGTCAAACAAGTCTTTGTCAATCCTGAATGTTGTCACGCTGGCATTGGCACTGGGCGTGGTGAAGTTAGAGATGCATAGTGCTGTGATTTTGTGAATGTGTCTCGAAAGGTGATTTTGCAGAGCGAGCACGCCATTGTGCACCACAGCTGCAGAAACACGTTTTGGGCAGGTTGTGAAAAATGGCAGCTGAACTGTTGATAAGGAGATGTGCACAAATGCCAGTGGTGAAAATGTGGCTTGAAAATATTGCAGATTGACGAAGTTACAAGAGTGCATGGAAACTGCGCAATGCACGTTTGCAACACAGTCATTGTATGGAGTTTTGCTACCAAATGTTCAACATGGGGTTTTTGGGACCCCTTCTCATAAATTCTTGCACTGCCATGGCGTTATTCGGTCCCGAAAGGTGATTTAGCAGTCACTGCCTGGAATCACCTTTTGGGACCGTGTAACGAAATGACAGTGCCACTGTTCATGAGGGGGCTCTCAAAAACCCTATGTTGCAAATTTTAGAAAATCCAAACATATTCTGTTTTTACTTAGCCGCAAGCGTAGCAACCATCAATGCACGCTCATAAGTTAGTGAATTCGCAATATTTTCTTCGCCAGATTCTCAACATTGGCATTTTACCACACCTTCTGTGAACCATATAGCTGTCATTTCACATCCTGGCCAAAATGTGTTTTGCACTTCCTGTACAGAAATAAGCGTGGTCATGCATGTGAAATCAGTTTTGGACACATTACAAAATAACAGTAACACTGTTCATGAGCAGAGGTCCTAAAACGCCTGTGTTAAAAATTTGGTGACAATACTCCATAAAATGCCTGTTTTACGAGCGTGCATAGCAACTGCACAATGCACGCTTGTAAGTTAGCGTATTCGCACTATTTTCATGCCACATTCTCAACATTGGCATTTTACCACACATTCTTGTGAACTGTACAGCTGTCATTTTTCACATCCTGGCTGAAATGTATTTTCACACTTCCGGCGCAGAATTGCGCGGTAGCTGTGCAAAATCAGTGTTTGGAACACATTACAAAAATTAGAGTGATACTGTTCATGAGCAGAGGTCCTAAAATGCCAAAATAGGCATTTTAGGAGCTCTGCTCATGAATAGTGTCACCGTCATTTCCTCAAACTATCCCGAAAACTGATTTTGCACTGCGGCAGTGCAATTTTGTGCCAGACGCGAAAAACAAATTTCAGGCAAGCTGTAGTGTTCATAGAGGTATGGAAAAATGCCAATGATGAACAGCTGGAGTGAAACTATTACAAATTCACAAAGTCCGAGTGTGTGTGGAAACTGTGCAACGCTGCCATAAAACACTCATTTATTGACTTTCATTCCCAAATTTTCAACATAGGCATTTTAGGGCATCTGCTAATGAACAGTGTCACTGTCATTTTCATCATGTGTCTCAAACATGGACTTTCCACAGTGACCACGCTTTTCTGCGCCGAACTGCGAAAACAGATTTTGGTCAGGATGTGAAAAATGACAGCTGTACTGTTCATTAGGAGGTGCAGAACAATGGCACTGTTGAAAATCTGGAGTGAAAATATTAGAAGTTTGAGAACATACGAGCGTGCGTGCAAACTGCGCAACACACACTCGTAACGCAGTCATGTTATGGAGTACTATCACCAAATTGTCAACACAGGCATTTTAGGACCTCTGCTCACGAACAGTGTCACTGTCATTTTCATAATGTGTCTCAAACACTGATTTCATACAGCGAACGCGCTATTCTGCTCCAAAAGTGCGAAAACACATTTTGGCAAGGATGTGAAAAATGACAGCTGTATGGTTCACAAGAAGGTGTAGTAAAATGCCAATGTTGAGAATCTGGCATGAAAAAATTGCGAATGCACTAACTTACGAGCATGCATTGCGCAGTTGCTACGCATGCTCGTAAAACAGTCATTTTATGGAGTATTGTCACCAAATTTTCAACACATTTTAGGACCTCTGCTCATGAACAGTATCACTCTAATTTTTGTAATGTGTCCCAAACACTGATTTCACAATGCTACCATGCTATTCTGCACTGGAAGTGCGAAAATACATTTCAGCCAGGATGTGAAAAATGACAGCTGTACAGTTCACAAGAAGGTGTGGTAAAATGCCAATGTTGAGAATGTGGCATGAAAATAGTGCGAATATGCTAACTTACAAGCGTGCGTTGTGCAGTTGCTATGCACGCTCGTAAAACAGGCATTTTATGGAGTATTGTCACCAAATTTTCAACACAAGCATTTTAGGACCTCTGCTCATGAACAGTGTTACTGTCATTTTCATAATGTCTCCCAAAAACTGATTTCGCACCGCGACCACGCTATTCTGCACAGGAAGTGCAAAAACACATTTCAGCCAGGATGTGAAAAATGACAGCTATGCAGCTTCACAAGAAAGTGTGTAAAATGCCAATGTTGAGAATCTGGCATGAAAATATTGTACCAAATTAAAGCTAACTACGGTCGTTGTGCAGTTGCCTATGCCTTTCCGATAAAACAGTCATTTTCCCTAACAATTTGCAACATAGGGTTTTGAGCCCCCTCATGAACAGTGGCACTGTCATTTCGTTACACGGGTCCCAAAAGGTGATTCCGTGCAGTGACTGTGAAATCACCTTTCAGGACCGAATAACGCCATGACAGTGCAAGAATTCATGAGAAGGGGTCCCAAAAACCCCATGTTGAAAATTTGGGGCCAAAATTCGCAAAAATGCCTGAGATATGTACTAAAGTTGAAAAAGCCCTATTTGTTACATTATACAGCTTACCGGCATTTCCTCAGTTCGTGGTGGGCTTTGAAGAGTGCAGATGTGTTCCTGGTCCACTGAAGATCGTCACACCAGACTCCGGAGGTAAGTATGGGGTGAGGGGAGGCAGGAATGCAGGTGGGTGGGTGCAGGTGGGGGAGGGGCACGGAGACTCCGAAGGACCGTTTTCCTTTTATAGGTTCAAAAGAAAGAAAAGAACATCGCAGGGACAGTTTTTTTCCAGGGATTTGACGCTGGGGTGGGCTCTCAGCGTGCCATCTAACTGTTTGGGGGGTGTCTGTCAGAGTGGATTGGGCACTCTCTACCTGCAAACAACATGAGGGGGTTGAATCTATGCCGATGGGGATTGGGCACCCCTCAGCATTAAACAATTCGAAGGAGTTATTTCTGCCAATGGGGAGTGGGCTCCCCATTGGCACACAAGGAAAGGGGGGTGGGGTAAAGAGCCAAGGGGGATTGGGCACCCCTCTCAGCATATCACAAATGGGGGGGATGCTTTATGCCCACAGGGAGTGGGCTTCCCCATTGGCACATTCACAGGGGGGCAGGTGCAGCCGACAGGGGGACTGAGCACCCCCAAAGTCAGCAGTCCAGTGGCCAGTGTGCTGCCATGTGCATAATGGCGGTGAGCATGGCAAGAAAAGGACCACTGTGTCTGACAAGCTATGCTCGTATTGCAGCGGACCTTTTCTTAAATGTGCTCGCAACATAATGTATGCATGGTGTGGTGCCAGCATGCAGGCTGATTGGAGAATGCAGGACGTACCTACTGATGTGTACCCTGCATTCGCCCAACAGCGACCGCGCCTCCAAAGCCGCACTGTCCCAAGATGTTGGTTGCGCAAGCGCGCAACATAAAAATTGCCCAGAGGCAAAATTCCCATCATTTACAACACAGGACTTTAGATAAAGTAACATATTGCAAGGCACATTGTTTCCTCTGAGTAGTTTCAATCATACATAACAGCAGAGACTGATCGAAATAGAATTTTGTAAGACAAATTTACACCAAACTTGCCAAGCCAAAACTTTGATAAAAGAAATAATCAACAGTATCACAGAAGGGTCATATTTCAGAGTGTGCAAATCTCCATATATCAGGGCGTCATACAAAACAGTAATCCAAAAGGGATCAGACCAAGAACAACTCAATAGGACTCCAAATTCCAGGACATATGGACAATCAAAATATAAGTGGCGTATAGTCTCAAACTTAGTAACGCAACAACTGTGAGGACAAAACCATTCTGTGATACTCTTGTGTGCATTGTTATCCTTCACGTTCAGTTTGCAATGGCAGCAGAGCCAAGCCACATCCTAGTAACATGCTGGATTGCTGTTATTAGTCAAATAGGTCAAGGCTAACTTTCTAAGCTGTGGGTAGACCCCAGGCATAATTTCCATATCAATTATAACTAAGGGTTTATAAAGGGCTTTCTGATGTTGGGTACAAATAGTATCCCAAGAAAGCTTCCACATTTTAGTAAACTTCAGAAAAGGGACTAAATAGGGCAGAAAAAATGCAATACATCGAAAAATGGGTTTCGGTCTTTGCCATTCAGATTGAAGAGGTTCCAGCCAGACAACGGCCCAGTCCTTCCACAAGGAGGGCTGTGCAGAAACCAAAGGAACATTATTGGCTTGAAAAAAGAAACTGAAAAAAAATATGAGCAGATAGATCATATTCAACCCACCTTGATGTAGAGGCAGATACCAAATATCTCTTTTTTTTTTAATTTATTATGCTCCAAGACACAGCCCCAGCCCGCCACTCCTTCGGGCGCACTAACTCCCATATGCCCATGGGGTCTCACCACTGCTGCCTCACTCAGTTGGTCATGGTCTTGTGCGCCCTGCACCTGGGAGGTCTGGCACTAACCTTACTGGAAGGGCCCCCCTAAGTGGGACGGGGGAGGAAATTTCTAGTGCCATGTCCCTGGGGCAGTACGGGAGATGGAGGAGGTGTGCTCTGAAGACCTTGTGTGGTGGGAGGAGCGGCCATCATCTAGTGGGGCTGGATAGCCCATTTTCCATTTTCTGGTTCCTGCCAACTCATGTCAGTGCTTGCATCCTGTGGGGGGGGGGGACACCCGGCCATGTGAGCACACCCACACTGCCTAGGACATTGCTTCACCTGCCACTAGGAGCCACTAGAAGAGTGATATAATACCACCCACCACCCACATCCCCCAGGAGGGAAGTGTCTGAGGGACACTCAGGACCCCTTCCTGCAGGCATCTGCTCCCGTCATCCCGGGCTCGGGGCATGAACCCAGGTTGCCAGCATGCCAGGTGACATCCCATTACCCGGCACCACAGAGCTTGCCCTGAATATCTCTTTTAATAGGGTTAGAGCAGGAGTACTCGATAAATTGATATTTATTCTTTGCCTTTATATAACAGCTCTCAAGAACTAACCTGCCCTTTTTTTGTCAAAAAAGTTAGTTTTCATCTTAAACCACATTGCTCTTCAACCACGTTTGTTTGTTTATTGCAGCAGTAAATCATGCTGTGAAAACAGCATACATTATCTTGACAGCACTACTTTTGTTACAGCTTCATAATCTTCCTGCCTTATTGTGGAGCACATCTGCCATCAGAAATGCATTTATGAAACGATCAGTGTCCACACTGCCTGGGGGGGGACTAATACTAAAATGTCCAACAGTGGGCATTTGCTTTCTGATGCAGCCATTGGTGTGGAATTTTTTTTTGTTGGTTGGTTTGTTTTTGGGGGGATCTGTTGTGTCTGAAAAAGAAGGTAGAAATGCTGAGGTGTTAGCTCCCAGGGAATCAAAGCAACTATGGGCAGACTTACATAAAAAAATGGAAGTACATTCTGACTTCGAACATTCTCCTATGGCCATGAATCATCTCATATAGGGCCAGCAGTACACATACGTAAACATAAAATATATCTCATGAAGAGGAACAGCATCATAGAACAGTAAACACAACTCAATTCCAAGTTCACAGAACAAATGGAGGTCTCAGGGAACCAATTTCCACTTCAGTGTACACCACCATAATATCCAAAAACAAAACATCAAACAGGCACTAATTTAACAATGGGAATGGTGAGTGAGGAGAAAGAAGACCAAACAAGAAGTAAACTGCAAACTAAAAGCTTTAAAAAGTACCAGCCAAAAAAAGGAAACTATCAAAATCATCAGTCTTGCTCCGTAGTAACTGTCAGTATCTGTCACAGTGCTAAAAAAAAGACAGCAGGAATGCACAGCAAAGGGTTCAAGGGAAGTAAACAAAAGACGTACTGCGACATGAGGGAGGAGCATGGCTGTAATTCAGGCACCAGCCATATTTGCTGTGGATCCACAACAAATCAAATCAATGTTAAATATCTAAAAAAAAAAAAAAAATCACTAGAAAAAAATAATTCCAGATATGAAAACTGGAATTATGGCTGCATCCTTCTAAACAAAAATCTGAATTTTGATAATCACTTCCTGATTTTCCAGTACTGCTGCTTTAAGTCTGCTTCCCCATAACCATTTGAAAGAAAAGACAGAGAATCCTGGTTTCAAGTGATTGAGGCAGAGGAAAGATGGCACTAACATAAAGGAATGCGGGTAATAAAGATGTTTTAATTACACTAATGTGCTTCTTTTTAGACAACTGCCAATGTTTCCACTGCGCAACTTGTGACGTCCCTGCATCAAGTGCCTTCTCCCAGTTAGATGCAGGTAAATTAGCCTGACCATAGTAAATGCTAAAACCTTAACAGACTCTAAAAGACACCCTTAAATTATCAAAGACAGAAGGAATAGCCTCATGGATTCCAATGGGCAATACTAGGCTTTTATGTATATTAATTTGTGACCCCGTAGTTCTAGCGATATCATGAACAAGCAATAGAGCAGCTTCCCAGAACGAACATCTTTAATAAATACACAGACATCATCAGCATAAGAAGACACTCTAACTTTGGTGAAGGACAACGGGTGCTGAATACCACTAATAGTAGGTGTTGTGCTAATGGTACGTAACAGAAGCTCTAATGTTAACACATACACAGAATAGGGCTAAGAGGACACCCTTGCTGTATACCTCGATGCAGTGGTATACGAGCACCGAGCCATCCACTGACATTAGGGATAACAGTAATATGAGAATATAAGGGTTCAATCCAGCGAATAAATGTCTGTGAGAAACCATATTTTCACAATACATGAAAAATATAATCATGGGGAACTTTATTGAAGGCCTTTTCCTGATCTAAAATAAACATACAGTGGCCTTCACCTTCCCTAGTACAATATGCAATTATTTCCATAATAAGTAATAAGTTGTCACGAATTTTCTGGCCTGGGATACAGCATGTATGTAAAAGGTGGATAAATATTGGAAAAAACAGCAGCCAATCGTTTACAAAAGATTTTTGCAAATCTCTGCAGCAGTATTTAAGAGATAAATCAGTTTCCAATTCTTTAACTCTGCCTGGTTACCTTTTTTAAATAAAAATATATGTATTATGTCAGTTATGGATCCTGAAATAGACACTTGTGACAGAAAATAATTGAAAAGAAAAGCTAAAATCCGGGCCAAAAGTGAGGAAAAGTTTGATAAAACTCTGACGTTAGACCATCAGTTTCGGAAGAAGTCTTCCTCCGCAGTGTAGAAATTGTCAGAGTAACTTCTTCAGTACTAATGGGTTATGTAAGAAATGCATTATAAGTGTTGAACACTTGTGGTAAGCATAAAGAATCCAAAAATTGCAAAGTCTTAAGGTCCAAGGGAAACGGTGTTCCCACAGTAGCTGTCAAAAAGTCGTGAACTACCGACAACATACTCTGTTTAGAAGTCTGAATGTTGCATACCTGATCAACTAAGGAATGCATTCTCCACTTACGAATTCTGGCTGAACAGCGAAAAATATCCCCAGATAAATTGTTTCCCTGTGTGCCATATCGTTGCTCATTGGAAAGGGTTTTAATCCTGTTATATTGTATAGCTTTCATATGTGCTTTAAGGGCCTGAATCTAGGTGTGGAGTGAAGTGCCCATTTGCACTTGAAGGGAAATCAAGTTTATTGATACCTTAATTCTAAATAATTCATATAATTATGCAGGTACGCAGAACTGGCATGCCATTTTGCAAGACCCCTAATGTTCCATTTAGTATAAACGGATGTGTTCCTGTATAAGCAGAAAACCGTGGTACAAGCCCATCCTAAATCCCTAAGGGCAGACTGAATTGGCAATGCAGAAAGAATTGTATTATTTAATCTCCAGCAAGGCTTCCCCAGTTTGTGTCCCGGAGCTACTCTAACAGCACAACTCAATAATAAGTAATCAGTAGTTTAAATCAGTATTGTGATGGCGTCAGTAATAAAGCTAGTGTGAGAAACAAAAACATAATCAATCCTAGTAGCTAAATTTGCTCTATAATAAGTGAACCCACCAGTAGGATGCAGGGAGCAATATGCACCAACCAGCTGAGCATCCCTGCAAATTTTATGTAGACAGATGGAATCACAAAACAATTTAAATGTATTTGCCCCCCCCCCCATTCTGGAACTGTAGCGGGCAATTAAAGTCCCCACCCAAAAGAACTATTTTAGAAGTGTATAAATAAGGGTTAAGCAATTGAAAAAGAGAAACCCTATCAAATTTCTTTTGAGGAGAGTAAACAACAATCAAACCATAAGGTACATTTTCTAATATATAATCTATCATGAATGCTCTCCTGGGCAGGAGATCTAGAATATGCAACACTTTAGGTTGTTCCCTGTGAAGCAAAATAGCAATCCCTATGCATGCATCAGTCCCTACAGAAAAATAAGAGACAGCTGTAGTCCAGAGTCATTGAGCTGTAGCAATGTCTGACAATGTTCTAAGTCTGGTATCCTGGAAGAAGAAAACACCAGCAGGATAGTGTTGTAATACACAAAATGTAACCTTTCTACGTACAAGGTTCTTAATGCTATTAACATTTTATGTACTGTAGCAACCTGCATGCGAAAGGAGAAGGAGAAGGAAAGCTCAACATAAATAACAACAAAAAGTGTCAAGGTGGCCGAGTATATTTTTTCTTAGATTTCACCTTGGCACCCGTACCAGGACCATCCTTCATTTTACGGGTTTGAGTGGTACTTTGAACATCATCCTCAGTATCAGAGGACAGCACCATCTGGGATGACACCATAGAAGACATCTCACAGTCAAATTCCTCATCCGTGTCTCCCAGTTCTTAGATTTCACCAGAGGGTAGAATCGATTTTTCCTCTGTACTGAACCAGGAGGAATAACCAGAGGTGAAAGCTGGGTTCTATTTGAGAATAGCGTGCGCAAAATGGCAAGTTCGAAATAGCGATCAAATTTTTTATGGGGGGCTTCACCCCTTCATTGTGGATTACCAGCTCTGGGGGGGTGCAACTCAAGGAGAGGGGAAAGCCCAAGTCACCAAAATGGCAAGTGCTGTTTTGTTCTCACTGTTTCTGTGAGTCGCCATTTTGCGCTCACTTTTATTATGGGGTACTGAAAGCGGTGGTGGTTTGTGATATAAGGAACATCGGCGGGTAACCTCTGTGAAGGCATTAGGGAGAGGTATCGCATTTCCAGGAGGGGGGCAGTACAGCAACAGGAGTGGAACCGTGAGAGGGCTGGGGAAGAGGGTGGTCTGAAATGGGAGCACCACGAGTATCATATGTATTTTTTATTTATTTATTAAAATGTTTTGCCAGGAAGGCACACTGAACAACAAGTTGCTCATCTCCTGGTGCAACCTGGGGGGGGGGGTACAGTTGGATGAAGAATTATACATGCCTGAAGAATTAGGCATCTCCTAAAAGTGAGACATCCTCAGGAGGACCAGCAGAAGTAGAGGGAACAATGGGAACATATATAGTGTCTCCAGGTGGTACAGTCATGTCATCTGAAATAACAGGAGGAGCAAGAGTTCCCTTTTTCTGGGTATCATCCAAGGTATCTTCCTGTCTGGGTGTGTCAGTTCTATTATGGGTTGCCCAGGGACAGGTACAGAAAGAGTGCCCTTCATTGTGGCAAAGATTAAATTTGACCTTATTGGGACACAGAACTGCAATATGGACATATTCCAGACATACATTACAAGATCTTTGATGACAGACATTACTAAGATGAGACAAGGATCCACACTTGAAGTAGGCTTTCAGCTGACCAGGGTAAAAGCAGACTTCCCTGTCATGACCAGTGAAAAAGCTGTTTGGCAAATGAGAAATGTCTGCATCAGTGGCTTTAAGTTGTACGTTATACTTCCAACCATCAGTACAAATTTGATATTTATCCAAAAGCAGGTCCGGTATACCCAGAACCTCACATCTCTGCTTGAGCCAATAGGTAATATTATAAACATCCACCCCCTTATTTCAAAGCATGATTGAAACAGTATGGGTGGTAGGTTTAGTAAGAGGAAAAACTTGAAAAGGCAGCTACAGTTTAGAGTATTTCAAATTATTATATTTGGTCCAGAATCTATTCAAAGTAGAGGTCAGCTAGAAGCTGATGTCATACAGTGTATATCCAGAGACATATATTATAGCATAAATGTCCAAGGTAAGAAAAAAACATAGATTCCAGAAGGAGCATCTCCACAAGAAAAGAACGGTCAGGGGGCAGTTCATTTTAACCCCTGTATTTGATTTGAACAGCATTCCACCTCGGGGCAGGAGTAGGTAGTGCAGCAAAGAGATCGGAGAGTTTTAAATTATTCCCAGTGTGCTTTGCAGAAAGGTAAGAAATGTCAGGATCCTGCTGAGCCGAATTATGAGGGAGTTCAGTAGGAACGCCAGAATCGGGGATCATAGCAGTCGGTAGCGGTTCTACTCTTTCTAGACTAATAGCAGTGAGTGGTAGAACTACAGCAAGACTAGGTGGAGTAGAGGCAGTATTGGTATTAGCAGTGGTTTGAGCAGGTGAAATCCAGCAGGAAAGACTGAAGCAGTAACAAAAGGTGGGGAATGGGTCACTGCATGGGCGACATCCTGCCGCGCAACAAGTTTGGAGTTGGTGTGAGCCAGCAGACAAGTATTATTATTGAAGGGCGGAATTGTTGCTGTATCGGGAATCCAACTTTTGCCATCTGGAACAATGATCCACCCTGCTCCCACGAGACCCTGATCCATGCTCCGACAGGTGCTGCATCCAATGCACTGAGATACAGTCTCAGAACCGGGCTCTGTGCAGGTCCTGTCAGACACCCTGCCAAATGCAGTAGCAACTATGGCTGGATTGAGCTCTATGGCAGAGTTGAGTACAGCAGCAGGGTCACAGGACAGAAGAGAGTCATCACTAGGCAACTGCCCAGGTGGAAAGGGATCAACAACAGAGAATTTCTCTGTATTTCCCAACACATTAGGCACAGAGCAAGAGAAACTGTGAGTCAGAGCCTACAGTCCCAGAAGCATGCCTCGCAAGTGGGCACGATGTAAAAGCGGAGTCTAAAAGTCAGGATGGTGAGAGCCCATTGGCAGCTCCATCTCAAGGGGTGGGCCTGATGGTGATCACTGGTAAATCCCAAGGATCCTGAATAGACTGAAGATTTCTCCCATGTACCCAGCTCTGGGAAAGGGAGAGAGCAGGGACCATTTACCCAACAATAGGGCCTAAACTGAGACATAAAGACCCAGCGGTCAAGTACAATGCAGTGAGAATTCTGCCTTATAGGTAGTATCCTGACTAGGTACCATTTATGTTTATCTGTTGCTGTGAAGAACAATGTCGGCTGGCTGTGCCATCCAGCTGGATGAAAGATCCTGAAGGGACCAGAGAATAAAAAAGTAGAATTGTCTAAACTGTTGCAGGTTATTTGACTAAGCCTTTATTCTCTGTACTGCCTGATTTTCCCCAGAGATCCATCTATGCCAAGTGAACACTATCCAGAGTATCTGCTCCCTGGCCCAGTGGGTTCAGCGTTCGATTGTCCTTCACCAGGTTACTGCACAGAGATACAAAAGAATTTTGTATACAGTTACAACCTGGGGGTGGGGGGTGGGGGTAGAGAGGAAAGGGATCACATAATCAAAGAAGAAAAACAGCTAGACTGCCTGTTCTTTGTTACAGACAGGACTTTAAAAGCTTTTTTTTAGGGCTGCAAGTTCAGTTCTACAAAAAACTGAACACCTTAAACTTCAGGTTTTTGATTCTTTTGGACTGTGGTGAATGTTTGGAGCAAATAGGTGGACATTTGATTAGACAGGTTTGCCTTGGTCAGAAAGGTGTGGACCAGGAGGACTAGTGGAACCGCAGTTGGCACTTGAAATAGTTAACAAGACAGAGTGTGAGTCACAGCCTTGTTTTGGTGCTACACAACGTGAGCCAGCATGAAAGCTGACATGCGTGCTTGTTGTCAGGCTGTTATGTCACTCAGGCAGGGCTCTCTGATCAAATTCTAGTAAGACAGCAAAGATATTCTTCAAAAGAGGCAAACAAATATTCAAAGGTTCAACCTATACTCCTACAAACAGCAGGGCTGCTGAAGGGTCAATATTTAAGAGGAAAACGAGGAAGAAAAAACAGAAGTACAAAGACAGAAGACTCAGTCTGAGCTTGAGCAGTGTTTGCAAAGCAGCAGGCCACTGGGACCAGGGCTGTGAAACATGGGGGTTCAGGCTGCCCATCCCTCCAGTGAAGGTAAGTACTTGGTCTTGGGTCATCCAAGTTAACAAATCAATGTGTGCAGACATCCAATGGATGAACACCACACAGGTATCTTCTACTAATAGTCTTTCATAATTAGCACCACACCTTTCAAAGGGAAATGTTTTGTGATCATCGCCACTTCATCAGGAAACAGTGTTATAAATCTTCCTAGTCATGGTTACGTTTATTTTGAAGAAAAATCCATTTTCCTATGCTTTAGATTTCCTTACAAGCATTCTTGCAAGCTAAAAGGCTTTACCCATTAGTTGGCTTCATCTCTCTACTTTCTTTCATCTTGAAACAAGGTAAATAACATCCTTCTAGTTTTTACGAAGTCCTGGGGAAAAACAGTGCCAGCCAGCTGACTCCTACAGCCATTAGGAGTGCATTTTTTATGTTGCTTGCACGCATGTGCAAGAAACATAGTGCCATCATCGGAGATTTTGGAGGTGTGTCACCTCCTCCTCCAATTCAGTCAGTGAGCTGGCAGGCGCGGCCCCTGTAAGCCAATGCATTTTGGAGCTGTCTATGACACACTCCAAAATGCAGTGGCATACAGTTGAAAGGGGGAGCTACGCTTCAGTGAGCAGAGATAAGAAGCGCAGCCCCCCACGAGGCGCAGCCGCCTTCTCGACTTGCTGTGTAGCCGACGGGTGCCCAATCCCGCCGGCTGAGCCGCGCCTTCCCCCAGTTAGGTGCCACGCTGGGAGCCCACCCAGCGTGGCAATCAGCCCTTGCCGACGGGTGCCTAATCCCCGCCGGCTGAACGCCCCCCCCCAACAGCTTTGTGCCATGCTGGGAGCCCACCCCAGCATGTGGCAAACAGTCTTTTTAATTTTTACCTGAAAAAAAACGGTCCCACGGCACGTCTCCCGACCCCCTCCCACAACCCGCACCCACCCACTGCGCACCCAGCCTCCCCCCCCCCCTCACCCCATACTTACCTCTGGACTCCGGCGCGACGATCTTCGGTGGACCGGGAACACGTCTGCACTCTTCAAAGCCGACCGCGAACTGAGGAAATGCCGGTAAGCTGTATAATGGGCTAGATGGGGGTTTCAACTTTGTTGCATATCTCAGGCATTTTGGGAATTTTTGCACCAAATTTTCAACATGGGGTTTTTGGGACCCCTTCTCATGAATGATGTCACTGTCATGGCGTTATTCGGGCCCGAAGGGTGATTTCGCGCAGTGACTGCGCAGTGACTGAAATCACCTTCAGGCCTGGTACTACCATGACAGTAAATCATTCATGAGAAGGAGTCCCATAACCCATAAAGTTGTGCCAAAATTCAAAAAAGGACTGTTTTTGGCATGTGTTGCGCAGTTCCTACGCAGGCTTGTAAGTTCGCGAAATTTCAATATTTTCACTCCAGATTTTCAACATTGCCATTTTACCACACCTTCTTATGAGTAGTATAGCTGTCATTTTTCACATCTCACCCAAAATGTGTTTCCACCCATGTAGCGCAGAATGGCGCAGTCGGTGTGCTAAATCAATGTATGGGACAAATTAAGAAAATCACAGTGACACTGTTCATGAGCAGAGGTCTTAAAATAGCTATGTTGAAAATTTGGTGAAAAAATTCCTAAAAATTACTGTTTCACAATGCGTTACTGCGCGGATTCCTCATACGCTCGTGAAGTTCGCAAATTTTCAATATTTGCACTCCAATGACTTCCAAATACCTGAACAGCACATAGAAGCAAGCAACATTCTGCATTGACAAATGCTTGTTTAACCTGTGCTGCCTGTTCAGAAAGCATGTTATGTAGCAAGGTATTACATTTTGTTTGTGTTTATTGTTATGGTAAAATAGAAGCCCCTTAGTCCAGTTTTATTTCCAGGCTAGTTGTGATGGTAGGACTAATAGTTGCAGTTTCTGAATTCAGTTCTTTTAAAACAATAGAGTCATTTTCGTTGTACATCAACCCTTGATCCACTGTCCTGTGCTGACTGTATGATGGTCGTGTGCTGCTCAGAATGAAGAGGGTCAGGCAGAGACCTGTTCATCTTAAACAGTTAAAAAAAAAAGTTCAGATTAAAATGCATTAAAAGAGGGACAGCGTGTGATCCGCTAGTGGAGTAGTACCAGCATCGGGTCTCTACTCTGTCCCTATTTTATACATTTTCCTGCTATAAACTGTACAAATAAGTTAAAGAGGAACTGTCAGCACTAAAAGCCCCACATCCAGGTATGGGGCTGGTCCTAATTTGCACTTTGTGAGCAAAAACATTTTATTTATTTATTTATTTGTACATTGGTTTACAACCTTTGAGCCAGAGGCTCATTTCCAAAGGTACCTCATCACATTGAGGACAAATACATAACAGACTTTTGGTTACAGCAGATGAGTTATATAGTTAGCAAGCACATGTGATTACAACATTAAAACAGATAAGCCAATTAAGTTACAGTGGCACATTCTTGCATGATGGTACGAGCAAGCAGCAGGATAATAGCAGTTCAATCAGCAATGGGTGAAGATTAAAAGAGGTGAGGTGTGGATGCCGCCCAGCCGGCATTGTCAGGGTACAGAGAGCTATGCCTCAATTATAGACAGTTGGCTTCGAAGTGCGGTTTTGAATTTGGAGATCGTAGGGGCATCAGAGATGGGGGCAGGGAGTGAGTTATACCAGGATGGAGCTCTATAGCAGAAGGACCTCTGTCCATGGGAGGTCCTGGATCTTGGGACCAGAAAAGTGGCCTTGCAGGAGGTCCGTGTACAGACCAAGGGTTGGGCTTGGCAGAGGGAGGCTGTCAGCCTGGGTGGGGATAGCCCGAGAAGAGTCTTTTTTGTTATTAGGCAGGTTTGGTATCATAGATGTTTGTCTAGATTCAGCAATATTGCCATGTCATAAAGCTGGCACGAATGCGTGAGCCTGGGTGCCCCAGTGATTAGCCTGCATGCCTTATTTAGGATGAGGCAAATTTTATTGAGGGTGGTCGTGTCAGCAGCACCGTATACTGGTAGGCCATAGTCAACAAAGGATAATATAGAAGATGTAACCGCTAGACGGAGGGCAGCGGGGGACCAGTTTTATAGCGGTATAAGATACCTAGCCGCACATTAGTGGCTGAAGCAAGTGCATCAATGTGGGTGTGGTAGGTGAGGGCTGAGTCAAAGGAGACCCCAAGGTACTTGTAGGAGTGGACTTGCTCTAGTGGTTGTTTGGAGCAGGGGAGGATATGGAGTGGGAAGTTGCTGGCTTTGTTTTGGGGGTGGGAAAAAGCATTGTTTTTGTTTTTTTGAGATTAATGACCAGTCTGTGCTCTTTAAACCAGGTTTCGGCATCATTATAGGATAGTTGTAGGGAGTCCTGGAGGGAGATAGGGTTGCGGTGGGTGGCAAAGATGATGGTGTCATCTGCATACAGCAGAATTTTTCCAGTGCATGCACTGGGCAGGGTGTTAAGGTAGAGTGAGAAGAGTAGGGGTCCCAGGATGGAGCCCTGAGGAACCCTGAGCGGATGGGACAAGTTTTGGAAAGTGTCCCATTAATTCTGACATTGGGGAGCAGGCAGATAGGTAGCTGGTGCACCACGCGAGAGGCCCAATAGAGAAGCCAGTATGGCAGAGGGCATCCAGCAGGAGGGGGTGGGAGACAGTGTCGAAAGCCTTTGAGAGGTCGACGAACACTGCCCCGGCTAGGCAGCCAGAGTCCAGAGAGGAGTGTAGGAAAGTTGAAAATTCAACTAGTGCAGTGCCAGTACTGTGTCCTGTGCGGAAACCATGCTGTTCAGGGCAGAGGATGTTGTGTTTGGTCAGGTATTCAGTGATTTGCGTGGCAACCAGTTTTTCTAGGGCTTTGGAGAGGGGTGGGAGGATGGAGATAGGGCGGTAGTTCCCAGCAGAGGACCTGTCACCACCTTTGTGAATGGGAGTAACAATGGCGGTTTTCCATGCAGTTGGGAATTGCCCCAGGCAGAGGGATTTGTTGAGAAGGCTGATGAGTGGGGCAAGGACCTGATCCAGTACCAGACGGAGAATGCTGGGGTCCAGGGAGTCATCGCCGGGACTATTGCTCTTTAATGCTCTGACCAGGTGGGGTCTGGGTTCCTGGGCAGTTACCCTACATAGGTAGAAGCAAGGGCATTGGAGGACTGGGGCAGGTAGAGAGGGTGGCAGGTCAAAGAAATTACTGGAGAGGACAGAGCTAAGGTCCGTAAAGGATGTGTTAAGGTAGTTTGCAATGATTGCTGGGTCCGTAACGGTAGTGCCGTCAGTGGTGATCTGGGATGGGGGAGGGAAGCATGCGCTCCCATTTAATTGTTTGACATTATACCAGAAAGTTCAGGCACACCCCCAGGAGGAGGTGAGAGTGGCCTGGTAGTGGTCGGCCTTGACTTTTCGGATGGCCCAAGTGCACTTATTCCACGCAGCATTGTAGGCCTGTCTGTCAGCCATCTGGCCTGTTTCTGTGGCAAAGTGCCATAGGTTATCCCTAAGCCTGAGCAATTGTAATAGGGCAGGAGTAACCCAGGGAGCGTTATGTTTTTTGGTTCGGGCAGCCATGAAGGGTGCGAAGAGGTCACAGGCTTTGTTAAAGGTTTGGGAAAAGAAGGCAAGGGCAGCATCTATTTCAGGAGCATGGTGAATGGGAGACCAGTTTATCTGGGCAAGAAATTGCTTGAGGTTTTTCAGCCCACCTGGTCTGAAATGACGACGGAGTGTGGGCTGGGCTGTGAGTCGGGGCAAGGGGGTCATCCAGCAGAATAGGATAGGGGGAATGGTCACTGAGTGAGTCTGGGAGGACCTGGATATCCAGGATTTTTTTGGGGCGGTTGGTGATGATAACATCTAGGAGGGTGCTGGTACCGCTCTTTGGGTTTACTCTTGTGGGTTGGGAAATGAGTTGTGTCAGATCAATGGCTACAAAGGCGTCCCAGGTGGTGGAGGAGGCAGTGCTGAGCCAGTTCATTCAGGTCCCCACAAGGACTTGTTCTGCCTTGTTGAGGAGGTGGCAAGATAATCAGTTAAAGATAATAGTGCGGGTTTTGGCTCTTCGGAATGTAGGCAGTGGTGAGATAAAGGGGCCTCTGGAGGGTCCCGAGTAGTTTAAGGTGGCGGGGCCTGTGCCCCGCTTGCAAGAGCCGGAGCAGGAGAGTGCTTGACCAGTGAGTGTATCCCTGGTATAGATTGCACAGCCACCCCCACGTTTGCCTACACGATCCTCCCGCTATACGGTGTAGCCAGGGAGGGAGACAAAGGAGTCAGGGGTGGACTTTGATAGCCAGGTTTCCACCAGCGCAATGACATCTGGTTTGTGCAGCATGACTCAGCATTGGAGGGTATCATATTTTTTCAATATGCTGCATATATTCATGGAGGCAATGCTCAGACCGGGGGCCCCACCTGGTGGGCTGGTCTGGGTGGGGCCTGGGTTAGGATGTATATTGCCTGTTAAAAGTAGAAGGAGGACCAATGGCTCTGGCCAGGGAGCAGTGATGTGCAGGCTTCCAATGGGTATGTTGGGATGGGGAGGGGACCTTCAGGGAACAGGGGATGGGTAGGGTTTGCCAGGTTGGGAGAGTGAGAATGATTAGCCGCCAAAGGGAGCCTGGGTAGGTGGTGGGGAGGTAGCCAGGGGATGGGTGCTGTGGGCCAGTGCACATGGTCAGTGTAGGGTGGGATCGTACTATGTCAGGGAGAATTGTTGGCGCTGGTACCAGTGAGCCAGGGGAGATGACTGGCTGGTGGGACGAGGGTATTTGAAAGTAGATGAGGGGGAGGCATTTTAGGAGGAGGTGGACTAACATAGCTCTTGTGGTAGCAGTAGGGCAGAAAGGTAGAAGTATTTAGGTTGTCTTCCAGAAAGCGTGGATACCACTTTTGTATACTTACTGTTTACTGCAGTATAGTAGATTGTATCACACTAATTCTGTTGACCTGCAAGCTGACATTTTCTGTAACTACAAATACCAGAATCCCCTGCAGCTGACATCAGAGGAGGGCTGCAGCAGTTAGAGACTCAATAGCCTGCAGTGTATTTTAGAGCATATATAAGCTCCGATCATATGCTTGCAGGTTCAGCTGTTCTCCCCTGGCTAAGCACATTCATCTGTGATTGTACTTAGCCCGGGCAGGATAGCAGAAACAGCAAACAAAAAAGATCAGAACTTATAAAACCCTAACATGTACTGCAGGCTATTGAATCTCCCACTGCTGTAGCCCTTTTCTGATGTCAGCAGCAGGGGATTCTGGGATTTTTTTGTTACAGAAAATGTCAGCTTGCAAGTCAACAGAATTAGTGGGATACACACTACTATACTGCAGTAAACAGTAATATGTTTTTACCACAAAGTGTAAGTTAAGATGAGCCCCACACTTGGGTGTGGGGCTCTTAATGATGACAGTTCCCCTTTAACAACTAAACAAGACACATTTAGTTAGCAAAATTTGCAAAATTCTCACAATGACTAACAAGCGAAACATTTGTTGGGGGGGCCTTTTTATACTATAAAAAAACATATTCCCTACAAAAATGTATGTCTTATTTGTGATGTAAGAGATATAGAATAAGCCTCAGAATGCATCAGAGAGTACCAAAACCCCAAAAGCTTGTGGCAGCCCCCAGACCCCCAGTTTATAGCTGGGGATCTCAGGAGTGGGCTGTGCTCAAGTCCCTGATATATTCAAATGCTGGAAATGCCCCAGGGCTCCTGAAGCTACAGCCACTGCATGTACTGGGGCATTTTCAAAAGTTGCTGATGTGCTGATTGTAGCTAGAAAGCCTTCTACCAGACAAACCTATTCCTTGAAATGGAAGTGATTCACTCTGTGGGCTGCTTCCAGAAATTTACACCCATTTACTGTACATGTTCTGTAAATGCTGTGCTGGAGTACTTGCTGTCACTGTCAGTATCCTTCATTTACAGTGCATTTGGCCGCTATGTATGGTTTTCATGCCACTACTGATGGTCGTACAGTGGCCCAATTAGAGGTGTCCCATATGACAGGTATTCTTCATATGAAATCTCCTATCTGCAATCCAGTCCTGACTTGGGACTTGACCGATGTGCTTGAGAAACTGATGGTTCCTTTAGAGCCAGTCATAAGTGTGGCCTATGTTTTCTGTCATGGAAAATTATATTTTTAGTTGCAATCATGTCTGCTCAAAGGATTTCAGAGCTTCAGGCTATAAAATGTGAGCCTCCTTATTTGATTTTCCACAAAAACAGTCTCTTTGCGTACAAATCTGAAGTTTCTACTGAAGGTGGTATTTGAATTTATAGGCAGCAGCAAAACAGCTCCACTGTGAATGAGTTTGCCAGATACAAAATCCAAAGCAAGTAGTGAACAAATATCGGCACCACTCTGTAATGCTAAAAAGGCTTTATTAGAATAATTTAAACATACCCACATAGAAAAAACATAGGTTATCACAAGGACTCAAACTCGCACCGGCTCTCAGACGCGCTAAAACTGGTTGAGGTCTGAGTCCCTGTGATGGCCTGGCATTTTTTCTATGGTGGTATGATTAAATAGTTCTAATAAAGCCTTTTTAACGTTACATGAGTGGTGCCAATACTTGTTCACTACTTGGTATCTGAATTTACATGAAATCAAATTATATATCTTCCTGTTTATTACTCTGAGTATGCCAGGCAGTGTGAGGCACTGCTCTATACTTCAGATATACATAGAATACTCAAATATTATATGAATCGCATCAAGGAGTGCAGCAATGTTCTCTCAGCTTTTTGTTTCATTTGCCCCTGGGAAAGAGGGCGCTTATGTGTCTAAACAATGCCAGTCCAAATAGCGAACTGACACATCGTATTACATTCTGTTATAGTAAGTATGGTAAGCCACTTCCTGCTGTGGTTTGTGGTCACTCTGCCAGGGGAATGGCCACTTCTGTTGCTTATTTCCAGAACTGTTTCTGCTGCTGACATTTGTGCTACACTGAGCAACATGAAGCACTGTTCACACCTTCACTAAACATTACAGTCTGGACATAGACTATCATAGATGTGCTGGTTTTGGGCTTGCAGTACTGCAAGGCCTGCTATCCTGAATATATATGAGACTGTAACTGCCTCCCAGTTAGTGTTTAGGACTGCTTGGAAATTGTTCCAAAGGTGTGGACTAATGGAGGAGGTATCCTCAAAGAAGCTAGAACAGTTAAGTACTTACTATAACAATTGATCTTCAAGAGAATCTCCTCCATTAGTCCATGCTGTCCCCACTCCATCCCTCTTCTGCTTCAGGGAGGGATGCATCAGATTTTGGGCAACTGAACCCAATATACAGTATGCATTACATACAGTATATATCTAGCCCCATGCCTCACCTGGACTAGTCTTATCTCCTGGTTCCCAATGGCTGGAGAACCTCCGACTCTAATCTCCGGCAGGGAACTGAAGAGTGATGGGGTCGCCAATGTTTAATTAGCTGCTGATGCATGAAGTCAGTGTGGGTGACCCCTGGCTAGCAAAGTTTCTGTGTGGTCCTAATGCTTGGTGGCTATAGTTCCAAAGATGTGGACTAATGCAGGACATTCTCTTGAAGATCTACTGTTATGGTAAGTACATAACTGTTCTTTTTCTACTGCTAATGCAGGTTGCAGTGCCAAGATATCAAGTGTACTTTTCCACAGTGTCTCTTCCTGATTTGTATCAGGCAGGGTGAGGCACTGCTCTATACTTCAGATATACATAGACTACTCAAATACTATATGAATCGCATCAAGGAGTGCAGAACGTTCTCTTAGCTTTTTGTTTCATTCAAGGAGGGAGAAGGGGGACATGATAGAAACTTTCAAGTACCTCAAGGGAATCAACAAAGTCCAAGAGGGTAGCATCTTTCAAAAAAAGAGGTGTTCAAGAACAAGGGAGCACAATTTGAAGATGGGGGGTGGCTCAGAGGTAATGTAAGGAAGTATTTTTTCACAGAGAGGGTTGTGGATGCATGGAACGGCCTTCTGGAGGAGGTTGTGGAGTCAAAAACAGTGGTGGAATTCAAGCATGCATGGGACAGTCATAAGGCAATTCTAGGGTGTGGGGGTAGGAAGAAGTAGGCTGCTGGTTAACAAGGATCTGCAGCTTATCCATTAGGTAGGGAAATGGGCAGACTGGGTGGGTCAAGCGGTCCTTATCTGCCATCAAATTCTATGTTTCTATGTGTTAGAGTGTCTACAAGACTGTCATTTGCCCTGAAAGCATTACTTGTTCCGGCAGTTCACATCATCACTGACATGTGGACCAGTGGTCAGACTACTGATTACATGGCAGCGACTGCCCATCAGGACAGTTCCCTTCTTTGTTCTCCTCCTCCTCCTCCTCCTCCTTCTCCTCTGGATTAAGTGCTAGCAGCAGCAGCAGCAGTAGCAGTAGCCACAGGTCGCCAAGGCCCTCCAACCTCTGCAAGCAGGCAGCTTTATGTATTGCTGGCTTTGACAATGGTGATCATGCAGAAAAATTGTTACACTTCCTTCTGCAGAAGTTTGATGAACGGTTGACACCACAGCCATTGGCACCAGGTTTTATAGCATTAGATAATGCAAAGAACATTGTAAAGGCCATTGACGATGGGGATTATACGCATATTCCATGTTTTAAGCACTGTATAAACCTGGTAGTTCAGGGATTCCCAGATGAGGAAGGCACCACTGTGCAGATGTGTCCAGGTCTGGCCAAAAAAGTTTGTGGTGATTTTAGACATTCTGTAAAGGTACAGAAACTATTATGAAACATTCTGTAAAGGAAACATTTTCACCTCCACCACCTGAAACAAATGTGGCAATAAACTGGGACTCCGCCTATTACATGGTGCAATGGCTGCTAGAACAATAGAAAGTTATCCACCAGTATGAGCATTGAGCATAGTACCAGCAAAGGGAGAGGTAAACATAAGCCCAAAACAATGGCACCTGCTGAAGACCCCCTGCACTCTGCTGAAGCCCTCTGTAGAGGCCACACAGGTTGTAAGTGCTGATGGAGCTGGTCTAAGGCAGGTGCTATCAAAACAAAAAGACATGCATGCTCTGCTTCACGGCGGTCAGGTGCTGAGTCAGGGTGCCTACCCTTACTACAACTGCTCTCCAGATTCATACTCTGCACTCCTGTTACTGGAGAAGATGGAGGGTTTGATACCTTTTATTGGACCAACAAGTGTCTTGTACAAAGATGGAATTATACACAAGTTTTTGGGGCCACACAGGTCCCTTCTTCAGCTGAATGGCAAAACTGAGCAACAAGCAGTATTTATATTCACTGTGGAGCAATTAAAAATCAGGATTTTAATTGCTCCACAGTGGATATAAGTGCTGCTTGTTGCTCAGTTTTGCTATTCACCTGAAGAAGGAACCTGTGTGGCCCTGAAAGCTTGCGTATAATTCCATCTTTGTACAAGACACTTGTTGGTCCAGTAGAAGGTATCAAACCCTCCATCTTCTCCTGTTTTGCAAGGACCAATACGGATGAAATCTCTTTTTACAAAACTCATGTTACTATAACATAGATCACAACTTGGATTGAATTTAACTTTTTATTCCATTTTATGGCACAGTGGCTTAGGTCTGTGGGAACAATACCTCCATGCCACTACCGCCTTGCTGCTTAGCTCGTTAGAGCTTCCTCAGGAGGCAGTAGAGACATGGAGGTATTGTTCCCACAGACCTAAGTCCCTGTGCCATAAAATGGAATAAAAAGTTAAATTCAATCCAAGTTGTGATTTGAGTTATAGTAACCTGAGTGCTGAGTCTGACTTTGGAGAGCAGTTCCCCCTCATTCCCTGATTAACCTTCGATTTGGTTGTATGAAGACTTTATACGAGGACAAGGAGGTTGCCACTACTGTCAATCTGGATGAGAATACATATCTGGAATGACACACGCATTTCAGAAATGTGCACAGCTGATCACTACATCCTGGCCACTCTCGTGCACCTTCAGTTCAAAGACATATTTGAAACATTCTTTGATGCACAAGAATGCAGTAAGGATCAGCAGTCCTATAAAGCCTGGCTTATCCCAGTGGTCTCTGTGCATCTAGAACAAAATAAGACCAGGAACACAAGTAGAGCACAAGAACAACTCTCATCATCCCTCGCAATCACACTGCCAGGCCAGGCGGAGGAGAGGGAAGAAGGAGGATCTTAATGCGTTTCCACTGCTACTACTGAATGTCACAGGAATCACTCATTTTTGTCTCCAAGTCAGCTAAGACCTAGTGATGTCTCCAAGTTAGCTAAGACCTAATGATGTCTTCAAGTCAGCTAAGACCTAGTGATGTCTCCAAGTCAGCTAAGACCTAGTGATGTCTCCAAGTCAGCTAAGACCTGGTGACACTGCTGCTGCAGCAACTCCCAGAAAGGCAGCTATTGATGACAAACCCTTCTGGAAACAACTTTGTAACTATGGTTTGATGAAAGAGCATGGCACGTCACTTTCTGACACAGTGGTGCCTGACATACCAGTAAACAAAATAGTTAAAGTTTACCTGGATGAGAACATGCCACTAGCAGAAGGGGACAAGCATCTATTTGGCTGGCACCAAAAAAAGACAATCTGGCCCTATTTGGCACAAGTAGTTGTTAAACACCTTAGTTGCCCACCAGCAAGTACATACTTTGTGAATTTTTAGTGCTGCAGGCTGTATTGTCGCCAACAGGAGATCATGCCTTTCAACCCAAAATGCAGAGATGCTCACTTTTAAAAAAATTAAAATGTCCCTTTTTCCAAAACTCTTTTTGCCAGTTTATGGATGATGAATCCCCTACACTTCCAGCTGGGATGAAGACAGACGATGATGAGTTGAATGGGGAGGTTCTCTGTGTGCAATAGTTTTATTGTTTTGAAACCAGCAGCCTACACATACACTGTGGGATACTGCACTGTTGTCTTCATTCAGTCTTCTTCAGATTAATCTTCTTTTTTTTTAATTTCTGTTTATCTCTTCTACATCCCTACCAGAGCCACCCCATCAGGAGTCGCCAATGAAGCCCGTCCCTGCCAGCGTCTTACCTGTCAGCCCAGATTCCTCCATCTGGCCGTGGATTACCCCCCTGGCGGGGTCAGGGCAGGGCAGGACACCCCGAATCTTACAGTTTCATCAGGCTCCCAGGCCTGCAGGCAGATGCTGGCGCATTGGGACCAGGCTCGGCGCTCCATCTTCCCAGCTCTGGAGGGCTTTTTCCCTGTTTCTATGACGGCGTTGCTAGCCCTAATGTCAAGGCGCGAGCGCCGATGTCTGCAATGTCTTCCCCCTCGATGATACAACCCCTAGAGGTGATTGGTCTACAGGCCTCCACCCATAACCAATCAAACCCCGAGGTGCCGACGTGCTGTCATGCCCCCAGCCTCCACCAAGGGTCATCACTGGCCGGGTTGGATCCCCACCCCCGGAGAAGGCAAGCTGTCGTTGGACACTCAGCCTTTCTCCACCTGGCCCGACCCCGATGACCTGAGTCCACTCCGAACCTAGGTGGCGGCGTGAGTCGCGAGTGGGCGTCAGTACCTCAACCCTCAGCGTCACCGGGTCGGCCTTCAGATTAATCTTTTGTGAATTTTGGCAGGAGTACACAGGCAGAATAAATAATTTTGAGGGCAAAGTTGCCCATGAAACCAGTGTGTGCAACCCATATCCATGGCACAACGGGAAGCCTTGTCTATGTGTGGCACTGTCCCAATGGGCACACAATTTTTGGAACCGGTACTCCACACTGTGGAATGCTGCACTGTCATCACTCATTTTTGAGATAAATGTTTTATGAATTTTTGACAGGCCTACACAGTCTGAATAAAGTTTTGGGGCAATGCTGCCCATGAAACTAGTTTGGCCATGGCATAACAGGAAGTCTTTTCCATTTGTGACACTCTTCCAAGTTAACATACAATTTTAGAAACCAGCAGCCTACACATGCATAGTCCTTATAAACCATTTTATTCTGAGTACTGTTAGAATTGCACTTTCATTTACTAGCATTTTCCAAGTTTACTAAACTGATGCAATTTTTGGAACCAGTAGCCATCACTGAGGGCCACTGCATCATACTGCTGGTTTCTGTGCTCCATCAGCCTGTGCATTATGTTATTCATTTGTATCTCATTCCATAATGCTTTTTAATGGTAGAACCAGTTCAGACTAATCTGCCTGTAAGAGAACTTTGGTGAACGTTATCTGGTTTGATGGTAAAAGTTTGAATGATTGAACTTTGGGAGGTTTGCACTGCTGTACTTTTTTGTTTGATACAACATAGGTCAGGGTAGGTTGTGGTGAAATGTACTTATTTATTTATTTATTTGTACAAGTCGGATTTGCAACCTTTGAGTCAAGGACTCATTTACAAAGGCCCCTCGTCGCACGGAGGGTAGACAAAGTTACACAGTGTGTTTACAACAATGAAAACAGTACAGGTGCAAAACATTGAACAAAGAGTACATAAAGGTTGCATAATGTTACATATTAAAGGTTACAGTCATATACTTGAACTGATATCTTTACTACTGTCTGTAGGGTAAATCTAAGACCAGCCATAGTTAGTATCCCACATTTAAGTGCCATATTAAGGAGCTGGGTCTTGCCCTGTAGTTCAGGGGTGGGGCGATAATTGTCTGGCCTGGGGCCTCAGTTAATTGATAAATGGAGGTGGGACCAAGTTATATTTCTGACTGTGGACTGGTTTTGTCTTGCTATATAAGATTCACTTGACTGGAGATCACATGACTGGAGCAGTCAATAGCAGCAGACCAGGAAGTTTCTATTGACAATATAAGGACTCCTTCAACTGGTGTCCCATCATGTTTGCATCCCATTGTGTGAGTGGAACACATCAGGAGTGGGGCATCTGACTCTGGGACTTTCCCAGGATGACCGTAGGTCTGCAGGAGACCTCATCCCAGGAAGGATACAGTAAACCACGGGTGTCTTAGCTAGAGGACCTGAAGGATAAAGGAACCCCTGCAACTCCCTATTTGGAATACCCCTGAATAGGAACTGTCTCAGAGCATCAGGGTAAGTTATTCCTAGTAGTGGTCTTGTATTGCATGCAATGCTGTGAGGTTGTAACCACTGAATCTGAATAGCATTTTTGGGGAACTACCTATCTAGGGTAGGTGTACAGGGATTGTGCAAGGGACTGTGCTAAAGCATGTTAGTTTGTGGAAAATGTACATCCTTATCAATACCTATCTAGAGTAAGAGTATGAGGTAGTATTCTGGGAAGGATAATCAGGTAGCCAAGTGGGACAATAGCAGGAAATGGGTTTGGTACAGTGCAATGGATGTGGAGCGGCAGTCTTGTGGGAGACATTCTTGAGACTGAGGTGCTATCACATATGCACTCACCTGTCTATGTTGCAGATACAGATAGCTGGACTCCAGGCCGAGCTGGCAAGTGTACACCAGACCTTCTGTCTCAGCCAGGAGCCACTAGGACCACCACCACTCTGCCAAAGGATGACCAGACAGAGAGGGAGCAGCTGGGCCCAGGTGGACTCCAGGAGGGTAGTGGGGGGGTAAAGTGCACACACCTCCATTGACAATGCTATGGAACTCCTTCACAGTACTGGAAGAACAGAACAACTGAAACAAGGTCCCTATCACAGTGGAAAGGGAGAAGGGGGTGTTCTCAGGAGCAAAGACACCAAGGGGGGAAAGGAGAGGCACCCATATCAGGAGGAGCAGTTGCTGGTGGGGGACTCCATTGTAAGAAGCATAGAGCTGGGGACTGGGACTTGGAAGAAGAGGGAGGTAGGATGCCTGAGGGGTGCCACAGCAGGGATGGATCAGGAATGGATCCTATAGATCATTAGGGCAGAGAGATCTGGATATCATTGTCATATTGGGACAAATGATCTGGCTAGAAAGAGGGTAGGGATAGTGCAGAGGAACATTAGAGAGCTGGGGAAGGACCTTAGGCAGACAGCATGCACAGTGGCATTCTTCAAGGTGCTACCTGTAAAGGGCAGGGGGCAGACAACGGAACTCCACACCAGGTGGGTGCCTCTATATGGGAGACAGCCTATCTCCTTCTGAGAAGGAGACAGCAGTTCTCAGTGGGAGGTTTAGATGCTACTAGGATGAGCATTTAAACCAGTTAGGAGGAGGCGAAAAAACAACAGAGCCAGCACTTGCCTTCCTCCAGATGGTAGGAAAACAGAGGAGGAAATTCCAAGGGGTGACAATACCCCAAGGGCAGCGTCACAGGGAGTCAGTGACAGAGGCAGGGAAAAAATGGAAAAGGACATGACTAGGAAGGGGGAGGTAAGTGGATCAAAGGGTAAAAGGCAGAGGGTAAACAAAATGGGTGGACTGGCAGGAAGGTGGCAGTATGGATAAGGAAGGACACAGAGCAAAGGGCATAAGGTGGGGGGTGAGAAGGAGTGGAGAGCCATGAGTGTTAATGCCAGGAGCCTCAGAAACAAAATCTCTGAGCTGGAAGCTATCATGGCAAAGGCTTACCTGGATCTAGTGATCATTACAGAGATGTGGTGCACCATGTACCATGACTGGAAAATGGCTATACCGGTAGCATGAGATAACAGTGCTGGGGAATGGGCGCCTACAATAACGGTGACCCAATCCCAAGTGCATGTCTCCAGGGCTACTTTAGGGTAGGGCGGGCGGATGGTGGGGTTCGGCGAATATAGTGACAGGATGTCACTATACGTAGGCACACGGGGGGAGCGAGCACACACAGTGAGGGGAGGGAGGGAATGTGAGGGGTGGTGCCATGGTGGGTTGCTGAGCCAACCCTGTGGCGTGGTGGGTGGGTTGGCAGTGCTGGTTGGCAGGGTACTGGGTTCGGGTCCGGGCACTGGTGTGTTTTTGGTGCTCCCGGCCTGAACCTTTTTTATGTTTTCACACACACACGCACACACACACACACACACTGGCACACACACTGGCATGCACCCCTGAGTTGAGAATCCTTAAGTAGGAGAGTGGGGGTGCAGGGGCACAGCCCCCTGCATAAAACATTAAAAATGTAAGTTTCAGTGCCATTTGTTGTGCGCTAGTGTCAGAGTGCCTAAAAAAATGTCGTCACTCTTGACTTCTCAATAATGGCGATCGCCTTTAGGCTTTCACCATTATCACATGTAACCAGCTGTACCAGTTCAGGAGACAGAGGGCTGGGAAGAAGGGAGGAGGGGTGGCACACTAAAAAACATGGAAACATAGAAAGTGATGGCAGAAGGAGACCATACGGTCCATCTCACCTATAAGGCCCTACATGGACTAGGCCCTTGCTACCTGGTGGACCTTCTTACACCCACTGCCTCAGTTCGCCCCCTGTGATCCTCCTCGAGGGGCCTTCTGGTGATTCCCAGGATGAGGTTGAGAATGGCCGGTGACCGAGCTTTTAGTATCATTGGCCTCATCCTGTGGAATTCGCTTCTGCCATTGGTGAGGGAGGCCCTGTCGGTGGAGGTATTTAAAGCCCACCTTAAGTATTATCTGTTTAGGCAGGCTTTCTCTGGTACTGTATGAGAACATAGGTTACCAGTCCTTTATAAAGTAAAGAGGTGATTATTTATATATAGGGCATTGCTTTTTTTTTTGGATATGTGATTATTTATTATTGTATGGTGGGTTATCTATATATATATGTATTTTTAAATTTATTTTTTGTGTATTTGTAAGGCAGCTAGAGCCTCTGGGATTGGGCGCCAGAAAAATAAAATTTGCCTTGCCTTGCCATCTAGTCTGCCCATAGGCCTGCCTTCCTCCCTTAACTGCTAATCAGTATGGTGGTGTCTTTGTACCTGTTCCAAGTGTTCTTGAAGGAAGAAATAAAAGCCACTGAAGTGCAGGTACAACAAGGTGAGGAGGGTCAAAAATGCTGTTGGTCATCCTGGCAATGGGCTGTGGGACCTCTATCCCGATGGGGGTAGTTTACAGACCTCCAACACAAGGGGAGGAGATGGACAGCTTATAGGGGAGGCCATCACCAGGATGGCAGGGAAGGGGGTTGTGCTCATAGTTGGAGATTTCAAGCTACCAGATGTGGAATGGAACCTAACAGCTGCAGCTGGAGCAAGGAGCTGCACCATTCTAGACTCCCTAAAGGGAGCTTTCCTCAGGTATCTTGTAAAAGAACAGGCAAAACACAAACTAGAGGCACTCCAGGTACTTCAAAAAGTAGGTGACAACCAAATAAAAAAGATTTTGTTAGCAAATAGGGCTCACAAAATGCTCACACAGAAGCAGTAGTACTGAAATCCTGGTGCTTCACATCCAAGGTGTGACGCTTCATCAGGGGGCCCAGTGGATCAGCTTGTAAAAGAACCTACTAGGGGAGAGGCAGTGTTGGACTTGGTACTCACAAATAGGACAGCAGTGTAAATGTCACAGTGGTAAGTTCTCTGGGAACCAATGATCATCATGCAGTGCAGTTTAATGTGAGGAAAGGAGCTGAAGTGAGCCACACAAAGATGGATTTCAGAAGGGTGGATTCCAAAGAAATGGATGACTCCCTCAGAAAATGCCTCAAGTGAAGGGATATCCAGGGAGGGGTGGAGTTGCAGAGGAAGGGAATAAAGGAGGGCATTGTTAGTTCAATGAGCCTCTGCATGAAAGAGGTAAGAAAATGTGGGAGGAGGAAAAAGAGACAATTATGGTTCTTCAAGGAGGTGGAAAAGGTGGTGAATGAAAAAAGGGCAGCTTTCAAAAAGTACAAGGAAACTCAAAGTGGAGAGGACAGGAAGTGTACCAGACCAGGCAGAAGGAGGCAGGAAAGGCAGTTAGGAGAGTTACGAAACAGGTAGAGGAATGGACTTCATGGGAAAGGAGTAAAGGGAATAAGATTTTTTTTCTGACATGTCAGCGAGAAAAGGAGGGAAGAGCTAGGGGTGGGACAGTGAGGATAAAAAGGATGGAAGGGAGAGACTGTGTGGTAGGAGACCAAAAAAGGCAGACATTTTGAACAGGTACTTTTGCTCGATCTTCAAAGTAGAGGGAAGGAGGATGGGCCACCTGAGAATTAAGAACAGAGATGGAGAAGAGGTGAATACAAGACCATTTTCAGACAAAAAGTATTGGAAAGTCTTGCAGCCCTGATAGTGGATAAGGATATGGGACTGAACGGGATACATCTCTGGGTACCGAGGGAGCTCAGGAAAGTCTACACTGCTCCACTGGCACCCTTCTGTTCAACAGCTCACTGGAAACAGGAGTTATTCTGGAGGACTGGAGAAGGAGTAACATGGTCCCTCTGAATAAGAGCAGCAGCAGCGTTGAATCTTGTGTAACCCCTAGGCGTTGCTATCCCTATGGTTACTACCCCTGTCTGTATTTCTCCTAATAGGTTTAGGGGCTTGAGTGCAATATTTTTGTGCCTCCACCCAGAGCAATATAAGCGGGGGGCATCTACCTACTCTGGTATACCCTCTGGGAAGCTATAACCACCCATTAACCCATCTAGTGACCCAATACCTTGTAACAATAAATAACCCTTTGCAGTGCTTGACCCACAGTCAGCAATTAACATTAATGATATACACACACCCTTTGCACTTACCACCAGGACTGGGCCTTCAGCAAATTCCTTGGAGACCCCCGTAAAAGCAAGGTTAGCAAGGCAAGTAAAAACTTCCAATATTATAACCCAACTAATAATATGCTCATATGCTCATATGCCAGGTTAAACGTGAAACAACAAATCAGATTCATTTAAGGAGTAGTGAACAAAGAAGGGACGTGAATCTAGATGAATGATTACTATACTGATTAGATTCAGGTTACTTTGCATGCACGTTAGTCCCAAGTAACCAGTCTGACAACACTGAGTACTCAGAATGTTATGCTGGCAGCCCAGAAATGGTGCCCGGGGGTGGCCAGCATTGCAGCTGTTGTTGAGGCCTTTGATGGAAAGAAAAAGGCAGTCAACATGCATAAACAAAGCTTTGATTAGATGTAATCCTAGCCGGTTGACCCAGTCTCTTGGAACCCTGTAATTCACTGAAACAATCAGATGGTACCACAAAATAATTGGATTATTTGTTGCAGGGAACTACCCTGAATTTACTCACGCTACCAGTTGGCTGTACTTGGCCTGGCGATATGAAGTCCTCCTGTAGATCACAGAAGAGCATGGGGAAGCTGGGCTGTCACGACACTCCTGGACTTAACAGACTTTCCCTCCTGGTGGCCGCAATCTTTGGGTTGTCTCTGCAAGGGGCTGGGCTCCTCAAGCCGGTCTCTCACTGAGGAACAATCTCTGGTGCAATATGGTCAGTTTGGGCCAGGTTTGGCAATGGTCCAAGACTAGATGAACATTCTGACAAAGTTCCGTTTGTTTTGCTGGTGAAGCCTCCAGCTGATATAACAGTGCGGTCTCTAGCAAAACAGGCCTTGACCCATGATATACATTCAACGCATTTAACAAGAACAACATTAACGTTTCTACCTCAGTTCGGTTTCAGGACGGTTGCTATTGCAGTCAATTCACTGAGCAAACCTCTCGATCTTCAAATTAGTGTCTCACAACCTTTGGGCCAAACACTTTACAAGAACTTCTTTTCGGTCTACAATCTCAAGCTGTGCCTTCAAACATCTCAGAGCTTTCTGCCACAGTTTAAGGTCACTATTCAGATTATTCCAATTACTGCTATCAGGTAGTCTCAAGCAGGAGAATCCCAGCAGTAAGGCAAGTCAGGACTTTCCCTACCGATTCTCCCAGGCACCTTTCTTGCAGCAGCTTCTCGATTGCTCGAGCTGCTCACTCTCCAAACTCTAACTCTAACTGAATCCACTGTCCTCTAATAGTTCTGGGGTTTCTCTGGTTTTCCCGAGTTCTGGTTGGCTGGTGGAACTGTCAGTCACAGTTTGGATGCTCTCATTAGTTCAGTTTAGGTGCCAACATAAAAACTACAAAAAATATTTTTCCTTCCCACGTGGCACTTGAGCTAAGGATCCTGCTAGGTCCCCTGTGTCCCATTGGTCCAAATTCTGGAAGTCCCAGAACAAACATGGTGGCTTACATTCAGATAAACAAAGCTGCAAGAAGGCAGGTTAAAACAAACACTCTAATTCAAATATGCAGCAAGTTAGAAGTAAATATTTACAGTACTAGTTAAAGCTTCTTCTGCTTTACTATTGACAGCAGAGGGGAGCAAATCAAAGCAGTGCCTGGCCGGTCACAAGCCCTGAATCACTCAGACCCAGCCCAGGCCGTTCACTAGACACATACTGGATAATGACTTAAAGGGACAGGTGCAGAGGCACAGCACTCTCATGTAAATCAACAGGATCAAACAACCTTGTATTTATTATCTATGAAGGACATCTACCTAGCAGAGAGCATGGAAGAAGCCCAGTAAGACACTTAAGGTAAACCCCAAATTAGTGGGGGGTGGTTACACTCTTCCCTGCCTAGGGAAATGTGGTGTCCGTGTCAAGTCTATACTTCATAAACATTTCTACTTAGAAAAATACTGTTCATGACTATGTACAGGTTGCAACCATAGGCTACTATATACAACTACGTAATTTCATTATTAATACTCAAAATAATAAGGATGATTCAATCATAACTAATATTGGTTCAAACGTAATGATAGCAGTCGCATATTCTACATTTTCATGACACACATTATACTCTTGCTTACTTTTCATTTTATCTCAGGTAGCTATGCACATTACCCTGGTTTGAACCACTCTTTGCACACTAAACCACATGGCTGATGGTCTGACCTGGTCAGCTAACTTTGGGCTCTTGGTAGCGTGAGCCCTAGAATGCTGACTGGAGGGTTTTATTACTAACTTAGAGGCTGCAGTGTAATCTATTTTAGGAAGGGAATTGACTGTAATGTAAACCCCTTTATGGACCACATTTATGGGGAGGTCTACAGGCCTTCCTGGGGAATCATAGGTAAGGCTTATTACAGGTTTAACAGCTCTTCCAGATTTTCTGGGTGTGGCAGGCACAGGCTCAGTCCTTTCAACATTAGCATCTGGGTTTGCAACTCCCGGCTTGTTGTTCAGCAACACAGGAGCTTCTGCAGGAAGGGGAAACTCTGCACATACTTTTTATTCAGAAGTTGAAATAGCACTTTCATCTACAGTTTGACTTGAATTCCCTTGTTCTGTAGACTCTGGGTCATCATTGAGGGGGACCTCAACAAAATTTTAAATTATTTGGCACACTGCTGGCACTTTCAGAATTAGCATTACTTTCTGAATTGATATTAGGTTCACTAAGCCAAGATAATTCAGTTACTTCTGATGAGTCACCATTTTGGCTCTCACTTTCTGAGTCAGCACTTTCTACTCCAATTTCAGACAGCTTCATGAGACATAAAGAATCAGCTACTTCAGAAGTCACACTTTGTACCTCACTGTCAGGTGGTATTGGAGTGGTCGAGAGTGCAAGATTATCTGATACTTCGTGATGGTCAGCACTGTCTCCTATGTTGCACAAAGGGTTGCCTTGGAACAACTGAGCTAGTTTGAAAGAGGGATAATAGGTAGCCCTATATTCACTATCATCAGACTCAGAATGATTGTCATTAGCTGCAGAAAGATGCACTGGAGGCTCTGATTGTGGATCAGCAGGGGGCTGAATTGATTGTTTCTCTTCTTGGTAGCAGACTGGATCACAGGCCCAGTAGGAACATTATTTTGAGGTACTGAGTCTATAATAATTTGCCCAATACGTAAAAGGTGATTTCTGTCCATTATCTTTACAGCTCGTGGGTCATTCTCTGGACGCACTTTGTAGACTGGCAAATCATCCAAGTTGCTGATGATAATGTACGGGGTGTGACTCCACTTGTCAGCTATCTTGTGTTTCCCTTGCAAACCCAGATTTCTCAATAATACAAGATCTCCAGGTTGTCACTCCTGAGCTTTAACATGTTTGTTATGTCTCTCTTTATTGGCTAAGTTTTTCTTTATCGCCATGGTATGCGCAAGTTGATAGGCATGATTAAGCTGTGCTTTGAGCTTCTGTACATACTGCAGATAATCGTCCACTTGTATTCCATCTGGTGACACTCCAAAACATACATCTATGGGTAGATGTGCCTCTTGACCAAACATCAACTTATACTGTGAAAATCCCGGTGGCATCATTGCGAGTGCGATTATAACTAAGCATGCACCAAGGTACTTATTTGTTGACTCCACCTTGGCTTGTCCTTGGGATGGAGTGTGCCCAGCATGTGCAACAACGTTATATTGAAACTTTTTGGCTGCAAATCTCCTTGTGACTGATATGGATTGGTTCTTAACTTCCTTGCACCCCAGAGTAAGAGCATCTCCTTGATTAAATGGATTTCAGAATCTCTTCCCTGGTTGGAATGGATCCACTGGGGGGCACCACAGTGGACAAAAAACGTTTCAACAATCACTTTGTCTACGGTGGCTGGTTTTTGGTCCTTGGTAAGATAAGCCTGTGCATAAAAAGTGAAATGGTCTGTCATCATAACAAGCACATTGCTAATGTTCTTTGCATGTGGCTCCAAGTTTAAAAAGTCAGTACATACGAGCTCCATGGGTGCACTAGTGGCGATGTTAACCAGGGACGCTGCTATCAGTGGCTGGATTTTTCTTTGAAGACATCGGCTACAGATTTTGATACATTGATGAATGTCTGCACCCATCTTGGGCCAACAAAAATGGGCACAGGCTAAATCCAAAGTTCTCTTGCATCCCAAGTGTCCCATCTGGTTATGGAGTGCTCTTAGGACCATACATTTAAATGTAGAAGGCACCACTAATTGTTGTTTAATGACTTGGCCTTGTCCATCCATGGTCTCTCTATAAAGTAGCTTATTTTGCAGCTTAAGTCTAGGCCTTTCTCGGAATAGCAAAGCAGTCCTTTGATCTTTGGACCGAAATGTTGCAACATTTTGTCCGGTATTTATAGCATTCAGCACAAGTTTAATCATGGGATCATGATACTGCTCCCCTTGGATATTGGCTGGAAGGAGTTGAGGCAGGGTACTTAGGTCTAAGACTGCAAAGTTGCAATAGGCTGCAGGAACACAGGTTTCTGGAGGCCCCTGGCAATCAGTCAGGCAATCTACTGTCTCTGAAGATGGGTGTTCATTTTTGTCAAACTTGTGGCATAGGGCCTTAACAGATTGTTCTGACATCCTCACCCACACAGAATTTGATGCAGGCCTCCTGGATAGGGCATCAGCATTAATGTGATTTAGGGCTGGACAGTACTCAACCGAATAATCATGTGTTGAAAGCGCTGACAGCCACCTGTGTCCAATTGCATCTAGTCTGGCTGAAGTCTGAACATACGTGAGGGGGTTATTGTCAGTTTTTATTAGGATTTTAGCGCCATAGAGGTATTTGTGAACTTGATCTACTGTGGCCCTTTTCAAAGTGGGAAATTCAAGTTTATGCACAGGATAGTTTTTCCCAGACAGTGTCAAGCTTCTACTGGCAAACACCACTGGACATAGTCCTTCCTCATGCTCCTGATAAAGCACAGCTCCAAGTCCTTTTAGACTGGCATCTCTATGCAACACATACGGTTTAGTTGGATCTGCATAGGCGAGCACAGGGGCATGTGTAAGCTGATGAATAATGTCGTAGAAAGCTGTATCACAACCAGAGGTCCACCTGGCCCCGAATGGTTCATAAGTCTTACAGTAGACTTCCTTTACGGTGCTCTTTTTGTACTTCCAATTGGTAGGTGGATACCCTTGGGTCAGATTTAGCTGTGGGAGAATGACCTTGCTGTAATCTTTTACAACGTGCCAATAGTATCCACAGAAACCTAGGAATCTTTGCAGCTCTTCATGGTTGTTTGGCCATGGCCAGGTAGTTAAGGCTTCTACCTTGCTCAGGTCAGTTTGAATGCCTTCAGCAGATACAATGTGGCCACATATTTTACAGATTGCAGGAAAAACTGGCACTTGTCGATGGACAATTTTAATCCGAATTCTTCTAACTGGTCCAGGACTTTGAACAAACGAGCCTCATGCTCCTCGAGCGTTTTGCCAAACATGATGACATCGACCAAATAAACTAGCTATTCAAGGAGGGTCATGTCTCCTACAGCTCATTCCATTAGTCTTTGGAAGACGGCTGACACTCCAGATATACCCTGGGACATGCACAAGAATTCATAGAAACCCAGAGGACAGATAAATGCAGTCTTCTCTCTATCCTCTGGCACCATCGGAATTTGGTAACACCTGCTCCTGAGATCTAAGACGGAAACCACTGGCTGCCATTAAGACAATCAAGGGCATCCTGTATGTGAGGCATTGTATATTGATCCGATATGGTCCTTCAGTTAGGGGTCCTGTAGTCCACACACATCTTCACTGAACCATTTTTCTTTCAGGCCACCTATATGGGGGATGCATAAGGGCTACGTGATTCCTGGATAATTCCAGCTGCTAACATCTCCTGGAGGTGGTGTCGAACATTATCAATATTGGCAGGTGCCAATCTGTGTGACCTCTCTCGAAATGGCCTCTCGTCATAGAGCCTGATATGGTGTTCAGCACCAGTGGTGCATCCGACATCCCATGCTTTTAATGAAAACACTTTACTCCACTGTGCCAGCTTACAACTAACTATAGCCTTCCACTCTTCAGGTATGGGGACTCTTCAAAATCGAACAAGGCAGGAGTTACTTCATCACCCTCCTCAGTACGGTGCTTACTTGGTAACATCATGGTATCTGCGCATATACTGTAGCCAGTGTACAACCTTGGTTGACTCTAATATCCCAGTCAGACACATTCTGAATCTGGACCACCACCCTCCGGGCATTGGCATGAGCATGGGCAAGCAGTAAACTAGGTTTAACTAGGAGCCCTTCTGGCAGCTTTCCCTCCTCTGGGGCATCCAGCATAAGGATCTTGTTGGTGACATCCTTTCTAATCCACACTTTGCCACTAATAGTACACTGAGCATTAGGTGGTAAGATGAGAGGTGCGGGGTTCTTTCCTCCACACAGCTCCCACAGGCTCGTCCTTGTTGGTCTCCTTAGCCCACATTTGCTTATGCTGTCTGCACCATGGCATGGATGTGCAAGGCACATTCAGTCTTTTGAGCTTGTCTTTCCTGACACAGCTGGGTTAGCCGGCCAAACATATGGACATTAGTACCGATTAGCAATGGAATTCCATCATGCAATCTGGTTGGCGGGCAGACCAAGGCCAGAGACTCCACAGACTCATCCACACCTGCAACTGTAGGGAGAAAAGACAGCCATATTTGTATATAACCAAGGTAAGGGTAAGATTTCTCACTTAAACCCCAGACATGCAGTCCTTCGAGGGGTTGGAGTGGGTGGTCAGACAGGTGTTGGTCATACCAATCTTTAAATACAATAGTGACCTGAAATCTGCTGTCTAATATGACTCAGGCCAAGATACCATCATTGTGTACCATGGTATCCACAGAAGAGCCCACTATCTCTGACCAATCTGGGGGAGCAGTCTTATGGTTTTTTTTCACAGTGGCTTTAGAGGAAAAGGACTCGCCTGATGACCCATGCTGTGGCTTTATTTTGCTTTGTTGAACCTGATTGAGCAGTTTGGCAGTTACTCGTCGCAGATCCTCTGGAGCACAACGAGACATTTTAATGTGGCCATCTTCCCCACACGGTAACAAAATGGAGCTCTAGGTTCAGATGGATGTACAGGATCTTCCCGGGGTTTATGATTGCCAAGAGGTGGGGACTTATACTCTTCCTTTGGCCTAGACTCAGACTCCGCCTCCCCATAGTTCCTCCAGGGTGCAGTCAGTCGTGCTGCATAAATAAGGTTTTGCACTATAGCTCACAGTTCCTTCATCTCTTCTGCTACACTACTGTCAGCTCTGGGTTCAACAGCATGGGTGCTGGCTCCCTTCATGGCAGGTTGAGTCTTGCAAGCACCCTCAGCACTGGAGATGCAAGGACCATGGGTTTTTGCAATGTCTGCAGTGGTTTGGTTGCTGGCTCTCAGCTCTTTAGGTTCCTTTAGCAGTTCACTAATTTGTTGTGATTTAAGGGTAGCCTCCCTCTCACTGGATTTCTCAGGGGCAGAGACAGTTTGTGCAATGCCAGCATACAGGTCCCAACAATCATCCTCGGTCTCAGCTTCCCTAATTTCATTTGTTAGCCTACAGCATTCAGGGGGATTATCCTTACGATCCTGAAATTTTGACTTTAACATAAGCACACTTGAATAGCGAGGAGACTTGATGACGTGTTCCAATCTCACCTGGTTTAGCACACTAGCTGGTATGCCCCCTTTGTGGTGTGCTCTCTGCAGGACCCTCTCTACTCGAGTTACATAGGCAGATAATTCTTCCTTCTTTCATTGCTTGGTGGATTTAAACTTCCACATTAAGTCCTCAGTATCCTGTGATATGGAGCACTAGCAAGTGGGCGCCTGCCGAAATGGTGACCCACTTTTGGCTAGTGCCCCGACGGCGGGGGTGTGGGTCGGCGACCAGATGGGGCAGGTTGTAAGCGACCAGGATGTCGGCGTGCGTATCTCTTTGAGGGGGTGAGAACAAGCCCAACAAATGTGGGATGGGAGGGTATGAGGGTGGTGCCACGGGTTCTGCTAGCTCATATTGCACAGGGCTAGTGCTGCCTTGGTGTGAAGGGGAACAGGATCTGGACTGGGTGGCAGAAGTTTTGTTGTGCCCTGCCCAAGACAGTGTTTTTTTTTAGGACATGCATCCCTCCCTCCCACATGCATCCCGCTGGAGTTGAAATCTAATTTAGGGGGGTGCGGGGGGCACAGCCCACTGCATAAAACAAAAAAAAGTTGTTTTGCACTGCATTTACTATCACTGGAATCCCACATCATTGAAATTCAATTTCAGTGATGTGGGGTTGCCATAAGGGTGTTCGGCATGCCAAATTCACCCTTATGACATATAACCTAAGTCCTCACCTGACTCAGTACTACCAACCACTTCTTCTAAGGCAGATAGGTACCCAGCAGCAGAGGCCTCTGGGTTGGTGGACCAGAGGAACCTGATAACTTCAAGTGCAGGGCCCCTTAAGCTCTCCATAAGTCTCTTGCATTTCTCACCCTCTGAGCACTGCCACTCTTGGACCGGGGGGAGGCATTGTCCATCCAAGTCTCTAAATCATCTTCCCCCACAGGGACAAGAACGGTGCCTGAAAACACTCTGAGTCTGTGGTAAGAGTCCAGATTTACAAAGGGTACCACTATGGGGAGCACTGAAATGGGAGACGGCACAGGCAGGGGTGTAGAGGCTAGAGAGTAGTTCACTGGAGCAGTCTTCCCAGAAATCTCTATGGCCCTCTTCAGGTCCTCAATGGTCTGTCCCTCAGCTGCCAACAGTTTTTCCAATTTTTTCCTGAATCCCTCAACTTTGGGAGACCCCCAAGGGAAGAAGCTCCACTATGTATAGTGATGACCCTCCACCCCACCTGGGATCCCTCAAGCATAATAACAGGGGGCACAGTCTCAGGGTCAGTAGGGCACTACATTCAACAAGAGCCATTATCATCTGATCAAATAGGTCAGCATTCCACCACCACACTGAAATGTTTCCCAAACACTAAACCTTACTCACTGCCTCCTCTGTAATAGCATTAATGGTCCCTAATGGGATATTCAAGAGCATTAAAGCATGGTGGGGATTAACCCCTTCCACCTCGCTCCACCCCAACATATGGTGTATGGCCATTTTGTGGAGAGAAATATTTAGTTTGGCCATAGCAAGGCTCTCCATTTTAAATTTGCCACTAAATATACAATTAACTGTAATTTCTTATTTTGGCCACTAGGGGGCGATAATCCCAGTGGTGCCTCCAAAGATGTAACCCCTAGGCAATACTATCCCTAAGGTTATTACCCCTGCCTGTATTTCTCCTAACAGGTTGAGGGGCCTGGGTTCAATATTTTGGTGCCTCCACCCAGAGCAATATAAGTGGGGGGTATCTACCTACCCTGGTATACTCTCTGGGAAGCTATAACCACCCACAAACCCACTTAGTGACCCAATACCTTGTAACAATAAATAACAATACCTTGTAACAATAAATAACAATACCTTGTAACAATAAATAACCCTTTGCAGTCAGCAATTAACATTAATAATTTATACACACCCTTTGCACTTACCACCAGGGTCGGGCCTTCAGCAAATTCCCTGGAGACCACTGTAAAAGCAATGTTAGCAAGGCAAGTATACACTTTCAACACTGTAACCCAGCTAATAATATGCTCATATGCCAGGTTAAACATGAAACAACCAATCGATTTATTTAAGGGGTCATGAACAATGAAGGGTGCATGAATCTAGATGAACGATTACTATACTGATTACATTCAGGTTACTTTGCATGCACTTTAGTCCCAAGTAAACAGTCTGACAACACTGGGTACCCAGAATGTTATGCTGGCTGGCCAGAAATGGTGGCCGGGGGTGGCCGGCATTGCAGCTGTTGTTGGGACCCTTGATGGAAAGAAAAAGGCAGTTAACATGCACAAACAAAGCTTTGATTATTTGTAATCCTGGCCAGTTGGCCCAGTCTCTTGTAACCCTGAAATTCACTGAAACAATTAGATGGTACCACAAAATAATTGAATTATTTGTTGCAGGGAGCTACCCTGAATTTACTCACACCACCAGTTGGCTGTACTTGGCCTGGCAATATGAAGACCTTCTGTAGATCACCAAAGAGCATGGGTAAACTGGGCCGTCATGACACACCTCCACTTCGCGGCCATTCCCTCCAGGTGGCTGCAACCAGCGAGTTGTCTTGCAAGGGGCTGGGATCTCCTAGCTGGTCTCTCACCAAGGAGCAGTCTCTGGTGCACCACAGTCAGTTTGGGCAGAGTTTGCCAATCGCCCAAGACTAGATGAACACTTCTGGCAAAGTTCAGTTTGTTTTACTGGTGAAGCCCGCAGCTGGCATAACAGTCTGATCTCTGGCTAAACAGGCCTCGACCCACAATAGACATTCAGCACATTTAACAAGAACAGCATTAACATTTCTACCTCACAGTCTGGTTTCAAGCCAGTTGCCATTGCAGTCAATTCACTGAGCAAACCTCTCAATCCCCAGATTAGACTCTCACGACCTTTGGGCCGAATGCTTCACAAGAACTTCTTTTCAGACCACAGTCTCAAATTATACCTTCAAACACCTCAGAGCTTTCTGCCGCAGTTTAAGGTCACCATTTGGATTATTCCGATTACTGTAATCAGGCAGCCCCAAGCAGGAGAACCCTAGCAGGAAGGCAAGTCAGGCATTTCCCCATCGAATCTCCCAGGCTCCTTTCTTGGAGCAGCTTCTCGATCGCCCAAGCTGCTCACTCTCCAAACTCTAACTCCAACTGAACTTACTGTCTTCTAACAGTTTTGGGGTTTCTCTGGTTTTCCTGAGTTCTGATTGGCTGGGGGGAGCTGTCAGTCACAGTTAGGATGCTCCCATCAGTTCAATTTAGGTGCCAACCTAAAAACTACAAAAACTACAGTCTTCCTGCCCATGAGACACTTGAGCTAAGGATTCCTCTAGGTCCCCTCTGTCCCACTGGTCCAAATTCTGGAAGTCCTGGACCAAACATGGTGGATTCCATTCAGATAAACAAAGCTGCAAGAAGGCGGATCACAACAAACACTCTAATTCAAATATGACAGCAAGTTAGAAGTAAATAGTTACAGTACTAGTTTATTTATTTATTGATTTTTGTTGACCCAGTAGGCCCACTGAGACTAGAAGTCCCTTTTTCAGGGGCGACCGGAGAGGAAGGGGAGATACAGATGGTAACCAACTGAAACTGAACCAGATTAAGCTGTTGGTGGTATTTTTAATGAATGGGGGAAATCTGGCCAGGACACCAGGGAAATTACCTTATCCTGAAGTAGGGGGAGCTGCTGAATCCATGGCCTCGATCCAGGAAGGCGTTCAGTACGCTGGTGAACCTGCAGGAGAGCAGATCTCCCTCCCTCCCTGCAGGTCCAGTCAACAAGATCACAACTACTGAAACTATTATGGTAACCTCTGATAATGTGTCTCAGGAGAAGACAACAGAGATTATGAAAGAAGAATGGCTTAAGCAATTGTTGCGGGAAGATAGAGCTCTAGTACTTGCTATTGTGAATGAGTCTTCTCAACCTGTGGAATTACAAACCGCAAATGATGATAATCAAGCTGGAACAGGAGAATTCAGAATTTGTGAGTCACAGCATAACATAACTAGCGAACCTGTTGTAGACTGTGTTGAGAGTGAAGTTTCTCCGAGTGTAGTGTTCCTAAATGACTTGCAAGCTGTCAAAAGCCCGGGAATTATTGATGTACTATCATCAAACCTCAGTGACTTGGCATCTGCAGGAATGCCGGCAGTTTTTTCTGCAGTTGACAGTGCAATGCTAGCCATTTCTTCCCCAAAACTACTGCATATGCAGAATACAACAACTCGGTGTGTAAGTAGTGAAAATACTAATGTTTCTGTAAGCATTTCTGAGGATGTACAGCCTCTCAGCTTGTGAAAAGGTTGACAAATTTATACCGAGGTACAGCTTAAAAACTCACAGGCATTAGAAAATACACTAAGAAATGCAGGATGGACTCAGGGTGCATCTGGACAATGGGTCCCTGACAAAGCCTATAGCCCTATACCTGGGAGTCCCCCAAATTCTTCTGTACTAGAAACAGTGTCAGTGGCTCAGTAGGTAGCACACTCGCCTCTGAGGCCAGGAGATCAGAGGGCTGTGGTTTCAGTTCCCACATCTGGCACTTGGGTTAATATCCCAATACTGACACTGTAGTGCAGCTTAAGGGGGGTGCTGCACTTCTGAGGTGCCGTCTTTCAGATGAGACATTAAACCGAGGTCTGATCTGACTGGATTGGTGGTAGTTTAGGTGGATGTTAAAGATCCCATGGCACTTATCGAAAATGAGTAGGGCAATGTTCCCGGTGTCCTGGCCCAATTTCTCCAATTCACTAAAAAAAAAAAATACTACCAACAGCTTAATCTGGTTCAATTTCAGTTGCTTACCATCTGTATCCCCCCCTTCCCCAGTTGCCCCGGAAAAAGGGACTTCTAGGCCCAGCGGGCTTACCGGGCCAACAAAATTCAATAAATAAATAAATAAGAATCTGCTGTTGAAAATGTGCACACGCCTACTTTTGTAACAGACGACATGCAGGTCAACCCTCCAGAACTTGAAAAAGCACAGAATACTTTTTTGCCTGATAGTAGTGATACAGTGGATGAGGGGGCTAGTACTGGTCGAATGACCTGGGGTGACCAAGTGGATGCAATGGAGGCCCCCTCCAAATAAACAAGCAAAAAACAAATGGGAGGAATTCAGAAGAAAAGACCGTTTTTTTACTCAGTCCCCACCTTCACAACGTAGGAATGCTGTAAGATTGTAGTATCAAGACTGCATGTGGGGGAAAAAAACTGATCAAAGAATCCATGGGTTTTTTCATGAATTAAATCTATGCCCTGATACATGTGTCTGGGGACACACTATACGACATTAGTTTTGAAACCCCTCAGGGGTTAGACAGATTCTGGTTGAAATACGATAAATTAAGGTACTCACTACTATGGATGCTTTTTAGGGCTATACCTCGCACCAAACCCTCTATAAAAATTGTCATGATTCTTTTTAGAAATGAGAATGTTTCTGTGCATGACATCTCTCACTTGCTACAACAGCAATGTGAAATCTTAGAGCTGCAACAACTTATCTTTGACGAAGAACATTTATGGACTGGGGGGTGGAAATATGAAGTTAGACTACGTAACAATGATTTGGCACCAGAACATTTACCCAGCAGTTTATTTTTGGTAAGGATAAAGAGGTCACTGTTTTTATGGGGGTCAACCTAAGACTTGTTTTAAGTGTGGCTCATTGTTATATTTAAGCGCCATTTGTGATAGAATCAAGTGTAATCAATGCTTTTCTTTTGGTCACACCAGCACAGAGTGTCAAAATGAGCCTACATGTAATTTATGTGGTGAGTCTGGTCATGCATACTGCTCTTGTCCATGGGCAACTCATAACAGAACAGATCACCCAGACCAGGACTCATTGCTAACAACAGCTCAGAAAAAGGACATAGCTGCAGATAAGATGACACAACAAGCTCAGGAAACTGAAGCACAGGTAACTACTGCAAGCAGTTCAGTTACCACAATAGTACCGTGAGATCACTCTGTTCCAGAAACAGCTGTGGTTTCTGCCCCTGGAAGTATTCTACAGGTACCAAGAATGGTGCAGACTCCTCCCTTAGTTCCCCACGACCCCATACCAGCACTCCCTTCTGAGGTGGAGACTGTAGTGGTGATCAGCAACTAACAAGGGGTGACCCCTGAATAGCATATGATGCCACCCCCAGAAATTACCATTGTTTCCAAAAAAGAGCTATGAAACAAACACGGCCAAAATCAAAGCTTGCAAAAGCTTCATCCCCTCCGACTATCTCACATAGCAATAAATATGATGTTTTAACCACTGAAACTCAAGAATCAGAACAAGGGGGAAGATTCTGAAACTTCTTCACAACCTATGGTATCCACTGACTCGGAAGAAGAGTCAAAAGCCCTTGGTATCTTTAAAGGGAGAAAGCAGTGGTTAGGAGTGAGGACTAGGAGGAGCACTAGATTAGGGAAGGCCAGTAAAGTTACTTAAGGTGTCTGTCTTTAAATTTCTTTCCTGTTTTTTTTTCTCCTGACGATATTGTTTTTGTATTGTTTATATTACACCCTTCATGACTAACAACTTAACACTTAAAGTCACTACTTTAAATGTGAACAGCATAAAAAATCCTAGACGGAGATTGGTTACTTTAACTGCTCTAAAAGACTATGGTTTTGATATATGCTTTCTTCAAGATATGTGGTTGAATACCATTTCTTTGGTACAAACTACTAAACATTTTTGGATTTGGGGACCGTCTTATTTTTCATTTGGCACAGATTCCTGTGATGGGGTTGAAATATTATTTCTAGGAGATAATTATTCAATTACAAGACTCCTTGAACTACAAGAAGGCAGGACGCTTTTGATAGATTTTGCCATAAATAAGACACAGTGGAGAGCAATTAATATTTATTCCCCCTCTACAAAAAAAGACAGGGTTAATTTGTTTAAAAAAGTACAACCCTTCCTTTATACCACAAAAAATGTTCTTTAGGGGGGTGATTTTAATTGTGTTCTAGCAAAGCAGGATAGGGGAGCCAGGACTAATAAAACTTTCTGTGACACTACCTGTTTGAAATCCATACTTCAAGCAACAGTAGTAGTGGTTGTAGTAGTAGTAAACATTTTATTTATACAGTATAACACCATTAGGGCTATAATATGCCCTGTTTACAAGGTGAACCTGTGCAAATTGTTACATTAATAAACATCAAATACAAAACAATTAAATCCAGTACAAAGACTATTACATAACAATATTCAGATATAAAACTATACATGAGTCCAACTTACATAAATTTTCACATACAAATGCCAGTGCATAATACTTCAATGCCCATTCTAGCAAAAGAAATTTTAGGCAGATTCCACAGCTTGACCAGTGTTATTGCACTTACATCGAAGAGGATATTCCTGTTTTATAGCAGCCTTAAACATATCCCTTGTGAAGACCTGATCTCATAATTGTAATGGAATTGCATTCCAACTGGTAGTAGCCTTCTATTCAAAAGTAATTTTACTAAAATTATTGATTATCTTTGGTTGTATAAATTCCCTAGATGTTTTTAATCTCAGATTCAGACCATGATTTGGTCTATGCAACTTTTTCATTAGTTGTAGCGGGGCCTCATTTTTTATAATACCCCAAACTTGATTTATCCAGATTTTCTTTCTTCTTTGCCCTAATGTGTCCCAACTTAATGCACTATACATAACACAATGACGTGTGTTAAATTTACAATTCAGCACATATCTTGCCAGTCTATTATAGGAATAATCCAATTTAATTAATTGTTTTTTTCTTCAGCATGCAAATATATATGGCTCTCATAGTCCATGATTGGCAAAATTAATTGATTAGCTATCATGGAACGTACATTCAATGTAGTGCAATTTTTAAACCGTCTCATGACTCCTATGGGAGCATATGTTCTTTTTATTAAATCTAAGATATGGTAGGCAAATGTAAGATGTTGGTCTACGTAAACCCCCAAATACCTATAAACCTCCGTTTGAGTTAAAAATATTCCCTCTCTAGTCATAATCTTCATTTCCATTGGTTTGTCTGTTTTGGTCCGTTTGGAGCTGAAAAAAATGGTCTGGGTCTTTTTGCTGTTCATAACCAAACCCAGGGAAGTAAAATAATCCTGCATCATCAGAAAATCATGTTGTAACTTAAATTCAACCTCTCTCAAGGAACAGCCATCAGCCACCAAGACTGTATTGTCAGCATATAACCGAATATTGGAAAGTGTTGCAGGATGTACTGTATACAGAACTCAGTACACACAAACTGGGAAAACATATTTTAAGGGGTCATTATCTACACGGATTGAGTTTTTGTTTGTGTCTAAAGCTATTCACACACATGAAACATACACATATCCCATTGAAACATCTGATCATGTCATATTATTTGGGAAACTCGGATTACAAGAAGGGGTAAAGTTTGGGAAAAGCTATTGGAAATTTAATAACAACCTTTTAACGGATTCCAACATTGTAGCTCAGATACAAGACCTTTTTCGAGCCCATATGAGTTTAGCAGGTCTGACAGATGATATTAGCTTGTGGTGGAGGGAAACAAAACAGGAATTGAAATCCTTTTTAATTCACTGGGCTTCACAATCCAGCACCTCTAGCTATAAAAAATACCTCATACTTTGACATGAACTAGAAAAGTTATATACAGTTGTAAATACAAAGGGAAGTAATCTCACCTCACAAATTAATAATATTAAAAAAGATATGGAACAACTGCAATATTCAAGGGCAGCAATTATGCTACTTGAACATAAAATATGTTCTCCAGGGAAACTAGTGGTAGGAGATTTTTTTGGGATTGCTCAAAAAGATCTGAGGCAAGAATAATGACCTCAGTATTTACAAAGTAGGGAAAGGAGGTTTTTACTTCCCCAGAAATTGTACAAGGAATTACATCATACCTGACAGATGTATGCAGAACCATCATTAGATGAAAATAGCATGTGAGAATTATTAGATAAGATACAAAAGCCAACTGCTCCTGACATGGACATTGCTAGTTTAATGCAACCAATATCAAAAGAAGAAAGAAAACAAGCTATTAAACAATTAAAAAATAATACAGCTCCAGGACTTGATGGTCTAACCTCGGAATTTTATAAAAAATGTAATACTGATTTAGTAAAGATTTTATTTGTAGTTTTTAATTGGATACTAACATCCAAAACAATAGACTTTCATTTATGTATAGTAGTGCAGATATTTTATATAAAAAACAAGACATAAGATATATAAATACTTGGAGGCCATTATGTTTATTAAATACGGATTTAAAAATTTTAATGAAACTTTTGGTCAAAATATTATTAAAACTGGCTCCTTATCTCATTTCTATCACCCAACTTGTTCAGTACCATGACGTTCAATACATGACACCTTATTATTATATAGAGAGTTAATTGAACAAGGGGAAAGAGGTCAACATTTCTGGGTATCTTATATCTATGGATCACGAGAAGGCTTTCGACAGTGTCACATAGATTTATTAAACAGACTTTACTAGCCTGTGCTATTCCTTCACTTTGTTGTAGCTGGATCACTATGCTATATAATGCAGCCACTACTATTCTAATAGTAAATGGATATCTTGGTTCATACATTCAAATTAAATGAGGGGTAAGACAAGGGTGTCCACTGAGCCTGCTACTGTATATTTTTTTGCTTAGATTCCTTATTGCAAATTATCTAACAGGATGACTTAATTATGGGTAATAGACCAATTGACAGTAGAATGGAAAAAAATGCTGCTTATGCAGATGATCTATGTTTAATTGCCTCAAATAAAAACTCAGGAGTACGTACTATGGATCAGGTAGCTCAATACTCTAGTGTAACAGGTTCATCTATAAATAACTCGAAAAGTTTTATATACCCCTTAGTCCTTCAACTCCTAACATAGAACCATTAAGTGGAATAAAGATCATAGTAGAGTTCTTTAAATTTTTAGGAATTATTTCTGGGAGAGGGAATAATAGTATATAAAATTGGAAGGACAAACTGGACACTGCAGGAAAAAAGTTCAATTATGGAAGTTTTGGCAACAAAGAAAAAGAAAGTAGTAATAATTAAAACCTTTCTTTATCCAATATTTATTTACTTAAGTACAGTTTATCCTATACCCATAGAGTTAGAAACAACCTTGTTAAGTCAGGTTTTTCAAGTCATACGGGGAAGCCAGTTAAATCCAATAAATTGGGACATTTTGTATCTTCCAATGCAACAAGGTGGACTTAACCTATTGAACCCTGTGGCTTTCTTCTTTAGTATTTTTTTTTATTATAATATAAAGGAAGACAAAGACCAGACTCAGTGTTCTGGAGTCTTTTTTCTAATAGTTGGTGGAGAACCATTTGTGAGGTTTGTACAAGATCAGATAAGTTATTGCACTCTTTTAGAGTAGGATCATCCTATTTTAGACCAGTACTTATTAAACTCAGGAAATTGCATCTGACTCCATCACATATCTGTCAGAAACAAAGGAAACAAATCTATTCTACCATTCAGGACATGGCTTTTTCTATTACACCTATATTTAAAGGGATAACTGACAGTAACACTGAAAAAGTTTTAAACACCCTTCATGACCCCAGAACCCCGCCCCCCAAGATGTGGGATGTGTTATGGTTAAGTAGCCATGGGAGATTAAAAGTTAAAATAAATGCAAAACATAAAAGTCAACTGGAACGAATTTGCCCAAGAGAGTCATGTTTGGCAATTGAAGAATCCATGGCACATTTCTCATTGCATTGCCCATATGTACAATCTTTTTGGAAACTAATAGCTCGCAAATGGGAAAATCCACTTTGGGTAATATTAACATATGAAGAAATAGTGGAGGTTTTACTATGCATTCTTTTCATATTGAGAGAGTACGCTTGATGTTAACTGTTATAAAATTCCTATTATGGTAAGCTAGATGTCAATTTGTGGTCCAGGATCCAGGAGGTGTACTATTGAATGTTGAAAATGAATTATGCACAATATGTGTGTCTGATAGAAAAAATGTATCTCCTAATATATGACCTGACAGGTCCCAAAATGTACCATTTTTGAAAGATAAAATTGGATGATTTGAAACTTTTAAGTTTGCCTATAGGTGAGATCAGTAAAAATACTATGTTAACGTCTTTAAAAAAAATTGGTGTTTAAGACTTTTTTCTTTATTTTAATATAACACAATTTTTCTTTTTCCAGTATATAACTGTAGATACATACTGTGTAGAATTGTACTGAACATTAACAGATTGTATGTTCTGAATTACTGTAAGTGCTTTCTTTTGTTTGTACTGTAGACACCTTTGATTTTTGTATACCTTGTATTGTTTTCTTTAATAAATATTCCCCTATTCTTTTCAAGAAGTGCCTTGGGATCTTTAACATCCACTTGAACAACCACCAGAACAGGCAGACGGGGCCTCGGTTTAACATCTCATCCGAAAGACGGCACCTCAGGACTGCAACACCCCCCTCATGCTGCACTACAGTGTCAGTATTGGGATATTAACCCAAGTGCCTGGTGTGGGGATAGAACTCACAGCCATCTGATCTCCTGGTCTCAGAGGTGAGTGTGCAATCTGCTGAGCCACTGACACTGACACTGAGTTAAAACTCCCTCTGCTTTACTATCGACAGCAAAGGGGAGCAAATCAAAGCAGTGTCTGGCCAATTGCAAGCCCTGAAGCACTCGGACCCAGCCCAGACCATTCACTAGACAAATACTGGATAATGACAGAAAGGGACAGGTGCAGAAGCACAGCATTGCACTCTCACGCAAATCAACAGGGTCAAACAAATAACCTTGGATTTACTATCTATGAAGGATGTTTGCCTGGCAGGAGGCATGGAATGAGCCCAAGAAAACACTTAAGGTAAACCCCAAATTAGTGGGGGTTACACTTGCAACTACAGGGCAGTCAGTCTAACTTTAGTGGTGGAGAAACTAACGTAAACTCTACTAAAGGAGAGATTGGTTGATTACCTAGAAACCAGTGGGCTGCAAGACCACAGGCAGAATGGGTTCATGGGGAGGAAAGTCATGTCAGACAAATCTAGAGAATGGCAGTACATGTTGCCCATCTAGACTTCTGCAAGGCCTGCAGCACTGTGCAGCACAGAAGGCTGATTGAAAGCTGACCATTTTGAGTGTGGGGGCCAAAATAGTTATGTGGGTTCACTATTGGCTTATGGATAGGAGGCAGAGGGTAGTGGTACATGAAGGGAGCATTTTCTAAAGGAAAAGATGCTCAAGGACAAGGGGTCACAATATGAAGCTGGGGAGGGGCTCAGAGGAAATGTGAGGAAGTATTTCTCCACAGAGAGGGTGGTGGATGCTTGGAATAGCCTCCCAGAGGAAGTGGTGGGGACTAGAATTGTCACAGGATTTAAAAACGTAGGGGATAAACACAAGGGAATCTTAGAGGCAAGAGGAGGGTGTAAACCAGAGTCCAAGTACAGTCTCCGGTGGCACTACAGGTAGGGAATTTAAGGCAGACTAGGTTGGCCAAAAGGTCCTTATCTGCCAACAATGTCTATGTTTCTACAGTGGTAAATGCCACATACCCTAAGGATGGGTGGGGTGACCAGCAGGGTACCGCAGGGTTCAGTGCTGGGACCAGTCCTCTTTAATATCTTCACAGGGGCATGGCAAAGGAACTGGAGGGAAAGGTCTGTCTTTTTCCAGATGACAAACAGATCTGCAATAGGGTGGACACCCAAGAGGGAGTGGAGACAATGTGCAAGGATCTCGGGAAACTAGAAGAGGGGTTGAGGGCATGGTAGTTGGGGTTCAATGCCAAAAAGTGCAAAATCATGCAACTAGCACACAGGAACCCCAGTGCTATGTAAATTATGGGTGGAGGGGTCGGCAGTCACTAGGCAGGAAAGGGACCTTGGGGTTATTATTTCAGAAGATCTCAAGGTGGCAGCGCACTGTAACAAGGCCATAGGCTGGGACAGTGGGATGCTGGTGTGCATGGGGAGGGACATCACCAGCAGGAGGAGGGAGGTGATGCTGCCACTGGACCGCTCTCTGGTGCACCCCCACCTGGAATATTGTGCCCAATTCTAGAGACAGCACCTCAGGAAGGACAGGCAGGATGGAGGCGGTCCAGAGTAGAGCAACCAAGACAGTGTAGGGGTTGCAAGGAAAGCCCTACAAAGAGAGACTGAAGGATCTCAATATGTACACTTTGGAGGACAGCAGAGTGATGGGTGACATGATTGAGACCTTCAAGTACCTCACAGGGATAAAAAGAGTGCAGGGAAGGAGCTTCCTCCATAACAGGAGGAGCACCAGGACTAAGGGACGTGCAATGAAATTGGAGGAGGTAAATGTCAGGAAGGATGTGAGGAAATATTTCTTCACAGAAAGGGTGGTAGAAGAAAGGAACAGACTGCCACCTGAAGCTGCAGAAGCTAGAATGGTGGAAGGCTTCAAGCATGCATGGGTTAGACACAGGGGTATATTAGTACAGAAACAGGGAGGTTCCCCGGAGACGAGTTAGGGTCTGCGGAGGTACAATAGGCAGGGAACCCATTGTCAGACTGAGTGGATCAAGCAGTCCTTTTCTGGTAACAAAGTCTATGTTTCTAAGAAAAAAATGCAGTATTATGCACAATAACTATACAGGGGTATTATAGTTACAAGGTAGTTAACAGTAAGAGGGAGATCAGTGAAGGAAGTACAACCAGGATGCACAGAATGCAGTCAGATCTAGTCACAGTAAGATACGATTTGAAGTCTGAGGAACTCTTTGGCTGAGACTATGCTGGAGGGTGGGCTATAACCCAAGGCAAGGTTATTCCAGTCTTGTGGGAGTTCATGGCTACAAGCAAGTTGATCAGATTTCTGTTTGCACCTAGGGAAAAAGGAACCTGTTACCCGTGTGAGCTCATAAGATGTGGCTGGAGGGTGCAGCAGGGGTGAACAAAGTGCTCAAGTAACTGGGAGTTTATTTAGCCAGCACATGAACCCATAGAGTGCTAGATGCTGCACATGCCAGTCATCAGTGTGGGACAACTTAGGCGGTCGTATAATAAGCAGTGGCGAGTACAGATAGGGCTGCGAACGACAAATCTAGAGAGGGCATTCAAATGGATGTCAAGCTTATAAAAATATGTACAAAAATATTTTTTCCCCTGTATCCTGAGAACTGTTAAGGAACCCAGGCTGCCTCCCCAGTGTAAAAGGACAAGTTGTCCCCTGAGGGCCTCGGTATGGCTGCCAACAGACCGCCTGGTACTACCATCACCGTGTGGGCATACCCCCTCCATCCCATCTTACCATTAATTTAAAAAATGTCCATAATGGGGCAGCCTGGCACTTGTTTCAGTCTTCTGTTCATAAAGATTTGTTAACAGAAGTCCTAGGAGGGAGAGGGTACATCAAGCATTAAAGTTTAGGAAGCCATCCTTGAGCACAATGTTATATATCAGCTCTAGGAACTTATATATCAATCCAGGCCCTGAAACTGATAATCACATTAGTTTGTTAATGAAACACAAAATCACACATACCCTAATAATGCAAAGCATCATGGTATGTATATGCAAATCACCATGACAATTTAAACAGGTTCTGCTTAGTTTGTTGACAACTAGATGGAAGGGGTTATTATGTTCCATGTAAATAATACAGTTTGCCAGCTAAGTTTGATTACTTGGTCTATTATTGCATCCTTAATTAATGGGTCACATTTTTTCCCATTGAAAAAGCCGTGTATTAAATGCCGTAATACACATATGTGTATTACGACATTTTTTAATACGTGGCACCTTTCAATGTAAAAATGCATGAGCCATACTGTGGCTCACGACTACCACAAAGCACTTTCCCTCATCAACTTTCTCCCACAAAAGCACTCACCTCAGGAGCCAGTAAACCGGAAGAGATTTTTGAATGATACTTTCGGCAGTTCCGAGAACAGCGAGCGGCTGGGATCCATGCTGTTGCCATAACGTTGCCCTGTTTTTTTTTCTTTTTAAAATACTTTGCGACTCTCATCTGTGGTCTCCACAAGTGGAGCTACATACTCGCACCCTGCATTGGGCCAGCTGAGAGAGGAGCATTGAGAGCAGTAAGGCCCCCAAGTAGTCCCTCCTACTGCCTGTCTCCAGTGCCCATCACCAGCCAACATCTCTTGCCTCCTCCTCCTCTAACTTTACCCTGGGCCAGGGCGGTGAGTAGGCAGTAGCACCACTGGCCAGGTGCTGACCACCTAAATTGAAATAAAAAAACTTTATTTCCGAGCCGCAAAGTGTACTCAGGGGCAGACGTGAGTCGGTGAAAAAACGTGACCTCTTAAATTAAACAAAATAAAATATGGGGTGCAGTGTGTTAACTCAGATTTAACACACACACTTCAATCGTGGATATTACCATAAACCCCTTGGGCTTGGCCCTCAGGGTTTATGTGCCATCCAACAACTCGAGTGTGTGTTACATTCTCATAACACACTGCACCTCCTTCTTTATCCTATATATATTCCACTATGCTGGACTGGATCCTGGTCACCCACCCAGACAGGGACATCTCCACTGCTGTCCTCTCAGACTTCCTTAGTGACCACTCCCCGGTCACTTACAAATGGTCCACTAAGGTAGCTAAATGTGAACCCTCATCCATCAAAGCCCATGTCTTTCGTTCCCACCAGCTTCTGTACTTCCAGTGACTCCTCCGGCAGCTTGACTGGTCCTACCTGTTCTATACCAAGGACGTCAATGATGCCTTAGAGTATTTCTCCCTCCAGTTTAACCAGATCTGTGACATCAAGGCCCCATTTAAGACTGTGCATAGGAAATGCAACACACAGGCGTGGTACACCCCCACCGTTAAGTCGCTGTCCTGGAAGAGGGGCAGAGCTTGGGCCCAATACAAAGAGTTTGGGCACCCAAAATACATACATGGTACAAGGAGCTATGTAGTACTGCCAAAGCCCACATCAAAACAGCTAAGGCCAACTTCCACAGATCCCAGCAGAAAAACTCACTTCACCAATCTAAGTAACTTTGGGGTAACGTCAACTAAATGCTTGGTAGTTCAAAGACACCTCTTCCCTGCTCCATTTTAACTGACAACTCCACAGTTGATGGTGATGAAAACATTGCTAATTCATTCAATAAAACATTTTGTGATGTTTCATCCTACATACCTGCCCTTTCTACCCACCTCACCGCATACACCGAGCCTTCCAATTCCACACCCAGGCCCAAATTGTACTTCAAAAAGCTCTGCCAAAAGGAAGTATTCACCAACCTTACAAAGTCTAGAATGTTCACCTGGCTAGGTCCTGATACCACTAGCATGCAGCTCCTCAAACTTGTCCTACAGGAAGTCATCCATCTAGCAAAGTCCCTGAGCTGTGGAAAAAAGCTCACGTCACTCCTGTATAGTACATAAAGGTGGTGCAAACAACCTTCCCACTAACTATTGCCCTATCTTTATCCCGTCTCCGCTGTTTAAAACCCTGGAGAAAGTCATTAATGATCATTTCACTCACTATTTGAATAATCATGGGTTACAAGCCAGGGAGCAACACGGTTTCAGGAAAAATCACAGTACTACAACAGCTCTGCTGGAATTTACAGATGCACTGCACTGTGCCCTTGACAGAGGTGAAATTGCCGGTTCCACATATATTGACTTCACTAAGGCATTTGTTCTTGTAAACCATGTCCTCCTCTACTGAAAACTTAATTTCCTGGGCCTTTTCTCAGATGTGTCCTGGTTCAGTAACTACCTGGATGGCAGAACCGAAGCTCTTAAATCTCATAGAGTGCATTCCTACACACTACCTGTAACCATTGAAGTTCTTCAAGGGTCTATCCTTGGTCCTCTTCTATTCTGTCTTTTCATTAATTAATTTCCCACTGTCTGCAAGACCACTAATGTTCTGCTTTGTGCAGATGATGTGGTCATTTTTACCAGCAGTATGAGCCTTTTTCTGCAGCAGAAACTCCAACCTGATTTCAGCGCCATACAGGACTAGTTCTCCTCTAACCTTCTTGTGTTAAATATAAGGGAACACAGTGGGGCAAAGATAGGGAGGCATACCAAACTTCCCTAAGGGAAGCAGGGAAGACAGTAAGGCAGGCAAAGGCCCAAACTGAGGAAACACTAACACAAACAGTAAAAGAAGGGGACAAGACTTTTTATAGATACATTAGTGAAAGGAGAAACTCCAGAGGGGGTATTGCTAAGATCAAAGGGGATAAGGGGGAGTGTGTGGAGGAGGACCAAGGAAAAGCATCTATCCTAAATAGATACTTCTGCTCAGTATTTACTGAGGAGAAGGTAGGATGGGGCCCACAGCTCAGCACTGTGGACACAGGGGCGAGGGAGGTGTGCACAAGTCCCTTCACAAAATAAAGTCCTACAAGAGCTCGCTAAACTCAAGGTGGACATGGCAATGGGATCCGATGGCATACATCAGAGGGTACTAAAGGAGCTAAGAGTGGAACTAGCAGAGCCATTAGCAGAACTGTTTAGTGAGTCTTTGAGCACAGGAGAGGTCTCAGAAGACTGGAGAAGGGCTCATGTGATCACACTCCACAAGAGTGGCAGCAGGGAAGAGGCAGGGAACTATAGACCAGTCAGTCTTACCTCACTAGTGGGCAAGATTATGGAGGCACTCCTTAAGGAAAGGATAGTGCAACACCTGGAATCCATAGGAGCACAGGATCCAAGACAGCATGGGTTTACAACAGGAAGGTCCTGTCAAACTACTCTCATAGATTTATTTGACTGGATAACCTGAGTGGTGGACCAATGGGGTGCAGTTGATGTCGCCTACCTTGACTTCAGCAAAGCTTTCGATACCGTTTCACATAGAAGATTGATTAATAAGCTGGGTAGGCTCGGAGTGGGTCAGAGGTTGGTCAACTGCATGGCAAACTGGTTGGCAGGCAGAAAACAGAGAGTGGTGGTAAATGGTATACAGTCAGAAGAGATGCAAGTCACAAGTAGGGTACCTCAGGGATCAGTCCTGGGGCCAATCCTCTTCAATATCTTCATTAGTGACATTGCAGATGGACTGGAGGGTAAGGTTTGCCTGTTTGCAGATGACACCAAGATCTGCAACAGAGTAGATGATCCAGATGGGATGGGCAGAATGAAAAGAAATCTGGAAAAACTGGCAAAATGGTCAGAAAAGTGGCAACTGTGGTTTAACACAAAGTAGTGCAAGATCTTACACATAGGGAAGAGAAACCCTGAAGCTACCTATAGGTTGGGAGGGAAGCTGCTGGCAAACACAAGGGAAGAAAGAGACTTGGGCATCATCATCACAGATGACCTGAAATCATCCAAGCAGACCACTAAAGCAGTAGGTAAGGCTAGAGGGATGTTTGGGTGTATTAGTAGGGTATCACAAGTCGTAAGAGGGAGGTAATAATCCCTCTTACAAGACACTGGTTAGGCCCCATCTGAAGTACTGCGTGCAGTACTGGAGGCCGCATCTGCACAAGGACATCAACAAAATGGAGGCAGTTAAGAGAAGGGCAACCCATCAGAAAACATATGAGGACAGATTAACAGAGCTCAATATGTATACCTTAGATCAAAGGAGGGAGAGAGGTGATATGATTGAAACATTTAAACATCTTAAGGGCATTAACAAGGTGAAAGAGTCTAACATATTTCAATACAAGAAAAATAGCAGGACAAGAGGACACAGCATGAGATTAGAGGGAGGCCGATTAAGGGGTAATGTGAGAAAGTTATTTTTCACAGAAATGGTGGTGGATGCATGGAACGGTCTACCTCAGGAAGTGGTGATATGAATACAGTGCAGGGCTTCAAACAGGCATGGGATAGGTATAAGGGAGCAATACAGATGAGTATGACTAGATAGGTCATTGACAGAGTAAAAGCCTATGGCACATTCATAAGGTAGAAAAAATGGGCAGACTGGATGGGCCTTGTGGTCTTTATCTGCCATCAACTTCTATGTTTCTATGTGTTAAATGCCAAGAAAACTAAAAGTATGGTCTTCGCCACTCACAATAAATCCCCTTCCTCCCTTGCACTCTCAATAACCACCTCATCTGACACTCCCTTGCAGCAAGGGGCCACATTCAGGTATCTCAGGGCCACTCTAGACTCAGCTCTCTCCTTTACTGTTCACATTGACACCCTAGTCAAAACTGTCAACTTGAGGCTCAGGCTTCTCTTTCACCACAGAAGCAACCTCCTTCCTGAAATCAAAAAGCTACTTGTTAGCTCCAGCATCTTTATAGCCTACAGTATCACTGTCAAGGGCTCTGCAAATGATGGTGAGCTATCTAGAGTACGGTGTCTCCTAAATATAGCCTGCCAATTTGCCCTTGGTTTAAAAAATGTGACACACACACACACACACACACACACACACATCCGTTCTGTACAGTAGCTTAAATTGGCTTAACCTTGAATCCCGTCCATGTTTCCGTACTCTAATCATTGGATGGAAAGCACTCTATGGCTGCTCTCTGTCCCCTGGCCTTCAAGCCATGTCCGGCCTTGTGGACCAAATTTACACCACCAGGGGAGTTGTGCAGCATTCCCTGATTCTCCCCCTAAGGAAAACCTCTGTAAGCCAAGCTGACATTTCCTACAGATTTGCCAAACTCTAGAATGAGTTGCCTCCCTTCTTAAAAGCGTACTGCTCCCTGATCCAGTTTAAATGAAGTTCTCTCCACTGCTCAACATGGCTTCAGGAAGGGGCACAGTACATCGACTGTGCTTGCTGTGGTTACCTCCGAGATCAGGTCTGAGACTGACCGAGGCTACCTGACTGGAGCCATCTTTGTCGATCTTTCAAAGACCTTCGACAGGGTTAACCATTCCCTCCTCCGCTCCACTCTCCATTCTCTCAGATTCTCCCCTTGTGCCCTCGCCTGGTTCTCCAACTATCTTGGGGGATGGCAGCAATTCACCTGCTTCAACCACGCCCTCTCTGCCCTCTCCCCTATTAACTGCGGGGTCCCCCAGGGATCCGTTCTTGGACCCATCCTGTTTTCCCTCTACATAAACGAACTGCCCTCAGTTGCCACCCATGGGCAACCAACTCTATATGCAGATGACCTCGTCATACTGTTTAGTTCCCAGGATCTTACTACCATCAACTCCTGACTTAACTCAGACTTCGATCGTATCCAGAACTGGCTAGAGGGACGCAAGCTCACCATAAACCTGGAAAAAACCCAGGCCATGCTCTTTGGTTCTGTGGCCAAAATCGCTTCCCGCACCACTCCCCTAGCTATCCATGGTGCAAATGGCACCCTCCTGCAGATCGTTGACTCCATCAAGTATCTAGGAGTAACCCTGGATCCTCAACTGGATCTTGCCGCACATCTTTGTAATGTCTGCAAAGCCGCGAACGGCAAGCTTGTACTTGCCTACAGAGCCAAAGACTGCCTCACCCCAGCTGCACGTCTCACCATAGCTCGGGGTATACTCTTTCCCATGCTTTGCTACAGGCTTGTAGCCTTTACACCAGTCCCGATTTCTAGCCTAGCAAAATGGGACACTGCCTAATATAACAATATGTCACTTAGCACTCGCTGCCCCACGCCTTATGCATCGTTGTGAGCTCCACTCTCGGCTGGAGTGGCTCCTCCCTGAAAAACACCGCGCCTTTGTCCTTGGCAACTTCATGGTTAACATAGTCAGAATGGATACTCCTTCTGAGCTTGCCCTTCCCCTCAATCATGGAACCCCTGCCTACCACTTAAGATCAAGTGCTGCCCAGCTCCACCTGGTCCCTAAGACCCACACCCTTACAGGTGACAGGGCATTCTCCGTCTATGCGCCGAGACTGTGGAACTCTCTACCTGCCCTAGTTCGTGCCTCTCCCTCCCATCCCTGCTTCAAAACCTCCCTATGGACCTTCCTCAAAGCCGCCTCTGCCTGTCTGTGTGCTATACAGGCATTGAGTAGTCCCCTCCCTCACCCCTGACCCCGACTCACTAATGAGATACTGTGAGCTGACTCACTGAACGCTACTAATCTCTGCTGAGAACCAGCATTAGGCACTTTCCACCATTCGGTTTGGAGAGGCGATCCTGTCATATCGGTACTTGTTTCTAGCTGTACTAATTCGATGATCACTGTAGTTCAGGATAGGCCCTCATAGCATGCTAATATACACGTCGTACTTATATTTATTTTTGATGTATGCTATGACTTGATGTTACCTGTTGCTATTCAACCTCTCAATTGCTGTTATGTATTTTGTGCCAACTCTCTGAGATGATGTTCCTGTTTATATTCTACCCCTCTTTGCCATTATGTATCCCGCTGACATACTACCAACTGTACCTTTGTATAGCCACCTGTACCGTTTGCTGTTCCTCCCACCTGTCTGTGGGCCAGCATGTTACCCTGACTCTGTATTTTGTACTCTGTGTCTTATGTACTGTAACTTCCCGGGTCGCACCTGAAAATAGGCACTTGTTGTTTAGTGTGCTTACCTGGTTAACAAAGGCAAATAAATAAATAAATAAATCCATGCTCTTCTCCTCCTCCCTCTCACAATCTGGATCGAACTGAAGCTAAAGGAAGCAAAACTAATATGAATTGTTTTTATTGACACCCATGTCTTGCACGTGGTAGCGCTAAAATGTAGAAGGTACCTAGTTTGTGAAATTTAATATGTTTACATACGTGGTAGCGCTAAAATGTAGAAGGTAACTAGTTCATGAATTTTAATGTATTTACATATGTTTACCTCCCTCTGTGTTTGCATTTGTTGTACAAATTTTCACTTACTGCCTTACCTGTTGCCTGCCATAGCACGTCTTTGTATAAAGTGTTGTATTTGCCCTGCTTCCATGCTGCATTGAGTCATATTCATGCTACTCTGCAATTTCCCTTCACTTGTTACTGTTCCTGTTGATGCTAACCCTAAACCCTTTGCAAGCAGGCGCTGCCTAAAGGGTCTTATGTGTAATAAATAAGTAAATATTCCTCCTACATTACAAGTCCTCCCCCTTTCCCTGCCACATACACACACTCGCACATGCTCGCGCACAATTCAATTCAATTAAATTTTTTTTTAAAAGGCACTATTCCAAAAGATCATAGCACCTGTACATTAAAATTCAATAAATAAATATTCAGCCATAAAATCAACAAGCAAAACTCAGTCAATAGTTACTATCTGGAAAGGCAAGTCCAATCAAATAAGTTTTTAAAGCACACACGCACACGCGTGCATGTACACAGTTTCCTGCCAGCCATGGATTCTAATGAATGACAGTGAAAATTGTATCATGTGATCATTCCAACCCCCCCACAATGTGTATAAGAAGGCGTCAAGAGATCATCTGGGTGAAAAAAGAAGCTAATGCTGGGGGGGAGGAGGCTTTCACCAACTGAATGGAGTAGGATTATATCATGGACTGCCATCCCTTCCCTGGAAGAGAAACAGCAGCTGCAGCAGGACTCCTGCTTCAGATGCTGCTACTCCTCTAAAAGGAAGGGATGGTTCCCCATAGCATATCTCATTCCATCCAGCTGATGAAGGCCCCACCCCCGGCCTCAGCGTTGGCGTCAGCTTCTCTTTCACTTGAGACAGGAGAGAGTTGCATCCTATTTTCCTTTTTAACCAAGCTCTTTCTCCAGCACCCAGTCCACTTTCCCTCCTCTTGATGGCACCCCTCAGCCCCATCTCTAACCTGCATTTATCCACCACATGCCTAGGACTACCACTGTGGTGGAAGCTAGCCATGTTGGTCATGCACTGGCAGGAAGCAACCACAAGGAAGACTGGACCTCAGGTCCTTCAGGGCACCAATCAGAGGTGAAGACCAGCAGGGACAGGAAGAGTAGAGATTTAAAACCCTGCTGAAGTCCCTGGTCCCTCACAGAAGTTGCCACAGCCAGAAAAACACTGAAGAAGGTCTGCGTACACATTAATGGGACCCCTCTACCCAGCAGAACATCCAGGATCAGTGGAGCTTGAAAGCTTCAGGAAGGCTCCAGGCAGGAGCCAATTATAAGGAAGACCATGCCTCTGGCCCTCCAGGGCACCAATTAGAAGTGAGGACCAGTGAGACAGAAGCTGCTGTAGTCAGGAAAACACTGGAAGGGGGTCTGTGGACACATCAGCAGCACCCCAGTGCCTGGCGGTAAGCCCAGGATTAGCAGAGCTTGAATGCTCCAGAAAGGCTCCAGGCAGGAGCCAGTCACAAAGAAGACCATGCCTCCAGGGCACCAATCAGAGGTGAGGATCAGTGGGGACATGAAGAGTGGGGATTCAAAAGCCTGCTGCAGTCCCCAGTCTTTCACAGAAGCCACCGCAGCCAGGAAAATGCTGGATGGGGATCCATGGACACATCATCAGGACCCCTCTGCCTGGTGGAATGCCCAGGATTGGCAGAGCTTGAAAGCTCCAGGAAGGTTCCAGGTGGGAGCCAATCACAAGGAAGACCATGCCTCTGGCCCTGAAGGGCACCAATCAGAGGTGAGGACCAGTGGGGACAGGAAGAGTGAGGATTTAAAACCCCACTGCAGTCCCTGGTCCCTCAGAGAAGCTGCCACAGCCAGGAAAACATTGGAGGTGGTACACTGATACATCAGCGGGAACCCTCTGCCTGATAGAATGCCCATGATCAGCAGTGCTTGAAAGCACCAGGAAGGCTCAAGGCAGGAACCAATCACAAGGAAGACCGTGCCTCCAAACCTCCAGGGCACCAGTCAAAGGTGAGGACCGGTGGGGACAGGAAGAGTGGGGATTGAAAACCCTGCTGCGGTCTTCGGTCGCTGACAGAAGCCACTCAGCCAGGAAAATGCTGGAGGGAATCCACAGACACAAGGTGGTAACCTGAGTAAGAAACTGGTTAGGAGATAAGAGGCAGAGGATGATGGTAAATGGAGTTCACTCCGAGGAGGGGAGAGTGCGGGGTACTGCAGGGGCTAGTACTGGGGCCCTTCCTCTTTATTGTCTTCATTAGCGATATAGCAGAGGAAATGGAAGGAAAGGTCTGCCTCTTTGTGGATGATACCAAGCTCTGCAACAGAGTAGACGCTACGGAGAGGTGCAAAGAGTGGAAAGAGATTTAAAATGACTGGAGGAGCTGTCCAAAGTTTGGTGGCAAAGGTTTAATGGAAAAAAGTGCAAAATAATGCAGTTTGGTCACAGACATCCAGGGTGCAGTACAAAATGGGGGGAGAGATATTTGCAATGACCAAGCAGGAAAGGGACCTGAGGGTAATCATATCAGATGACCCAAAGGTGGCCAAACAATGTGGCAAAGCAATCAGGAGAGCTGATGGGATGCTAGGATGTATAGGCAGGGGTATTACCAGCAGAAAGAGGGAAGTGGTGTTGCCCCTATATAGATCACTGAGAAGACCCCACCTGGAGTACTGTGTCCAGTTTTTGGAGACCACATCTCGGGAAAGACATAGACAGAGTAGGGGCTGTTCAGAAGAGGGCTACCAAGACGGTGCAGGGTCTGCATCAAAAGCCCTATGAAGAGAGGCTAAAGGAACTAAACATGTTCACCCTGGAGAAGAAAGGAGGGATATGATCAAGACCTTTAAATACCTCACGGAGTGAATAATGTACAGGTGGGAAGTATTTTTCAGAGTACAAGGTGCACTAGAACAAGGGGACATGATAAGAAGCTGGAGGGTGGTTGGTTCAAGAGAGATGTGAGAAATACTTCTTCACAGAAAGAGTGGTAGATGCCTGGAACAGTCTTCCAGTGGAGGTAGTGGGGATGAAAACAGTGGTGGGATTCAAAAATGCCTGGGATAGGCACAAGGGAATCATAGAGGATATGAAAAGGGTGGAAAAGAAAGTGCTGTAGGCCTGAAGGAATCTGCAACAACAGCAGCACAATGAAAAAGGGCAGACTGGATGGTCCAAGCAGCCCTTATCTGCTGTCAGGTTTTCTGTTTCTATACACTACTGGGAGAGACTGCTGGCATTCAGGCCTGGTGTTAAGACTGTTAAGACAGGATCAGTGGTGTGCTGCTTCAGGACTTTTTAATACTGATACTTGTCACCTTGTGGGTGTGTGTTTTGACTAAGGAGACGTGGGTGGGAAGGATGGTGAGGCTGAGAGTGGAGAGGGAAGGGTATTAATTACTGTAGTTATTTTGCTGTATTGCAGTTGCTCAAGTTAGACAGTGGTTGGCCAAGGAGGTGAGTAGACGGTTTGTGTTAGTTGCCATCAGGGACCAGGATTGTAGGGTTGGGGAGCTCTCATGGGTGAGGAGTGCCACAGGACACCATAGAGAATGTTTGGGGGTGCAGAGAGAGAAGAGGGTGCCACTGGACACCACAGAGAAATATCAGGATGGGGAGAGGGATGGGGTGCCACTGAACACTGGGGAGAACTTATGGGGAAGGTGAGAGGGTGCCATTGTGGTTAGATTGGAAATGTTTGGGAGGTGAAACTAATTTCTACATTTGTAGGAGGTGGAACTCTCATCCCTAGGTGGTAGAACTCTTCATAGTACTCAATGGAGAAAACTGGCACAAGAGGTGGAATGGAGTTCCTGCCCAATTTAACTCCTGCGTGATTCGACATGATGGAGGGCCTATGGGGAGAGTGAGGGGATGCCACTGGACACCAGAGGGAAACTAAGAGGGTGGGGAGGTAGATGGTGACACTGGAAACCGGAGAGTAATTGGAAAGGTATGAAGAGAGGGATTCTTTCCACACCCAGTAACCACTAACCTCCATTATAACTTGGGACCAGTGTAAATCTTGGGGGCAAGTGCAAATAGGTACCACTTTTCCGACTGGACTGGTGCAAGAAAAAGTTGTGTGTGACCCCTGTGTTTTATTTTGTTTCTTTACTATTTCTGCATGCCCTAATTTTCATTGTTTTATTATTTTGTGTGGCACCCTTTGCCCCGGGAAAGAATGCTGAAAAAATAAATCTACTGCTTATTAATGTGGGCATTACTGCACTTTATACATACCAATTTCTGGAAAAACTGAAATTTCTTACACGCTCTGCCCTGGTCAGTTTCAAGCAAACACCATCTCTTTTTGCACAGTCACATCCACTTAGCCTGTTCTTCCCTGTATGCTTATGTTTAGCATTGCAATAACTACTGCTTTAAAAAAAAGAAAAACATAATATGACTTTCTTGGTTTTTGTCACTTTTATGGCTTATCCTTGCAATACATCCCATATATTGCTGGAAAGCTAAGTTTCTCAGCTTTCCAGCAATATAAATTATGTGCCTCTTGGGCAAACTGTAGGAGAGATAATTACACATGAAGTCAATATGTTTTGTCAGAAAATGCCAATAGGCACTTATAATTTCTTCCACCCAATATGGACATCTGATAAAAAGTATTTGGAGCACGAATGAATAAAAGAAGTAACAAAGTTCTGTGAAACTATTCTTTATTAATCTTATGGATGTTTTTTATCCTGAAATCTTAATTTATTACCCATTAATCTATGCCTTCTTATTAGGGAAAGGGAGAATTGTTTAACCACAAAAGGAACACTAAGCTGGAGCTTGTTTCCAGGTGCAACCTGGGAGCACAAGGAAGTTAAGTGACTTGCTCAGGGTCACACAGTATGAGCTGTGGGATTCAAACCACGGTCTCCAGGTCTGCAGCTCAGAACCCCAAACCTGTGCACCATACTGCCTCCTATTATTAGTGCTGTAAATGCTCTTCCCTTTCCACTTTTCCTGAACTTCCCAAATGAGAACTTGTGGATGGAACTGATATTGGGGGATGGCTGAGAAATAAAGTTTACTTTAGTCTGACCATCAAGATATTTTCCTTAACCAATGTGTGCCATGGGAAGTGTTGTATTGCACAGCTGTACCTTGTGGGATGCATGGGGTGCGATACAGATTAACAATGACTGGTAGTGCAAAATATGGGGCAAACTGCTGCTCCATTGTGCTACCACCTATTTAGAATATACATTCAAAACATCTGCATACAGTAGTTGCGGGGGGGGTATGAACCCCACCCTTCAACTATATCACAATTCACAGTGGACCACCAGATGTTAGAGCTGCTAATAAAATATAAAATGATACATGGGTGGGTGGGTGTAACCAGAATTTTAGAAACACCCGAGGTGTGGGATGTAACATAAACCCCAAGGGCGAAGCCCGAGGGGTTTATAAAAGCATCCCACACAAGGGTGTGTCTAAAACACTGATTTTATGCACACCCACTCATGTATTATTTTATTTAATTAATGCCCAGCACTTTTATGTGTGTGAGACACACACACACACACACACACACACACTCAGTGCCTTTTGTTTCTTTTTAGTAGAGACATTCATTTAGTTCTTTGTTTTTTTATTATTATTTTTATTGTAGTGGGAATGTCGGTGTTGTGCTGAATGCTGGCTTTGTGTGCTCTTAGTCTCTCTCTCTCTCTCTCTCACACACACACACACTGCCACCACCGCACTTTTAGTGGGGGCTCCTACCACCTCTCGCTACAGCAGCAGTTCAGGAAAGTGGCGGGGAGCCGGATCAACCAGATATGTGTGAAAAACTGTTTTTAGAGTTCGAACCTTTCTGCAGTGTGAGGGAATCCATGAGTGCCGTGAAGTGCTCGCTATCGGAGGAAAGAGCCGCCATGTCTGTGTGAGATGGTCGGCCTGCCCACTGAAAGTTAAGTGACTAATGAGGTTTCTCAGGGCTAGTTTGATTGATGGCACTGATTACAACCTCCTGGTTGTAACTGAAAATATCAACCAGGAGGTTGTAACCAAAAAATAAAAGTACAGTTATCCATGTATAAAAATTGCTGGTCATTAAATGCTGTTTAGCAACTTCCTTGGAGCTGCAGTATGGACTAGTGCCAGGCACACTGCACTGTGTGTGAAACAAATGAGGCTGAGTGAAAAAAAAAAAAACTTAAGGGCAAACATTATTTATTTTTTCACTTTCTTGGACTGCACAGCAGGGAGCTCTGAAACTCCAAGTTCTACACTTCTCAAACTTCAAAGGCTATTGTGCCAGGATGAATTCTGCTTTTCTGAAATGTTCCTGTAACTCTTACCAGTCAATTCCATCCTGAGCGCATTCTGAAATGTTAATCAGTTTACTCTCCTAGTAGTTTATATTTACATATGTGTTGTCATCCCCTAGTAGTTTATAGTTAAATATGTATTGTTCATCTTCCCTTCAACTTTACATAGATCAGTGAAGTTTGTTCAGTCTTACTAAACAAAATATTGACTCCGGATTTCACATTTGGGAAGGGGAAAGTGGCTCTGCAGGAATGCAGTTGTCTGATTTACTGGTATCCTGGAAAACTGTCTGTATCTGTGTGTGGTCTCTGTGTGTATGTAGTGCATACCGCACGCGTGTGTGTGTGTGTGTGTGTGTGTGTGTGTGTGTGTGTGTGTGTGGTCTCCACAACTTTCTGTGCCTGTTATTCAGGAAAAGGAGCTCCTCTGTATTTATTTTTTCCTGTCCTCACCTGTGAGTTGTTTGGATCTGTCTGACATTAAAGAACATCATGGTTCCTGGTGCAGCTATGGTATGACTCACAGTTACATCCCCTTTCATGAGAAAAACAGAAATAAAAGGGGCAGCTTCTTTTACGTGACTGTGAAAGGAAGCCTGCGCCAAGAATTTGGGTTCTGCACACTTCCAGAAACAGAGACTGATGATATGGTGAGGGTGACAGACAAGAACTGTCTCTGTTTAATAAAGGCTGCTGAAACTGCTAGTTGCCTGCAAAGGTCTGTCATTATTTTTAAACTGCTTAAAGAGCCTAGGTGTGGAGTAGATCTGCTTTCTCATGGTTGGGTGATTATTTTCATAACAGATCTCAGTGTGTCAAGGTTGAAGGGGCGGTCTCATCATGTAGAGGAGTTCAATATGGGGTCCCCCAGGGCTCCATACAAGGCCCTTTACTTTTTTCAGTATTCATTGACCCTATTGAGAATGGTACCTTTATGTTTTGCCAAGACTCGCTATCTCAACACTGACCTGCCCGACAGGTGCAGTATCCGGATAGTGAGAATCCCGACAATAGTAAACCCGATGGACATTTACAGGGGTAAGGTAGCAGATATGATGGGTTGCTACCTTATCCTTGTTGATGGTCTACAAATCCTGGTAGGATCCAGAGGCTGGTTGAGCTGGAAAATGCCACCCGCGGCCCACTGTGCTCTCAACATCCAGTGGACAGCTTCTGAGAGGCAGAAATAGGTAACTACAGCACCCTCCAGCCTCGTCTATTTGTGGGGGGTGTTATCCCATCGACGCTGTGCATCAACTGCCCTGCCCGCCCCAGCCACCATCCCACCCAAGCCTGACCCTCAATATAAGCACCTCCCTGGTCACGTGACTTCCTGTCAAGTAATTTTCCAAGTCCCAGTTTCCCATTAGCAGCTTATAGTCTGCCACCACTAGAGGGCTTTCCCTCCACCTGGCCCTATGCCTCACTACACTGTCTCTCCTCTCTGTACCCACTGACACTCTTGCTCCGTGAGCTTTCTACTACACCCCCCCACATTAGTTACTCCTCCAGCTTCTGTCCTTCTCTACACTCACCCTTCTCTCTATCTATATCCCCCAATCTCTCCACTACCTCCCCTGGTTAGTTACTCCTACTGCTCCCCTCCCCCCATGCACTGCCCTTCCATCTACTACCACTGGGAGTCACTACAGTACCCTCCTTTTTTAGTTGTTCCACCCACCGCTCTGTGACACTATTCCACCAGTCCCTAGGTGTTACTAGGTCTTTACGCTGTGTCCCCCCATGGGATTAGAACATGGTACCTCCTGCACCAAAGCCCATCACCCTACCACTGCACTACAGAGACCATCACAATGATGGGTGTCAGTCTGCTCCCCTTATACCAGCACTGGGTCAGCAGCCTCTATTGTCCATTGCCTGGCCATCTATCTCCCCACAGACTATTCTGTCTCCTGCTGCTTACATTTAATGTACTCCTCCTTGGTCCAGTTTGCCTTCCCCCCACCCACACACACCTCACCCCCCAATCTTCTCAACCTACTCCCACCTCCCACCCACCCTGTCAATGCCTGACAAACATCCACCACCTGCTCATCTTACTGCCACTATACATCCCTTCCAACCTCCCTGTCATCTCATCTGTCTAACCTTTCCCGCCCTCCTCAACTTACCCATTCCCTGTACGATCCACACTAAGTCTATGCACCACCCTTGCCCGACCACTAAACAGTGGTCTCTCGCCCTTCTCACGGTCATAGCCCTATTACTTCTTATATCGGGAAATATTCACCCCAACCCAGGGCCCGCCATCTATAGTCAACAGACATTGCACCAAGGGTTGCGCATAGCCGCCATGAACATCTGCAGCCTTCCCAAAAAAGCGCATCCCTCCAAAACTGCCTAGTGCAACAGTAGCCAGATGTCCTTGCACTCACAGAAACCTGGCTCTCTAAAAAAACTCTGACTCATTTGTCTCCTTCCCTGGTCTCACTCTACACCGAGCAGACAGAGTGAGTTAATGGGGCAGTGGATGTGCCCTCTATGTTCAAGATTCTCTACTGAGCCAAGCTCTTCCAGCCCCCTCACTGGACTATGGCACCCAAGCCCTATCTATAAAACTTACTCTGGACCCCTCCGGGGCCCTTCTAACCATCACAGCTGCATATGTTCCCCCAAGGAACCAAGCAATGGCCATACAATCCCTCTCAAACTATATTACTAGTTCCCCCTCAAAGCAGAACATATCCTAGTTGGTGATCTTAATGTAAACTGGCTTGACAGTTCAGCAACTGCTGTTAAGGACACCTTTGCAGCACTGGATCTGACCCAACTGGTTTGCCAACCCACCAGGGTGAATCCCACAAATATCTCCCAGACCCTACTAGACATACTTCTAACCAACTGGCCAAACAGAATCTCTGATTTAGCGGTCCATCCTGACTCACTGAGTGACCACTCTCCCATCCTCTTCTCCTGGTCATGTCACCTGCCCAAACCTCAACATAGAGTATTCATTCATCGGTGCCTACAGCCAGGTGGCCTCACAAAAATCAGAAAGTACCTAGCCCAGTGGGACTGGTCCCCCATATCCCTGACCTCAAACATAGATGCAGCCCTTGAGTACTTCACATGCTCATTCAACAAAGTGTGTGACATGTATGCCCCTCTTACAAAAACGCAGTCTGTGAAACGTAATGTCCCCTGGATCACGCCTTTACTACTGCAACAACTAAAACAAAGAGATAATCTCTGGCACAGAGCTGTTGAATCTAGCACACAGGCAGACAGGCAAGTTTACAAAGCCACACGTAATAGGTGCATCTGGACCATACGCAAGGCCAAGGCTGATTATTATAAAGACACCCTGGCCTCCTCCTGGGGGAGTACATGGAACTTTTGGGACAACATTAAAGAACTTAATGGAAAATCCCGCCTCCCTCCCCCCCCAAGCTTTGCATCAATAATGCCACCTTCACTGCCCCCCAGGCCATTGCTAATTGCCTTAACTCCACCTTTTCTGATCTTAGCGCAGTCCTCCCAAACAACTTCTTCGACCTTATTCTGGCTATCCCTGAGTCCAACCTTCAGCACCCCCCCATTCTACCTTAGGGTCATTACAATGCAGGAAGCACAAACCTACCTCTCCAAAGCACTCAGTGGCTCCAACTATTGCAAAGACTCTTTTGACATGAAAATCCTTTACCTGGTCCTTGACACTGTCCTCTCCCCCCAACTGACCTCCTTAACCACTCCCTATGCCTGGTGCAGTTCCCCACCACCTGGAAGACTGCTACTATTACCCCAATACTAAAAAGTGGAGACAGTACCAACCCCAATAACTATCAGCCCATATTCATCCCCCCCCCACTCTCAAAAGCCCTCAAAAAAATCATGGCTGACCAACTCACTGAGTACCTGCTTGCCCACAATTTACTATGCAGAGAGCAACATGGCTTCAGATCTGGGCATAGCACAACCACAGCCCTCACAGAATTCTCCAATTTCATTCACTGTGCTCTGGACAGAAAACATTTTGCCGGAGCCATCTTCGTAGACCTCTCAAAGGCCTTCAATACAGTCTCCCACCCTCTCCTAAACACGTTCCACCATACTGGTCTATCGCATGGTCCCTTCTCCTGGTTCACCTGCTACCTCACTGCTAGATCCCAGTGTGTCAAGATAAACAACACCCTATCTACCACCCTGCCTGTCCACTCTGGGGTCTCCCAGGATTCCATTTTGGGCCCTCTGCTTTTCAGCATTTGCTTAAATGCCCTACCCAAATCCTGCTCTGGTAACTTACTGCTATACACTGATGACGCGGTCCTCAATGCCTCGCACCCCAGCCCCACCGTCCTACAGTCCTCCCTCCAAGACTCTTTCAACCAGATTGAAAGCTGGTTCACAGACCGCAGACTTGTTGTCAACATCAAGTAAACAAAGGCCATGTTCTTTGCCCACTGGCAGAGCAAGGCCAAGGAATCAAAACTAAAAATCCTCTCCCATGCTCATCTCCCAATGGAACAGGTCCATACCTATAAATATCTAGGCCTTACCTTTGACACCACCTTCTCCTTCCATGCCCATATTAACATTCTATCTTCAGCCATTAATGCCCGTATCAGCCTTCTCTACTGGCACAAGCACTGCCTACCACCAAAAGCACTCAATCTGGCTGTCACCTCTTCTGTCCTCTCACTCGTTGACTACAAGCTCCCCATCTACTCAGCCGCTGACTACATCACCCTGAACAAAATCCACCTAGCTATTAACAAAGCATGCCGACTCCTCCTAGAAGCAGACAAATGCTCCCATACCTGCACCCTCTACACCCTCACCAACATTCTCACACTGGAGGAAAGACTGCAATATCACACTTGTCTCCTCAGCAAAAAAATTCACCTGGGATTGTCCCCTCTGGGGGTCTCTGCCTCCCTCTTTTCATACTTCCTCCCTGGAGCCACTTGTTCCACCAGCAAACATGTGTGGACCGTGCCCAGGGTCAGGACCTCCCTAGCTCAGCGATCCTTCCCCTATAGAGCCCCCATATGGTACAACAAGCTCTCCCCGGCCATTACCTCCATCTCCAAATTAGGGCCCTTTAAGACTGCCCTAAAAAAACACATTCTCTCTTTGCATCACTGCCAATGTAACTGCTAATCCTCCTCTCAGGCCTAGCCCCCCTCACCTCCATGAGCCGCCCTAGGCTGGTCCTTGACAATGTCTTCTTCTTCTAGATGGCACCCTCTAGCTCAAATCCCCAACCTTCTGGCCACTGACTTTCTCAAGCAGGCCTAGTGCCAGCATTGGGCTACGCTGTCTGTACCAATGTTTGCTACACCCAATTGTTAGTACTGCTGAACTGTATCAATGCATGGTACCACTACCCATAGCCACCAACTGTATAGGACAGCTTCCATTCTGGTCACTGTATACTGCCATTTGACAATGCCCCTGTGGCTGCACTTGCTCTGTAACTGTACCATCTGTTTCTCCATTCAATGCCCTAGCTACTACTTCTATAGGTCAACAGCTACTTTAGCTACTGTATGTAAGATATTCGACATCTTTTCTGTCTAAACTGTGATTGTTATACTACTGTTCTGTCTCATTGTATGTACGATTATGTTGATGTAGAGCCTTTGTAAATGAGTCCATGACTCAAAGGGTTGTAATTCTTATGATATGTTAATTAAATAAATAAATGAGCTGCCCCGGTGGTGTTGAGGGCTAAACCACTGGCAGCTCGGCCGGCATGCCCTGGGAGGCCTGGATTCTGGTCCGCGCTGTGTCCATTTCTTTTATTACCCCCGTAACTAATTTTTTTTAACTCCGAGGTCCACTGCCCCTCGGAGTTTGTTATTTTAGCTATGGGGGTGTGGGGGGGGCACCTCTAAATTGCATTTTACTTTTTTCAATCAGATGCCTGTCATTGTATTGTCAGATGTCTGATGGATTCAGGAGTGTACATTTTGGGCCACTAAACCCAGTATCCTGAGGATCAGGATATAGAGTTTAGGGATAACATAATATATCCATGGGAACTGTTGTTCAAGACCGTAAGTTCCTTTTATATGTGGACGATGCCATTCTATGGTTTTGGGTTTTTTTTTTTAGCTTTTTGGTCCCTATTGCCTCCTCCTGCCAACTAGCAATGGGGACACATATGTATTTTTATGGATTTTCTCCCCTAACCCCCCCAGAGGCCCCAGCACACAGCCGTGCGAGTGTGTGGAGGCACGCTTCACACTCCATGGTGCCAGCTCAACCCCTTCCACCTCCCGATACTTTGCCACCCCCCTCTCTGCCTACGCTATCCACTGGACCTCCACCCAGTGGGAGAGGAACTATGGGGGGGTGCCAACCCACCCTCACCACTCTTAGGAGAGGAGAGCTGCCTGCCAGCATGCTCAATCCTGCTTGCCCTCCCCCTCCACGTCGGCACCCCGATGACCCAAGGTCATTCTTGAATCCAGGTCATTAGTGAAGCATGAGGTAAGGTGTCCAGCACCTCAACCCTCTGCACCACTGGGCCGGCACCATTTTTTTGTTTTTGTAATACTTGAGTTAATTAAATCAAAGCAACTTTGACTAATGAATTTGCCAAGGTACATGACTGGTTCTGTCACAGTAACTTGGTCTTAAATAAATCTAAAATTAAGGCCTTGTTGTTTGTCTCTGTCCCAAAACTAAAAAAAAATTCTGGTGACTTTAAAGTCTTGATCTCGGATGGTAAATTGATGGAGGATGTTGACTCTTAAATATCTTGGGGTTGCGTTAGACCCAGTTTTGAATTGTGGTCCTCATGTTGACAAAATATCAGCAAAAATGTATTCAACAAACATTTGCCAATGCCGTACATTGGCTGCTTGATAAACAATTTGTTTTTTGCAATTCTGACCCCAAATTTTTAATATACTTGTTTTAGGATTTTCCTTATAGACATGACATGTGCCATTTTTAGTATATTGGCCAAAATCTCATTTCGCACCAGAGGTGCAAAAACACATCTTGTCTAGGATTTTGAAAATGACACGTCACATTTATGAGGTGGTGTGAAAAAATGGCTGTGTTGAAAGGTTGGAGTCAAAATATTGAAAATGAGTGAAGTTGCCAGCCCAATGGCACTGAGGGCTGAGGCACTGGAAGCCTTACCTCACGCTAAGCCAGCGACCCATGTTCAGGAATGAGCACAGGCCACTGGAGTTTGGCAGGGGAGGAGAAGGATTGAGCATCCGATGGACTACTCTCCTTTTCTGGGGAAGGGGGTCCTCAGTGGTCAGTGCTTGTCTGCCCCTTAGCGGAGGCTGGGAGACAGGGCACTGCGCTGCAGTACGGGGAGTGGTTGCGGCAGACACTTGGAGGGAGCAAGTGCAGATGCATATGCACACCTCTACATGGGGGTCATTGCACTCCCCAGTTCCTGGGAGAACACCGGGGAAAAAAATGATGCTGCGGCACAATGGTGAAGGGTGCTTCGTAGGCTCCACTCCCGGCCAGCCACGGCACTGGTCCACTGAATCTGGTCTCTGGTGGGGGTTGGGGCACCATGCTGGCCCTGCCAGGGGGGCAAGCCCTAGGAGTTAGGATCAGAACCGGATGGTGGATGCCAGGGGATGGGACTGGGGGTGCCCTCCAGAGGTCAGCTGGCTCAAGGAGGAAAAAAGTAATAACCAAAAAGAAAATGAGTGAAGTTATGAGTGAACATTGAAATGGTGTAAAGTTCAATCATAACCTGGGCATTTGACTGTATTTGTATACCAAATGTTCTGCATAGCCTTCCTACTAGCCTACCTAATGAGCGTAGTAGGCGAAAATGTTCAAATCCTAGACAAAGTGTCATTTTGTGCCACAGGTACAAAAACACATTTTGGCCAGGATTTGAATAATGTCAGGTGTCACATTCATGAGGTTCTGTGAAGAAATGGCTATGTTGAAAATTTGGGGTCAAAATATTAAAAATTACCAAAGTTACAAGGCTGCGTTCGCAAAGTTCAATGTAGGCACATAACGCTGTTTTTTAATATTTTAACACCAAATTTTAAACATAGCCTTAATATGACCCCACCTCATGAACAACAGTGGGGAAAATTTTCAACTCCTGCCCAAAAGGTGATTTTGTGCAGCTACTGCAAAATCACCTTTTGGGATGTAAAAACTCCTTTTGGCCAGGATTTGAAAATGACAGCTGTCACATTCATGACGTGCTATGAAGAAATGGCTATGTTGAAAGTTTGAGGTAAAAAAAATATAAAACAGCAAAGTTACAAGCCTGCATTCATAAATTCCAACATAGGCTCATGACTTTATTGTTTTTTAACATTTGCGCCCCAAATTTTCAACATAGCCTTCTTATGATCCCACCTCATGAACAATAGCGGAGAAAATTGTCATCTCCTGCCCAAAAGGTAATTTTGCACAGCGACTGCGAAATCACATTTTGGGATGCAAAAGTACATTTTGGCTAGGATTTGAAAATGACAGCTGCCATATTCATGAGGTGCTGTGAAGAAATGGCTAAGTTGAAAATTTGGGGTCAAAATACTGAAAATGACCAAAGTTATGAGCCCGCGTTCGCAATTTCAATGTAGGCTCATAACTTTATTTTTTAATATTTTTATGCCAAACTTTCAACATCGCCTTCTTATGACTCCACATGCCTCCAGCTGTGCCTTTCCACAATTAATTTGCCACTCTGGCGAAGCATGGTTCCTCTATGGAGGCACCTGCAGTGGGGACCAAGGAGGATGGTGGGAACCTCACAATAGAGACCCACAGGAGGGTGACCCAGGATCCTACAGGGGAAGGAAACAACTCCTAGTGGGGGCCCTAAATTGTTAGGGGTAGAAACTGGGGGAGGGAGGAAAGGAGGTAAGGTGCCTGCCTGGCACCAAGGCTTGGAGGGACAGGAAATGAATCCTCAGGATCGTGGGAGCAGCGGCAAGGGGGAGGGAGCTGGAAGTCATTATCCACCTAGGGATGAATGACCTGGCTGAGAATGGGATCAGAGCAGCGCAACAGGAGTTTGTGGAGTTGGGGAGGGGCCTTAGACAAGTAGCACACACGGTAACTTTTTTGGAAGTGCTACCTGTCTATGGCATGGATGAGGCTAGGGCACTCTGCACCATGGGATTCAATGACTGGTCGAAAAGCTGGTGCAGAGCTCAGGGATTTGGCTTCATTGTGGACTGGGACTCTACCTGGAGGGATGCGGGCCTATACAGGCACAATGGTCTGCATCTATCCTGGAGGGGAACCAGGATCCTAGGTGATAGGTTTAAATGCTTCAGTGGCAAGCATTTAAACTAGCCAAGGGAGGAGGCACTGAAGAGGAGAAATCCTAGCCCCCCCCAAAAAAATCAGGGTAATTAGTGAGGTAAACACCAAAATAGGGCAGTCGATAGGGAGAAGGGCAGGGGTAAATGGAGAAAAAGACAAAGGCAGTAGGGATAGGGATGGGGCAAAAAGAAATAAAGCCATAAAAAAATGGAGAGTAATGAGTACCAATGCCCATAGTCTAGGTAAAAAGCTCCCTGAAATGGTGGCCTTGATGGAAGAGAGATGCCTGGATATTGTGGCAGTCACAGAAACATGATACACAGAGAACCATGACTGGGATGTCAACATACCAGGGTACACAATCTGTAGGAGGGACAGGGAAGGAAGAAGAGGAGGAGGAGTAGCTCTCTATGTAAGGGAAAGGATCAAAGCAACAGAACTAAAGGGTGAACAGGGAGGAGAGGAGGCACTGTGGGTCACCCTGGAGACTGGAAATGGCTCCACAATCTGCACAGGGGTTATATACAGACCCCCATCTCAGGGGCAGGAAATGGATAAGGAAATGATAGAAAGCATCCTTGGGATGGCTGAGAAAGGGGAGATATTGCTGATGGGGGACCTGGATATGCCAGACGTTGATTGGAGCACCTTTGCTGCAGCCACATCCAAGAGCAGGGCCATTCTCGATGCCCTACAGGTGGCATGCCTCAGACAGCTAGTTTTGGAACCCACTCGGGAGAGAGCAATCTTGGACCTGGTACTCTCAAATGGTGATGGAGAGAGGATCTCTGATCTTGAAGTGGGTAGACATCTGGGAACAAGCAACCACCAAACAGTGTGGTTCACGATAAACTTAGCTGTAGAGTCAAGCCACACAAAAATGAAGGTTTTGGACTTCAGGAGGGCTGATTTTATCAAAATGGGAGACTGCCTTAGAAAAGCACTAGCAAACAGGCAAGAAGGTGGGGTGGAGCAACAATGGGGAAACATCAAAACCACCATCACAGAGGCAACAAGTCTTTGTGTGAAGCAAATAAACAAATCAAAATGAAAAAATAAAAACTATGGTTCTCAAAAGAAGTGGCGGGGAAGGTAAGGGAAAAAAAGATAGCATTCAGGAAGTATAAGGAAACACAGAAGGAGCAGGACAGAGAACTGTACTAGTTAAAAGCAGAATAAGCAGGTAAGACAGTCAGAATAGCAAAGGCCCAAACCGAGAAAGATAGCCATCTCGGTTAAGAAGAGGATAAAACCATTTATAGGTACATTAGGAGCAGAGACAGACTAAAGGCAGGAGTTCACGGAGGCTGAACAAAGAGGAAGGTGGTTGGGCAGAGAGCGACAGAAAAGAGGATACTGAATGAATACTTTGCTCAGTATTCACAATGGAAAAGCAGGGGGAAATACCTTTTATTTTTTTATTTAGTTTTGTTGACCAGGTAAGTGCACTAGAAAAATCCTGCCTATTTTCAGGCACGACCCGGGAGGGGGATACAGGTGAATGCCAATGACCTTTGAACCAGATTAGGTTATTGGTGGTATTTTTAGTGAATGAGGGAAATGGCCAGGACATCAGAATTTCATTTTTGATCTGGGACTTATCCATTTGGATTCATTATTGATATATGTCCGAGAAGACGGCACTCGTGAAGTGCAGCACTTCTCTCATGCTGCATCTTGGCGTCAGTACCGCCTTCGGATGAGTACATTAAACCGAGGTCCCATCTGCCTGGATTGGTGGTAGTTCAGGTGGATGTTAAAGGATCCCATGGCACTTATCGAAAAGAGTAGGGGAAGTTTTATTGAAAAGAACATAACATCACCAGTTAAACAGATTTACACAACAATACAAAAATTGTACACAGAAATATATATGTCAAACAAAAAGATTTCCAAAAGAAGCAAATTTAATAGCAGAACATTTTTGCTTATCTTTGACTTTAACAGAGGATAAACCAGTCTCCACTTGTGACAAAATTATAGAAATAGGAACTAATTGTTGCTGAAAAATAAATTGACATCTGGCCTGCCAAAGATAAAATTGAATAAAGGCAAAGAAAACATTCAAGGTGCTGGGATGATAAGACTGCCATATACCTGTATAATCCCTAAGACCAAAGCATTATATGTTATCTGCTGCAGCATCGAACCCCCAATGATCAGATGCCTTACACCAAAATTCTTTTTGCGAACTGACAATCAATAAGAAAGTGAGATAAACTTTCTTCAATAGAGTTACAAGAAGACCTTAAACAGTATCTTCAGTTGTCGGTTTGTATTTAAGATTCCCACCCCAATTTCCCATGTAAAGATATCCACACAATGTCCCATATAGAAGATGGTATTCTATAGTCCGTTAATTTACGTAAGCAAAGGACATTTTATTGGTACACAGTCTGGAAAAGCAAATGGAGCCTTGTACAGTAAAAACAATATAGTTATAGAAAGATTTCTAGTATGTGAAATAAGGTCATTAAATAATAAATTCCACTGCCTACATTTTTTAAGAGAAGGCATTCCATACAGGGCAAATGATTTTGTTTCAACAATTTAGGGGTACGTTGTCCATTTCTGAAGTAAGGACTCATAGAAAATAAGACCATGAATGCCAAAGGAACCGTGTGATTCCAAAGGAAACTAAAAGAATTAAACAAAAAATGGAATGAAAAAACAATTGGATTTATCGATGGACAATCCACCTTTCTTAACTGGTAATAAAGGAAATCCTGAACTGGATTTAAACGATTCCCCAAATCATCTGAAAAAAGCATCAGTACAATCGTGTTTCTAATGAAACAGGTGGGGGTATAAATAACTAAGGTATAAAATATGGAATCAAAAATTGCTTAACAATAGAAACCCTTTTCCGCTTCTCAAATTTCCATTGTTTCAGACATTCACTTTAGATTCCCTATTTTTAACTGCTTTTCCCAGTTAAAAGTAGCTATATCACTCTAACCCAAACCAAATTCCTAGAATTTTATTAGGTTGTGATGAGAATGGAATACCCCAGTATCAAAGAGAGTATCCTGTTCAGGATGTAAAGAAAAATAAAACTTTTGAAACGTTAAGTTCAGATCCAGAGATTTTTCCCAAATCTGAAAACAATGAAGGTTTCTGAAGGAAGGCCTATCCTGAACGTAAGTGTAATATCATCTGCATAGGCGGTTATTTTAACCCTTGGCAAGGATACATCAGGGTCAAACCCATAATCTCGGAATGCCCCTGAATATATCGAATAATAGGGTCCAAAACAAACACATACAAAAGAGGCCTCAGGGACAACCCTGCCTGACACCCCTAACTACAGGAACCGCAGGCCCCATTCTTCCATTCACTAAAGGATGTATCACTGCTTCCAATATAAAATCGAAACCAGTATACAAAGAGTTTAGGAATTTTGTGAGGTTAATAGTATATTAAATAAGTAAGAGTGACACACTTTGTCAAGGCCTTAACCTGATCCAGCAATAATAAAACCGACCCTTTTCCCTATCACTGTTGTCAAATAAGTCTCTAACAAATATAAACTATGTTGTATCTTCCTATGTGGTACTGCACAGGATTGAGCGGGATGAATAAGGACTCAGAAATTAAGGACAATCTATTTGTGAGGATTTTAGCAAAGATCTTATAGTCACTATTATGATACTTATCGGCTCCAGTTAGTAAGTAAGGAGGAATCCTTTTTAAAAATAAATTTCAATAAGGCCACATTAAATCTGGAAACCTGGAGGTGGAGGTTAAGATAAAATTGAACACAAGAGGAAGAAAAAGACACATGTACGAAATGAAGGTTTTATAAAATTCATTTGGAATGCCATCCAAACCAGGGGATGTTTTAAGTTTAAGGGATAGGATAACTTTTTCCACTTCCAATGGAGAAATGGGTTTCAATAATTGAGCTTGAAATGTGGTGTCCATCACTGGAAGATAAGGCAAAAAGTCCTCAGGCAAATTCCCACTAAGCTCGGGTTCTCCCCCAAAGGTATCCGAAACAAATTGCTGTACAACAGACATCATATCTTTCTCGGAGGTTACTATTTTACCTTCGGAAGAGGTTAATTTAGACATTATAGTCTGCCACATGCCTTACATCAAATAGGGACCTGAAGTTGGTTGGGCTTGTACCCAAATCTAAATTCCATGTCTAGTGATATAGCTCTACTGTACTGATATTCAACCATCTGTTTTTTAATTCTGAGATTTGAGACAACAAAGGAGTTTGTCACTCGATGGTAGTGACATCAGTTTGTAAAATTGATCCCGATAATGTAGGTATTGAAGATATCGGAATTGGCCTTGTGTTTCCTTAGAACTTAAAAGGGATTTAATTCTATTTTAGTGTCTCTCCACCAGAAAAAAGGTTCTCATAACAACAAAGTGTAGAATGACGGGCAAAAATAGATTTTGTAATTCAATATAATCACTGTCCTCCAAGGAGGACACATTTAGACGCCATCTGGGGCTAGCTGAATATAGTTTAGGGGAATATCTAGACTAAAACCCCAATTAAAAGGTGATGGTCTGAGAACTCAGTTGTGTAATATATGTAAGGAAGGTTTTAGAAACTTAGAGACAAAAAGATAGTCAATACGTGAAGAAAATATGTTCCTGTGATATGAAGAACCACCTGTACTATGTAATGACCTATAAACGTCCAATAGTCCAGCATTTTAATAATCTGTTTTAAAGCTAAAGAATCACAATATATTTTTCTGGACTTCCTTTAAATTTAGTATCTATATCACAGTTAAAATCCCTCCCAGATAACGTGTCTTTGAGTATATAGAAAGGGCTTAACATCCTCAAATAATTTAATACGTGCAGTTTTAACTTGAGGGGCATAAATGTTTAATAATCTATAATCAAAGTCATGCCAGGAAAAATCTAGGAGCAGGGCATGTCCTGGGCAGATGTCGACCAGTTTAGGAACTCTAAAGGCCGTGGAAGTAAAGAGAACCCCAATCCCATCAGCTGCGTCAGGCTCAAAAGTCCAAAAGGAAGGCCCCCACACCCATCTTTTCTGTGTTTGTTTGATTTCAGCCAGGGAGGATAACCTAGTTTCCTGTAAAAGAATAATGTCTACATTTAAAGTACCAAGAAAGGAAAGGACAGCAAGTCTCTTCTTAAAGTTCTTTATACTGCAGACATTATAGGAGGCTATTTTCAGGGTCGCCATGTTGCAGAGATAGTACCATTAAGTTCCAGACTTCTGGGAATGGCTAGTTTTTCTCTTCTTCCCTTTCTTTCCCTTTTTTTCTTTTGCTAAGTCTGTGGCTTTGCTATCTTCTCTTCCGAATCAATTCGATAGGTGGGAAGTATCAGATTCTAAATCTGAGTCCCTACCTCCAGTTGCAAAGGGAAAAAGTTTTCTACTGGAGTGGGAGTAGTAGAGGAAGCTTTATTAGAAGCTCTCAGAACCCCACGGGTTTCACTATCTCAAAGGGGGGGGCATGGAAGAAGAGGCCTGTTGAGAGTCAGAGATATCAGGTGGAGAAGATGAAATAGATACATCTGCAACCAAAGGAGTCACCTCAGTCTCTGAGGAGGAAGGCTTGTCCACCAAGAGGGGTGAAGGATCAGCCTGACTACCTGATGTGTGAAGGGATCCAGGATCAATCACTGTTTTCCCCTGAGCCTTGTTAATTAGGGCATCAGAATCCCAGCCCCCAGCTTTGTTATGAGAGGCTGGGCATTGGTGAAAGGCATGGCCATTATCACCATTAAAGATTACACTGAAAGATGTTTTGACATCTTCTGCTACATGCCCAAACCCTCCACACAATGGACATTTTAAAAGGTCACAGGAGCTACTTAAATGAGTACGGCTCCACATTTATAACAGGCCCGAGGCTGACCACTATAAAACAGACCCTCTATCTTTCCCTAGAAAGAAGCTGTTCGGTAAATGGATAATTTCACCATTTATTTGGGGTAACTTCACTTTAAATTTCCAGCTCCTGTCCAAATACCTTCTAGGTCCAAGATAGCTTCAGGGGTCCCATCACCTCACATTTATTTTGCAACCATTGGTAACATATTACCTCGCTGACACCTTCATTCCTAAACATGATTGTAATGTAACAAACACTGGTTTAGTAAGGGGATAGCATAAATGGAACCCACAAAGGGTATTTTCAAAATGGAGTATCTATCCCAAAATTTCTAAGCCCTTAAAGGATTTAAAACTAATATCATAAGAATCCTCCCTGAGATGTGAATTAATGCAAAAATATCAACAGGAAGAAAATTCATGGAACCTTCAAAAGTGAGTTAGCAATATAATATCTATCCGGGTGGGTTTGAAGGCCACCCCTATAACGTAAACGGACAGCCGTTTCTTCTAGGTGCCTGTTCTAATTTGTTTTTAAACAAGTCAGACATTACTGCTCTGGGTTTTGCAAGCCAGCCTGTGCCCTGTCTGAGCTAAATCCTGTACTAAGTCCTACACCCTCCTCCGAACTCGCCCAGGTATGGCCGAGGACGGTTTCAGAGCTCTGATTATCATTAAAGTTTCCACCCCAGAAGTCTGAATGTCCATACCTGAGCTCAGGTTTGTAGAAACGCTGGCATGCATGGTGGAAGACTGAGAACTGTCCGTCCATGTAGGGTCTGGGATCCATATGCCTGTTTGTGATTTTGTCCATCCAGCATCTTGTAAAACCTCCTCCGATGACCAGTCCATAGTAGGGTAGGATGATTTTCTATTATGCAAGCCAAATTGTTGCTTCCAGAATCTGTGAGGCCGTAGGTGTAGAACAAGGGTCCAGCGGTAGTATTCCTAGGTCCAATGCAGCTTCCAATGTCTGGTGCGCTTCAAAATGAGTCCCTTCCTGTATTTCTCTGTGTAAGTGCCTGCAAAAGGGCCCGACCGGAATCAGTCACCTGGCCGGCCGACATCGCAATTTCCACAGGTACAGAAAACTTGGATATCGAAAATAAATTATTTGCAGCTCCCGATTCAGACCGCGAATCAGTCTGAGGCTTCTTCTGGATATTAAGCACGTCTCCCGGTTCTCGAGGTAAGGGATTTTGCTCTGGTCTCCATTCCGTAGTAGGCTCCACTGAGCCAGACAACACAGCATCCGATTCCATGCCAGACCAAGAGCCTACTGAGCAACCCCTCCGGATTACCCAGCAGCACTCTCTCCACACAGAGTAGGGGAATTTCCCCGGTGTCCTGGCCAAATTTCCCTCATTCACTAAAAATACCACCAACAGCTTAATTCTGGTTCAAGGTCAGTTGCCATTCATCTGTATCCCCCTCCCCCCCGGGTCGTGCCTGAAAATAGGCAGGATTTGTCTAGTGCACTTACCAACTTGTCAACAAAAGCTAAATAAAAAAATAAATAAAATAAAATAAAAAAATAAATAAATAAAGTACTGGGATATTAACCCAAGTGCCAGATGTGGGAACTGAACCCACAGCCCTCTGATCTCCCAGCCTCAGAGGCGAGTGTGCTACCTACTGAGCCACTGACACTGCCAATCTGACCTAATCTGGTCAATAGAAGCACTCTGGATAGGGGGGTTGATATTAGTCCTGTCACAGAAGAAAGGGTTCTAAAAGAAACTCTTAAAACTGAAGGTGGATAAAGCAATGGGGCATGATGGGATTCACCCCAGAATTTTAAAAGAACTAAGGGAAGAACTAGTAACACCACTGACTACCCTTTTTAATAAATCATGGGAGGATGAGGTGGCACCTGAGGACTGGAGAGGGGCAGATGTGATTCCACTTCACAAAAGTGGGAGCAAGACAGAGGCAGGAAACTACAGACCTGTCAGTTTGACCTCAGTGGTAGGGAAAATGATGGAATCACTTCTGAAGGAAAGAATTGTTGAGTACCTAGAGGCCAGTGGGGCACAGGACCCAAGGCAGCATGGATTCACAGCGGGAAGGTCATGTCAGGCAAATCTAACTGATTTCTTTGACTGGGTGACCAAAGCAGAAGACCAGGGAGGGGCTGTGGACATGGCCTGCCTAGACTTTAGCAAGGCATTTGACACAGTCCCGCACAAAAGATTAATAAACAAATTAGCCAGCCTGGGAATGGGTCCTAGGGTGGTAGCCTGGGTAAAACACTGGTTGGACAACAGGACACAGTGGGTAATAGTAAACGGAGTCCACAGTGAAAAAAGGAGGGTTACTAGTGGGGTACCGCAGGGTTCAGTACTGGGGCCGGTCCTTTTTAATGTCTTTATAACTGACATTGCAGAGGGATTGGAAGGAAAAGTATATCTCTTTGCAGATGACACAAAGATCTGCAACAGAGTTGATACACAAGGTGGGTCGGAAAGGATGAAAAGGGACTTGGCAAGGTTGGAGTAATGGTCAAATGTATGGTAGCTCAGATTCAATGCTAAGAAGTGCAAAGTAATGCACCTGGGAAACTAAAACCCAGGGGAAGAGTACACAATGGGGGTCGAGATACTGACAACAACAAAAATGGAAAGGGACCTGGGGGTAGTCATATCAGATGACCTAAAGGTGGGCCAGCAATGTGAGAAGGCAGTAAGGAGGGCTGGAGGGGATACTTGGATGCATAGGGAGAGGCATCAGAAGTAGAAAACAGGAAGTTGTTGGCCTTCTGTACAGACATCTGGAGTTCTGTGTACAGTTCTGGAGACCCCATCTCCGCAAAGACATGGACAGGGTGGAGGCTGTCCAGAGGTGGGCAACCAAAATGATGTAGGGTCTGCATCAGAAGACATATGAAGAAAGACTGAAGGAACTAAAGATGTATATCCTCGAGGAAAGGAAGGAGAGGGGGGACATGATAGAAACTTTCAAATACCTCAAGGGAATCAACAAAGTCCAAGAGGGTAGCATCTTTCAGAAAAAGAGATATGCAAAAACAAGGGGGCACAATTTGAAGATAGAGGGGGAACGTCTCAGAGGTAATGTGAGGAAGTATTTCTTCACAGAGAGGATTGTGGATACATGGAACAGCCTTCCTGAGGAGGTTGTAGAGTCAAAAACAGTGGAGGAATTCAAGAATGCAAGGGACAGACATAAGGCAATTCCAGTGGGGGGTAGGAGGAAGTAGGCTGTTGGTTAACTAGGATCTGCAGCTTATCCGTTATGTAGGGAAATGGGCAGACTAGGTGGGCCAAGCGGTCCTTATCTGCCATCAAATTCTATGTTTCTATGTTTCACATCATGAACAATGGTGGAGAAAATGTTCAATTCCTGCCCGAAAAGTGATTTCACATGAAATCACCTTTTGGAACAGATTTACCTAACATTGCTTGCATTGTTCATAAGGTGGTGTCCCAAAAAAGATATGTTGAGAATTTGGAGCAAGAATATTGAAAAATGCCCAAGTTATGCTATTAAGTTCAATATCCCATTGAAATACATGGAACTGCATAACTGATGTAATCCCCCTACAAATGGGGGTTCCTAAAAGCCTTCTCGGGGCTTGCCTAAGTGCTCCCTGCCTAACTGGCGTTCGGCGTAAGGCCGCTCAAGTGTGGGCGTTGTGAGTGCTTTTAGAGCCTCTGGTACTGTCTCTTTAAGAGCTGCCTGCTTGCAGGCTTTATTAGTTTGTGTAGGGGGACAGTGGGTTTACTGCTCGAATCCCACTCAGGGGTTGTTTGAATTGTTCTGTTTCTGCAGTCGCTAATAGAGCAGAGGGAGCTTGGTTGAAAGATGTAACTGTTTGCTGGAAAATATGTAGTGCCATTGCAAAAATGTAGTTTGTTTAAACTGCCTTATTTGCAGCTGGGATTCTGTGTGTTCAGCCCCTCCATTTTGGACCCGAACTGATGAGGTGGGCCAATTGGAGAAAGGGGGCTTTAAAATGGAGACCGCTGGTGCCAATTAGAAGCTGGACTTCCACTGGGAGTCTGCCCGAAGGGAAATATATGGCAGGTGCTCCTGGGAAGTGTAGTTTGGACCCTGGTGCCTTTTTGCACCAATAGAGGGCATATGGAGTGACTGACAAAACAAAGCAGCCAGCCGGAGCCCTGTGAAGCAGAGGAAACTGCCCTGCAACTGTCCTGGAGGGGCAGAGTCATTGGTGTTCATGAAGGTAGAAGGAGCTCTGGCTCCTGCGCTGTGGAAGTCATTGCGTGGGAAGCACGTGTGGCAGGCCAAGAAGTCGGGCGATAGCATCGCCAGAAGGAGCGGACAAGATCTGTGGAGGAGTGCAGGTGGAGGAGGCTGTATGTTTACAGCTACCTACCAGGCTCAACCTGTAGAGGACTGGAGAATCTGTTTCAATCGCGCTCGGTCTGTCAGGACATGTGAAGCTCCGTCGTTTGGCCCGGTTATTGCAGTGAAAGCGATCGGGAGTATAAAGCAGTTGCCTGGTATGGTACCCCTCTGCTCTTCATATAAATGTGTGGAGAACTGTTTGGATCTCTGGCTTGGTCCTGCGAGTGGTGTGAGAGCGATCTTTCTGCAGGAGTCATGAGTACTAAATCAGGGTAGCTCCCTGTCCGATGTTCATTGGGAGGGCAAGATTTGTCTGGCTGCTTTACTGGCTACATGAACTGAGCCTGCTGGCTCCACTTAATCCTCTTAGGTATCAAATGCTTGTTTTCTGTGTCAGGGCCCCAAACAACTGCAATGAGAGGCTAGCCTTCGATTGCCTGGGTACCCAGAGACAGTGACTTGTAGGTTTGGCCTGTGCACAGTGCCCTAGGTATATACGTATTAGAGTGGTAAGCAAATCAACCTGATCTCCCCCGTCCTTGTAACTTTCTCCTTAATAAATCAGATTTGTTGTTGCAAGGTATACTGTTTGAACTGCGTGTCTGTGCTACCCTTTTGTGCATGGGTTATTGTATAACTGCACCTTATTTTACAGGGGGTCCTCAGCACCAAGTTGGCCATCCCAACCTTGGGGTAAGTGTAAGTCAAAACGATAGTGTGGGAATCGCTGGTGAGCCACTAGTGGGAAGAAAGGGGGGTTGCAGTGACCCAGAGGGCTGTGACCAGGTCATATCTGATTGTTCCAACCCCAACCTCTGGGTGGAGGCACCCGCCGTTGGGCCTAGGCCCCTCAACCTGTCAGTAGTCAGTCAGGCAGGGTAGTAGCCCTTGGGATAGCGCCACCTGGGAGTTACACTGATTTCCTCAGTTTGCAGTCTGGCATTGAAGAGGAAATACATCTCTGTGGTCTGGAGAAAATGACGGCATCGGACTCCCTCTGGGTAAGTAAAGGCTTGGGGGGTGTGGGTTGGTAGGTGCTAAGTGGAAGGGTTGGGTGGGGGGACAGTAATGGCGCAACAGACAACAATGTATGGTTTTCTGTTTAACAGGGATTAAAAAAAACAAAAGCAACAACAAAATGACAAGGGACAGTCTTCTATATTACAGGTGATGACACTGGGGGATTGGGCAACCCCAGTGTCGGTGTTATATTTACAGAGTGCGGGTGTTGGGTGATGGGTGCTGAGAGGGGGTTCGGATGGGGGTACAGGCTTAAAAAGGAAAAAAACTATAACAGACAACACTGGGGGACTGGGCACCACCAGTGTCAGTGTTATATTTGTTGGGGGTGCTCAGAGGGGGGTCGGGTGGGGGAGCAGTTACAGGGTGCCAGCTACAGATGTCAAGGGACAGTTTTCCTTGTTACAGGCATTATATAAATAAAATTAAACAAAGAAAAAGCTATGAGGTGGCGACACTGGGGAACTGGGCACCCCAGTGTCAGTGTTATGTTTGGGAGGCACTTGGTGCTGAGAGGGAGGGTCTGGGGGGGCAGAAACAGACATCGATGGATATGTTTTTTTGTTTTTTATTAAGATATTAAAGCCGGCAGCAAACAGACTAAAGACAAGCCGCTCAGCTGTTTGCTGACGGCCTCTCTGATTGGAGTGGCTCAGTCCTTTGAAATACACAAAGTTTCAGCCCACCAAGCAGAGAGTGTTGTCAGGACCATAGCCCATGGTTATTGTTGTAGACTGCCAAGCCCTTGCTTTTGTGAACTGCAATGGGCTTGGCAGTGCCCCTCACCAAAATCCCTATCTCTGCCACTAAACATTGAGCTCACAAGCGCAGCCAATGTAAAAAAAGCTTTTTGCACTGAATTTGAAATTTGTAGTCTAAAGAGACTCACTTGGCCACAGTACAGCAAAATCTCTTATCATTATTGAACTATGCTTCCATTGTTATCGATAAGGTGCCAGCATGCACCTTGGTTCAGAAAGAAACAATGCTCCAAAAGATTGGAAAGCTTGCTCTGTTAGCACCAAACCATACTCATCATCATATCTTGGGGAATGTAAACTGGTTATCTGTTCAGAACAATTATAAATTGTCACTTTCTCCTTTTGTATTCAAAGGAATGAAAACAGGCATTCTTATTTGTTCAACTTTCTAGTATGATACGTTCCCACATTTGTATCACAGTCTTCAAGTGTGTTTCTTTTGACCCAACCTTTTGTTCACATGGCTGCAGGCAAAGGAACTTTTGCGTATTGTGCTGCAGTTCTAGGGAACTCATTGCCTGATCACATTACCACATTTTCTAGATACAGCTGTTTTTCTCTTGCTGTTGCACAACATTTTAAGACTCTTAACACATCCTCCTGTTATTGATTGTTAACACAAGCTCTGTATGATTTATGGACAATGCGATTGCTTCATCTCTACTGTGTATATTTGTATTCTACCTATGCCACGTCCTCAGGTAGTACCTGAAAAAGGAACATACTGTATGTTCCAGTGTACCTTACCTGATATTAAAAATAAAAATGAAATGATATCTATGTGAATATCTTTTTTGAATTCTCTGTGAGTATTCATACATAGCACCCCCAAACATGTGGTACTCGGGGTTCAAAATCATAAATAAAAAACATTTATCCCTCCCCAGGTGATCCAACACCCTCCCCACTTAAGGTATTTTCCCCCTTCACTGTTCTCCCAGAAATAATTTTATAAAAGAAAATGCTGGTTCCTGGGTGGAAAAAACTTCAGATACCAGCAGGATTCTTCCTTTCCTAAATGTGTATGTTCACATGGTAGTAGTTCTCCAAAAGCTTGCCGCTCTCCCATCATTGCTTGCATCTCTCCTCCCCAATTCCCCAGCACCTATGTTTTCTGCCACCAAGCAGTGATCCAGTGACAGCAGTGCAGGAGGGAGATGGAGGAGCCGCTGGGCACAGAGTGAGAGAAGGTTGACTGCAGCAGCACAGAGCATTCAAAGAGGGTGATCTGCATCCATGGAAGAGCTCTCGGTCAGCAGGTCAGGGCCAAGGAAGTAGTTCAATCCCTGTTTTTTTTTTTCTGGAAGGGGTGAAAATGCTGATAGGTGTTCTGTACCATGGAGGGACAGCCTTCTCAATAAACATGCTTATTGAACTGTTAAATATTTGTGGTCCTGCCCAGGATGGCACTCTTGCTGCCTCAGTAACAATGTGAAGCTAAACATGCATTACATAGGACAATGCACTAGAACATGTTGCTGATCAACTTACCTTTTACACCTGAATCCCCTTTAAGTGTGCTTAGTGTGCACACACTGTCCAAGCCTTCTAAACACAGGTCTCAGGACATGTTACATTTGAAGAAGCTGTAGTTTCACTTCACATATGAGGGCAGGGGGGTGGCTTCCTGTAGCACCAGCCCCATCTATTGCTCAGACATGTGACAATAGGGAGTTTCATGACAGATCTATCTGACAACCTCCCACCCACTCAACTGCTATTTTGCCAATAAATAATGTACTGACAACAGGACATTTCCTGCACCAAACCTCTGAGCCCAGGTTGAGTTATTTGAATCGGCATGGAGCAGTGCTGTTCAAGGCAATGTCCTTTCCCCAGCTTGTGGGGAGACATCTTTTATAAACTAAATTACAGGCCTGTATGTTTACGTACCAGACACAGGGACCAATCCTTGCATACACAAAAAAGAGCTGCACTGTAGAAATCAAAAGGCTGACAATCAGCTATGTCCAATGCTGTGGTTTTATTCAGTAAGTACTATTACAGAGAGTGAGGCAAAAACATTCTGATGCCTCAAACCTGAAACAGTTCTTCTTTCCCAGTCCAGGTTTGAAGTGCCAGGGTCTTTTGTGCCTCACTCTCAAAATCTGTACTCATTGAATAAAACCACAGCATTTGATACACCCGCTTGACAGCCTTTTGAATTTTACAGTGTGGTTCTTTATTGTGTTTCATTGGTTCCCTGTTTTGGAGCTGCTGCATTGTTTTCAGCCGCTGTGCACTGGAGGTTTTTGGTTTTGTAATCAGTCCTTGCATGCCTGGTCTCAGAGGCAACAGCTCTTACCATTTGGCTAACAGGAAACTTTCTGTTAGCCAAGCAGTTAGACTGAGGTCTTATTCTTTACCTGTGGCAGTCGCAGCATTCTCCACCAGATGGCAGTCTGCATCTAGGCACTAATTTTGTATACAGTAACAAAAGGATAAGTTTCACGCACATACATAGAAACACAGAAAATGACAACAGAAAGGGACCTGTGGTCCATCGAGTCTGCCCAAACATGGTTTCCCGGGACCTACTGTCACACACACACACACACACACACACACGCGCACACACACACACTACACGCATGCACACACACACACCATCACACACACACACACACACACATATACACACACACACACCTAATAGCTTATAGTCCTGGAGTTAAAAGATTAAACATTCTAAGGATCCATTGTGCAGTCAGACCGATCATCCAACAACCATCAGCACCCAAAAAACTGTCATTCAAAAATGTAACAGGCATCTGTATAAATGGCAAATCACTTGTGAGTTGTACTTCTGAAAAAAGGTCTGCTGTATTCACAGACCACTTGCTGAAGGCAAACCACACAAATGCTGATAAGTGAGGGATGATGGAGGAGGAGCAGGACATTTGATGACTGTAATTGTATTTATTTATTGAGAAGTTTAACCAGGACGTACATAGTGAGGGGAAAAGAAAAATGGCTAAATAACAAGGATAAATAACAAGGTAAAATGTAGAAACATGATAATACAAATAGAATAACAAATATTGATGACAAAATATTAAAAGTCAGCAGCTGGTAAATAAAACACAAAAAATTAATACAGATAGAAAACAAGCAACTGAAACAGTAAGAGGAGGACAAGAGTAGAGAATAAAGAAAAAGAGCGAAGGGTCAAAAACAATTCCACACAGGGCAACAAAAGTCAGAAAGAAAAGACTTTAGAGAGGAAGAAGAGGATGCAGAGCAAATAGAGAGGGGAAGGGAGGACCAAAGTTTGGGCAAGTGGTAAGAAAAAGCAGATTGGCCAGCAATAGATTTTCTAGGAGGGATAATAAGAGAACGGGAAGCATTGTTACAAAGAGTGTAGAAGGGAGCAGGAAGAGGGGAAAGAAGGATATTGAGATAGGAGGGAAGGGTGCCAAACCAGAATTTGGACAAAAAAGAGACACAGTGGGAATGGTGCCTAGCATCAAGAGAGGGGACAAAAAGAGTTGAGTGGAGAGAGCAGTGGCGAGTATGAGAGGGGCAATCCAAAGCAAAGCAGCAGAAAGAATGAAAGAGAGGGCCCAGTCTGGCAAGGGAGGTCTTAGGGGCACTACAGTAGACTAAGTCACCATAGTCAAAGATTGGAAAGATTATTTTAAGGACAATTTCTCTTCAGACAGGGAGCAGTATACACGCTTTGTTCCTGTACAAAGCACCAAGCTTAGGGTGAAGCGTATGGTGAATTGTATCAATGTGAACAGAGAAATTAAAATGCCAGTCAAAGCAGACCCTGAGGTACTTAAAATTGGAGACATCTTCAAGTTTAGCACCATCAAGGATATTAAATAGGGAAGGGGAAGAAAGTCTGGTAAGCCTCCGACGGGTACCAAAAGTCATAGAGACAGTTTTTCTTGGCATTAAGAGACAGCTGATTTATCTTGAACCACTGTTGAATGTTGTCAAAATCCAGCTGTAGACAAGAGGTAAGGTAATGGGGAGAGGAGCCGGAAGCAAAGAGAACTGTGTCATTCACGTACATATGAATGGACTGCATTGAATGGACTGGATTGCAATGACGAGGCAATGGTGATGCTATGTAGCTGACATCATGAAACTGCACTTCAGCGAGTTTGCTTTTGCATCACCACTTCTACCACCAACAGCAATAAACAAAACATCCCTTTTTAGTATAATTATTGTGTCTTTTCTGGATCTGCTGGATTACATAAATTGGCTTTTTGGTGACCTGCCACTAGTGCTACGTGTACAGCACTCCAGGAACTCACGTTTCTATATTTCAGACAGTGACTGCACTTGGAGTCTCAAGGCCAACATTGCTATTGGCAGATGTTTACTGGTCAAAAAGGCATTAAAAAAGACCCTGCATGGGTTGTGGGTATAGGGGAAAGAAGTTGGGAAGCTAAGTTGGTTGCTGGGAATGGGGTAAAGTTTTTCAGTACTGGAACTGTGGGGCCTATTTCAGTGAGAAAATACAACGTTTCTTGTTACACATTCTTGAGTAATGTCATTGAGTGAGAACTCATGCTTTTCTTCTTAGGACTTTTAATTAGATAAAAAAGACTTGAAACCAGCACTCACTCAACCTCAATAGCACCAGAGCTCTGCCCACTACTAGACATGCCAGTACAGAGAAATATATTCCAAAAATATTTATGGATGTGAAATCATTCGATCGATACAGGCAGCCACTATAGTATCCATAAATATTTTTGGAATATAGTGAGGCTGCGTGAGTGCTGGTTTCAAATAATGTAATTTTACTAGGCATAATGAAGTCTCATTGTGCTGTCCTATGCTGATGACTTTTTTTTGTGTGTAATATTTTTATTGACGTTTGTGAAAAGCCAGCCATCAGCAGTAGAGACAAGAACAGGAAATTCAGATTTACAAGGGTATAGACATCGTACTACATCCATAATAACATCCGCATTCATACAACTAATACTGAAAGATTACATTGCAGTGCATTTAAATACAAATTGTAATTACTATTCAGAAACGTACCCTAAGAAAAGACAGAGCTAGAAGAAGGAAATGCTCACAAAGAAAAATATATAGCCCTACCCCTCCACCCTATCAGAGCTGCACTCTAGAGTCTCCAAATTAATACAGTTGTGTTAGCCCTAAACCAGTCAATTGTACTCATCTCAGATATGCTCAAATGTTGAACCAAATCATTAAATTTGGAGATACAGACTCAGAAAACTGCTGGGATTTATTTTGGCTTTATTTGTGCAAAGTTTAGTTTTAATTTTCATAATAGAGTATTATGAGTTTCTGTTTTAAAGTTTTGAGTTGTCTGTGGTGATAGCCGACTGGCAGAAAAGAGAGCTCCTGTATGGACTGACACTGTTGTTAAAAATCCTGTTAATTGCAGAAAAAAGGAATTCTAATAAAAGCACTAAATAGGTGCTGTCTGGAGAAACAACGAGATACCAAACTCTTAACTATGGGAAATACAAAATCACACATGCCCCCACAATGCAAATCATCATGGGCTGCATATGCAAATCACCACAGAATGTTATGCTGGTCCAACTTTAAGCAGAATTGCATGGTGCCGAAAGGCCTCTCACACAGTTTGCAAAAGGTGCTAACAGAAGACATAGACACGTGTTTCATCTTACCAAGACTCATCAGTATGCCTCATCTGTTTGACACCCCAGTGGGATGGACCAGCTACCCTTAAGGCAGTGTGCCTTGGATATATTGTGGTGAACCCATTAAAATAAAAAAACATTTAAAAGACAAAGAACCTCTGTGCGCAAACACTGAGGCAAGAGTTACCCCAAAGGGCAATTGGCTGGGAAGCCAAGTTTCAAGAAAATACAAAATCACACATGCCCCCACAATGCAAAGCATCACGGGCTGCATATGCAAATCACCACAGAATGTTATGCTGGTCCAACTTTAAGCAGAATTGCATGGTGCTGAAAGGCCTCTCACACAGTTTGCAAAGGGTGCTAACAGAAGACATAGACACGTGTTTCATCCTACCAGGACTCTGGACTCTGTCTTTTAAATGTTTTTTTATTTTAATGGGTTCACCACAATATATCCAAGGCACACTGCCTTAAGGGTAGCTGGTCCATTCGACTGGGGTGTCAAACAGACGAGGCATACTGATGAGTCCTGGTAGGACGAAACACGTGTCTATGTCTTCTGTTAACACCCTTTGCAAACTGTGTGAGAGGCCTTTCGGCACCATGAAATTCTGCTTAAAGTTGGACCAGTATAACATTCTGTGGTGATTTGCATATGCAGCCTGTGATGCTTTGCATTGTGGGGGCATGTGTGATTTTGTATTTTCTTGAAACTTGGCTTCCCAGCCAATTGCCCTTTGGGGTAACTCTTGCCTCAGTGTTTGCGCACAGAGGTTCTTTGTTTCTTAACTATGGGGACTCCCAAGAAAAGGTACATTATGGCTGAAAATAGCACACAGAACTGTTTCTAGCCACAAGGCTCACAGCCAGAAGCAGCAAAGGTCTTGGCATCTTGCTGCAACAAATGATAGAACAGTAGCAGCACTTGAGGCACTCCAGAAACCGTGGCTCAATTGTGTACCTTGAGCCAAACAGTGGATCGTAAATTAGATACTTAAGCAATAAGGCACGACACGGTGTGTGTTATCTTGTAATAATGTCACTCCTGGGGTGGGTTGAAGCACGAGGCAAAGCCGAGTGCTTCCACCACCCTAGGAGTGATGTTATTACACAATTACACACATCCTGGAGTGCCTTATTGCTATTATACAATGGCTCATTGTTATACAAAATACAAAAACATTGAAAAAATGTCTTTAATAGATTTTTAGTGAGGCAGTATATCTTTGTTTCTTAAGAGAAGAGGAAAAAATGCTAATGCTCAACAATGACAGTGATGTTATACTGAGATAACATCACTGTCTCAGGCACACACTGATCAATCAGAATCTAGGATTCTTTCTTGCCATTGTATAATACTGTTTATAAAATGGGTCAGAAGTTTTCTGGTTCCTGATTGGCTGAGAGGTACATTTTGCCGTGTCCTCATCAGCACATATTGTGGCAACTGGTACCTCTTCAGCCATTCAGGACCATTTACAAGAGAGATCACTGTGCCAGCTGCCAACCTCTAAGTTTTTCAAATGGAGCTGGCTACCCAAGCTGGAGAACACTACCACCCCCCAACGCTATCTGTCACTTACTGACAGACAAGTCCCCAACTCACTTTACAAAGACATGCTTAAAAAATAATTCTGACCTGTGCTAATGAACTCTGCTGACTGCAATTAAACAAATAATGGGCATACTGCCAAGGTAACTTGGTCATTACCATCTCCATACTTCTCGTGCTCCCGCTGCTGATAGTACACACAGAAACAACTCCGATCTGCAGTCCTCCCCTTGATTTCCCCCCTCCTACTAGCCACTGAATGGCAAAGCACACAAAAACAGGACAGTATTAAATATTTTAAAACTGGAAAGTAGAGAACTGCTAACTACGGTGGTCGCTGAGGGACACGCTCGCTCCAAGTGAAGGCAGCTGTTGATTTACATTAATACCTAAACACTACAAAGGGGGAACAAATTGACAATGTTTAAGCAAAAAGCACAGTGAATTTGCAGACGGGTGGGGGTGGTACTGATTGTCTGGTGGTGGCGCTCTGCCCTTAGAGGAGCTGTTAATTTTCTGTCACGTTTTTTGAACAGTGTGGAGTGGGAGTGCTGGAGCTGAGTGAGGTTGCTGTTTTGTGAGGACATGAGAGCTATGTGCTCCTGTGGTTGAGGAGTTAGCTACTGGAAGCAGGGTTACCCCGCATTTTTTATTTTACATAAGGTGTGCTATTAGTTCCTCTAATGTAGTGTGTAACCTTACCAGACCACCTTATTGTCTCTCCCATCTGGTTGGATTGTCTGCCCTCTTCCCTTTGTTTCCTTGCAGTTGCTGAGATAGCTGGCTTTGGGTGAAGCAAAAGAAAAGGAAAGCAGAGGGGACCAGTTGGACAGTTACGGAGGACAAAGACTGTATCCAATCCAACCCAAAAAAAGTTTTTACAGAACTTCAATGACAGCGATCGAATCCAGCATTTTGAATCCAGCTACCTCCTGTTTTTATCCCTTAAAAGGGCTATCTCCTTATTTATATTCTCTATTTGTGCTGTAGTATATGTTGTTATATGTTGCTATATGTGTTTCTGTATATTGTTGCTGTTTTAGGAATATAATGACAACTACTGCTTAGGTTTGTTGTGGTAACTTTTACTGCTATCACTATTGCCCGATTAGATTGTTCAGACTGGGTCTAGTTCTTGGTGTAGTGATAGCAGCAGAGTGCTCACATTAATCTTAATACTTATCCAAGTCTTAAAAATTATATTATATTTGGTGCCTTTTTCATTTTTAAATTACTTTTGCGCCATTCTGACGTTTTTGCCCATGTGACCAAGTCACTTTAAAGTGTGCATGTGCTAGATTGGCGTTCACATTTGCTGTGGTGCCATTATCGAGCAAGAAGGGTGCGTTCACCTTGGTTCTGCTACGGTCTGCCATTTTTTTAATCAAATTTTACTTTTATAACACTGAGAGGATGAACTGGGCTGAGGTATCTGCTCCATATCTACTCCATAGCTCGAAAAGCCTGAAAAACCTTTTCGCACTAAAAGTGTTTTTTTTATGTTAAAATGCTGTTAAAAGTGATGTGAGATGGATGTTTCTAGGATCCCTGTGATATTCCCACTCTGCAGGATAACTGAAGCAATAAGAGTATTTTATTTTGCAAACAGTACAACCTGTAATAGTAAGTAAGCTTCAATACATATAGAAAATAAAAGGGTTACTTTAAACGAGGTGTTTTTGGAAGCTCCTTTTTATATGCTACTCAAGTGTTGTTTTCCTTCTGTGGCACTTTTAAAAGTTTTATTTTTTGAGGCGGCCATTGAGATACCTTGGGGGATACTGGGTTTGTATTTTTAATTTTTTATATACTGTTTTTAAACAGTTGCTTTATTCTATAATATATATATTATGGTTTATTTGCTTCTTGACTATCTCTTAAGTGATATCTCTTTTATTGATTTTAGTGTGGCTACAGAAGGCACAACATTTGTTCACATACAGTAAAGAACACTCACAACTTATTCATCGGATATATGTGGTTCGTTGTTACTGACTTTGTTGGATCTTTTCTGAAGAAAGAAAAGGAGACCTCTCTATAGTGGAAAACTACCCTGAGACCTTTCCTTTTATGCACTCACTTTACAACTGAGCCTGCCTGATCTAAAGTTTGCCTACTGACTGGCTACTGATTGGCTGCTGACTTATTTTTTTTCCCAGAACCCTACAACATTTTCAGAGTTTATATATTATAAATTTATTACATTTGGAAACTATCTTTACTCAAAGTATCTGATGCACTAATGAGCATGTAGAACTATTGTAACCTGAGAACTGAACAATAAGAACTGAGAATTGAGAACTGAGAACTGAATACTAAAAAGTCAGAACTGAAGAGTCAAGGGTGGATTTTTTTGCACCACTTGGTTAACACCTGAATAACATCTGATAACAGTAAGGAAGAGTAGATCTTTATTACAGAAAAGATCTGTATTAAGAGAATTGTCTCCTACACTGTTTCCTACACTTGTTTAGCCTTATAATTCCAGAGGTGAACAGGGTTTCTACTAGGTTATAAATGTTGCAAATTATTGATCCTTCACCATTGCATGAATTACCATTGCCATTGAAACAAAAGAAACTGGTTAGTTGACAGTCTAAAATAACAGAGCATATGGTTGCAATTCACGGCATTGTCAAAACTTCAACGCCTACAGCTGAAACCAAATTAGCTCTACTAGAAACCAGAATGAGTGATGTTAGTGGAAATGATAGGAAAGATTTCATTATAGAACCCAAAGGTGATTCAGAATTGAAAATCATATCGGAATATAATACTACAATAACTGATGATTTCAAGCAAGAGGTACCACCAAGGGTCATTTATGAAGATGAAGGGGGAGAAGTGGAAATGAATGTTCCCAATAATTTGATATCTACCCCTAATTCCCCTAACTTGACTAATTTGACTAATGAAAATCATTCACAAGAAGAATTCGTAAGAGAGGAAACTTCCTATGAGAAATCCCCCAAGTTATGGTATTTCAATGACCAGGAATCTTATGAGGATCAGGAAAGTGGGGGACTTGGCTCCAAGATAGGGCAGGTAATGCAGGAACTCCAAGAGACTATTAGCGGACTAAAACAGCTGGATAAGAGTAAAGTACCTCCAGTATCTGCTGTACCTCAAAATTATTGTTTAACATGTGGTCATGGTGTAAGGCCACCTCCAAATAATATGGAAGCCTTTCAACCTACTTGTTTAAATGAAGAACTAATGTATCAATTAAAAGATCCCTATAATGATCATTGGATAATAATGGAGCAAATGGTTATTAACAAAAACATTTTGCAAAATGTACAAGTAGATATGGCTCTAAATAGAGCTAAAATAGAAAAAATGTTAGCAAAAGAAGGGGTAATTGAGGAGATGGAAGATACCTCAAAGACAGAAGAAGGGCCAACACAAACAGAAAATAAAATAGTGGCCCAGACTAAATCAAGACCTAATTTTAGTATAATTGAATTTCCAGCGACTCCTAATAAATCAAGAATAAAGGGGAGGGGAAAAAAGAAAAATAAGGGGGTAATGTGAAAATTAAAGATAGATCTCTTGTAATAGATTTACAGGATACCACAGATAGCAGTATCATTGAAGAAGGAAGATCACATCCTACTCTGAAAGAGGTTAGTAAAATACCAAACGAGAACCCTCTTCAACTTACAGAAAAACCTATTAGATTGAATTTAATGTCAAAGTTGGAAATACTGGAACAAGAAATTGTAAAGCTCAATCAATAATGTGGGAACCCAGTAACTAATGTGGGAAATGAGACCACTGTATCTACGTCCCCTTTAGCCCTGAGGAAAAGCATTAAACATGATGGAAAAAAATTGCAAATCCAGGAAAGTGATTGTAAAGTAGATCTATGCACCCAAGTAAACTCAGACCTCAACCAAATATCAGAGAGCAGAACAAGAAATAAGCCAACTTATTGGGCAGATGTCTATCCTTTAATTGGGCTTTACGGCCCATTAAATTGGGACAAGTTCAACTCGACCCAAATAGAGATGGAAGTGCTATAATTTTTAAATACTAAATTGGACATCAAGATCTCAGAGGATGATATCTTGGAGATAAAAAATATACTAATATCAGAAGCAACACTGATAGATGTGTTATTTATATTTCCAAGGTTAGCAAATGATATATGGATAAATAGTTGGGTGATACAGGAACCTGACTTGATTATCACCTTCCCTAATAGATCACTGTTTAATAAAGGGATGGTAGATACAAAGAAGGAAGTTACTCTCAGTGTTTTTGGTATGGCTCACCTGAAAGAAGAAAGTAACATCCAATTAACTGACTCTATAAGGGATTTAATGGTTAACTTTCTAGGAATTCCAGTAGATGAACTTGGACATATTTCAGCAACTCAAGTAGGGATAGATAGCCAAATAGATATAAGGGTTTCTAATTCAAAACTAGCTGACTATATTGTAGGAAAAAACAATGTTTTAGACAATTTAGGCCTGAACCTAATGGAGTCACATGTTTTTAACAGTTCAGGAATAAGTGATAGTAATCTAGGGAATATTCTAAATGACAGCAATTTACCTTTGAACAACAAATTTATGAAGTTAGCAGGTTACAATGAAAATTGACTACCTTCAGAATATATAGATATAACAAAAGAAGTGGCTAACAAAAATCAGGGGCTAACCTTCATGACTTGGAATATTGCAGGTTGGCTTTCATAGATATCTGATATGGAATGAATGGCTTTCCTTGAACTGCATGATTTCATCTGCCTTCAGGAAACCTGGCATTCTGGTGATGATGAAACCATGATGAATGGATATGAGAGCTATTCAATACCAGGGAAAAAACTGGCCAAGTATGGTAGATACTCTGGTGGATTAATAACTTTTGTGAAGGTGGGTAAATTTAGTAAAATAAGAAGATTCACAACATCGACTAATATGTTGACCATACAGGTTAATATTGGAAATTTAGAATTGTATGTTGTGAACTGTAATGTACCTCCAGAAACTTCTAGTTTTTATGTTGATACAGTGTGGAATGACTTACCAGATGAAGTTATGCATATCTATCAGGAAAGCTCGTCTGCCTATGTTTTGTTAATGGGAGACTTTAATGCTTGTATTGGACCATTTGATGGACTTATAGATAACTTGTTATATATCTATATGCAATCAGGTTCCCAGTCCATGAAAAGAAACACAAAAGATATGAAAATTAATAAGGGTGGAACAAAACGTATAGATTTTATGATGGAAAACTCATTATATCCATTAAATGGTATATTAAGGGATGATATAGTTGGTGAATTTATATATGTATCTGACAGGGGCGCTTCCTTTGTTGATTATGCAACATGGTCAGGACAACCAAATATGTGGAAAGCCTTATCGATACCAGTAAGAGCTGAAAGTGATAATTTTCCCATTCTTCTGGAACTTAACATCCCTGAATGAAGTTTATCTGACCCAAAAATGATCCCAGTTCTGTTCACAGAGGTTAGATCTGCAAAAAAAAATAATATGGCAAACAAAACTCAGATGTTGACATAACGATATTGATACAGGAATCTTGTCTTATTCATAAATGTGCACAATTATGGAAAGAGGATGTGCAATCCTTAACTCAGATGCTAAACTACCTTTATTCAGAAATACGAAAATGCCTGGAATGTCATTTTAATCCTTATTCAGCAACTGCTTTGAATTGGTTTGATGCAGATTGTAAAAACAAAAAAGTGGTTATATGGAAAAAAAAAAGCTTTTTAGAAAAACTAGGTCTAAACAAGTTCTAATTGAATTAAATCAAGAAAAAAAGAGCTTTAAAAACCTGATAAAACAAAAAAAGTTGAAAAATCAAGAGAAATCATGGCAACAGATGTTATCTGCTGTTGAACAAAATAATGTCAAGGCATTCTGGAATTTGGTGGCTAGAGGTAATGAAAATTTTAAGACAGAAATTGACACCTGTATCTCTGAAGATAAATGGATTGCACATTTCTCTAAAATTTGTTATGACGATAAGGAAGGTAATATTGAAAAGGAACACTGTATGATTCAGGAAGGTTCCATATTAATCACTTCTGAAGATATTTATATGGCAACTACCACGTTAAAACAACAAAAGGCAGCAGATCCTAATGGGATCCCAGCTGAAGTATTTATATGCTCAACTTTTTTATGGGTAAAGTTTCCGGTAATATATTTCAATAAATGTATAAGATCAAATTCCTTTACAGATACGTGGAAGGGAGCAAATACTGTACCAGTACATAAAAAAAGGGGAGCTTTTCAGATCCCTCTATGTATAGGCCCATCAGTCTATTGGATGTAGATCTGAAGATATTGACAAAGGTCATATTGGAAAAATTAAAATATGAGGTGCAAAATACAGGTGGCCTCTGTAGATACCAGGCTGGATTCAGAGGTATTTATTCTATGTTGGACAATATTTTTGTTTTAAAACATCTCATAGAGAAATATGTGAAACTTAGACATCAGAAACTCTATGTTGTATTTATAGACTACTCGTCAGCATTCGATTATATATCCAGACAGATATTATGGTCTATATTAAAAGAGAGAGGGATTGATGGCAACATCATTGCTTTAATTACACAGTTATATAATGACAACTGGTCCAAGATAAAGATTGGGAAGGCAAGGTAGATTAACAACAGCATTTAAAATCAATAGAGGAGTTAGACAGGGTTGTGTTATGGCACTGCTGCTGCTTTCCCTCTATATTGATAAAATATTAACAGATAGTGAATATATAAACTCAGACTCACTGAAAATATCATCTATGCCATGCCCACTATTGGTCTACGTGGATGATATTGCAATATTCTCCCTCTAAAAATCAGGCCTTCAAAAAAAGCTAGATTTTATTTATAGTAGATCCATAAATTTAAAATTAAAAATAAACTTGAATAAAACAAAAGTGCTTATATTCGGAGCAGGAAGAAAGAAAGATTCAACATTCTGGAAAGTAGGAACTGAAAAATTAGAAGAAGTAACAAGTTATGTCTATTTAGGCATCCTATTCCAGGAGAACTGTAATTGGACACAACATATAGAAATGTTATTAGAGAAATTAAAAAAGACTGTGGCAGGACTGTTACATTTTAATATAAAATATGGAGGCATGACAATAAAACCACTAATACAGGCAATTAGAACTAAATTTGATTCCAAACTCCTATATGGAGCAGAGATATGGGAATCTAAAAATTTAAATAGATTAATGTCCCTATTATATAAATTCCTTCGTACAATTCTAAAAGTAGGACATTCTTGTCCATCAGCATATATATATACATTCAGAATTGTGAATGGTGAATATTGAAGCTCTGACAGAAACTAGAAAAATTAATTACTGGATCAGAGTATCTAGACAAAAAAATATCACATTAGCAAATGTAGCATTGAAAGAAGAACAAATATGGTATGACCTGGGCTACCAAAATGGTTATAGGTATACTACAGTTTTGGATATACTGTTAAAAAATAACATGATGAATCTAAAACAGGCAATAGAAAGGGGGATTACACTTAGTACAAAATACAAAAAGTATATTACAAAAAGAATAATTGCAAATTGGAACTGCCAGGATTTACAGCTGATAAAAAACTCACGCTACTCAAAATGGTTTTCGGAGAATAACTATTATTTGGGGTTTAAACCATACCTGGAAATACTCACAAATCCAAAATTAAGATCTCTAATTTCTAATTATAAATTTGAGCAGTGTGAAAGTAATATGTTATCAATATAAAAAGGAAGGTTTTCTATCTGGGGAATGTGATTGTAATAAAGGGGGCGAGGAAAATCGAATGCACATACTAGGGGATTGTTCATGGTATGTTAATCAAAGGAGATACTGGTTGCACCCCTTTACAAGTGATACATATCAGATATCTTCACTGAAAGAATGGTGGATTCCTGGAACACTCTACATATCAGATAGATAAATCAACATTAACAAATATATTATTTCACACTAAAGACGTATGGTCTGTGGAAAGATTAGCCAAATATCTAAGTTCAATTAATAAGAAGCAGAATACATATAACATAAATGAAATATACTATGAGATATTTATCCTTTATCTAATGCGGTCTAATGTGTTATCTATTTAGTCATTTTAAATATTGAATTAGTATTTAATTTATTTATATATATGTGTGTCATATATGTTTTTGTAATATGATTGTTGATTATTGATTGTGGTGCTTATTTTGTGAAGGCCCTTTAGCCATATACAATAAAATCTGATGATGATGATTGTCTGGAGAGGAGACGGGGAGTTGAACAAACAGGAGACACTTAACTCCCACTGAAATGGAGTAAAACAAAAACCCAGGGAGAAAGATACCCTGAAAATAACACCAAAAATAAATAAATAAAAACCAGCCAACAGTTTAGTGTGTGTGTGGTGGGAGGGACACAGAGGCAGATACACATCACCTCCCTGACATGCAATAAACCTTATGCAGTTGTGTTGCTGAAGGGACTATTTTTCTTAAACCTAAAAAAAAGTGCAAGGAAAGGATAAACAAAACATGTTTTACTTTCAAAACTGCACTTATTTGTCCATACTATATTTTGAAATGTAGTACCCATTTTATAAGCAGAATAAGACCCTCCAAGGTGTGGTTTATGGGCTGATGAGCGCACTTCCCTGGTGCTAAAGACACTCGGCCAAGCGCTTCGTGCCTCATTACGCACCTGAGGCGTGCTCTTATCAGCCCATAAACCACACCTCATTGTGTCTTATTCCTTACATAACCACCAGATTATGAAATGGGTAAGAAAAATAACTAAACCTGAATGGATGAGAAGCTCGGAACCCAGTGCTTATATCCCAGCACAACAGCACTGGAAGAAGTACTGTCACCTATCCTGACCTCCTTGACAATGGAATCATTACACAGGCACAACTTCAAGCCAAAATGCCCACACTAGACATGGTTGTACTAGCACCATTTACCTTCCATGCCAACACTGTTCAAAACACTCTCCCTCCCAAACAGCACATAAAATAGTCTCAGCTTTCTTAATAAAACTACAGCAGCCCTGCATAGAAACCCAGAATTTGTTGGCAGATAAGGACTAACTGGCCCACCTAGTCTACCCATTTTTCTCTATCTACATTATCTCTGTAGTCCCTACCTGATCTCTAGCTCTTTCTCCCTCCCTCCCTCTCCTTTCCACTAAGATTCCCTTACATCTATCCCATGCATTCTTGAACCCCACCACTGCTTTTGCCATACCCCACCTCCACCACATCGGCAGGTAGAGTGTTCCAGGAATCCACCATTCTTTCGGTGAAGTATTTCCTCATATTTCTCCTGAAACTACCTCCCTCCAACTTCATAGCATGATCCCTTGATCTTGTGCACCTTTTTTCTGAAAAATACTTTCCTTTTGTACCTTTTTACCTCCTTGAGGTATTTAAAGGTCTCTAGCATATCCCCCTCCTCTCTTCCAGAGGGTACATGCTGAGTTCTTTTAGTCTCTCCTCACAGGGCATTTGATGCAGATCCTGCACCATTTTAGTTGCCCTCCTTTGGGCCTCCTCCAGTCTGTCCATGTCCTTCCAGGGATGTGGCCTCCAGAACTGTACATAGTATTCTAGATGAGGTCTTACCGGCAATCTATACAGAGGCGGCACCACTTCCCTCCTTCTGCTGGTGTTACTTCTCCCTATGCACCCCAGCATCCCACTAACCCTACCAGCTGCTTTGTCACAATACCTGGCCACCTTTAGGCAATCAAAGATTATTACATAGAAACACAGAAACATAGACTTTGATAGCAGATAAGGACCACTTGGCCCATCCAGTCTGCCCATTTTCTTACCCATTAAATAAGCTGCAGATCCTAGTTAACCAACAGATTACTTCCTCCTACCCCCCACTATAATTGCCTTATGTCTATCCCATGCATTCTTGTATTCCTCCACTGTTTTTGACCCCCACGACCTCCTCAGGAAAGCCATTCCATGTGTCTACTTCCCTCTCTGTGAAAAAACACTTCCTCACATTACCTCTGAGTCATTCCCCCTCTATCTTCAAATTGTTTCCCCTTGTTCTTGCACATCTCTTTTTTTCTGAATGATGCTATCCTCTTGGACTTTGTTGTCTCCCTTGAGGTACTTGAACATTTCTATCATGTCACCCCTCTCCCTCCTTTCCTTGAGGGTACACATATTAAGCTTCTTTAGTCTCTCTTCATATGGTTTCTGGTGCAGACCCTGCACCATTTTAGTTGCCTTCCTCTGGACTGCCTCCCTCCTGTCTATATCCTTGTGGAGATGGGGTCTCCAGAACTGCACACAGTACTCCAGATGGGGTCTCACCAACATCCAGATCTCTTTCCTGCTTGGTGGTCATCAATAATACTCCCCCCATGTTGTACTCTGCCCATGCGTTTCTGTTCCCAGAGTGCATTATTTTGCACTTGTTTGCATCAAAACACAGCTACCATACTCCTTGAGCTCTGCACCAGTACTCATAATTCCCCTGCCCCCACAGTTTCCTATTAAGCCAGTAATAAAACTGCTGACTACAACTGACCTCGCTGTCCATAACAGCCACTGACCACAGCTCAGTCTTGCTCCTAGTCTCAGCTAACCACGCTTGACAATGGCCACAAATGAAGGAAACTTCAATATGACAGCTGACTACCAGGAACAAGCTGTTGATTCATTTTAAGTACAGAACTGTAGCTGCCACTGCCAAACAACATTTTATTTTTAAATTCTCAGCAAACTTCCCTGTGATGGCCGAAAGCAAAACTGTAGCTACCAAACATTACACCCTCAGTACAATACAAGACTTTCTAGGAGACACTAAACATTTTTTTTTTCAATTTTTTATTTATGAATTTTCTGATTTTACAGTAGATACTGTATTATACAGAGAGTCTAAGAATGGTATGAGGTTCACAGACCTCTCAGCTGGATGTATAGCTGATACTATCATAACACTTTTGATTACTTATAAGTTGAGGTTCATACAGAAGGGAGAACTGTCATTTATTTAATGCAAGGAGTAAAGTCCAGTCTGATTATGCTGCAGGTTAATGACACTCTCACCCAAAACACTGCAAACAGATCTTGCAAGCCAGCATAACAGGCCCCGTGTAGAACTGAATATTTGTGAGCTGTCTGAATGGTTAAGTGACCATAGAAATGCAATAGACTAGGTTGTCTGTACCCAATAAAGTTGTGAGGTAGCCCCACAGTCCTAGGCAGAGCACGGCAACCTGCCCTATGAGGTGCAGAATATTACATCAGAAAATTTTTTAAAGTTCACCAAACTGAGTAATCTAAACAGCAAAGTTAAGTACTTCTATGGTATTAGCCTTATATAAAGGATAATACGTCTTTTTATTACTTAAATCAGAGCAGCATATTTAACTAGAATAAATTGAGAAATGCAGCCTATAACATCTTAAACAGATTTATGCAAAGAGCCCCCCTACTAAACCCCAGTTAACTATATTCCTTCAGGATACTTCCAGTACTCAAAATTGGGCTAAGCACAAATGCTCGCTACAGAACAAACTTATTCAAGTCCAAAAAGATTGATTCTTCACCCCGCTTCATCGGAATCATTCGCAGAGGGGTTCAATTGACTGATTACCTTCTCGGTAAAAGCAGCTGCCACCAATGGGTCCACGAAGACATGCGTTTTGGTATTATGGCGAATAATGAGGCATGCCAGGAAGTTCATGCGTGCGTCTATACCATTCAGGAGAAGCGCCTTCTTCACTTGTTGAAGTTCTGCTTTTCTGGACTTTGTAGCAGCCGAAAAATCTGGGGGAAAAAACCCAGCTGACTCCCATCCCAGATGATTTCCCCCTTGGATCTAGCTGCTTGCAGAAGGGGAATTCTGGCCTCTGCTGATGACAAGGTAAGGATTGCTATAAGCAGTCTATGTGCAGGGTCTCCTCTCTTTCTAGGCTGTTGGGGTATTGCAAAGGCCTTCGGACTCTTCACACCGGAGTTGGCGGGTAGTAGTTGCAGATCATGGAATATAGTCCAAGACAGGGCATTTACAATCTCTGACGATCCTGCAAATCGGGGTGAAAGCCCACAATTCGAACACTAGGTTGTCTCTGCATATTTTCCATACTCTCAATCTTGGCTATTTAAGGTAGAAAAACTCCCACACATAAGTGGCATTGTAGTCCGCTTGCCGCGTGTTTGCTTCCTTGAGATCCTGTATGGTAGTTTTGTTCTCCTGGATGCGGTGCTCATTTTCAGACAATTTTGCCTTAACTGCCGCTAGCCTTTTATTCGTCTCCTCACCAGTGGCATGTATTTTGGTGAGCATTGCCAAAATATGGTCAGTTGGCAATTCCGGAGAGATCAGGTCACTTGTAGTAGGCTGCCCCAGGCCTTTGGCGGAGTTCGAGGAGGAAAGATAAGCATCCAAGCCATGTGAGGTGCGTTTAGACTCTTTTTGGCCCCATCTTGTTGTAGGATACTTCTGACAAATGGGGTGATGATTTAAAAGTATGTCCAATCAAAAAATCTGACTTTGTAGCCCAATTTACAAGTAGTTGGCTCAGAGCTTAATTAAAGTGCTGCTGCCATCTTGCTGCTCCGCAGCGCCCCCCCCAAACATTTTTTTTTTTTAAATGAACTTGATCGAGTGAACTTCCCTGTGATGACCGACTAGCAGGGCTGAGTCACCACAAAACTGCTTTTCTGGTTACTACAAATACCAGTCACATGCCCTCTAGTGAAGCTAAAGCTTGCCATCACTGTTGCCTGTAACGTATTTATTTGAAGGAATACAAAACAATAGACAGCACGGATTGCAACTTTCCATTGTCCTCTATTCTCTCTCTTTCTTCTAGTCTCCACTACAGCATTGTCTCACTGAGCCATGCAAGGCATTCTGGGCTATCTAGTTCATAGGAAAAATAAAAGTCTGCGATGCAATCCAGTAACCCCTGCTTCACCATAGAATAGATACCCTTATAAGAGACAATATATAAATAACACACCTCCCCCTTAAATTTAAAAGCACTATGTTCCATTTGCAAATTTTCTTTCTCTTTAGTACCGTAACTTTAACCAACAATTTAACATTAAACAAACAGCTTATTCCTCACTGTACTGACAAGACAGAGGTAGACTGTTCTGACCTTGTAACAATTTCAGGGGATTATTCTGCCCTGTGGCTGGGAACTTGTTCTGTAATCTGACTTTTACAGATTCAGTCAGACTAGATAAGATCTTTCAAAGTTGGTCTCATCCCCACCATTTGTTACCGACACATCCATGTCAATATGAACACTCCCTGAGGAAAGCTCCAGTGCCACTACTTCTGGGATTCTATGTCATAATAGCAAACACGTTACGGCAATCGCTATTATGGCAAGTGTATATCGCCAAAAAGCAATTCAGTGATACACACTTGCAGGCAAACAGGCACACACAATAAACTGTGTTTCCGGGGGGCTGTGCCCCCCCCCCCCCCGCACCACCCTGATTATGGATTGTCAACTCCAGGGGGGTGCATGTCGGGGAGGGGGCACAGCTTGGTTTAAAAAAAATTGTAAATCCCGCAGCTGTGGGAACAAAAAAAATCTTCCCAGCCCCCAGACCCGAACCCAGGACCTGCTCTGCCTACCCACCACACCACATGGTTGGCTTGGCAGAGCAGGCACACTAGAGAGTAATAATCCTCTTCCCTATCCCTTCCCCTCGCTATTTTCCTTTTCTGCTCACCCTTCCCTCTCCTCACAGTCGCAGTCCTCGCTACCCTGGCAGGTCGCCCATGAGAATAGTGTTGTACTATGGGTCTCGGTTTTGACAGTCACCCATATACAGTCGCTATCATCAATGGATACCCTACTTCTGGTTGTGCTGCAGGATTCAAAAGTTCATCTACCTCAATGATAGGATCTGGTGTACTCCCTACTGTCTTTAGAGGTACTGCAATCATGTCTTTCATATTCTACCAATGCCTGGAAGATGTAGCACTAGAGTCCAGATCTTGCTCTTTGGACAGCAGCAAATGGTTTATATGTACTTCACACTCTTGAGCCTGTCCGAATCAAATAAACTGGAAGCCAACACTTCCTTGCAATAGTTCCACATTCCCATTATTCCATCCCCTCTAGGAAACACTATATCTTGACCTTGCCCTGAGGGCTGAGTTCTCGCAGATTTTTCTGACCTTTGTCATGCTATGCTTTTTGCCTCCCCCACTGGGTTTCAACAGTTTTCTGAAGGCTTGGCCTAAGCAAAGTAAATTTTGTGAGCTGACGCTTCAGGAACAATTCAGCTGGTGAACAACTGGTAACTGAATGCTAGCCGATGTTCTAGTGACAGTTTAGCCCTGCCTTGGTCTGCACTTAATACTTGCTTTGTAAGGGCCTTTTTTAGTGTTTGTACACATCAGTCTCACTTTGAGATAGAGCTCTTGCAGCAGGTGATAACCAATAGGACTATGCCACCAGGCACTAGGACCCCACGGAAATCTTCTAGCTAGCAGTCCAAGGCAGGGGAGACCACCCCGACATCAGCTCCGTCCACGATGTCAGCCACTGCATAAAGGGGTGGTCCCCCAGCACCACCTCATTCTTTTCCCTCTGTTGACCCAGCATCTTGGCTCCATGGATGCCTCCTGCTTCCCGTCGACCGCCATTTTTCAGATACTCCGCACAGTTCAATTTCATAGAGTATTTCGATCACCTCTTATATGTCTGCCTAGCCTACCACTATAACATCATGGTATAAAGTGAAGTGGGCATTCAGCAAATAAATTCCACCTAAAGACAGACATTTAGCTTGCCTCTTGTGCCTGGGACCAGAGCACAAGTCAGGCGATAGCCCGCACTGCCAAAGCTTCAACAAGCGTACCCACATCCGGCACCTGAAGACTCTTAAAGCCCATCTACTGAAACAGCAAGTGGCCATGATGAAGAAGTCGCACTCTGGGCACAGCTCCTCCTCATCCTCTGCTCATGACACCTCCACCACAGAGAAGAAGCACTTGGGGAAGCATCACAAAAAGGACAAGGACAGATCCAGATCAGGCTTGCGGTCCCATTCCCCACACAAGACCAAGACATCCACCTCCAGCTGGAGGTTGGACTCTGCTCCCCCCCCAGGTCGCTAGCTCTCCTGGGAGCTTTGACCACCAGGCCTCCTGCCTCTTCCCAGACATCGGGCAGGTGTTCAGGGCATGGATCTTCTCAGGCGGCATCTTCAATTTCTTTGGTCATCAGACCCCACAAACATTCCATAGGGTCTCAGGCCAAGGACTTGGCCTCCTCTTCTGCCTCTTAGATGGGAGTCTGAATGAGCTCCTCCATTGTTAAGGCCTCATCCTCCGGTTCATCAGTCAAGACTGATGACTGTGACAGGTGCCAGGGGTGCCAATCATTCTAAGAAAGCACCCACTGCAACTGACCTGTCGTCTGTGGTCCCCCCAGACTGATGACAGTCTGTGACTACTTCTGTCTCATCCAGAGTGGAATCAGACAAGAGCTCTACCTCCCAGCAGTTGTCAGCGCCCCTGGCTCCTACACCAGAGGACCTGACAACAACTGACCTGACATCAGGCCCTGTGAAACCTCTAACCACTGGGCCCAATGACCAGTCCCCAGCCAATCCCTTGATGCCTGGCTCCCAGGACGAGGGTCAGATGCCAGTTGACCAGATCGATGATGGCCTGTTACCGGAGTCCCCACAGATGCCAGACCTGCTGCCAGTCCCTTCAGGGCCAGTTGACGAGATGCCAGATCAGCCATCCGGATAGATGGTCCCTTTGGCAGAGGGTAGGTGCACTCTTCACAAGCTGGTGGAATACCATTAAAGGTGACATTCTTCCCAAACAGGAACCTACAGGAGCACCAGTGGCTGTCCCTCAGCCACAGCTGATGCCTCCCCCCAGGTCTCTGTCACCACCCCCAACACCAGCCCACCTAACTCCAGGTGGCTTGGACCATGGCTCTGATGGACATCGGAGCCACGGACATCATACCTCCTCACGGTCTTCCTCATGCAGGAGGAGCAGGTCCAGGGACCATCGCTCCCATGGGCAGAGCAGATCAAGAGGATGCCACTCCCAGCATCACAGCAGGTCCACTGATCACCAGACTGAACACTCAGGGGACTGCAGTGATTCCTCCTCATGTTATGCCTCTTCAGAGGATGACCTCCCCCTGCTGTCACCAGATCCCAGGAAGGACTCACCGAGGTCACCACCTTATGATCCCAATTTTTTGGAGGTGATGAAGTACATACAATTCCTCAGCCAGTGGGAAACTGAGAACTTGGACCCAGAGAGGAGACACCTAGCTAAATTTTGGAGGGCCACTGACCCCAAACCGCTGGTCATCACCCCTCTGGTAGAACCATTTCAAGATGTAATGAAGTTGGCATGGAAACACCAGGCCACTATTTTGGCAGTGCCCAAGAAGGCTGACTACCTGTACAGAACCCCCAGGAATGAGCCCCACCTTGGCGAGCAGCCCAAGGTGGACTCCATTTCTAACAGCGGCCCATGGAAGGTCATAGAAGTCCAGGCATACCAGCTCCCAACCACCAGACAAGGAGTCTAAGACGATAGATCAGCCGGGGTGGAGCGTGTATGCCTCTTCCACCTGTATTATCAGGTCTCTAAACTTCCTGGCACATATGGTCATGTACCAGAAGTGCCTTTGGCAGAAGGCTATGGACTTAGCCAGGACCCAGCCAGATTAGCAAAACAAGTCAGAGCTCCAGGCAGTCCTGCAATCTGGTTCAGATGTGGGCAAACTTGTCCTCCGAAGTTCATATGATGCAGCAGATACTGCAGCCCGAGCTGCCACCTCAGGTGTATGCCTCAGGCGGCATTCATGGCTATGGGTGTCTGGGTTCAGGCAGTACCTCCAGGACACCATTCTAGATTTGCCTTTCCAGGGCCCTGTACTTTTCGGCCAAGAGGCTAAAAAGATCATTACAGGCCTACAAGATTCGGGAAAGGCTGTCTCAGATGTATATGAAATGTACAAATCAAAGACCTACTCTCCTAGGCGCCAACCCTTTCGGAGGCATCAGGGACATTAGTCAAAGAAATAGCCCCAATGAGGAGGGTTTAAAAGGAAGGCACCTCCTCAGACAGTAGGCTCTCAGAGACAGCACACAGTAAAACAACCCTGAGCCCCTCTCCCCACCCCTTCCACCTCAGCCTGACTCCTTGCCCGCCCCCCCCCTCTCCCAGCAGAGTTGTCAGGAGAGGCAGTAGGAGGGTGGTTCTCCCTTTACCTTGCAGATTGGTCGAACATCACCACAGATCAATGGGTGCTACAACTTATAGAAAGGGACCATATCCTGGAGTTCTCTCAGTTACTGCTGGACAACCCACCAGTCCACACGACCAGCTCCCCATCCCACGCAGGTCTCATTCAGGTGGAAATACAGGCCCTCCTGTCCAAGCAAGCCATTCAAGCAGTGTCACAGGCCCAGAGGGGCACAGGGTACTACTCTCGCTTCTTTCTGGTTCGGAAGAAGACAGGGGACCATCATCTCATCCTGGTTCTCAGTCAGCTGAACCTCTTTATAGAGTACAGAAGGTTCAGGATGGTGACACTCCAGGGGTTAGTTCCCTTGCTACGCCAAGGAGATTGGCTCTGCTCCCTGGACATGCAGGATGCATACATGCACATAACAATCCTCCCGTCCCACAGGAAGTATCTTCAGTTCACGTTCGAAGGACAGCACTACCAGTTCAGGGCCCTTTCTTTCAGCCTATTCTCAGCACCTCAGGTGTTCACCAAGTGCCTGTCCGTAGTAGCGGCTGCTTTCAGGAGACAGGGGCATTAAATCTACTCCTACCTAGATGACTGACTGCTGTCAGTCTTGTCCAAAGAACAGCTCTTCCAGACCCTGGAGTGCACCTTCATCTTGTTCCGGGACCTTGTGATAACTCTGAATCTCCCAAAGTCTGCCCCATGACCATCTCAGAGACTCCAGTTTATAGGAGCCATCTTGGACATGATTTAAGGGAGAGCCTTTCTACCATCGGACAGGGCAGATCATCTTCAGGTGCTGGCTTGAAGATTACTCTCCGTAAACCAGACTCCAGTTGGAACAGTCCTATAGCTCCTGGGCACATGGCCACTGCCATAGTGACCATGCCTCTAGCTTATCTGCACATGAGGACTCTTCAGTGGAACCTTAGGGTGCAGTAGGATCATCGAAGTGACAATCTCAACCAGAAAGTCATGCTCTCAAAGGCAGTGCATCAACCCTTGTCATGGTGGTTGATCCCCTCCCGGTTAACGATAGGGGCACCTTTCAGCAACCCCTCTCCTCAGCAGCTGGTCACCATGAATGCCTCAGGCATGGGATGGGGTGCCCACTTTAGGAGCCACCAGACCCCGGGGGGTCCTGGATTCAGACAGAACACTCTCTGCACATCAGTGTTCTGGAGATGAGGGCTGTGCTATATGCTTTACAGGCGTTCCAGAATGACCTCTGTCCAGGCCCCATACTAGTCCAGATGGACAACATACCAGTGGTTTTCTATATCAACAAGCAGGGGGGAACACGTTCTTACCCCCTTTGCAGAGAAGCCATGAAGGTCTAGTACTGGGCAATAGATCACAACCTGGAACTATTCACAGTACACATCCCAGGTCTTCAGAACATGCTTGCAGACAGTCAGTCACTCGCAATCCCAAGCTCATGACTGGGAGCTACTTCAGGATGTAGCAGATTATCTATTCACCAGATGGGGACTCCAGAGTTGGACCTCTTCATGTCCCCGCTCAATGCCAAACTGCCAAGTTATTGCTCATTAGAGTGAGGGCCTGGTGTTTTTTGGCAAGACGCATTGTCCCTCTCTTGGACCAAAAGGTTTCTCTATGCCTTCCTGCCCTTCCCCCTTCTGCAATGAGTTCTACTCAAACTGCAGTCAGAAACAGCAACCTTAATACTGGTAGCACCATTCTGGCCTGGCCAGATTTTTGTTCCCACTTCTGCAGCAGATGGCAGTAGAACCTCCAGTTCCAGTTCCCCTATCTTCTCGGTTGCTATCCCATGAGCAGGGCTCTCTAGTTCACCCCAACTTCAAGTCTCTGCATCTTTACGCATGGCTCCTGCAGTCTTAGTCAGGAGCAGGTTCAGGGTGTCCGAAGGGGTAGCAGAAGTGTTGGCGGCCATTAGAAATCCATCTACTAGTGTCACGTACGCCATGAAGTGGAAGACGTTTCAGCTTCTCGGCTGCTGCCTGTGACTTGGATCCATTCTCTTGTGAGATAAACTGGGTCCTCGAGTATCTGTTATCCCTGTCTGACTCAGGTCTAAGATATACCTCCATAAAAGTATATCTTTCAGCTATTTCAAGCCATCATGTACCGGTGGATGGCAAGACTTTGGTGCAGCTTGATCTGTCACATACCTTCCTGCGAGGTATCCTGCACATTAAAGCTCCCATTTAGGACCCTGTCTCTCCATGGGATTTACTCTTTATGTTAGAAAAGCTGACTTTTCCCCCCTTTGAACCAGACACAAGTTGCAAGCTTTGCTTTCTGTCTTGGAAAGTGTTATTCTTAGTTGCTATTACTTCAGCCCAGAAGATTTTCAAGCTCCAGGCCCTTATGTGTAAGAAGCCATATTTGGTTTTTCACAGGGACAGGGTGTCCCTTCACAGAAATCCTAAGTTTCTTCCAAAGGTGGTATCAGAGTTGTCTCTCAACCAAGACATACACCTGCCCATTTATTACCCTGAGTACTCCAACAAAGGGGAGGCCTTGTTGCATACTTTAGATGTACATATAATTCTTAGGTACTATGTCGACCGTACTCTGTCCATTAGGAAGTCGGACCACTTGTTTGTTTCTTTTTCCCAATGGATGTTGGGAGCACCTGTCATCAAACAGGTCACGTCAAAGTGGCTGGTCAACTGCATTGTTTTCTGCCATGAGAAGTATGGAAAACACCTGCCAGGTCCAGTGAGAGGTCACTCGACCAGAGGGATTTTGACATCCTTCGCTTTGCTTAAGAACGTGTCAGCAGCAGACCTTTGTGCCACAGCCACCTGGAGTTCTGTGCACACCTTTGTCCAGCACTACAGTTTCTACATTGCTTCCAGAAGGAGGGCAGGCTTTGGCCTGGCAGTCCTCCAAAGGCTCCTCTCTTAAGAGCCCAGGGGATTACTTTTTCCACCACCCTTCTGCCTTGGTGACATCCCAGTACTGTTTGGGACTTAGTCCTATTGGTTATTACCTGCTGCAAGAGCTCTATCTCGAAGTGAGATAGAACAGTTACATAAGAACTTACCATAACAGTAGATCTTGGAAAAGAGCTTTTGCAGCAGGTATGCGTTCCCTCCCTCCTTCCCCCAGTGCTTCTCTCAGATTGTCCCTTTCAGGATGACAAAGCCTCTTCAGTTTGTCCCATCCTTTATGCTAGCTGGGTCTCCAGTGGGCAAACTGAGGTGGTGTTAGAGGACCACTCCCCCTCCATTATACAGTGGCTGATGATGTGGGCGGAGCTGACATCAGGGGCAGCCCCCCACCGTGGACTGCTAGCTAGAAGTTCTCCATGGGGTTCTAGTGCCTGGAGGCATAATTCTATTGGTTATTACCTGCTGCAAGAGCTCATCTCGAAGATCTACTGTTATGGTAAGTTCTTACATGACTACTTCCTGCAGCCCCGTTTGAAGTTGGATGGCAGGGAGGTACATGAGTAAGTTTAATTCCATTAGAATTCATGAGCTATTGAAATTCTGCAGAGCTAAACTGGGGCCAATTATTGGACACCACTTCCTCAGGCAGGCCATATGATGTAAACAGATTCCACAGTACCTATATGTTCTTGGGAGTTGTTACTGTTGTATTCCTATTGTGGACATTAAAATCACCTGCAGCCATGTAGAATGACTCTCCACAGTGATGAAGAAGTACTGCTTGTCTTCTTCAGTGAATTCAATAAGGATTTTCTGCCAGACTCATGTGTACCATTTCCAGGGATGAAGGGGTGCCACTGGTGCCATGTTCTGAACCATCATGCACACTCCACAGCCCTACACCTTCTGCTCAATGTCTTTGTGTAGTCCTAGCCACCAGAAGTAGTGCTTGCTGAGGCCATCATTGTGCACATCCCTGGGTGTTCACTGTGAAAGTACTCCAGAAATCTCGTCCTATAACCTGTGGGTACAATAACACGCAGTCCCCACAGTGTGCAGCCCTGCTACATTGACAACTGATCTCTTCAGGGAACATAAGGAAGCAGCGCCTTGTACAGTACATTTTACTCATGTTCGGTGCTCAGAGCTTCTGGGATTGGTGCCTTATAAATAAAATTACCTTGCCTTGCCTTGTCGATTACATAACCAGGCCAGCCACTTAGGGTGAATTCCCACACCCATGAAAGAATGGGATCTTTATTGTTCCTTCTTCAATATCCCTTGAGACACAGATAATTCCCCAACACAGAAAAAGAAGAAAACATCTGCTGCTTCAGCTGGGGTTGCCTGTCCTTGGCATGACAGTCTGGATAGGGAATCCACATTACCATATTCCCCCATTTTCCAATATTTAATACTGTACTAATAGGCAAGGAAAATTAATGCCATCTTTGCTTCCTTAGAGCTGCTGGTGTCAGTACTGCTGACTTTGAGCCCAAAATTGCCATCAGAGAGGCTTAAGGTCAGCAACAAGTGTGAATTTACAACCATAAAGATATTTGTGAAGATTACTCACTCCAAAAATTATCCTAAGTGCCTTTTTTCCAATTTGTGTGTAGTTCCTTTCACTACCAGATAAAGTCCTTGCTATAAATGCAATAGGCCTTTCTTTGACATCTTCTGTTACATGGGATATCATTGACCCTATCCCATATGGTGAGACATCACAGGCTAACCTCAGTGGCATCTTCATATCATAATACACTAAGACCTGACTGTTTAAAAGTTGCTGTTTGCATTTATTGAATACCGCCTCACATTCACCTGACCACTTCCAATGTTTATCCCTCTGTAACAGCTCATGTAAAGGTTTCAGGGTAGTTGCCAGGCATTCCAAAACGTGACCACAATAGTTCAGAAATTCAAGGAAAGATAGCAGTTCAGTGACATTTGTAGACCTGGACATCATGTCTATGGCCCTAACCTTTTCTGCAGTGGAGCATCCACTGGTTATAGCTGAAGGATCCACTACATGTCCCAAATACTCCACACTGGGCTGTAAAAACTTACATTTCTCCACTTTTGCTCAGACCCCATAAAACTTAAGCCGGGTATTGGGTAAGTACTTCATCCAGTACCTTTAAATTGTCCTCTTTTGATCGGCCTCTGAACAACATGGCATATAGGAAACACAACACATGATCCAGTCCATGCAACATTTGGTCAACTACTGATTGGGAAATAGGAGCACTAGAAGTACAATATGGTAATATGTGGTATCTGTACAATCCCCAAAGGGTGGTTATAGTCAGATACTCCTCAGAATCTGGGTCCAATTCAAGTAGCTGATATGCATTTGACAGGTCCAATTTTGTGAAAAAGACCCCACCTGCCAGGGTGGCAAACATATCTTCATCATTCAGAAACTGATACTTATCATCATCATCATCTTCATCATTATCAATACATTGATTTATAGTAATTTTATAGTCACCACATACGCAAAGAGACTTGTCTGATTTGGGTACTACCATAATTAGGGCTTCTTATCTACTTCGTTCCACCTTGCAAACTATGCTGTGGGCCTCTAACCTTGCTAACTCTTTATTCACAGCTTCACAAAGAGCATAAGGCCCAGGGCCGTGGCTTTTGAAACAAAGGTTCTGCTCCAGATCGCAACTTTATTTTTGCTTTAAAGTTCTTTATGGGGCCCAAACGTTCCTCAAAGACTGCTTTCTAGTAAATTCAAAATCTCTTTTACTACGCTACTCTGTGAAGTCACACCTTGCGCCACCTGGAAATATTTGACCAGTTTAGTCTGATATGTTTAGGCCAGTTCTGTCCCAGCAGTGCTAGCCTATCTTCATTAGCTAAAACCAGTGGCAAAACAGTCGACTGCCCTCCATATGTGACTTGCATGTTTACTTTTGCAAGTAAAGGAATTTCCTCTCCCAAATAAGTTTTGAGTTGCAGTGAGGTACTCTTCAAAGGAATATGGGACACATTTTGTTTGTAGAGTATGTATGGAACTATTGTATCCATAGCCGCGCTGCTCCACACTTTGTGTTCACCACCAGGCTGAAATGCTATCTTAGTCAAACTACTAGATCTCTTAAAGTTAGGATCCAAAAACATAAAGGTGACATTAGATGTAAAGATCAGGAGTCACAGGTAGCATTACATTTTAATGAAGCAGGCCATACAGTAGCATTGTTACGCTTCTGGGGTTTAGAAGTTGTTCAACCCCCAAATAGGGGCAGACATTATCAACAAATTATTAAATGGGCAAAGGATTTCAGGTAATCTGATTGGTTGTTAGCTATGCATTAGAAGTGTCTAATGCACAGCTAAAACTAGAAACCCCATTTAGAATACATAGGCCCATTTTATAAGCGCAGTAAGCCACTCCGGGGATGTGCATTAGACAGTTCTAATGCACGGCTAAGGGACTGGATGCACTCAGCTTGTGGCTTTGTGGCTCAATACATCCCCCTAGCTGTGCATTAGAACTGTCTAATGCACACCCCATCATGTCTTATTGCTTACCAATAGATGGGCTGAAATGAAATGGATATTTCAGTTAAAAACCATTGAGAAAGGTATAGGTATGAACATTGATACTAATTGGTCAGCATGTTGGTAATTGTATGAACAATCAGTAACCCAGTGAGGGGATTTGAACTGGGAAACTATGGAGTAAATGGTAGTGATATTTGCCCAGTCTGTGTGTTAAGGCTTTCTGTTAAAAAACATTTTAGGAAGGTATGGGCATGAACACTGACACCTATGGGTCAGTTTGCTGGTGATTCCATGAACTGCTAGTAATTTGGTGATGGAACCTGAACAGTGAGATTACCCCAGTTTCAATAAATAAGGTAAAAACTTTAAGTATAGTGAACCCAGTTTAAGATATCAGGTCAAATGAGAAGGACCTGCACAATGTAAATTGTTTCTATTCACAGATAGAATACTGTTGTTATTTTAAATAACGCCCCTCCCCCCATTGTTAGTCATCCATCTAACTTATAGACCTTCTAGAATGGCATAGGTATGAACATTCACACTAATCAGATAGCTAACTGGCGACTTGATGAACTGCCAGTAGTTCAGTGGTGGGACCTGAATAATGAGATGCAGTACTGATAATTAAGTTCAACCATTATTTTTATCCCAAGCATATCATTCGGTTAAGACCTAGAATTCTTATGAAATTTTTTATTGAAAATATAAGAAACTCTTTTAGCAAATCTTCTCCCCTGATTTTGTATCTAAAGTAAATCCAACACATAATTAACTTTCCACACAGCCAAATCTGTGTCCTCAGTGAGCCCGCTAGTCCAACGCAAATAGCAACTGACACAACCTTGTACAGTTGCTAAGTAACAACTGCCACGCATGGTCATGCGGATAGGCAAATAAGGATGACCTCATGCAATGTGCTGGACTAGCGGGCTCAAGAGGAAGTCTCGCTTTCTCACTTCCATGCTTTGCAATGCCATTAAGCAGGACGCCTAGTGCAGTGACGCAAGCTACAAAACTAAATGTGAGTAGTGTTTTTTCACCTTTGGAGAACTTTTTTTTTAAATTTTAAATCTGTGAGAGCCTATGTTATTCATACATTATAGGGTCTTAAAAGAGTGAGCTCTTGGAGCTAAAATACAAAGCCATAAACGTCAAGTATTATACGAGTAGAAGCACTGGTGAGAAACATTTTTTAGTAGCCTTGCTGTAGAAAAGAAACATTTTTTTCCGCAGCTTTATTGCAAAACAGAAAGCAACTTAAATGAGCAGTTAATATTAATGTGTCTTTGAGCACATAATTAGCTGAGATAGATAATATTTATTGCTGTAGGTCAGGAAATTTCAAATGGTGAGGCCAGCCTCCCTGGGGAGGCCCCAACCTGTTCAAGGGGAGGCTCAAGCAAGTCTGAAAAAGTACTATATTTAAATTTTGAGTTTTATGTATTTTGTGTGAAGAGATGAAGCAAACAAAGATGATAATAGTAGGTACATTTTATGGGATGGATATTCAAAAGGGTTGCACCATGTGCAATAGGGTTGCTCCTGCGCAAGTCCGAGATTGCGCCATTCTGCGATATTCAGCAGGAGGCAGTTGCGCCCCCCCCAAGTCATGCTGAGCAACAGCGCAATGCTAGTGAAGGCATGCTCAACCGGAGGGGGAGGAACCATGCATAAACTGCACAGCCCGATATTCAGCTGGGCTGTGCAGAGTTGTGCAGGCGCAACCCCCAACCTGCGCCTGCACAGCTTTGAGCCCAAAAAAAAGGAGTAAGTTGAGGGCCACCCACAGGTGAGCTGCCGCATTGCAGGGCGCAACACAGCAGCTGCCACCTGTGGGTGGCCCTCCACTTCTTCCTGTGCCCCCCCACCAGCCCGATTGCGGGCATAATAGTAACCCCGTGGCCCGATTGCAGGCAGAACATAACTGAACAACCCCCACTGGCCCGATCGTGGGCATAACAGAAATGACCCCCACTAGCCTGATCATGGGCAGAGCGGAGTTCAACCCCCAAAGACCAATATCCCTGGTGGTCCAGTGGACGCGAAGCCCGATCGCGGGCATTAGAGTCAAACCCCAGTCCAATTTCCCTGGTGATCTAGTGGCCCCCACCCACCCACCATGAGCCCACCACCCGCTCCCCTCCCGTCAGCCGGCAGGCGGCAGCACCACACCCGCCTGCCGCCCCGCAGCCGGCCGACTGACTGCTCGATAGGGCTTCACGTCCAATGGTTCTGAGCAAGAGCCAATGGGCGTGCAGCCCATACCGTACAAGGCAGTCCAGATATGTGAATGAATTCACATCAGTATAAGACAAAGAACTGAATGAAAGAACTGAATGTGGGCCAAGTACTCAAAGGGGTTACAATGTATTCATGGTGTGCTGCACAAAGCACAGTACGTTATTTTTCTTTGGGGGGGTCCAAGATTATTTCAGTTTTTGGGGGAGGCTCAAAATCTTTTCCATGGATTTGAGGAGGCTCACTGTGAGAAAGTCTCAGAACTATTGCTGTAGATGATGACTACTCTTTTGGAACATATTAAGGAACTGGTGTTAAAATGGCTTTCATTGTCTCGTTATGTTTACTAGAGCGCATTCAATGAAGGAAAAAGCTGGCTGAGCACACATACTTTAGGAAGCTGGAAACAGAGAAAAGATATGAGGTTAGTCAGGCCATTACTGGCAGTTAAAAAATACATGAGTACACAGGTTTTGATGGTGGTAGCATGAATTTTTTGAACAGTGTAATGAGACGTATACAATATTGAGATTTTCTGTTTTTATTTATTACAGTTCTGTGCCTTTTATTTAATACAAGCCATTTTAGGCATTAAGTGGTATGTGAAGAGATCATCACTCAATGGTAACAGTATTTATACTGTGTGAACAAGCAAACAAAGTTTTGTATTATAACTTGACAAAATGAATTAATATATGTTTATTATTGTAAATTTCAGAAAATACGTGCAGCCCTTTGAAAAAGCACAATAAAGTGCGAAACATCAGGGCGTCGGAAAATAAACAAAACTTCAAACCTTAAAAGGAACTTTCTGTCTTTTTAAAGACACAGGGATTCCCTACAGCGCATTTCACTTTCTGAAAAAGCTATCTTCCCTGCCAGCTCCTAATGCATTTTTTGAGGCTAATTCCATGACTAAAGCAATTTCTGCAGCAGATTGGAAAGTCAGGACCTTTTCAGACAATAGACATTTTTGAATTGATTCACTTTTTAAACACACTCTAATCTGTCCCTGAGTGCATCACTCAGAAAAGTTCCAAGCTTGCAGTGTGTACATTATTGCCATAAGGCTACAATATAATCAGCTGTTGTTTCACCAACTTTCTGATACCAGTGATAAAATCAAAAGCACTGCAGTTATCAGTGCTGTGGGCTTATAATGTCCTGTTAGAGTCTGAGCAAGCTGCAGACAGGGTTTATCTTTCAGTTTTTGTGGGGCTATTACATTCTTCAACAATTCCCACGGTTGGGATCCAATTACAGACAAGAAAACACCTACTTGCCTTTCCTCTGATATATCATTTGCATCCATCCACATTTCAAACCACTCCAGATAGGAATCTAAATCTCCTTTTGTTTCATCAAATGCTGAAATTCTTCCAGTCTGAGCCATGGTGGTATAATGTCCTGTTTCTTTTTTAACAAGTACATTTTACAAGAAAAAGTCACCACATCATCACCAGAAACTGTAATATATTTACTTGAAGGAATATAAAACAACATACAGCCTGGATTGCAACTTTCCACCATCCTCTTTATGCTCTCTATCACCAATTTTTTGACCCATTTCATAATCACAGAAAGGCACTCCAGTGTGTGCATTGTGCTGGGATAATGGCACTACTCAGGTAGTGGAAGCACTCAGCCTTCAGCCTCATGCTTCAAGCCACCCAAGGCATATCTTTATCCAGCCCAATGCACACCCTGTCATGCCTTATTGCCTAATTAATGAATATAAAACAAGTTGAGAACATCAAGGCAGGTTCTGTGGAATCAGCAAAAATGGCAGACTGTGCTGTGGCTGCAAATGTGGCTGTCCTATTGCAGAATATAAATGTAACTATGTGCCTGGCAACTTCAGAAAATATATTCAGAGCCAGGAATCTACAAATACTAGAAATGCAAGAGGAATCTGAAGACACAGATAGTTTGAACTTTATGGAGACTTGGTTTAAATTGGAGCTCTAGTTATCGACAGGGATAAAGCTACAACAGGCATACAGGGTCACAGTAAGGTGGGCAGTGGCCCAAACAGAACCACCAAGAGGAATTTTGATTACTTTACTGTCAACCGGGGACAAAGATGTTGTACTACAGGTAGCAAAACATATCTCCCTGATGGTAGGGGATCAGCAAATACTTATTTTTTAGGACAGGTCGAATGCAACATGCCAGCCCCAAAAGGACTTTGGTGGTGTAAAGAGAGCGCTCCAACAGATGCAGGTTCCCTTTGTCCTGTCGCTACCGCCTCCTCTTGAAACCAACACTACTCCTACAGCGACCCTAAAGACATGGAACATCTGCTGGACAAACTGAAGAAAAGCAAGATCCCTGCCACTGCAAGATCTAAAGAAAGGGAAGGCTGGGAAGATATGTTAGACTTGGATAGTACCTGATGACCAAATAGAACTAAACACTGCTTTGGTAATCCATGTATGATAGTACCAAAGATTAATGAGTGTGACTCATTAGGGCTGGTAAGACCAATACCTTTTGGAGAAACACTGGAGGCAGAAGATAAGGGTCAGTAGGGGTAAGTACACTCATTTTGGTACTAGCAAATACTTGAATCTGTGGGGCAAGCAGTATATCACAAGTGATGGTGCATTCTTTGTTAAAAAGGGAAGCCCTTCACGCCATTTGGCTGCTGCTACAGACTTTGCAATGGACATGGACTAAAAGTAAGACTGTATACAAACAAAAAGCAGCTGCCCCGTGGATAAACAAATGTAGACTCATGTTCAATGTAATGTTAAATGAGGATATTTCTTTTATATAGTCCAGGTCCAGTAGGTTCGGAGGACATACCATGGGCTATGTTATGCACCCTCTGCAAATAATGCTAACAGACACAGTGGACATGATGTGGCTCCTTCATATATACATATAATTAAAAGAAATTTCTAAGCTGGGGTACGGGGCTTTATAACCCGTTACCTTAAGGCAGAGTAAGTCATCTCAGGCAGAAAATAATGAGTTTTTATTGGAAGGGAAGGGATCGTAAATCAGGCCAAGCCTGATGGCCAGTCAATCCCTTCCACCTCCTGGTTCACCGGCCATGTTGTTCCCGCACTCAGATATTTTGTGATGTCTAACCAGGGAGAGCATGGGGGCATGCCCCATTGAAATCTCTGGAGCTCAGTTTCAAAAACTTTTTTAAATAATAAAGCAATCTCTAGCATATATGAAATACACTGCTCAAGTAACAGATGGTCTATTAGTTGAGCGGCAGCTTTCATATATACTAGAGATTGGTTTATTACCTAAAAAACATTTTGAAACCAATACCATAGACTTCAATGGGCCCCTACCCCCTCCTGACCCTCCCCCGCACTTCTCCTGGTTAGATGTCACAAAATGTCTGAGCATGGGATTGTGGCCAGCAGACAGGGAAAGTGAAAGGAATCAGCTGGCCATTGGGATTGGTCCAATTTATGATCCCTTCCCTTCCTAACAGGGCCAATAAAAAACAATTACCTTCTGCCTCAGAGGACTTAACGCTGCCTTAAGGTAATAGGCTATGAAGCTCAACAGCCCCCAACAAAAATGTTGGAAATTCACTGTAAGTGTAGTATGTTCTTAGCAATCAGTCATGCCTTTGCAGATGTAGTTTCCCTCATTGTTATGCAGTGTAATCCAGGGATAAGATCATTACCATGCTCATACGTTATGCTTTTTGAGCCGTAATAGCTGGTATAATTATTCTGCAGATCTAACTCTTTTTTTTTTTTTTTGCTTCAGCAGGGGCTTTGCATGACAGGAACTTTGTTCATCGGTTTAAGGTTTTATAGACTTGTGGACTAGTCAGTTAAAACAAGGAGTTACCTGTTGTGTGTATACGATCCCTAGCAGTGATTATAATTAGCTTACAATTTCAATGCTAAAGGTTTTTATGATTTGCCCTCTAATCCTGTAACAACAACATCAGAGACTGCATGTGCATCCTGATTATAATGTGACTGTGTATATTAATTGTTGTCTAAACCTGTGAGTATTACATTTTGTTCACTTCAGCTAAAACTGAATAAACATAATTTACAAAAACAAGAAGTTTTGAGTTTACACTGACGCTAGGAACTTGTCTCTGCCTAACAATTTGTGGGTTCTGTTGTTGGAGAAATGCTAGTGTGGGTGTCAGCTGGAGGCAGGGTGCAGACTAGGGGCACTGGTGGCACTGGAAAGAGGCTCCCAGAGTACAGCAAGGGTAGGAGCTGGGTGCCAGCCTCTCTCGGGAACCAAGAGTGCCTGAGGTCCAGGACACCTCAAGGATTCAAGGACATTGAGGGAGACATCAAATGAGACCCTGACAGCTATGGAACTTAGGCACAGGGGACAAATTCTGAGGAACTAGGAATATGTTGATCATGTTGAAAGTGCTGCTTTTAGATAAAGATTGAGTAGGGGACTACCTGGAGAATGTGGGTACCCTGGGTGGTTCCCTTCAAGAAAAAAAATCCCAATAGCTGACTGACCTGTGGTGGGTTGATCTGAAAAAATTGAGGGAGATCCTAGTGGGGGCGACCCTGGTGGGGAGACCCTGGAGACTGGCCCATGCAGTCATCACATCTGCAGACACCAGGCCAGTTCTGCTAAAGAACAAAAGCAGCAAGATGTGGTAAGAGATCCATCTCCAGGGCAGGAGGGATGGAGAATGTCAAGTCCCTCGGTAACAGCAACATTAGTCTGACTCATCAGGGAAGGGATCTGAGCAGGCATATTGAGTGTCACCAGGACGCACACATGGCTGTGTGTGAACGTGATCCAGGCTGCCCTCGCATGGGCAGAGTCCAGAGGAAAACTGGTGGGTTGTTGGCAGGGGATGGCACCAACCCTTGATGATATGCCTTGGGCTGTACTGAGCTCACTCAGTGGGACACATGCCCATCAGCATGCCAGAGAATACCAAAGTAAACTTTATGGCAAAGTAGAACCCCTGGTTCAAGAAAGTCAGTGCCATCCCAGGGTAGCTGAGGCGAGGAGTGCCTCAGGGATTTACTGCCATGTAAATAAGTCGTTAGCCAACAGCATAACCACAGGACAGTAAAGGGAGAATAGGGAACACGTGGCAGAGGTGCCCCTACAGATAAAATGGGTACCTTTCCAGCTGAATTGTTCTTGAAGTACCTTCTTTCATCAGTAGGACAAAATTTACCCAGTCATTCATTTTCATTTTATGCCCTTCATTTGTCAAATCATTTATTGCTGTTCACAGCTACCCTTCAAATACCATTTAAATTACCAACAGTGCATGGTGGACTGTTGTTCAGGATTGAAATCCATTCCTAAAATAGGGTTATTGTGCTGCAGTAGTGAAATCAGTATGTTGTTGTGCTGCACTAGTGATGTCACGACTGCAGTACAGCAACTGAGAATGCTGACGCACAACTGTTTTCTTCTAGCCAATCAAGCTTGAAGCTGTTTTTTTTTTTAAACTTGAACTTACAGAAACAGCTGTAGTTGCAGTCCCTAGCTACATGTTTAATCCATAATTTGATCCTGCCACAAACTCTCAAGTGCCTCCCCCCAACCACCAGTTTACAGAAAGGAAGCAGTGTCTGAAATATGCATGGATGCCCATACACTATAAAAGATACTGCATGTGCAGCCATTTACAACAAGCCTGTGTCTGTACTGAGAGGTTTCTATGGCAACCAGGGAACTTCATGAGCTTTGCACTCAAGGTTCCTATTTGCCATAGACACCTCTCAATACAGACACAGGCTTGTTGTATACGGCTGCACATACAGTACATTATCCTCTTTGTTTGTAAAAGAGAATGATATTCTGACTCTTTATTTTTCAGTTTCAATAATTCTTTATATACTGTGCTCACTCAGTTTTTTTTTCTCATTTACTAGTAAACAACGGACTGGCTTGTGTGAGCTAGAGCACTGAGTAACTCAAATACAATTACTGTAAATCATGATATGAAAAAGTGTTGTTTTCATTTTTTAATTTTTTTTTATTTAATGTTTTATACCCCTGCCTCTTGCACGCCAACTCCTTTGGGAGTCTCCAAGGCATCCAGTTGGCTGTTGTCCTCACCTTACCTGAGATCCAGTGCACTGGCCTTCCCTCATGGAGCTGTGGGTTACTCCCCAGGCGGGGATGAGGGGACCCCCCCCAAAAAAAACTGCTGTGTGCTGTCGGGAAGCCGTTGCCATGGGACAGGCAGGGGAGATCTTGAAAAGTGCTGGGCACTCTGTCATCCTGGTGTACAGGGGCCACAGCGGCAACTGTGTAGTGAACTAGAGAGAATCATAAGGGAGATGGACCTGTTCTAGTCAGATAATGCTGGGCAGGGGGGGTCAGACAGTTCTGGAACAACTGGAGTAAGTGGCACTGGCAGCCCAAGTGACAGTGGTGTGGGTGGTGGCATGCCACTGACAATGAGGTTGTCTCATGATGCAGTACGACAGGCTGAGTTGGCAACCCAGGCCCATGACACTGTGCCTCAGTTTGCGCAGGGATGCAGAACAGCGCGGGCAGGACTCACGTCATTCACGTGTAGTTCGTGCTCGTTAGTGACTAGATCTCAATATGCATCTGCTTGATTCTTTTAAGTGAATAAGGTATACTAGTCAGCCTGACAATGTGCTGTCACTGCCTGCCAGCTTTAAATACTGAATTGACTACTATACTTCTGACTTCCTAATCTCTGCTCCTGATTTTACTCACAAAGATTCTGGAATAAAGATGTCAGATGTGGTTGCACTTGCTGCTTGGTGTTTTGACTGACATTATGGTTTTATGACCACTGCTGCTGTTAAAATGACAATGATCATGGAAAGTTACTGAAAATCTTCCTTTTTGTTTTTATTTTGTTTGCAATGTGACTTCTTCTGTCCTAATATATCCAGGCACTGAGTTGCAAACTTTACTTCCTAGTGTACCATCAACTTTAAGACCAGACAGCAATCAAAATAACAGTATAAAAAAAATTTAAAAGTTAAACAAATAATAAAATAATTTAAAAACCAAAAAAGTATGAATATCTGAATATTTGCTCCATGGTGCAACTCAGCTCTGCTTTCCTGTCTCCAAACCAAACATAGTCTTTCATTTTTAATTCCTTCTTCTGTATGCTGTGCCACTCTTTGCTATAGTGATTCCCTTCTGGTCTCCAAAACAGATGTTCTCTTCATTTGTTTCCATACACCTATCACACAGAACAGAAAATGCCTAATTTGTTAAAGAAAAACACCAGTTACCTTTATGCACTCTCCTGCTGGTGCATATGCTTAATATGTCCCTGCTGACCTAGCACATAGGCCTATGCGCGTACTTTAGCATATCCCAGGTGAGGCAGTGAGCGGCTCCCATGAGATGGCTGCCAGCAGATGGCAGCCTAGCTAAACAGAGGTTTTCAAGCACTTTTTTAAACTTAAGTTTTAACACCAAAACACAGTTAGAAAATATATTTTTTACAAAGAAATACTGTGTTGCCCCCCTCCAACTCTCATACCTGAATGTATTCTACCAGAATTTCTTTCCACGGTGTAACAGACTGCCTGTATCTAATTCTCCGGCTGCACTGTCTGTACATAATGTGCTTTGTACTCATGCATTACTGATGTATTTATACTCTGTGTTGACTCCCCTGCTCCCCACCCCCTATTTCTGTACATAATGGCCCAAATATTCAAACTGCGCCAGTCTGAGGCGCAAGCCCTCTGCTGCTCAAAATAGTTCTTGAGGGGTGTGGTCAGTGATATTCAAGGGTTAGCTGCTGAGCAACTCCCTTTGAATATCGCCCCGGCCACAGCACTAGCTGCAGTGGAACTTCTTCCTTCCGCAAGTTGCCAGAGTTGAGCATTAAACTTGCGGTGGCGCAAGCACCATTGCACCATCATGAATTTCCGATATTCAAAGGTGACATGCAAATGGGGCCATAATTTATGCAAGGCGCGGGGGCCATTTGCATCTCTTTAGCCCCATTTGCATCGCCATTTGCATGTAGGTGCGCCGATCGCGGACTTGCTCCTGGCTACCCTGCCAGGCAGCAGCCGTCGGGGACCGACGCCTAATGCAAGCCGATCGCGGGCATCACAGTTACATGACCCCCCACATCACCCATAGCCCGATCGCGGGCAGAACCATACATGTCGCCCCACACATCACCCATAGCCCGATCGCGGGCAGAACCCGTACATATAAGCCCCCCACACATCACCCATAGCCCAATCGCGGGCAGAACCTGCATAAACCCCCAGTGCCCGATCGGCGGGCAGAATGTAACCCTCCCCCAACCGGATAACTCCCTGGTGGTCCAGTGGACCCGTAAAGCCCGATCGCGGGCAGAATGTCACACAGAACCCCCAAACATCTCCCTGGTGTCTAGTGTCCCCCCCCACCCACGAAGCCCCTCCACCCGCTCCCCGCGGCGGCGGGCGACAGCATCCACCCGCCTGCCGCCCGCCGCCCGCCCGACTGACTGTCGGTAGGGCTGCGCCCATTGGTGCAGAGCTACAGCCAATGGTGCAGCCCATACCGTCCATGACAGTCAGCTGTGTTGCGCCCTGCAATGCAGCAGCTCACCTGTGGGTGGCCCTCGACTTAAGCCTTTTTTGGCTCAAGCTTGTGCGGGCGCAGGTTGGGGGTTGCGCATGCACAACTCTGTGCAACCCGACTGAATATCGGGTTGCGCAGGTTATGCATGGATCCTCCCCCTCCTGTTGAGCATGCATTCATTTGCATTGCTCTCTAGCGCAACCTGGTGCCAGTGGCGTAACTTCCTCCTGCTGAATATCGCAGAATGGCGCACTTTGGACTTGCGCATGGCGCAACCCTGTTGCGCATGGCGCAACCCTTTTGAATATCTGGGCCAATGTGTTTTGTAATCATGCATTTCACTGTTGTATTTTGCTCTGTGTTGACTCCCTTGCTCCCCACCCCCCAGGACGCGTCTGGAATAGAGCGGTAGACTGCTCAGTACACTTTCCTAGTAAAACTTTTAAATAAATAAGTGGAGGGTATAAATATGCACTTGCAGGAGAGTGTACAAAGGTAACTGGTGTTTTCCTTTAAACTACACTTATGCTGTCTGACTCTGCAGCAATATAGGAGGCCCGATTCTCAAAGCCCTGGAAATGGCACAAGGTGCCTCCGCCAAACATAAATGGCACATTTCCAGGGCTTTGAGAATGGCTGGTCTAGCCAGGGCTGGTCTAAGGGTACTTAGAAAATTCTCCCTCTGGAAGAGCTGCCCTGCATGTGGCAATGTGCTGCATTCTCCTCTCCCCAGCCCCAATGTCCCCGAAAGTATTGTATTGATACCTGCCATATGAATAATTCATATATATAAATCCCTTTCCCAACCCCAATGTCCCCGGTATCAATGCATAATACCCCCCCATCCCTGATGCAGCTGGTACAAATGTATATAAAAGAAAATACTCTCCTGACCCTGATGTCCCAAGTACTAATGTGTAATACCTCCACCACCACCATCAATGGTGGTCCAGTGCCCCCATCTCTGATGCCACCGGTACAACTCCATAACAGAAATCGTGTTCCCAACCCCGATGTCCCCGGCACTAATGATTAAGAACCACCCCAGCCCTGGTGGCCCCATCCCCCCCCATCCCCAATGCCACCGATAGAACTAATGAATATAGGAAATTACTTTTCCCGATCCCCGATGTCCCCAGAACCAATAAATAATAACCCCCCCATCCCTGGTGGTCTAGTGGAACCCCACCCTGCCACCCTAGCAGTCAGTGCCAACCACTCCGCTCCCCCCCCAAGCCTGTATTAGAGCAGTACGCTCAATGAAAGTTCAGTTGGTGGCCGGCCACGGAGGTGAGAGGAGGGCTGTGCCGGTTACCAGCTCTAATATGGGCTGGGGGGAAGTGGGGTGGTCAGCACTGCTTGTTGGGTTGGCGGGGTGGGTTTCCACTAGATCACCAGGAATGGGGTGGGTTAATTATTATTGGTCCTGGGGACATCGGGAAAGGGACTTTTCCATATTCATTATTTTTACTGATGGCATTGGGGATGGGGGGCACGGGACCACCAGGGATGGGATAGTTCTTAATCATTAGCGCCACAGATGAGATCAGTACCATTGCCCAAGTACAAGTTGCCCAATGCAAAATTTGCCATCACCTACTTGCCGACAGTACAAACTGACTGACAATAAACTTACTGACATAAATAATACCGACCAGCGTCCGCATAATTCAAACTGTCAGCGGCAACATCCAATGGCATCTGTAAAATATGAGCATCAGCATACTTCAAGCAGCACAAGTCAAACAGCATAAGACTGTCAGTGGCAGGTATTTATAGCAGCTTGTTCGAAGTCTGTGATAATAACACTGGGGACAACGTACAATCATACTCCTCTGCCACGTCTTGCAGGTCCTGAAACATTGTCACATAACAGTCCTCTGATTTTGCAGACATCAGTGCATACACCAGTGGCAGTAATATGCATATCTCTGTATTGACAACAGGTGCATGTATAGAATAAAGCTGACGGAACAGGTGTGGCACCGTTCTGAACGTTCCAGTCACGATCCAAAACTCAGCACACATTAATTTTTCAATATTTTATTTTGTGGTGAATATCAACACCCTCTCATTGCCACAAGTTGCATCTCTGGCTAAGAAAGATTGCCTGTTCACTGTTGTAAATTCATGAGGTATTGCAACCTCCTCCAGTGTTTGGGGTTCAGGGGCTATATTAACTTGCCTTGCATGCTTAATAACTTGTCACAGTGACTGCTTAGATGGCAAGTTCTGACAAACTCCGGTACACAAACCAGCAGTCTCACTCCGGATAAGTTGTGTAGGTGTGTCATGCATTGTTAATGCTCTTTTCTTCAATGCAGCAATTTCTGTGGCTATGGGAGCAGCACAGGCATTGGGGTTATGATTATGTTCTTTGGTTGACCGAAGATGATGTTGTCCACCGATAAGTAGGGTAGAAGCACGGCCGTGGCATGCCAAAGCTTTTCGGCTTTGGAACACCAATAAAACAAGTCATTTTGACTTCTTTCTTCTACATAAAGGTAGCCAGCAATGCTCAATTTTGGGTGTCCATGCTGTGAAGGCACAATATCACAAACTACAGCATCAAAAACTGATGAGGTTGCTTCTGCCGTTTTGATTTGACAGGGTGAATCACCAGTAAAACGGCCTGTCTTTATGCATTAGTAACATCAAGGTATAGCCTATCAGAGACTATATTGTTCAGTGCAATGATCAGCTTTACCAATCAGCTGCGCATGACATGACACTGACAGTGCAATGTCAGTGTCAGTGTGTGTGTTGGGAGAATCTTCGTCGATAATACATTATGAGTGGGAAGGTTAAATTCTGGAAATAAAATATGGGAGTTTTACCATCAGGATGATTAGTGTCGGGCGATCGTACTAGACCCTTTCAGACATCAGGGGTCAGGAACATGATTATTGTTATGAAGTCATACTGGTGGCATTGTAGTTGAGGGCACTGGATCACCAGGGATGATGGGGTTATTACACATTAGTACCAGTGACATCGGGGCCAGAAAAGTAATTTCATTTATATACATTGGTACTGGCAGCACTGGGGATGGATGGGGGGGTGGTAGACTACCAGGGACGTTGTCGCAAGGCCGCCCATGGCTTGCTGCACCCTATCCAGGTGCGCCCTCTGTTCAGTGCACTACTATCATTGCCACAAGCCACAGGACTTTGCCACCAGGACCCTGCCAGATAATGAATCAGGTGCAGGGTCCCTGGCACAGAGGCAATTGACGCAAAGTGCCTTTGGCGCTACTTGCGCCGATTTCTGAGAATCGGGCCCAGTATGTTTTCAAAACCCAATATTACCCTCTACCCATGCTGAGCAGAAAACACCTTATTTGCCTATTTAAGGTTGGGGTTTTTTCCATGTCTAGAGCATTTTTAATAACTGTACTATATTATAGTTGAATACCAGCATAGTTGAATACCCAAATACAGTCAAGTACCCGAATACCCCTGGTGTATACTTTTTTTTTTTTACTTTTTATTTATGTGTAACCCCTAGATGGCGCTATCCCAGGGGCTACTACCCCTGCCTGATTTGCCACTAACAGGTTGAGGGGCCTGGATCCAATGGCGGGTGCCTCCACCCAGAGGTCAGGGTTTGCAATAGTTAAACTAACTTGGTCACAGCCCTCTGGGACACTGCAACCCCCTTTCTTCCCACTAGTGGCCCACACAATATATCAGAATTACCTTCACGGTATACACTTACCCCAGGTCTGGTTCGGCACTGGGACCTCCTGTGAAATGAGATACAGTGCAACAATCACAGCACAGTACTTTAACATAGACAAATACCTCAGGCAGTATAACTTTGCTGAAACAAGCAGCTCTGATTTATTTAGGGGATATAACAAGGACAGGAAATCAGGTTAATTAGCTTATCACTCTAATAATCTACTATGGCTCTGTGCACAGGCCTATCCCTATCAGTTACTGTCACAAGTTTCCCAAGCCCTAGTGGCTAGTCCAAACTGTGGCAGCTGGTAGGGGCCCTTCTCATTACAGAGAAAAGGAGGAATTAAACAGTCAGCAGTACAGTAATTCCATTTGGATTTATGTGGCAATTCAACAGGGAGCAACCTGAATTAGTACTCCCATGACTCCAAATAAGATAGGGTCCTTCAATGTCAGCAGGGCTCACTTGAGAGTACACAAACCTCTTCACACATCCATATAAAAGAAAGTACTATACCAGGCAGGCTGCATCTGTATCCCGATCGCAATTACTGCTGAACGGGGAGAACACACAGCAGATTCAGTTCCTGACAGACCGAGTGCAATTTTCAGCAATTCTTCCAGTCTTCTGCTACAGGGTGAGCCTGGTTTCTACTCTTCAGAGATCCTTTGATTCTTTTCACAGGACAGGATTCGGTCCTAACAAGCTGTTACACAAGCTGCAGACCCGGAACTCTGGGCCTTACACACGTTTTTGACTAAAACTGCACTGAATAAAAGCACAGGCTCCTTCCTTCTTCACTGCCAAAGCTCAACTGAACTCCAACTGACCAGAACAGGCACTTCCTTTGAGTTCCTCCCAGTTCTTGACTGGATTGGCTGTCACTCACAATAGACTGCTGCTGTTGGTCCAAAAGGCACTGAAGTCCAAACTACATCTCCCAGAGTCACTGCCCATACAATCCTCTTGTGGCTGGCTCAGATTATGAGTCCAAGTTCTGATTCGTCCAAGGCATCATTTTAGAGCTAGCTTACCCACACTGATTGGTCCAGTTCAGCAGTTCAAAACTAGAATAGGGAACTAGCAGACACAGTTCTGACTGCAAAGAAAGCAGGTTAGACAAACTGTAATTTCATTATTACTCTAAATAATTTCTGGCAAACAGTTACATCTTTCAGATAGGTTCCCTTTGCACTCCTAGTGACTGCAAAATGAAGTGAATTGGCAGCAGCTCGAGTGGTACTCAGAGAAGCACACAGTCCCCATACAAACTAATTATGTCTGCAAGCAGACAGCTCTTAAAGAGACAGTACCAGACTCTAAAACACTCACTGATAAATGGCTTAAATGCCAAACACCATTCAGGCTTGGAGCATTCAAAGCAAGCTCCTGAAGTCTTTTGAACCCCCATTTGAGAGGTTACACCCTTCTAGCCTGGGAAAACTTGGCGTCCCGTCAAGCAAGTACTATATAGTTTAACTGCAACCACCCGCTATACATTTGCATTAGGCTTGCATATGTAATCATCAGTCAATATATCATTTTACCAAGAACACATTTCTGAAACATTGCAGTCGTCACTCTTTACACAGTATTACATACACATTGTACCATAACTCAAGTTATTACCTCTTGTACATGAAACCTGAAGAGGCGCCCTTCCCTATCAGTTACCTTGAGGGCTGGATGGGGCAAGGGCACCATACTTAGAGGGCAACACAAGTAACTTTGAGTTAGCACTGATGCTCAGTTTGGGCAATGAGCTCTGGGACAATACACTCCTTTATGGACAACATTGAGAGGCAAGTCCACAGGCCTCCCAAGTGAATCATAACTGAGAGTGCACCACAGGCTTTACAGCTCGATCCAGTCTTTCTAGGGGAGACTACGTTATAGTCTCTGCACTCTGAGCCTCATTTTCAGCATTGTCCTCACTTGTCAGGGAGTCTCCATGGGGTAGAGAGGCTAGAACTTGGGGCACTTTCAGCTCAGGAGTTACAGTTTCTGAGTCCTGACATTTGGCTCCATGGAGAGCTCCGGACACTGGCAGTGGACTGTCAGGGCACTCAAAATACTCTTCTTGTTAGTCGTATCACCAGTCTGCCCCCAATCTATCATTTTCCTCCTAGAAAGCTCAAACAGTTCAACCATGCACAATGATTCCATTTCATCTGATCTGATGCTTTGCACTTCACTTTCTGGAGCATTGGCTCAGGGATGAAGCTGGGGGCTTAGACAGTCCAGAAGGCCAGCTTTGTCTCCAGTATTGACTAGGGATTGCCCTGAAACAATTGACTCAGTTCGTAAGAAGGATAGTATTCAAAGTCCACTACTTTCTTCCGATATGGACTGACAGTCATGCTAACTCGGGGACTTGTGGAGGAACACTTTAACTTTGCTTCGTAGGCAGATCTTCTTGATCTTTTCTTAGCAGCAGCTCTAGTCACTGGTCCAGAGGGGCATCTTCTAGGGGCTCAGACTCAATTAAGATTTGTCCAATGGGCAGTAAATGATTTCTATGCATTGTTTTTACATCTTTTGAATTATTCTCAGGCCTTACTTTGTACTGGCAGATCATCTAGCTTGCCCACTACAATGTGAGTGAGATGGTGCCATCTGTCAGCAATCTTGTGCTTGCCATGCAGTCCCAGATTTCTTACAATACCCGATCTCCTCCTGGAGTTCTATTGCTTTCACCTTTTTCATACCTTTCTTTGTTGTGAATTTCTTTTGCAGCAATAGTTTTGAAACCCGGTTAGTGCGCATGAGTTAGCTGGGCCTTTAACTTTTAGCACATACTGTAAATAGTTGTCAGCTTGAACCCCATCAGGAGAGACCCCAAACACACATCTACTGGTAGTCGAGCCTCTTCCAAAACATCAGGCGGGTAGGAGAGTCAGTGGCATCACTTTTGTGCAGTTATAAGCATGTACCAGGTGCTAATTTGTTGGCTCCATCTAGGCTTGTCCTTTGGGTGCAGGAGTGCCTAGCATATCCCCCAGCAAAGTCACGGTTGAAGCGTTCAGGCTATGGGTCCCTGGGGACTGGTAAGGAGTGGTTCTGGACTTTCGCCTCCCCACAGAGAAAGCATCTCTTTGATCAGGCGACTCTCAAAGTCTCTCCCTTGATCAGAATGGATTCTTTGTGGAGCCCCATAGTGAACAAAAAAGTTTTCTACAAGTACTTTGGCTACAGTGGATGCTTTTCTGGTCTTTGGTGGGAAAGCTTGTAGGCATATCTCGTGAAATGGTCAGTGACCACCAGCACATTACTGATATTTCTTTGATCTGACTCCAAACTTAGAAAATCAATACAGACCAACTCCATGGGTGCACTGGTGGTTATGTTAACAGGGGCAGCCCTCTGGGACAAAGCTTTCCTCTGTAAGCAGCGACTACAAGTTCGAATGTGTTGCTCCACATCAGCCCCCATCTTGAGCCAATAGAATCTGGATCTCACCAAGTCAAGTGTTCTGTCTATACCAAGGTGCCCCATGTGGTTGTGCAGGACCTCAATACTGAGTCTCAAGGCGGTGGGCAGCACTAGTTGTTGTTTGTCTACTTGTCCCCTCTGTCTACTGTTTCTCTGTATAACAGTTTATTGATCAGTTTCAACTTAGGACCTTCTTTGTATAACATGCAGTTCTCAAATCAGTGGAGCCGTAATTGGACACATCTTTTCCTGCATAGAGGGCTTCTAAAGCCAAGTTTTTGATCATGGGATCGCTGGATTGAGCTCCGGTCACTGTCATTGTCCAGCTGAGGCAGTGCACCAATGTCTATTGCAGAAAAGTGGCAATAAGCAGCAGGTATGCAATTCTCAGAGGCTCCCAAGCAATCCACCATGCAGTCCACTGCGTCCGGTGGACATTTGTTCCTCCCTGTCAACTTGGCAAAGTGCTGAATGTCAGTTCTGCCAGTCGGACCCAATCATTCTGGGAACAGGCCTCCGGGAGAGAGCAATCAGCATCTATGTGGTTCAGACCTGCTCGGTATTCGAGAGCATAGTCATATGTAGATAATGCAGAAAGCCACCTATGGCCAGTGGCATCCAACTTAGCTGAGGTCTGCACATAGGTCAAAGGATTATTGTCAGTTTTTACTAGTATTTTGGCCCCATACAAGTACTCATGGAATTGGTCAACAATAGCCCACTTCAAAGCTGAAACTCTTATATGTACAGGATAGTTCTTTTCGGATGGGGTCAGGCTTCTGGCAAAGGCCACTGGTCTCAGGAACGTTCGTGCTCTTGGTACAGCAACCCCAACCCTTGCAAAGCTAAGCATCAGTGTGCAGGACGTAAGGTTTCTCGGATCGGCACAGGCCAGCACTGGAGCATAGGCAGTTGGGATATATGATCTCATGAAAAGCAGTCTCACAATCAGGAGTCCAGCGGCCCCAAATACTTCACTCGGATGAAAATACACTCTTTCAGTCTTGAGGGATGCTGACTTTTGGGTATTTTTGTGGGTTGGGGAATACCCTTGAGTAAGGTTAAGTAAAGGGCGGATCACTCTTGAACAGTCCTTGATGAAGCCGATAATAACCACAGAATCCAGGAATCTTTGCAGTTCTTTTAGATTTTTGAGCTGTGGCCAGGTATCAAAAGCCTCAACTTTACTTGGGTCATCTCTATTCCTCAGTGGATACTATGTGTCCCACATACTTTACTGATGTTTGAAAAAATTGACCTTATCAATGGACAGTTTAAGGCCAAAGTCCTCCAGTCGGTCCAATACGCCTAAATAATCTGCTCTCATGTTCCTCCAGTGAGCTGCCAAACACAATAACATCATCTAGGTATACCAGGCACTCTAGTAAGTTCATGTCCCCACTGCACGCTCCATCAATCGTTGAAAAGTGGCTGGGGCACCTGAAATCACCATAGGCATCCTCACTGAATTCATAGAAGCCAAGCGGACAGATAAAGGCTGTCTTTTCACGGTCCTCTGAGACCCGCCGGGATCGATAGTACCCCTGAGAGATCCAGCACAGAAGAACCACTTGCTCCGTTTAGGCAGTCCAAAGCATCCTGAATCACGGGGCATTGTGTACTGATCAGGGATAGTCCGCCGGTTTAAGGTCGATAATCCACACACATCCTTACTGTTCCATTCTTTTTCCTCACTACCACAATGGGGAGCATAAAGGGCTTCTGGATTCTTGTATTACTGACCAGCTTAACATCTTGCAGATGCAGTCTCCATCATCTATGTCAGCAGGTGCAAGGCGCCGAGACCTCACTGAAATGGTCTTTCGTCATGCAGCCAGATATTGTGCTCAGCTCCTTGCCGCGCATCCTACATCCCATTCCTTTAAAGAAAACACCTGGTCTCGCCTGGGCAAGCTTCTACTGATCTTCACTTTCCATTCAGCTGAGCACTGAAGGAGAATCAAACAAAGTCAAGCGTTACTCTGTCATTCTTCAGCAGACTCTGCTGCTGGGTAGCTTTTCATAGTGTCTACTGCAATGCACGTATAACCAGGATGCAACCTCATTTTCGATGTCTCTTTCAGACACATTATGAACTTGGACCATTACCCTTCTAGCACAAGCATGGGCTCTAGCGGAGCAAAATACTAGAACCGACCAGCAGTCCCTCTAGCAATTTCCATCACCTGGTACATCCAACATTAATATTTTATTCTTAACATCCTTTCTGATATGGACCTCTCCTGTAAAGGTACACTGGGCAGTTGGCACGGGATCAGAGACTCAGGATCCTTCTTCCATACAATTACGACCGGTTCCTCTGGTTCTGTTTTCAGCATCTCTCTGTGCCTCATGGGACTTCTGAGTAAAGCGAAACTCTTAAAGCTCTACTAGTCTTTGACCCTGTTTTCACTGAACACAACTGTGCCAGCCTTCCGAACATATGACTGTTCCAATCAACAGGACACCATCCATACAATCCATGAGACACACTAAGGCTAAGGTCTCTACATTCGGCCACTCCAGCCACGGAGGTGGGAAAAGACAACAAATTCGATATACCGGAATAGGTAGCCTCCTACTTAACCCCAGCAGACAGTCCTTCTAATGGAAAGTCGTCTGACAATGCTTCTGATACCAATCTTGGAACATAATTGTCACATAGGAGGCCACTGTCTAATATAGCTCTTGTAGACACTCCGTTCACCTTTACAGTGATCTCCATAGGAAGGACCCCTATTCTGGACCAGTCTGGAAGCGCTGATGAGGGAGGCCTGGGCAACTGACCTTACCACAAAAGAGGCGTGAATTAGCATTTTTGGTGCCTCACTGCAGGATCATGTCGTGCCTCTTAACCACTGTTTCTTCTCGAAGCTCTTGATAGCCCTATATACAACTTTGTCAGTGTCTTTTGGGGACTGGCATTCCCTTTTCATGTCCTTATCTTTCCCACAATTATAGCAAAACATACTTTCTGGAGTTTGAGCTGGCCGGCGCACACTGGGAGCCAGAGCTGAAGTATTCTGGCACAAACCTTGGTACCATCTCTGTCTCTGCGGCGTGATAAGCATTTGGAGACATCTAGTCAGTTTCTCACTTCATAGTCAAGGAATCGAGTTGGGAGCTGTTATCAACCAGGAGATACATGGGTGGGTACCCCACCCATAACGAATGCAGTGGATATAGGTCAGGCCCGTACTTGCAGGTGGCCTTCATAAAGGACTGTTTTAGATTCCCGGATCTCTCTCAGCAGATTACTTCATTGTGACATATCTTTTTCCTTGTCAGAGACACTCATTGACTGCCAACCTCTGCCCTGAACTTCACTTGATGGGTCACCCTCAGTCACTCGTCGGAATTAGCAGAGCCTATGGTGCAGGTCCCCCCGAAAGTCGTCTTTCCCAACTCTCAATTTCTCTCATTAACTCATCATAGGAAGTGCAGAGTTCCAGTCGATCTGCCAGTAATAACTGAAGCAACAGCAGTTCTGAGAGGGGCAGACTTAAGGATCCTGTCAGCGGTTAGGTCCAGTTCAATCATTTAATGACTACCTTTCTGAGGCATTCTTGCAACAATTTTTCCAGCCGAGATACATCACAGACAACAGCTCCCTTGGTACTGCTGTGCATCTCTTACTCTCCACCATAAGTCCTCATCAGAATCTGGGCTCCATACACATTCTCCAAAGGCCTCAAGATAGAGTCTAATGCAATGCGCTTCAGGGTTGCTGGCAGTTTGGGATGGTGGCCAGGGGCGGGACCTCGAGGCTCTCACTAACCCTCTTTTCGCTTTTCTGCCTTCCCGGCATTGCCATTTCTGGCGCGGGGGGCAACATAGTCTATCAGGTCTCCCAGTCATCCTCCCCTTGGGGGGTGGGGAGGGAGCCAAGAAGATCCTCAACCCTGCAGGAGTCGTGACTAATGGCAGGTGCAGAAATAGGGTCTGCATTGGTTCAGCCACCATTACGGGCACTGGAGCAGGAGAGGGTGTTGGGGAGGAAAGACCTCAGGTGGCAAGAATAGTTTCTTCAAGTCCTCTCATTTTCCCCTCTCCCAGCAACCATTGCAATTTCTCCTCAAAGTTTTCAGATAGTGGTGGGGGCTGATTCCCCAGGTCTTTACTGTCCTTAGTTATCACTCTCCAAGCAGTGAGGGCTCCCTCTGGGGTAATGGTCTGTGGCACTTTGGAGCTATCTATGGGATCCTTAAGCTCTACTAGGGCCAGGAAAGTGTGGGTGAGCAGATTAGCATGCCGACCCACCACCACAGGGTTTGTAAACCTTCCACCTTAGAGTACTCCCACACAGTGTCAGTATTGATACCAGAGGGATGTCCAGGATAAGCATAGCATTTGTGGGGTCGATCTCCTCCCCAGTACACCACTCCACCAGCGGTGCGCAGCCACTTCTGTGGGGTACCATTTTTTTCTTAACAGTGGTTAGTAAATATGGCCCTAGAGGACACACAATCAGCGGTGAGCCTCAAGATGTAACCCTAGATGGCGCTATCCCAGGGGCTACTACCCTGCCTGATTTGCCACTAACAGGTTGAGGGGCCTGGATCAATGGGTGCCTCCACCCAGAGGTCAGGGGTTTGCAACAGTTAAACTAACTTGGTCACAGCCCTCTGGGACACTGCAACCTTTCTTCCCACTAGTGGCCCACAATATATCAGAATTACCTTCACGGTGTACACTTACCCCAGGTCTGGTTCGGCACTGGGACCTCCTGTGAAATGAGATACAGTGCAACAATCACAGTACAGTACTTTAACATAGACAAATACCTCAGGCAGTATAACTTTTGCTGAAACAAGCAGCTCTGATTTATTTGGGGATATAACAAGGACGAAATCTGGTTAATTGACTTATCACTCAATAAATATTCCATGGCTCTGTGAGCACAGGCCTATCCCCTATCAGTTACTGTCCCTGGCACCCAAGCCCTATAGTGGCTAGTCCAAACTGTGGCAGCTGGTAGGGCCCCTTTCACACAGAGAAAAGGAGAATTAAACAGTCAGCAGTACAGTAATTCCATTTGGTTTAATGTGGCAATTCAACAGGAGCAACCCTGAATTAGTACTCACGACCTCCAAATAAGATAGGGTCCTTCAATGTCAGCAGGGCTCACTTGAGGGTACACAAACCTCTTCACACATCCATATAAAAGAAAAGTACTAACAGGCAGGCTGCATCATGTCCCGATAGTAATTACTGCACAATACCCGGAGAACACACAGCAGATTCAGTTCCTGACAGACCGAGTCCAATTTTCAGCAATTCTTCCAGTCTTCTACAGGGTGAGCCTGGTTTCTACTCTTCAGAGATCCTTTGATTCTTTTCAGGAACGGATTCAGTCCTAACAAGCTGTTACACAAGCTGCAGACCGGAACTCTGGGCCTTACACACGTTTTTGACTAAAACTGCACACTGAAAAAGCACAGGGCTCTTCCTTCTTCACTGCCAAAGCTCAACTGAACTCCAACTGACGAGACCGGCACTTCCTTGAGTTCCTCCCAGTTCTTGACTGGATTGGCTGTCACCACAGACTGCTGCTGTTGGTCCAAAAGGCACTGAAGTCAAACTTCATCTCCCAGAGTCACTGCCCTCTAATCCTCTTGTGGCTGGCCCAGATTAAGGAGTCCAAGTTCTGATTCGTCCGTTGGGCATCATTTTGAGAGCTAGCTACTCCCACACTGATTGGTCCAGTTCAGCAGTTCAAAACTAGAATGGGGAACTAGCAGACACAGTTCTGACTGCAAAGAAAGCAGGTTAGACAAACTGTAATTTCATTAGTACTCTAAATAATTTCTGGCAAACAGTTACATCTTTCAGATGAGGTTCCTTTGCACTCCTAGTGACTGCAAAATGAAGTATGAATTAGCGGCAGCTTCGGTGGTACTCAGGAAGTACACAGTCCCCCCCATACAAATTCAATTATGTCTGCAAGCAGGACAGCTCTAGAAGAGACAGTACCAGAGGCTCTAAAAACACTGCCACTGATACCTATTTTCTTAAAATGCCAAACACCATTCAGGCTTGGAGCATTCTAAGCAAGCTCCTGGAAGTCTTTTGGGAACCCCCATTTGCAGGGGGGTTACATATGTTTTCTTTATGCACATGAAGAGTACATACATAATATAGCAACTATTACATTCACATTATTAAGTATATTAATGTCCACTCCAGGTAGTCATTCTTAATAGCTCAGTACAGAAAGGGGTTATTTAGTCTCCAATAAAAATGAATAAGATAAGAAGGGAGTACTCCCGTAAGCAAGCACCTGTTTTTATATTTTAACCCCCCACCCCAACCTATTCCTTTTAACCAAAATTATATTTTCTATCAATTCTTCCCTCCAGAAGGGGGGGGACATTACTACAGGCTGGCTGACCTCTGCCCAATGAAACAGGAGCAAAATAAAAAAGCTCTAAAAAAGCCCTAAACTAGTCTCACCCCTTCCTCCCCTGTTCCATCATCCCAGTTCCCTACGGTATAATGTCTGGTTATTTCTCCGAGATCAGGAGAAACCAAGGGGTCCATCTGTTCATTAGTATTGGGATTTTTGTTTTGTAGCCTGGCTGTAAGGTGTTCCATCTTATACATTTCATATATGATGGATTCCCAATGTGAGATTGCTGGAGGAGTAGATGTTGACCATCGAAGAGTAATAACTTTCTTTGCTGCACCCAGCAGGATGCTGAGCAGGTATATTTGTTGTTTACCCCATATTTGTCTAGGGATATGTAGTAAAAGGGCTAATTCCAGAGTAAGGGTGTTCAACGCCGGGAAGAGTTGGGTCAAAGCCTCACTCACCTCAGCCCAGAAGGGAGTTAATACTGGTCAGAACCAGAAAATGTTGTGAGTGCATGGCCACCTCACAGTCACACCCCGTCCAACAAGAGGAGTCACCTTGAGCAGAATATTTGGCTGTGATCTGAGGTGTACAGAAAAACCATACCGCCACCTTCCAAGAGAACTCCTCCCAGAGATATGAGTTTGTCATTTGATGTTGGCAACGCCAATAAGTGACCAGTCTTATGGGGTGAAATCTATCATTAATTCAGCTTCCCAGTTAATCTGGACATTGCCCATTTCATTGGTAGGAGTGCTGAGTATAGCTTTATAAAATCTGGACACCAGATGTCTCAGAGACATGTCTCCCAGCAGCTGTGTAAGCAGGGGAAACAAAGGAGGGGGAGTAAGATCCAACACATCCAATCCCAATTCCATATTTAAACAATGGCATAGTCTAAATAATGAAAAAAGTCCTGTTTTGGGAAGGAGAACTCCATCTAAAGTTGTTGGAATGTTTTAAAAATGCCTTTGTCATAGAATTGAAATGTGTGTATAAGACCCAGCCCCCTCCATCTCTCAAACCCCTTGTCTCTGCATGCAGGAAGAAATTATGGGTTACATCCTGGGATGCCCACCTATTTGGCCCCAAAACAATTTACTGGACATTTTAAAAAACGGATCCAGTCTCATAGCAATGATTTTGTAAACATGGAACTCTTGTCCATGGAGGACACCCTTCTGGGCTGGAATAATAATTCTTTAGTCAGGGGGAGTGATGCCAGTGAGCGCTCAATGAGTAACCAATTCAGGGAGTCAGTTGAGGGCAGAATCCTCTTCCCCAGATACATCAGTATAGTTGCTGTAGAATATTTAGAAAAATCAGGAAGGGACAGGCCTCCCCTATCCTTAGGTAGATGTGGTTTTTTAAGTGCCAATCGCAGTCTATCTCCTTTCCAAAGGTATCCAGAGTCTAATCTATTCCAACGCAAAACATCCCATTGAGAAATCAGGAGGGGAATATTCTGCATCAAGTACAGAAATCTTGGGAGTACAATCATCTGTACAGACTGGACTCGATTCAAGAAAGAAACAGGGAGGTGTGTCCACCGCTTTAGATCCTCTTGAATCTGAGAATAAAGGGTATCATAGTTCAAGTTATAGATTTGCCGGAGATCCGCAGCAAGGCAAATACTGAAATAGGTAATATGGGAGTGACCCCATTTGAAGGGATATTTGCTCTGAATTTCCAAAGGATTTATTTGCTGTATTATCAGGGTTTCAGACTTATCTTGATTGATTTTATACCCTGCTATCCTTTCAATTGGTTTAAGTTTTTCTTGCAAGATATGTAAAGAGGACTCCGGTTGTGTTATATTCAGCAATAAATAATCAGCATTTATTTATTGAAATGTTTCTCCAGGAAGGCACACTGAGCAACAAGTCACTCATCTCCCAGTGCAACCTGGGGGGAAGGGATACAATAGGAATGAGACATTAAACATTCAAATTACAAGATCAACATTAACATACAGTTGTAAGGCAAATGCTACAAACAGTGTTACAACAGCGTTGCACATAATAGGCAGAAAGAGTGGACAATAATAAGTACCGGGTTAATAAGTAAACAAGTGCTTATGTGAAAGAAAAGGGGGAAAGGAGAGGAAGGGGTTAGGTGGGAGAGTCATGTCCCTGGAGACCGCTTCAGGATGTGAGGAACCCTGCAAGGGGACTGGGGGAACCAGAGAGAAGGGGATAAAGCAGCATCCCAGAGAGACCCCTTCAGGATATGGGGAACCCTGCAAGGGGATTGTGGGGCTAGATAGAAAGGGGGATAAGGTTGTAGGGATTTAAAGAGGGAGGAGAGAGAAGGAGGAGGTGTGACTTTAATGCTAGGAGGGGTAATAGGATCTAACCCAAGAGAGGACCCTTCAGGATGCGGGGTACCCTGCAAGGGGGTTGGGGAAGGTCAGTAAACAAGGATTAAGACAGTGATAGGAGAGGGGTGCAGTGAGACTTGAACCCTTGAGGAGAAGAGAATTCACACTTTTGGAAGGGATAGGGTCTAATCAATAGTCCATCAGGATGCATTGGACCCTGCCAGTAGTCATGGAAAGCCAATATAGTGGCTAGATAGAATGGAGAAGATATGCTAAGGCTCAGTTGGACCCTAGTATGCTACTTTGTGCTGTGTGCCATTAACTGTGTAACCCAATATCTGTTTTAGGTATTGTGCTACAGGTTCTGCATATATGCCGAATAAGTAGGGTGATAAAGGACATCCCTGACGTGTTCCCTATTGTAATGGAAATCGCAAGGCATGAGATCCATTAATCTTCACTTCCGCCTCAGGGTCCGTGTAGAGGCCTCTATCGTTATCCCTAAACTCAGGTGGGAAACCAAACTGTATTAGAGCATATTGTAAAAAAATACCAGGGGACGCGATCAAAAGCTTTTTGGGCATCTAAACTCATAATCAAAAGGGGGGTAGCAGTAGTCTGGGCATGTTCAATTATGAATAAAGTATGTTTAATGTTATCTGTAATCTGGTGGGACATAATAAAACCAGATTGATCTGGATGTATTAGTGTTGGGAGAATATCATCCATCCTGTGGGCTAATATACTCGTATAAATTTTATAGCCTTGGTTAAGAACAGAAATAGGGTGATATGATTCACATAGATGGGTAGGTTTCTGAGGCTTCAGAATTGCCAATATAGCCACTTGTCTCCAAGAGACAGGATATTCTGCTGTGGTGTAACTTGTTTGCAATGCAGTTAATAAGGGGTCCTGCTTAAGATCTAAGGTTCCTTTATAAAATTCTGTGCCATAACCATCTGGGCCCGGGATTTTCCAATTTTTTTAAATTCCTAATTGTATTAATTAGTTCCAACAAGGAGATCGGGGTGAGTAATTTGTCCCTTTGGACCTCAGAAAGAGTTGGGAGCTTTAAGCCAGAAAACAAAGTAGACAAGTGCTGAGGATCAAGTTTAGGGGGGCCATATGTAAGTCCTGATGATATTGCCTAAAACAGGTAAGGATTTGTGCAGTAGTTTATTTAAATTGGCCCATTCCTGAATCTTTCACTTTTTGAACCGCAGTCATCTGTACCTGTCTTCGTAAACTATATGTTAAAACCCTAGCTGCCCTAGCCCCTCTCTCGTAGAATCTCTGGCATAACCATGCCGAGCTTGCTCCTTGTGAGCAGTTAAAAGGTGTTCTATTTCTTGTTGGGTTTGTGTCAGAAGATCCAAAACACTCAGGTCACCCTGCATGTGTTGTTCCTGCAATTGTTTAAGTTGGTTCTGGAGATCCTTCAGTTTAGCTCCAGTCTGTCTATTCTTTCTTGCTGAGTAGGATATTATGTACCCCCCAGAGAATCGCTTTTAATGTATCCCATAAGAGTTTTGGAGAAATCTGGAGTGACATATTATCTGTTATTATTTCTGGGATTTTGTTTTTTAAAAGTTCTTTAAATTCTGGATCTCTAAGTAGAGAGGGGTTAAACTTCCAAATCGTGTTTTTTCATGGTCTGCTAAGCTCCAAATCCCAAATTATTGGAGCGTGATCAGAGCGATGAATATTTAAGATCTCAGCCCCATGTACCAACTCTTTATGTTCCCTGCAATGCATAAATAGTCTAGTCTGGAATAATGTCGATGGGAACGTGAATAAAAGGAACATTTCTTCTGCAAGGGGTGCATATATCGCCAAGAATCCACCATCCCTTTGTCCCGCAACAAGCAATGAAAATGCTTTTGTCCTGTGGTCTGTGAAGGAGGTCGAGTAACTGATGTATCTAGTGTGGGGTTTAAGGGGCAGTTCAGATCCCCTCCTATAATTAAAATTCCCTTCTGATGTGTCAATATGAAATCAGCTCTCAATTGTACAGTGGAGGCATCACTATTGGGGGTATGTATGTGCTACACACTGTCGGAGTGTGTTCTTGATAAGTTCCTATAGCTACTGCCACTCTCCCCTCCTTGTCCATGTATTGTTTATGAATTTGGAATGGAGATGATTTGGGGACCAGAAGAAAAAATTACTCACCTTAGTAATGTTGTTTCTTCTAATGGAGTCTTGCTATATTATGACAATTGCAGTATGACCGAAGGTTAGAACTGCTCCAGAGGTGAAATAGTTAACTTTCCATGCAGGCATAGAACTTAGAGCACGAGCTCGGTTGAAAACTCTGTCTGTTGTGCTTCAAATGCAAACTGTCAGATCTTTACAAGCTAAAACTCACTAAGGTTCTGTGTGGAAGCTGTAAACCTACACTAGCCAACTGGCTACTAACATAAACACTCATTTTTTGGCCTAAAACAATGACTCAAGTCAGGAGACCCAAAAATTCAAAAACACAACACCAATTCACCCAAAAATGTAGGTGAAAAACAACAAGGTGGGCATCAAAAAAGTGCCAACCCTGTACTGCCCACCCACATCCCAAAACAGAGGTTCTGAGAGGGGCAGGCAGGAGGGAGGTCATAATATAGCAAGACTCCATTAGAAGAAACAACATTACTAAGGTGAGTAATTTTTCTTCAAACAACATGAAGTCTTGCTATATTATACAATTACAGAACTACACAGCAGTACCCCATGGAGGAGGACAGAACCTACTTAGGAAATAGGCTCTGAAGCGGCTGTGCCAAACCGAGCATCACTCCTAGCCTGAATGTCCAGGGAGTAATGCTTGGTAAAAGTGTGAACTGTTTTCCAGGTAGCTGCTTGACATATTTCTAGAATAGGAATGTCTCTGGCGGCAGCCAGAGAAGCAGCTGTACCTCTGGTAGAGTGAGCCCTCAGGCCTGAGGGGGGAACTTTATCCAACTTCTCGTAGCAGAATTGGATACAAGAGACAATCCACCTGGCAATGGATCTTTTAGTGGCTGGCTTCCCTTTACCAACTTCGCCATAGGTGAGGAACAGTTGGAGGGAGTCAAACCTATGACCCTTGGTACGCTCTATGTAGTAACTAAGGGCTCTCTTCACATCTAGGCTGTGCAGCCTCCTCTCTCCCAGAGGAGGTGGTCAGTGAAGTACACTGGAAGAGAAATAGATTGATTAAGGTGGAAATCTGAAACCACCTTAGGCAGGAACTTTCTGTTAGTCGAAGGACCACCTTATCTCTGTGAAAGAGATAAGCTCCTGTTCCACTGACAATGCTTATAATTCACTTGTCGTCTGGCAGAGGTGATAGCTACCAAAACACAGTTTTCCAAGTCAAGTACTTGAGCTCAGCTGAAGACAAGGGCTCGAGAGGGGTTGCATAAGCTGAGCAATGCAAACATTAAGATCCCAGGCAGGGCAGGATCCTGAATGGAGGTTGGTGTGAAACAACCCCTTAAAAACTTGGAAAATACGGGATGAGCTGAAAGAGAAGGATTTACCTGCTGAAATAAAAGCATACACAGCTGCCAAGTGCACCTTCAGGGTAGCTGGTCTCAGCCCCAAAGAATTCAGGTGGACCATATAATCCAGAACTGGGGTAGATCAGCAGAGACTGGGAAATCACCTTCTCGAGCACCATATGGAAAACCTTTTTCCATTTGGAATTGTAAGTAGCCCTGGTGAAGGCTTCTCAAGTGCCTTCAATATATCCATTACACCTTGGGAAAGGTGTAAATCAGCAAACTGTAACTCTTCAAGAACCAAGCCTTGAGATTGAGAGATTTGAGATTGGGTACCAGACCCTTCCTGGGCACAGGTTAACAGATTGTGATTCCTGGGAAGGCACAGGGAGATGGACTGCAAGGACAGCAGGAGTGGATACCAGGGCTGTCTGGCCCAATCCGAGCTATCAGAATGACCTTGCAGGATTGGGATCTGATTTTGACTAGCACTTTGAACAGAAGAGGAAAGGGAGGGAAGGCATAGAGAAACTTCCCCTCCCAACTGAGGGCTACGGCATCCAGGGGGAGTGAGCCCAACACTGGGGGCCTGCAGCAAAAAAAAGAGGAAAGAGGAAGTTGGTGATTGTCTGGGGCTGCAAAAAGATCTATCTGTGGGGTGCCCCATCTGGCAAATACTACTCCCAAGATCAGGGGATCCAGTGACCATTCGTGGTGGCCCTGGGAAATCCTGCTGAGCGCATCTGCCAGGACATTGTCCTTGCCTGGGAGGTGAACTGCCGTAAGGGAGGTGTTCAGGGAGTAAGCCAGAGACCACAACTTCCTCGCCGGTGCACAAGGCCGTGGACGAGTGCCCTTGCTGATTGATGTACCACATTGTAGTGGTGTTGTCTGTTCTGACCTGAGATACTCTTCTTCTGAACAGATTTGGAAAAAGCTTGAAGTGCTAGAAAAACTGCTCTGAGCTCCAACAGGTTGATGTGGAGCAGAGATTCCTGGGGAGACCACAGACCCTGGGTGGTGAGGTCGCCCATGTGAGCTCCCCAGCCCAAGAGGGACACATCTGTAGTAAGGATTAGAGAATGAGACTGAGTGACAAAAGGAACCCCTTGGCTCTGATCCTGCCACCACTGTAGGGCTTGGATGAGGGTTCGAGTTACTGGGATCAACTTGGTAAGAGGATCCTTTCTTTGAGACCAAAAAGCTCTCAAATGGAACTGGATGTCCCTCATCTGAAATCTTGCTCCCTGCACAACTGCTGTGGAAGCAGCCATGTGTCCTAGGAGCTGCAGAAAATGCCTTGCTGGCCGGGAGACCTGCAGGGTAAATGAGGAGGCCAGGGAGACAATGGTCTTTGCCCTGTCCAGGGGAAGGAAGGCCCTGGCTTCCTGTGTGTTCAGTTCTGCGCCTATGAAGGTAAGAAGCTGGACAGGCTCTAGAACTGACTTTGAGAGATTCAGAAGGAAACCTAGAGAGGTAAGCAGTTGCTGCGTTACCTGAAGGTGTAAATTGACCTGGTCTGGGGACTGGCCTACTATGAGCCAATCGTCCAGGTAAGGAAAGATGGCAATCTTTTGCCTTCTTAGGTGAGCAACTGCTACTGCCAGGCATTTGGTGAATACCCTTGGGGCAGAAGTGAGGCCGAAGGGCATTGCTCTGAACTGGTAGTGGCCTGAGGGCAGCTCGAACCTGAGGTACTTTCGATGGGAGCTTCTGATGGAATATGAGTAGGCATCCTTGAGGTCCAGGAAGCTAGCCAGTCCCTGGCCTTAGAGAGGGTAGGATAATTCCCAAGTCACCATTTTGAACTTTGGCTTTAAAGGTGCTTGTTTAAATATCTGAGATCCAGGATGGGCCGCCATTCTCCTGTCTTTTTGGGGTAAGGAAGTACCTGGAGTACAAACCTTTGCCCTGGTGTGGGAGGAACCCTTTCCACAGCTCTGAGAGCAAGGAGGGTAGAGACCTCTGTCTCTAGAGGCGAGTGCCTCTGATGGAGTTGCAGGTGGAAAGATCTGGTTCTCAGCTTTGGAAATTTTGAAGCTGAGAACCAGTCCTAGCCTCTACTTCCAGGACCCACTTGTCTGATGTTAAAGACTTCCAGTCCTGGACTAAGTAAGCCAGCCTGCCACCTACAGGTAGAAGAGAATCGGCCCTGGCAATCCCATCAGGGTGCCTGCTTGGCAGGGGCTTTGGGCTGAGGGATGGAAGCAGACCTGCTTGTACCCCGTCTGCCTCTCCCTCTAAAGAACCCCCTCTGAGCATAGGCGGAGGAGAAAGCTTGGGCTTGGTAAAAAGGCCTATGAAAAGGCCTACCCCTGCCTCTAGGAAGCTGCTTTTGGGAGTGGCCTGCCTTTCCTTGGCCTGTGCACTCCTATAGGTGGTCCTATATTAATCCATTTTCTTCATGTAATTCTCTGTTTGCTCCCCAAACAGAGAATTTCCCACAACAGGAAAATCCATGGCCTTAGACTGGGTATCCTGAGACAGGGTAGTACATCTGAGCCAAGCCATCCTGCGAAGTGCCACAGATGTAGCCATGACTCTTGATGAAACATCATTAGAGTCCACTGCAGCATGAAATTGCACCTTGGATGCCTCAATACCATCCATAGCCACCTGTTCCAGTTCCCTGGCAAGCTGGTCAGGGACTTGTTTTGCTAGGCCAGCACAGTATCCCATCTGGATTTCTGGTACCTAGCAGCATAAGCCATATAATTTGCTTGTCTGAGTCCCAAAGATGCTGCCATGTACTGTTTCTTTGCCATAGCATCAATCTTCCTGGAGTCCTTCTCAGGGGTGTGAAGCTAGGGAATATTAATCCTGTCACAGGCTGCAGCCTGCACTACCCCCACATGGCTGCATTGTTGGTGGGAAATCAGTGTCGAGCCTGATCGGTATACCTCTTGTCCATCCTTTTATCCACAGGAGGTATAGTGTGAGGAGTTTTTAAAACTTTTACTGTCTGTTTCGGAAAATATTTATGCAAAGGAATAGACAGTCTCCTAGACTCTGGAATATCCATCATTTCTACATAGTCTGGCTCCTCTTGGTCATCAACAGCTTCCTCAACAGGCAGCTGGAGAGTTTCAGCAACTTTTTTATAAAACATGAAATGAGAAGCGGACTCAGAAAGTCTTGGAGGAGAAACCCCTAGGGGTCTATCTGGAGAGATGTCCGGATCAATGGGCACATCCAGATCTTCAAAACCATATTCACTCTCCTCATATTCTTCTTCCCTTCCCCCGGTTCATAAAAATCCTCAAAATCATAATCTTGAACTGGTGGAACCGGCCGAACCGAACGCTTACCTGAAGGTGTCGGTTTGGTCAGAACCGGAGAGAGAGACTGGACAATTTGAATTGCTTTAGCTATTTCCTCAGCAGTTGGGGAGAGAACTTTTGGTTCTACACTAGCTGACTTCCTAGTCTTTTTTGCTGAAACCGGCTCCTCAGAACCGGCTCTTCATTTGCCCGAGGAAGTATCGCCCTGGTCAGAGGGCACTCCCTCCGGTTCAGTTGGTACCGAACCGGGCTGGCCATCCAGGTCAGCGGACTTTTTGGCCTCCCTTTCCCTGAGCCTACCAACTCTCTTACCTATGGTGGCAGCATGGAAATTGTGACAAATCTGGCAGTCTGAATTGAGGTGGTCAAACCCCAGACAATAGACACATGTGGAGTGTGGGTCAGCCTTAGCAAAAGCTTCCCCACAAACACTACAGTGTTGAAACCCAGTGGGTCGGTTTTCTTTTGGGTTTCTCAGACATAATGCCAGCCTAACCAACTTGCCCGTTTTCGGCAATCCACCAAGCAAGACACCCTTATCGGTTCCCAACCGTGTCACGGGTCGTGGAAAAAACCGTAATGAAATCCGGTTTTTTTAGAACCGATAAGAACCGGGAACCGCACTCTAAAAAAGGACTAGCAGATTTAAATACAACCTGATCAGTTCAAACCGAACCGATAAAGAATTACAAGTTCTACACAGAAAAAACTAAATGTAAAACCTATCTATTACTTACATTACCACAGACAGAGCTTGAACCGACCGGTTGCGGTTTAATTTCGGCTAAAAACTGAAAAATAATACTTTTAAACTGACAAACTGAACCGAGCAGAAGGAGAAATCTCGGGCGACTGTTCAGTAGTGAATAAAATCTAACAGTTGCGTTTGAAGCACAACAGACTGAGTTTCAACCGATTTCAGCTCTAAGTTCCATGCCTGCATGGAAAGTTAACTATTTCACCTCCGGAGCAGTTCTAACCTGCGGTCATACTGCAATTGTCATAATATAGCAAGACTTCATGTTGTTTGAATCATCACTCCCCAATGCCTACCATGTCTATAAGTGGATTCAACTAACTGTGAGAACCCAAACCCTAATAATTTTTGGTGTTCTACTGAGGACAGGTGTGGCTCCTGTAATAAAAGAATATCTGGTTTGTGTATCTTTAATGCTGTTAGAGTTCTGTATCACTTGTCAGGGCGGCCAGCCTGTTCACATTATGGTATACAATACGGAAAGGTACCACCATATAAAATTCTTTATTGGTGTGTACCAGTACCCTCCTCCCCATGAGTAAATAAAAATAAGCCACAGACATATATAGAGTATTTCCCAAGAAATCTTATGCAAATTATAAGAAAAACTTAATTGAATATTCTTAGCTCCAGTGCCTAGAAAAAAAAGATTCAAATCTGAAATCTTGTAAAAGAAACAATAGCAAGAACACTAAGATAATATTTCCAAAGGGGCCAACTGGGCCAACAATTACAAAACCTAGACTAACTTGTTTAATCAGTCAGTAGATAACTCAACCCAACTTCCGAACCCAGAGTGCTACTCAAAGGTAGGTCTGGTAAGGGCAGCTGCATAAACTGCCTGAGGGAGATCCATTTTTCCAACCAGTGGGGGCATCCCACGGGGAAGCATTCACCCCGTAATCTAAGGGAAAGGGAGAAATAAAATGGGGAATGCCTTAAATCAAGAGGGTAGAAGGGTAAAATGGGTAAAAAGAATAAGAGGAAAAAAGGTGCAGAGGTACAATCTTTTCTATTAGAGTTTATCCACTCCCCACCAGATCTGGGCAGGGGAAATAGCAGACATCTGCACATTAGCAGTAAATTTAAAACTGATTAGCACCTTATTACATAGACAACCCATCTATTTCAACCTGAAGTCCATAGATTGTCCACACATTATTAATCTGTAAAAGGAGATGGTAAGAATAGGCTGCAAAGTTTTGGGGGTAATTTCCCATCTGTCTCTATCATCAGAGCAGATTAACATACAGTATTTGCCCCCCCTTTTTCTTCCTCCTTTTTACATTCGCTTGCACGCATGCACAAGGAGCGTTTTGGGCGGCCTTTACTTTGGAGAGTGCCTTTTCCTTTCAATCCACTGCTCCGTTGAGCAGGCGTGGCGATCCTGCACCAATGGTGCGGGAGCTGTGTATGACAGCGGTGGTCTTCGCTTCAAAGAAAACCACCGCTGTCATACAGAGCACCGCGTCATGCTGCCCCCCCAGTCCACGCCACCCTCCGCATCACGCCCCAAAATCTTTGGTGCCACGCTGAGAGCCCATCCCAGTGTGGCAAGCGTCACGTTGTTTGCCGGCGGGGTGCCCAATCCCGTCGGCTCCTCGGCCCCAGCCATCCTTCTGCCACGCTGAGGCCACCCCAGCGTGGCAAACATCCCGTAATCTTTTTTTTTTTCACCTGTAAACCAAAAGCGGTCCCAGGCGCTTCTCCCAGTCCCCCTCCCACAACCCCACCCATCCACTCGCGCACCCTCCCTCCCTCCCCTCATACTTACCTCCGGAGCTCGGCGACAATCTTCGGTGGACCGGGAACACGTCTGCACTCTTCAAAGCCGACTGCGAACTGAGGAAATGCCGGTAAGCTGTATAATGGGCTAGATAGGGGGTTTTCAACTTTATTGCATATCTCAGGCATTTTTTGGAATTTTTGCACCAAATTTTCAACATGGGGTTTTTGGGACCCCTTCTCATGAATGATGTCACTGTCATGGCGTTATTGGGGCCCGAAGGGTGATTTCACAGTCACTGCGCGGTCACTGTGCAGAAATCACCCTCTGAGCCTGAATAACACCATGACAGTGACATCATTCATGAAGGTCTAAGCCAGGTAATCGAAAAAATCAAAAATAACTGTTTCTGACGTACGTTGCGCGGTTCTAAACAGGCTCGTAGGATTCGCTAAGTTCCAATATTTCCTCCAGATTTTCAACATTGCCATTTTATCACACCTCCTTATGAACAGTACAGCTGTCATTTTCACATCCTGCCCAAAGCGTGTTTCCGTCCATATGGCGCATAATGGCACAGTCGGTGTCTGGAAATCAATGTATGGGATGCATTAAGAAAATCACGGTGACACTGTTCATTAGCAGAGGTCTTAAAATGGCTATGTTGAAAATTGGTGAAAAATTCCTAAAAATGACTGTTTTATGAAGTGCGTTGCGTAGTTCCTCACATGCGTCGTAGGTTCGCAATTTTCAATATTTCCACTCCAGATTTTCAACATTGCCATTTTACCACACCTTCTTATGAGTAGTACAGCTGTCATTTTCATCTCACCCAAAGCGTGTTTCCGCCCATGTAGCACAATGGCACAGTTGGTGTCTTGAAATCAATGTATGGGACACATTAAGAAAATCACAGTGACACTGTTCATGAGCAGAGGTCTTAAAATGGCTATGTTGAAATTTGGTGAAAAAGTCCTAAAATGACTGTTTTATGAGTCGTTGTGCAGTTCCTCATGCGCTCGTAAGTTCTTGATTTTCAATATTTCCTCCAGATTTTCAACATTGCCATTTTACCACACCTCCTCATGAGCAGTACAGCTGTCATTTTCACATCCTGCCCAAAACATGTTTCCGCCCATGTAGCGCAATGGCACAGTCGGTGTGCGAACTCAATGTATGGGACACATTAAGAAAATCACAGTGACACTGTTCATGAGCAGAGGTCTTAAAATGGCTATGTTGAAAATTTGGTGAAAAATTCCTACAAGTAACTGTTTTGACGGGAGTGCGTTGTGCAGTTCTCATGCGCTCAGTAAGTTTGCAATTATTCAATATTTTCACTCCAGATTTTCAACATTGCCATTTATCACACCTCCTTATGAGCAGTACAGCTGTCATTTTTACATCCTGCTCAAAGCGTGTTTCCGCCCATGTAGTGCACAATGGGCGAGTCGGTTGTGCAAAATCAATGTATGGGACACAGTAAGAAAATCACAGTGACACTGTTCATTAGCAGAGGTTTTAAAATGGCAATGTGAAAATTTGGTGAAAAATTCCTAAAATGACTGTTTCTGACGTGCATTGCAGTTCTCATGCGGCTCGTAGGTTGCGAATTTTCAATATTTCCACTCCAGATGTTCAACATTGGCATTTTACCACACCTCTTCATGAGCAGTACAGCTGTCATTTTCACATCCTGCCCAAAACGTGTTTCACATGTATGGCGCACAATGGCGCAGTCGGTGTCTGTGAAATCAATGTATGGGACACATTAAGAAAATCACAGTGACACTGATCATGAAGAGGTCTTAAAATGGCTATGTTGAAATTTGGTGAAAAATTCCTACAAATAACTGTTTTACGAAGCGTGATTGTGCAGTTCCTACATGAGCTTGTGAAGTTGCGAATTTTCAATATTTTCACTCCAGATTTTCAACATTGCCATTTTATCACACCTCCTTATGAGCAGTACAGCTGTCATTTTTCACATCCTGCTCAAAACGTGCTTCCGCCCATGTAGCACACAATGGCACAGTCGGTGTGCGAACTCAATGTATGGGACACATTAAGAAAATCACAGTGACACTGTTCATGAGCAGAGGTCTTAAAATGGCTATGTTGAAAATTTGGTGAAAAAATTCCTACAAGTAACTGTTTTACAAGCGTGCGTTGTGCAGTTCCTACGCACGCTCGTAAGTTTGCGAATTTTCAATATTTTCACTCCAGATTTTCAACATTGCCATTTATCACACCTCCTTATGAGCAGTACAGCTGTCATTTTCACATCCTGCTCAAAGCGTGTTTCCGCCATGTAGTGCACAATGGCGCGATCGGTGTGCAAAATCAATGTATGGGACACAGTAAGAAAATCACAGTGACACTGTTCATTAGCAGAGGTTTTAAAATGGCAATGTTGAAAATTTGGTGAAAAAATTCCTAAAAATGACTGTTTCTCGAGCGTGCGTTGCACAGTTCCCATGCACGCTCGTAGGTTTGTGAATTTTCAATATTTCCACTCCAGATGTTCAACATTTGCATTTTACCACACCTCTTCATGAGCAGTACAGCTGTCATTTTTCACATCCTGCCCAAAACGTGTTTCCACCCATGTAGCGCACAATGGTGCAGTCGGTGTGCAAAATCAATGTATGGGACACATTAAGAAAATCACAGTGACACTGATCATGAGCAGAGGTCTTAAAATGGCTGTGTTGAAAATTTGGTGAAAAAATTCCTAAAAATGACTGTTTTACAAATTAATAGATTGCATGGTTCCTCATACGCTTTCGTAAGTTCTTGAATTTTCAATATTTTCACTCCAGATTTTCAACATTGCCATTTTACCACACTCCTCATGAGCAGTACAGCTGTCATTTTCACATCCTGCCCAAAGCGTGTTTCCCATGTATAGCGTTCAATGGCGCAGTCGGTGTGCGAACTCAATGTATGGGACACATTAAGAAAATCACAGTGACACTGTTCATGAGCAGAGGTCTTAAAATGGCTGTGTTGAAATTTGGTGACAAAATTCCTAAAAATGACTGTTTTACGAGTGTTCATTGCGCAGTTCCTATGCACGCTCGTAAGTTTGCGAATTTTCAATATTTTCACTCCAGATTTTCATCATTGCCATTTTACCACACCTCCTTATGAGCAGTGCAGCTGTCATTTTTCACATCTTGCCCAAAACATGTTTCCGCCTATGTAGCGCACAATGGGGGTAACACAAAGGTCATGCTGAAAATTTATTGTGCAAATACCAGCAATCGCACAGGGCATTAGGGTAAAGCACCATACGTGCCAAACACCACTGCAAATACCTGTAAGCGAACGTTTGGCATTGACAAATGCTTGTTATTGTTTTGGAAGCGTTGTTTCCTGAAATAACATAACTCCCATTAGTGTCTCTGTCCTTCCATCCATAACCTAAATCCACAACTGAGTGTCTATTCCATGTTGGACACTTAGGGTGGGATCAATGTGTTCAGGCATCCCTGCCGCCCGCCCTCCCGGGGAGTGCAAGAGGGGAGAGAGAGAGAGAGAGAGAGAGAGAGACAAATCCGTCCCTGGGGAGGTCTAAACTTAAGACAGCCATTCCTGAGGGGTTGGGCCCAGCTGCACTACTACATCCCTTCCCCCAGACAAAGGTGCGGGGTCCACCAACTGCACCACCCCTCCTAGAGCAGACACAAGTAATGTATTGTGTTCCGTCAGGCCCTGCACTCTATGGCGGAGCCATGAGGAGCTTCTGTCTAAAATATCCAGTATAGATGCTGCAGTCTTTGCTCAGCTACAAGTGTCTATCAAGTACAGAGCAGAGAGGGCCTCCTTGCTTCCCTATTTAAGGGGCAGAATAAGATGCAAGGGGTTTGCAAGAGAGGGTCCACGAGAGGGGACCCCACCTTGCCTCTACCCCTGTTTAGATATTGTAACTTAGCAACTATTAGTTTGGCCAGGAACTTCAAATACCAAATGCTTATTTAACGACTGGTATGTCAAGATAATTCCCATGTGAGAACAGTCCTACACCAACTGCACTCACACCTCTGAGCATCTAGAATATCATTATACGGAGGAGCGCCCCCGACTCCCTATTTAATGGGAAATAATCGTGGAGGCCACTCTCCCACCTAGCCGAACTGTCGCACTGTCTCTATTGACTTTGCCCATCTGCTCTCATATTTTTACCCACTTCAAAGTGCAATAATTCAGAGTGGGACCGTAAAAACATAATTTTAGCGTGGGACAAGGGAGAAGAGATTATAACTCTCCACAAAAGCCCCATGCTCACAGAGCACAGCACAGGGCCAGACTGCAGGAGGAAGCACCACGAGCCCTCCCCGCCCAAGAAAGGGGCCAGAGCAGACTCAGCCAATGTAGAAGACCCAGTCTCAAACCCCCCCCAAATAGGTCAAGGGGACCCCAGGCAAGAACAGTCTCCCCCTTCAGGTACGCACTGTGCACCAGTTCTGGATATCAGGGCATGATTATGGAGTTTGCCTCAAAAATTGAGCAAGCATCTTCTTAATATAGTCTATGGTGGCTTGCTGGCTGCATTGTCCTTGTGCCGATATGTGGAAGGGCCCTGCAAAGCTGGAACTCTCTGGGGTAGTCGTAGATTAGCTGATAAGGAGAATCTATGCTGTTTCAGGTCTTGGCAGGCCTCTTCTGTCGTTTTGTAAGTCTGCTGGCCAGTTGGGTATTGGATCACCAATTTACTCAGATAGGGGGTCTGAAATTTAAGTTTCTGTCTTCTCAAAAGGGGGAACAAAGGTATATATGCCCTCCATCTCTGCATTGTTGTCGGGGCATAATCATTGTCAAGAAAGAGTCATATGGTACCGTAATATACTTTACTTTGTTCCCACGCTGCTTTTTTCAAAATCATCTCTTTGGTTTGATATCTGAGAAACATAATGATTATAGAGCGGGGACGGGCATTTTGCTGGGTGGGTTTAGGACCTAAAGCCCAGTGAGCCCATTTGATTTCAAATTGGTAGTTCGTATCTCATGAGAAGGCCATGTGTAAAACAGTTTCAATAAATCCCTGAAGGTCTGAGCTCTCACTGTCCTCTGGAACACCATATACCCCTCAAATTTTTACAGTGATGCCGGTTTTCTGCATCTTTCTTTCATTCTACCGTCAGATGGCACAATTGAACTACTTGGTCTGCTGTGCCCAGTATTTGCGTAGTAATGGTGGCTTGGTCATTTGTTTGCTGTTTGACCGTGGTAACTTTTGTTTGGAGCTCCTTAAGGTCTGCCCAAAAAGACTCTTGAGCCTGTCTGTAGGTAAGGAATTCCCCTTTGAATTTTTGCAGTGCAAGTAAAATTCTGTCTAATTTCTGGTTCATTTTAGTAGATTTTTTTCACCTTGGTTTTAGATGCTTTTGCTGGCATTGAACGAACTGTCTGTGCTGAGCGATCGGAGGCTTCAGAATCAGATAGATCATGTTCAGCGATTTCAACCTCTTGGGCTAAGGTTGTGAATCTGCTTCCCCCTGCCTTTACTTTTGTAGGTCGCCATCCATTGTATAGCAAGTTTTACAGCTATAGTCTAGCAAAAATATGGCTTTATTATCAATTTCAAAGAAATCTGATGGGGAGCTCAGCGCTCAAGCTGCCATTCAGGAAGAGAGCTGCACTGGAAGTCGCCCCAGTGTATTCGTTGAATATTCAACGAATACACAATTTATGTATTTGCACACCTCTACTACCTATGCAACCTGCCAACCTTCGCACCTCCCTTCATGCTCCATTGTTCCTACAAGGCTGTTTCCCCAAGGGCAGGAACTAAGATTTTCCGGAAGTCTACCAGGTAATCAAGCATTTAGTATAATTAGCAGCAGCATACCAGAGAGGCAGTTTGCAAGTAGAGCGCTGTGAAGGATCTGCAAAGGATGCAACAGAGAACAAATCTCCACTTTGTTTGATTTTTGCATGTCTCTCTAAATCACATGTACACTTTAAAGCCCCAAAGTCAGTGCAAAACATCTTAGATATGCAAATTCTTGTGTGGGGCAAGCAGACTCAACTTCACCAGAACCAAAGAGGGAAAAAAACTGGCTTGTACATCTTTTCCACTTTAGTCGAGGCTGAACTGGTACTTGGATGGAACTTGGCAAAATCCAGGATCAATCTGAAACCAAAATGCATCCAGAACAAGATTGATTCTGGCACTAAAATGCACCCAGAACTGGGCACCTGCAACCAGTATAGTTGCAGAACTGGAACATCCGAACTAGCTGGAATGCAACACACTAATAATAACTGGGTTAAGCTTTTTCCCATAGGGAAACCGTGTCCTAATTTGCTGTTATAAAGGAGCATTTATAACTGCAAAAACGCGCACGGTTTCCTCGCTATGATGCCCAACCTACAGCTCTTCCGGTTTCACCGGGTCAGCCACCAGATTTCTTCTATCGGTCAAACCGCGACTGCTTCACTATCTCTAGCCGGTAAGTAACTATTTAAAAAACTTCCTAACAAAAATCACACTCGTAAAGGGGACAACAAAACAAGAATAAGTAAACTGCTGCTAGCGACCGAGGACTTCGACTAAACATCATCAGACCGCAGCCGCTTAAGACCATTTATTTTATATAATTGGCTGAGGCAAAAAAGCTAACCAGCAATTGCTATAAAATAAAACATAAATTGGTGTGTGTAAACAATTTACACACACCACGGGGTTGGATACCTGGATAACCCCTTCGAGCTTCACTCTCGGGGTTTATATGCCATCCAACCCCTCGGGTGTGTGTAAAATCTCATTACACACACCACCCCATACTTTATTCTCTATTTTCTGGATCTGGAATGCATCTGAAACAGGAGTTCTGGAACTGGAATGTACCCAGTACCACCCAAAATGCAGTGGTTCTGTATGCATTCTGGATCTGAAGCAGGCCTGCTGCATTCCGGCTGGTTCCAGCCTTCCTATTCAGAAGCTTTTCCGGTTCCAGATGCCCGGTTCTGGGTATATTCCTTTGCAAAAATCAATCTATTCTGAATCCAGATGCATCCCATTCTAATTCCAGATCAGTACGAGTTCTTAACCATACCTTACTAGGCTGAGACAATGACTGCATACACTGAGGAGTCCCAAAACAAAACACAGGTCTATGGTCTGTGTTTCTCAGCCTAGAGTGGAGTGAATGTAAAGCCTTTCTTTAACTCAGATTGTGTCCTGATGAAGCCTTGTCAGCCTGCCTCATGTAATTATTTGCATACCCATGATGCATTGCACTAGGTTTGAGAACTTTTGAATTTAAGTTTGGAGAGACTCTTAGTAATCATGGGCTCTGTTTTCAAAAAGTGCATAAGGTCATAAGATTCACTGGAAGCTGCAGCTCACATACAATAGATCAGGGGCCCAATTTTCAAAGGGCCTGACATGCCCCAGGGACTAAGTTCCAGTGTGCAACTCCTTGGTGGGGGGGAGGGTCCCTGCACCTGTGAAAATGCTATTTTAGCATTTATGCACACAAGTGGCATTTCCCTTTTTCACCAGCAGCTGTGTATAAAATGCAATTACTGGTAGCACCACACGTAGTATTTTTTCTGCTGCTGCATGAAAACATCTGTCCAAGCTGTCATAAACTATGGAAAATGTTGCAAAAAGGTAAATTTTCTGAAAAATGAATGTACAGTATGTGGAAAAAATTGTGATTGTGCAGGGAAACCCACCTTTGCATAACTTTTTTTCTTCACATGTGCAGTTCTTCCACTTTAGAAAATCTGGCCCCAGGAGCAGCAGTATTTGTTAGTCATCATATACTTTTTTACAGCGATGTGCTTTTTTGTCACTTTTTCTGCACCCTGGGACAGCGGTGGATTTACCTCCTCTCCACACCCTGACCTTCACACCCAGCATCCTCCACCATGCTGCCCTGGTCTGGGGAGGCCTGCAGCTTGCCCCCTGTGATGGAGCTCTTCCCAGGGGAAGGGGGAGAGACCGAGATTGATCAGAGGCCCCAGCCGAGGCTAACACCTGGGGCATTATTCAGGCAGAGGTCCTGGGGCATCACAGTGCAATGGCCCAGAGAGATTTTCCCTTTGATTGTCCCCCGGAGGTGCAGACATGAAATAACATCAGTGCAGGTCAGGTGTACTCCCACACCCTACCTGCAGACGTCCGCCATTGCCTCCCAAGTGAAGAGTGGCCCCGGCTGTTCCACTCTCAGCCTCCACTGGGTGTCGCTGATTGCCAGGGAAACCATAACCCTCCCCCTGGAGCAGGAGAGCTGTCCATGGGCCACTCATCCTTCCTCCCCGGCTGACCTTTTGATGTCCTGTGCTCACCCTCGAACATGGGTCATCAGCGCCACAGGTGGTAGTGCTACAGCTGTGCTGGTGGGCCATTCTTTTGCAGTAATAATTATGTCTGGCAAAAATATCAAGATATCCATATTATTTTTCTTTTCCTTCATTCCTGAACCAAGATCCAAGATTCTGAAGTTTTTTTTAAGTGCCAACTCCCGTTAAATATCTTGGTACAGTATTGTGCTGTTTGCTATCAGAAACATGCAGGAACACAACACTAATATAACCACATTGTGCAACTAGCATGTGCATTTATCAGGTAACCTCAACGGAAGAGATTTTTAAAAACTGCAAGTGGCAGCCATCTTTAATGATGTGAGTCATTAATTGCAAAATTAGCAGAACTTGTTTTAAGAATATCTGAGAAAAATAAAAGTACATTAAACATGAATCTAAGAATGCTAGAAATACATTTTTAAAAAAAAAAAGATGTGATGAAATGTTTTGCCACCTAGCAAATACCGCTGCTGTAGGTGGAAATCAGTCTTGGAATTACAGGGTGGCTTGCCAGGGCTCAGCCCCATTAGCTCTGAAGTGAGCCATCCGAGTAGCTCATGCATCACTGGCATTGACATATAATGAGAAAGGAGGCCTCAGTTTAAAGATATGACCCTCATGGGCCCCCTTAACTCCCAAAGCTCAATTTCAACACTGTCCCAAACCATTTTCCATATGTATCTACTTATGGGAATTTGTGATTGTGGTAAACTCCAAAGGATCCTGCAGCACACAATCATTTTTTTTACTTCAAGTTCACAACTGTGTCCAACCCGATCCCCCATCCCCAAATAGAGCAGGAGCACTATGACATTGCCTGTTAATATTAGTTGAAAAGGATGTTACTTGTTTCATGAAAGCTACCCCACCTCACCCCCAGTTGCTTCGGCATGGAACATATTGTGGCAGTGGTTGAATTCAAGCATGCATGGGACAGTCATAAGGCAATTCTAGGGGTTGGGGGTAGGAAGAAGTAGGCTGCTGGTTAACTAGGATCTGCAGCTTATCCATTAGGTAGGGAAATGGGCAGACTGGGTGGGCCAACTGGTCCTTATCTGCCATCAAATTCTATGTTTCTATGTTTCTGTGGTTTCAGAATGAGTTTTCTTGTCCATAGCACTGTAAGAGTTAAAATCTAGATTACTTCAGGATGCTCTAATAGCAGACATGTTATGCATCAATGCAAAAGCACTTGTCTCCACAGTTTTCTGAGTTCCATTAACAATGATTTCAATATGTGTCCAACAACGTTTTCTTACTCCCCTCCACATGCACAGACACACACACATTTCTGAAGGGCCAGTACCTCATACTGGGGTGTTGATTAGGTTGAGAGGTATAAGGCTATAGCAACTGACAGCACTGCCATGAGCAGCAGGGAAAGGGCTCAAAGGATGATTCCTACTGAGTATGAGGGTCCTAAGTATGGGAGAAATGAAGCAATCTAAAAAAGAAGCCCTTGAATGTGAAATTGAACAATCTGCAGATAATCCACAATCAGTGCTGTCACCGAAGCTCTGCACAGAAGGATGGGCGCAGTTGACAGACTGTTTTCTGTACAGTGAAGCATGAAATTGGCTGGTTTTACAGGGATTTCAGGCAAATTTACATTTCTGATCCTCGCTCTCATAAATCTTCCTGCACCACTATCACAGCAGCGACCATATGCCTACTGGCTGTCTGTATGTAATGCATGTAGTATGTATATGAGCTCCTTTGAGTCTGCTGTATGATGGGGAGGATGCAGAAAGGGGCAAACACAGAAACATTGAAGCGTACAGTACTCTGGCAACTAACAGTAGAGTTTGGTTGATGCAAGCCGAACAAGGTCCATCTGATCAGCAGGACAGGCTTCTGCAGTTAGTTTATGGAGACAGCCCTCCTATCACTAGCCAAAACATCTTTTAATTCTGTTAACTAAACCTAGCATGCATTAATGTGGATCAACTATTGTTTCCCCAGGGAAATGAGGTTTCCTTATGGAGTTCTGTTAAATATTTATGTTACACAAAATTAAAAAATAACAGAAATAGGAAACAAGTGGGAATGGGATTCCAAGGCAAATGTTGGTGACGGGAAGACACAGGAGCTAGGTCACTGCAATATAGTCAGGCAGAAGACCCCCACCCCCACCCAAGCATTCCACCTGGCAGGGTATCAGGTGACCCTCCCTCCAAAGCGGAAACATCTGTTTCTAATTTGGTTTAAGTGTGGAATGTGTTTGAGAGATTTGTGTTTATCCAAGGTCACCTAGATAAAATGAAAGGGCTGGCAGAGAAAGAGGGAAGCTTATCCCGGCTAACATTCTGTCTTGGCTTCCTGCTCACGGGAAGGGGGGAGAAAAACAATTAGATTCAAATGACCTCAGAGGTTGAGGGGGGTCAGTGCTATGGAAGGCAGTTAATTGTTTTAATGGTGTTGTTTCAGCCTTCTGTTTGACAGAACCATGAGCTAACAGAGGGCTGAATCTCAAACCCAAGCGGTCTGCACCCGCATGCACCTTTTACGAGGATGCATGCTCAATTTGGCAGGGTTACATGGTGTATTTTATAGGGAGCAGGAAATGAAGGAGGTGGCCAGTTAGAAAAGCCATGCTATCTTCTGTTTTATATTCCAATGAGTAAATATTTAACAGGTAGCAGTCTTGCTTTTTTGCAAGCAGTCTTGAGCTCATAGCAGATGATCTTGCTGCAGTGCAGTAATAGAGGGAGTGTACCTTAACTTTATAGTTATGGCCTAAACAGTTCCTAAAAGTCCTTAAGGGGCAACTTGCACCTCTGAGAACCCTTTAAGGTGCTAACTCCTAAGGAAACATTTAAAAAGAAAATATCTACACACAAACTAGCTTACATCTCATATTCAGCGCAACAAAAACTACATTAAGCGTCAATTAGGGTTGAAGCACTAAGCCCCAAATGTAGAAAAATGTAACGTCAGGGTAATCACTAAGCCCCCAACATAGGGCACTGTGATGTGAGAGTAATAATAAAGCCCCAAACACAGGGCACTGTGATGTGAGAGTAATAATAAAGCCCCAAACATAGGGCACTGTGATGTGAGAGTAAACACAAAGCCCCAAACATAGGGCACTGTGATGTGAGAGTAAGCACAAAGATCCAAACGTAGGGCAACGTGTTGTTAGGGTAAGCACAAAGCCCCAAACATAGGGTAGTGCAATGTTAGGGTAAGCACAAAGCCCCAAACATAGGACAGTGCGATGTTAGGGTGAGCACAAAGCCCCAAATGTAGGGCAGTGTGATGTTAGGATAAGCAGATGGCCCCAAACGTAGGGCAATGCAATGTTAGGGTAAGCACAAAGCCCCAAATATAGGGCAGTACAATGTTAGGGTAAGTGCAATGCCCCAACCATAGGATAAGGCAATGTTAGGGTAAGCAGAAAGCCCCAAACATAGGGCACTGTAGTACTAGGGTAAGCAAAAAGCCCCAAACGTAGAGCAAAGCAATGTTAGGGTAAGTACAAAGCCCCAAATGTAGGGCACTGCAATGTTAGGGTAAGCATAAAGCTACAAATGTAGGGCAACGCGATATCATGGTAAGCGCAAAACCCCCAAACGTAGGGCAGTGTGATGTTAGAGTAAGCCCAAAGACCCAAACAGAGGGCAGTAAAGTATTAGGGTAAGCACAAAGCCCCAAATATAGGGCAATGCAATGTTAGGCTAAGCATAAAGCCCCAAATGTAGGACAATGCGACATTAAGGTAAGCACAAAACTCCAAACATATGGCAATGCAATGTTAGTGTAAGCATAAAGCCCCAAACATAGGGCAATGCAATGTTAGGGTAAGCATAAAGCCCCAAACGTAGGGCAATGCGACATTAGGGTAAGCACAAAACTCCAAACATAGGGCAATGCAATGTTAGTGTAAGCATAAAGCCCCAAATGTAGGGCAATGCGATATCATGGTAAGCGCAAAACCCCAAACATAGGGCAGTGTGATGTTAGAGTAAGCACAAAGCCCCAAACAGAAGGCAGTACAGTTTTAGGGTAAGCACAAAGCCCCAAATATAGGGCAATGCAATGTTAGGCTAAGCATAAAGCCCCAAATGTAGGACAATGCGGCATTAAGGTAAGCACAAAACTCCAAACATAGGGCAATGTGATGTTAGTGTAAGCGCAAAGTCCCAAACATAGGCTGTGCAATGTTAGGGTAAGTATAAAGCCCCAAACGCAGGACAATGTGATTTTAGGGTAAGCACAAAGCTTCAAATATAGGGCAATGCAATGTTAGAGTAAGCATAACGCCCCAAATGCAGGACAATGCAATTTTAAGGTAAGCACAAATACCCAAACACAGGGCAATACAATGTTAGAGTAAGCAGAAAGCTTCAAACATAGGGCAATGCGATGTTAGGGTAAGCATAAAGCCCCAAACATAGGGCAATGCAATGTTAAAGTAAGCATAATGCCCCAAATGCAGGACAATGTGATTTTAAGGTAAGCACAAAGCCCCAAACACAGGGCAATGCAATGTTAGAGTAAGCATAAAGCCCCACACATAGGGCAATGCTATGTTAGAGTAAGCATAAAGCCCCAAATTCAGGGCAATGCGATTTTAAGGTAAGCACAAAGACCCAAACGTAGGGCAATGTGATGTTAGAGTAAGTGCAAAGCCCCAAACAGGGTAATGCAACATTAATGTAAGTGCAAAGCCCCAAAAGTAGGGCAGTGTGCTGGTAGGGTAAGCACAGTGCCCCAAACATAGGGCAATGCGATGTTAGGGTAAGCGCAAAGCTCCAAACATAGGGTGATGCAATGTTAGGGTAAACATAAAGCCACAAACATTGAGCAATACGATGCAAGGTAAGTGCAAAGCCGCAAACATAGGGCACTGCAATGTTAGGGTAAGCACAAAGCCCCAAACGTAGGGCAGTGCAATGTTAGGGTAGGCACAAAGCCCCAAACATAGGGCAATGCAATGTTAGGTTAAGCACAAAGCCCCAAACGTACTGCAATGTGATGTTAGGGTAAGCAAAAAGCCCCAAATAAAGGGGAATGTGATGTTATGATAAACACAAAGCCCCATACAAAGGGACAATGCAGTGTCATGGTAAACACAAAGCCCCAAACATGGGGACAATGTGATGTCAGGATAAACACAAAGCCCCAAACATGGAAGCAATGTGATGTCAGGGTAAACACAAAGCCCCAAACATGGGGACAATGTGATGTCAGGGTAAACACAAAGCCCCAAACATGGGCACAATGTGATGTCAGGGTAAACACAACGCCCCAACATGGAAGCAATGTGATGTCAGGGTAAACACAAAGCCCCAAACATGGGGACAATGTGATGTCAGGGTAAACACAAAGCCCCAAACATGGGCACAATGTGATGTCAGGGTAAACACAAAGCCCCAAACATGGAAGCAATGTGATGTCAGGGTAAACACAAAGCCCCATACATCGGGATAATGTGATGTCAGGGAAAAGCACACAGCCACAAACATAGGGGCAATATGATGTTAGGGTAAGCACAATGCCCCAAACATAGAGCAGTGCAATGTCACAATAAGCACAAAGCCCCAAACAGATGGCAGTGTGATGTTAGCGTAAGCACAAAGCCCAAAATGTACGGCAATGCAATGTTAGGGTAAGTGCAAAGCCCCAACCATAGGGCAATGCGATGTTAGGGTAAGCAGAAAGCCCCAAACGTAGGGCATTGTTATAGTAGAATGGCAAATACTTACCCAAACATAGGGCAGTACAATGTTAGGGTAAGTGCATAGCCTCAACCATAGGGCAATGCGATGTTAGGGTAAGTACAAAGCCCCAAATGTAGGGTGATGGGAAATCAAGGGTAAGCACAAAGCTCCAAGCATAGGGCAATGAGATGTTAGGGTAAACACAAAGCCCAAAACGTAGGGGAGTGCAATGTTAGGGTAAGCGCAAAGCCCCAAACATAGGGCAGTGCGATGTTAGGGTGAGCACAAAGCCCCAGCCGTAGGGCAGTGTGATGTTAGAGTAAGCATAATGCTCAAGACATAAGGAAATACAATGTTAGGGTAAGCAAAAAGCTCCAAATATATGGCAATGCAATTTTAGGGTGAGCACAAAGCCCCAAACATAGGGCAATGTGATATTAGCGTAAGTGCAAAGCCTCAACCAAAGGGCAATGTGATGTTAGGGTAAGTGCAAAGCCCTAAATGTAGGGCAGTGCAATGTTTGGGTAAGTGCAAAGCCCCAGACTTAGGGCATTGTAATGTTAGGGTAGGCATGAAGCCCCAAACATAGGACAATGCGAATTAGTGTAAGTGCAAAGTCCCAAACATTGGGTGTGCAATGGTAGGGTAAGCAAAAAGCCCCAAACTTAGATCAATGCAATTTTAGGGTAAGTACAAAGGCTCAAACATAGGACTATGCAATTTTAAGGTAAGCACAAAGCCCCAAATGAAGGGCAATGTGGTGTTAGGGTAAGCACAAAGCCCCAAACATAGGGTACTGCGATGTTAGGGTAAGTACAAAGCCCAAACCATAGGACAATGCAATGTTAGGGTAAGCAGAAAGCCCCAAACGTAGAGCACTGTAGTACTAGGGTAAGAAAAAGCCCCAAATGTAGTAAAGCAATGTTAGGGTAAGTACAAAGTCCCAAATGTAGGGCTCTGCAATGTGAGGGTAAGCAGAAAGCTCCAAATGTACGGCGATGTGATGTTAGGGTAAGCAAAAAGACCCAAGCATAGGGCAATGAGATGATAGGGTAAGCACAAAGCCCCAAATGTAGGGCAATGCGACATTAGGGTAAGCACAAAACTCCAAACATAGGGCAATGCAATGTTAGAGTAAGCACAAAGTCCCAAACAAAGGACAGTACAGTGTTGGGGTAAGCACAAAGCCCCAAACATAGGGCAATGCAATGTTAGGGTAAGCATAAAACCCCAAATGTAGGGCAATGCGATATTATGGTAAGCGCAAAACCCCAAATGTAGGGCAGTGTGATGTTAGAATAAGCACAAAGCCCCAAACAGAGGGCAGTAAAGTGTTAAGGTAAGCACAAAGCCCAAACATAGGGCAATGCAAAGTTAGGGTAAGCATAAAGCCCCAAATGTAGGGCAATGCGACATTAGGGTAAGCACAAAACTCCAAACATAGGGCAATGCAATGTTAGAGTAAGCACAAAGCCCCAAATGTAGGGCACTGCAATGTTAGGGTAAGTGCAAAGCCCCAACCATAGGACAATGCGATGTTAGGGTAAGCAGAAAGCCCCAAATGTAGGGCACTGCGATACAAGGGTAAGCAAAAAGCCCCAAACGTAGAGCAAAGCAATGTTAGGGTAAGTACAAAGCCCCAAATGTATGGCAATGTGACATTAGGGTAAGCAAAAAGACCCAAGCATAGGGCACAGGTCGCTCCTGTAAAAAAGCTTTCAGCTTAGTGTGCTATACCTGGTTAATCAACTAAATAAAAAAAAGGAAATAAGGTAAGCACAAAGCCCCAAACACAGGGAAGTACAATTTTAGGGTAAGTACAAAGCACCAAATGTAGAGCACTGCAATGTTAGAGTAAGCAGAAAGCCCCAAACGCACGCCAATGTGATGTTAGGGTAAGCAAAAAGACGCAAGCATAGGGCAATGAGATGATAGGGTAAGCGCAAAATCCCAAACATAAAGAAATGCAATGTTAGGGTAAGTAAAAAGCCCCAAATGTAGGGCAATGCAATTTTAGGGTGAGCACAAAGCCCCACTCATAAGGCAATGTGATGTTAGAGCACATGCAAAGCCCTAAAACGTTGGCCAATGTAATGTTAGGGTAAACACAAACTCCCAGACTTAGGGCATTGCAGTGTTAGGGTAAGCACAAAGCCCCAAACATAGGGTAATGTGATGTCATTGTAAGCACAAAGTCCCAAACATAGGGCAATGTGATGTTAGAGTACATGCGAAGCCCCAAACGTAGGGCAATGTAATGTTAGGGTAAGCACAAAGCCCCAAACATAAGCTGTGCAATGTTAGGGGAAGCACAAAGCCCCAAACATAGGGCAATGTGATGTTAGTGTAAGCGAAAAGTCCCAAACATAGGCTGTGCAATGTTAGGGTAAGCACAAAGCCCCAGACTTAGGGCATTGCAATGTTAGAGTAAGCATAAAGCCCCACACATAGGGCAATGCAATGTTAGAGTAAGCATAATGCCCCAAATGCAGGACAATGCGATTTTAAGGTAAGCACAAAGACCCAAACGTAGGGCAATGTGAAGTTAGGGTAAGCGCAAAGCCCCAAACAGGATAATGCGAAGTTAATGTAAGAGCAAAGCCCCAAAAGTAGGGCAGTGTGCTGGTAGGGTAAGCACAGTGCCCCAAACATGGGGTAATGCGATGTTAGGGTAAGCATAAAGCCACAAACATAGGGCAATGCAATGTTAGGGTAAGCACAAAGCTCCAAACATAGGGTAATGCGATGTTAGGGGAAGCATAAAGCAGCAAACATAGGGCAATATGATGCAAGGTAAGTGCAAAGCCGCAAACGTAGGGCACTGCAATGTTAGGGTAAGCACAAAGCCCCAAACGTAGGGCAGTGCAATGTTAGGGTAGGCACAAAGCCCCAAAAGTAGGGCAATTTGATGTTAGGGTAAGCAAAAAGCCCCAAACGTACTGCAATGAGATGTTAAGGTAAGCAAAAAGCCCCAACCAACGGGAATGGGATGTTATGATAACCACAAAGCCCCATACAAAGGGGCAATGCAAGGTCATGGTAAACACAAAGCCCAAAACATAGGGATAATGTGATATCAATGTAAACACACAGCCCCAAACATAGGGATAATGTGATGTCAGGGAAAAGCACACAGCCACAAACATAGGGCAATGTGATGTTAGGGTAAGCACAATGCCCCAAACATAGGGCAGTACAATGTCACAGTAAGTACAAAGCCCCAAACGGATGGCAATGTGATGGTAGGGTAGCACAGTGCCCCAAACATAGGGCAATGCGATTTTAGGGCAAGCATAAAGCCACAGACGTAGGGCAATGTGATGCTAAGGTAAGCGCAAAGCCCCAAATGTAGTGCAATGTGATATTAGGGTAAGTGCAAAGCCACAAACATAGGGCGCTGCGGTGTTAGGGCAAGCACAAATCCCCAAACATAGGGCATTTCGATGTTTGGGTAAGCACAAAGCCCCAAACATAGGGCAATGCAGTGTCAGAGTAAGCACAAAGCCCCAAATATAGGACAATATGATTTTAAGGTAAGCACAAAGCTGCAAACGTAGGGCAATGTGATGTTATGGTAAGCCCAAAGCCCTAAACATAGAGTTATTTATTTATTTGTTTATTGGAGGTTCGGAAATACCTGAGTCAGAGACTCCTTTACAAAAGTTCCACGTCACATAATTTACATACAGAGACGTACAGGTTACATAGCAGTACATCAGTACATAGTCAGGTTGTTACAGGAGCAATTGTGAGGCTAACAATGAAAAAACTAGAGAAAAATAAGTGCAAACACACAATACATATAGCACACAGATAAAGTGCTAGGCTAGAGGGGCACAGGTTGTGACAGGTAGGGTAGAGGAAGCCAGCCAGCGGCCTTAGTCGGACAGAATAGTGTGAGGTGTTTCAGTGGCAGTCGCAGTGATTTGAGGACTGTAGGAGGTCTCTGAGAGAGGTTTTGAAGGGTCCAAGTCTGGTCTCTTTAGCAAGTGGGGTGGGCAGGCTGTTCATCCAGGAAGGGCTCTAGCTGAAGGACCTTTGGAATTGGGAGATACGGCAGTGAGGGACAGAAGAGGTTGCTTTCCAGAGCTACGAGTTTGTTGAAGTGTCAGGGCAGGTCGTATTAGTGGTGTGAGTCCTATAGGGCAGAGGCCTAGGGCAGTTTTTTTGCCATGAGGCAGGTGTGGAACCTAATCCTGTTGTCAAGGTTCAGCCAGTTGGTATCGTTGTATAGAGATCATGTGTGAGTTAGGCGGTCACAGCCCAGGGTGAGGCGAAAGGCTTTATTTAGGGAGACACGAAGCCTATGGAGGGCCGAGGTGTTCGCCGCCCCATATACGAGTAAGCCATAATCTAGCAGGGAGAGGACAGAGGAGGAGACAGCAAGCCTCATTGCGTTTGGGGTAAAGCAGTGTTTGAGGCAATACAGGGGCCCGAGCCGCACATTGAGGGCATTAGATAGGAGGTGGATATGTTGGTGGAAAGTGAGTGTGGGGTCAAGGGTTAAACCTAGGTATCTGAAGGAGTCCACTTGCTCCAGGGGGATCAGGTTGGCAGTTCATACTTGAGGGCAAAGTTCCCTTCTAGCGTTGAGCGGGTGGGAAAAGAACATAACCTTGGTCTTGTTATAGTTCAGGATAAGGTGTTGTGAGGTGAACCATTTTTCAGTGCCACTAAAGGAGGATTGAAGGGAGAGGTAGATTTGCAAAGGGTCAGAGTTGGAGGTATAAAGGACGGCATCATCCACATAAAGGAGTAGGTTCCCTGGGCATGAACTGGGAAGGGAGTTAAGAAAGAAGCTGAACAGCAGTGGTCCAAGGACGGACCCTTGCGGTACACCAGAGCGGACAGGTAGCCTACTAGATATGGTGTTCCCAATATTGACCTGCTGGGAACGGGTAGACAGGTAATCAGAGAACCAGCCAAGGGCATCCTGAGAGAATCCAATGTTGGTCAGTGTGGATAGCAGGAGCGGGTGGTTAACAGTGTCGAACGCCTTTGTGAGATCAATGAAGATATCCCCTGTGATTTGACCTCTATCTAATGCGGAGTGAATGTGAGTGGTGAGTTCCAGGAGGGCAGTGGTGGTACTATGTCCCTTCCGGAAGCCATGTTGCTGTTTGCTAAGCAGATTGTATTTGTTGAGGTGGTCCGTGAGCTGATCCAAGACGATCCTCTCAAGGGCCTTAGATAGGGGAGGGAGAATGGAGATAGGACGGTAGTTGTTAGTAAAGGCATGGTCCCCATATTTAAATATCAACATAATGTGGGCAGATTTCCAGCCGGAGGGGAATTTCCCCAGGCATAAGGAGCGGTTTAGTATATGGGTGAGAGGGTTGAGCACCTCAGGGAGAGAGAGAGAGGCGAAGGAGTTTCAAGTCTAAGGTGTCACTACTATACCAGGAGTGACTTAGTGCCCTTCTGAGATAAGGCTCAACGCACTTAGGTGCAATGCTGCACAGGTGAAAGGGAGGGGCTATTGGGGTGAGGGGGAGGTGGCTGGGGGTGGGTCAAAGATATTTGGGGGGAAGAACCTTGCTGAGGTTAGAGAAGGCATCTTTGAAGACAGCGGCCATTCGGGCTGGGTCAGAGGTAAGACACCCATCAACCATAATCTGATTAGGGGTAGTGTTGGGAACGTTGCCACAGAGGTCCTTAATATTGGCCCAGAGCTTTCACCCTGAGCCCCAGGAGCTGGTTAGGGAGGTCTTGTAGTACTCTGCTTTTGCTTTGCACAATGACCAAGTACATTTGTTCAAAGCCTCTCTATAGCTCTGTCTGTCAGCTGACAGGCCAGTCTCGTTGGAGAGGTGCTATAAGGAATCTCTGGTCCACATGAGGTCCAGGAGATGTTCAGTGATCCAGGGTGCTGGATTGCCTTTGGCCAGCCTTTTGGTGATGGGAGCAAATTTGTTGCATATGGTGTTAAAGGCGAGAATGAAGAGGTCAAGGTCTCTGTCAGGGTCAGGGGCCTTTGTATGAAGGACCAGTCCATTGTCCTGAGATATGCTTTGAGTTGCTCAAGGTTGCCTGGGCCACGTTTGCGCTGATAGATTATTTTGGGGGGGATTTGGGTGATTTTCACATCCAGTAGCAGAGGACGGGGAGTGGTCACTAAGGGCATTTGGGAGGACAGTAGTACTAGTGATTTTAAGGGAATGGTTGGTGAATACCAGATCCAGCAGGGAGGAGAACCCAGAGTGCAGGTTCAGTCGGGTAGGGGATGAGACAACTTGCGTAAGGTCTTGGGCAGTGGCCGCGTCTATGAACGGTGCGGCAGCTTTGTCAAGCCAGTTAATATTAAAGTCTCCAAGTACAATTTTCTCGGCTTGTGGCGGAAGAGTGGCCAGGAAGGACAGTACAGAGTGGAAGGCCGCCTTCTGGTCCCTGGGGGGGAATGTAGACTGCAGTGATGGGGGGAGATTTGGAGTTTCCCAGGGTGATTTTGACAGTGAGGGCCTGTGGTCCGGGATGTAGCTGGGGGGGTGGGAAGTGGCTGCCCATGTCGGATATCTTTGGTATATATGGCGCAGCCCTCCCCCCTCGCTTACCCTGTCGATCTGCACGGTATACATTGTACCCAGCGAGGGTTAGCGATGAGTCTGGGATCAATAGGGAGAGCCAGGTTTCACAAACCGCAGTGATGTCAGGCTGGTGATGGTGGGCACAGCCCTAGAAGGAGTCCCACTACTTTTTTAGAAGGTTACAGACATTAAGGGTGGCAATACGCAGTCCACTAGTTGGGGGGTGAGCAGGCGTGGTAGTTGTGGCAGGGCCAGGGTTAAGGTGTACATTTCCTGACGTGAGTAGGAGGAGGAGGAGGATAATGCGATGTTAAGGTAAGTGCAAAGCCCCAAAAGTTGGGTAGTGTGATGGTAGGGTAAGCACAGTGCCCCAGACATAGGGCAATGTGATGATAGGGTAAGCACAGTGCCCCAGACATAGGGCAATGTGATGTTAGGGCAAGCATAAAGCCACAGACGTAGGGCAATGTGATGTTAGGGCAAGCATAAGTCACAAACGTAGGGCAATGTGATGCTAAGGTAAGTGCAAAGCCCCAAATATAGTGCAATGTGATAGTAGGGTAAGTGCAAAGCCACAAACATAGGGCACTATGATGTTAGGGTAAGCACAAATCCCCAAACATAGGGCATTTCAATGTTCGGGTACATACAAAGCCCCAAAACTTAGGGCACTGCGATATTAGGGTAAGTACAAAGTCCCAAAGGTAGGGCAATGTAATGTTTGAGTAAGCACAAAGCCCTAAACATAGAGCAATGTAATATTAGGGTAAGCACAAAGCCCCAAACGTAGAGCAATGTAATATTGGGGTAAGCACAAAGCCCCAAACGTAGAGCAATGTAATATTAGAGTAAGCACAAAGCTCCAAAAATAGGGCAATGTGACATTAGGGTAAGCACAAAGCCCCAAATGTAGGGCAATGCGAGGTTAGGGTAAGCACAATGCCTCAAATGGAGGACAATGTGACATTAGGGTAAGCACAAAACCCCAAACGTAGGGCAATGCGATAGGGTAAGCACAAAGCTCCAAACATAGGGCACTGCGAAGTTAGGATAAGCACAAAGCCCTAAACATATGGCACTGCGATGTTAGGGTAAGTACAAAGCCCCAAACATAAGGAAATGCAATGTTAGGGGAAGCACAAAGCCACAAACATAGGGAATGTGATATAAGGTATGCACAAAATCCTCAGAGTAGGTAGATGCAATCTTAGTTAAAAAACACTCTTGGTGAATGTGTGGCATGGCATTCCTTGGCATTAGAATGATTGCTCAATGCAGAACTGGCATTGCCCTAATTTTAGCACTGTCTTTCATGGCATAAAAATTTAGTAACATACCAATGCTTTAAGAGAGACATGCCAAAGTTAGAGCAATGCCAGTGATTCTTCGAGCAGTCATTCAAATCCCAAGGAACATCACACCACACATTCATCAAGAACCATGACACTTTTTTACCCTAATGTCTCATTTCCCTACTTTTGAGGCTGTGGGCATTAAGCTTAAGTGATGCTTAATGTAGTTTTTTTTTTTCAGTAAAATTCCTTACTTTTTTAATGAATAGTTGACAACATGTACACTTCTTTGTATAGACAATTGTGGCATCAACACTTATTTTGATTGGGTTCAGAATGTTTGGCTGGGGAAGGCACAGTGAGCTGAAGTTCATCTTCGGGAGAATCTCTGAAATACAGCAAGGTCAAGTGACTTGTTCAGAGGCACATATTATGCAAGTGGCGTAGGCTTCTTACATAGGCCTACTGGGTCTCCAGGTTCATATCTTAGTGCTGTAACCTCTAGGCAATCAGTCCAAGGTGTACAGTGACATCCCTTGCCTCACCTCACCCCGTGACAAGCAGTCCCCATGTCTGGTGACATCCCCTCCCATGCTGTACTCCTTGGCGTCCAGTGGCACCCTTTTTCACAGTCTGCCACAATCCAAGTATCCTTTGTGTCCAGTAGCATCGCCCTCCCATACCATGTCCCAGTGCATCCAATCCCTGGCTTCTAGTGGGCATGGAACTTCCTCCCACGTCATCATACGAACATACAAACTTAAGAATATACGAATGTGCCAGTAGAAACAGACCTCCTGGTCTTTCAACATCTGCTCAAATGTGCAGTTAGTGGCCCTAAGTTGCAGCTGCCCCACGCCCTGCCCTTTTGTCTGCCCTCAGCCGTTCTCAGCCTCACCCACCCATACTCTCCCCTGTTCTCTGTCCATGCCCTTTTAAAGCTACCCACAGTTTTGCATGATATCACCCCTCTTGTGTAGAGCATTCCACTTTGACACCACTCTCTCTGTAAAGTAATGCCTTCATCTCCCTCCTAAATCTTCCCCACTCTATTCTTAGGCCGTGTCCTCTGGTGTCCCTTCCCTTCCTGAGTTTAAAATCCCCATCAGGTCCATCCTTGTTGATTTCTCTCAGATACTTGAAAGTGTGGATCATGTCCCCCCATCCCTCCTCTCCTCCAGGGTGTACATATTCAGTTCTCCCAGCCCATTCTCATAGTCTCTCCCCTCTATTCCCTGTATCATCCTCGTTGCCCTCTGCTACGCTCTTTCCAGTAGCTTGATATCCTGCCTCAGGTATGGCTTCCAGAACTGCACACAGTACTCCAAATGCGGTCTGATCAGTGACCTGTAGAGGGGCAAGATCACCTCACTCCGCCTGGATGAGAACCCTCTCGCTATACACCCCAGCACCTTGTTTGCCTTTGCTGCCGCTTTCCTGCATTGGGCAGAATTGTTCATGCTCCGTTACCATCACCCCTAGGTCCTTCTCCTCCTCAGTGATCCCCAGCTCCCCCCCACCAGTATTCTCTCCTTGGGTCCTTTACCCAGAAGTGCATAACCTTACACTTCTTTGTACTGAACCCCAGCTGCCACCTCTCCGAATACTCCTCCAGTTTGGTTAGGTCCCTTTGCAGTTGCTTCCATCCCTCCTCCTCATCCACTACTGCACCCATTTTGGTATCGTCTGTGAACAGACTTACCCTGCTCACCACTCCATGCACAATGTCTGAGATGAAGAGCCCAAATAGCACCGGGACCAGCACTGAGACTTGCGGCACCCCACTCATCACTGGTCTAGATGTTGAGAATAGCCCCACCTCCACCACCCGTTGTAGCCTCCCACGCAGCCAGTTTGTAATCCAGTTTGACATCTTCGCCCCCACTCCCACGCCAGTTAGCCTCCCCCCCCAATCCACCCATAAGGACTGAATCAAAGGCCTTGCTGAAATCCAAGTAGAAGACATCCACTGCATGGCCGCTATCCAGTTCTCTTGTTACCCAGTCGTCATCTTATATAAGCTTAGTTTGACAAGATGTCCCTGATATGAACCCATGCTGCCTCACATCCTGGAGGTAACTGTCTTCTAGAAATGACACCAGCCTCTCCTTCAGTATCATCTCCATAAGCTTGCCCACTATGGAAGTGAGACTGACCAGCCAACCCCAATTTTTCTCTCTGCACTTAACTTCTCTCAGATGGCTGCACATTGCGTACCTCCACTGGGAAATTGACAATGCTACCAACTGCTTCATTCCTGTCTTGATGTGTAAACCGAAAATGTATTTGCTACCCCTTCCTATGTAAACTCTATGCTAGTAGTACAAACCCAGTGTCAATTTGTCTGCCGTAATTATGCTGTTGCAACAAAATGTATCTCCTTAAGTGTTGACGAGGATCCTTTGTAAACGAGCTCTTAGCTCAAAGGTTTGTAATTCTGAGTTCCCAATAAATGAATAAATAAAATAATTGCTTGATTTGTCCCTTGGGCTGCTCTTGTGTATCGGCACCACATGGGCCATCCTTCAGTCCTCAGGCACACATCCTGTATCCAGGGAGGTGCTGAATTGATCTGCCAGCAGTTCCACCAGCACCTCTGCCATCTCCCTCAGCACCCTGGGGTGGATACCATCCAGCCCTGGCACCTTGTCCACTTTTAGCACCCTCAGTCCCTCTAATACTCTACTTCCTCAATCATTCCATCCATCATCTCTGCCCCCCACCTCCCAGTCCAAGGTGGTAGTGGCCCCCCTTCTCCTGCATGAACACTGAGCAAAAGTATTCATTTAGTGCTTCCACTTGTTCCTCTCCCTTTTCTGCCCACTCCCCACCCATCTTTATCCTCACTATGTTATCCCTGCACTTCCTTTTCTCTCTGACGTATCTGAAAAAGTCTTTCTCCCCCCTCTTAATTCCCTATGCTCCCTTGCGGCCTTAGCTTCCCTCACCCTCTTGGTCACTTCCCTGGACCATCTTGCATACTTCTCCCTGTCCTCCTCCTTCCCCATCCTTCTGAACCTCTGGTACATAACTCTTTTTGCCCTCACCCCCTCCAACACCTCGCTGTTCAACCAGCATTGTTTCCTCACTCTGCTCCTCTTACTCTGTAATTTGGTGCAAGCTTCCATCACATCTGTAATCCCCTGTTTAATAATGTCCTATTTCTGCTCCACTTCTACCCCTGGCCCTATGCCCTCAAGTTTCCTTTTCAGTATCTCCCGCATCCTCCCAAAGTCTGCCTTCCTGAAGTCCACCACCTCTGCTAGTGAGCTCCCTGTCTCCCTGCTCATCGTGATAGTAAACCACATCGTTTGGTGATTGCTATCAGCTAGTGGGTCCTCCACCCTTATTTCCCAAATCCAAGCATCCCTAGCATCCAGTAGCACCCCTTCTCACAATCTGCTCTAATCCAAGCCTCTCTGGTATCCAGTGGCAACCCCTCCCTCACCCTGCCCCAGTCCAAGAAGCCCATGGCATCAAGTGGCCCCCTCAAACCATCATGCCATGGCATCCAATAGCACTCACCTCCCCTAACTCTGTCTCAAACCATCAGTCTCTGGTACTATCCTGTGGTCCCCCTCACCCTGTCCCAAAAAAATCCCTGGCATCCAGTGGTTCCCCTTCACCCTGCTGCAAACAATTGCTCTCTGACATCCAGTGGCACACTTCTGCCTCACGCTGCCCTGTGATCCCAAGATGAATGCTGATAATTACCCTCCTCTCTCCTCCTCCACCAGCCACTGTCTGAATAACATAACCATGATGGAGGTCTTTGGTTACTATACCTAGTTTGTAAAGGATTTCTCCAGCATTGTACACACAGGGTCCAATTCTAAGATGAATGTCGCAACTCGCAGGCATATGCAAGTTGTGACATTCGCTGCTACGCTGGGGACCCTGTACCCTATTCCAGAACAAGCATGGTCCCCAGCACTTATGCTCTGTGACTTGCGGCAGCCACACAGCTGCGCCATGGGAAGGGTGCACCCAACATGAATGCCGCAAGCCACAGTCCACAGGGTGCAAGTGGCACAAGGCATGGCCCTCCCAAGAGCCCCACATCCCAACACCATGGCATTGCTCCACAGGGCTGAGGAGGGGTTGGGGGGCCACAAGATCACCCTGGGGTTCCTGGCATGCGGGGGATGGGAACTGCCCCCACCACCCCCATGGGGGCACTGCATGGGGTTGGGGTGAGGAGGTGCCAGCAGCCCACAGTGGGCAGCCCTGCCATGGGGGGTGTGGTGGGCACCGATTGAGAACCATGGAGGGGTCAGCTGGAAGGGTGGCAGACTCAGTGGTGCATTCTCAGTGGATGTAGGTATGGTTAGACCAGCTGGTAGCTGGTCTAACTGTACCTACACCATGGTCTACCGGGTCCCACTTGGAATCGCGATTTGCAATTCCTCCAGCCGCCCTCTCGGAATACCAGCATAATCATTGCCAGAATACCCACTGTGCCTTGTCGCAGGGGATTGCGGGCGTAGTGGGTGGCATAACCCGCCTGCGCCATGTCACAGGCCGCCTCTTGGAATTGCGTTGGGTGTGACGGATGTCACATGGTGCGATTTGTGCCATAGAGTTTGGCGCAAGTCACCTTGCGACATGCGTAATCCGTTTTAGAATCGGGCCCACTATGTTTAACCTTAACCAAGGATATCTGCCAATTCACTGGAAGAAGGTGCCCAACAGGAAAGACAGACCCCAGAAAAAGTAGTTGATAGTGAGTAAGTCCACTGGTGCACAACAAATTACTTTTATGACCTTTAGCAAGGAAAAGAGGAAAAACACCCTTGTGGGGGTACCTCTGGGGATGCAAGCTTTAAGTCGCCTTTCTTTCAGGCTTTATGTGATACTACTAGAACCCTAAGCAACAAGTTGGACCTGTGACACTATGCTGCACAGCTAGGGAATAAGCTGGCTTCTCTGTCTATCTTGTGAAATTTCTACTCCCATGAATGTGCTAAAAGCTTGCCCTTTTTTTTAAATTTATTTAACCAGAAGAAACACACTAAGCTGAAGCTTGTTTACGAGTGCAACCTGGGAGCACAAGGAAGTTAAGTGACTTGCTCAGGGTCACACAGCATGCAAGTGGGGGCTGTGGGATTCAAACCCAGGTCTCCAGGTTTGCAGCACAGAGCCTTAAACCACTGTGCTATACTGCCTCCTTAAATCAGAGATGCATGGCTGATTCTGCGTGTCAAAAGAACACTGGAGTTATAGAATACACCGAGTCAAATGTAGCTAGGCAGTGTGACAAAGCAGTGAGAAAGGCTAGCATGATGCTGGGGTGCATTAAGAGAGGGATTTCTAGCATGAAGAAGGAAGTGGTGCTGCCACGGTATTGTTTACTGGTGAGGCCTCACCTAGAGTACTGTGTCCAGTGTAACAGGGTTGATAAGATCCTGTCCCATTTGTTATACAGGGAGAGTTAAAAGCAAGGATCTATTTTTCTGTTTTCTCATATTCTGGCACTTGTCTATCTCTTGTCTGTCTGAATACGCAATCAAATTTTCCTCATAGAACCTCAGAACTAGCCACTCCAATGATCATACAGTCCCCCCCCCATTTTTCCCTTCGTTTACTTGCTATTTCTGTTCTTTCTTTCTCCCCTTGCTTCTCTGCGGTTAACAAAAATATGTCAGTGTTTATGTGAAACTGAGATCCCTTGGTTTGCAAATGTATACAGTTCTATTGTTACGATGATTGCAGAAAGCTATTTGGATTTATTGATCTTGAGAAGCCTTTTGACCTTTCACAAGCTTGCTTACAGAGCTGTCAGTAGGAAAACCAGCTCTGGCCAGAATGTCTTCATTGGTTGCACCTGTTAAAGACTGGGTGTACTGGTCACAGCAAAGAAATTGACAAAGTTTGGTACATTGTATGAAAACAGGAGATGTAGTTTAAAAAGAACAGGATGCAGATTTGAATTGCCAAGTGAAAACATCTTGTAAAAGAGAGAAACGTCTTCCGGTGACATCATCAACGAGATGGCTGGCTGATAGAGGCACTCCCTCATTGCAGAGATTAAAACGCCTCTCCACACATTACAAGCTTCAGTAAAAATATAAAAAATGGCATCAAGAAACAGTGGAGGTTCACAAAAGAACAGATCCAGCTCGAAACAACGGAAATCTAAAGCGGATGGGCATGGATATGGATTAACAGATACAGCATCAGGCCGAAACCCCTCGCCTATCAGCATGAATGGAACAGATACTGATACGGAGGCAGAACAGGAGAGACTGACAAGATCCGGATTCGAAATAATCATTACAGAGATCAAAAACTTTAGATCTGAAAACCAGAGGGAGTTCTCCAAATTAAATACGCAGCTCACTAAGCTTGAAGCGAGAGTTCAGTCAACCGAGGAAAGGGTAGCTACCACAGAAGATCGCCTAATTCAGCTGACTAAAACTGTACAATACCTGGTGGAACTGCAGGAACAGACAGCTTCGAAATGCCTGGACCTGGAGGCTAGATCTCGACGAGATAATCTACGAATTTATGGGTTGCCAGAGGGCGCTGAAGCAGGGGCTATGGAGGACTTCCTAACAGATCTGCTGAGACACATTTTAGATCTACTGCAAACCTTCAACTTCAAAGTAGAGCGAGCCCATTGGGCGTTAATGTCAAAGCCAACGGATCCCAAATCCAGGCCCCAATCTATAATAGCCAAATTTTCTAGCTTCAGAGACAAAGAATGTGTACTCAGACAAGCGTGGCAACAGAAATAGGTACAATATAACGGAACTTGCATGTATTTTGATCAAGATTATCCTACAGCAATCCTGCAGCAGAGGCAAGCCTATGCACCGATCTTAAAAACTCTTCGAAGAAAAGGGATTAGCTTTCAAACCCCTTATCCCTCAAAACTAAAGATTTTTTGGAGTACAGGAGTGGAGACGTACCCGAATCCAGAAAAAGCGAAGCAGGCATTACTGGAGAGAGGCTGGGAACCAGAAAACCAGAAGAGTGATGATTCCAGAAGGCCTCGTCTGCCACAGTGGTTTTCGGCAAATAAACATAATGTGAGGGCGCAGGGTAAGCATGCAGCAACTGCAACGCTTCAAGAGGTGCAGAAGTTCCTTCACGATATCACAGCTACCCCGAAGACTCTCACGGCCCCAATAGAAGCAGAAGACTTAACCTGAGAGACAAAAAGGCCTCGTGAGTTGAAACTTTAATCTTGGGGGTAACCTTCCCATCCTGGAGAAATGCTGTCCATCAGAGATCTTTATGCATAACCCTCATTTCTGGTAACTGTTCATTTCGTTTATACAAAAAGCAGTCTCTGAGAAGGCCCAAAAGATTGACGAGGGCTTTCACAATACATGAGATATAGTCCCTTATGATTTCATTGTTTGCCTCGCATCTTTTTCTTAGATAAAAGGGTAAGAAAAATGACATGCTTTCCTAGAATGAAATGTGGGACATGCCTAATATCTTCATAGGAGCTAAAGCCCAACAGTGGGGTTAAAATCCCCTTAGAGGGGAGGTACTGAAATTAAATAAACAACGCTTTATATGAATACTAAACTGAGACATATTAAGAGCTGGAACACAGACCTGAGTAATTCCTGTTAAAGGTCTTATGTTCTCACCCTAATTTCAGGTTCTGCAAGGGGGAAAGTTACGATTATGGAGAAGAAAGAATGCTCCTATAGTTCCATCATAACGGTGTTGGTTTTCGCGCTCCAATACTATGGTCAGCTATTTCACGAGCAGGATTCAGCTGATGCTGATCCAAGAGGCAGTTTGTGTGATGACATCCCGCAGCCTCTTAGTCAGGTTCCCCACTTGGTGTGGGGCAATTCCTGGCCCATTAAAGGGAAATGTTATGTGCCCTTCTTCCATGGGAGTTCACTTGTGTATAATAGTCATGGTTTGTTAATGTTAAAGTTACAGTTAATGTATGTTTTGGATGTAACAAGGTGTCACAAGTCAGATAACGCAGACCTGCAGGAAATGCTGGCGGGTCCGTTTTTTAAAAGAAGGTTGGGAGTATTACGCAGTGCGATTCCAAAGAAGATGGGAAAAGACTGTAGGTATAGAAGGCCAGAATGGAGACGCAGGGCTAGACAGAACTGGTTTGAGATAGATCAGGTAACCTCAGCTCAGTCAGAAAATACCAATAACTGCAACCATGGGTAAGAGCATAGTAAGCTCTTGCAATGTGAATGGGTTAAATAATCCGGTTAAGAGATATAAAACAATAACACTGTTGAAAAGACAGCACCCAACTTTTATTTTGTTGCAGGAAACTCATCTATCACGAACAGAGCATGAAAAATTGTCCCGACAGGGTTATGTTCATGTGATTTCTTCTTCATTTAAACAGGGGAAAAGGAGGGGTACAGCCATACTGGTAGCAAAAACTAGCCACTTCTGGGTTTCTGCAACTTATGCAGATACAGAGGGGCGACTGGCCATAGTGAAAGGTGAACTAGAGGGTTTGCCAATAACGATAGCCAGCCTATACTTTCCTCCAGGTACAGACACACATGCAGCTAAGGCTCTTCTCCAAAGCATAACTACATTCCAGGAAGAGACATTGGTAATAGGGGGTGATCACAATATGATATACGAGAACAGAGATACGACAAATCCACGCCCACACAGAATTACCCCCACTCAGAGAACGGCAGCAACCTATATAAACAGCTCAAATGGACGGATGTATGGCGATACTTAAATCCCACTCAAAGAAAATATTCTCATTATTTGGCACCTCATAAAATCCATGCTAGAATAGATTACTTCCATATTTCTAACGAACATGCACACATAACCCAGAAGTGTGAAATGCTTCCTTTTCCTCTCTCTGATCATAGTCTGATAGAGTTAACACTGGATTGGCGGAGAGAGAATAAATCCACGCTGTGGAGATTCAATAATTTTGTTTTAAATTTACCAGAGTTTAAGGAAAAAATGGAGGAGCTCATTCCTCAAATCCTAAAAGAAAATGACTCTCGGGAAGTTAAACCAGGTCTTCAGTAGGATACCTTGAAGGTGGTCCTTCGAGGAGAGTTAATAAAATGTGCAGCACATTACAAGAAAAAACAGGAAGAGACATTACAACACTTACAAACACAACTCCGAGAACTACAGGACCAACACCAGAGAGGAGACCATGCAATATACCCCCTGCTAATGGCCACTCAACAATGCATACAGGAGCATTTGGACCAGAAAACAGAACAAGCCCTGCATTTCTTAAGCAAAAATACTATGAGGGAGGCCCTAGGGCCACCCGGACTTTAGCTCATAGACTCAAGCAAAGAACTATCCAGACTTCGATCACTCAGATCTTCTCGGAAACACTGGCTCGTAAAACAAATGACCCCAAGGAGATTAGAGCGGCCTTTCGACAGTTTTATTCAGAGCTTTGTTCCCCAGAATAGAAGGTAGGGGAGGAGGAGATCCGTGCCTTCTTAGATCGTTTACACCTACCCAAAATAACAGAAATACAGAGGGCAGCAATGGAGGCACCAATTACAGGAGCCGAACTAGAAATGATCATTCGTAATTTAAAAACAAGGAAAAGCCCAGGCCCAGATGGATACTCCGGGGAATTTTTTAAGCAGTTCAGGAAGTTGCTACAGCCTTTGCTCTTAAAAACATGTAACAGCATTATAGAAGGAGACCCTATACCCTATACCGCCCTCATGGCACTATGCTGTAATAGCCAGTGTCCCCAAACCAGGTAAAGATCAGACACTTTGCTCCTCATACAGGCCAATTTCAATTCTAAACATAGATTACAAGATCTTTATGAAAATATGTGCACAAAGATTAGAAGACATACTGCCTAATATTATTAATTATGACCATTGTGGCTTTATCCCTATGAGACAGACCCAGGATAACATTAAAAGGACTCTACATGTGTTGCACCGTGCCACTGGGTCAAAGGCCCCTTTTCTTTTAATGAGTCTGGACGCAGAGAAGGCCTTCGACCGGGTGGCATGGCCTTTTCTATTTGCAGCCATAGGGGCTCTGGGATTTTCGGATTAATTTGTCAAGATCATACAAGCCCTGTATGAGGACCCAAAGGTCTATGTCCGTGTAAACGGAGATGTAGCCCCGCCTATTAGCCTGTTAAGAGGTACGAGACAGGGGTGTCCCTTTAGCCGATTGCTCTTCGCAGTATACCTAGAACCACTGGCGCAGGCAATAAGACAAGAAAAAAATATAAAAGGCCTAGAAATAGAGGGAGAAATACACAAAATCGCACTATATGCCGATGACTTACTGGTGTATTTGGTAAACCCAGAGACATCTCTACCCCCGCTATGGAAGGTGATAGAATCTTTCAGTAGGGCTGCAGGGTACAAATTAAATACGCATAAAACTGAGGTTCTTCAGTGGAACTATTCCCCCTCACAAAGAATAACTTCTCAGTTCCCTTTCAGATGGGGCCTAAATTCCCTAAAATACTTGGGGGTCAATTTAACGCTGGAACCAGTGAAACTTTATGATCATGACTCTGCCCCCCTTTAGAGGCTATTAACAGAGATATAGAGAGGTGGAAGATTTTGCCAATTTCACTAATACAAAGGGTAGGAGTAGTAAGAATGAACTTGCTGCCCGGGGTCTTATATCTTGCACAGACCCTGCCCATAAACCCCCCAGAAAATTTTTTCATAGAATTAAACAAAAAAATTTCCAGATATATCTGGAACAATGAACGTCCAAGAGTAAGGCTGGCCACCTTACAATTATCAAAACAAGAAGGAGGAATAGTACTTCCTGACTTTAATAATTATCATTTAGCAGCTCAATTAAGAATAACATTCTTATGGCTTCATAAATCTTATTGCACAAAATGGAGAGAGTTAGAAGTAAAAGCTGAAGATATAATCAACCCTTACCATATCTTTCTCTCCTCTCCCAGACCCCCACTACCGAGTCTAACTGACAACCCATACACTTCCAATACTCTTAAGTGCTGGAATAGACTACTTGAAATGAAACAGTTTCAGAAGGTTAAGGACTTGATTTTCTCATTCGCTAGAAATACCCAATTTGAACCAGCTTCTATAGATAGTGGCTTTAGGAGATGGGAGAAACAAGGCATTATCATTCTCTGGCATTTATTAGAGAAGGGGTACTCTAAATGATTTTGATTCTCTGTCCCAAAAATACAGCCTACCCCCGCAGGACAGATTTAGGTATATGCAAGTGGCCACCTTCATTAAAAAGCTTTCATAGGAAAATCTAACACAGAATTATGATGCCCCCCATTGTAGATCTCATCAGGAAAGCACTAGAGGGCATGGCTCCCTTGACCCATATGATATGTCGAACTTATAAAACCTTAGTGAGTATGAAGAGAAGCTCAACACAATACATAAAACAGAGATGGGAAACAGATTTGGGAATAGAGATCTCAGAGGAAACATGGTCACGGCATCTTAAGCAAATACACACAGTGACGGCCTCTCCTTATTGGAAAGAATTTAGCTGGAAGGTTTCAGTTAGATTTTTCAAAACACCAGCTATACAAAGGAAATATATTCCGGAACTAGAGTGCCTTTGCTGGAGAGAATGTGGTACTTCACCTGCCACTTATGGGCACATATTTTGGACATGTCTGCTGCTCCAGACCTTTTACAACAGCTTGCAGGAGGCCCTAACTGAGGTGCTCTCCTCTCCAGTAGAAATTACAAAGGAGCTATTTCTTTTTACTCAATGCGTGGACGGACAAAGGGATTTCAATATGAGAACAATTATGTTAGCTGATATTTTAGCAGCAAAAAAAATAGTAACATGACATTGGTTGTCAACAGATACCCCATCAATTAAGGAATGGCAAAATCTGATGAATGAGATTTATAGAATGGAAAAAATTACGGCTTGGACCAGCCACACTGTAAAACAATTTGAAATAAGATGGAGACAGTGAGTATTGCACATTATGAAACATAATCCTACATTTGTACCTTGAAAATAGTGAAGGAGGTAGGGAAATAATAATAAAAGAAAAAAAGGGGAAAGGGACTGAGAGCTATACTGCTAGCGAATAAAATAGATACAGGATAGAATATGACTCCCATACGCTGGAATAATAGTTTACTCCTAACTAGAGTCTTGAATAAGATAAGGTATTACGATGAAATGGAACTGCAGGTTTTGCCTAAAGACTATTTGAATTGTATTGTCAATGTAATCAAATCTGACACCTATATATGTAAATATGTTATTTATGTATGTCTTTATTGTGTATTTAAAAAAAAAAGAGAGTGACTTAAGTAAAAGAGAGCAACGTTTGTTTGAAGAGAAAGAGAGAGAGACAGATTTAGATTCAGATTTAGAGATACCCCCAGATGAAGGACTTTGTTTTGTTTGAACTGCCTGTATAAGAGATATCCTGCACAATTTAAATTTTTTTATTTTATTGTATTGATAATAAAATGCTACATGTGAATTTTAAGACTTCTTCTGGTGTGCCTGTGCTTCCTGACCTGTTATTTTATGACAGTTGGTGTCACAAGTGGGATTTTTGCTGTGCATACACTACGTCAGGAGTGTCGTGTGTGGGTACTACACTTGGCAACAGGTAAGCATAGCAGAAAGGTAGGAGTTGTGCAACAGCAAGCCCAGGAGTGATTACTAGAAGAATGGCAGCCAAACTAGAAGCAGAAACTAAAGTCCAAACTGAGACTGTGCAGCCAGAACCAGTGATGGAAGAAAAGAACAGGCAGGGACATCTTCTTCAAATGGTGGGCTATACAACAAAGAGAGATGGAGAAGCAGAGAAAAGAAGAAATGCAGCAATCAGAGCGGCAAAGAAAACAAGAGATGCAGCGATGGCTGGATGCCTTGCAAGCTATCAAACATATGAACATACGAAATGCCAGCAGAAACAGGCCTCACAGTCTACTGAGTCTGCTCATTTGTGCAGCTAGCCCCTCAACTTGCAGCTGCCCGACCCTCCCCTCCCTCCTCACAACACCCCCCACTCTATCCCACCTTTTAAATCCACCCCACCATTCTACAGGATCCACTTCCTCAGGCGGAGTATTCCCTTGTCTCCACCCTTTCTGTGAAAAGTGTCTCCTGATTTCACCCCCTGAATATTCCCCCCTCCAATCTTAGCCGAAGCCCTCTCGTGTCCCTCACCCTTTTGGTATGGAAAGTCTCTTCTGTATTAGTCTTGTTTATTCCCTGTAAATATTTAAATGTTTAGATCATATCCCCCCATCCCTCCTCTCCTCCAGGGTATACATGTTCAGCTCTCCCATCCTCTCCTCATAGGATTTTCTCTCCATTCTCTGGATCATTTTCATTGCCCTATGCTGCACCTCCTCCAACAATCTGATGTCCTTCTTCAGGAATGGATGTCAGTACTGTACGCAGTATTCCAGGTGCGGCCTGGCCAGTGACCAGTACAAGGGAAGGATCACCTCCCTGTTCCTGGAGAAGATTCCCCTTGCTATGCCCCACAGCATCTTGTTTGGTTTTGCAGCCACCTTCCTGCACTGAGCTGAGTGGTTCATGCTCCACGTAATAAGCATCCCCAGATCCTTTTCCTCCACAGTGCATTCCAACTCTACCCCTCCCTGCTGATATTTCCTCCCCTGATTCTGAGCTCCGAAGTGCAAGACCTTGCACTTACTGGTGTTGAACCCCATCTGCCATGTTTCTGACCACTCCTGTAGTTTGGTCAGGTCCTCCTGCAGTTCCCTCCACCCCTCCATGTCGTCTACCACAGAATCCATCTTGGTACCGTCTGTGAACAAACTGATCTTACTCTGGACTCCATGTGAGATATCGGCTTTGAATATCCCAAACAGCACTGGTCCTAGTACCAAACCTTGCAGCACCCCACTCACGACGTCCCTTAGTGATGAGAGCTCCCCCCCCCACCACCACCACCCTTTGCTGCCTACCCCTCAGCCAGTTGGTGATACAGTTGAACATTTTTATTCCCATCCCTTTGTATTCCAGCTTTGCCCCAGCCTCCCATGTGGCACAGAATCAAAGGCCTTGCTGAAGTCCAAATACAGGATGTCCACTGCATGGCCCTTGTCCAGCTCCCTGGTCATCCAGTCATAGAACTCAGCTAGATTCATCTGGCAGGATCTGCCCAAGACAAACCCATGTTGATGACCATCTTGGAGACCACTGTCTTCCAAAATGGTCACCAGCCTCTCCTTTAGGATTGTCTCCATGAGCTTCCCCATGATTGAAGTGAGGCTCACCAGTCTGTAGTTACCTGGTTCATCCTTTGGGTCACTTTTATGAATGGGCACCACATGGGACATCCTCCAGTCTTGTGGCACGTATACTGCATCCAGTGATGTGCTGAATAGGTCTGCCAGTGGTCCCTCCAGGATCTCCGTTAACTCCCTAAGCCCCCATAGCTTGAATGCCATCTGGTCCCAGTGCCTTGTCCAACCTCAGTGCCCTTAGTCCTTCCAGAACCCTGTCCAATGTGTCCTGATATCAGTCACCCCCCCTCCCCCCCTCCACTCCACCTCTCCCATGAGGTATCTGCCCCCTTTTTTCCTCCATGAACACAGAGCAGAAGTAATTATTCAGTGCCTCTATCTGGTCCCACCCTTCTCCACCCACCTCCCATCCTTCTTAATCCTCACAATCTGGTCTGTGTTTCTCCTTCTCTCACCAATGTATCTGAAAAAGTCATTTTCCCCGTCCTTAATTCCCTGTGCCAGTCTCAGCTCCCTGGATGCCTTGGCCACCCTGACTAGCCTGTTAACCTCCCTGGACTTCTTTGTGTATTCATCCTTGTCCCCTTACCCTCCCAATTTCTTGAGTCTCTGGAATGCTTTTCTCTTGGCCCTCACCCCTTCCATGACCTACCAAGTCAGCCAACTTGATTTCTTTGCCCTTCCTTTCTGCTCCGTGTCCTGCTACAAGTCTCAGCAGCCTCTGCTAGTCCCTCTTTAATATATCCCATTTTTGGTCAGCATCTGTGTATGCTTGAATTCCCACCAGATGCCCAACCAAAAGTCTCCCCATCCTTTTAAAGTCCACCCCCTTAAAATCTATCACCCTGGTACCTGTACCTCCTGTTTCTCTGCCCATATTGAGTGTGAATCACACCAAGTGGTGGTCACTCCCAGCCAGGGGGTCCTCCACTCCCACATCCCTTACAGCCTCCCCGTTTGTTAGTACCAGGTCCAGAGTCCTTCCCACCCTAGTTGGCTAGTGGACCAATTGCACCAGGAAGCTGTCCTGAAATGCCGCTAGTAATACCTGCTCCTTTGCACTCGTGGTGGCTGGAGTGTTCCAGTCCACGCCAGGGAGGTTGAAGTCCCCCACCACTACTGTGTTTCCCTTCCTACAGACCCTGCTAATCTGCTCAGCCAACTATCTATCGAGTTCATCCCCCTGAGCTGGTGACCTATACACACCACCCCCACCCTCAGTATCCTTCTTTTGGAGTCTTGAAACTGCATCTATAGGACCTCTGTCCTGCCCTCCTCCCCCTCCTCCCTCATACACCTTATCCTGTCCCTCACGTAGATTGCCATACCCTCCCTTCCTCTTAGCCCTGTCCTTCCTGAATATCCTGTACCCTGGGATCATCATATCCCAGTCCTGGTTCTCAGTGGCCCATGTTTCCATGATGACCACTATATCCACCCTCCCCACTGCCAAGAGAGCCTGTAGCTAAGCTGATTTGTTATCTAAGCTTCTGTCATTCAGTGAGATCACCCTCCAATCTGTGCCTTCCCCCCCTTCCTGGTTTTCCCTCTCCTAACCTTTCCTTGCACCCCTATCCCAAGTTCCTCTCCAATACCTTGGGGGGTAAGCATGCTCTGCTCCCCTTTCTGGGATCCTCACCTACCAGCTGTCCTCATGCCACCCCCCCACCTAGTTTAAACCTACCATTGATGTTATGTATCCCTCAGACGTCTGCTTTACTACTCTATCAAAGTTGGAGGATCTGGTACAGGTCCAGCAGAACAACAAAATACAAACAACTTAAAAAGACATTAAACTTACAAAATTGTCTCCCTTGGATGATATTGAAGCATGCCTGACAACTTTTGAAAGGGTCGCTGGAGCCTGCCAGTGGCCAAAACAGCAATGGGCTGTCAGGCTAGTACTTTATCTGGGGTGGCCCCCTCGAGCATGACACCCCGACAGCGAAACTTGAAAACAGAACATTCCAGCGACAGTCACTGTAATGGTCTGTTTTCAGTGATGCTTGTTTCCCAGTGTCCGGCTCCCTTCCCGGAACAACTCCAACCTGGAGTTGATTATATTAGAATGCAGGGAGGTAAGGAGGGCATAGCCCCCCTGCAAAAACATAGTCTTTTGCGAGGGCACAATACTGGTGTCAGTATTGTGCCATCGCTGTGTGGGACATTGGGATTCTTTCTGTTGTGCACACTTGGTGCTTCTCTTTACCTGACAGGTAAAGCCCAACTTGCCTACAACAATATGGCCACCACACAGTCAGAAAACTATTACATAGTGAAAAGAGAAATCCTTATTATGACATCTCAAGAGAGACATTCAGGCAGAGATTCCAGTCCCTGAAGTACCACTCAGTCGACCGTCCTCAAGAAGCCTTCACCCGACTCGGAGAACTCCTCATTAAATGGCTCCAACCAGACAGCAAAACAGTCCTACAGATCATCGACGTATTTGCAACAAAGCAATTCCTCAACATCCTTCCCACAGATGTGCAGCTCTGGGTAAAAGAACACCTAACAAAGAAGTGGGGAAAAGGCCATTTATTTAGCTGAGGACTATCAGATGGCCAGACAGACACCGTAACAGCAAAGTAAAAGTCAAGGAATGGTAAGACCCTCTTTTTCTCCATTTAAATCCAGATCAGACGAGAACTCTGATGAGGATAACAAATCCTCACCCAAAGACTTCATTTTCTATATTTATAATAAGCCAGGCCATATTGCAAGAAACTGCCATAAAAAAGGAGGGTAACACTGGAGGAAATTTGGCCTTAACAAATTGGGGCAAGTATTTAACCAATGCCATGGTGAGGGATAAGACTGTGAGGGGACGTCTAGATTTGGGAAGCCAACAGATCCTGGGACATGCTGAAGTTGTGAGAAAGGACCAGGTAGTTGGGTCATCTGCATTCATGGGGACACTTGATACTATCCCACCACCCAAGTGATTCTGAACATTAATGGGGTATCACACCAAATTAAAGTGGAGGTAGCACCTAAATGAACTGTATCTGTGATTACTGGAAATGATCTTCCAGGATTTGTGAAGTTATCATAGAGGGAGTAAATCCTTTCAGATGTAGGGGACTCTTTTTCCTGTGGTGCCTTTCATTTGGACTTGTTTGAGCCTGGTTCCAAGATCTGGAAGTCCAGGAAAGAAATAAGACACCTGAAAAAACAGTGGCAACAAAAGACTGCTGAACCCTAAGATGTTGATATATAGAAATGCTGAAACTAAACTGATAACTGATTGTGATTTGGTTTCTGTGCAAACTAATGATGTTTCTCTCGAAGGTTGTTTTAAGCAGCTGGGGTGAAACAAAAAAAGGGTGTATCAGTTAAAAAAAAAACTGTAATAGGTTACTGTACAAAGTTTCGGTTAATACTCAGATGCAGAAACAGATATAACAATTGGCCATGCCAAAGAAGTATAGAACTGAGTTGTTACAGATAGCACATGGTAGTCCTATGGTTGCTCATACAGGGAGGGGCCGCACCCCTACCAGACTGTTGTACAGCGTTTACTGGCCTGGGATTTATTAGGATGCTGCCACCTATTACAGGTCTTGTGCTGAATGTCAGAAAGTAGCCCCAGTAACTAAAAAAGATGAGGTGCCCCTGGTGCCCCTACCCTTGATAGATGTGCCTTTTGAGAGAGAATAGCAATGGAGGTGGTTGGCCCAATCAATTCATTTTGGTACTATGACTATGCTACTTGATACCCAGTGGCAGTTCCAATGCATACAGTCACAGCCCTAAAAGTGGCAGCAGAGCTTGCCAAAATTTTCATCAGGGTGGGCATACCTACACAGATTACTACTGATCAGGCCATCAGGGTGGTAATTTTGGTGCTACATTATTGAAGGAGTTGTACCATCCACTAGGTATCACTGCCATAAGAACTTCCCTTTATTACCCTTAGATAGACGGTCTTGTTGAGGATTTTAATCAAACCCTAAAACACATGTTAAAAAAGTTTGTGAAAGGGAAGGGAAAGATTGGGACCAATACTTACCTTACTTGCATTTTGCTTACTGAGAAGTGCTACAAGCATCAGCAGGTTTTTCTCCCTTTGACATGCTGTATGGTAGACAACCTAAATGGTGACTAGATGTAATAAAAGAAACATGGGAAGATAACCCTGCTCAGAAAGAATCTATTACAACTTATATGTGTGCACTGAGAAAGAAACTAGCAAAATATGTTGAAATTGTCTATAGTAACCAGGAAGAGGCCCCAAAACAGCAGAAACTGTACTATGACCATGGGGTAAAAGAAAAAAGTTTTTGAGGCAGGTGAAAGGTCTTGTTACTGTTACCCACTACAGAAAATAAACTGCTATGAAGTGGCAAGGGACTTATAAAGTGGTTAGACATACTGGTACAGTAAACTATGAGACTAAGACCGCTAATAGGAAAAATCTTACCAAGATATACCATGCTAACCTCCTGAAGAAACTAGCTGAAAAAACACCTAAGGTTGCTTTGTTAGTCTTACCAGAAACTTCTAAAGATACTGATATAGCTTATCACAGACTGCAACAAACTATAACTTCTGATGCTCTAAAGGTGAATGTTTCCTTACCCACAGGTCAAACCACAAAAATTCTTAACTTGGTAAAGACATTTATAAGTACCTTTACCAATGAGACCCCCGCGGAGCAACGTGCTGAAAAAAAGCACCCAGAGAGGTCATGCGGGCAAGCTGGTTCAGCCTTCCCCACAGCCACTGAGACCCCTGCAGAGCAATGCGCTGAAAAAAAGCACCCAGTGAGGTCGTGAGGACAAGCTGATTCAGCCCTCCCCACAGCCACTGAGACCCCTGCGGAGCAACGTGGCAAAAGAAAACACCCAGGTCGTGACCCCACCTTAGCAGCAGCTCCAGCTGACTGCGCCTGAGGAAATTTTAACTTGGCGCCATTTTCCAAACAAAGTTTGTTGCCTTTTCTGTCAGTGGAGCGCTGTAGATTGTTTTTTTCACTGCTCTCACAAGCTCCACCGACATAGGATTTTGACTAAGGGGAAGTGTACCTTAAGGGGAAATTAATTTATCTGAGCCTTAAGGGGATGCAATTTAACTGAACCAGAGTCATATTAAGGGCTCTTAGGCTGCAGGCAGCACACTTAGTGACTTGTCGAACTTGTAAGCAAGTAATCCTGTGCTAAATAATTTATGCTGAACAAATAGATCCTCTGCACATGCAAGCATTTATTAGATAACCCGCCTGGTAAACTAATACCTCCATGTCAGCTTAAGCTATTAACGTACCTGCTGTTAGCGCCTCCTCCCTTCCTACCTGTATTTAAAGCTGTTTTTTCCTGTCCCTTATCCACAGTGAGGTCGTGAAGGCAAGGTGGTTCAGCTCTCCCCACAGCCACTGAGACCCCCGTGGAGCAACACACTGAAAAAAAGCACCCAGGTAGCGACCCCACGTTTAGCAGCAGCTCCAGCTGATTGCGCCAGAATGATTCCCCGCCGCCCCCACCACCACCCTTGGTGAGCTCCTTCTTTTATAGGGTGGACTGTGTGACTGTGTGAACCAATCAGCCCGCTTTCCCATTAGTTCCTTATATTTTTCAGACACTAGTGGCCACCCCTGAGCAGCTTTCAAATTTCCTTCAAAATGCTCTGTCTCCCTCTAATAATCATTGAGCTATACTCAACCATATCTTCCCTTCCACCTTTGTCCTACCCAATTCAACCTAGCTCTCTGCCCCTTATCCCTGTGACTGCAAAGCTACCCCCCCACTGTTCCTCTGCCCTAGTGCACCACACTCAGCACAGCTGGCATAACTGGCCACTGGGGGCCTCTATCCTTCCTCCCTCTCTCTTCATGCAGGGTTGCCTGCCTTGTATGTTCCCTACTGCTTAGATCCTATGCCCAACTCCCAGACTCATAACCATCTCCCTTTCCGCTGGACATCTCAAAAGAACATGCACCTAGCAAGGCACATCTTGGCTCTCTTGCTCCTTATAGCCAGTGACGTAGAATGTAACCCTGGTCCCTCCTCCCAAATAAATGGGCAACTCCCTGCCCCGGCTACTCACCTTCCAAGAGGTTTCAAAATAGTCCACCTAAACATATGCAGCATCCTGAACAAAATAGCAGCCTTACAAACAAGTGTCCTATCCCTTCGCCCTGATATTGTAATCATTACTGAATCATGGCTGAAGCCCCACAACCTTGACGCCGAATTCTCAATACCTGGGTACTCCTTAATCCGCCAGGATTGACAGGACATGAAGAAGGGTGGTGGAACTGCCATGTACATCTCCTCTAAACTCCAGTGCTCTACAATCACTCCTACCGTACCCACACTATCAATAGATTCCCTTCTAATCAAAATCTCCCTTCCTCACTCCATCCCTGTATACATAGCAGGATCATACTGCCCGCCAGGCACACCACTGTCTAGCATCCTAGACCACCTGGGCAACATGAGGTCCCTTACAGCTGGTGGCGAACTCCATATCCTTGGATATTCAACTAGAATGGCTAGGCAGCGTAGCCACCTAAACGCACTGTCAAATAAATGCTCCAAACCTGTCCCAATAAATAAGGGAACCCACTTGCCTAAACCACAAATCCAAAAAGCATACTCTACTAGGGCCCTTACTACCCACCCACATTGGATAATTAATGCTGGCCTACTACCAGACTCCCTCAGTGATCACCACATGATTTATATGGTGCGGAAAATCTTCAGACCCAAGACCCCTCCCCCACCCTATACAACAGAGCTTACAAATCCCTTGATCTGACCACACTCCTAAATGACCTCACCAGCATCGACTGGTCCTGCATCCCTAGGGCCACCTCCATGGATGAGGCCCTCAAATTTTTTATAACCAACCTCCTGGCTATCAGGGACTTCCATGCGCCACTCAGAAGATCCAGAGTAAGAGGATCCCACCTACCTTGGGTAACAGCTAACCTCTTGGAACAACTACGAGGCAGAGACCGAGCCTGGAAATCTTTCAAGGCAACAGGTGCTCAAGCGGCTCTGCAACACCACCGCCGTCACAGAAATGCCAGCAAGTCTCATACATCAGGCCAAATCCAATTACTTTAAGTCTGCTTTTCAACAATAACTCTGCTCACCCAACACAATTCTGAAGTCAATAAAATCTCTTCTCACCCCTCCGGCCCAACCCTACTCCCACTCTCAGCATAGGTGGAAGCCTCATCACTGATCTTTGTTACGTTGCCACTGAGTTTAACCCATATTTCACCAACACTACATCCTCTCTACTCTCTTCCCCCCCACTCCCTCCATTGTTCCCCCTGCTGTCTCCTCCACCGCCTATTTCTTGCTCCGCCTGGTTACACCCGGTGAGGTACTAAAAATACTTCAGTCACTCAATCCATCCAAAGGTAAATGCCCCTCGGGCCTTGATTCCAAAATGCTCCTGCTTTCTGCACCTGCCATAGCCTACTCTCTAGCCACGCTCTATAACCTGTCTTTTAGACTCAGATCCATCCCTACAATATGGAAACAAGCCACAGTCATTCCCCTAGCTAAAGGAGGTGACCTTTCCTCCCTATTCAACTACCATCCCATATGACTGCTCCCCATCCTAGCCAAAATACAGGAGTGACTTGTACTAGCCCAGCTCTCCCACTACCTCGTTTCCATATCATTCTTCACCCCTTCCAGGCCGGGTTTAGAAAGAATCACTCCACTACCACCTCTCTTCTTCGTCTCACCAACACCATCCTTACGGATATGGATAAAGGGGAGATAACTGCGGCTATCTTTATTGACCTGGCCAAGGCCTTCAACATGGTCTCACATGCCCCGTTACTGTCTAAACTCGCTCAAGCTGGACTGACAGTGTCTGCCACCAACTGGTTCCAATCATACCTGGCAGGTAGGTCCCAGTCTGTCCGTATTAGCTCGGCTAGTTCCACTTCACTCCCAGTCATCAGCGGAGTCCCCCAAGGATCTGTACTAGGCCCTCTGCTGTTCTCTATATTTCTCAATGATCTGCCTGCTGCCTGCCCACATACAGCCATCCACATGTATGCAGACGACACGGTGCTGTTTGCCTCTGGCTCATCCCCCAATGCCGTGGCAGCCTGTCTGCAGGAGGACTTTGACTCCATCCAACGCTGGTTCCTCTCAAATCAACTATTTTTAAACCCAAAAAAAACTGTCTCCCTCAGCTTTGGCTCTCTGGCCAAACTGTCCCACCTTCATGCCCCCCCCCCCACATTCTACACTCTGGATGGCTCCCCCCTGGAGGTCTGCACTTCCTACAGATACCTCAGTGTCTGGCTAGACCAGTACCTTGACTTCTCAGTGCATAGTGATGCTATGTACAAGAAGCTGCATCCCATGCTGGGCGCTCTATACCGCAACAAAAGTTGCATCCCCCTACCAACGTGACTAGCTATCATTCAAAAGATGATCCTCCCAATAATGGACTACGGCGATGTAGTCTACTGTGCAGCCCCTCAAACCTCCCTGTCCAGGTTAGACCCCCTCTTCAACTCCTACTGCCGGTTCTCCCTGGACTGCCCTCCTAGTACACATCACTGTGACCTCTACTAGTCCTTGGACCTCCCCTCTCTCCACAATTGGATATTGCTACACTGTGCTAGAACTTCTGCTAAGTTCTGGTCGCAGTCACTCCCCTCCTACCTGTCGTCCTCCCTAAATGCCCTTCCACCACCGGCATACACACTCAGAAACATTGATTCTCGTCTTCTTCACATCCTGCACAGATCCACCCGGTCTGGCCTGGCTGCCTTCAGCTTCAGGTTGCCCAAATTATGGAACTCCCTGATGGCCGAAATTAGACACGCCACAGGCGCTCCACACCGGAATGCCCTTCTTAAGACTCATTTCTCTACCACCTGCTCTTGAATCTTGCCTCGTTGAATCCCTCGCAACCTAACTGCCAGCTGATTGCTACCAAAACTGTTTTCTTCCCACTGTTGCCAACCACTGCTTACTATGTGCCACTGGGTATTTCCTACTTCAGGGCATGCCACTCCCCTCTGTTACCACCTGTCTGGTTACTTCTATTTGTATATTTGATTTTGTCAGCTCTAAATTTCTACTGTACTGAACATGTATATAAATGCTATACCCTGCCTAGGCCTATGCCCCCAGGGCATATCATACCACCTGTCTGTAAACTTGCTATTTGTATATATGACTTGCCTGCTCTAAATTGTATTGCACATGTTTATGTATGTAATCTTTTTTATCACTGTATCCTGTATAACCCCTTCCCCCAGGGCACATCTGGAATCGAGCGGTACACTGCTCAGTATGCCTTCCTGGTGAAACTCTTAAATAAATAAATAAATATGTGCCAGGCTGAGTAAAAGGGGTTGAGAATGTAATAGTGACAGGGAATGCTCACCCTATCAGACAAAAAATATACAGATTACCTGAGGGGGTAAGAGCAGACGTGGTTAAGGAAATACAGAAAATGAATGAGTTGGGTATCATAGAAGAATCAAGAAGTGCTTGGTCGTCACCAGTAATGACAGGAAATAGAAAGGAGGGGGGGTGTAAGAATCTACCTTGATTTTAGGAAACTTAATCAAGTATCCATATTTGACAGCTATCCTATGCCCAGGATAGATGATTAGATAGATAAACAGGGAAGTGCCAAGAGTATTTTAGCACCCTCTGTCTCAACAAGGGTTACTAGCAAATTTCCCTAACTAAAGAATCCAGAGAAAAAACACAATTTTCCACTACAATTGGATTTTATCAGTTCACCACCATGCTGTTTGATTTCCATGATGCACCTGTTACACTTCAGTTGTACATCAATGTAATTCTAGCCCCTCACACTGGTTATTGTGCTGCTTACCTGGATGATGTTGTAGTATACATTCCAGACTGAAAAAGCCTCCTGGAACACTTACAAGCAGTTATCCAATCTATCAGAAATGCTGGTCTGACCATTAATCCTACCAAGTGTGCACTGAGTATGCAGGAAAACAGATATTTGGGTTATATTTTTGGGAAATGGAGAAGTAAAGCCAGACATTTCCAAGACAGAAGCTGTAACAAACAATTCTGTCCCTAAAACAAAGAACCATGTCAGGTAATTTTTAGGACTGGCTGGTTACTATAGGAGATGTGTTCCTAACTTTGCCCAGTTAGCTACTCCCCTCACTGAGCACATGAAAAAACAGTACCTGAATGAAATGGTCCCCAGAGTGTGATGACACTTTTTGGGCCATCACGGCTGTATAATGTTCAGCCTTGTTTTCTCCCTTCCTTTACTTACTGTTTCTGTTCTTTCTTTCTCCCCTTGTTTCTCTGTGGTTAAAAAAATGTGAATCTTTGTGTGAAACTGATATCCCTTGGTTTGCAAATCTATACAGTTATGCTGTCGTAATAAGCTGCCGGAGAAGGTAGTAGCCTGTAGTACAGCAGACGGTTTTAAGAGGGGATGGGACAGAGTGAGAGGGAGGGTAATTATGAGGAGGGAAGGAGTGGGTGGGGCATCTGCAAGTTGAGGGGCTAGTTACACAATTGAGCAGACTCGTTAGACCATGAAGCCTGTTTCTGCTGGTGTTTTCATATGTTCATAATGATTGCAGAAAGCTATTTGAGGTTATTGACCTTGAGAAGCCTTTTGACCTTCCACAAGCTTGTTTGCAGAGCTGTCAGCAGGAAACCAGCTCTGGCCAGAATGCCTTAATAGGCTGCAACTGTTAAAGATTGAGGGCCCAATTTTAGAAGCGAGATAGACTAACGCAAGGAACTTGCGTCAGGGAGTTTGATGCAAGGGGCATCTTGAGTCAAACAGTGCAGCAATCATAATTTTGGAAGGCAGCCTGCTGCAACCCCAGTTGCAAGTCCCTTGCATCAAATGCCGCAAGATAGACCAGCTTCCCCCTGATCTAACTTTGCACCATGTGGGGACCCATTTCATGGGGCTTGTGCCAAAGTTTTTGCACAAGCTGCTGTACAATGTGAAACATGTCACAATTGCACCAAACTTTCCAAAATCACGATGCATTGTGTCAAAGGAGTTTGATGCAGCTGCGCCAAACAATGTGGTTGATGTAGGTGTTGACACAAGTTCTACGTCAACCTTCTAAAATTAGGCCCTGGATGTACTGGTCACAGGAAAGAAATTGGCAAAGTTTGGTAAATTGTGTGAAAACAGGAGACATAACTGAATGAGAACAGGTTGCACAACTGAACTGCCAGGTGAAAACATCTTAATAATAAAATGCCACTTGCAAATTTTATGACTTCTCTAGGTTTACCTATGCTTCCTGGCGTATGTCTCTATGACATCCAGTTCTGGAAGCAAAGCCTCTGCAGGGACATTGAAAGAGAAGAGGTGGTACAGAGAAAGGCAACCAAAATGGTGAGGGGGTTGCACGAGAAGCCATGTGAGGAAAGGTTGCAGCAATTCAATGGGTACTCCCTGGAACACAGGAGAGCAACAGGTGACATGATTGAAACCAACAAGTACCTCACACTAATGAACAAGGTGCAGGTGGAGGGTCTCTTTCAGAGAACATAGAAACATAGAACATAGACTTTGGTGGCAGATAAGGACTTCTTGGCCCACCTAGTCTGCCCATTTCCCTACCTATTGGATAAGCTGCAGATCCTAGTTAACCAACAGCCAAAGGAAGGTACTAGAACAAGGGGATTCAAAAATGTCAGGAGCACTCAGTCTGTGAGCATGGTAGTGCTGGGTCAGTGCAGGGCAGTGGGCAGCCAGCCCAACTGTATGAATGCTAAGTCAGGAAGCAGCCCTGAACTCAATCTGTATTCAAAAAAAACCCACACTTCAAAAAGTTTGGCTTAGTATAACTCTGTTTTTAATCACGAAATAGCGCTGCACAATGTGTAGCTTCATCCACAACTAGCCCCGGCACTTGGGTTGTGATGAAAAAACAAGCATCACAGTTTAAATAGTACATGCTCTATAAATATTCATGCACTACTATCAGTAACACATGATTCATGACAGAAGTGTCACTGACAGTGGTGCATTAGTACAAAAAGGGACAATGAAAGACCCATATATAACATCATTAAATTAATAAAAATTACAAAAATCACAAAATTTATTTCTTTAAATAAAGATTTTGCACACCAAGAAGCCAGAAGGGGAAGGATCCAGATTCATTTCAGTGCTTTCCAGTAACTGCGCGGTGCTATTTTTTTTAAACTTAAATTGTGGGCTTTTAGTGATACTGTTATTTCTTTGCTGTTTTTACTTAGAATTGTTTTTGGGCTGTTGATACTTTAAAACCTAGTTTGGTGTGCTTACAGTGGTGGTATAGTCCTTTGCTGTCTTTAATTGCTGCACATTTTCGCCCCCCTGCCCCCACTCTTAATTATATGCCCTGTTAAATCTGATTGACAGGAGCTAAGCACAGGGAATAGTAGGGGTTGTGGAGTAGGAGGGGCATAAGGGGGAAGAAGCCTGCCCTCGGCATGACAAGTGTTTTGACTCATTTTTTATTTATTTTTTTCCTTCTTTATGGAAAAGTATCTGAGGATCAGTGGCAGGATTTTAAGGACAGTAAATTAATAAAAAGGGAACTAGGAGCACTTCGGTAACAGACAAGTACTGGAATAGCAGTATGAGTGCAGTATAATGTGGGGAGTGGTGCAATGCAGTGGCTGCGGGGCAGCCATATTCAGGCAGACCTTCTGGATGCTGAGGTGCTGCCCTATATGCATGCATCTCTCTGGACTGTGGGATAAGGTAGCCAGACTCAAAGCGGAAGTAAACTGGGTCAGAAGTACCATCACGCCTATCCAGAGACCACCAAGTCCAATGCCGCTGCTTCAAAGGACATTGAGAACGAGGAGCACTTGGATGACAGTGGGCTCAGGGAGGATTAGGGAGGTCAGGCAGAGGCAGAGGCACATCCCAGATCCTATTCCATTCCAGAACTCATATGCCACACTGGCAAATGGGGACAACCAAATAGAAGTACCCAGAGAAGTAGAAGGAAAGGATGTGATGGTTAGCCAAGGAGGTGACCTCAGTGGGGAAAGCAGTGGACCCCAGAGGAGGAGGAAGTGAATCCTGGTGGGAGACTCCATCATAAGAGGGATCCAGCTAGGAACACAGGAGGGGGAGGACAGGGAGGTGAGGTGCCTACCAGGTGCCACGGCATGAAGGGATGGGAGGAAGATCCTGGAGATTGCCAGGAAGGCAAGACGGGAAGGTGTGCTGGATGTCATTATCCACCTAGGTACTAATGACCTGGCAAATGGAGAGCCAAAGGAAGTTCAGGAAGAGTTTAGGAAATTGGGGAGAGGTCTCAAGCAAGTAGCTACTTCTGTCACCTTCTCAGAAGTACTACCTGCGAGAGGCATGGGAGAGCATGGGACGCATGCACCAGAAACTTTAACTCATGGTTGAAGAACTGGTGCTGTGAGGAAGGGTTTGGATTCATTGGTGACTGGGGACCCACCTGGAGGGATGGATGCTTGTTCAAGCCTGATGGCCTGCATCCATCCTGGAGGGGAATCCAATCACTCAATGGTAAGTTTAAATGCTACATGGACAAGCATTTAAACTAGCCAAGGAAGGGGTGGCAGGCCAGCAAGGAGGGTACCTAATTGTCCACCCCACACAGCTAGCAGTGGAACCAGTGAACAGGAGGCGTGGATACCTCTACAAAGCAGCGTGGAAAAGATAGAGATAAGTGCCCAAGAAGTGGATAGGCAGAAAAGGGGCAAAATTCAACAGAAGGGTAGACAGCAGGGAGAACTAGGGATAAAGGACAACCAGGGAACTGGCTGGAGTAGAACAGCTAAACAGTCTAGGGAGTTCAAATCATGGAAAGCCATGTGTGCCAATGCCAGGAGCCTTAGTAACAAAATGGAGGATCTGGAGGCTGTCATGGTGCAGTCAGATCTGGACATTGTGGCCATCACAGAAACCTGGTGTAATGATAACCATGACTGGGAGATGGCCATACCTGGCAACAACATATTCAGAAGAGACAGGGCAGATAGGAAGGGAGAAGGAGTTTCATGTTACATGAAAGATGACATAAAGGCCACAGAGATCCAGGAGGAACAAAATGGGGGAGAGATACTGTGGGTTAAGCTGGAAAGGAAAATGAGGCCAGCCATCCGCACAGGTGTGGTCTATAGACCACCAGCCTAGGAGGAAGAAACAGATAGGGAGCTGATGCTAGCCATCCAAAGGATGGCAGACAAGGGTGAGGTAGTGCTGGTTAGAGACCTCAATATTCAAGACGTGGACTGGAGCATCCCAGCAGCAGCATCAACCAGGAGCAGATTTATCCTGGACTCCCTTCAAGGTGCCTTCTTCAAGCAACTGGTCATGGGACCAACTCGGCAGAAGGCAATACTGGACCTTGTGTTCAAAAACAGGGACAGTGTGAAGGGGATAACAGTGGGGGAGCACTTGGGGAACAGTGACCACCAGTCATTGTGGTTTGAAATCACAGAAGGTGCAGAACCAAACCACACAAAAACACGTATCCTGGATTTTAGGGAGGCAGACTTTGGGAAAGTGGAGAGATACTTGAAAGAGGCATTAAGGGGAATGGGGCAGAAATCAGGGGTTGAGGAACAGTGGGCAGTATTTAAAACAGAGATTACAAGAGCATTAAGCAAGTTAGCAAGGGGAAAAGGAAGAGGAGGCCATTATGGTTTTCCAAGGAGGTAGCGGAGAAAGTGAAAGCCAAAGAGATTGCATTCAGGCAATACAAAAAGACACAGGCAGAAGGGGATAGGGAGAAGTACCAGGAGAAGTAAAGGGAGGCAGGGAGGTCAGTAAGGGAAGCCAAAGCTCAGACAGAAGAGCACATTGCAAAATTCGTGGGTAGAGGAAACAAAACCTTTTACAGGCACATAAGTGAAAAACGAAAGGCAAAAGGAGAGATAGTGAGACTGAAGGGGGAGGATGGGGGCCATGTGCAGGATGACAACAGTAAAGCTGACATATTGAACAGGTACTTCTGCTCAGTCTTAACTGAGGAAGAGGAAGGTAATGGGCCTGAAGGGAGTACAAGGGGTGGGAATGATGCCTTTACACAAGAAGGGGTACTGAAGGAATTGGAAGGAATAAGAGTTGATAAAGCAATGGGGCCAGATGGGGTGCACCCCAGGGTCCTTAAAGAATTAAGACAGGTGGTGGATGAATCTCTGGCAATTCTGTTCAGCCAATCACTGGAAACAGGGGAGGTACTCAAAGACTGGAGGACAGCAGATGAAGTCCCCTTACACAAAAGTGGAAACAAAGAGGAAGCGGGAAACTACAGACCAGTCAGCCTCACCTTGGTAGTGGGGAAGATCATGGAAGCACTACTGAAGGAGTGACTGGTGGAACACCTGGTTGTGAATGGACCACAGGACCCAAGGCAGCATGGTTTCACCAGGAGGAGGTCATGTCAGACCAACCTCATTGAATTTTTCGACTGGGTGACTAGGGAGGTGAATCAGGGGAGGGCAGTGGACATGACCTATCTGGACTTCAGCAATGCCTTTGACACTGTGCCACATAGAAGGCTATTACATAAACTGGGGAATATGGGTGTGGGCAGGACAGTAGTGTGGTGGGTAGGTAACTGGCTGGGCGGCAGGACACAGAGGGCAATGGTAAATGGCTGTCACTCCACAGAGGGAAGAGTGACCAGTGGGGTACCACAGGGATCAGTGCTGGGACCGGTCCTATTCAACATTCTCATCAGTGACATTGCGCAGGGCCTAAAAGGCAGAATTTCCCTGTTAGCTGATGACACAAAGCTCTGTAACAGAGTGGACACACCAGAGGGTGTAGACAGAATGAGAAGGGACCTGCAGAAACTTGAAGAATGGTCAGGGGTTTGGCAGTTGAAATTCAATGCAAAGAAGTGCAAGATAATACATATGGCACCCAAAAACCCTGGCACAATATATCAGTTGGGGGGGGGTGAGGCTATAGCATGCACCAAGCAGGAAAGGGATCTTGGGATAATCATCTCTGATGACCTCAAGGTAGAGAAACAGTGCAACAAGGCAGCAGGTAAAGCAAATAGGATGCTGGGATGCATAACCAGCAGGAAAAAGGAGGTCATAATTCCACTATACAAGACACTAGTGAGGCCCCACCTGGAGTACAGTGTAAAGTTCTGGAGGCATTACCTATATAAGGACATAGACAGGGTAGAGAAGGTTCAGAGGAGGGCAACAATGATGGTACATGGATTGCATCACAAGTCCTATGAGGACAGGCTGAAGGACTTGAATATGTACTCCCTGGAGGAGAGGAGGGAGAGAGGGGATATGATAGAGACATATAAGTATCTTACAGGGAGGAACAGGGTGCAGGAATACACTATTTTTAAGCAAAAAGATGTTCCAGGACTAGAAGGCATGGGATGAAGTTGGAGGGAGGACGATTCAGAGGAAACATGAGGAAGAATTTCTTCACAGAACGGGTGGTGGACAAGTGGAACACCCTGCCAGAGGAAGTGGTGGTGGCTGAAAAAATCACAAGATTTAAGAATGCATGGGATAGACATAAAGGAATTCTGGAGGTCAGGGGTGAGGGGCAGCAGACTTCTAGGAAAACATAAAGTGAATTTACAAGCTCAAATGGGCAGACTGAGTGGGCTGTAGGCCCTTATCTGGCGACACTGTCTATGTATCTATATAACTATATTCCCTTTGATTGAGACACAAATTAATATTCATGAGTCTCATTATGCAAATTGTAACCCGTTCAGTGGTATAGGTTGCCTGCTGCTGCTAATAGTGCTGGCTAAACTTCTGTATTACAAAACCTATAACCATGACTGTGATATTCTAAAGCAAGAGCCTCTCGAAGAAATGAAAGAAAGTTAGAATATAAAAAGGCAGAGGACGACAGCTCATGCAATCGGTTCCATGTCATAATTAAGCAATAATGTACGACAGGGTGTGGTATATCATGGACTATCATCATGCCTCGGGTGGTTGAGCACGAGGCCGCAGGCCAAGTGTGTTCAATGACCCGAGAAATGATGATATTCCATGATATATCACACCCTGGAGTGCATTATTGCTAGTATGAATGGGCTCAAAAGTTTTATCAGTTATAAGAAAAAACATTTAAATCCTTTTGAAATGCTTTTTGTGGGGTGTCGGAGGAGTATATTTTAATAAAAAAAGTTCCTAGGGGGCTCTGGACAGCAGGTGGAACTGTTGTAAGTAGAGTTTATGGAGTTGCTGCTCTGTGTCTCTGTACTACGCCAGTAAATTAACTGTGTTGTTGCGTTTGAGTTGTCCAGTTGCCCTGTGAAGATGTGTGAGAGTTTTATTTTTTTTTAATTATTTTTCAGCTGTGAAAAGGAGGAAGCGCAATTTGAAATGGAACAAAGGCATTTTTCTGGTAAGTCACCCAGAGTGGTTACTAAAAGGTGAATCCGGCCAGAAAAAGACACTGGTAGTATGGTCAGTCTGGGAGTAAATTTGTTCATTTTAAAGAGTCATTTGAGCCGTGACCACAACTCATGCCATCTCGCCCAATATGGTAAGTTGCAGAGTTTTCCTTGTGGCCATTCAACTGCACTTTCATTGTTGTACTGTGGAGTTTTAGTGCTTTGCTGGTTTTATTTTATTTTTTAACAGATACTTGCAGGTCTCATTTGCTTCATGCCATGGGTCCTGTGTAATGTTAGGGTCGGAGGATTTTGTTGCCAGAGACGAGGCTGGTGTCCAGAGGTTTTTTGAAGCCGTGACTATATACTTTAATATCATCACGTCTTCAAAGACCATTTGGCCAATCAGCTACCTCCATTTTTGGCAGCCCGTTCATAATAGCAATCGCAAAACCGCAATCGCTATTATGGCGTGTGTATATCGCCGAAAAGCATTTTGGTGATATACAATTCTCAGCAGCCCCACTTCTGGTACACTTACTGTTTTTACGGGGGAGGGGGCTGTACCCCACTGCTATTAGTTTGTCAACTCCAGGGGGGGTGCATATCAAGGAGGGGCCAAAACTTGGTGGAGGAAAAAAAAGGCAGCCAGAAGCAGTGGCAAAATACTCACCCCTGGTCTGTCCCAAACCCAGTGCCTACTGCACCGTAGCCAGGCACCCTCCCCACCACACCACAGGGCTGGCTCAGCTGCGGCAGGCTCTCCTTCCCATCTAAACCCTCCTTCCTATCCCTCCCCTCCACCTCCATATCCCTCCCCTTCCGGTCGCTTTCCTCGCTATTCCATCGCTACTTTTGCAAGGTAGCTGATGATGATAGTGCTATAAATGAGTCACTGTTTCTACAGTTGTTCATTTATTATCGCTATCATCACTGGATACCCATGTGATCAGTTGCTATTTTAAAGCTGATTGCAATCACATGGAAATAAATGTAGAGAGAAAAATATATGGAGAAAAATATAAAAAGTAGCAGCCAGCAAAGGGCAATGTAACTGCAGATTGCAGAATGCTCACCAAATTTCTCATCAGCCAGAACACTTGAGAACATCCAATAAATTTACATGAATTGAGAGGACAGGGGAAGAGGAAACACAGACTGTTAAACTGCTTGTTTCAATGCTAATAGTTTTTTTTAATGCTAATTGCAGGTTCACTCACCAGAAGAGCCATGATCACAATATCAAGTGAGTACTGTCGCCCATATCCTCATTGTAACTGTTACTCTCGACTATTACTGTATATGTATTAATCCACACTCACCAATTCCCGTCAAACATAAGCAGCTGTATTATCTAATTGTATGTTTTCAAGATATAAAGCATGACTTTCCCATGTAATTACTACTTTACTATAAGTAAGGATAAATTGTCATCTATGCCCAACTATTTCTGTCAAATGCTTTCAACGGTATTGTAATTGTATGTACTGTATATACGTCAGGACCTGGACTACCCTTGTCCTCTTCCCCACTGTACCCCTCCCCCTAGGTCGCACCGGCAGACAAGCAGTTCTTGCTCAGTGTGCTTTTCCTGGTGAAACAATTTCAATAAATAAATATGAAATTAAATGCTTGTTGAAGTGGCCATCAAAATGCAACTGCATATTGTAAAAAAACAAATGATAGTCCACACTGGGAAGGTGATGCCAACGACGAACTAAACCAATAAAAATGTCTTAAAAGTCAGGTAATCACTACCTTATAAAATTAGACACTCCAGCTCAAATTAATTTGAACACAATGAAATGCCTTTCTTCGCAAATAAGGTTCATATGAGTAAAGAGTAAAGAGTAAAGAGGCTCAGAGGCGAGTGGGCTCAGTAGGTAGCACACTCGCCTCTGAGGCTGGGAGATCAGAGGGCTGTGAGTTCAGTTCCCACATCTGGCACTCGGTTAATATCTCAGTACTGACACTGTAGTGCAGCATGGGAGGGGTGCTGCACTCTGAGGTGCCGTCCTTCGGATGAGACGTTAATCGAGGTCCCATCTGCCTGGATTGGTGGTAGTTCAGGTGGATGTTAAAGATCCCATGGCACTTATCGAAAAGAGTAGGGGAATTTCCCCGGTGTCCTGGCCAAATTTCCCTCATTCACCAAAAATACCACCAACAGCTTAATCTGGTTCAAGGTCAGTTGGCATTCATCTGTATCCCCTTCCCCTGGGTCGTGCCTGAAAATAGGCAGGATTTGTCTAGTACACTTACCCAGTCAACAAAAACTAAATAAATAAAAAGAGACATCCCTAAATAACTGTAACAATCCTTTCTCAAAGCTGTTACATTAAACTGCCCATCCCTTACATATATAGTTCCTAGTGATGTAATAATGTTGCATACATATAGTCGGTCTTATAACAAAACCAAGCCTACACTGTCAAATATACTTAAAACATATACATCTAAAAGACTTATGCAATACATATCAGCAGAAATCTAAATTATAACAAATTCAATTTCCTGCTTATATCCAATATATCATATCACATTTTACTATAAATCAACATCTATTATAAAATTCTAAAATGTACAAATAATATATCTCTCAAACTAATTCATAAAAATATGCTACATATAAAACCTAAAACAATTGCATCTTAAATTAACTTTAAAATTCACTTTAAATATAGTTTTAAATCCAAGCTCACATTTCAACTTGGTGCCTTTGTAGCCTTCAGTATTATAATCCAAAAGCCCTCCCATTTCAGAACCTGATTGTTGCCGTCCCCCCCTCTTAGTTTGTGATAAACTTTTTCAATATCCCTAAAAGAAAACTGGTTCTGATTATTATTAATATTATGAAAATATGTGCTGCCATAGCATATGTCACATCACCTCTTTCTGTTGCTCAGCAGTGTTCTCCAACTCTCACTTTCAAACTCCTTATTGTTTTTTCCTACATAAAATGCTCCACAGGAAAGCCGGACCAGTGACGCTGAGTGTGGAGGCATCTCTGCCTTACCTCGCGCTGCACTGACAACCCAGGTTATTGGGGTGCCAGATGGGGGAGGAGATGATGGAGCGGGATCGAGCCTAGCAGCTCTACTCTCCGGGGGTGGGAGGTTGCCCTCCTGTAGTCCCGCCATCACCGGGTGGAGATCTGTTGGTGGTGCAGGTAGGTACAGGCGACTGGTAGGGTGGGGCATTCCACAGTGCATGATGTGCACGTGCCTTCACGTGTGTGCATTTGCGCCTTGGACACATGGGTGAGTGGGCATAAAAGCAGGGCAAAAAATGGATAAATAAAATAATGAGGAAAAAAAAATGCTACAAAGGAGCATTCCACCAACTAATTAACTCCTATAGTGTCACATGTTATAAGCTGGCACAGATCATACATTCTCTCTGTTTGTTTATCCTCAAAATGATCTACTTGTAAAATATATTTGCAATACACACATCGTTTGTTTGAATAGATCTAGCACTGACTAACAGGGAAAGGATTTCAGATCTCCAGGTAGAAGGTCACCTGGGGGCCAGTGACCATCACATGGTTCAATTTGGCCACTAGAACTAAATCATCCCATTCCAAGGCAAAAATATGGGACTTCAGAGGAGCTGACTTTGATAGGATGTCCAACAGAGTTAAGCTAACCCTGGCAAAAAGAAATACAGGTGAGGGGGTACAGGCAAATTGGGCAAGCATTAAGGATGCAATACTTGAAGCAACATCCCATTGTGTTAGAGAGAAAAGGAAGTGCAAAAGAAGAAGGAAACCACTTTGGGTCTCAAAAACAGTAGCAGAAAAGGTCAGAGCCAAAAGGCTGGCCTTCAGGAAATATAAGGGAATGCAGAAGGATGAAGATAGGGAGGCATACCAAACTTCCCTAAGGGAAGCAGGGAAGGCTTTAAGGCAGGCAAAGGCCCAAACGTAGGAAACACTAGCACAAACAGTAAAAGAAGGTGACAAGACTTTCTATAGCTACATTAGTGAAAGGAGAAAGTCCAGAGGGGGTATTGCTAAGATCAAAGGGGATAAGAGGGCATGTGAGGAGGAGGAGGACCATGTAAAAGCACCTATCCTAGATAGATATTTCTGCTCAGTATTTACTGAAGAGAAGGTAGGGCAGAGTCCACAGTTCAGCACCATGGACACAGGGGGGAGGGAGGTGTTCACTAGTCCCTTCACAAAAGAATAGGTCCAACAAGAGCTCGATATGCTCAGGATGGACAAGGCAATGGGACCTGATGGCATACATCCCAGGGTACTAAAGGAGCTAAGGCTGGAACTAGCAGAGCCATGATCAGAACTGTTTAGTGAGTCTCTGAGCACAGGAGAGGTCCCAGAAGACTGGAGAAGAGCTCATGTGATCCCGCTCCACAAGAGTGGTAGCAGGGAGGAGGCAGGGAACTATAGACCAGTCAGTCTTACCTTAGTAGTGGGCAAGATTATGGAGGCACTCATTAAGGAAAGGATAGTGCAACACCTGGAATCCATAGGAGCACATGATCCAAGACAGCATGGGTTTACAAAAGGAAGGTCCTGTCAAACTAATCTCACAGAATGCTTTGACTGGGTAACCTGAGTAGTTGTCAAAGGGGGAGCAGTTGATGTCGTCTACCTTGACTTCAGCAAAGCTTTCGATACTGTTCCACATAGAAGATTGATTAATAAGCTGGGTAGGCTTGGGGTGGGTCAGAAGTTGGTCAACTGGGTGGAAAACTGGTTGTTGGGTAGAAAACAGAGAGTGGTGGTATGTGGTATACAGTCAGAAGAGATGCAAGTCACAAGTGGGTTACCTCAGGGATCAGTCCTAGGGCCAGTCCTCTTCAATATCTTCATCAGTGACATTGCAGATGGACTGGAGGGTAAGGTTTGTCTGTTTGCAGATGACACCAAGATCTGCAACGGTGTAGATTATCCAGATGGGGTGGGCAGAATGAGATGAGATCTGGATAAACTGGCAAAATGGTCAGAAGAGCTGCAACTGGGGTTTAACGCAAAGAAGTGCAAGATCATGCACATAGGGAAGAGAAATCCTGAAGCCACCTATAGGCTGGGAGGGGAGTTGCTGGCAGTCACAAGGGAAGAAAGAGACTTGGGCATTATCATCATTATCACTGATGACCTGAAATCATCCAAGCAGACCACTAAAGCTGTAGGTAAGGCTAGGGGGATGTTGGGGCGTATTAGTAGGGGCATCACAAGTCGGAAGAGGGAGGTAATAATCCCTCTTTACAAGACACTGATTAGGCCCCATCTGGAGTACTGTGTGCAATACTGGAGGCCACACCTTCACAAGGACATTAACCAAATTGAGGCAGTCCAGAGAAGGGCAACCAAAATGGTGCAGGGACTATATCAGAAAACATATGAGGACAAATTAACAGAGCTCAATATGTATACCCTAGAACAAAGGAGGAAAACAGGTGATATGGTCAAAACATTCAAACACCTTAAGGGCATTAACAAGGTAAAAGAGTCTAACATGTTTCAATATAAGAAAAATAGCAGAACAAGAGGACACAGCATGAGATTAGAGGGAGGCCGATTAAGTGGTAATGTGAGGAAGTTCTTTTTCATAGAAAGGGTGGTGGATGCATGGAACAGCCTACCTCAGGAACTGGTTGATATGAATACAGTGCAGGGCTTCAAACAACAAGGGATAGGCATAAGAGAGCAATACAGATGAGTATGAATAGATAGGCCATTGACAGAGGAAAGGTTGATGGCACATTCATAAGGTAGAAAAAGAAATGGGCAGACTGGATGGGCCTTGCGGTCCTTATGTGCCGTCAACTTCTATGTTTCTATGTTTCCTTTAAGGGTTCTTCCTAAGCAAGTTACAGTGCTTTTCTGTGTATAATGCCTATGAACCAACCTGTCCTTAATGGTAGAAGCCCTTCTATATGACATCGGGGGGCACTCCATTAATTCTGCCAAACCTTTGTCACTTTTTAATACATGCCAATGTTTCCTAATAATATTCTCGAAATAATTTGCATGAGCTGAATAAGTAGTGATAAAGTTAAAATGATTTGCCTCTCTCTCTCTCTCTCTCTCTCTCTCTCTCTCTCTCTCTCTCTCCCTCCCTCTCTCTCTCTCTCCCTCCCTGACACTTATGTTCTGCATTAATTCCATGCAATCTTTTGTTTCAGCTACATCCCTTGCTTTGTTAATTACATTTTGACTATAGCCTCTTTCTCTAAATTCAGAATGCTCGCCAAATTTCGTGTGAGCTAGGACACATGAAGACCTCTGTGAAAATGAGATGAATGGGGCCAAGGGGAAGGGAAAGGGAGGAAGTAGGAGGAAACGCAGGCTTCCAAATTTCTTCTGTTAATGCTAATAGCTTTTTTAAATGCTGATTGTAGGTTTGCTCACCGCAAGAGCTGTAATCATAATATTAAACTGATGCCGTAGCCCATATGGAATTAAATGCTTATTACAGATACTTAGAAAGGGATTAAAAGAAAAAATGTCACAGTGTTTTAATGATTACAAATTGCAGACTCTGATGTGAGCCAAACACAAGAGACCTGCCAAAGAAATCTAAAAATTAAGAAAAGCAAAAGAATGGGGGGATCTACAGGAGCCACCACAATACCTATTGTCTTAAAATGTGGATTATCTACCAAATTCGGCATGTTAGTTTTTGGACAGACATAATGGCATATAATGGAATTTAATATTGAGAAATGTTCAGTCATGCATTGTTGGTGCTAAAAACAGAAGAGCATCTTATGCGTTTGGGGGACAAAGCTTGAGGACCATTTCTGAAGAGTGCGACATGGGAATCATAATCCCTGGTGATCTGAGTCCTAGGAGACACTGTGACCAGGTCAAAAGGAAAGCCTTCTGGATAGTGAGCTGTATAAGGAAACATATAAACAGCAGGGGCAGAGAGGTGATTTTACCACTGCAGTGCTCACTGAATAGATCCCGCCATGAATAATGTGCTCAATTCAGGGACCCTTCCACTAAAATGGATATCCATCAATTAGAACATGTGCAACACAGAACTACTATAATGATAACAGGTTTGCAGTACTTTAGGTATGAGGATAGGTTGAGTAGTCTAAACTTGTTTACACTGGAATATCTTAGCATGAGAGGGGATCTGTGTCTGGTCTTCCATGCACTTAATAGTTACAATCTTTGGGAAAGTGTAGGCCTCAAACTTAAAGACTTACACTATAATGCGAGGTCTTGTGCTCCATCATAAAAGTTGTGTAAATGCACTAAAAGGACAGCAATGTGTTTCTCAGAAACAGTGGTATCAGTATGGAACAGGCTACCACTTGACATAGTGGGTAGCAGCACAGTGAAGGAATTTAAAACAAGACGTGATAACTACTGTATTACCAATAAAATCTCAGGATATAGTTTTCAAGCTTGTCGAGCTCGTAAGGACAGATTGTCCATTCTGCTCACGACAAACTATGAAACCTATAAGAAATGCAAATCTAAGCAAACAAAACTTTAACAAAAAAATTAGATAATAAACCACTTTCACTATATCCGATGTAAGCCAAACACTGGAAGGACCTGCAAAAGAATGAAGGGAAAGCTAGAAATTAGGAAAACTAAAAGGATACGTGGGGAGCAACAGGAGCCACCATAATACCGATTTGGCCACCATATGTAGATTATCCCACCAAATTCAGAATGAGTCACCTTTAAGTGGACATATCAGTATATGAGTACTATAATGTAACATAAAGAATGAGATAATGAGCCACTTTCACTTTGTCCAAAAGTTTCCAATAGCACATGCAAACTATTAATAGTAGCTAGAAAGGCTCACCTATAATTTATGGCTATAAATTTACAGATATAAATTGGAAGTACTGGGGACATATCACCATAAACAGGACTCAATATACAATAAAAAAATGGAAAATATTTTGTTTGTTAAATATAAGGGAACATTGTGAGTAGTGAATTCCTGTATAAACTTAGGGGCATAACCATTGATTAAGGATGTGACAACAATGTGCCTGACAAAAAAATATAACTTTTGTTAGCAAATAAAAGCTTACATAGAAAAACAGAAACATAGAATTTGATGGCAGATAAGGACAACTTGGCCCACCTAGTCTGCCCATTTCCCTACCTAATGGATATGCTGCAGATCCTAGTTAACCAACAGCCTACTTTCCTCCTACCCCCCACTAGAATTGCCTTATGTCTGTCCCATGTATTCTTGAATTCCCAAACTGTTTTTGACTCCTCACTCTCCTCAGGAAGGCCGTTCCATGTATCCACAACCCTCTCTGTGAAAAAATGCTTCCTCACATTACCTCTGAGCCGTCCCGCTTCTATCTTCAAATTGTGCCCCCTTGTTCTTGCACATCTCATTTTCTGAAAGATGCTACTCTCTTGGACTTTGTTGATTTCCTTGAGGTACTTGAAAGTTTCTATCATGTTCCCCCTCTCCTTCCTTTCCTCAAGGGTATACATTTTAAGCTCCTTTAATCTCTCTTCATATGTCTTCTGGTGTAGACCCTGCACCAATTTAGTTGCCCTGCACTAGATAGCCTCTATCCTGCCTATGTCCTTGCGAGACAGGATCTGCATGCAGTACTCCAGATGGGGTCTCACCAACTATCTGTTCCGAGGGATAACAACTTCTTGTTTTCTACTGGTGATGCCTCTCCCTATGCATCCCAGTATCCTGCCAGCCCTCCTTACTGCCTTCTCACATTGCTTGCCTACCTTTAGGTCATCTGATATGTTGTAAAAAGTGTCTTGCCTTGATATTATAAGAGCAAAAAGCAGCAGAGGGAGGAGGAGGGTATAGTAAATTAGACAATAGAAGAAAAAAAGATAGATGTGTTTACCAAGAGATCTGCATGTAGGGCTGTTCATTAGATAAAATAACCTGTGGAGAAAAAAAGAGACACATTCACATATCTTAAAACAGCAATATTTCATATTCATTTCATAGAAAAGGTCACTGATCATTAAGTCCATTTGGTTTCAAACTCTTCAAAGTGTAGATCCAAAAGCATTCTTGTTGCAGAAGCTTGATTTGTCTGTCACCCCCTTTCTTTGGGGATTGAATATGTTTGAGTCCAATAAATTTTAAAGACTGAAGGTTACAGACGTGTTTCTCTAACAAATGTTGTCCCACAGGGTATCTAATCTACCATTTGTTATTGACCTAACGTTCTTGTATTCTCAGTTTAATGATCTGACTGTGTATCCTATGTAGATCAGTTTGCACATACACCATAATACGTATACGAGAAAGGGGGTATCACAAGAGATGCATTCTTTAATAGTCACAGACTAATTGGTGTTATCTGGATGCATAAATTACCCCATTTGGGTAAATCTGCAAACACCACGCCTCTCACTTTTGAAGAAGCCTTGAGGTCTAGCAGGCAAGCAATTGGTGTCATTTGCATCTCTGGGTTCAGGTTTTAATCTACTGTGTACTATTCATCCTCTAAGGCTGGTAGCTCTCCTAAAAGTGACCCTGGGTTTAGCACCTACTGACATCCCTATAGTTGTGTCAGATGTCAGGATATGCCAGTGTCTGTGTACAATGCTACAAATCTTACCTGCCCCTGCATTGAACTGTATAACAAATGTATCGGGTTCTCCCTCATTGCCACATGTCATACGTACATTTTTCCTTTGATCAAATCTTTTCAGTCCCTACACCGTGCTCTGTCCTTGGGTTTAGAAGTTCTTGCTTATTGCCTCTTGCAATAAATCTCATTTCTAGTTTTCTGGCCTGATTTTTGAAGTCTTCTAATGTGCTGCAATTTCTACATAATCTGATAAATTGGCTGTATGGGATGGAATCCTTCAAATATTGTAGATGCACGCTACCTGCTCTTAATAGTACATTAGTTGCTGTACACTTTCTATAACTTCTAGTCTGTAGAATCTGTTCAGGATTAGCTACAAGGGTTAAATCCAGAAAATTCAATAATATTTTATTGGCAACATAGGTATATTTTAAATTTAGATCATTATTATTGAGACCTTTAATAAAGACTGGTATCTCAATATCATTCCCTTCCCATATACAAATTATATCATCAGGAAAGTAACACCATTAATTGATGTTTTGAAAGTAGGGATTATTATATTTATTTAGTACACTCACAAGTTCCCACCAGCTGAGAAAAAGATTGGAATTGATAGGGGCCTTGGAGGCCCCCTGTACCACATATTTGAAGGTAATATTCTTTTTCAGTCGCATAGTTATATGTTAGAAAAAAATGCAAAATTTCTGATACAAGATCTACAGGTATATTATCCTTGTCTAAACAATTTTCAGGAAAAAAAAATTTACTTACATGTAACCCTCGTTTGTGTCTTACAAATATATACAATGATTTTACAGCTATACTGAGCCAGGTGTAGTTATTTTTCCATGTTACTCCCTGAGATTTTCTTAGAACATCAGAGATATCCTTCAAGTATGATGGCAACATTAAAACATGTTTTTATAGAATAGAAATCACACACATTAATCCAATTTTTCATTCAATGAATTGTTACCTGAAGCTATGGTTCTACCTAGGGGTTTGCTGAGATTTTTGTGAATTTTAGGTAGTATGTAAAAACCTAGGTTGGTATGGTATTCATTACACATAAATTGATACCAGCTGATACTCATTTTCTGTGATGTCCCCCTATAAAATGCTCTGTTAAGTATCAGATGCAAACTCCTTTAGAATTTTGAGCTGGATTACTATTCAGTTTGCTGTAACTATTTGCATCGAGTAAAGACATTACAATTTCAGTATATAATGTTTTCTATCCAGTACCACTGTGTTTTCACCCTTATCTGCTGGCTTTATGATGGTCCCATTTTTCACGGCAAGTTTTAATGTAGCCTTTCCCTTCTTAGATAAATATTTGTTGGGAAGTGATGCCTGTTCTAAGAGTGACTGTACCTGAGTTAATACAGTTTTTCATGGGTTACAATGGCTTCATTAGTAGAAACAGGACAGAGTGTGGATTTGCATTTAAATAAGGCATTCCGCTGTTTTTTAATGTTTTCTCTTGCTATGCCACATTTTGGAAGAGCATAATTATCTGCATTCATGGCATTAACAACAATATCCCCATAGTGTCTTAATTCTTGATTCTCCTGAATAAAGCCTCTAATGCATTCAAATCATTATCTCTCATTGATGGTGCTTGTGATGAATCATTTGGTCCAATTATCCCACTATGTTCTGCTCTTTCATTTAAGGCTCTAATTAAGTAGTCCAAATCCTCCACAGGTACAATTTCCAGAACCTCCAAATACTCCATTTGTGGTAAACTGATGTCTAATCCAATGTCACGGTTAGCAAAGAAATGTTTCAGCCTTATTTTCATAAAACATTTTTGTAGATCTTTGAAGGTTTGAACGCTGTGATTTTGGGGGTTGGAAAATATGAGACCTTTTCTCAGACCAGATAATGGAAGGGCAGTGAGATTAGTATTAGATAAATTCAGTACTTGTAATTAGTTGGGTTTTCGCAGTGCTCTTTCTGTTTCTGGACTTGTTGCTCCCCTCTCCTGCCATGCCTTTTCTTTCTTTCTCTGTTCTTTGATCCCAAAAAAAAAAGTCTCAGAATCTGTTGTGTTGTTAGTCACTTTTCTTACCGTCTTGGCTATTTAATGAACTTTGTCTTGGTTTGCTTTCACTTCTGGAATGTTTGTTGGTAAAAAGAAATTTGGACCTGCCACAACTTCTAGATCTGTGAGTTTTGTTTTTATTACAGCTTAATATTTATTTATTTATTAATTCTATTTTGGTGACCAGGTAGGCCCACTGGGCCCTGAAGGTCCCTTTTTCAGGGGTGACCCAGGTAACTTTACAGAGTTAGGCATAGGCACAGGCTTCATACATGTTTTGAGGCTTAAGCAGTGGTTAACAGAGTAGTGGAGCTAAACATATTTGTAAGCATTACAATTCAATTAGATACAGTTAGAGACAGAGCTGGATTAACAGGCTAAAGTAAAGTTGCGAGTAGTGAAAGGTAAAGAGGGTTTGCTCATGTACCATGGCAATGGCATGTGCTGGCCTCTAGCTGGTGGGCCTTGAGTCTAGTGCAGAAGGTTTTGATAGGTGGGGCTTCCTGTACAGAGGGTAGGAGTTTCTTCCATAGTAAAGGAACAGAGCTGTTACAGGACTTGCCACCTGCCTTAGTCCTCACTCTGGGTTCTTCAAGTAGGGCTCAGCCTGAGGTGCAGAGGTTCCACCTGTAGTGCTTGAGGGTAATGATCCCCCTTTCATAATCATCTTCATGTCTTGTAAGTTTGTTCTGTTTTCTGAGAATTTATCTCATTTTTATATTTTTGTCAGATTTTTTTTTTTTGTAAAGCCTGATCTAGGTCTCTGTATTCTTGGTTACTTTTGAAAGAAAGAACAGTCTCTTTGTCTTTCTTCAGTTCTAAGAATAACAGTTCATGCTTTTTTATATGTCATTTAATAATTGGTTCTGCAACTCTTTTGGAGCACTCATAAACTGCTTTAATCCAATTTAGGCTTCCTAATTTCTAGCTTTCACTTCATTCTTTTGCAGGTCCCTCCAGTGTTTGGCTTACATCAGACATAGTGAAAATTATTTATTACCTAATTTTTTTTGCAAAAAAGAGAAATAATTCTTTGCTAAAATGTTTTTGCTTAGATTTGCTTTCTTAGGTACCGTTATGTCCAATCAAAAACTAACTTGTGCCAAATTTGGTCGATAATCTGCATGTTTTAAAGACAATGGCCCAGATGTTCAAACTGCACCCAAAAAGTGTGCAATAACAGGAGCAAGCGCAAGTCCATTGTGCCCATGCGCAAGAGGCGTGATATTCAAAAACTGAGCCAGCCAAGATGCGCCTACAGCCGACGACTGAAAATCGCACCACCTGTGCCATAGCACAACTAGGGAGGGGAAGCTGAGCAGATCTGATGTGCCATAGTGCAACAAGCGATGTTCAGCTGAGCAGTCCAGAGGTGCCATAGCACAACCAGGGATGCCCTCCAGCAGCAGTGCAACAATGCAACTGCACAACCAGGGATGTAGGGGCCCACCACCCATGCCACAGATGGGCAGAGGAACACACAGCAGAACAGACATCGTCCCTCTACACCCCATGCACTGCACAACTGGGGGAGGGCTGGAATAACCACTGGCCCATGGAGAAAAGCAACCAACCCACAGCCGGGCCATGGTGCCCCATCACACCCCTGGCAAGCTGTGACCAGCACACAAGGAGGGCCAATCACCCTGTGCCACACCATCCCCCCAATGCAGAGCACACCCTGTACCATGACCCCCAGACACACTGCCCAGGAGCAGCGTCCACCACTGCAGGAAACTACATACATGCCACCACCCCCACTGTGACAATGCAACCCTGTGCAGCACAGAACCATGCAAAGCAGCCCCACCATGAGCACCCATCAGTGGGTGGCAGCACACAGCGATGCAACAATGACATACACAGTGCCACCATGCACAGCCCCCCCGAGGTACAACTGAGAGACCGACCATGCATCGGCACATGAGGTACCCCACACGTGACAGGGCATGCCCCGGACACCACCACCAGTGGTACAGCACCCTGCACACCCTCTCAAGGACACACCCCAACCCAGCACTGGCCACATCAGCCAGCGCACTCACCCACAGTGGTACATGGAAGCATGCACCACACCGGATGCAACACAGTGCATGGACAAACACCCACCCATACCCAAGGGCACAACACAGGGACACAATAGCGGGGCAACCAAGCCCCCAGCGTGGGCCCATGGAAGCCGAGTACACACAGCCTGCAGTCCTCCATGGCACAGGAGTGCCAGCCACCCTGCTCAGGCACTGTGGACCTGTATACCACCATCATTTTCCCAGAGCACAAGTCACAGACAGAGGTGCACATCCCCTGCAACACACACATGCCACAGCATGGAGGTGGGACAACAACTGTGGAGGCCACGATGTCACCCGAGGCAGACATGCACCACACCAGTGACAGGAGGCAACCCAGCATTGTGATGGGTACAGTGGCTGCCCTGCATGGAGAGCCACCACTGACATGCCAGCAGACCATGCAGGTCACAGACATGCAAGGATGTCTGCTGCACAGGACATGGACGGGCTGACAGGAGTGCCATGGACACAGAGCATGCACCATGGACCACTGCACACAGTCATCCAGTGCACAGGGTGCAACACACACACCACAGACACTGACTGATAGCTACTCCCACACCATAGTCACCTCCCCAAGGACACACACACATACCCATGACTGCACCCCCCCTGACGCCATGCACACCACTGCAGCTGAGCACCTATAGCCCACTGCAAATCAGAGACCACCGCAGTATTCATATCAAAAGATTTGTATTCAAACATATCAAAAAGAACTATATACAAAACTTTGTACAAATGTGGGAGGGGCCACAAACAAGGTGGGGGTGGGTTAGGGCAGGGGTGAACAAATGGGACAGGAAACGAGGGGTGTGAGGGTGGGTTCAGGGGGGTAGGGGATATCAGGGGCAGAGGAATGATCAATGGGAGCCCCGCTCCCCGCTCCAGCTGCTATGCCTCCTGTGTCTTCTCCAAACCCCAAGCTGGTCAATCCGTTGCAGGATCTCCAACGATGCCTGAGCCACATTGAGGATCTCCCGTAATGCCTTCCTTATCTCCTGCAGCTGGTGGACACCTAGGACAAGGGAGCACAGTCAATAGGTGTGAATGCACAGCCCCATACAGCCCACCCACTGTGCATGGCATATGGCCGTGGGACATGTCTCTGTGATGGTGTGTGACCACCCACAGTGATCATGTCCACAAGACCTGCCAACCCAGGTGCATACAGCCATGTGGACCGCTGCACACACCCACCAGCCAAGTCATGCACAGCACCACCGTGGCTGTTTAGTGACATGGCTATGTGGTGCGAAGGCAGTGGCACAGTCATGTACCCAGTGCATGCATGGACCACCATCGACGCACTCCCAGACATGCAGTGCCATTGGACAGTGCTGACTGTAACAAGTTGCGTGCATGGCAGTGGTGTCAATGGATGGTGGCCATGCCCCGCTGCCCACCCTGTTACACAGCATGCAGTAGTAATCATGGAGGTATGGCACTCACCATCATCATGCCAGTCCCTCGTGCGCTGTGGACCGTCGCCCCTCCTACCGGCCCTGTCATCCTGCTGGTGCCGCATCTCCCTGGCCAGACTCCTCTCTTCCGGCTCTGTGGTGCAAACATGGAGAGAGGAATATCAGTACAATCCTGTAGCAAAGTCCCCCTGCCCCCATGTGTGTGCACTCTCACTCAGCCAGACCCACCCACCCCACACCCTGATAACATCACCACAGCCAACACCAGACAGTCCCTCCCCCATGTTCTGAACACATAGAACCGAGATACACATATGGAAGATAAAAGTGTGTGGACGTTACACCTACCTGGTCGTGGCACCGTGCCCCTCCTAGCACGTCCCCGCAGGTGGGCAAGCAGGACCGTTTCCCTCCTCCGCAGGTCGCCATACCTGTGGCGGCACTGCTCCACCATCCACTCCCTTCCTGTGGCCTCCTCCAGGGTGTTGGCCTCCTCCTCCCACACCTGGCTCTTGGACCTGTCCAGGGGTGCCTCCCCAAACAGTGGGCCATAAAGTGGCTCAACAATGGCCACCAGGTTGGCCAGTTCAATTTGTGTCCACTGGGTAGCCCTCCTCTGCACCAACTCACTTGGTCAGTCATCTCAAAACGGTGCTCTGCAGCGTGGCTCCACCATGTGCAGATGCTGCGTGGTACAGCCCTGCCATTCCCTATCACACTGTCACCAAACAGCGCGATAGTGGTGCATCCATGCCTGACGCATGGCACCTAGCGGGCAAAGGTTGGGCAGAGGGTCAAGAGTCTGTGGCTCACAGACAGGCACAGCGCCACTGGAACCCAATGCATGTAGCGCGATTGGGTGCCTGTGTGCTACCTCCAGTAGTGGCCTACCGCGCTGTTGCCCCAGTGTGCCTATGATGTCCCAGTGCCACAGCGCCATATAGGTGAATATCGCTGTAGCACCACTGGCACAATGGTTGCCGTGCCCTGAATTGCCTCCCATGCACAGCACGTCAGCAGCGCGGCAGGTGCCTGCATCAGCAACCCGGGCATGTGCAGTGAGGTGTGTACTGTGCATGTCACAGAACTGCGCCCTTGGCTCAGCATGTTCAACACAATTGCACAAATCGCAACAGCGCGCTATTCAGTCGTCATATGCAAATCAGCTAATCAGCCGTTCAATGGTGCAGCACTGCAATTTGCATCCACTTAAAGCTGCACCTCGCCTCATTTGCATGGGTTGTGCTATAAAAGTGCGACATTTGGCTGCACTGGCCATAGTCAGTAACTGCAGTCTACTGGTGAATTGCATGCTGTTTGGAAGTGTGGACTGTGGATTTTGGGACATGCATGGGACTGCACAGTCACAGGTAACAACTGTCATTCTCACAGGCTACATAATGACCAAGCGAGTTGTGGGAGAGGAGGAACACAGTGGTGGGAGGAGGAGGAGGAGGCCTAATTTCACCAAGGCCGAGACGGATGCCCTGTTTGAGGCCTACCTGGATCAGGAGCCACTTCTCAGCGGACGGCAGGGAACACCACAGACCTGTGCTGCTGCATGGGAGGAGGTGGCGCATGCAGTGAACCTGCATGGCAGCCACCAGTGCTCCATGCAGGAGTGCAAGAAGAAGATGGGCACAGACAGGAGAAGGATAAAGGAGAAGGTGGCTGCCATCAGGGCAGCACGAGCTGCGACAGGTGGGGGACAGCCAGAGGTGGTACACCTGACCCCACAGGAGGAGAGGGTTGCTGGAAGCATGCAGCATTGTACCATTGAGGGTGTTCCAAGTGGTGGCTTCCAGACGGATGGTAGCCCATCACTGCATGGTAGGTCATGGTCTGTCTATTGGGGGGGGCAGGGTAGGTCGCATGCAGTAACGCGACTTTGTTTTCCCTTACAGATCCTGAGTGTTTGCATGGGTCAGCGGTGGTGGGCCTGTCCACTGAGGACAGTCAGATGGAGATGGAGGAGGACCCATCCACCTCCACAGGTATACATGTCTCAGTGCGACAGTGGGCCTGCATGGCTGTCCAGACTGATGTTGTTGGAACAGCTGTGGAAGAGGCCCTGCCTGTGTCCCAGCATGCCAGTGTCCATGGATGCCAGCGTGCTGTGACTCGGGCTGGTGCCAGGTCCGTCAACGATGATGATGTCGCTAATGGCATGGGCAGTGACACGTGTGTGCCACGGGATGGCCACACAGCAGGTAACATCGTGGCCATGGCTGTGGGTGGTGCTGCTGTGGAGGCCTGCATGTCATCACAGTCCCAGCCTGTGCCTGTCAGCAACAGTGGGGCAGCACTGGTGTGTGTACAGGACAGTGGAACTGTTGCGGCCACTGCGGCTGCACCAGTGAGCCCTGGTGAGTGGCAGCCAGAGGGGCAGCATCAGCAGTCAGCCAATGGACTTGGGGGTACAGGGTCAGGGGGTGGCGTCAGTGCACCACCTGTGGACATGCCCAGACCTAGTCCTGGTGTGCAGCGCCCAGCCTCAAGGGGTGCTGGGCATCAGGGCATTGCACACCCTGAGGGACAGGATGCCGAGAAGGCAGATGACCTCTTGGATGAGCACACCCGCATACAGTAAGCAATAGTCAACCAGCAGATGCAACTTGTGACGTCGGTGGATGCACTGTGTGCTGCTCTGGAGTGGGCAGAGGAGCGTTGCAGCAGAGACACCGCTCTGATCCTGGCAGGGATTGCCCAGTTGTGGGAGGATGTGACCACTGCCATTGACAGGCAAACACAGGCATTCACTGCTGTCATGGCCACAATGGCCACACAGTCATGTGCCCATGCATCGCAGACACCACGCAGTGCACTGTCCACCCCCCATTCCCGGCGTCATGCGACACCCTCCTTGTCAACACCGGGTTCAGCTGTGGGCATCCTGAGCACACCTGGCACAGGCATGTTTGGTGTACTGCAGACCCCTGCACGAGCACAGTTGTGTTCACACAGTGGAACCCCTGGGGGACCATCGGTGCCACCCCATAAGACCAGTGGTCAGCCTGTCAGTGCTGGCAGGTCTCAGTGGGGCCGCCCATGCATCCGTGATGGCTGGAGCACTGTGGCACGTGACTGACCTGTCTCCCAACGCAGCTACTGTCTGGTGCTGCCCTGTGTGCATTGTGTCATTCAGCGGGCATTGCACGGGTGGGTACTGGGCCCTGCACACGGACACACAGTCCATCTGCACACCCTCCCGGCTGCCATCCGCAGTTGCGTGTGCATGATGATGCCTGCATTGCGTTGTACACCAATGTGCAATGGTGCTCAGAATCAGACACATACACAAGGACAGGCAGTGGGGGTGGTGGTCTGTGGACATGTGTGTGGCTAGGGGTGGCATTCTGGGCCGGTGTGCCTCCTACACTTTGTGCATGTCTGGTGCATTGTGTGTGTGTGTGTGTCCATCCGTGTGGCATGTTAGACCTCACCCATCCCTGGTTGTGTGTGGTTCCATGCCTGGCCACTTCTCTTGATGGCATGCACCTCTGGTGTGTGTCCATGCATGTTTGTGGGTTGTGCCTTAGCCACTGTTGGTTGCACGTGGCCCCATGACTTACCTGGGTTGGCTGAAGTGCTCCTCCATGATGGTGTCCCGGTGCAGCTGTGCCAGCCAGAGCAGAAGGGGGTCCCATCACCCAAGGGGGGGCTGCCCATCACTATTGTCACCGGCGTCCTCTTCGTCCCCATCACTGTCCCCCTCTTTGACCTGTACGGCTATCCCATATTCATTGGCCATGTTGTGCAGGATGCAACAGGCCAGGAATAGCCCACAGGCCTTTGGGGGCTGTACTGTAGGGCACCACCGGAGGTGTCAGGTGATGGAAACATGCCTTCAGCATCCCGAACACCCGCTCAATGATATTATGTGGTGGTGTGTGCTTCATTGTAGCATTGCTGCAATGGGGTCGCGGGCTGCCGATATGGTGTGAGCAGCCAGGGACAGAGTGGGTATCCACTGTCACCTGTGTGTAGAGGGTGGAGGTTAGTTTGGTGATCAGCATCACCCTGCCCTGGGTCATGTAGGCCACTACCCATGTCATCTCTGACCATGCCCATCCAGGCCCTATGATTGTCCATGTGGTTTGCATACTCACCCACTAGGTGGCCAGTGCGCGCATATCCCCAATCTCGAATCTGTGGCACAATGCTGACTGGTTCCAGATGAAGGCATCATGTGCTCCCCCATTGATTATGCACCCCCTGGCATCGCACACCACCTGGCAGTTGATGCTGGCATGGCCCTTGCAATTTATATATGCAGCCCCCTCGGGGCCAGGTGGTGTGCGGATGGCCACATGGGTGCAGTATATTGCCCCTAGCACACCAGGCACACATGCTAACCTGTGGAACTCCTGTATGTCTGCTGTGCGCTCCGCCGGTGTGCTGGGGAAATGGATGTACTCTGCAGCATGTGGCAGCAGTGTGCTGAGGAATTTGGGTGAGGTGGTGTGACGTGGCCGACTGGGTTATGCCTGTGGTGTCCCTAGTTGGTCTCTGGAAGGTACCCGTGGTGAGCAAGCACATGCAAGCTGTCATTTTCATCTCCACTGACAGGGCATGGCTCCATCGTGTGGGTGCCTGCATCACATCACTGCACAGCTCACAGAGCCACCTCAGAATTGCCCAATTCAGGTTGTACTGTCCCACGATCTCAGTATCAGTGTACAGCTCGAAGCTGGTGTGGGCTCGGTGCCGCATGTTGGGGGCATACCGCCGATGGGCCCTTCCATGGCCATGCCCCCCTGCTGCCCGCCTTCTCATCCCCCTCTTTACGGCCTCCATCTGGGTGGGGGCACTGGCCATGTCCCTAGTTTGTGTTCACCCCCCCCGGCAGCTGTTTCTGTATTCCCCCTGCTGTCCTGGCTGCTACTTCCCCTGCACCGGGAACACCTGCCTGTGCTGGTCTCGCTGCAGTGTGGTGTACTTCCCCCTTCTGCGCTGTGGCTCCCCACACCTTCCCCTGTGCCTGTTGATTCCAGGTGCCTTTTCCTGGCCTGCCTTGTGTGTCCCTGCTGCCCAGTTCTTCCTGCTAGACTTTGCCCTCATGTGGCTTCCCTGTAGCGTTCTTGCACCTCTCCCTTGCTCCCTTTTATTTTGGCTCATTTCCGCTATGACACAACTTCTGCTTGCTCCCCTATTGCACATGGTGCATGTTGTTGAATATCACACTGCGCCATTTATGCATGGTTCCTCCCCCTTCAGTTGTGCATGCATTCATTATCATTGCACTGTTGCTCAGCGTGATTTGGGGGGCATAACTGCCTCCTGCTGAATATTGCAGAATGGTGCATTTTGACTTGCGCAGGCGCAGTGATTTTCTCCATGCACTCAAGCTCTTCCACATTGTGCCTCCATTGTTGAAGACTGGGTGGCTCTTGGGACAGTCATTTCTGAGTAATAGATTTGAGTGCGACCAGTCTCAAGATGAGGAAAAGTTTCTTTCCCAATTTGGATTTAAAACTGATATGTTTCTCCTATATTCCCAATAATAGGTTCTGGAGAGTGAGAGGGACTTGCACCTCTAAAATAGTTTGCATCTGGTCTTGTATTTGGAGCCAAAAAGGTGTCAACTTTGGGTAGTCCCAAAAAATGTGGGAGTGGGAGCCTACCTGTCCACACTCTCTCCAACATAGGTCACTGTGGGTGGTGCTTTGTTATAGTCTGGGTTCTAAAATATCTCACCAGGACCTTCCAGTTAAATTCTCCTATGAAGGAGAGGATTTTATTTCCACCCCTGTTTAAATAAGTTTGTCCATCCTTTCACAGGAATGGGCTGTGCTATCTCCTGACTCCATTTGAGTCGAAATTTGTCCGTGTGTGATTCAGTGGGAGAGATCAGAAGATGCTATGTTTGGGAAAGAGGTCTCATTTTGTCTCACAGAATGGCCCAACTATATAGTATATCCTCTAGCTCAGTTTGAGGTCTTAATAGTTGTTTAAGGTTTTGCGTCTACAGGATAAAATGACGCACCTGTAAAAAACGAAAGTGACCTTCTTTTCTAAGTTTATATTTTTTTGCAGTTGATTAAATGTAGTACATGTCCCATTATTCAACAGCTGTGTAAATCTAGTAAGACCCTGTGCGTCCCAAAACTGATAGCCTTGACCCAAGCTAGGGGGAATAAAGGAGTCATGATGTCTAATTAAGGATGGTGGGCCCAATCCATTAGGAGTGGATGTTAGTTTACGTAGCTGGAGTAGGGCCTTAACTGTATGCCTGGTCCAGGGATTTATGATACCCCATAATAGTTGTGCCGGATGATGACCTGTGGTTAAAGCCCATAGTTTCTATATAGGGAGTTGTTGTTGCTCCATGAGAAACCAGCCTGCCTCTTCTTTTTGTTTTATCCATGTGTGTAGCCATGTGCCCTGTGCAGCTAGATAATATTTAAATAGGTTTGGCAAGCCTAGGCACCAAATTGTTTAGGGATGTAACGCAGGGATCTTGAAACCCTAGGCCTCTTGCCTTGCCAAACAAACCTAAAGAGGATGGAATATTATTCCTTCCAAAATGGACGGGGTATTGAAATTGGGAGAGTTTGGAAGAGAAACAGAAGCCTAGGTAAAATGCTCATCTTAATAGTTTGCACCCTGCCATGTAAAGTTAAGGGAAGTACCTGCCAGCGGGCTATGTCTTGTGTTATGGTTTGAAGGAGCTTTTGCTAATTATCTGAATACAATTTGGAGGTGTCTGCGGCTATCTGAATCCCTAAATATCAGAATTTGTTATGAAGGGCCCATGTGAATGGGAGTTTTTTACAGAAGTCCGGAGAGGGGAAGCCATTCAATGACAGAAGCCCTCTCTGATTAGAGTGGCTTTGGCCCATTGAAATACATTAAATTTCTGCCCAGCAGGCAGCAAATGGTGTCACGACCACTGTGTGGTCATTGGTCTAGACTGCTGAGCCCCCTGCTATTGTCAAATGCAATGGGTTCAGCAGTGATACAACCCCAAAATCCCCTTTCACTCATCACAAAATGTTTGGTGTGCAAGTGCATCAAACATAAAAAAAAACTATAGTTCTATAACCCCCCCCCCAAAAAAAATGCAAGTTACCATAGGTCAAGGTCACGGGTGGTGCACTGCTGCTGGCTAGGTAGTCCAGAGGAAGGCAAAGCAATCATTAATTAAAACAAAATAGTAGAAGAATAAGAATCAGCATTTATATAGTGCTTTTCATACACAATGTATTCCAAAGCACTTTATAAGCAATGCTAGACTGGTAGTGAAATGACTGAATATGTAGTGGTAGCTATATCGCACATCTACACCCATGCAAAGCCTGGACAATTGCCTAAATCAGTTCATGGGAAGGGTAATGTTGGCCAGGACACTGGGAATGTCCCCTACTCTGCGAAGAGTGCCCTGGGTTCTTTTACTGCCACCTGGACAACCACCAGGACAACATCAGGATGGGTAGAAGGGACCTTGGTTTAACATTTCATCCAAGGGACAGCTCACCCCAGCAGTACAGCACACCCCTAATACTGCACTTGAATGCCAGCATTTTATGTGCAAGTCCAATCCCGGTGTGGAACAAGAATCCATGACCTTCTGGTCCAAAGGTGGATGTGCTACCAACTGAGCCACGCTGACACCACTAGTACAGTTCAACAAAAAAAATTTTAAAATACAGCTTGCCATAGGTTACAGTCATCACAGGTGGTGCAGTGCTGCTGGCTTACCCTGGGGAAGGCAAAGCAAAGCAAAGCAATCATTAATTTGAAAAAAAAACCTACAGTTCTATAACAAAAAAATACAGATTTGGCAGCAAAAGGAGAAAAGAAAATCCTTACAGTCGGGGGGGGGGGCGCCAAAGCAATCATTAATTTAAAATGAAAAAAAAAAACTACAGTCCTATAACAAAAGAAACAACAAAAAATAGAAGTTGCCATAGGTAACTGTCATAGGTGGTGCAGTGCTGCTGGCTGGGTAGTCCAGGAGGAGGCAAAGCAATCAATTAAAAAAAATCACACAGTTCTATAAGAAAAAAAAATACGAGTTTCCATAGGTCATGGCTATCAAGGGTAGTGCAGTGCTGCGGGCTGGGTAGTCCAGGGGAAGGTAAAGCAAAGCAATCATTAATTTAAACAAACATTTGTCAATGCCAAACGTTGTCTCGCTGGCATTGGCATTGGCATTGGTAGTGCAGGAGTTAGCGATGCATAATAGGAATGGCAGTGAAGTATTGAACTGATGCCAACCCCACCCCCTCGCTACAGAGACTGACAGGTGTTGGGGTGTGCCTTTGGGGTGTCAGTTATAACACTCATGCCATTTTACTTCACCTTACCCTGTAGACACTGACAACTGTCGTGGTGTGCTTTGGGGTCTTTGGGCCTTATACTTACCCCATTCCATAAGGAAATACACTGAGATGGGTGCAGTATAGGAGACTGGGGTGAACTTTAGGGCCAAATACTCCAAGGCACACCTCCATGCCTGTCACTGGCTGCAGGGTGGGGGTGGAATGGTGTGAGCATTACAGCCAATGATCCCAAGTCACACCCCTGATGTCTGGCAGTCTCTACAGGGTGAGGTGTAACAGTTGGAAACCCTAACATCGTAGGCGTTTGTTGGTATTTTCACTCCAAATTTTCAACATAGGCTTTTTGTGACTCCACCTCATAAAGAGCAGCACAATCCGTTTGTTAGCTGAAAGGTGGTTTTGCGCAGTGGCTAAGCGATTTGGTGACACAGGGATGAAAACACACTTTGAGCAGGATGTGAAAAGAGACAACTGTATTGTTCATGAGGAGGTGTAAAAAAATGGCAACGTAGAAAATCTGGAGTGAAAATATGAAAAATTGGTGAAGTAATGAGTATGCCTAGAAACTGCGCAACATACGTCTGTAACCCAATTATTTTGGGGATTTTTTTAGTTTTAGTCACATTTTTAACATAGGCATTTTGGGACCTCCCCTCATGAACAGTGGTGCTGTGATTTTGTTAATCTGTCCCAAAAGTTGATTTCCCACAGTGACCACGCCATTGTGCGCTGCAGGTGCGGAAACACATTTTGGGCAGGTTATGAAAAATGGCAGTTGTACTGTTCATAAGGAGGTGTGAAAAATTGCCAGTGTTGAAAATCTGGCATGAAAATATTGCAAATTTGCGAAGTTACAAGAGTGCGTGAAAACTGCGCAACGCATGTTTGTAATACAGTCATTTTATGGACATTCGTCACCACATTTTCAACATAGGCATTTTAGGACCTCTGTTCATGACCAGTGTCATCGGCAATTTCTCAAACTGTCCCAAAAACTGATTTCGCACAGCGAACACACTGTTCTGCGCCGGATGTGCAAAAACACATTTCGGCCAGGATATGTAAAATAACAGCTATACTGTTCATAAGGAGGTGTGAAAAATGGCAATTTGAAAATCTGAGGAAAATATTGACAAATTCACAAAGTTACGAGCGGCGTGGAAACTGTACAATGCACGCCTACAAACAGCCATTTTTTTGTTTCACCAACTTGCAACATAGGCTTTTGAGAGCCCCTCATGAACAGTAACACTGTCATTTTGTTAATCAGTCCCAAAGGTGATTCCCGCAGTGATCACGAAATCACCTTTCGGGACCAAATAACGCCTTGACAGTGACTGAATTCATGAGGAAGGGTCCCAATAACCCCATGTTGAAAATTTGGTGCCAAAATTCCCAAGATATGCATCAAAATTGAAAAACCCCTGTTTATGCCATTATACAGCTTACCGGCATTTCTTCAATTTGTGGTCGGCTTTGAAGAGAACAGACGTGTTCACGGTCCACCGAAGATTGTCGCACTGGGCTCCAGAGGTAAGTATGGGGTGAGGGAGGTGTGGGGAGGCAGGGTGCGCAGATGGTGGGCGCGGGTTGAGGAAGGGCCACCAGAGTTGATGAGAGACCGTTTTCTGCTTTGCAAGTTTAAAAACAAAATTTAAAAATTACGGGATGATTTTTCTTTTACAGGAGCATTTGGCATGCTGGGTTGGGCTCCCAGCATGCTACCTGAGTGTTTTTCTTTGGGGGGCTCTGCTAGCCAACGAGAGTTAGGCACCCCATTGGCACCAACAAATGGGGACATTATGCTGACAGGAGTGGGCTCCCCCATAGGCAAATTAAACTGGGAAGGGGGGACATGATGCCGAGGGGGATTGGGCACCCCCTCTGCACATACTTTAAATGGGTGGGGGGGTGGCATTATGTCGATGGGGAGCGGGCTCCCCCATCAGCAAATGAAGTGGGTTGGGGCATGCTGACAGGGGGATTGGGTACCCCTGAAGTTCACTGAAGGGCTTCACTGGGAAAAGCACATAGGGAGGGTGTGTCTTGGTACCACTGCATGACGAGCTTGGCTGTCATTGCAGCGGACCTTTTCTTAGATGTGCTCACCACATTATGCATTCCTGGTGTGGTGCCTGCATGCTGGCTTATTGGGGAATGAGGGATGCACCTACTGATGCATGCCCTGCATTCGCCCAACAATGACTGTGCCTCCAAATCTGCTACTAATGCGTGAGCCTACATAAAAAAACTACAGCACTATAGCAAAAAATACAGATTTGGCAGCAAAAGGAGGAAAGAAAAGCCTTACAGTGTCTTTTTGACATTCATTACTTTATTGAGAGTTGACTACTGCAATTGTAGACAACACACTGCCCAATAAAAGTATAGAAGTGTCATCATCACGCAATCATTATTATTATTCCTCCATACTTTTCAGTCTGTTTATTATTATCATTCATCAATTCACCACTATACCAGTGTGCTCCGGAAATGCACATCACCAATTTATATTGCAAGGCTGTAGTAGCATAACACCATTGAGTTGCTGAATATATTCAATCACTGAAGAGTAACACTAGGACTTGGAGTCACTCTTCTGCACTGAGCTGAGAAGGAGGTGGTGGTGGCGATTGCTGAGTGCTGTATACATTAAACATATAGCATTTTTGTGCCGAAAGTAAAAAAAATATACAAAAACAAATGTTTTGAAATGTTCAGGAAAATTCTGAGTCCTGGTAGGCTCTGCAGCTTTTGGCAACCAAAATGAAGGGCAAAGAACAGGCTAAGCGATCGACCTGCACAGGGCCAGCGACATCAAACCCAAAAAAGTGTTTCTGGTAAATTTAAAGTGTCATCTTGCTGGCAAATGCTTGAATCCAACAAAGGTGCATCTGCCAGATCAGCCCCCCCCCCCACTAAAAAAGGGTTTTTAGAGAAATCTAAAGGGTTGGTGGGTACCATCCACAGAGGCAATCCCAGGTAAGGAACAATTGCATACTAGGCTGCTGTTAGTCCCTCACAGACAACATCTGATTCCACTGAAGCTGAGTCCAACGTGGGTAAAGATAAAGATGTTGAAACCAGTGATCAGGCAGAAGGTTTGCTAGAGGGTATAGAAACTGCAAATGAGGAAGAAGTCGAAGAAAATGTTTCTAATGCCATGGTTGAGGTGGAGGACAGTGGGTCAGAGGAAGAGAATAAAGAACAACAGGAAGAGGCCCAAGAAAAATCTGGAACAAAAAAATAAACCTTAAAAAGTGACTGAGCTGCAGCACCTACCCTCTTGCAAAAAAAACTAAAAAGATATCCTCTTTTGTTGGTCATACTCCCATCCCCTACACCCATCTGGAATCGAGCGGTAGTCTGCTTAGCATGCCTTCCTAGTAAAACTGTTAAATAAATAAATACTTCTCCATTAGTGCTTCTAATGAGTTGGTAGCAACATGCACTATTTGTAAATGGGCAATCAGCAGGGGTAAAAAGAAAGAAGCATTGGGAACGATAGCACTGAAAAGGCACCTAGACGGATGTCATAACATTAATGAGAAATTCATTTTTGAGAATGGAAGAGAAAGTGAGTGATGATAGCTCACTAAACTCAGGGTAATTCTGATAGATGAAAGCAGTGGCAGCCCCCCAGTAATATGGAAATACCTCCAGCACTTATAAAAACTCTGAGTCCTACTGTTACTGGTAGTAGCCATGTGTTCCAAAGCCCCACCCCTCATGAAAACAGCATACCATCTCAGAAATATAAAACCAAATATCCCTCAACCCACCCTGTTGCTGTTACAACAAGAACATTTCAGAGATGATAGCCATTGACTTGCTACCATATAACATGGTTGAACATGTAGGATTCAGGTGGCTGCTTGAGTACCTTGAACCACAATATAATATACCATTGAGGAAATATTTCTCCTCAACAGGGATTCCAGATCTCTACAATGTTGTATGTAAAAAAACTCAGATGAGTTTTGGCCAGTGCTGTTGGGAGGACAATGAATCTCACAACAGATATTTGGACAAGCTGCCAGCCTGAAACTTTCATGTCTGTCACTGCACATTGGGCATGTTTTGAGAATTCTTGTGGGGACAGTGAATCCCCCTTTGCTGTTCTAAGAATGTTTTATTTTCTGTCTGAACATAACTCATACAATATCAATAAGGAGCTCAAACAACCAAGACATCCATGGCTCACATCATGTCAGTTGGCTTTATAATTGCAGATAATGGGTCATACATAAGAAAGTCCTTGGGGGGGGGGGCTTTGCTCACAGCTGCTCCTTTGCCCACTGTTTGAATTTAATAGTTCAAATGCAGACAATCAGCAGGCAAGCACCAAGGCAGTGTGTGGTGCTAAACTCAACAAGCATTTGTCAATGCCGAATGTTTGCTTGCTGGCATTGGCAGTGGTAGTGTAGAAGTTACAGAGCTGCGTAGTAGGAATGGCAGTGAAGTATTGAACTGAAGCCAACCTCACCACCACCCTGCAGAGAGTGACAGGCATTGGGGTGTGCATTTGGGTCGTCAGGCGTAACGGCCACGCCATTTCACCACACCCCACCCTGCAGACACTGACAAGTGTCACTGTGTTTCTTGGGGTCTTTGGCCCTTTTGCGCACCCCATTTCATTCGGAAATATGGTGAGATGGGTGCGATATAGGAGAATGGGGTGAAGTTTGGGGCCGAAGAGTCCAAGCCATACCTCGATGCCTCTCACTGACTACAGAGTGTGGAATGGTATGAGCATCACAGGCAAGAATCCCAAGTCACACCCCCTGATGCCTGTCATTCTCTACAGGGTTGGGTTATAGTTGGAAACCCTAATACCTCAGGCATTGTTGGTATTTTCACTCCAAATCTTCAACATGTTTGTTTTGTGACCCCACCTCATGAACAGGGGAATATCACTTTGTTAGCAAAGCTGCTTATGCACAGTGACTACGGCATTTAGCACCACAGGTGCAAAACATTCGAACAGGATGTAAAATGACAGCTGTACTGTTCATGGGGAGGTGTAAAATGGCAATGTTGCAAACCTGTACTAAAATATTTAAAAATGGTGAAGTCACGAGCTGCACATAGAAACTGTGCAACGCATTCGTATATAATTAGGGTTGGGGATTTTTACAGCAGATTGTCAACTCAGGCATTTTGGTGCCTCCGATCATGAACAGTGTCACTGTGTTTTTCTTTATCTGTGCCGAACAATGATTTCCCACAGCGAACACGCATCTTTGCGCTGAAACTGTGAAAACACACTTCAGCCATGTTGTGAAAAATGACAGCTGTACTGTTCATAAGGAAGTGTGGAAAAATGTCACTGGTGAAAATCTGGACTGAAAATATTACAAAGTCATGAAGTAATGAGGGTGCGTGGAAACTGCACAATGCTCACTCGTATCACAGTCATTTTATGGACTTTTGTCACCAAATTTTCAACATAGCCATTTTAAGACCTCTGCTCATGAACAGTGTAACTGTGATTTTCTTAATCTGTCCTAAACATTACATTCGCACACCACCAACACCATTATGCGCTACATGTGCGAAAACACATTTTGGGCGACATATGAAAAATTGCAGCTGTACTGTTCATAAGGAAGTGTAAATGGCAATGTTGAAAATCTGGAGTGAAAATATTGAAAATTCAACACTTACAAGCGCATAGGAACTGTAGAGCGCCGCTCAAAACAGTCATTTTTTGAATTTTTTCACCAAATTTTCAACATAGCCATTTTAAGACCTCTGCTCATGAACAGTGTCACTGTGATTTTCTTAATTTGTCCCATACATTGATTTTCCACACCGACTGCACCATTGTGTGCTACATGGGTGGAAACACGTTTTGGGTGAGATGTGAAAAATGACAGCTGTACTACTCATAAGAAGGTGTGGTAAAATGGCAATGTTGAAAATCTGGAGTGAAAATATTGAAAATTCACGAACTTATGAGCATGCATAGGAACTGTACACGCACACTCGTAAAACAGTCATTTAACAAATCATGGGAGGATGTGGTGGTACCCGAGGGACTGGAGGAGGGCAGATGTGATTCCCTTCACAAAGTGGGAGCCAGGCAGAAGCAGGAAACTACAGACCTGTTAGTTTAACCTCAGTGGTAGGGAAAATGATGGAATCACTTCTGAAGGAAAGAATTGTTGAGTATCTAGAGGCCAGAGGGCACAGGGGCCCAAGACAGCATGGATTCACAGTGGGAAGGTCATGCCAGACAAATATGATAGATTTCTTTGACTGGGTGACCAAAGTAGTAGATCAGGGAGAGGCTGTGGACATGGCCTACCTAGAATTTAGCAAGGCATTTGACACAGTCCCACAAAGATTAATATACAAGTTAGCCAGCCTGGGAGTGGGTCCCAAGATGACAGCCTGTGTAAAGAATTGGCTGGAGAATAGGACACAGAGGTAATAGTAAATGGAGTCACGCTGAAAAAAGAGGGTTGGTAGTGGGGTACCGCAGGGTTCAGTATTAGGACCGGTCCTCTTCAATGTCTTTATAAGCGACATTGCGGAGGGACTGGAAGGAAAAGTATGTATCTTTGCAGATGACACAAAGATCTGCAACAGAGTTGATACACAAGGTGGAGTGGAAAGGATGAGAAGGGACTTGGCAAGGTTAGAGGAATGGTCAGATGTATGGCAGCTTAGATTCAATGCTAAGAAGTGCAAAGTAATGCACCTGGGAAACAAAAACCCAGGGGAAGAGTACTCAATTGGGGGTGAGATACTAACAACAACAAAAATGGAAAGGGACCTGGGGGTAGTCATATCAGATGACCTAAAGGTGGGCAAGCAATGTGAGAGGGCAGCAAGGAGGGCTGGGGGGATACTGGGATGCATAGGGAGAGGCATCACCAGTAGAAAACAGGAAGTTATTATCCCTCTGTACAGACAGCTAGTGAGACCCCATCTGGAGTACTGTGTGCAGTTCTGGAGACCCAACCTCCGCAAAGACATAGACAGGATGGAAGATGTCCAGAGGAGGAAAGCTAAAATGGTGCAGGGTCTGCACTGGAAGACATATGAAGAGAGACTTAAGGAGCTTAATATGTATAGCCTCGAGGAAAGGAGGGGGAGGGGGGACATGCTAGAAACTTTCAAGTACCTCAAGGGAATCAACAAAGTCCAAGAGGGTAGCATCTTTCAAAAAGAGGTGTGCAAGAACGAGGGGCACAATTTGAAGATAGAAGGGCGGCTCAGAGGTAATTTAAGGAATTATTTTTCACAGAGAGGGTTGTGGATGTATGGAGCGGCCTTCCAGAGGAGGTTGTGGAGTCAAAAACAGTGGTGGAATTCAAGCATGCATGGGACAGTCATAAGGCAATTCTAGGGGGTGGGGGTAGGAAGAAGTAGGCTGCTGGTTAACTAGGATCTGTAGCTTATCCATCAGGTAGGGAAATGGACAGACTGGGTGGGCCAAGCAGTCCTTATCTGCCGTCAAATACTATGTTTCTATGTTTCTATTTTTTGGAATTTTTTCACCAATTTTTCAACATAGCCATTTTAAGACCTTTGCCCATGAACAGCGTCACTGTGATTATTTAATTTATCCCTCACATTTATTTCGCACACCGACTGCGCCATTGTGCGCTACATGGGCAGAAACACGTTTTGGGTGAGATGTGAAAAATGACAGCTGTACTACTCATAAGAAGGTGTGGCAAAATGGCAATGTTGAAAATCTGGAGTGAAAATGTTGAAAATTCATGAACTTACAAGCGTGCATAGGAACTGTACAACACACGCTCATAAAACAGTCATTTTTGGAATTTTTTCACCAAATTTTCAACATAGCCATTTTAACACCTCACCTCATGAACAGTGTCACTGTGATTTTCTTAATTTGTCCCGATACTGATCTCGCACACCAACTGCGCCATTCTGCGCTACATGAGCAGAAACAGATTTTGGGTGAGATGTGAAAAATGGCAGCTGTACTACTCATAAGAAGGTGTGGTAAAATGGCAATGTTGAAATCTGGAGAGAAAATATTGAAAATTTAAACCTTACAAGCATGTGTAGGAACTGCGCAACGCCCGCTCGTATAACAGTCATTTTGAGGAATTTTTTCACCAAATTTTCAACATAGCCATTTTAAGACCTCTGCTCATGAACAGTGTCACTGTGATTTTCTTAATTTGTCCTGTACAATGAATTCGCACACCGACTGCGCCATTGTGCGCTACATGGACGGAAACACATTTTGGGTGAGATGTGAAAAATGACAACTGTACTACTCCTAAGAAGGTGTGGCAAAATGGCAATGTTGAAAATCTGGAGTGAAAATATTGAAAATTCGCCAACTTACGAGCCTGCGTAGGAACTGCGCAACGCATGCTCGTAAAACAGTCATTTTTTGGAATTTTGGCATCAAATTTTCAACATGGGGTTTTTGGGACCCCTTCTCATGAATGATGTCACTGTCATGGCATTATTCAGGCCCGAAGAGTGATTTCACGCAGTGACTGCGAAATCTTGCCGGGCTGAGCTCTTGCTCATGACAGTGACATCAATCATGAAGGTATCCCAAAACCCCATGTTGAAAATTTGTGCAAAATTCAAAAATGCCTGAGATATGCAACAAAGTTGAAACCCCCATTCTAGCCCATTATACTGCTTACCGGCATTTCCTCAGTTCGCGGTCGGCTTTAAGAGTGCAGACGTGTTCCGGTCCACCAAGATTGTCGCTGGAGTCCAGAGGTAAGTATGGGGTGAAGGGGGTGTGGGAAGACTGGGTGTGCAGTGGGTGGAGTGCGGGTTGTGGGAGGGCGGGAGACTACATGGGACCGTTTTTCTTTACAGGGACAAAAAGCGGATGGCGTGGACGTTTTCCACGCTGGGGTGGGCTCCCAGTGTGGCAGAAGGACGGTTGGAGGGGCTGCATTCAGCTGATGGGGATTGGGCACCCCGTCGGCCTAAGGATAGATTGCCACGCTGGGGTGGACTCCCAGCGTGGCACTTACTACTGGGGAGTACAGTGGAGCCGATGGGGATTGGGCACCCCGTCGGCTATATTATAGTTGCCACGCTGGGGTGGGCCCCAGCGTGGCATTTTGGAAAGCTTTGGGGGAGGTGGGGGAGATACGGCAGCACAGCCGACAGGGATTGGGCACCGTCAGCTATACAGTGCGTGCAGAAGACGCACGCTCATGCGGGCTTCTTGTTCGTGGTGGGATTAAAGATGACAGCCTTATCTTATCGCTGCTCACTGAAGCGTAGCTCCCCTTTCAACTGTATGCCACTGCATTTTGGAGCTTGTCATAGACAGCTCCAGAATGCATTGGCTTACAGGGGCCGCGCCTGCCAACACACTGACTGAATTGGAGGAGGGGGTGACACACCTCCGAAATCTCCGATGATGGCACTATGTTTCTTGCACATGCGTGCAAGCAAACATAAAAACCAGACAGTCAAAGCAAAACAAAAGGAACCAAGCACCCACACAAGAAACAGTCACCAAAATGTTTTTTGCTCACCGTTTTATTAGAAGTTCAAAGCTGTGTTATTCACTCTGCAGACCTAGAGTAATGCAGGTATACCATGCCAAGAGTGGACTGATGATGTCACAGTAGTGACGTCCTAATGTTTCACCCATTATCTGCTGGGTTTCATCAGAGATAGTGAATATTGATATCCATACCATTAAATATAGTGACCTTAAAGTGACAGTGACCAATACAACATGCTATGTTGCACATAAAATGCAGTTAAAAATACACAGTAGACAAAAGTGCAATACTCATGAAACCAATTTCTTGAAACACCAACTATGTGCTGTTATTAGGCAATTTGCTTAAAAAATCAAGTAATTTCAAAAATGGTACAATGGTTTATATTCAGGACATCAGAATGGAAGTTTGCCTGCTGTCAATTACATATAGATACCCAGATATATAAATAGCAGTCCTTTATAGTGTAAGTAGATAACCAAGACAGCATGAATTTTTACAAGTGCTGTCTTATAATTATTTCATATAGAGTTACCCTGACTCCCATGAACATATGAACAAATCACAGTCTGCAATTGATCATATCCAACAAATGGAGCTGAGCAACAGGTAGTTTGTAATCTCATAACACTGATATCTGTAGTCAAGCAAAAATGGGCAGAGTGAAAACTGAGACATAGAAACATAGAATTTGACAGCAGATAAGGACCACTTGGCCCACCCAGTCTGCCTATTTCCCTACCTAATGGATAAACTGCAGATCCTAGTTAACCAGCAGCCTACTTCTTCCTGCCCCAACCCCCTAGAATTGCCTTATGACTGTCCCATGCATGCTTGAATTCCACCACTGTTTTTGACTCCACATCTTCCTCCAGAAGGCCGTTCCATGCATCCACAACCCTCTCTGTGAAAAAATACTTTCTTAAATTACCTCTGAGATGCCCCCCATCTTCAAATTGTGTCCCCTTGTTCTTGCACACCTCTTTTTTTGAAAGATGCTACCCTCTTGGACTTTGTTGATTCCCTTGAGGTACTTGAAAGTTTCTACCATGTCCCCCCTCTCCCTCCTTTCCTCGACGCTATACATATTAAGCTCCTTAAGTCTCTCTTCATATGTCTTCCAGTGCAGACCCTGCACCATTTTAGTTGGCCTCCTCTGGACAGCTTCCATCCTATCTATGTCTTTGCGGAGATTGGGTCTCCAGAACTGCACACAGTACTCCAGATGGGGTCTGACCAGCTGTCTTTGTAGAGGGATAATAACTTCCTGTTTTCTACTGGTGATGCCTCTCCCTATGCATCCCAGTATCCCCCCAGCCCTCCTTGCTGCCCTCTCACATTGCTTGCCCACCTTTAGGTCATCTGTTGTGATTACCCCCAGGTCCCTTTCCATTTTTGTTGTTGTTAGTATCTCACCCCCCATTGTGTACTCTTCCCCTGGGTTTTTGTTTCCCAGGTGCATTACCTTGCACTTCTTAGCACTGAATCTAAGCTGCCATACATTTGACCATTCCTCTAACCTTGCCAAGTCCCTTCTCATCCTTTCCACTCCACCTTGTGCACCAGTTTCCCATTCACACATGCCCAGCTCACCCAGATTCACATCACTAAGCAAGGTAACAAAGATCAATCCATACTACTTACAGAAATGCCGAAATGTCTATAGAGTCATTCAGACCCTTGCCCCCACATGCTCCAAGTGCATAGATACAAAAACATTCTCATCTGGCGACCTTTCATTCCCAGTCCCCGTTCTACATGTTCGATACCACTGAACTTTATTTCATGGGAGTCCCCATTTGCATTTTTCAAATGTTTCATCACAGCATAAGACATGTCATTGTTACTTGTTGCCCTCAAATGTTCCCTAATTCGAATCTGAAATTGGTCCTATGTAAAAAGAGCCACACAAACACGTCAGTAAATGAACCACACCCATGGTCCTATGTAAAAAGAGCCACACAAACACGTCAGTAAATGAACCGCACCCATGGTCCTATGTAAAAAGAGCCACACAAACACGTCAGTAAATGAACCGCACCCATGGTCCTATGTAAAAAGAGCCACACAAACACGTCAGTAAATGAACCGCACCCATGGTCCTATGTAAAAAGAGCCACACAAACACATTAGTAAATGAACCACACCCATAGTAGCACAATTAATGAATCCTCTAGTAAGCGGAGGTTGCCCTGTAGTGGGATTTACAAACATTTTCCCTTGTGCTATATACTGACAAAAGGTGCATCTCCTGCACCTTAAGATACACTAAGGAGGGGGTGGCAACTAAGATATTGGTGGGTTAGCAGTTGTAGGTAAGAAAATTACAGTTACGTAAGAACTTACCGCAACAGTAGATCTTCGAGAGAGATTTCTGCAGTAGGTCTTCAAAAATAGGACTGCACCCTCTGGCATCAGGACCACACAGCAAACTTCTAGCTAGCAATACATAGTGGGGGACCACTCCTGGTGTCACATGACTGGACATCGGCATGACAGTATATAGGAGGCTGTCCCCACGCCCGCCCTCCAGTAATCCCACCGGAAGACCCTGAGGAGGGGAAAAATGGGAGAATGGAGACAAACTCCTTGAGCCCGGAGCTACTGAAAAACAAAGCCCTGGGAAAGGATAAGGAAAGAAAAATACATGAGCTGGGGGAAGGTGGGAGGGAAAATGTGACCTACTGCAGGAACTTCTCTCAAAGATCTACTGTTACGGTAAATTCTTACATAACTGTAATATCTTACTTCGACAGGGTTCCTGCAATAGGTCTTCTCAAATAGGACCTAATACCAAGCAGTCAAGAAAAGGAAGTCAGAGACTGAGATCTGGGAGGAGGAACCGCCTGCAAGCCAGTAAGCTGCTTATGACAAAAGGCCTTGCAGGACCGCAACCAAAACCAGCCTTACACCTAGAGGCGATGTCCAGACTATAATGCTTGGTGAAAGTATGAACTGAAGACCAAGTGGTAGCAGCACAAATGTCTGCCACGGACACTTTTCGCAAGAAGGCTATCAAAGCAGCCATGCCACAGGTTGAGTGGCCTTTCACTTCCCCTGGAGGGGGCTTCTCATACTTTGGTAACTGCACAAGATGCGACTAGCCAACCATTTAGACAAGCCCTGTTTAGAAATCAGGTCGCCCCTGAAAAAGGGACCTTTATGGGCCCAGTGGGTCAACCCTGTCATCAAAATTCAATAAATAAATAAAATAAATGGCTATACCCTTATGTCTGGGTGTGAAAGCCACAAACAACTGGTCAGATTTATGCACTTTTTTGGCCCTTGAGATATAGTATCTCAAAATCCTATGCACATCTAACGTGTGCAAAAGGTATCCTCCAGTTGGAATACTCTGGATAATAAACTGGCAGTTGAACATCTTGGTTCAATGTAAATTCCAAGACTACTTTCAGAAGAAAGAAGGGTTAGTCCGCAGAGCCACCCGGTCTCTGTGGAAAATCAAATAAGGCTCCTTGCAAACGAGGACCTGAAGCTCCAAAATCCTTCGAGCTGAGATAATAGCAACTAAAAATAGCACCTTCCAGGATAAATAGCGCACATTGCAACTTGCTGCCAACTCAAAAGGGGTCAAAGTAGGTTTCTCTGAAATAACATTTAAGTCACAGGGGAGGAACTGGGTTATGGACCGGAGGTTTAAGGTGGAGGATCCCCTTGTGCAAAGTTTTGGAGACATCCAACTGCATAAGGGTTTTGCCCTCCACCGTAAGGTGGTAGGTGGAAACTGCAGGAAGATGGACCTTCAGAGAAGAGTAACTGAGGCCTGAATCAGACAGGTGTAAGAGGTACTCAAGGACCTGGGGGTGTCGAGCAAGAGGATGGGTCCAGGCCTTTGGCCATGGCCTAGACAGAGAAACGCTTACACTTCATAGCGTACGTAGACTTGGTGGATGGTTTACTGGCCTCTACTAGGCCTTGGGTGACTCAAGAGGATACACTGAAATGTGAGACTTCTGTGTCCAAAGGTGCCATGCATGCAGGTGGAGAGACTTGAGGCTCAGATGCACTAGGCTGCCCTGCTCTTGGTACAGAAGGTCATGTGAAAGAGGAAGCGGTACTGGGAGTATGTTCTGATGACAGCTGCTGCAGCAGAGGGAATCAAATCTGCTGAGGCCAGAGAGGATCTATAAGGATCATGTGAGCTCCTTCTGCTTGAAGCTTCAGCAGAACCTTCTAAAGAATTAGAAAGGAAGGGAAAGCATACAGAAACCTCCCTGTTCAAGACAGAGACAGCACCTCTCGCCAAAAAAACACAGTGCCCGGGAACGAGCGAACAGAAACTGGGTAGTTTTGCACTGGATGGGGAGGTAAGTAAGGAAAAGTAAATAAAACTTTCTTTTTAAAGTGCTTTTCAGAATCTAAGTGCTGTACAAACACATTAAAACCATACAATTAAATTAAACAATCATATAAAATCCTTCAGATTAAGCTTTAGGGAACAAATATGTTTTGAGCTCAGATTTAAAGCTCGAGACAGTCAGGCATTCTCTTATCCGACAAGGTAGAGAATTCCACAAGGAAGGGGCAGCATAGGAGAACACACGTGCCCCAGATGTCTTTAACCAAACCCTGGGAATTTCTAGTAATCCCTCGTCGGTGGATCAGAGTGAGCGGGAGTGGCAGTAGAGAAGAAGAAGGTCTTGTGAGTACTGGGGTCCCTGTTCATGTAGGGCTTTATAGGTCAGTAACCTGACCTTAAAGGTGATCCTCCACTGAACTGGCAGCCAGTGCAGTCCCCGAAGCACAGGCATAATATGACTAGACCTAGATGTACCAGTTGAAGAGGTCTATCTCTGGCCATCCCCACAGATTGAAAAGATCTTCCACTACATCCTGCTTTAGCTCCCACTTGTGAGCTCGCACAACAGAGTGGCTGAGACTGTCCACCAGTACATTGTGAACTCCCGGAACATGGACTGCTGTCAGGGACAGGCCATGCTGGACTGCCCAGTACCACACCCTCATCGCCTCACTACAGAGGGTGTACGATCAGGTGCCTCCCTGTTTGTTGATGTACCAGACCGTGGCCATGTTGTCAGCCTGAATTAGGAGTGTTCCTGGGAATAAGAGGGACTGAAATGCTTGGAGAGTGTAGAGCACAGCTCTTATCTCCAGGATGTTGATATGCAGGAGCTCCTCTTGCAGAGACCATCTCCCTTGAGTCCGATGGTCTCCCAGGTGGGCTGCCCAACCTTGACCCGAGGCATCCGTTGTGAGGGCCTGGGAAGGGGATGGGGGATGAAAGGGAATCCCAAAGAGAGGTTGGATAGTTCCTGCCACCAGAGGAGATCTGTCTTCATGCTGATGGACACTAGGACCCTCTGGTCCATGTTGTCCGAACGCTGGTCCCATTGGACTCTGAGTGTCTACTGGGTCACCCTCATATGCAGTCTGGCCAGCGGAACTGTGGGGATGGCAGCACCATGAGACCCAACAGGCAAAGGATGGAGTACGCTGTGGTCCAACAGGAGCTGGACACCAACGCAGCTTGATGCATCAGAGTTTCTGCCCTGTCCAAAGGTAAGAAGGCCCTGTCCTTGACTATATCCGGCACCGCCTCAATGAATTGGAGGCGCTGAGAGGGTGATAGTTGAGACTTGGGATAATTCACAGTGATGCCAAGGCTGGAAAAGAGGTCCAGGGTGGTGGAAAGAGAAGCCATCAGACTGTCCTGGGACAGAGCTGACTGCAGCCAGTCATCCAGGTAAGGGAACATGTAAATCCCCTTGCAGCACAAGGCCACAGCTACCACTGCCAGATACTTGGTGAACACCCAAGGTGCTGAAGAAAGGCCAAAAGAAAGGGCCTTGAACAGATAGTGGATCTCCTGAAAAGAAAACCTCAAGAAACGGTGGTGGGCCTGGAGGATAGGTATGTGCAGGTAAGCATCCTGCATGTCCTGCGAGCACAGCCAATGGTTCTGTTGGAGTAAAGGTAAGAGTCCCTGGAAAGTTAGCATGCAGAACTTCTTGTATTCTACGAAGAGGTTGAGCAAGCCGAGGTTCAAGATGGGCATCAGATTTCCTGTCTTTTTGCGCATGAGGAAGTGGGAGTAATATCCCCTACCTATCCGCCCAAGAAGAACCTACTCTATGGCTCATTTCCTGTTGAATTAGACTGTGATGGCCTGCCAGGAAGTGAGCCCTGCCCAGAGGATTGGCCGGGGGTCTGTCCAGGAACTCAATTGAGTGCCCTCTTGCAATGAGCTAGAGTACTCAAGCGTCTACAGTTATCGCCTTCCATCCTTCTAGGTGAAGAGCGAATCTTCCCCCACCGGTTCCTCGCAAAGCATGGGAGGAGGTGGAAGGGATCTCCTCCAGTCAAGATGTGGAGGGGAGGGCAGCTTTACTACCTCCCGCGGCTTTTTGGGCTTTTGTCTGGGGAGTCTAGGCACCAGAACCAGTGGTGCGGCACTTGCCCTGGCATTTGCCCTGATTCTGCTTATACCACCTCTTCTGGGGGCGATGAAAGGACTGCTTGGGTGTTTGGCCAGAGTGATACACTGAGTGGACATCCTTGAGAGATCTGCCACTCTCCTGTAGCTCTGTTGTTATATCCTTTGTGTCACCACCAAATAGGACAAAACCCCTGAAGGGTAGAAGGGTCCAGAAGGGTAGATTGGATGTCTTGCACCAGTCCCACAAACCAGAGCCAAGCCAGATGCCTCAAGCAAATGCCCAAAGCCATGCAATGGGCCACCAAATCAATGGAATCATAGGTGGCACTCAATGCATGGTGACAAGAAGACTTGTTTAGTCTTACTTTTTCCAAAAGCTTATTTCTGAGGGCCTTGTCCAGAATAGCTTGGAGTTCCTCCTCCAAGTCGGATAAAGACGACTTTTGGAAGGACACCATGTGGGCCACATAATTTAGAAACCGAATGGCACAGGTGGAGGAGGCGTACACCTTGCGGCCATATTGGTCCATCTGTTTGGACTCTTTGTCTGGAGGGGAGGTGCTCAGATGCTTCAGATGAGCTGACCTATCATGGGCTGCAGTGATAACAGTAGAGTCGGCCTTAGGTTGACTTGTTAGGTGGCATGCCCCTTCCAAGGGGTGGTAAGTCCTGTTGGCCTTTTTTGACATACAGGAATGGATGATGGCTGTTGCCATATTGTGGATGTTAAGTCCTCATGCGACCCTGTCCATGGTGGAATGGGAAGGGTGTCCACATTAGTGAGGTCTAGCTGCTCTGCAATCCTCTTCCTTTTTTGGATCCATCTCCTGAGATGCCCATCTGCAGGCCTGTTGGATGGATCTGAGGAGTTCCACAAAGGAAGGGTCCTCTGGCGGAGACTTGAGGGACTCCTTCGGTTGCAGTTCTATAGGGGAATGAGGCTCCGAATGACCAACAGAGTTGGAGTCGGAGTCAGAGTTGGAAGAGTCCAGTCTGCTGGATAAAGAAGTCATGTCAGGTACCACCTCCATGACATCGGCTCCAGAAAAAAAAACGTAGACCGCCTGCCCAAGTCCCTGTCCGATGACCGGTGGTTGACTGGGGATGGACTCCTAGTGACTGCCCTATGGGTTGCGGTGACAGCCATGTCTAGATGGGGTTGCGCCAACTCCTGCAGGAGCTGTGATTTGGCATCTTTCCACTAGCCCAGGATTGTCCCTTATGGTTCCAGCTGGGGGGCGGGAGTGGAGGAGGCAGCAGAGGTGGTGGAGGCTGGTAGCCTGGGCACCCCGTGGGAGAGTACGTGGGGTAGCAAGGAGTCTGGTACCAGTAGAAATAAGGTTGATGGTATCCCTTGTACATATGGCCTGGCATCAGGTACCCAGGCATCAGCACCTGTGATGGTTAACCCGGCAATGGCCCTCCAGGTGTCAGGTAAAATGGGAACTGTGGTGGTGGGTACCCAAGATAGTTGCCAGTGGGGCACAACAGCAGACAGGCTGAAGGCCCAGCAGGTAGAGAGGCCAAGGGACTACTGGGAGTATGGGGGTCCGTCAGCAGGCCTGGAGTGTCAGGTGTGATTCCTGAAGGGCTGGGAAGGTGCTCTAGCATCGGAGCATAGAATCCTGTGGCCATCCCCAAGTTAGTAGGAACATGAATGGGAGATTGGCCTGGCATCGGGGGCCATATGGGACCCAACGTCTGGTCCAAGAAGGGCAAGGTGGGTAAGGGAATTAAACCCCCCATTGATAGGTCCACTGGGGAAGCAGGAATCTCGGGAAGGCCCGATGCAGGAGAGGTCTCCTGCACAGCTGAACTCATGTCCCGGGGGTCCAGGAAAAATGAGAGACTGGGTTAAGTCAGAGAGGCCCGGGAGGGAGAGACCCTCATGGGACACAGGGGAGCCTGTAAGTTGGCTCTGCACAAAGTTGGACATGGTAGTAAGATCTGACAGGAGAGCTTCAGCCAGGCGGTTGACGGACAGGCCAGCAACCAACTGATCAGCCTCAACCGAGCGGACATCGGTGGAGTCGGAGTCCAACTTATCAGTCAAAGTCAGGCAGACAGCAGAGGAGCTAGAGACCAGCTTATCAACCAAGGCCATGCACCCAGTGGTGGAGCCAGAGGGAGACTTATTGGCCGAGCTGTCTACAGGCTCCAAAAACAAATCCTTCAGAGAGGAACCCCCTGGCTGCCTACTGACAGAGGCAGGAGGAGAGGAAGGTGACCGATCCACCGGGGCAAATGGAGACCTAGGAGGAGTACTCACCGAGGTGGAGATCCTACCCAAAGTGGCATCGGCTGTCTAGCGACGCTGTGTAGAGGGAGACCATTCCCATTTCTGGTGCTTCTCCTTCTTCTTTTTCTTGTGCTCAGTGGGTGAGGAGGAATGTTCCCACAGCTCCTGAAGCTCCTTTTCCATCAATGTTAGGCATTGTTTTAGGAGATTTGCATCGAGGGCCTTCTGGTGCCAGATGCGTGTGGCCTGGTTAAAAGATTGGCAAATTTCACAATCAGCCACGCAGTGTTTTGGGCCCAAGCAGAGGACACAGCAGGAGTGATTGTCCTCATGCAGGATCTGAGCGCTGCACTGAGAGCACTTCTTTTTTTAATTTTGCACGAAGACATGCAACAAAATTACATGAGAAATAATGAAAGGTTAGGAAATACTTATAGAAAATGGTGGTAGACTAAGCTGAGCTCACCATGAGGTCCAACAAATGCAGGTCAATGGCAGGAAACCGCTCCCTATATACTGTCACGCCAACGTCCAGTCATGTGATGCCGTGACCGGTCCCCCGCTATGTATTGCTAGCTAGAAGTTTGCTGTGCAGTCCTGATGCCAGGGGGCTCAGTCCTATTTGTAAAAACCTACTGCAGGAACCCTCTTGAAGTAAGATCTATTGACTGCTTTGTCACAGATAGTCACAGGTCATCTGAACACAAAGCTAGGGCCCTGTGATATAACACTTAAGTGTGTTATCAGCTTTTAATCTCTCCCAATTCTTGCAGAAAATATCCTTAACTTCTTTGGCTCTACTCTTGTATGTTGTGATGAAACTACACTGTGGTTCTCGATTTCTTGAATGTGATGGTTGTGACACTAACGTGGTTTCTCTATTCAGTACTTTCTGCTTCATTTAGGGCCATTACAATCACTGTGTTATTGTAGCCCCATGCCTGAAAACATTTGACCTGCTCCACTTTTTGTGCATGATATTTACCTTCACCTGTACAACTTCTTTTAGCCCTAATGAACTAGCCTTTAGGTATACTACAGACCACATGGTGGGGGGGGGGGAGGCAACTGTCAAACTTAAGTATGCTATTTCGATCAGTGGGCTTCTGTAAAACATCTACTACACTTCCATCTGGTCACTTGCTAATCTGAAGGTCCAAGAAGGAAACAGTGGTAGGATGTATATTTGGTTTAAGTTTACACATTCCGTAGTACTGTCCAGCCACAATTCAAATTCTTCAAACTGTAGTACAGATCCACGCAATATTATAAATGTATCACTTATATTGCGATGCCACACATCCAAACAGGAAAAATATGGATCTGTAGTGTTGCTACACAGGTGATCCACCTCCCACTTGCCCATAAATAAATTTGCAAAATTCAGAGCCATAGTGGCGCCCATGGCCGTATTCTGCAGCTAATACTTGTTCTGAAATAAAAACATATAGATTTCAACACCAAGTTTGCCATTCGAACAATTTATTCAGTTGGCACCATAACACGTGACTCCTAATGCCTAAGATTTAAGAAATACAGATGTGTCAAGCCAAGATGAAGCACAGAAATGCTGCAGAATATCACAGAATACTGCAGTTTACTGCAGGGGCCATTGTAAGTCAATGGCAATTAAGCCCTTTTGTCATGCAGGATTTTGTGACATGTCATTACTGCAAGTTACTGCACTTCATCGTGGCTGACACATCTGTACATCACAGCATTAAGCCCATCTGTGTGTGGTATAACTGTATATAGAGAGTCAACGTCGAGGGTTGCCAAAAACCAACCCTGCTCCATCTGCAGATTCTCCACCAAACTGAGGACAATCTCCATAAAGTCACAAATATAACTAGGAAGACTTAACCAAATCTTAATGATCACTGTCCACATACTGGAAAATAGATGTGGTTACCCAACAATTGACAGAAATTAATCAGACAGCCTGGAGGATTTTGTAAATCTCTATGAACTTTGGGCAAGACATATATTGTGAGCACCACTCGGTGTGTTGCTATCAAGGCCCTATATGTTGTCGCCAACAGATAACCATGGAGAAAGCTCTTATTAAGAAGAGTGTCAGCACTGTCCTTATAATCTTGCATTTGATTTCCAGGGAGTCTTGAACAGAACCTCCTGTCTGACAACTGATGCTCAATTTCACCAATCAATTCTTCAGTGTCCATAACCACTATAGCCCCACCTTTGTCGGCGGGCTTGATAATTATGGATTTGTCCATTGCCAGACCTTTTAAGGCTTGTCTTTCTGTGTGACCGTAATTGGAAAAAAACATGATTAGGCTGTTGTAATTTAAGTCTCTCAAAATCTTGTTCACATCTTTTCAAAGAAACAGTGGCCACTGTGCCCGGGGTAGGACAATAAGATGATCTAGGTCCAAATTTATTTTCAGGAACCAATGCTTGAAAGTGATTCTGTTACTCATTTCCTTGTGTTTCATTTTCCACTGAATAAACGCTCTTTAATGTGAGTTTTCTGAAAAACTCCAGGTCCACAATTGCATAAAAAAAACTGATATCAGTGGTTGGAGCAAATGACAATCGGTTATTCAATATTGTTTTCTTAGTTTGATTTAATGGTCTACATGATATATTAATAACCAACGAGGAATGAAACACAAAAGAATTAGCTGTTTGCTCAACAAAATGATTACATTGTAGTTCTCTTTCTATAGGCACAAATGAGATAAGTGAGGTCAGGACAGGCCAGAGTAGACCAGGATTACATGAATGAACACAACGAGCACGGGCACAGAGAACAAGAATAGCATCAGTGGGTCCAGAGTCCATATAACACAACAAGCAACTGTATTCCATGTCCCAAACTTACCTGGTAGTACTATTTATCTGATCTAGAAGGTAGGTACTGATCCCTACTACAACTACTTGTCAGCAGTTGCATAAAAAACATTGTTTTACCAGCTGACTGTACTGTAGTATGATGTTAATACTATACTTACTGTTTTAATTTCCTTAGATCAGATAGTTTAGCCGAAGTCTGAATGCTCTTCCTTTGATAAATAATACATATTTCTTTCACATCCCTCCATGTTTGACTGCAATTACAGAGAAAAATATTATTAAACTCATTCATTCATTCATTGCTTGTAGTACGATGTAATACCACGTCTCGGTTACAGTAACTGTGCTGAGATTATATTTGTATTATGTATTTATAACGTACTTTGGCTCTGGCAGCAGTTGTTTCTTGGAAGTAGGAAGGATGTATTTATCACTGTGTGCTGTCAAGTGCACACACAACAGTGGCAAACTGCTCATGTTACTATTGACTGCACTGCACTTGCCTGATGTGACTGCTTGGGTCGTGGTCCATAAGAAGATACCTTTCATTTCTTCTTGAAAGGATGTTGCTGTGTTGAGTAGAAAAAAGCAGAAAATATTGCCACGTATTGTACACTGGGGCATGCAGTGTACCTGTATCAAATGGGTAGGGTGGGTGGGTTCTCACTGCTGCTCATTTTGATCATTCATTAGTCATTTATTTTCTTGGCCTGGTCTGCTCCAGAACATCCATCATATTCATTATATACATATATATATATGGGATACATGATGGGCACGAGTGTGAAATGGAAAATATCTTCACTCCTGAAGTCACGAGTGAGGTTTCAGAGGTAACTATACAGGACTGAACATATTTCCCATATCACACAACTGCCCATCATGTATCCGATATATACAATGGGGGCCTCATTGTTGCAAAATGTACCATTTGCGCGGTATGCGCGGCTTTGTGGGGGTGTAATAAATGTCAGGTCTTATATTTATCACACTCTGTTGAAAATAACATAATTTATCACACTCATTTACCACTCACCCCCATTGTATATATATATATATACATACAGTATATATATATATATATATATATATATATATATATATCCCTCCTCCACCAGGATTAATAAAAATATCTTACCTTCTTGGTACTGCACAGTAGTAGGTAGGACTTGCACCTGTAACATTCTCTCTCTCTCTCTCTCTCTCTCTCTCTTCTCTCTCTCTCTCTCGCTCGCTCGCTCCCTCCCTCCCTCTCCCTCTCCCCTCCCTCTCCCTCCCCTCCCCTCCCTCCCATCCCTCCCCTCCCTCTCCCTCTCTCCCTCTCTCCCCTCCTCCCTCTCCCTCTCTCCCTCTCCCTCCTCTCCCTCTCCCTCTCCTCCCCTCCCTCCCCTCCTCTCCCTCTCTCCTCTCCCCCTCTCTCCCTCTCCCTCTTCCCTCCCTCCCCTCTCCCTCTCTCCCTCTTCCTCTCCCTCTCCTCCCTCTCCTCTCCCTTCTCTCTCCCCTCTCTCTCCTCACGCCCTCTCCCTCTCTTTCTCTCCGCACTTACAGGCCCTGGCAGGTACGCCACCAAGGGAGGACATCTTTCAAGAAGCTGCTGATTGCTTTGCTTTTGCAGTTTTGCTTTATTTTTCATACAAATAATTAATTTAATTATTCCCTTTGGGCCTCTGTGTTAAATATTACAGAGTATTGCCCCTTTTATACATGTTATCACATTTTTTCAAATATTTATAAATATCAGAAGCAATCAAATTAATCAGACATCCCCCCACCCCCGGTGTTCCGGTTTTTATTTAATAAGGGTCAGAACTTCATCGAGTTCTGCCATCCCTAATATCCATGAATATGGACAAATTAGTTTCTGTCAACACATTACATCTAGTGAGAGACATAGAAATAGATTTTGTCCATTGGACAGCTTTAAATCTGTCCCTGTGTGGAAAGATAAACACCAAAAGATGATGAGTCTCCCAAAGATTTTATACATTCTGGCTGACCTCGTACTCAAATACCTGGACAGCTCCTTCTCCCAAACAGATAGATTGAAAAAGCAGTTCCCATGGAAAGGTAAGCAACCCCAGATTGGCATCTCAGAACTAAGAGCCTACTTGGTCAGGTGGAGGTTTTGGACTCATTTGGATCAAGGGGTATGATCTAGCAGTGGCCATGTATCAATCCAGATAGTGGCTGCTGCCTGCTACTGATGACATGCAACAATTGTAGCAACCTGTATGGCTTGGAGGGACACAATTACTCACCAAGTGAGGCCCCCTGCCAGATAAATTTACCCCTCTCTGGTCAAACCCTCATATAAAAATTGATACAAAAAAAAGTGCTGACCAGAGGCCTGTGGGGTAGGCAAAGTAGTCACCTGGGTTTGAATCCCACAGCTTCCACTTGCATACTGTGTGACCCTGAGAAAGTCACTTAACCTCCTTGTGCTCCCAGTTCGCTCCTGTAAAAACGCTTTCAGCTTAGTGTGCTATACCTCGTTAAATAACTAACTTAAAAAAAAAAAAAAAAGTAACAGGGCCAAATAATAGACCCAGAAAACATGTTAATGTCCTTCATAGAAACATAGAAACATAGAATTTGACGGCAGATAAGGACCACTTGGCCCACCCAGTCTGCCCATTTCCCTACCTACTGGATAAGCTGCAGATCCTAGTTAACCAGCAGCCTACTTCTTCCTACCCCCACCCCCTAGAATTGCCTTATGACTGTCCCATGCATGCTTGAATTCCACCACTGATTTTGACTCCACAACCTCCTCCGGAAGGCCGTTCCATGCATACACAACCCTCTCTGTGAAAAATACTTCCTAAATTGCCTCTGAGCCACCCCTCTATCTTCAAATTGTGCCCTCTTGTTCTTGCACACTCTTTTTTGAAAGATGCTACCTCTTGGACTTTGTTGATTCCCTTGAGGTACTTGAGCGTTTCTATCATGTCCCCCCTCTCCCTCCTTTTCTCGACGCTATACATATTAAGCTCCTTTCGTCTCTCTTCATATGTCTTCCGGTGCGGACCCTGCACCATTTTAGTTGCCCTCCTCTGGACAGCTTCCATCCTGTCTATGTCTTTGCGGAGATTGGGTCTCCAGAACTGCACACAGTACTCCAGATGGGGTCTCACCAGCTATCTGTAGAGGGATAACAACTTCCTGTTTTCTACTGGTGATGCCTCTCCCTATGCATCCCAGTATCCCCCCCAGCCCTCCTTGCTGCCCTCTCACATTGCTTGCCCACCTTTAGGTCATCTGATATGACTACCCTCAGGTCCCTTTCCATTTTTGTTGTTGTTAGTATCTCACCCCCCATTGTGTACTCTTCCCCTGGGTTTTTGTTTGGTGCATTACCTTGCACTTCTTAGCATTGAATCTAAGCTGCCATACATTTGACCATTCCTCTAACCTTGCCAAGTCCTTCTCATCCTTTTCACCTCACCTGTGCATCAGCTCTGTTGCAGATCTTTGTGTCATCTGCAGAGACATTTTCCTTCCAGTCCTTCTGCAATGTAACATAAAGACATTAAGAGGACCGGTCCTAATACTGAACCCTGCGGTACCCCACTAGTAACCCTCCTTTCTTCTGAGTGGACTCCATTTACTATTACCTCTGTGTTCTATTCTCCAGCCAATTCTTTACCCAGGCTGTCATCTTGGGACCCACTCCCAGGCTGGCTAACTTGTATATTAATCTTTTGTGTGGGACTGTGTTAAATGCCTTGCTAAAGTCTAGGTAGGCCATGTCCACAGCCCTCCTGATCTACTACTTTGGTCACCCAATCAAAGAAATCTATCAGATTCGTCTGGCATGATCTTCCTGCTGTGAATCCATGCTGTCTTAAGTCCTGTACCCCTCTGGCCTCTAGATACTCAACAATTCTTTCCTTCAGAAGTGATTCCATCATTTTCCCTATCACTGAGGTTAAACTAACAGGTCTGTAGTTTCCTGCTTCTGCCTTGCTCCCACTTTTGTGAAGGGGAATCACATCTGCCCTCCTCCAGTCCTCGGGTACCACCCCATCCTCCCATGATTTGTTAAAAAGGGTAGTCAGTGGTGTCACTAGTTCTACCCTTAGTTCTTTTAGAATTCTGGGATGATTCCCATCAGGCCCCATTGCTTTGTCCACCTTCAGTTTTAAGAGTTCTTTCAGAACCCTTTCTTCTGTAAATGGGCTGGTATCAACATCTGTATCCAGAGTGTTTCTATGTTTCTACTGTTTGTTTTATGTACCTCCCCCTCTTTGTTTTATGTACCTCCCCCTTCACACAGATTACATACAAGATTAGCATACCCTGCTAGCAACACTGCAGATATTTACAGATCCGATCATTATAAACCTGTACCAATCTCCAGAATGGGATGCTTTAATACTGGCTGTAGGGATGGGCAGGGGTGGTATATTACGGGTGTACAGCGTGCTTAGATCACCCATAAACCCCACCCCCATAAACCATAGGCCAAAGTAGGAGACAGCGCTGCACTGTGAGATCAGTGTGGAGGCATGGCAAAGGTGCTGGCAATACGCCTACAAAGGTTGTAGAGAAGCACAATGCTGCTTTATGCAGTTTAAGATACTGTACAGGTGGTATAGACCCCTCCAGTTGCACTGCACTGAATGGGCCTGATACCACATGCCTAGTGCTAGAGGCTTAAAGAGACTAACACAGACTTTGGACGCATATAGTGGAACTGTATCAAATTATTAGACTTCTGGAAAAGGGTTAAGCAGCTCTGTAAGCACATCACACACAAAAACTTTACCATGCTATCCTGAATTGTTCATCTTAGATGACAACAGTAAGGCCAGATGTACACCCCATAAAACACTGAAATGCATACAGGGAGCACTTCTCTGCACTAAGCTCTTGATTCTGTCAGGCTGGAGGCAGCCATAAGCCCCCCATGCTAGACCACCAGCTGAAGAACATGGCCAAACTAGCAGCCAATGAAAGGCTTCCCAGCTTTGTTTTAAATCAGTTTGAAACATTCTATCAAATCTCAGAACCCTTTCTTAAAACATTTCCCCTGCAACTGTCAGGTATAAGAAAATTCATGCAAACAGTAAAAACGGCACTGCCTCAGTGTAAAAAAAGCAGACAACTCACATCACTTGCATTAAATGTGCTTTTTTTTTTCTTACTGTTTAAGCCCCCCCTCATCATCACCATGGCCAGCCTTTCCTTCCGAGCTTTCCTAAGACATCCTACAGCTCTTCCATTCCTCCAGGTAGCAGCGGCCCCATACTTCCATAGTGCCTTGGTTTACCTCCCCCCGGGTGGGGAAGGAGGGGGTCCACTCATTTCCCCTCTTACACTCTTACACTTGTCGTGTTGGGTCATGGTCCTCAGGTCCTGGGGCAGGTCCAGACTAAGGTGCCAAGGACTCTTTACTGTGGGGCCATTTTCTGTTTTTCATACATCTCTCCCCAGACATGGGCATGTGGAGGCGCGTTCAAACAGCTCCAGAGCCCGGCCAATGTCTTACCCCTATTTATGGCATCCCCAGGCTACATCTCCACCCATGGTTACCTAGGTGGTGGTATAATGGTGGGGATAATGGCCCTCACTCCCCCCCCCCCAGAGGAGAGCATTCTTGAGATGTTCATGCCTCCTCTCCACTGCTGGCCCTGACAACAAAGGTCCATTCCTGAACCCGGGTCACCAGTGTCGGGAGCGGCGGTGCTACCACTACACCAACTGGCTGGCTTAAACTTGCTTTTAATGTGTAAAAATGCAAAAGAGACTTCCAAAATTTCATGCAGCCCTGAAACAGAGATGCCGGCTCATACCACAAACCTCCAACCAGTTATGCAGGACTAACGTATCATCAGGGAGTACAGCAGTGGTTGCAAGTGTTTGCTTAAATATCAGACAACATTTCAAGTGGTTCACTGCAATAACATGCATGAACAGCAGACAATACAAAGACTCAATTCAACTGCAAAACAGGACAAATTTCCATACATGAATACCTTATAGTATAGGATTAGGGCTTATTCTGCATTGAAATCAGTGGCTGCTCAAGAGCTGTGCACATTGTAGAAGTTGTTCTGTTCATTCTATAATTATCTGTGTCACCTGTTAGTAGGCTGCGCTGTCTCCCACCAGCGCAGTCTACTACTTCCACCTGTTCAAAGCTTCAGTGCCAAACAGTAGCTCCTCACTTTCAGTTTCCAAACCTCTACTGCGGCTCCACATCAGTGAACCTGCTTTTAAAGCAGTTATTCAGTTATGAAACAAATGTATTACTAAAAATAGCGCAGAAAGGTTTAAGCTGTTGTAACCTGTTCAGTGAAAAAAATTAGACACTCACTACCTCGCCTGTCATTATTTTTTTAAAACCATATACTATAACAAATAAAATATGGGTGACCATACATAGCTCACCTTGTGTTTTCATCTTGGGGTTGAGATAGTATGGATCTCTCAAGGTTCGCTGTTGAGGTCCATACACTGTTATCTCAACCCCTTGATGAAAACATAGGCTCATTGTATGTATGCTCACTGTGATGGCTGGGTACCTGTATGGTATCACTTTAACTTTCATCTGGGAACTTGTGTGAGTTTCTTCTGAAAAGAGTCAAGGCCCTTATCAAGTTTCAAACTAGCAGAGGCCTGGTTGTAAATATCATTATGAGGATGTCAGCTCGTACAGGGCCTTTGATGTCAGCCTGACCACAGTTAAGATGAACATTTCACAGTAAGGGAGATCTCAAACTAGTAAAGACTGGTTCTTTTAATGGATGGTTTGAGACAAAGGACTTTTGAATCTATGATGTCAGACTGACATACTGCAGAATGCATCCTTGAGAGGGGTGCAAAGGATGGTTTTAGCTCTGGTAGGAGTTCTGAGGGGTAGTCAGGCAGGAGACAAGGGAACAAACTGCCATCTAGAGTTCTCAGCCTGATTCAACTGTTGTGTGGTAAGCTAAACCGTGTAGCAAGAGAGATGGAGCAAGAGAAAGAGAGTGTTAGAGTCTGTGTGAATTCAGGATGTAAACAAGCTTCTTTTCCTTTTCTGTATAATTATCGTTACCTATAGTTTGCTGTAGTATCCTGTAGAATCTGTGTAGTTATCCTGCAATATTAAAAATATTATTTTTATATTTCACAGTCTGTGATTGAGTCCTTTGAGGTACAGCTAACCAATTTGTAACTAACAAGAACTGTTTTTCTGCCCCTGGAGGAGAAGATGGCAGTTACCATATACTATTTCCAAAGTCAGGTGTTCTCAGCTGTGACAGAGAGTGGGGTCATGAGACATTGAGCAAGGAGCACTGTACTGTGTGAGCAGTGGCTCTGAAGGGATGCGAACCTGGATACTCAATCTAAGCTGAGTGGTGGCAGCTACCAGAGCATTGAGCAAGCTGGTAACAGTGATGGAGGCACAGTCTGGGAAGGACCAGTCTGTCACAGCCACCCATATATTCCTTATATGTTAGTAGTCAGTACCTCAAACAGTAATGAATAAATACATAGATTTAATAAATTGTTGTGTTTGGAAATTGAGAGTACTCAGTCAAAAATGCCCCCGACCTGAAAGTTTGAATTGCAATATCCAACATGTCTAGGACCTATATCAGGTATATACCGTACATAACAAAATCACCAAAGTTATGTTGGACAGTACAGAAAAAAGAACACATCATGAGCCAAAAGCATTCATACTTGAGTTCAGTATTTTGGTAGCCAGTACTTCATGCTGGAAAAAGAAAATCCCAACAAAGTGCTGTGTTCAAAAATGTAAGAATGATTGCTAAAAAACTGCCAACGGAGAGTTCCATTTTTAGGTACTGCATATGTATAGAACCTAAATCAGCTGAAGGCAAATAAAGAGCAGTTGCCCAAAACTAGCCCTTACCCGAGTGTTCCATTTTTGGTACCACATATGTTCAGAACCTAAGTCAACTGAAGACAAATAAATCATATAATTATCAAAGATAGATTATTTTCAGTAAAGCACTACAAAATAGGGTGCATAACACAAACTGAAGTGACGAAACATTGAAAAATGGTGAGAAACAGCTTGCTCTTAACATGGCACGAAATACTGGGGAAATAATTTCATACATTAAAAAGAACCCTAAAATATCTAGAAACCCATATTTAAACAACTTTGCAAAAGAATATAAATGTGACCATTAGAAAAATACATAAGCTGTTTGATACCAAAGGTTAAAATTACCATAAAAAAAAAAAAGTAGGGCTGGATTGAATTATGTAAGAAACGGTTTCAAGTCAATGGACTCATTGAGACATGATAGGCATAAACCACCTAGTTCAATGATCCAAAAGGAATCCCTCTTGGATATTAGGCAGTCCAAGTCCCCACCCCATTAACCAAGCATAATCTTCTCAATACCTCTGAATCAAAACTGATGCCCAATAGAATATTTGACCTTGGCCTAAATGCCTGTACAATGCATTATGCACATCATTATTTCAAAGAGAAACCAAATGCTCTCCCACTAAGACCTTATAATGTAGTCTAGTTTTGCCAATGTAATATGAATTACAAGTACATTGGTCAGGTAAATAAATCCTTCGGCACTGCATGTAATGGGAGCTTTAATAGCATAGGTCTTTTTTATATAGAAACATAGAATCTGATGGCAGATAAGGGCTGCTTGGCCCACCAGTCTGCTCATTTTTTCCTACCTACATTCTTACCACAGACTGTGTGATTTACAGCTCTTTCTCCCTCCCCTCTCCCTTTCCACTACAATTCCCTTATGCCCATCCCATGCATAATTGAACCCCACCTCTATTTTCGACCCCACCACCTCCACTGGAAGGCTATTCCAGGAATCCATCACTCTTTCTGTGAAGACGTACTTCAGGTTTGAAGTTTGTTTATTTGGGTTAAATTCATTGAGCAAGCTCATTTACAGTGATGTCCTGTCATAAAAAAAGTACAAGTTGCATATAAAATATATAAATGAACAGTTTAAGAAGATATTAAGTACATTAACAATAAGGACCTAGCAACACACAGTGTATAATTGCACATGATATCCTATTTCCACATACTGGGGTCTATTCATGGATAGGTTTATAGATTTGTACGAGTTTGTGAGGTCATTACCTATGGTTAAACTTAGCACCTTTAGTGGAGGAACATTTGTTTTGTGCTACCCCATGTAAACATCTAGGTCCAGATATTCAGAAATGCACCAAAGTCCAGTGCAAGTCCGGTAGAGCGCAAATCCGATGTACCATAACATAACAGGAGCTATATTCAGAGGTTGCACAGGCTGAACTGTGCCAGCGCAACCTGTCTGAATATGGCAGAGTTACGACATGGTGCAAACAGAATTGTGCCATGGCGCAAACAGAGATGCCCCAGCACAACTGTGGGAGCAGAGCAACGGGGGGGGGGGGCACAGCACAGAGAAGAGACCCAGGGACAGAGCCATGGAAGTACAGTGACAGGCCACAGGAGGTCTCCACCAGCAGGGCACAGCAGGGCACACACAGGCGTCCAGACACCTGGCCCCAGAACACAACAGTGGCAAAGATGGCAGGTGACAGGAGGTGCTAACAGCCAATGGAGAGCAACCAAAGGAGCTCCCCACAGGCCACTGGCCGTGCCACTCCATACCATAGCAGGCCACACCCAGCACCATGTAGCCAAGCACACATACACACACCACACAGGTGCACAGGAAGCCCACACAGTAGGCACTGAAAGTGCTGGGTGGCAGGTAGCATGGCAGACCACATGGGACAGGCTGCAGAACACCAAGAAGGGGCCCCAACACAGCGTGTGGACAGTACCTGACCAATCACCATGGCTGTGTGCCACCTGCACACACATTACTGCCATGCACCCCTGACAGTGGCCCCATGGGCACCCCAAGGCACAGCCTCTGACCCAGGGGATGGACACCACCACAGTGGGACACCCTACAGCACACAGCAGTGAACCACGGAAGAACAACACATGCCCTTTCTCATGCAAACCACATGGACAGACACAGGGCCACTGCAGCATAGCTCCTCACGCCACCTGCAAAGCAGACACAGACACAGGCAGGTAAGGCAGAAAAAGATATTTGTAAGAAAACTATATACAAACAACCAGGGGCTGGAAAAGGGGTAGGTACAGCGAGGGAAGGAGACAGGGAACAGGGACTGTACAGTGGTAGGGGGGACTGTAGGGGAAGGTACATCAGGGGGAAACAGGGGAAAACAGGGGTACAACTAATGGTGACCCAATCTGGTGGCCCCAATGAGCCAATGCTCCCTCCTCTCAGCCGGCAGCATCCGTCGTATCTGCACCACCACCTCCAGGATAGACAATGCCACCAGTAGCGTCTGGCACATCAGCCAGCTCAGCATTGCCTGAGGCGGTCGCCGTCACCAGCCACCTGTAACAACGGACTGGACATATGATCAGTGTAATAGTCCATGGAACCATGCCCATACACAGTGTGCAATGGGCTATGGGAACACACACCCCTGGAGGGCCCATAACGGCCACCTGTAGGGGGTTGGGCAAACGCCAGCCAGCAACTTGGCACACCAAGACAGTGCACAGAGGTGGTCCCTGCCACACCATGGCCACATGACTGCACAATGACAGTCACATGACACAGTGCACCGGCAGCACCACAGCAGCAACTGTGGCAGCCGGGCGCATGCCCACCCCACCAACAGCCAGCACACATGTCCAATGGATGCACCACAGTGGCATGCACCACGCACAGTGCAACACACACAGCTACCATGACACATGGCACAGACAACCAGGCCCACACCCATGCCCCCCACCACCCCTCAAGTACAGTGCAAAGGACCATGACAGTCCTATGTGGCCCTGCTGGTGCTGGTCCAGCGCCGTCATGGTGTGCTACTCCCTGCTGCACTGCTGTAGCCCTGGCCTGCCGCCGGTCCTCCAGTCCTGGGAATGGAAAGAAGACAGGTGCACATCAGTAACTGACCACAGCACGTGCCCCCACCACCCCTGTGTACAGGGCATGCCCCTACCTGACTCATCCCGCATGCCTGTATGGCTGCAACGCAATGCAAGCAGAAGCTGTCAATGCCACTGCGTGATGTGTATGATGGTAGTGTACCCCTCTGCAGGGCATGCCAGGCAGCCAAGCCAACACCACTGTACAGCACCAGGGCAGACTTGCAACATGGGATGACTTACCTGGCTGTGACACAGCCCCACACCTGGGAGCATGCCTGTAGCCTCCTCAACCACTCCAGGTCCCATCACATGAAGTCCCCATATTGGTGTCGACATTGTTCACCCATCCTTGGCAGCCCCCGTCCTGTCCTCCAGGCTGGCAGCTATCTCCTGCCACACAGTGCCCCTGGCCCGCTGCAGGGGCACCTGCCCAAAGAGTTGGGGCATGTGGCTCTACACAGGCCACTAGGTTGGCCAGCTTGACCTGTGTCCAGTTGGGGGCAAGTCTGGCTCTTTCCTGCACCATGTTCACTATAGCTAGTTCGGCTGCAAAAATGGCAGGAGGAGGCACACGTGTCCACAACATGCTCCCGCTGCAAGATGCGCCAGAGCATGCACAGTGCCCACTCATCGCACAGTGCCGGAGATGTGCGGAATGGGTATGGCTACGTGGGGTCACAGGGTCAGAGGTCTGACCCAGGGGTCGGGGTCGCCCGCCACATGCCCTATTGTGCACGTGCACAATAGGGCATGGCACCTCATGTGCGGCCATGCGCGTTGCCGACCATGCACAACATGCACAATGCCACTGCATCACACTGTCTGTGCATGGTGTACAATTGACCTCATAATACTGTGATGCACATGCGCACTGCAGGCTTGCACACCATGCATGCATGTGCATTACACCACTGCAACTTGCTCCGTTGCAATCTCATTGCGCATGGTGCAATATCAATATTTTCAGACACCACATGCAGATGAGCTCATCAGCTAATGCGTGGCACAGTGGGTGCATTAGCATGTCATTACTGTTGCGCCCAAGCTCATTTGCATGTGTTGCGCCCTTATAAGCACCACAGAAGAGAGGTATTGCAACCTTGATAGGTAAGTTGTGCATGCCGCTGCAGCTCACTGAGAGAAGACAGCACTGCAGGGTAGGATGGGAGATGCTGCCACTGTCACACTATGCTGTCCACGTCCACAGGCAGCAACATATCGGTACATGAAGAGGGCGAGGAGCAGGGGCCTGCGCGGAAGCACAGTCCCAACTTCACAAAGGCCGAGACTAATGCCCTGTTTGAGGCCTACCTGGACAGGGAGCTCCTGTTGAGTGATGCAACAGGCACACCACAGGCCAGGGTGGTGCATGGGAGGAGGTGGAAACCTATGTGAACCAGCATGGCAGCCACCAGCAGTAGGCACAGGAGTGCTGAAAGAAGGTGGGAACAGACAAGCAGTGGATTAAGGAGAAGGTAGCAGACATCCAGGCATCCCATACTGCCACCAGAGGTGGGTCTGCAGATGCACCCACACTAATGCCGCAGGGTGCGTACACAGGCATGCTGGCATGCATGCAGCCAGCATGCATGCCATGTGCATGTGTGCACACCCACATACATGCCATGCTGCAGGACACGTGCAGCGGCAGTGTACGGGGGGGAGAGATGTGAGCATTGCATCACTGACACCATTTGCCTCTTGCAGCACCAGCATGCCAACATGCAGAGGATGAGGCAGCGGCAGCAACAGTGGACACCGGTACAGCCCCAGAGGACCAGCCACCCACATCCACTGGCATCCGGGGGCTTGACAGACTGCAGCTCAGCAACACAGTGCAAGCAGATATCCTGGACCTGGGGTTGGATGAGGCCCTTGATGTGATCCTGAAGGATGCCAGCCTTGGTGTCCTATGTGTGGAGACACAGATCGGGGTGGGGTCTTACTCTGATGAGGACTACTGTCACCTGCTGTACAGCATGGGCAACATTGTGGGTGTGTCACCCCTGCTGGCATCTGATGCAGAAACCATGCCCAGTACCCTGCCAGCGGTGGAACAGTTGCCTGTCACCACTGCGGGTGAAGCGGTGTGCGCTGTCACTGCTGTGCGCTGTGGTGGAGGTGGTGGTGTGGCCACGCAGGCGCAGGATGGCATACAGTGGCCGGGCAGGCGATGCCAGCAGGCTGCAGGTGCCACCAGGCAGCCAGACACAGGGTCTGCCACTGGTGCACCTGCTGTGCCCATTCCCCCTGCAGACCCCACTGTGCAGCATCCACCAGAGAGTGAGGCTGTGCAGCATGGCTGGTCACCAAACGAGGATCAGCATCCTGCCCAGGAGCCCCAGGATGCTGACTGTCTGGCTGAGCACACCCGGCTGCTGCGGGCGTCCGTTCAGCAACAGGTGCTGCTTTGCCATTGGGGTGCATGCACTGCATGCGGAGGTGCACCACTTGGCTGAGCAGCAGGAAAGGGGTACTGCACAGATCTTGGTTAGCATGCAATGCATGCAGGAGGCCATGACTGTATCCTTGGATCACATTGCCAGTGTGATCATGGATGGCTTTGCATTGCTGGATACCACAGGGCATAGCAGTGCACAGGTGACTCCCTGCAGTGCGCTGTCCACTCCATGGACCTGGTGTCGGGCAACCCCAACACAGTCAATGTGGGTCTCTGATGTAGGCATCCCAGGCATGCCCCAGGCGGGTCTGTTGGGGCACTTGCACACCCCTGTGAGGACACGACTGTGGTCTCCCAGTTCCACCCCTGAGGGGCTGTTGGACACTCCCCCATCTGATGCGCAGCCTGTGGCTTCCAATCAGCCCCAGCGCGGCTGCCCCCATGGCCATGGTGGCCATGGTACCATGCTCCAGCCCTGATCCAGAGGCCGCCCTGACCACAGTCTGCAGCTGCTGCCCTGTGCACACATGGGTGGTGTGTGTGTGCCCACCACTGGTGTCGCACCACATGCTGCCTGTGTGTGTGCTTGCCCGGCTGCTGGACCTGTGGCGTGGGCATGATGAGGGCAGTCTAGCACCGGTTGCACCTGTGCACAGGTGCAATGCATCTGATCCACACCACATACCAACGCCTGTGTGTGTGTGTGTGTGTGTGTGTTGCCGTGTGTGGTTGTGTGCCACTTGACTCCCTTGCCTCTGCATCACGCCTCTGTGCATGCATACCCATTGACATGCATGCCCCTGCATGTGTGCTGTACCTGGTTGTGTGGCCCATGCTTGTGTACCACACCACCTACCTGTGTGCACCATAGTGCTCTTGTGCGATGGTGTCCCAGTGGCATCATACCTGCTGGAGCAGCCGGGGGTCCCTCCACCCAGGGGGTGGCTGTCCACCACCCTCCAGCCCGTTGCCTCTGTTGTCCCCACTACTGTCACCCTCATCAGCCTCGACAGCTACCCCACAGTCAATGGCCATGTTGTGCAGTATGCAGCAGGCCAGGAATAGGCCACAGGCTTTTGAGGGGCTGTATTGTAGGGCACCGCCTGACCTGTCTAGGCAATGGAACCATGCCTTCAGCATGCCAAAGACCCGCTCGATGATGTTGCGCATGTTGGCATGTGCCTCATTGTACCGGTCCTCTGCTGGGGATGCCGGGCACCGGTAGTGGGTGAGCAGCCAGGGCCTCAGCGGGTATGCACTGTCACCTGTGTGGAGATTGACATGGTTAGCCCTCTGCTATTCTGTGCTGCTCCCCTTTCCTGGCCCTGGTGCACATGCCACCATTCACACCCTGCCCTCCCCCATCCCCAGGTCTGCTCTGCCCATCGCCCCTTGCCCATGCCATACTCACCCACTAGGTGGCCCATGGAGATGTCCCCATGTTCAAACCTGTGTCACAGCACAAAGCTATACCAGATGAATGCGTCATGTGCACTCCCAGGGTGTGTGGTGCAGACACTGGTGATGCGTCCCGTGGCATTGCACACCACCTGGCAGTTGACACTCGGGCTCCCCTTCCTGTTGATGTATGCCACACCCTCAGGGCCAGGTGGCATGTGGAAGCCCATGTGGGTGCAGTCAATGGCCCCAATCATGCCAGGCATGCATGCCACCCTGTTGAAGTCCTGCATGCTTGCTGTACGTTCTGTCTGTGTGCTGGAAAAATGGATATATTCCGAAGCATGTGGCAGCAGTGCATTGAGGAACTGTGTGAGGAGGTGGGACGTGGCTGACTGGGTTATGCCTGTGGTGTCCCCTGTTGGTCTTTGGAAGGTGCCTGTGGAGAGCAAGCACATGACGGCGGTCACCTTCATCTCCACAGACATGGCGTGGGTCCATCTGGTGGGTGCCTGCTTGCAGAGCTGCCTCACAATGGCCTGTTCAGGTGGTATTGGCCCAAGATCTCTGTGTCGCTGTAATTCTCAGAGGTGATGTGGGCATGGTACCATTCATGTTGGGCATACTGCCAACGGGCCCTTTCTTGGCCATGTCGCTGTTCCTCCTGCCCCCTCACACCCCTCATTACGGTCTCCATCATGAAGGGCACACTGTCCATGGCCCTTGTTGTCCACTGTCCCCCTGGGCGGTTGGCTTTTGGCTGTGTGGCTCCCTGGCACACGGTGTGTGTGTGTGTTTGTGTGTGTGTCTCTTTGCCCCTCTCACCCTCTCCCAGGCCACCTCTCTGTCCTTGTCCCTCTTTGTGTGACCTTTGTCTGTCTGTCTGTGTCTCTGTCTGTCTGATCTCTCTCTCTCTCTCTCTCTCTCTCTCTCTCTCTCTGCCTCTCCCTCTCACCCCTGGTGCAAGTGCTGTCTGTGTGTTTGCGCCCTGTATTTATAGGAACAAGTCTGCTCAGAGCAACTTTGATTTGCTCCACACTTGCGCCATGGTTTCACGGTTGAATATGCCACTGCGCTGGATATTCATAGGAACGCCATCTGCTGTTGCACCTGCATTCATTATAGTTGCACATTGGCGCAATGGATTTTGCGCTGTGCACTGGCTACCGCTGAATATGGCTCTTTGGCGCACTTCCGCACTTCTGCTGGCACAACTCAATTGCACCACGTGCAACTGCTCTGAATATCTGGGCCCTAGTCTGTTTCTAAATGTAGCCATTGTTGTACTCTTAACTACAGTTTCTGGAAGTTTATTCCACATAATAACTAGTACTTGTGCATACCAGTTACTTCTTTTACCTGTTTTATTTCTCCTTTTAGTTTATATTCATGTGGCCTTGTGTTTTTATAATATTTTGCTTGACTAATCCTATTGCATCCATATTAGAATTATTTTATATTGGACTATATGCTAAACAATGATCTCCCCTGGTTCTTCTGCACGCTAACAAGTACAGCCCTAAATTACTCAGTCTTTCTTTGTATTTTAGATTTTGCATATTTTTAACCCTTTTGTTGCTCTTCTTTGCAGTTTTTCCATCATTTTCTTCCCCCCTACTATTTGTGGTGCACAAAAGGGGGAGCAGTACTCCAGATGGGGCTTCACCAGACTTGAATACAGGGGGATGATTACCTCGGGTTCCCTACTTTTGATGTTTTTAAATATATACCCTAATATCCTTTGACATTTTTTGACTGTTGTTTTTGTATGTAAGTCAAAAGATAAGTTATCCAAGATGATTACATCTAGATCTTTCTCATCTGAAGTTACCTGTAGAACAGTGTTGTTAAGTATATATGATCTTCTTGGGTTGTTGTGTCCCAGGTGCATAACTGCATTTTTTCTCATTAAATGCCATTTTGTTCTTTTTTTGCCCAATTCTCTAGGTTCGTTATACTTTCCTGGAATTTTTATCCTGACTGGTCGTCATTAACTCTACTTCCAATTTTGCAGTCATCAGCATATTTGCATAACCATAAACTACTTTCTGTTTGCACTGTGGATACCAGAATATTAAACAAAGTGGACCCCAGGACTGAGCCCTGTGGGACTCCGCTTGTGACCAGTCCCCAAGGTGACATATTATCCCTTATTCCTATTCTTTGTTTTCTATTGTTCAGCCAAGAGATAATCCAAGCTACTATATTATGTTGGAATTGTAACTTAATTAATTGGCCTATTAATATTTTTATTTTTTATTTATTTATTCATTCTTGGATTACAATACCTCTGAGCACAGACAGCTCATTTACAAAGGTTCCACGTCAGTGAGGAGGGAGACAAAACATACAAAGGAGGCAAAGTACAATGTTCCCAAAGACAGTAAAATAAAGTCAGCAAATATATATATATATATATATATATATATATATATCTGTAAGCAGTTTTATCATTCTAATAGGAGGAAAGCATAGATGAGAGGGGGTAGGATAAAGACGGAGAAAGAAAGGCAGGAAGTGGCAGCCATAGGTCTTGTCAAGCTGGTGTGGGGAAAGGGAGGGGATGAGGTGAGGTGGGCATGGGGGTATGAAAGGTAGGAGGTGGCAGCCATACACCTTGTCGAGCTGGTGTGGGAGGGTAGGGGCAGGGGTTGAGGTGGACAAGGAGATAAGAAAGGTAGGAAGTGGCAGCCATAGGCCTTGTCATGCTGGTGTGAGAGGGGTAGAGACGAGGGGTGAGGTGGATGGGGGGCTAGTCAGGGGCCTTGTCAAAGTGCAAAAAGGGGGATAGCCTCAGAATTATTGAGGGAACAGCGGAGATACAGGGTTATCCAGTTGTGAGGAGAAGATTGAATCCTAGTAGATGGGAGTCTCAGATGAAGCAATCACAAGAACTGTTGGCCATGAGATGTTGGCGTAACTTCAGTTTGAATGGTCCCAATTTAGGTAGGGTAGTTACAGCACTATAAAGAGTATTAAACCAGTGAGGTACTCTGTAGGCAAATGAGCAATGCCCCAGGGCTGTTCAGCATCTAGGAACATGGAGATGATGGCTGTTTGAGCATTGCGTATGCTGTGAACTACAATGGGGGCTTAGCAGGTTTGCGGTGCCTGGTAGCAGGAGGCAGAGAAGTGTCTTTTTGGCCAAAAGACGGGTTTGGTATTGGATCCTCACAGAGAGCTGTAGCCAACCAGTCTCAGCGTAAAGATCACAGGTGTGGGTGAAACATGTGGACCCTGTGAGCAGTCTGCATGCCTTGTTCAGAGCAATGGATATCCTGTGCAATGAAGACATGGGGGCTGCTCCATAGATCACAAGACCATAGTCTACAAAGGATATGACAGGACTATATATATATGGCAAGTCGGAGGGCTTCTGGAGTAAGGCAGTGTTTATGTCTATGTAGGAAACCAAACTTGATGTTGACAGCCCTGGCTACGTTATCTATATGTTTAACATAGGATAGACAACTGTCTAAGGTGACCCCCAGGTATTTGAAATGTGGTATTTGTTCAAGAGAAACTCCAAGATAGTTTCTGATGGTAAGTGTATGGAATTTGTGCCTGTTTTGGGTGCTGCTGAACATCATTACTTTGATTTTCTTGTATTGAGGATCGGTTTGTGTTTAGAGAACGAGGCCTCCACTTTCGCAAACCCACTCTGAAGGTGAAGTTCCAGTTGCTTGGGGTTGTGGCTGCAGGAATAGATGACCGCATTGTCGGCACAGAGGAGGATCCTTAGATGGCAGAAATGAGAAAGGTTATTAAGGAAGACACTGAATAAGAGTAGCCTCAGTACTGAGCCCTGTGGCACGCCAGAGCGGACAGGCTGTTGGTCAGATACAACATTGGCTATTTTCACCCGTTGAGAGCGGTCTTCAAGATAGCTTTTGAACCAAAGTGTTGTGTCAGAGGAGAGGCCAGTGGCAGTAAGCTGTTGGAGGAGTAGTGAGTGATGGACAATATCAAATGCCTTAGTGAGGTCTATGAAGGCAGCTCCGACTAAGGTGCCCTGATCCAGAGATTGATGAATAAAGCCAGTGAATTTCATCAGGACTGAGGTGGTAATATGCCCTTTCCAGAACCCATGTTGCTGCGGACATTGGATAGAGTATTATTCAAGACAGTCCACCATTTGCTCAGCACCAATGCACTCAAGTGCCTTGAATATTGGAGGGAGGATAGATATGGGTCTGTAATCTGCGTGATGGGTTCTGTCTCCACTCTTGTGCACCAGGGTGACTAGTGCTGATTTCCAAACTTGAGGAAAGTGTGAGAGTTGTAGTGATAGATTGATGATCTTAGAGAGGGGCATCAGCACTTCCTTAAGAGTAAGAGCTATGAGCTTAAGATCCAGTGAGTCACCGCTATGCCGTGATTTACCTAACACTTCGGTAAGGTATTTCCTGGCCATTCATGCTGAGACTGTTTTGAAGTAAAAAGGAGGTGGTTCAAGGGAGTTATTAGCAGGACAGTTTGTACTGGGCGAGTCATTATCCGTGAAGAAGGCTGGAGGAAGGACACTGGATAAGTCCATGAATACGTTGTTGAGTGTGTTTGCTATGATTAGCAGGTCCAGGTTTGGAATTCCATTGATACTGAGCATGAAGTGTGAGACCTTAGAGTCTTTCCCAGTGACATATTTTATGTTGCTCCAGATGTTTTTGCTGTTTCCCCAGGTATTGGCAAGCGTTTTGTGCAATACTGTGTCAAAGGCCTTGGAATAATCCAAGAATACTATGTCCACAGGTATTCCTCTATCCAAGGCCACACTAACAGTCTTAAAAAATTGTAACAAGTTTGTCAAACATGACCTCCCTGGGTTAAAGCAATGTTGTGTTATATCAGTTAAGCCCACTTGTTGTATGTGAGATGTTATTCACTCTTGGAGTAGTCTTTCTTATAATTTACCCAGAACAAATGTTAGACTTATGGGTCTGTAGTTCTGAACATCTTTTTTACTGCCACTTTCATATATCTGAGTAACTATGGCTTCTTTCCATTCTGTTAGTGCTTTCTCTTCTCTTGGTGAGGCATTAATTAAGACGGTAATTGGTCCCTTCAGTTCTCCTGATAATTGTTTTAGTAACTTTGGATGGATACCATCAGATCCTGGTGAACTATTTTGTTTCATGAGTTTAATTACCTGTAATACTTCATCAGTTGTAAATAATAGGAAGTCAGCTTTGCCTGCTTTATTATTAATATTAATAGGTTATTTTACGGTATATGTACTCAGAAAGAAATTATTCAATTCGCTAGCCATCTCAACTTCATCCTTAATTATTCCATTGCATGTTTCCAGCAGTCCTACAATCTTGTGCCCTCCTCTCATGGAACCTATGTGGTTGTAAATGTTTTCTTATTATGCTTTACAGATGTTGCAAGGTATACTTTCAGTTCTTGTTTAGACTTTTTTAATAATATTCTTTGTTTTATTTATTTTTTACATTGCTGGTAATCTCAGTAGGGTGTTTTCTATATACAGTATAGTGTATAGTTATTTATTATGATGCTTCTTTTGATGTTGTTGTTCCACCTTGGGGGCACTCTGCAATTATTGTTATACTTTTTTATTTCTGGGACCCAGCACTCAATGTACCTTTTTAACTTTTTGTTCAGTTTTTCCCAGCAAATATACAACTCTAAGTTATTAATTCCTTTTCCCAATCCCAAGTGTTTAGGTATTCTTTCATTCTGTTATAATCTGCCTTATCATAATTTCTAATAGTGGTCTTGCCTTTTATAGGCTCTCTATTAACTTTGATCTCTGTTTGTACAGTTAGATGATCACTGTCCGCTAATGCCATTACTACTTTTGCCTCCTCTATACCCTCGTCTATGTTACTTAGGATAAGGTCAAGTATGTTATTCTCCCTAGTACCTTCTTTAACAAGCTGCTCCAGGTTATTTTGCATTGTTATGTCTATAAATTTGTTTTCTACGGTCCCTGTTCCCTGCAGTGTGGTCCAGTTTATTGCTGGAAAGTTAAAATTACCCATCAGTAAATAATCTCCTTTGACTGACATATTCTCAGTCTCAGTAAGGAATTTGTTATTCTCATCAAGGTTCAAACTAGGTGATTGATATCCTACACTTACCATTAGTATTTTAGTAGGTAGGTTTATTTGTGCCCATATTAATTCATTATCGGTTGTACCTGTGTTTTGATTTATTTCATGTGCTTTATAATTTTCTTTAATATATAACGCCACTCCTCCCCCTCTTTTATCATTTTGATTCTTAGATATTTTAGCGTATCATGGAATTTATGTTCCCCAGTCCTCATCTCTGAACCAGGTCTCAGTGACTGCACATATTGAAATGTTGTTTGTAGCTCGCCCAATAGCATGGAGGGCTGAGGCATCCTGCCTTACCTCCTGCAATGCCAGCGACCCATGTTCGCTGTGCGAGTGGGTCACCGGGGATCGGCCGGGGGGAGAGAGGATCGAGCATCTGGAGGACAGCTCTCCTCTCCTGGGAAGGGGTGGGGACGGAGTCCACTGCTTGACTGGCCCCTAGCAGTGGCTGGGGGCCAGCACAATGGACCCACACAAGGGGGCAGAGTCGAGCAAGACACCTGGCATGCAGCGTATGGAACTGTGCGTGTCTCAGCCATTGGCATCATTGCACGCCTTGGCTCCGCACTCAAGGGTGGGACAAAACTGGAGGAGAAAAGAAGCCGACCGGTGGGATGAAGCTGGTCTCCTCACCACATTGAGCCAGCTGGCACCTCAAATTGGTGAGAAGCGATGGTCAGCATGTCGCCCAGTGGTGGTGATGGGGGGGCCGGTAGAAGGGGCCCGGTCAGCGGGCGACAAATGGAAGAAAAAAAAAAGAAATGTTGTTTGAGTATTATCTATGTTTTAACTCATCAATCTTGTTTTTTAGACTATGGGCATTAACTAGCCAGACTTTTATACCACTGTCTTTTTTGTCATGATTTTTTTGTTTTTAATGTTTCAAATTCATGCTGTAGATTCTGTGTTTTTAATATTTTATTCATTAGAACTTAAGAGGTTTTCTTCAGTATTTACAGCAATTAGAAATGCCTGCCCCACTCCCCTCATATCTAGTTTAAATTATTTTAGATAAATTTCACAATTTGCTTTCCAAGGAGGGTACTCCCTCTTCTGCTTAGATGCAGTCCATCCCTGCAGAAGAGTTAATTTTCCCAAACAAACTCCTCCCAGTGCATGATACAGAAAATTCCCTGTTTCAGACACCATTTCCTAATTTATTCATTTATAGTCCTATTTTTTTAGAATGGTATTCAGATTCCCATGGGGTAGGTACAGTTTCTGAAAGAGCGATACCACAGCCCAGGTCAACTAGTTTGTTAGTTAAGGAAACATAATTCTGTTTTATTTTTTTGTATGTTGTCCTGCTTGATGTTATTTGGCCCTGCATGTATGACCACAAGAGGTCTCTCTCCCGTATTCTTTAATATGTCTGTACCCATGGGAGTGATGTCTGAGATCCTAGCCCCTCTAAAGCATGAGAGAATTCTATTTGAATTATCAAGGTTACATATTACCCAATCTACAGTAAGTGTTTTATAATAGAGTCTCCCAATACCAGCGCTTCTTTTTTCCTCGAGTGATGGAGATTACTGGTGTCCATGATCTCTTCTGTAATATTGTAAGGACCAGTTCTGCCTTCATCTAGTCTAGGTGTTAGAACAACATTCAATGATACTTCTTGAGGTGATGGGAAAAGGTTCTGTGATAACATCAAAAGCATCCTTGGAAAGGAGGACAAGAAGCACCCTCGACTGCTCAGTATCAGCAACACCCCTACTACAGACCCTGTAGCTATTGCGGAAGCCTTCAATAAGGCCTTCACTGATCTTACCTCAGTGCTACCACCTGCCTATTTTCAACCGTTTTTGAACCATTCCAACAACGTATCTACTGAGTGTTCTCACCTGACCTTCTGCTTTAAAAGGGTGACAGTGAAGAAGGACCTAACTATGGTCAAGAAAGTACTAGGTAAGACCATACTGGGCAGTGATGGGACAGACATGAAACTTCTATCCCTCATCCTGGACGTTCTTATAGTGCCCATTACCATGCTATACAATAAGTCCCTGGCCCTTGCCCAATTCCCAGTGGTTTGAAAGCAGGCCCTAGTTACGCCAGTGCATAAAGGAGGTGACTAGTCTCTGGAAGCCAACTGCAGCTCCATCTCAATCCTCTTCCCCCATCCAAGGCACTGGAAAAGATTGTGGTGGGTCAACTCATCCACTACCTCAATAAGTATAATCTACTATGCCCCAACCAGCATGGCTTCAGGCAAAATCACAGCACCACCACTGCCCTGCTGGACTACACAGACTACGCACATAAGACCCTGGATGAAGGTAAACTGGTAGGGTCTGTCTTTATTGACCTCACCAAAGCCTTCGATACAGTCAACCACCCCTTGTTACTGACCCAACTGCAAAACATGGGTGTGGTGCCCAATGCCCTTTGCTGGTTCCAAGACTACCTGATACGGAGAAATCAATGTGTCAAAATTGGGCAAACAGTATCCAGCACAAGAGAGGTATCATTAGGGGTACCCCAGGGATCAATACTGGGGCCCCTACTCTTCAGCCTCTTCTTAAATGACCTTCCCAGAGCCTGCAATACCAAACTCATACTATATGCAGAAGATGCTGTGCTCCTGAGCAACAGCAAGTCTCAGGCTGCCCTACAATCTGAGCTTCAGAACTCCTTCTCCAAACTCGAGGACTGGTTCTGTAGTCATAAGTTGCTACTAAACTACAAGAATACCAAGGCCATGCTTATATCCAGCCCCCACGACAAAAATAAGCACACACCCTCATCATCTCCAACTCATGCAGTGAGCCAATGGAACAAGTCCTCTTGTTCAAGTATCTTGGGGTCATAATAAATGATACCCTTGTGATTGCACACCATATTGACTCTCTGGTCAAGACAGTCAATACCAAGATTGGTGTCCTGTACAGGCACAGGCGATAATTCTTTCTGGTGGCCCTCTGCCTCTCAATTCACAGCTCTATCATATCTACTATTGACTATGGACTAGTGATCTATGGGTCGGCAACAGATACAGCGCTCAAGAGGGTTCAGACTGTGCTCAACAAAGCCTGCAGACTCACCCTGGATGCTGAGCATGGCATGCACACCTGTACTCTGTACGAATGCACAAATTGGCAGTCATTAAGAAATAGGGTCAAATTCCAGACTTGCATCCTAGGGAAGAAGGCTCTATTGGGTAAACGCCACCTTGTGTAGGCAATTTGATCAAGGTGGCCAACTCATTACAGGTCACTAGGGGGAGGACTAGAGGGGCCTTGGCTATCCCCTTCCATCGCACCTCACTTGGGCAACATGCATTTGCCTACAGGGCCCCCCTGTGGATAAATGAACTCCCTGGGCACCTCTTGGCCACCAGTTGTCTGGACCAATTCAAAACTGACCTCAAACAGCACCTAATAACATTCTCTAAGTGCACCTGCCCCTAAGTCCAGCCACGCCCACTCTCTCTGCCCCCAGAAAGCATTAGGCAGGCCTCAGGTACCCCCTCCCTCTGTCCCTTCTCATGACTTACCTCAGCAATCAGTTCATGTCATGCTCCTTTGGCACCCACCACCCCACCTTTCACCCCCTCCCCCTACTCCCATTTCCATGAGCTTTCCTAACAGTCACTACTAATACAAGCTGCCTGACCATGCCTCATCACACCCCACCATGTACTGTAGCATGTATTCTCCACTCAGCCTCCCTTCACCCCCCCTTCTCCCAATACCTTATTGCCCTTCTTCCCCCACCCTTCACCTCCACCGCAGTACCTACCTCTCTCTCTCGTACCTCCTTTCTTTACCCCACTGCCAGCTATCCCCATCCCTCTGAACTACTGGCAAGGCACTTTGAGCTGCTTATTCCCCCCCCCACCCTCATAAAGTGTTTTTCTTGTTATTTTAACTTGTACTTATGTTTTGAGTTATTCTGTAAGTTCTGAATCCAAGCTGTATCGTTCATTGTGATGTACCTTTGCTTTCTCCTATTGTACTTTGTTTTGCAATCTATGACGTGGAACCTTTGTAAAAGAGCTTGTGCTCAAAGATCTTTTCTGAATCACTAAATAAATAATAATAAAAAAAAAAAAATACTTCAGTAGTTATAAGGGGATCCAGGTCAGCTATAAGCACATTAGGGTCATCCACAGAATTACTAAAGAAGGGAAGTGGTTCTAAGGTTGAAGTAGGCTTGCTAGAGTCTGTCCTGTGACTAGTAATAGATGGTACCATTTCTTGGATATAGGGCATTTAAATTGACTATAGTATTAGTTAAGTTTGCTGCTGCGTTGACAGAATGAGCTGCTATTTCCTGATCTTGTGAGGTAGAAGGGACAGGGGCATCTTCCTTTATCAATATATTGTTAGGTTCAAAGCAATTAAATAACGGCAGTCCGAACTACTCTGCTTTGTGACCCTTTTTAGCAACCTTGGAGCTTTGTATGAGGTACCATTCCTCATCAGACTCTTCTAAATTTTCATCTTCTCTTGCTCTTTTTTTTTTTTTGTTTGTTTAGTCTTTGGTAACCAGGTAAGGCCCACTAGGCACAAGTGCCTGTTTTCAGGGGCAACCTGGGAGCACTGGGTAGTTAAGCGACTTGCTCAGAGTCACACAGTATGCAAGTGGAGGTTGTGAGAATCAAACTCAGGTCTGGTCTGCTAGATGTATCAAGCTCGTTCACACCTCGTTCTTCTAACCTCTAGGCTATACTGCCAGCCCATTTAGTGTGCCAGAAGTGTTTTTACTTAAGTTAGAAGGTGATAAAGTTGGGTGGATCTCATCAGAGGGTGTTTGAGGGATACCGTTAATAGTATTCATAGTCTTAACATGTTCAGCATTACTATTTGCTGTCAAAATCTGGACTTTATTTTTATTTGATAGCTTCATATTATTTTGTAGCCTCATAGCCATTTCCTTCTGGCTTGACTCAAGTGCCGCATAAGGGCAGCACATAGGCATTCCTTTGACTGAATGCTGTGCAGCGGTGATCTACACACACACACACACACACACACACACAGCATTTGCTCATGGGTGCACAAGAGCCCTGTGTACTGGATCCCCTGGCTGCCCTAGCAGCTCCGAGCCAGGGGTAGGCCATGGATGTGCCAGGGGGAGTGCCCCGCACTGCACCCATGCACAACGGCACTGAGTGCCATTCAGGGGCTGCAAAATGTACATGGGGGGACCGTGGCATTACTTATTACAGGCCCCAACACAAGTCAATGGCGGGGCATGGCAGCCAAGGGATCCCACTGCACACATCTGCCACAGCCTGTTGAGCCACCTGGGAGGGCCAGGGTGGCCATTCCAGCAAATGCCCATTGTATATTCACTGGACAATGCACGCCATCCCAGGGCTCCTCCCTGTATGTGGATGAGGATCCACAATGGGGCCTGGGCTGGGCGTCCTTTTGGATGCCCACTGGTGCCCAGCACTCCGCCCAAGCTGCCATGATCCTCTGCCACATGGCTTCATGCCAAGAGGGTGGGGGTGCAGATAGGCAGCCAGTGGTCATGAATGCCAGCCAGTGCATGCCTGTGCAGGAGGGGTGGAGCAGTACAGGCAGGTTATGCGCATTTTGAGTGTGATTCCTGCCCATTAGTGAATAGACCCCATAGTCTCTAAGTGACCCCAATTGTGAGATGGCTACATCTCTCACAATGGGCAGTAATAGCCAAGAACCAAGCCTTTATAGATGCAAAGGATGGACACTTTCCATCCTTCAAGCAGAAACTACCTGGCAAGGAAATCCATTCACAAGGGATCATATGGCTATAAAAATAAGTAGCCATGAATGTGTTGGACCTTGGAATTACCAGCTCCACTAGGTTTGAATTTCTCAAGGAACTGTTACATGCTCTGTACTCTAGACATTCTACCAAATTATCAGGAACATCTTCCCGAATACTTTTCAGTGCGAACAATATTTTATGTAACCGTCGCCCTTCATAAAGAGAAGTCCAGCCTAGTTGGCTACATAATATATATCTATGCGTGTTATACAAGCCACTGAGCACAAATCATGCCATCCTTTTATGTAGTACATCCAGTTTTGTAAGCTTGTCCTTCATACAATAGTCATACACAATATCTGCATTATCTAGAATTGGGATCATTTGAGACTGTACCGTCTTTAATCTAGTCTCTCAATCCAAACTACCCTTATGTCGATAAAGTGCTCCTAGACATTTCCCAACCTTATTTATTAATTTGGTCTTACCTAGATTTCTTGATCCTATCATATCCATCCAATACCCCAGATACTTGTAACCCTCTGCTTGTTCCAATTTTGTACCTTCCAATGTATAAATATCTAATAAACTATTAATAGAGTCATTCCATTTATTTGAAGATCCAATCAATATCACATTTGTCTTAGCTGAGTTCAATTTCAAATGGGACAACTTAAAGAAATCGTGAAGTTTATCAAACATTCGTTGTAATTTCAGCTGGACCTTCCTAACTGAAACATTGAAGGTGTAGACCACAGTATCATCAGCATATAGCTGGAAGTCTACACCTCCAGTGCAACTCCCCAACCCCCTTAGATATATTGTGAATAGAAGAGGACCCAAGGTGGATCCCTGCAGAACTCCCCTTCTAATATTTATAACCCTAGAGTGATGTCCGTTCACCATCGTACTTTGCTGTTGTCTCACATCTCTCCCGAATCTACCCTCTTCCAGCTTCAGATCATGCCCCCTTCTTGCTGAACACCCTTTTTCTATAAAATGCTTCCCTCCTATACCTTATTTATGCTGGTGAGGTATTTGAAGGTTTCTGTCACATCCCCTCTCTCTCTCTCTCCTCTCTTCCAGGGTGTACATGTTGAGGTCCTATAATCTCTCCTCGTAGGGTTTTTGATTCAGACCCAGCACCATTTTAGTTGCCCTTCTTTGGACCACCTCCACTCTGTCTCTGTCCAGGAGATGTAGTTTCCAGAACTGGACACAGCACTCAGGGTGGGGTCCTACTGGCGATCTATATAGGGGGCAACAACACCTCCATCTTTCTGCTGGTGATACACCTTCCTATGCACCCCAGCATCCCAACAGCCCTCCCAATTGCCTTGCCACACTACTTAACCACCTTTGGATCATCCAATATGACTATACCCAGGTATCTTTTCTGCTTGGTTGTTGTCAGTACTACTCTGCCCATTTTGTGCTATTGATTGTACAAAATGTGAACCCTTTCTCAATAAAAGGACAAAATGTGCAGCTTCCACAAGTATGACATCCCTGTGGAGCTTTTGGTAACCATGTTGCCTGGGACTTTTTCTTCTAAGGCTGAAAACTATGTACCAGTTTATCAGCAAAATTGGGTCCACATTTATACACCATTTGTGGTTGTTTTGAAGCCACCTACTTTAATGCTGGATCAAAAACAGTGGGGGAATTCAAGAATGCATGAGACAGACATAAGGTAGGGGGTAGGAAGAAGTAGGATGTTGGTTAACTAGGATCTGCAGCTTATCCAATAGGTATGGAATTGGTCAGACTAGGTGGGTCAAGTGGTCCTTATCTGCTGTCAAAGTCTATGTTTCTATGTTTCTATCTGCACTCAGAATGTGCCATTTACTACTTATGATCAAGGCCACTGATTTTCGGTGATTAAAACAATGAAAATCCATTTTCAAGGCTTCAGATTCTGGAATTGCACCGGTGATTGTTACTCTAATTTCCATATTTTAATGTAATTCTGCTGTCATTCTTGTAGTATGTGTATAAATAATTAGAATAAAATAAGGCTTAATATACAGAGCTTTAAATAAAGCAAATTGAAAATGGTACAGGAAGCAATTATAAGAAAAATACAAGTTCTGTAGATTTACTGATGTGGTATAAAATGCCAGAATCTATGAAATCTTTGTTTTTACCGGTGTTCAGGAAGCCCTAATTCCAGAATTTTACTGGATTTTCTGGTAAAAACCAAAAACCAGTGGCCTTGAATGATGTCAGTACTCTCTTGTGACTTTAAAGAGTACTGTGTAATGAAATCAACAGCTTCATTGATGGAGCCTGTTTTTGCCTACAATGATGCAAATTCTGTCTGGGTATTCTACTAACTTTGTACCTGACCTTGCTCACCAGCACTTGACTACACCCTCAATTAATGAATCTGGTGGCCATCTCATCACATGCTTGTTCAGAACTGATATCAGTTGAACAATTTCTACACACTTTCATGAACTGAGACTTTGGTATGTTGTTGATGGTGCGGTGTGGATGGAAGCTGGAGGAGTGGAAAAGCATGTTCCTGTCAGTACTCTTGCGGTATAAATTTGTGATCACCGTGCCAGTGTCATCCTTGTGGATTTCTAAGTCTAAAAACTTAATTCAGTTTGGGTGATAGTTTGCAGTAAATTTCTGACATGGATTTGATTGCTTGAGGAAGATCAAAAGACTGGAAGAGCTGCTCCATCCCTCACCCACCCCCACCCCCAATGCCATACTATCAGCATATCAGCAATATAGTGACACTATAAGTCAATACAATAAAAAACGAAATGGGTAACAGTGTGGTCATAGATCACATCCCTCTCTCAAAGGCCTAAGTTCAAGTTTCCGTAATTGGGGCGAAAGTCACTTCCATTGCTGTACCTTTAACTTGTAGAAAGTATTGACCTTGGAAGAGGAAGATATTAAATTTGATAACAAATTCTGACAATTTTACCAGACATTCTTTATGCCTAGCATTGTGCCAGGTGATCATATTAAGCCATGTACTAAGTGCTTGCAGGCCATCACCATGCAGCATATCAGTGTAGAGTGCCTCTACATTCAATGTTACCGAAAGCCACAAAGATTCCATTTATACATTCCCCAGGACATCCAATATATCTGTGTGGTATCTGTAATATAAGATGGTAATTTAACCACTATTTCTTTAATGTGTCTGTCAACAAACACAGACACGGGTTCTGAAAGAGACCCTATGCCAGACACTATTGGATGCCCTGGTGGTTGTCTAATCTTTTGTGGACTTTTGGTAACATGTAAATGGTAGGTCATACCAGTGACTAAACAGTTAGGAACTCAAGTGTTTGTTCAGAAATAACATTGTTATTGTATGCTTCAAGAAGAAAAGTATCTACTTCTTTTTTAAAGTTCACTGTGAAATCTGTTTAAGTGTAACATAAAAATTGATATTTTCCTAATTGTCAGGACTACTGAGCCCCCTTATCAGCAGGTTTTATTGTCAAAAGTTTTTTTTCAATTCCTTGAGCACCTGTGACTCTTTCCTGGTGATGTTAATGAATTGCGGTCTAGCGTTCCTTTGACATAATTCTACAAATTTCTGGAGACAGGCTTTTCCAAAAACAGCTACTGCAACCGAATATGGTGGGATAAAAGTCAATGACACTTTAAAGGTCCCAGTAGAGTCAGAAACTTGGGTTTCAGGTGTCTCGGAGAGCACAATTTAGCTGGTTGTACAGTACCTTGATTCGTGCTGATCCCCCTACTGCCCTTAGAGTAAAGGGCTTTCATATTCAGCATCCTGGTAAATTTGTTTTAGATCAGGAACAGGTCAAATCAAGTAATGTCACAAGTTGGCAAAAAGCTTAGCCCTTTACTAACTCATTACCGCCAGGAAACATCTGTACTTGGCAGCCAAATAATCCCCTTTGTCTCCCACAATGACTTCAGTCAGCAGTTAAAGACTTCCTGTTTGCCCTGGACACTTCTCAGGTCATCAGCACTATTTCTCTATATTACTTGCGAACTCAATTGATTAGAATTGACTGCATAGCACCATTGGAGAGGTAATTTTGTGTTGAACAACTTTGCCACTGATACTTTGTGTGTACCACGTATACTTCAGGAGTTATTCTCATTTGTTTATGGTATGGTGTGTATGGATGATATTTGTCCCTCAAGTCTCATCTAAGCATCTTGAATAAAATGGGAACAATACATGTTTTATATTAGAAAAAATTATTTTTAGTACAAAATTACTTTTGTACCTACAACTAATGTATGACTGTTTAATTTGGTGCTGATATGTTATATATTTTCCTACCAAAAATGGTTTACGTTGCCTTTTTTATTGCAAAAAAATAACTTTTTTTGCTATTTTGACTAGTAAAAAAAAAAGGAAATTGCTGATAATTAATAGTATAGCACCATTGGAAAGATAATTTTATGCTGAACAACTTTGCCACTCATACTTTATGTGTAGCACTTACGGTTCAAGAGGTATTCACATTTGTTTGTGGCACACTGATTATGGCTTGATTTTGCTTAGAAAGGCCCAGGATGCAGTGCTAAAGAGTATACAGGACACAAGTGGTGGAACTCTCAAAGAGCTCCTGCGGAGTGGATGAGTTAAATATAATACATGATTCAGAAAGTGGAAATGAAGACAATTTGATTACATTTACTTCCTGGCTGTCTTGTAAGTTTCAGCAGTCTTTCTGGTTGTTTGCTAATTCTGTTGTTAACACTGCGGTTGTTTTGGGCAGGTCATTTTCAGCCCCCTCATGGTGTGCTTGTTTTTACCACAAACTAACTGAATAATTATGTTGCTCCTCCTGGGGGTTTGGCCTCTGCAATACCTAAAAAGTCTTCTGTAGAATATGTGCCTGAATTCGCTTTCAGATGTAAAGTTGATCTGATGTTCTATTTTTGAGAATGGATTTAGGGCCTGTTTGTCTTCTGGTCTTCTGAATTTCCAGTTGGTATTACTCAGTTTTTTTTATTATGTGAAAACTCTGTCCACAAGATAGTATTGTCTGTCTTGTTCAAATTTTTGTAGTTCATGAGCCTTAATTTTAGCGTCTTGTGCCAGTTTTTGCTTTAGTTCAAGTTCAAAGGTATGGCAATTCAAATGATTTTTATGTTTGCTTGCACGCATGTGCAAGAAACATAGTGCCATCATCCGAGTTTCTGGAGGTGTGGCACCCTGTCTTCCAATTCTCTCACTGTGTTTGCAGGTGCAGCCACTGTTCACCAACGACTACTGCAGCTGTCTATGACAGCAGTTGAAAATGCAGTGCGTACAGTTGAAAGGGAGAAAGCCGCTTCAGTGAGCACGATCAGATAACTGAAGCGCTCTCTCCCCGCATCCCCCCAACAGCCTTCCAGTTGCCACACTGGGAGCCCACCCCAGCATGGCAAAAATTCTTATGGCCGACGGGGGTGCCCAGTCCCCTGACGGCTCCACGGTCCCCCTCAACAGCCTTCCAGCTGCCACTCTGGGAGCCCACCCCAGCGTGGCAAACATTGCGCGTCGTCTTCCAGAAAAAAAAAACCTGTAAACAAAACAACGGTCCCTCGGCGGTCTCCCTGGCTCCCATCTGCAACCCTCACCCACCCTCTGCACACCCTGCCTCCCCACACCCCTCACCCCATACTTACCTCCAGAGTCTGGCGCAATGATCTTCAGTGGACCGGGAACACATCTGCACTCTTCAAAGCCGACCGCGAACTGAGGAAATGCCGGTAAGCTGTATAATTTAGGGTTTTTTCAACTTTGATGCATATCTCAGGCATTTTTTGGAATTTTGGCACCAAATTTTCAACATGGGGTTTTTGGGACCCCTCCTTATGAATTCTTGAACTGTCATGGTATTAATAGGGCCCAAAGGGTGATTTCGCAGTCACCGTGTGAAATCACCTTTCTGGACTGATTAACAAAATGACAGTGCCAGTGTTCATAAGGTGGGCTCTCAAAAAGCCTATGTTGCAAATTTGGTGAAAAAATTCTTAAAAATGACTATTTTTCGAGCGTGCATTGCGCAGTTCCTACGCACTCTCGTAAGTTCAAGAATTTTTAATATTTGCACTCCAGATTTTCAACATTGCCATTTTACCGCACCTCCTTATGAGCAGTACAGCTGTCATTTTTCACATTTCACCCAAAATGTGTTTCTGTGCATGTAGCGCACAATGGTGCAGTCAGTGTGCGAAATCAATGTTTGGGACAGATTAAGAAAATCATAGTGACACTGTTCATGAGCAGAGGTCTTAAAATGGCTATGTTGAAAATTTGGTGAAACAATTCCTAACAAGCATTTGTCAATGCCTAACGTTCGCTTGCAGGTATTTGCAGTGGTATTTGGCACTTGGACATGGCTTAAAAAAATCAGTGACAAAGAAGGACAAGCATTTGTCAATGCCGAATGTTGCTTGCTTCTACGTGCTGTTTAGGTATTTGGAAGTCATTGGAGTGCAAATATTGAAAATTCGCGAACTTACGAGCATGCGTAGGACCTGTGCAACGCACGCTTGTAAAACAATCATTTTAAGGAATTTTTTCACCAAAGTTTCAACATAGCCATTTTAAGACCTCTGCTCTTGAACAGTGTCACTGTGATTTTCTTAATGTGTCCCATACATTGATTTCGCACACCGACTGCGCCATTGTGCGCTACATGGGCGTAAACACATTTTAGGCAGGATGTGAAAAATGACATCTGTACTGCTTATAAGGAGGTGTGGTAAAATGGCAATGTTGAAAATCTGGAGTGAAAATATTAAAAATTCTGAAACTTACGAAAGCCGCATGAGGAACTGCACAACGCACGCTCGTAAAACAGTCATTTTTAGGAATTTTTTCACCAAAGTTTCAACATAGCCACTTTAAGACCTCTGTTCATGAACAGTGTCACTGTGATTTTCTTAATGTGTCCCATACATTGAGTTCACACACTGACAGCGCCATTGTGCGCTACATTGGCGGAAACATGTTTTGGGCAGGATGTGAAAAATAACAGCTGTACTGCTCATAAGGAGGTATGGCAAAATGGCAATGTTGAAAATCTGGAGTGAAAATATTGAAAATTCACGAACTTACAAGCCTGCATAGGAACTGCACAACGCATGCTCGTAAAACAGTCATTTGTTGGAATTTGTCCACCAAATTTTCAACATAGGGGTTTAGCAGCTCTCTCATGAATAATGTTCGTCATGGCATTATTCAGGCCTGAAGGTTGATTTTGCACAGTGACTGTGCAGTGACTGCAAAATCACCCTTCTGGCCTGAATAACGCCATGACAGTGACATCATTCATGAGAAGGGGTCCCAAAAACCCCATGTTGAAAATTTGGTGCAAAAATTCCAAAAAATGCCTGAGATATGCAATAAAGTTGAAAACCCCCTGTCTAGCCCATTATACAGCTTACCAGCATTTCCTCAGTTCGCGGTCGGCTTTGAAGAGTGCAGACGTGTTCCCGGTCCACCGAAGATCGTCGCGCCGAGCTCTGGAGGTAAGTATGGGGTGAGGGTGGGGAGGCGTGGAGGTGGGTGCGGGTTGTGGGAGGGGGCCTGGGAGAAGTGCCGTGGGACCGCTTTCAATCTACAGGTTAAAAAAACAGAAGACGAGGACGCTTGCCACTCTGGGGTGGGTCCCAGTGTGGCAGAAGGATGGCTGGGGGCAGTGGAGCCGACGGGATTGGGCACCCCGCCAGCAGACGACGTGGACGGGACATTTGCCGCGCTGGGGTGGGCTCCCAGCGTGGCAGAAGGATGGCTGGGGGGGCCTGGAGCTGACGGGGGATTGGGCACCCCCATCGGCAGATGACGCGGGATGTTGGCCATGCTGGGGTGGGCTCCCAGCATGGCAGCAAAGATTTGGCGGTGGTGGTGTATATGACAGCAGTGGTTTTCTTTGAAGAGAAGACCACCGCTGTCATACACAGCACCGCGTCCGATTGGTGCAGCGATTGCCACACCTGCTCAATGGAGCAGGGATTGCAGGAGGGGCACACCCCAAAGTGTCCCATTCTCCCAAGACGCTCTGCATGCGCATGCTTAATGTAAAATGACTGTTTTATAAGCGTGCATTGCACAGTTCCTACGCACGCTTGTAAGTTCGCGAATTTTTAATATTTGCACTCCAGATTTTCAACATTGCCATTTTATCACACCTCTTTATGAGCAGTAAAGCTGTCATTTTTTCACATCTTGACCAAAATGTGTTTCCGCGCATGTAGCACACAATGGCGCAGTCGGTGTGTGAAATCAATGTTTGGGACATATTAAGAAAATCACAGTGACACTGTTCATGAGCAGAGGTCTTAAAATGGCTATGTTGGCAATTTGGTGACAAAAGTCCATAAAATGACTGTTACGAGCGAGCATTACGCAGTTTCCATGCACCCTCGTAAGTTCATGAAATTGTAATATTTTCAGTCCAGATTTTCACCACTGGCATTTTTCCACACTTCCTTATGAACAGTACAGCTGTCAATTTTCACAACATGTGGATATGTGTTTTCACACTTTCAGTGCAGAAATGCACGGTCGCTGTGGGAAATCATTGTTCAGGACAGATTAAAGAAAATCACAGTGACACTGTTCATGAGCGAAGGTCCAAAAATGCCTGTGTTGACAATCTGCTGTAAAAAAATCCTCAAACTAATTACATTACAGGTGTGCGTTGCACATTTTCTACGCACGGTCGTGACTTCACCAGTTTTTTTACTATTTTTACTGCAGATTTTCAACATTGCCATTTTTTACACCTCCCCATGAACAGTACAGCTGTCATTTTTCACATCCTGTTCAAAATGTGCTCTCGCACCTGTGGTGCCAAATGCCGTAGTCGCTCTGTAAAATACGCTTTCAGCTAACGAACTGATATTGCCACTGTTCATAATGTGGGGGTCACAAAAAAGCCATGTTGAAAATTTGAAGTGAAAATACCACAAACGCCTGAGGCGATAGGGTTTGCAACCATAACGCCCCACCCTGTACAGACTGACAGGCATCAAGGGTGTGACTTGGGATTGTCACCTGTAACATTCATACCATTCCACCCCCATCCACACCCTGCAGCCAGTGAGAGGCATGGAGGTGTGCCTTGGACTCTTCGGCCCCAAAGTTCACCCCATTCTCCTATACTGCACCCATCTCACCATATTTCCTGATGGAATGGGGTAAGCATAAGGGCCAAAGACACCAAGGCACACCGTGACACTTCTCGGTGTCTGCAGAGTAGGGTGTGGTGAAATGGCATGGCCATTAAGCCTGATGACCCAAATGCATACCCCAATGCTTGTCACTCTCTGCAGGGTGGTGGTGGTGGGGTTGACTTCAGTTCAATACATCACGCAAACATTCAGCATTGACAATTGCTTGTTAACAGGGCAGCTGTTGCTTCTTTGGTTTTCAGGTCAGTTTGCAGCAGCCTCAAGTTGTGAAAGGTAGTCCATAAGTAAGCAATAACCCATGACAGGGTATAGGTTTACTGGGGATTAATCAACACCCCAGGTGTGTTGTGAGGTATGAGGCTGCAGGCCAAGTGTCCTCATAGCACCTGGGGTGTTGATTAATTCTCAATAAGCCCATACACTAGAGTGGGTTATTGTACTTATAACATGGGTTGTAACATTAGAAGAAAATAAGTGACGGAAACATCTTATTGATGGTTAAATTGCTGAAATGTTACTGCATCCTGCCACATGAGAAAGTAGTCCTGAAGAAGTAATTCATATCGCACTTATGTTATGAAGACACAAATGGCAGAAATGTACTATTACCATCATTTCTGCCATTTGTTGTTCATAACATAACTGTGCCTATGATTTTGATGAGGTAGGTGATTTTCAGTGCAGAGAGGAGCTGTCACCAAGTATAAACAAGCTCAGTTTTTAGCAGCACACAACCTACATGACCATTTTCATTTACAGACCAACATTGCCTTGCACTGACTAGATCGCTCAAAAGGGACATCTCAAGAGGGGAGACATAGACACAGTGCAGAGCTGACAGTGCTGCTCGAGAGAGGACAGGGGACAGTGCAGCAATACTGAAGTCAATGTCCCACTGTCTCTCTCTCTCTCTCTCTTTCTGTCTCACCACTGTGATGAGTTCCTCCCGCTGTCTCTCTCTCTCTCTCTCCCCCCCAACTGATACTCCCTTGCACTGACTACATCACTGTCCCACTGTATCTCTCTCTCTTTCACTCACACCACTGCAGTGAACTCGTCCCTCTCTCCCCCCCACCAAAAGTCCCTTGCACTGATTACATTGCTCAACAGCTACAGCTTGAGAGGGGAGTCACAGACTCAAGAAAGAGACAGACCGAGTACAATGCAGGAATGTTGAGCTGTGTCTGCTGCTGTCAATGAGTCTCTCACTGTGTCTCTGCCGGTGTCACTGGAGAGGTCGGTGCACCCGGTCCCTGATAGTATTGTAACCCCAGCAATGCCATGTGCCAGCAGGCTACTACCCCTGCCTTGTAGGCCTAACCAAGGTTGAGGGGCCTGGATCCTATTTCTCATGTACTAAGAGTTCTTTCTCCAAGAATAACAATAAATAGCGAAGTGCCTCCACCCAGAGTAAAAGTGTAAGTGGGTCTGAATTTTAGTAGTAGTACAACCCCTTGGGATGCTGTACCTACCCACCTCCCCATATAGTCACCCCACACATGGATCACCATAACCCAGAAACCACATTTTCAACACATTGAATTATTGACTTAAGCTAATAATATGCTCATATGGGGTACAAATAATATGGTCATGGCTCAAGTTTTGTGAAAATGGCTAAACACCTATTTATTCACATGGGGAGGGTTAGGAAAGGGAAATCAGAAGCAGAGGTTAAGCAATGTGCATTTTTTGGCATTTGCACCAAAAACAATCATCTCAATTTTCATTTCAAACATCTATCAATGCTGGCCACCCACCAACCTTTTGCTGGTTTTGAATCAATTTACTAGCTATGCAGCTGCCTGAGATTTGTAACCAATCCCCACTGATACCAGTCTCCAGTCCACATGCGAACCCCGCAATTCTATCTCTGGGTACTCAGCACTAAAAGTTGCAGGTCTGGTGTTGGTGCAGCTGGTTGGCCTGTGTTGACATGCTTAAGTCACAGTAAATTTTACTTTTACCATTCCTTGATTACCTTAGCTGCTTGGCAGAACTAGTTACTTGGAACAGGCAGGAAAACCCAGACTTTTAGCAGAAGTTGACTATATTTCGCGGAACTTGGCAAACACTTGGTATTAAAGGAAAACAATCATTATAGTAACCCTCTCACCCCTGAAAGCTCTACCCACCAATTAAGATTTTTGCATAACAAAAAAACATTTTTTCCCTGTTTACTTACTTTATTTTAATTATGTAAAGTCCACAATCACCAAACATGGCGGACACCGCATAGTTCAAGTTCATCTAATGGTGTGGCACTGCACCATTAGAGGAAATGGAACTGCACAGCATCTGCCATGTTTGGCAATTGTGGACTTAACAAAATTAAAATAAAGTAAGTAAAATGGGGAAATAAATTTGTTTTTGCTGTGTGAAAAGCTTAATCAGGGGTAGAGCTTTCGGGGGTGGGAGGGTTACTATAACGACTGTTTTCCTTTAACTATTTACAAGCCCTCCAACCACAATGCAGTGTTTGCCTTACTCACGGTTTTGCAATCATTCTCTTTCAAACACCGCAAAAAGTCCTGTAGAAAGTAGATCTGAGGTAGACGCACTTAGTCAGCATTACTTGTCTGAGGATGTCAGCAAGGGCTTGCAACGTGCTTCCTTTCTTTGCAGTAGGCTCTTGCAGCTCTAGCAGGCTGGAACTTCTCTCAGCTCACATAGCAGTTAAGCATCTTGTTAAGGCTAAAGTCATATCTGGAACATAGAAACACAGAAACATAGAAACATAGACTTTGACGGCAGATAAGGACCACTTGGCCCACCCAGTCTGTCCATTTCCCTACCTATTGGATAAGCTGCAGATTCTAGTTAACCAACAGCCTACTTCCTGCAACCCCCCACTATAATTGCCTTATGTCTGTCCCAGCATGTCTGAATTCCCCCACTGTTTTAGACCCCACAACCTCTCCAGGAAGGCAGTTCCAAGCGTCCACCACTCTCTACATGAAAAAGAATTTCCTCACATTACCCCTGAGCCGTCCCCCCTCTAACTTTAAATTGTGCCCCCTTGTTCTTACACATCTCTTTTTCTGAAAGATGCTACCCCCCTGGACTTTGTTGATTCCCTTGAGGTACTTAAAAGTTTCTATCACGTCACCCCTGTCCCTCCTTTCATCAAGGGTATACATATTAAGCTCTCTCAGTCTCTTTTCATATGGTTTCTGATGTAGACCCTGCACTATTTTAGTTGCCCTCCTCTGGACTGCTTCCATCCTGTCTATGTCCTTGCATAGATGAGGTCTCCAAAACTGCATGCAGTACTCCAGATGGGGTCTCACCAACTGTCTGTATAGAGGGATAACCACTTCCCTTTTTCTACTTGTGATGCCCCTTCCTATGCATCCCAGTATCCCCTGGCTCTCCTTACTGACTTCTCACATTGCTTACCCACCTTTAGGTCATCTGATATGACTACACCCAGATCCCTTTCCATTATTGTTGTCGTTAGTACCTCCTCTGCTGCTATTGTGTACTCTTCTCCTGGATTTTTATTTCCCAGGTGCATTACTTTGCACTTCTTTGCATTGAATCTAAGTTGCCATATGTCTGACCATTCCTCCAACCTTGCCAAGTCCCTTCTCATCCTTTCTACCCCCTTGTGTATCAGCTCTGTTACAGATCTTTCTGTCATCCGCAAAGAGGCATACCTTTCCTTCCAGACCCTCTGCAATGTCACCTATAAAGACGTTAAAGAGGACTGGACCCAGTACTGAGCCCTGAGATACTCCACTAGTAACCCCCCTTTCTTCAGAATGTGTTCCATTCACTATTACCTTCTGTGTCCTGTTGTGCAGCCAGTTTGCTACCCAGGCAACCACCCTGGGACCCTCTCCCAGGCTGGCTAACTTGATTATTAATCTTTTGTGTGGGACTGTGTCAAATGCCTTACTAAAGTCTAGGTAGGCCATATCCACAGCCCCTCCCTGGTCTATTACTTTGGTCACCTAGTCAAAGAAATCGATTAGATTCGTCTGACATGACCTTCCTACTGTGAATCCATGCTGCTTTGGGTCCTGTGCCCCGCTGGCCTCTAGGTACTCAACAATTTTTTCTTTCAGAAGTGATTCCATCATTTTCCCTACCACTGAGGTTAAACTAACAGGTCTGTAGTTTCCTGCTTCTGCCTTGCTCCTACTTTTGTGAAGAGGAATCACATCTACCCTCCTCCACTCCTCCAGTCCTCAGAGAACAGACCAGCAGAGGGACCAGGGCCGGTACGCCTCGGATCCCCTCATCTAGGCATGACCCCTCAGGGGAGGCACAATGGCAGTGCCTAGCTGGTGACACTACCAGGCTGAGTCTCACCACTGACCTTGATAGAAGACTCTTTCTCTTTCTTCCTCATTCTGGAAATTTAGACACATCTGGATATTACTGGCATCTTCAAACACACCGCCAGCATAGCAGCAGTCATTCACTTAAATTAGAACATAGTTGAGCCGGCCTAGTGGCACTGAGGGTTGAGGCGCTGGATGTCACACCTCGTGCCATGCCGGCGACCCAGGTTCGGGAATGAGCCAGGGCCGCCGGAGGTCAGCAGGAGAGGGATAGAGATTAAACATCCACCAACAGCTCTCTCGTCCTGGGGGTGGGTATGGGAAGCACTCACTCTAGACAACCTCTGGTGGTGGCTGGAGGATCGCCAGTGGAGCAGCGCAGCATAATGCCTGGGGGCAGAGTCATGGCTCTACATTGCCTTGCTGACTGGGCTCCTCTGGGGAGGGGGAGTACAAGAAAGCAGAAATACCTTCTGCTCATTGGTGAGATGACGGTGGCCCCGGGGGACTTCACCCACATCCCATCTGCCAACCCAATGCGCCCTGGATCTTCCTCCAAGCCAACCCAATGACACCAAGGTAGGTACTTTATATTTAGGAGGTTACCACCATGGGAGGGTGGAATCAGCCCCGGAGATGGTACCGGGGGTTGAGCCTGCCTGGGGTCTTTCAGGGGAGGATATCGAGGGGGAGATGCAAGGATTCAGGCTGGGAGTAGGGCGGACTCCATGTGGGCACTCCTGAAGGATGCCCGGGGAGTGGATGCAAAAATAAAGTAAAATAAATAAATAAATTAGGACACAGTCTATAGATTTTCACTAGAGACACAGCCTCAGTGAGACTCAGGCACATATGATGGACTTCACAGAAGACCCTGAATCATGCACTGAAGACACACACCTTTTACTAGAACAGTCCCATGATACTGGACATCACTTTCCTCACTATGAAGGTGCTCACAAGCAGAAGAATGCTCTTTCTTCTCACTTTTAAAGATAAACACTGGAAATCAAGACAAGTCTCCCAACCAAACTAGATGCTTCTCACGTACTAGCAAATTCACTTCATGCTTTAGCTTCTATTCACTGAAACACAGCAAACAGCTCCCCCTGGTTGGCTTGGCTCTGTATCCCCAAGCAGGATGTCAAGCCCCTCATAGGCAATCACTGGTGAACTTCCCTCCAAAGGGAGACTCCCATATCATTTTCTGTAAATTTGATCCATCCACAGTCATTCCTTCAGGCAAGCGTCCACCCCTCTCTGATGCTGAATCAATGCAGGGTAGTAGACAGCATTGAACACCTCCTGGAGCTAGTGGCTACTTTGCCCCCAAACAGGTCTACATCTTATTTGAAATCCACAGAAATGTTCTCACTCAGAAGCATTCTAGGCAGCGCTCTCACCACTGAAGTGTAGCTTCTTCACAGCTCTCTCACAGCTGAAGTCACAGGTCACTACAGCACTCTCACCCCTGAAGTTGCAGATCCTTGCAGCTCTCCCACAGCTGCAGGCAGGATTCTTACCACTCTTTCACAACTGAAAAGGTAGAGCTAAATTCTGTAAACAAATTCCTCTAAATGTGGAAAGGCAAATGCAGACCCTAGGGAAAGGTAGCTGGCTACCCCCAGGCAGGACACTTAATCATTGCAGCCACATTTCTTTACCAGTGGGCCAGAACCCCTCTCCCTGTAGAGGGGCTCCCACTGAACTGAGACCAGAATCAAAAGTCACTTGGGTTTTGGAAGCTGTAGGCAGCTCCTGCTTGACAGAAACAATTGGTTCTCTGAAAAATTTATATGCATCAGGCCCTTTCAGTGCCTCATTGGCTCTTTAAATGGGCACCAAGCATTGCCCTTATATTTACCCCATAAGTCTATTATGCAATCCCATAAGTCCTTGGAAAAAATTCTGGCTTTCTGATTGGCTGGGCTGAGATCACATGGCTGCAAATGTGGCTGCTGTTAAACAGATTAAATGCAGTCCATATAATGTCCCACTTCAATGTCCTGATGCAGCCAGAATAAATATTTTTATTTATCAAATGTCTCACAGTCCAGGAGCAGTCCCTGTGACCTGTTAAACAGTTGCAGAGTTAACTGTTAAAATGTATTCAATGTGCTTGCACAACTTGGTATGATGTCATGCTTGTGCGACTTGGATACATTGTGGCTGTTCACCTCTCTATCCATGGGATATACCACCCTGTAGGGGTTCAATGGCAAGGAACCCTAGAGGAGGGTTCCACCCCTAAAGGTGCCATGGGAATGATTCCCTTGGCTAAGGGTAGCTTAGGAAGGAGCCCAAGGAAGAAAGAGACGAGCCTTTGGAGGAGGAGGGGAGGATGTTAGGGCAATGAAAAAAGATCCTGTGGTGACCAGGAGGAGCGGCCTTTTAAGAACTGATCGGGGCCGTGGTTGGTTGCTCCACTCATTGACCCACAGGTGTAGCCTTACAATGCAATGTTTTTACACAACCTGGTATAATGTTATGCTTGTCTGACTTGGATACATTGTGGCTGTTTGCCTCTCTATCCATGTGATATATCACCCTGTAGGAGTACGATGGCAAGGAACCCTTTTGAAGGGTTCCACCCCTATAGGTGCTGCAGGAATGATTCCCTTGGCTAAAGGTAGCTTAGAAAGTAGCCCCAAAAGAGTACCCAAAAGAGTGCTGAGCATCGTGAAGGAGGCGAGGGATTCAGCATGGTATCAAGGACATGAATGGAGAGGAGAAGAATAGGAAACAATGGAGGAATAGCTACGGGTTTGGGAGCTGACATGAGGCAGGTGGGCAGGATTTCCTAAGGAGCGAGGAAACAGCCAGGGGGCCACCATCCGACTCCATCCAACAGCGGACCATAACTATGAAACCTGGGAAAGTACTAACCCTATCTAAGTATTATGACCATCAGCATGGAGGAGAGGGAAAAAAAACCCTTTAAGGAAGAGGAGACCTCTGAGGATCCAAGGCCTAGGTCACCTTCCCTCCAGGCTGAAGGACAGTTTGATTAGTGATGGCTCAGCTACTGCAATTTAGAGTTGTGATCGAGGGAAGAGGAAAATATTCCAATTTGGAGGAAGCTCTCACTCTGTTCTTCTAACAGGAATGCTTTTAAGGGTTGTGAGCAACATCTCTGCAACTAGGCGCCCAAAAGCAAATGAGGAGCGAAATGACCACTGAGGCACTCAGCTGGTCTACATGAGCCTATGAAATAGACCAGGTGCATCAGAGGCAGTCGGAGGAAGAATAGTGTAAAGGTTGCCTCCTAACCTGCTCAGGCAGCTAATGGGTCCCTGCCGATGAGAGCCTCACCCCTCCCAGATGAAGTTGTAAATGCTACATCCAGAGGTGTCACCAGAATGGGTGATGACTGAAGGTCTACCCGGAGTGGAGACATTTTCACTATGGGCCAGCAAGAAGAACCCCGCTCCGAGCTTCACATGTTCTAGATGCAGACTTTGTGGGTGCAGAGCGAGACTGTCAGCTATAGGCTAGCCCCGAGCCATGGAGTAATGGACACAGAAGGCACATCTCTGAGTGGAGAAAGGTAGAGTCGAGAGGTAGCATGAGACCCATATGAGGGGAGTGCTTGGGTAGTCAATACGGATGAGTGGATCTATATAGAGGTCAGATGAAGAGAAGAGACCCCCGATGTGGGTCAGGTGGAGAAGAGTGCAGTAGAAACCACAGGACTGCATGCCAACTGGGTCTATCAATGAGACAAATTAGGAGAGGATTGATTTGCATGAGTGGGAGAGAAGAGAATGGCCAGGTGAATCCCGCAGCCGACGGTTGAGGTATGAAGTACCAGGAGTAAAGCTAGTCAAACATGGTAGGTAGGAGGAGCTGTGAAGCTGGTAAAGGAAGGATAAGGTTTGAAATAAAGGGAGTCTGACATGGCAAGGTTTTAAATAATTGATTAGCAATTTTTTTCCTTGGGACAATGCTAACTGTACAGAAAGTATTTACTGTATATAGGTTTTCTAGAAGTGTTATGCTTGTTAAACACAGTGAGGCAGGTGCTATGCATTTTCACAATGTTTTAGCTCTTTTATGATCAAAACACTAATCAATTTTCAGAGTTAAATAAAACCCTGCATGGAGTGGAAGGAGATACATGCCAAGTGGTCTTGAATGTAGGACATGGGGAAGAAAAATATGCAATCAGGTAAGGTAAAGGTAGGGCAAGAAAACTCCCAAAAGAGAGCATGGAGCAAGCCAAGCAGGGTCAACAAAATGAGGAAGGAGAAGCAAGGTGCAAAAGGAAGTGGAGTGGCTTGGAGCCACAGTGCCTGTCACAACAGCGCAGCCCCTGCCATGAAAAAAACAGAGAAACTACGAACAAGGCACCATGAAACCAAAACAGAAAGAGAAATGAAAAATGGTTAAAGGCCAGCAGCTGAAAGTGGTGCTGACTCACTGGTAGTAACATTCCTGGGGAGTAAGGTGAGAGAAATGAATGATAAAAGGGGAGAGGTCACAGAACAGGGAAAAAACCTGTGGGACAACAAAGCCTGGCAGAAGCCACATCCCTCTAAGGGAGAGCAGGCAGGACACCTGAGAAAGTTGGAAAGGAACACAGGTCCTTGATCTGTCCCAAACTGCAATGGAGAATGAAACCGGAATGTGGGCACTAAGAAGTACCAGAAGCAGCCACGTTGGATGATGCAGATGGACTAAAATGCACTCACCAATGGCAACAAGGGAGCCGAAAAAGAAACAGGAGGCCTGGTGGAAGCAGGGAAACATACAGGGAGAGAGAGACGAACAACAGAGTAACATAGAAACATAGAAACATAGAAACATAGAAACATAGACTTTGACGGCAGATAAGGACCACTTGGCCCACCCAGTCTGCCCATTTCCCTACCTACGGGATAAGCTGCAGATTCTATTTAACCAACAGAGTACTGTCGGCATGCCACCTATGGTCATACAAGAGGAGGGAATGCCATGTTTCATGAGTAGCCAGCACAGGCATGGAGGCTGGACTGCCACATTATGGCAATGAAAGAAGAAAGAAGCAAAGTACAGAAGAGCAAGCTCTGCAGTTGCAGAAGAGAACAAAACTGAAAATGCAGCATAGGCATGGAAAGGGTCAGAAGTGATGTGCACTACATAGGCGGAAATCTAGACTCCCCTATTGAGCTGCAACTGGAAGCGAGGCGCCAGCGGGCAATGTCACACCCCAAACACCCGAGTAAACATAGCCATGGCTGGTGAGGCAGTGAGAAAAAGAAGAGGGGGTCAAGGAAGCGGCAGACAGGAGAGGGGAAGCAGTGAGGGAAAAGAGGACAGAGAGAGAGAGAGAGACTGGAGCCAGCAGCCAGGAAGGAGGGGGTAGACAGCAAGGGACAAGTGGCAGAAAATGCTGCAGAATGAGTGAGGTACAGGGAGGCAAAACCCCAATAGAAGAGCAAGCCAGCAGCCAAAGGCAACCACAGGAACACAGGCAGACACGACAGGAGAACCAAGGAGCAAAGGAGAAGGGGCTGCGCCTCCAGGTGGAATGAAAAAAGATTCTGAAGCAACCAGGAGGAGTGGCTTTTTAAGGCCTGATTGGGGGCATGGTTAGTTGCTCTGCCCATTGAACCACAGGCGTAGCCTCCTAAGCATCCAGCCTGGCTATCGCTAATGCCGAAATGCAGTGTCTCCAGGCACTAAGTAGGTTCACTCGTAAATATTTATCACGCCTCATTAATATTCATGAGGCTGAGCTCAGCACTATTGACACTCTTTGAATAAAACATTTTTTCACCTGTCTTGTGACTCTTCCAGGTCTCCAGCTCCCGATTAGGTCAACTTTGGGGCTGAGACCACCGGAGAGGCTTTTGTTGCACTGCAATCATGATAAGAAAATGGACATGCGTTACAGCGCATGCATGGACCACCATCTCGCATATTTGGGCAGCTGCTGAGCAGCGTCTCTGGGGTGTCACTTCTCCAGCCCCATTTTCAACTGCAAAACCATGCAGGGGCCATATGGAGGTTTCAGGAGCACACAGTACTCAGGCTAGGTGGCAGTGCACATTCAGGGGGAATGGGGAATGGAGGCAAATAAGGTAAGCCCCCCACAGGGGGGTTACAGTACGGGGGGGATGTCACTCCCGCTGTGCTGTACTGTACTGCAGAACCCAGTCCTCCTGCTCCTGAAAGTCTCGCTTACTAACTGCTTCACTCTGAAGCCATTCACAGCAAGACAGCTCCCCAAGCTCTGGAGTCTGCAACCTGTTCTCCCTCCCCCATACACACACACATATGCCCTCCACTCACTATACTGCAGCCAAACATACAGAAGGAGATAGACAGAACTCAGCTCTCTCGCTCTCTCTCTGCCTCTCTCTCCCTCTTTCTCTCTCGGAGATGTTGCTTCTTCTATTCAGGCACCATTCTCTCCACTGATGCCATCACCGGTAAGCAACAGATTATTATTGTCTGAACTGCAGAAAATGACAGCTGAAAGTGAATCGCCGGTGCCTTCCAATATATTCTCTCTCTCTCTCTCTCTCTCTCTTTCTCTCTCTCTCTCTGTCTCCCTCTCTCTCTCTGTCTCTCCATCCCCCTTGCAGGACACTACTGAATACCACTGTGCCACTGTCTACAGCTGTCTCTCGCTTCATGCTTTTCCAGTGGCTGCCTTGCACTTTCCCTGCCTCAGAGAGGGAACAAGTGCTAACGCCGCTTCACAGGAGTCACTCCACAGAACCATGAATTAAATTGGTTGCTTAATCCACGGCCATGCAGACCAACTAGAGGCTTCTTTTATATCCTCCTTCCAGCTTTGCATAAAAGTGTCTTGGTCTTGTCCTTACCGTGGCTATTTTAACACCCTTTGGCCACTTGCCACTTGGTCCACTTGTGCCAAACATTTCTCTGAGCTTTCAGAATAGATTTTTCTAACTGCTGAAAAGCTTTAACAATATCGGAGATGTTGCTTCTTCTATTCAGGCACCATTCTCTCCACTGATGCCATTACCAGTGAACAACAAATTATTATTGTCTGAACTGCAGAAAATGACAGCTGAAAGTGAATCGCTGGTGCCTTCCAATATATTGTTTCCAATTCAGAAGGCCATATCAGTTTCAAACTGTCTGTGCTAGAAAGTGAAACTAGGGCCAGTTCTGCAGTTTAGAAGCAAGCAAAAAACACACTGTTCACGGTGAGCAGGTTTAGAAAATAATAGTCAATAGGGTAGAAATCACCCAGCTGTGTGGCGTGCTCACTTAGGGCAAGAAACAGGCAGACAGTAAAAGCAGCACAGCCTCAGCGTGAAAAAAAGCAAAGAACATTACTTGCATTAAACTTGCTTTTAATGTGTAAAACAGCACGTCTTCAGAAAAGGCCACAGCACCACATCTGCCCTCCTTGAATTCACAGGAGCAATTCACAACTCACTGGACAATAATTACCTCACTGGTTCGGTCTTCATAGACCTGACCAAGGCTTTTGACACAGTCCGTCATCAAATACTCCTCACAGAACTGCTAAAAGCTGGGCTCTCCCAAGTCTACAACTTGATTTAAGAACTACCTGGAAAACCATTCCCAAAGAGTGAACATTGCTGATGTCCTCTCAGATGCTAAACCAGTATGCTCACGAGTCCCCCAGGGATCCATTCTTGGGCCACTCCTCTTCAGCCTGTTTTTTGAACAATCTTCCACAATACTGTCCGGAACAAATCCTACTCTATGCTGATGATGCTGTCATTCACTCCACCCAATAGGGTTTCACCTCCATTGAAACATGGTTTAGTAGTCAAAAGCTGTTTCTGAACTATAAGAAAACCAAGTCAATGCTTTTCGGTGGCTCCCACAACAAACATAGGCTTCACCCCCTTAACATTACAAACTGACTTGGTGCTGTCCTTGAACAGGTTCACTCCTTTAAATATCTGGGAATCACCATAGACAGCAACCAATCCTATGGCATCCACATAGATAGCATCACCAAAGCCGCAAACACACACATTGGTCTTCTCTACAGGCACAGGCAATGCCTTACCTCGGATGCCTTAAGGATAGCAGTACAGAGCTCAGTGGTCTCTATAATTGACTATGGTCTGATTATTTATGACTCTGCAACTGACACAGCCCTCAAGCGCTTATCCTTTGTCCTAAATAAAGCCTGCCGACTCATCACAGGATCCCACCGTTTCACCCATATGTGTGACCTTTATGCCCAAACAGAGTGGCTCCAGTTATCAAACTGTATCAAGTACCAAACTTGTCTAATGACTAAGAAAATTATGCTACATCTTGCTCCCCAAGAGTCCAAACTCTTCTCCATACAGCACGCAACCCCCGCCTCACCAGGGCTTCAGAAAATCAAATGCTGTACTTTCCTCGGTGCCGCACCACACAGGGCCAAAGATCCTTTGTGTACCAAGCTCCTAGCTGGATTAATGGACTCAACAAATACATCTCCTCTCTGCAAAAGCTAGGCCCATTCAAAGCCAACCTTCGCCTCCACCTAGCTGCCTCTAGCTCCTGCGACTGTCCCTCATAATCTGATCTCCCTCCTAGCACTTCTGCTCCTACTCCTACCCCATCTCTCCCTCATCCTACAGCCTACCCTCCCCCCCTGTTTTGCCCCCAACCCCCCCAAGCACTTTTTTGAGGCCTGACAAATGCCCATGGCTTCACCACTCTTTTTGTGTCCATTCCAAGCCTCAGCTACATCTGGCTTCCCTGCCCCGCTGGTACCCACTTTCCCTAAATGTAATGTATTTCAGCAGCTTAAAAATGTCTGTACACCATTTTCTTCATTGTTACTCAACTGTATATGTAACCCCCTACAAATGGGGGTTCCCAAAAAGTCTTCCTTGAGCTTGCCTAAATGCTCACTGCCAGGCTGGTGTCCTGTGTTTTAGCAGTTTAAATATGATTACCAGAGCCTGGATAGCCTCTGTGTACTGTCTCTTTAAGAGCTGTCTAATTGTAGCTTAAGTAATCTGAGAGGGAGCTCTGTTGAAAGATGTAACTATGTACTGAAAATCGTTTAGAGTGATAATGATAATGTAGTTTGTCTAACCTGCTTTTTTTGTAGCAAGGACTGTTTTGTTTGTCTCCACTATCTTGGTCCTGGACTGCAAATTGGACCAAACAGTACTGGTGGGACCTAAAATGTAGCCGGACTACAGGAGCTGTCTGAATTCAAAATCTGTAGGAACTTTAGTTTGGAGCTTTTTTCCACCTTTTTTGCAACTGAAGGGGGAGCTCTTGCTTTGCCTGACAGCCAAATCAGCCAACTAAATCTTTTGGATCTTGGGGAAGTTCTGGGCTGCTTGCAGTTTTCAGTTAGATCTAAGCTGGAAGCTGAACAAGAAGGAGCTGAAGTGTATTTTGGGCAGCAATCCTGAGTGGATTTGCATGGGAAAACTGTGAAAGGGCTGAGTTTTTGGCTCATAGGTCTGTTTGCTGCTCCTGAGAGGGAGAGAAGAGAATTATTTTGGACTAAATCCAAGTTTGTGCGACTAAAGTAAGCTACTGAAGTGGGCCAGGCTCAACCTGAAGAAGACCGAAGATTTTACTGAATGCGATCGGCCTGTCAGGAGTTCCAGCTACCCCTAAGCTCCCGGTGTGTGCAGAGACTTTGCAATTGTGACCGGGGAGTGCTTTGCCTGGTACAGTAGAATTCCCGTACTTGTAAATGTGCTATGAGCTGCTAGTGGGTTGTGAGTTAATCCCCCACTGTGTGAACTGTGTTCTGCTTGCTGTATCTAGCCCAAAATGGACTGCATCCGAATTTGTCTTCATGTGGTCTGGGCCTTGCCAGACTGGCCCAGCCAGACAACCCACTGCACAGAGAAGCCATCGACAAGAGACCTGCCTGGGGATCAGCCCCCTGCTCCACGCTCGAACAGGAATGATGCCTCTGTGACTCGTGTGGGCCCTGCTTCTCCTGGCATTCCAGATCAACCACCTGCAGTCTCGATTTTCATCCAGCCTGTGTCAAGTCTTGGTATCGTGAGTAAATACCAGGGTAGCTCCCTGCAACAACAGCTTAATCTGAGTGTGTCATCTGATTGTCTTGTTTCGTTTCCTTTACAAACTGAGCGCCCTCTGGCTCCGGATTACAAATATTGTGTACTGTGCATGTTGTGTTTTCCATCACAGGGCCCCAACCTGCTGCGATGCCGGCCAACCCCAGGCATCAGTCCTGGCTAGCCCATCTCTTCTCCACCTGGGTACCCAGAGGTGTGACTGTGTGGGGGACTCAAAACACCTGCATAACTGCTTGACTTGATATAACCTTTAAGCCAATTAACCTGATTTTGCCCCTCCCTTGTTCAAGTTCCCTGAATAAATCAGATCTAACTTTTTCTGCATGTAATCTGACTGTGGTTCCAGTTTGTGCTCAAAGTACTGTACTGCTGCTATTTGCTGTGCATAACCTTGTTTCACTGGGGGTTCCCAGGGTTGAGCCAGAGGAACCAGCCCTGGTGGTAAGTGCAAACAGCGTGGGTACTTGTGTGGTGTACCAGGGGGGTATTGTGAAAGTGATTATTGTACTGTGTTCAGGCCACTAGAGGGGAAAGAGGGAGGTTACAGTGTCCCAGAGGGCTGTGCCCAGGTTAGCTTGACCACTACCAACCCTGACCTCCAGGTAGAGGCACCCGTTTCAGAACTCAGGCCCCTTAACCTGCTACTAGCCAAGCAGGCAGGGGTAGTAGCCCTTGGGATAGCGCCACCTCGGGGTTACATATTGGAGGCTCACCGCTGGGATTTTGTGTCTTCTAGTGGCCAAATTTGCAAATTGCTGTTAAAAATAAATGGCTACCCCAACAGTTGGTGGGGTGGTGTATTGGGCAGGAGATCGACCCCCAAAATGGTATACTTATTCTGGATATTCCCCTGGGTACCAATAAGGACACTGTAGAGGGACTACTTTCCAAGGTTGAATGTTTACAAAACCCTGTGGTGGTGGGTCGACAGGCTAATCTGCTTACCCAAAGTTTCATGGTGTTAATAGAGTGTAAGGATCCAGTAGACAGTTCCAAAGTGCCATGGACTATCACCCCTGAAGGAGCCCTCACTGCCTGGAGAGAGATAACTAAAGACAGCAAAGACCCTGGGGAGAATGAGCCCCCCCAAAACTATCTGAGACTTTTGAGGAGAAATGTGCTAAGTTGTTGCTGGAGGAAGGGAAAACTGTGGAGGACTTAAAGACACTATTCCTGCCACCTGGGCGTGTTCCTCCCCCAACACCCCCTCCCGCTCCAGCACCCATTATTGCCCTTCCTTCTGTGCTCATGCCAATGCTGGCTCCTATGTCTGTACCTGTCATTAGTCACGACTACTACCGAAGGTTGAGAATCTTCTCCGGCACCCTACCCACCTCCCAAGGGGAGAATGATTGGGAGACCTGGATAGATTGTGTTGCCCCTTTGGTATCTGAATGGCAGTGTGCGGAGGCTGAAAAATGGAAAAGGATCATAGAAAGTTTGAGGAGTCCTGCCCTAGAGGCCATTAAATTTCTGAGGTCCACAAACCCTGATGCTTCTGTTCAGAAGTACCTATCTGCACTCGAAGGCAATTTTGGGAGCATTGAGTCAGGGAAGAAATTGATGTGGAAATTTCAAGGTACAAAACAGTGGCCAGGGGAAAGTTTGTCTGCATATGTTACTCATCTGGAAAGAGCGCTGCAGAAGGCTTACCGAAAAGGTGGGGCAGCCGCCAGTGACTTAAACCATGTGAGGTTGGGGCACATACTGCAACGTACAAAGCATTCTAAATTGCAGCTCCTTCAATTAAGGCCCCCAGATAGAAGGGGTAACCCACTGGACTATTGTGACTAGATAAAAGAACTCCAGGAGGTTGAAGATGAAGAGGGGGGATTGTAATTCTATGGTGAACGCAGCCCAAGTGATATCGGCATCGGAAGGCCCTTCCGAAGTGGGGACCAATGAGGGTGTGCCACCATGGGATGAACTGCTGAGGGAGTTCAGGGAAACAAAATTCAGTCTCTTTATGAAGGCTGCTCCTGCAAGTACAGGCACCGGCCCTTATCTAACTGCATCTGCTATGGGGGTGGGGGTGTCCACCCAGGCATCTCCTGCTGACAGCAGCTCGAAACTCGATGTCTTCACTATGGAAATAAGAGAATTGATGGGATGTCTCCAAATGCTCACCACACAGCAGACAGAGATGGCACCAAGGTTTTCAGTTGGTAGTACCACCACCCCAGCTCCCATTGTGATGCCTCGGCCACCCCAAATCCCAGAAAACATATTTTGCCATAATTGTGGTAAGGATGGACACATGAAGAGAGAATGCCGGTCCACAAAAGACCTAGATAAAGTTGTATATAGGCTTCAAGGCGAGCTTCGGAGAATGAATCAGCTGTCGAGGAGTGCCCAAAATGACCACAGTAAGGGTTCAAGAAGTAGTAACTCAAATCCCTATGTGGCTAAATCATCTGTGCAGGGCTCTGCTGCTGTCCTTCCAGACTGGTCCAAAATAGTTGGCCCTTTAATGGAGACTACTGTGGCTGTGAATTGTATTCCTACTCGAGCTGTGCTGGACAGTGGGTCGCAAGTGACCACTGATTTAAAGACTGGTATGACAAACACTTATCTGCAGTGCCCTTACAATCCCTGGAAGGCCTACATGTGTGGGGGTTGAGTGACAAGTCTTATCCCTACCTAGGATATGTCCACCTCTGGTTGTCATTTCCTGCAGCTGTAACTGGTGTAGAGGAGCAAGTTGAGACACTGGCCTTAGTGCGTCCCCCTACTGGACTGTATGATGGGGTTCCCCTGTTAATTGGGACTAATGCCCATATGTTTGGGAGACTGGCACAACTCTGTCACAAGAAACAATTTTGATGGACTGGGAGGGTCCTAAGAATTCCCGCTCTGATCAAGAGGGCCTATGATTTGCAACAGAACCCCAAGGGAGTGGACCAGGATGAACCAGTAGGGGTCCTGTGGAAGAAGGATCCCGATTCAATGGTACTGGCCCCTAACGCCCAGTGTACCATTCAAGGGGAGATCCACCTCTGCAAAGATGTCAAGAACAAAATATAGATGTTGGACACACCAGGCGATGGAAAATTGCCAGAAGGATTATTGGTTAAGCCCAGCATCTTGTCAGCTTGTGCTCATCCCTATGCACGACGAGTGATGGTCCAGATTCATACTGTGTCAGATCGGGAGATCCAGGTGAACAGAGGATGCACCCTAGCTTCGGTACACTGCACAGACACTGCAGTGTTGCCCAGCGACAAGCACCCTGGCAAGACAGATAGAGTGACTCCCGACTTGTTTGATTTTGGTGACTCCCCGCTGCCAGCTGAATGGAAGACTAGAATTAGCCAGAAACTTGCCCTGAGAGATCAAGTGTTTTCATTAAAGGAATGGGATGTGAGATGTGTCCAGGGTGCGGAGTATCACATACACCTGCATGATGAACGGCCATTTTGAGAGAGGTCTCGACACCTAGCACCTGCAAACATAGATGATGTGAGAAGACGCTTGCAGGAAATGCTCATGGCTGGTGTGATACAAGAATCCAGAAGCCTATATGCTTCTCTATTGTAGTTGTGCATAAGAAGAATGGAATAGTATGAATGTGTGTGGATTATCGAACCCTCAACAGGCGGACCATCCCTGATCAATACACCATGCCCTGTATACAAGATGCTATGGATTGTTTGAATGGGAGCAAATGGTTCTCGGTGTTGGATCTTCGCAGTGGATATTATCTGATTCCAGTGGCTCCAGAGGACCATGAGAAGACAGCCTTCATCTGTCCTTTAGGGTTCTATGAATTCCTGAGAATGCCACAGGGGATATTGGGCGCCCCAGCCACCTTCCAGTGACTGATAGAACGAGCGGTGGGAGACATGAATTTGCTGGAATGCCTGGTGTACTTGGATGATGTCATTGTGTTTGGGAGCTCCCTAGAGGAACATGAGAGTCGACTGTTCAAAGTACTAGACCAACTGGAAGATTTCAGCCTCATACTGTCCATTGATAAGTGCCAATTTTTCCAAACCTCTGTGAAGTATGTGGGGCATGTAGTGTCTACAGAGGGGATAGAGACTGATCCTAGCAAAGTCAAAGCCTTGACTACTTAGCTCAAGCCCTGCAATTTGAAAGAACTACAACATTTCCTGGGATTCTGTGGCTACTACCGCCGGTTCATAAATGACTATTCCAAAGTGATTCGGCCACTCTTGAATCTTACCCAGTGTTGCCCTCCTACCAATCGGAAATATAAAAAAGAGTCCATCAAAGAACCAGACAAAGCATATTTCCACCCAGGTGAACTTTTTGGGTCCCGTTGGATGCCTGACTGTGAAGCAGCTTTCCACAAAGTCATATACTAGCTCACCCATGCCCCCATCCTTGCTTATGCTGATCCCATCAAACCCTATGTGCTGCATGCTGACGCAAGTCTGCAGGGTCTAGGAGCTGTACCGTATCAAGACCATGAGGATGGCTTGAGAATAGTGGCATACACCAGTAGGAGCTTGACCCCATCAGAGCGAAACTACTCTGCGCACAAGTTGGAGTTCCTTGCGTTAAAATGGGCCATTGTTGACCAGTTTCATGATTACCTCTATGGGGCAAAAATATTGGTGAGGACTGACAGTAACCCATTGCCTATGTACAGGCTACAGCTAAGTTAGACGCCATGGGGCACCGGTGGCTTTCTGCACTGTCAACATATGATTATTCTGTCGAATACCGACCGGGCCTGAATCATATTGATGCTGACGCCCTATCCTGGAGGCCCATTTCTAAGAGCGACTGGGTCAGGCTGTCTGAACCTGACATCTGAGCATTGTGCCAAAAGTTTGATAGAAATGAACAGATGTTTACAGACCCAGCGGACTGTTTAGTAGATTTCTTGGGCCCCTCTGACACCTGCATACCGGCTGCGTATTGCCACTTCTCTGCTCTAGATATTAGTCCATTACCTCAGTTTGACAATGACAGCATTCAGTGGGTTCAATCCCAAGATCCTATGATTCAGCCAGCAAGTAACGCGATTCATACAGGAAAAGATGGGTTCAAGTTGCATTCCTCTGATCTGCGAACTGCTTTGTTATTTAAAGAAGGCCCCAGGGAGAAGCTGCTTAATCATTTGTTGTATAGAGAAACTGTAGATTGAGGTGGCCAAATAGACAAGCAACAATTGGCCCTACCCACAGCCTTCAAAGATTTGGTACTGAGGTCCCTCCACAATCATATGGGCCACCTCAGTATCGACCGGACCCTTGACCTAGTACGATCTTGATTCTACTGGCCCTAGATGGGGGCCAATGTTGAGCACCATGTAAGGACTTGTAGTCGCTGCCTGCAGAGAAAAGCCCTGCCTCAGAGGGCTGCCCCCCTTTTCAACATTACTACCAGCACCCCAATGGAACTAGTCTGCATAGACTTCTTGAGTTTAGAGCCTGATCAGCGAAACATTGGCAATGTGTTAGTGGTTACGGACCATTTCACACGGCATGCACAAGCTTTTCCCACCGAAGATCATAAAGCATCTACCTTGACCAAGGTGCTAGTGGAAAATTTCTTCATCCACTATGGTGCCCCTCAGCGAATTCACTCTGATCAGGGCCAGGACTTTGAGAATCAGCTAATCAAAGAAATGCTCTCTCTATGGGGGTGTGAAAGTCAAGAACCGCCCCTTATCACCCGCAGGGGAATCCTCAACCAGAACGCTTTAACCGCACTCTGCTAGACATGCTAGGCACCCTCCACCCAAAAGATAAGTATAAATGGAGCCAGCAGATTAGCACCTTGCTACACGCATACAATTGCATGAAGAATGATGCTACCGGGTTCTCTCCCCACCGCCTCATGTTCGGGAGAGAGGCCCGGCTGACTGTTGATGTCTGTTTTGGGGTTTCTCCCAATGGGGTCCAAGGTGAAGATTATCTGCAATATGTACAAAAACTGAAAGCTCAATTGAACCATGCCTATCAACTGGCCCAGACAATGGCCACCAAAAGAAATCTAGCCAACAAAGAGAGATATAATAGAAAAGTAAAGGCTCGAGAGCTTAGGCCTAGAGACCATGTGTTGTTGCGAAATTTAGGATTACGTGGTGAACACAAAATTGCTGATCGATGGCATCATCTTCCCCATGTCATAGTTGAAAAGTTGGATGATTTGCCAGTGTACAAACTGCACCCAGAGAATAACTCCAAAGCTGTCAAGACCAAGTACCATAACCACTTGCTACCTATTGGTCAAGTTATAATTGAGGCTGAACCTGCTGAGGTTGATTCCACTGAACCAGTGACTCGTGCTGCTGCAAGAAAGAAACAGAGTCAGCCTGACCACGTGGTTGCCAATTTAAGGCTTACCCCTCAGCAGGCCCAGAATGACAGTGACTGCCAGTCTAACTCAGATGACAGTGAGTGTGATAATGCCTATTACCCCTCATATGAACTGAGTCAGTTGTTTCATGGAAATCCTATGTTGAATTATGGGGATGAAGCTGGGCCTTCTGGACTGCATAATGCCCCGGCATCATCCTTGGAGACAATGCTCCCAGAAGGTGAAGTGCAGAGTATTACGTCTGAGGGTGATGAGTCTTTGTGTATTGTGGAACTGTATGATTTGCCTGAAGGAGAGGCTGATGTGAGTCTTTCTGGTGACATGTCAGAACTTGAGGAACACCATGAGAGTGCTGACAACCCCCTTCAGTGCCAGAGTGTCTTCACAATGAGCCAAGTGTTGTAGAAACAGAGACTACAGAGCAAGGGGCTGACAGTGCTCCCAGCTTGGACATTCCCCTTCATGCAGAGGCACCCCTCACAAGTGATGAAAGCTACAAGACCATTGCTGAAAGTACAGAGACTGTGGTTGTTTACCCCACAAAGACTGGCCGAGCTGTCAAGCCAGTGGTGCACTTCAGTTACGATTCCCCCAGGATGCCAGTGGATTTGTTTCTCAATGTAGTTCTCAAAGGTGTTTATGTCTCTGTCAGAGCTCACTGCCCAAATTGAGCTTGACGGTCCATTCCAGGTTAATTGCTCTGCCCACTCACCATGGTGTCCCTGCCCCATCCAGCCCCAAGTTAGCTGATAGGGAAGGGCCCCCTCTTGCATTGTTTAAAGTACAAGAAGTTGTTACATGATTCTGTATAGTAATGGTCAATTTACCTGTGTGAAATATGCATAATGTATTGTCAGAATGGAAATGATACAGTGGAGAACATTGAAATGTATAGTAAAGTGACAAGTTATGCCAACTGATGAAACAGATAGTACTTGTATAGCATACTAATGGTATAAGTGTCTTGTATATGTTGCATTTTCAATGTTATGATGGTACAGACTTGACACGGATGCCAAGTTTTCCCAGGCAGGGAAGGGTGTAACCCCCCTATAAATGGGGGTTCCCAAAACGTTTTCCTTGAGCTTGCCTAAATGCTCACTGCCAGGCTGGTGTCCTGCGTTTTAGCAGTTTAAATGTGATTACCAGAGCCTGTATAGCTTCTGTGTACTGTCTCTTTAAGAGCTGCCTAATTGCATCTTAAGTAATCTGAGAGGGAGCTCTGTTGAAAGATGTAACTATTTACTGAAAATCATTTAGAGTGATAATAATAATGTAGTTTGTCTAACCTGCTTTCTTTGTAGCAAGGACTGTTTTGTTTGTCTCCACTATCTTGGTCCTGGACTGCAAATTGGACCAAACAGTACTGGTGGGACTTAAAATGTAGCCGGACTACAGGGGCTGTCTGAATTCAAAATCGGGAGGAACTTTAGTTTGGTGCTTTTTATTGCCTTTTTTGCAACTGAAGGGGGAGCCCTTGCTTTGACTGACAGCCAAATCAGCCAACCAAATCTTTTGGATCTTGGGGAAGTCCTGGGATGCTTGTAGTTTTCAGTTAGATCTAAGCTGGAAGCTGAACAAGAAGGAGCTGAAGTGTATTTTGGGCAGCAATCCTGAGTGGATTCGCATGGGAAAACTGTGAAAGGGCTGAGTTTTTGCTTGCAGATCTGCATGCTGCTCCTGAGAGGGAGAAAAAAGAATTATTTTGGACTAAATCCAAGTTTGTGCGACTAAAGTAAGCTACTGAAGTGGGCCAGGCTCAACCTGAAGAAGACCGAAGATCTTACTGAATGCGATCGGCCTGTCAGGTGTTCCAGCTACCCCTAAGCTCCCGGTGTGTGCAGAGACTTTGCGATTGTGACCGGGGAGTGCTTTGCCTGGTACAGTAGAATTCCCGTACATGTAAATGTGCTATGAGCTGCTAGTGGGTTGTGAGTTAGTCCCCCACTGTGTGAACTGTGTTCTGCTTGCTGGAAGCTGTATCCAGCCCAAAATGGACTACATCCGAATTTGTCTCCATGCAGTCTGAGCCTTGCCAGACTGGCCCAGCCAGACTACCCACTGCACAGAGAAGCCATTGACAAGAGACCTGCCTGGGGATCAACCCCCTGCTCCACGCTTGAACAAGAATGATGCCTCTGTGACTCGTGTGGGCCCTGCTTCTTCTGGCATTCCAGATCAACCACCTGCGATCTCGATTTTCGTCCAGCCTTTGTCCAGTCTTGGGTATCATGAGTAAATACCAAGGTAGCTCCCTGCAACAACAGCTTAATCTGAGTGTGTCTTCTGATTGTCTTGTTGTTTCGTTTCCTTTACAAACTGAGCCCTCTGACTCTGGATTACAAATACTGTGTACTGTGCATGTTGTGTTTTCCCTCACAGGGCCCCAACCAGCTGCGACGCCGGCCAACCTCGGCCATCAGTCCTGGTTAGCCCACCTCTTCTCCACCTGGGTACCCAGAGGTGTGACTGTGTGGGGAACTCAAAACGCATGCATAACTGCTTGATTGATATAACCTTTAAGCTAATTAACCTGATTTTGCCCCTCCCTCGTTCAAACGCCCTGAATAAATCAGATCTAACTTTTTCTGCATGTAATCTGACTGTGGTTCCTGTTTGTGCTCAAAGTACTGTACTATTGCCATTTGCTGTGCATAACCTTGTTTTACAGGGTGTCCCCAGGGTCGAGCCAGAGGAACCAGCCCTGGTGGTAAGTGCAAACAGTGTGGGTACTTGTGTGGTGTACCAAGGGTATTGTGAAAGTGATTATTATACAGTGTTCAGACCACTAGAGGGGGAAAGAGGGGGGTTACAGTGTCCCGGAGGGCTGTTCCCAGGTTAGCTTGACCACTACCAACCCTGACCTCCGGGTGGAGACATCCATTTCAGAACTCAGGCCCCTTAATCTGCTACTAGCCAAGCAGGCAGGGGTAGTAGCTCTTGGGATAGTGCCACCTAGGGGTTACATATGTAATGTTTGTATTGTACCTCAGTTGATGTGGAACCTTTGTAAAAGAGCCTTGGCTCAAAGGTACTTGTAAACCTTGACTCTAAATAAATAAAAAATTAAAAATAAAAAAATGCAAACGTGACAAACAAAACTTTGTGCAGCCCTGAAACAGAGATGCAGACACAGGCCACAAATTTCCAACCAGTTATGCGTGACTAATGTATAATCAGAGAGAATAGCAGTGGTTTTAAGTGCTTGCTTAAATATCAGACGACATTTAAAATGATTCAGTGCAATAATGTGCACAAACAGTAAACATGAAAAAAAAATCATTATAATTGCAAAACGGGACAAATATCCATACATAAATGCCTTATTTTAGCAGTCAGTGCTTCATACTGTAATGAATAAATACACAGATTTAATAAAGTGCTGTGTTTGGAAATGCCCCAGACCTGAACGTTCCAATTGCAGTACCATATGTCTAGTACCTATATCAGGTGAAGGCAAATACATAATAAAATCAGGAGGTATATTGGATTGCTATGGAAAAAGATCACAGCACAAACCAAAGGCATTTATATGTGACTTCAATATTTTAGCGGTCATTACTTCATACTGGAAAAGGACAATCATTTTGAATGTCATCTGGTATTTAAGCAATTACAACCACAGCCACACTCCCTGATGATGCATTAGTCGCGCAAAACTGGTTGGAGGTTTGTGGTGTGCAGGGACGTCTCTGTTTCTGGACTGCATGAAGTTGTGTAAGTCACTTTTGCAATTCACACATTAAAAGCAAGTTTAATGCAAATAATGTTCTCTGCTTTTTTTTTACACAGAGGTCGTGCTGCTTTTACTGTCTGCCTGTTACTAGCCCTAAGTGAGCACACCAAACGGATGGGAGGTTTTTACCCTTTTGACACCTGAATAAGGAAATTCATCCTGAATTAGAAACCTAACATAATCCACCAACCATGAAACAATGGTGGGAATAGTAGCATCCCACTCCTCCCCCAAAATTACTTAGAAGTTACCTCCATAAGTCTCCCTATTGGGAAAGACGAGACACTGCATCTAACTGTGACTAATATTTATTGAGTAACTCACAAGGTCAATGATTCTGCAGGACTGGAGAACAGGGGATGTGGTCTCTCTACATAAGAGCAACAGCAAGGAGGAAGGATAGCAACCACAGGGCAGTCACTCTCTCCTCAGTGGTAGGGAAATTAATGGAAACCCTGTTAAAGGAAAGGTTGGTACAGTATCTACTGCCCCCCCCCCGCCACCTTTGCTCCTGCTGATCACTGGTGGTTCATCTCCCTCCCTCCACTGTGAAGACTGAGCAGTAGTATCTGTTCAGGATGCTTGCTTTTTCTTGGTCCTCTTCTGTGCAGTCTCCCTTTTCTGCCCTCCTCATCATCACTATCCCTCCCCTTGCTTTCCTCTTCATAGAAACATAAAACTGGGGAGGTTAAGAGGGATGTGAGGTTTGTTGTACAACTTTACTGAAAGAGTTGTAAACACCTGGAACAGACTGCCAGTAGAAGTGGTGAAGGGGAAAACAGTAGGGGGGCTTTAAGCATGCCTGAGACAGATATAGGAGAATGTTAGTAAATAGGCAGGGAAAAGGCAGGGTTGCCAGATACCAGTTAGGGTCTGTGGAAACAGCCTTGGCAGGGACCATCTGGGCAGACTGGGTGGGCCAAACAGCCCTTTCCTGCTGAAATTCAGGTTTCTTTGTTTCTAATGAACTGCATAGAGCAGCAATTGAATTATGATGTTTTCTTAATGTTGTTGTCTGTTATCCTCTTCTTGTTTTTTGGCTTCACATTTGTGGCCTCTGTTGGGCCTGGTTGGACCATACCAGCACCTCTTTTCTTCCGGTTCTTTGCCTTCACACCTGTGACCACTGCTGGGTGTGGCTGGACTCTACTAGTACCCCCTTGACACCTGTGGTCCCTGTTGTGCCTGGTTGGACCCTATCACCACCTCTTCTTCTCTTCCTGTCCTTTGCCTCCACACCTGTGTCCCCTGTTAGGCCTGGTTGGACCCTATCTGCACCACTTCTTCTCTTCCTGTCCTTTGCCTTCACACCTGTGGTCCCTGTTGGGCCTGGTTGGACCCTATCTGCACCACTTCTTCTCTTCCTGTCCTTTGCCTTCACACCTGTGGACCCTGTTGGGCCTGGCTGGACCCTACCAGCACCTTTCTTTCTCTTTCTGTCCTTTGCCTTCACATTTGTGGTCCCTGTTGGGCCTGGCTGGACCCTATTAGCGCCTCTTCTTCTCTTCCTGTCCTTTGCCTTCACACCTGTGGACCCTTTTGGGCCTGGCTGGACTCTACCAGTACCCCTTGACACCTGTGTCCCCTGTTGGGCCTGGTCGGACAGTTGGACCCTACCAGCACCTCTTCTTCTCTTCCTGTTCTTTGCCTTCACACCTGTGTATCCTATTGGGACTAGCTGGACCATACCAGCACCTTTTCTTCCTGTTTTTTTGTCTCCACACCAGTGACTGCTGGGCCTGGCTGGACCCTGTCGGTACCTCTTCTTCTCTTCCTGTCCTTGGCCTCCACACCTGTGTCCCCTGTTGGGTCTGGCTGGACCATATCAGCACCTCTTCTTCTCTTCCTGTCCTTTGCCTTCACATCAGTGACCACTGCTGGGCCTGGCTGGACCCTATTGGCACCTCTTCTTCTCCTTCTCTCCTCTGCCTTCAAACCTGTGGCCCCTGTTGGCCCAGCTAGACCCTTCCAACACCTCTCCTTCTATTCCTGCCTGACTTCCTTCAGACTCTTTCTGAGTGTAGATAGAAGGGTAATTTTCTGTAATGAAATGCATTAGTATTAATAACCTATATTTCTTAATTGTATGCAGGTTGTTGCTTAACTGTTCAGGCTATGTACTGATGTACATGCATATTATTTATGAGGGAAAAACTTCAGTACAAAGAAGATTGAAAAAAATATCTTAAAATGGCATATAAGCCCCTCTTCCCCAGCATCTAAGGGTATGAAGTGTTAATTGTCCTGTGGAGGGTGTACTCACAACAGCAGAAACCAACACAAGTTGTACCTACCGGGATGACTGGCATTAGAGGGTTCAGAACGGGGGGGGGGTTACCATTTTCTGGTGCCGGACTGCCATGTAATTCGTATTGACAGGCATAACAGTTCCATAAAAAATAACAAGTCCACACAACCTTGAACATTAACCGGGGGATCCTATTTAATAAGTAAACTTTTTTTTTTTTTTTTTACCAGGAGAGACAGACTAAGCTGAAAGCTTCTTTACAAGTGCAATCTGAGAGCACAAGGAAGTTAATTGACTTGCTCAGGGTCACACAGTATGCTAGTGGAGGCTGTGGGATTCAAACCTAATTCTCCAGGTTTGCCACTCAGAGCCTTATACCACTGTGCTATACTGCCTCCTCTTCATGGCACCATTTAAGCAACTTGACTGTACATCAGTACCACAGGGGTCCTTACAGGGGGTTAGTGGATACATTTTGTAGCTGAGATGACCCCACTAAGCCATAGGCAGCCTTCCTCTGGGCTGAGTCGGCGAGTTACAAAATTAGGCAGCAATTGTCATGGCCAAAAAGGCTCTAGGGCAGCAGCAGGCTATCTATCTCTCCCTCGACCAAATGCTGGCTCCCAGAAGTCTTTCCCTAGCTCCAACCTGGGTCGAATTCTTTCTTCAACTCCCAACCACTGGACCTCTATTAAATGTCTTTTGTGTTGTATTTTTCTGTTTATTTGTTGACTTGTCACTTGTGAAAATGGGCAGTTTGCTCATCTTGCTAACAAGTATAAAAATTAAAAATGAAATGAAAAATGAAATGAGAGACTCCAGCCGGGCATACAGGCAGATGTCCTCACTAACCTTTACCCTCCTGGAGGTCATTTTGGGCTCCCAGGCATTAATTTTCTAACCCAGAATCCCACGAGACCCCCTAGCTGAACTGCTCTTCCAGCAGAGAACTGGCTCCCAATTCGGACACATTGGTATGACTGTGACCCATGTCAATACTCGATGCCCCATGAGCTGCCTCAACCAGGTTGGCATATATGCTCCAGGGCTAAGGCTCTCTCTCTCTCTCTCTCTCTCTCTCTCTGTCTGTCTCATCTTTTGTGGGTTTCAGCTCTTCCCTCAGGCCATTCTCTTTCTTTCCACAGGAACATGGAGCACAAAAGGGAGCATACTGCACTCCGCTCCTAGCCTCCAAAATCGACTCCACCATGGTGACTTCAGCAGAGGGTAAACCCGATGGCCAGAAATAGCGGCCACCACCATGTCCAACAACAGAGTGGATTTTGGATGCCCTACACATGAACTGATGACCCTGAGAGTAGGCAAATGGCTCTGCTCTCCTACAACACCTCTGTAGTATATGGTAACTTACCCAGTTACAATGTAGAATGTTTTCATCCACATCACCCCCTGCAGTTTTTGGGCTAATGGTATGTCTTGGGTGGAGACTGGGTTTTAGAAAGTGCACTAGCAAACTGTGTTAGTAGTTCTGCTGAGGCCTGCTAATTAATCTGCTGTATGTTTGTTGAATAAACCTCAGAGCTGTTAGAAGTTACTCATTGGGCCAGATATTCAAAAGGGTTGCGCCTGCGCAAGTCCAAACTTGCTCCATTCTGCGATATTCAGCTGGAGGCAGTTGCACCACAGAAAACATGCTGAGCAACAGCGCAATGCAAATGAATGCATGCTGAACTGGAGGGGGAGGAACCATGCATAAACTGCGCAGCCCGATATTCAGCCGGGCTGTGCAGAGTTGTCTGGCGCAACCCCAACCTGCGCCTGCAGGACTTTGAGCCAAAAAAAGGCTTAGAGTGGGGCCACCTACAGGTGAGCTGCTGTATTGCAGGCGCGCACACAGCAGCTGCCACCTGTAGCTAGCCCTCAACCCACTCTCATGCCCCTCCCCGCAGCCCGATCGCGGGCATGTACTCCCACCAGCCCGATCGCGGGCATCAATGTAGCTCCCCCTTCCCGTTCATATCCCTGGTGGTCCAGTGGACGAAATGTCGATCATGGGAGGTATGTATAATAATTCCCACCCCTCCGTTCATATCCCTGGTGGTCCAGTGGACGAAATGTCGATCGTGGGCGGTATGTATAATAATTCCACCCCTCCCGTTCACATCCCTGGTGGTCCAGTGGACGAAATGCCCGATCCCAGGCGGTATAGTGTGATAAAACAACCCCCAACATAGCCTGATGGCTGGTGTCCCCACCCTACCACCCACGGAGTCCACCACCCGCTCTCCCCGGCGGCGGCGGGCGGCAGCATCCACCCGCCTGCTGCCCGCCGCCCGCCGACTGACTGCCGGTAGGGCCTGCAAGCCGATGGTGCAGAGCAGAGCCAATGAGTGCCAGCCCATACCGTACATGACAGTCAGATTAAACAAGGCAGTTGTGCAGTCTTGAGGTTCCGTGGTAACGGACCTCTGAGTACGCTCTCGAGGTCTCAGGTTACCACGGAAACCTCTCGATCGCTAACTGCCTTTGTTGTATATAACTAGCATACACAATCCTCTATATAGTGTATAGTGTAGTGTTGTTCTGTATAAAATTCCATCCCTTTCAAAATGCTGTTCTACCACAGTTCCAATGTCATGGAATGCTGTTCTACCCTACTTTTTTTTTTTTTTTGACCAATTATTTTACCAGGTGAGACACACTAAGCTGAAAGCTTGTTTGCAGGTGCAACCTGGGAGCACAAGGAAGTTAAGTGACTTGCTCAGGGTCACACACTATGCAAGTGGGGGCTGTGGTATTCAAACCCAGGTCTCCAGATTTGCAGCTCAGAGCCTTAAACCACTGCGCCATATTGCCTCCTACCCTACTGTGGTAGAACAGCATTCTAGAACCTCTAGAGACTGCATGAGTCAGTTTCATTTTGAAAGCAAAGGAACTCACAAAACACATTTTCACACAGTACTATTACACTATAAAAATACAGGATGAGAGCTCTATGCACAACCAGTGTGTTTTGCCACCTCAGGATTCTGATTCTCATGGACCTCTGAAGCTTCATCTCTCGAGGTCAGGGGAATCAGAATCCTCTGTGGCAGAACACACTGGTTCTGCATACTGTAGTTACTTATCCAGTATTCTCTATTTTAAATATTTTTATTAAATATTCAGGCACATACTGTAAATTGATACAATATTAATACATAACATTATAACCATTGTATTGTATCATACAATATTACATTTCATAAAATAAAAATATTTAAATCTGTATTATTAAAGTACACAGTCATGGTGGAGACCATGATTTTCTTGGAGTACAATGTAGGAATGACATTACTTATACTGTGTAACCAGCTACAAGTCTATCTAGAACAACACCAACTTCTGTCACCCTGCCAACATGGTTTCTATAAAAATTACAGTACTCTGTCTGCTCTCATTAAAGAGGAACTTCAGTGATGGTCCAAAAAATTACAGCTTGTAGTCATTATATGCAGTACTAGACCTGAAAGGGTGTATGCATTTGTGATTTTTGGCCAAGGTTTACTCTGCCTTCCATAATTTGGATTTGTTTTTAAGCCCTGCTGCACTTGCCATTGATGTTTAGCTGCTGGGCTGCTAGCTCCTGGTGACATCATTGTAGGATAGGGGAGTGACTCACACTGTGCAGTACCATGCAGTTGCAACAATGTTGCGAGGGGAAACCTTCCCGTACTCAGTATACATACTGTGTTCCCCATCCCCCAAGACACCCTGCTAGTAATGCATTATGCCAAAATCCAAATGCCTTGTCAGTATGTTTTTTTTATTTTTTTTTTTGTGAAATTGACTCTGCCCTATAGTGATGTCGGCAGTACAAGCTAGTCCACAGAAACATCAGGCTTGTTATAGAGGCCCTGGTACACCCTGCAGTTTTTAGCAGCTCAGAATGCAGAAACTAACTGCAGAGGACAATAATGAAATACAATTCCAGAATCAATGCAAGAAGGGGTAATTTATGCTTGGAAGTCAAAAGGACTGGTGAAGGGCCTCTTTAAGATCACCTCGGACATTCAACTCCCCTTTGACAAGGGGCCAGGCAGCTGGAGCCATTTTTATTGACCTCACCAAAGCCTTTGATTTGGTGAACCACAAACTGTTATTACAGAAACTTAATTTCTAGGGGCTGGACCCACCTTCCACAACCTGGATTTGAGACTATCTCACAGGCCACTCCCAAACCTGGTTATCTGGCTCCCCTCTAATGCCCAGGTCTCTCTCCCAGGCTACTCCCTCCACCGATTGGATCGGATCGGCAGGAGAGGTGGAGGATGTGCCTTCTATGTTAAAGACCCACTCATTGGGATTGCCCTTCCCCCATCCTTGATTATAATGCCCAGGCCTTAACACTAAAATTATCTCCCTGACTCCTCCAGGGTCCTATCTTCCTGACCACAGCTTACATACCTCAAAACCAAGCCTGGCACTGAGCCCCTAATTGACTATATGACCTCCTACCTAACTCCTCTGACCAAGTCCTGGTAGGTGATCTAAACATCAATTGGCTTTCTCCTCAGGCTTCTGCCTCCCGTGGCGTTCACTGCCATTGATCTAACACAGTTAGTCTCCCAGCCTACCAGGTTAAATCCTGGTTGGGGCTCTTGCACCCTTCTGGACGTGGTTCTTACCAACAGGCCCAGCCGTGTCCACAATATTCAAATCCTCTCCACTGCCTTAGTGACCACTCCCAGTCCTCTTCTCATGGATAACCTCTCTGCCCAAGCCCACTGTTCAAATCACCTGTTGACGTCGACTTAGACCTGGTGGGCTAAAAGACTTACAACTCCATCTGGCCAACACTGATTGGTCCACCCTATTAAACACCCCTGATATTGACAAGGCCCTTGCCTCCTTTGTTCACACCTTTAACTCTGCCTGTGACATCTATGCACCCCTAACCCCACGTAGATCTAAAGCATGACACTCCCCCTGGATTACCCCTGCCCTACGCTCACACCTTAAGCAGCGGGATAACCTATGGCACATTGCTGTTGAAACAGGACGCCCTGCCGACAGACAGGCCTATGCAGCAGCCCGGAATAAGTGTACATGGGCAGTCCGCAAAGCAAAGGCCGACTATTACCAAGCCTCTCTCACCTCCTCCTGGGGTAACCCCAGGTCCTTCTGGGACAATATCAAGCAACTCAGTGGTGGAGCACTCTCCCCTCTATTCGCTGCTTGACATCAACGGGACTATCTCCACTGATCCCACCCTCATTGCATCACACCTCAATAACTCCTTCACTGACCTTAGTGCAGTGCTCCTTGCAACTTCTTGGCCCTCCTCCCCAATGTCTGCCCCTCCCATCTCCCGACCCTCTTTCCACCTTCGCTCCGTCACCTCCCACGAGGTCAGGCCCTACTTACTAAAAGCCCTAAAGTGCAATTCCATTGGCAATGACTCCCTCGATCCTCTCTACTCATCGGGTCCTGGAACAAGTCATCTCTCCCATCACCTGCCTCTTTAATAAGTCCCTCTGCCTTGGGAAATTCCCCTCAGCCTGGAGGGTCGCCACTGTTACCCTATTCACAAGGGTGGTGATAGGACGTTCCCCAGGCAACTACCGCCCCATCTCTATCCTCTCTCCCCTTTCTAAAGCTTTAGAGAAAATTGTTGCTACCCAAATATCTGATTACCTCAGGAAATATGATGTCCTCTGTCCTGAACAACATGGATTCAGAGTCGGACATAGCACCAATACTGCTCTCCTGGAGTTTGCAAACTTCCTCCATAACTCACTTGATGCAGGCTCTCTCGGCGGTGCGGTATTTATAGACCTATCAAAAGCCTTTGATACCGTCTCACACCCCCTCCTTCTGGCAACACTTGCCAGTGTGGGCTTTGCCTCTGGCCCAGCCTCCTGGTGCGCCAGCTATCTGTCCAACCACTCCCAACTTGTTAGGATTGGTGGCACTCTCTCTGATACCTGCCCAATCCGCTCAGGAGTTCCCCAGGGATCCATACTCGGTCCTTTACTGTTCTCTCTCTTCCTCAACTCCCTGCCCAATGCCTGTGCTGGAAATGTCCTACTCTACGCTGATGATGCAGTACTCTTTGCCTCTGACAGTAACCCTGTTGCTCTCCAGAACTCCCTCCAGCGTGCCTACACCTCGGCAGAAACCTGGTTCTCTGACCACCGTCTCGTCATCAACCTTAAGAAAACTAAATCCATGCTGTTTACACACCCTCAAAATAAGTCCAGAAACTTTCCTCTCTCTGTCCGCTCCGCCCTTATGCACCCTATAGAACTTGTCAGCTCTTATAAATACCATGGCATAATCTTCGACTCTGCTCTCTCCTTCCATAACCACATCGCTGCCCTGACCTCTGCGCCCAATGCACGTTGGGCATCCTCTACTAGCACAGAAAATGCCTCCCATAAGCGCCCTCGCCTGGCTGTTACCTCCTCGATACTATCCTAATCGACTACGGCCTTCCTGTGGGCGCTGCTGGCGAGGATGTCACGCAAGGTATGCCTTACACTCAATAAAGCCTGCTGACTTATCACCGTGCCCATAGACTCACCCATACCTGCCATCTATACTCCATGTCCTCTATACTCAACCTTGACGAGCCCTGTTCCAAACCTGTCAAATTGCCTATAAAGCTCTCCATGGTCTATCCGCCTGGCCTTGCTACTCTATTCATCGATCCTAACTCCTCAGTAGCGTGCTGGCACCTCCGGCAGAGCTGCCCTTGTTGTCCCAAGGCCCGGACCACCTAGGGCCAAAGGGGCTTTCACCACAGAGTCCCCTCCAGGTACAACTCCCTCCCAGCAAGCATCACAAATGCCCCCTCGCTGGCTAGCTTCAAATACAGACTGAAAACTCACCTGCTCACTTCTCACTCCTGCCATTGCCCCTGACCCCCTACCTCCCCCCCTAGACAAAGCTCGCTGAGCTGCATTCCTCCTTATCCCCAGCTCCCACCCTCCAACTCTTCTGCACTACCTCCTCCCTAAAAAAAAAAAAAAAAAAAGGGGGATTTCATATTGGCTGCCAAGAGCCAGGGAATCACATATTGTTGAACTGTGTTGCTGATTGCTTTGCCTTACATGTACCTGCCTGTGCCTTTTTGCTGTGCTGTATTGCATTTGTCTATTATATGTATGTCTTTGTCTCCCTTCTTGATGAGGTACCTTTGTAAATGAGCCTCTGGCTCAAAGGTTGTTAAACTGATGTTAAAATAAATAAATAAATAAAGTGTTACATGGTCTAACTGCCACTCATTATTCAGACCCATCTCCCTTGGCATTCCCTTGGGTTTTATCCTGGGGCCACTACTCTTCTCACATTTCATCAACGAGCTGCCTAGTTCCTGCAGTGGAACATCTGTTCAGCTTTGCGGACAATGCTATCATATAAAGGTCCTCTGCTGGCTCCTCTTGGCTCAGTGAACATCGAACTCTGACTTCCATCAACTGGATGCATGATTCCTTACAATAATTTGCTCTAAACACTAAAAAAATCTATGCTTTTTCTCCCCACACTACAGATCTGCTTGCTCCCCCAATTCTCCAATGCCACCAGTAATGGTGAACCCTAGAACTGGTACACTCCTTTAAATATCTTGGCATCGTGCTTGACCCGTCCCTATCCTTTGGTGCCCATGTCAACAAAACTATCACACCCATCACCAGCAGAGGCTGTGGTGACTTGCATCTGAGCATGAACTTTGTCACACAACCCATCACCAAAAGCTGGGTCTGCTCTACCAGCTCTGCCCTTACTATCTAGCACATCCTTCCTCTACTCTTCTATGGCTCCCCTATTCCTGTCACTTAAGTCCTGCCTTATGAACCACCTAAAGCAAATATATCACAGGATAGGATTCTTTGCCTCTGGAGCTGCACCCAGGATACATCATTGCTGTTCTAACATCTCTGGGTTGGCTACAACTGGAACATAAATTCTGTATACTCTCCTCTGCCTAACTTATAAGTTAGCCCACACATGCACTCCTCTGAGTCTATTTAATATTGCTGAAAGGAAACCGGCTAGCTGAACTCTTCGCTCCTCCTCTATCCCACTGCTAACCATGCCAACGACACGCCTAGCTGCAAGCAGGAAATCCTTTGCCTACGCTGCACCAAGGGCTTGGAATTCCCTCCCTCCGTCCATCCTCTCCTGCACTTCCCTCCCCAGCTTCAAACAAGCTCCACACAACCACCTAAACGACTTAGGAACTTGCTCATGCTTTACTTAACCATCCCAGTGTCTTTCTGTCCTCATGTCTCCTTATCTTGGCGAGCTTCTCCTGCTCATCCTTTCCTTCCAATCGAACTGTACATTATTCTTGCACTAGTCTTCCTTTACTGCTGAATATTTTTACCCTGTACTGTCATGCATATCTACTGTACATATAGGGGTACTAATTGCCTGATCCTACTTTGTCCAGAACCTTCCACTCCCCTGACCCCTGAACTCACTGCTCTCACTTTAGCTGCCTCGGATACCTTTAATACTCTGTGTACTAGGATCCCAATTTTTGTATTGCCTCCCATATCAGTGAGTTTATAGTATGTAATGGCTTTGTAAATATATTGTACTGGGCGTCAGGGATTGTATTGTATGTACAGTATATGGCTTTGTTTATGTTCTAGTCTGCCTCATTGTTGTGTAAGCCTTTCATTCTGTGTTATTCTTATTGAATGTATATGTCTTTGCTAATACTTTTATATTCCTACTCCTCTGTACCCTCCCACAGGTCACCCCTGAAAAAGGGACTGCATGGTCTCAGCGGGCTTACCCGGTTACCAAAATTCAAATAAATACATATATTATTTAATTGTATAGTGCAGGGGTTCTCAAATGGTGAGGCCAGCCTCCCTGGGGAGGCCCCAAGCTGTTCCAGGGGAGGCTCAAGCAAGTCTTAAACAGTATTATATTTCACTATTGAACTGTATAGATTTTGTGTGAAGGGATAAGGCAAACTGAAGGAGGATAATAGTAGGTGGATTTATGTATTTATTAAGAAGTCTGTGACCAGTGAAGGTACTGTACACTGAGCCATGGCTTATATCAGGTGTACCCAGGGAAGGGTAGCGCGAGAAAATACAATTCAAAATGTAACGCAAAACACTCAAGCAATACAAAATGAATAAAAGTGCAAACAAATCAAGAACAATAAACAATGCAAGGAACAATTGATCAATTAGACAGGCAGCAGAACTATCCAAATACAAGAGTCAACCATACAGGTTCTAGGAATAATAGCAGGAGGGAGCAAAATGATCCCTGAGAAGTAGCTTAAGAGCAGGGTGAGAAGGGAAGAAGCAGATGTCAGCAGGAAGATTATTCCAGTTAGAGGGGAAACAGAAAAAGCAGTCTGGTTTAAGAGTCAAAATATTGGAGCAAGTAGTTGTCCTGTTTTTTTTTGGGGGGGGGTACAATAAGCTCAATAACCTGAGAGCCAGCTATGCAAAGAGGTTTCAATTTATTCCTGTTGTACCTGTGAAAAGTGACCTATTTTTCTATGGGGAGGCCCAAAAATATTTCAGTATTTTGGGGGAGGCTCAAGATCTTTTCCATGGCTTAGGGGAGGCTCACTATGACAAAGTTTGAGAACTGTTGGTATAATGCATAGAATCCCCATTTATATATTCCAACTAAATACATTTTAAAGGGACACTGTCAACCCTTTCTGCATCATATTAATTCTAGTTGAAAACCCGTATTTTGTGATTGCTTACATTTACAAAACTGCATGGATGTTACTAGCTGTTTTGCCTGCCTCCTTTCTTAGCAGAACTGAAGTACATGCTAATGGTGTAATTACATTTGTTGTTACCTGCTATTGTAACTCTCCCTGGTCATGCCTCGAAATAGGTTTTTTCTTTGTCTAGTACACTTAACTGGTAAACAAAAGCTAAATAAATAAATACCCAGCCTTGTTTTGTTATGGGTCCTTGATCTACTCTGACTGCATACTTCTTGAACATTAGGAAAACTCCCAAACAGTGCAGCCTCTCACAGTGCAATAGTCTCTTCTTCTTCCACTGCATCATGAGTGGCTACACTATTCTGGGGGTGTTCTCATGTCCAGGAAAGATGCAATGGCAGTTGATTTCAGGACATTTTTAAGATGTGGTTGTTGGGCTTTATAGTCCATTATCTTACTGCAGGGTTAGTCCTCTGAGGCATAAAATATATTTTTTTATTAGTCCAGTTAGGAAGTGAAGGGATTGTAAATTGGACTGTGCGCAATAGTTAGCCAGTCCCTTCCACTTTCTGGTTTGCTAGCCATGACCCTGCACTCGTATGTTTTGTGACATTTAACCAGACAGAAAGCACAGTGGCGCACCCCATTGAAATCTACAAGGCTTGGTTTCAAAACTCTTTTTAAGTGATAAAACAATTTCTGGTATATGTGAGAGCCACCACTCAGCTAATAGATCCTCTATTAGTTGAGCAGTGGCGTTCATATATACCAGAGATTGCTTTATCACTTAAAAATATTTTTGAAACTAAGCCCTGTAGACATCAATAGGGCGCGCCCCCGCGTTCTCCCTGATTAGATGTTACAAAACATCTGAGCATAGGGGCATGATCAGTGGACTGGGAAGTGGAAGGGATTGACTGGTTATTGAGCTCGGCCCGATTTACAATCCCTTCTCTTCCTAACAGGACTAGTACAAAAATATCTTTTATGTCTCCAAGAACTTATGCTGTAGTAAGGTAACAAGCTATCAAGCCCAAAAGCCCCTGACAAAACGTTTGAAATTTACATTAAGATCTGTAAACAAACATGTCTTGGTGTGGTAACCTCAGTGTTGTGAGCAGTCTGATTTTTCACTTTTAAAAAGAAACAAATGAATCATAAACAAACTATATAATACATCAGTAATCTCTACAGCATGTGAACAGTTAACTGGGAACAGTTTGAGGCCTATGGGGTTAGATGGTGTCCCTTTAAATAGGGTTGGCAGAATAGCTGAGAGACTAGAGTAATGAGCCGTGAATGAGCATCCAGCGAGATCTAGGTTTAATTCCCACAGCCCAAGTGCATACTGTGCGACTTTGAGCAAGTCATAACCTCCCAGTGCTCCCAGGTTGCCCGTAGAAACAGGCACTTGTGCCTAATGGGCCTTACCTGGTTACCAAAGAATTAAAAAGTAGTATTTATTACATCAAAGCTGTGTGGTGTTGTCAGGAAAATTTTACAAGTCGTGATGTCATGGAAATGCTACAAATCATGGTGGTGTTATGGAAAATACTACAAGTCATAGTGTTGTCATGGAAATGCTTCAAGTCATGTTGTTGTCATGGAACATGTTACAAATCATGGTGTTGTCATGGAAATGCTACAAGTCATGGTGTTGTCGCAGATACTGCTACAAGTCATGGTACTGTCATAGAAATGCTACAAATGTTGTCAGGATAATGCTACATGGTGTTGTAATGGGAATGCTACAAACGGTGTTGGCATGGATAATGCTACAAGTCATGTCATGGAAATGCTACAGATCATGGTGTTGGCACAGATAATGTTACAAGTCATGTTGTCATGGATAATGTTACAAGTCATGTTATCATGGAAATGCTACAGATCATGGTGTTGGCACGGATAATGTTACAAGTCATGTTGTCATGGATAATGTTAAGTCATGTTATCATGGAAATGCTACAGATCATGGTGTTGGCACGGATAATGTTACAAGTCATGTTGTCATGGATATGTTACAAGTCATGTTATCGCGGAAATGCTACAGATCATGGTGTTGGTAACGGATAATGTTACAAGTCATGTTGTCATGGATAATGTTACAAGTCATGATGTTATTGAAATGCTACAGATGATAGTACTGTCACGAATAATGCTACAAGTCATGGTGTTGTCATGGGATGCTCACATGATGTTGGTGGATAATGCTATAAGTCATGGTATTGCTACATATAATGGTGTTGTCACGGATAATACTACAAGTCACGGTGCTGCCATGGGAATGCTGAAGATGCTGGTGTTGGCACGGATAATGCTACAAGTCATGGTGTTGTCATGGGATGCTACACATGATGTTGTTGCCACGAATAATGCTATAAGTCATGATATTGTTACAGATAGTGGTGTTGTCATGGATAATACTGCAAGTCATGGTGTTGTCATAGGAATGCTGCAGATGATGGTGTTGGCATAGATAATGTTACAAGTCATGTTGTCATGGAAATGCTACCGATCATGGTGCTGGCACAGATAAGGTTACAAGTCATGTTGTTGTCATGGATAATGCTATAAGTCATGGTGTTGCTGCAGATGATGTTGTCACAGATATTACTCACGAGTTATGGTATTGTCATGGTAATGCTATAGAAGATGGTGTTGGCACAGATAATGCTACAAGTCATGGTGTTGTCGCTGGGATGCTACACATGATGTTGTTGCCATGGATAATGCTATAAGTCATGGTATTGCTACAGATAATGATGTCACTGGATAATATTATAAGTCACGGTGTTGTCGTGAGAATGCTGCAGATGATGGTGTTAGCACGGATAATGCTACAAGTCATGGTGTTGTCATGGGATGCTATCCATGATGTTGCCACGGATAATGCTATAAGTCATGGTATTGCTACAGATAGTGGTGTTGTCACAGATAATACTGCAAGTCATGGTGTTGTCATGAGAATGCTGCAGATGATGGTGTTGGCAAGGATAATGCTACAAGTCATATTGTCACGGAAATGCTATAGAGCATGATGTTGGCATAGATAATGTTACAAGTCATGCTGGCAAGGATAATGCCACAAGTCATGTTGTCATGGAAATGCTACCGATCATGGTGCTGGCACAGATAATGTTACAAGTCATGTTGTTGTCATGGATAATGCTATAAGTCATGGTGTTGCTGCAGATGATGTTGTCACAGATAATACTACGAGAGTCATGGTATTGTCGGGTAATGCTATAGATGATGGTGTTGTCACGGATAATGCTACAAGTCATGGTGTTATCACGGATAACGCTATGTCGCGTTGTCATGAAATGCTACATATCATGGTGTTATGTAACCCCCTGCAAATGGGGTTCCTAAAAGTCTTCCAGGAGCTTGCTAAATGCTCCAAGTCTGGATGGTGTTTGGCGTTGAAGCCGTTTGAATGGCACTGTAGCGAGTGCTTTTAGAGCCTCTGCGTGCTGTCTCTTTAAGAGCTGTCTGCTTGCAGACATAATTAGTTGTATGGAGGGACTGTGTGTTTCTCTGCTCGAATCCCACCGTAGCTGCTGCCTAATTCGTTCAGGCTTCCTGCAGTCGCAGAGCGCAGAGGGAGCCTAATTGAAAGATGTAACTGCTTGCCTGAAATCATTTAGAGTGTTAGTGAAAATGCAGTTTGTCTAACCTGCCTTTCTTGCAGCTTGAACTCTGTGTGTGTTTTGCCCTTCATTTTGGATCTGAACTGTCAATTGACCAATCAGTGTGGGGACCTTAAAACGGAGCCTGCATTGGACCAGTCAGTACTTGGACTCATCTGGAGCCTGTTATAATGGGACTGTATGGCAGGTGCTTCTGGGAGTTGTAGTTTGACCTTGGCACTATTTTTGCACCAGCAGAGGGAGCCCTGCTGTGATTGACAGTCAAGCAACCAACTGAACTGTGTGAGCTCTAAAGAAATGCCCTACACTGTTGCTGGGAAGGCAGATTGCAGGTGGCAGTGAAAGGAGAAGGAGCTCTGTTGCTAGTACGGTGAGTAGTTTGCGCGGAAGTGCGTGTTAGGCCCCTAGTTGGTCTGTGGCCGTTAGTACAGCCTAAATCAGATGGAATCCGAGCTTTTGAAAAAGAAGCAGAAGTCAGAACCAGGCTTACCCTGTAGAAGACCGAAGATTTGCTGAAGTGCATTCGCCTTTCAGGAACTGAAACTGCTGTGAGTGCTCCTGGTTTTGCAGTGTTTGCCATCGGGTCTTCGAGGAGCAACTGGCCTGGTATAGTAATTTCCTTTACATATGAATGTGCTTGGTGCCCGTGGGGAATCGCGATTTTCCCCTGCACTGCGACTTATGTGCTGAAGCTGGAAGCAGAACCCAGCTTGGTTTGGACTGAATCCGCCTGTTTCAAATGCAGTTGGGCCTTGTCTCCATACCCTGCTCATCTGGCAATCCAGAACGAACATTCTCCATCCTGTTCTCAGCTCTGGGTATTGAGTACAAATCAGAGCAACAACCTGCAACATTTAAAAATCAAAAGTGTTTCATCTAATTGCTTCATGTTTTCATTCTACGAACTGAGCCATCTGGCTCTGGATTACAAGTGTGTGTTGTGCATGTGTTTTCTTCCTGCAGGATCCCATCCATTGCACCAGCCGGCCAACCCCAGGCAACGGACCTGGCTAGCCCCTTCCCCATCCTGGGTACCCAGAGAGTGTGTCATTTTTGGACCCCATATGCATGCACAGTACTGTGATTTGAATATTTCCAAACCAAATCAACCTGATTACCCCCTTCCTTGTTACTGCCCCTCTAATAAATCAGATTTGTTGTTATTGAACTAAATTCTGTCTGTGGGGTCAGCACATGTAAAATAAGCATTGCATTGTGGCTGTATGTATTATCTAACCTTGTTTTACAGGGGGTCCTCAGAGACATGCTGCCAGAATCAGTCCTGAGGGTAAGTGTTACTGTATGTGTAAGAAGTGTGCATTTGTGGGGTATTGGGAAGGTAACTCCTGTGTACTGTGTGGGCCACTAGTGGGAGCAAAGCAGTCACAGTGTCCCAGAGGGCTGTACCCGAGCTAGTTTAACAACTATCAACCATGACCCTGGGTGGAGGCAATCGCCATTGACCTAGGCCCCTAACCTATCATCAGCTACACAGGCAGGGGTAGTAGCCCTTGGGTAGCGCCATCTAGGGGTTACATTTGGCATGGATTATGCTACAAGTCATACTGTTGGCACGGATAATGCTACAAGTCATGTTGTCATGGAGATGCTACAGATAATGGTGTTGGCACAGATAATGTTACAAGTCATGTTGTCATGGATAATGTTGCAAGTCATGGTGTTGTCATGGATAATTCTACTAATCATGATGTTGTTATGGAAATGCTACACATCATGGTGTTTTCTTGGAAAAGCTTCTGATCATGGTGTCGTCATAGAAACATACAAACATAGAAGTTAATGGCAGAAGGAGACCGCTAGGTCCATCTAGTCTGCCCATTTGTTTTAGACTTATTTTGACACTGTAGTTGCCCTTTGTAGTCAAGGCTCTCTTATGTCTATCCCATGCATTCTTGAATCCCCCCCCCCACAGTGTTGACCCCACAAACTCTTGGGGAAGGCTATTCCAGGCGTCCACCACTCTTTCTGTGAAGAAAAACTTTGTGATGTTGGTAAAGAACCTCCCTCCTTGCAGCCTGAGGTCATGTCCCCTGGTTCTGGAGCCCTTCTTGAAGTGAAAAAGTTCTTGTGCCTGTACCTTGTTAATGCCTTTTATGTACTTAAATGTTTCAATCATGTCCCCTCTCTCTCTTCTCTGTTCCAGGGAGTACATATTCAGTTCCCTAAGTCTTTTCTCGTAGGACATGTACTGCAGACCCTGAGTAATTTTTGTTGCTTTTCTCTGTACTGTTTCCACCCGGTCAATGTCCTTCCTGAGGTGAGGCCTCCAGAATTGGACTCTATATGCCAGGTGAGGCCTGACCAACGATCTCTACAGTGGTAGTACCACCTCTCTCCTTCTGCTCATGAGTCCCCTTCCAATGCAGCCCAGCATTCTGTTAGCCTTCAGTGTTGCCTTCTCACACTGCTTACTAACCTTCAAGACGTCTGAGATTATGAGTCCCAGATCTCATTCCTGGTTTGAGGCCACCAGTCTTTCGCCTCCTAGGTAATACTCCTTTCTTGGATTTTTCTTTCCTATGTGCATGACCTTGCACTTTTTGTCGTTAAATCTCAGCTGCGACACTCCAGACCATTCTTCTGGTTTCTTGAGGTTAGCTTCCATCTTGCTCACTCCTTCTGAGGTGCCCACCCTGTTACATATCTTGGTGTCATCTGTGAACAGACAAACCTTCCCTTCCATTCCGTCAGTGATGTCTGCTACAAAAACATTGAAGAGCAGAGGCCCCACCACTGAGACCTGGGACACCCCGCTGGTCACCCTGCCTTCCATTGATTGCGTTCCATTAACCTGTATCCTCTGGGTTCTGCCTTGTAACCAGTTTTATACCCATCAGACTACTTTTGGACCAACCCCTGTGTGGCCAAGCTTCTTTACTAGCCTTCTGTGTGGAACCGAGTCGAAGGCCTTACTAAAGTCAAGGTAGACCACATCTACTGCTGTCCACTATTTTTGTAGCGTAATCAAACAACTCAAGCAGATTTGTCTGGCATGACCTACCTGCTGTGAAACCATGCTGTTTAGGGTCTTGTTGGCTGCTAGTTTCAAGGAATGGAATTGGTACATCTCATGTTGTTTTAATTGAAAATTCATCAAGTTGTGGTGCTGTTATGGAAAATGCTACCAATCACTGTGTTGTCATGGATAATGCTACAAATGATTGTGTTGTTGTGGAAATGCTTTGTATCATGATGTTTCTGAAAATGCTACAAGTCATGCTGTTGTGATGGATAATGCTACACAGATCATGATGTTTTCTTAGGTAATTCTACAAATAATTGCATTGTTATTGACATGCTACAAATCATGGTGGTGTTATGGATAATGTTATAAAATAGTGCTGTTATGGAAATGATACTGGTCATGGTGTTGTCACGGAAAATGCTACACATCATGATGTTGTTCTGGAAATGCTACAAATTGTTCTGTTATGGAAATGTTACAAACTGGTTGTCACTCGTAGGGGTTAAGTTCTGTAAAACACTATGGTCATTCCAGGGGGAAAAGGGAGGAGAGTTTATGTTTGTTATTGTTGTAATGTTTTGCTTAGTGTGTTGTAGTTGTTTGTTGAGTTTTGTGAGGGTTTATGTTTGTTATTGTTGTAATGTTTTGTTTAGTGTGTTGTAGTTGTTTTTTTGTGTTTATCATATCATACATTTCAATAAAGTATATTAAAAAAATACTACAAATCATGGTGTTGTTATGGATAATGCTACAAATCATGATGTTGTCATGATTCATGAAATATGTTACAAATAATTTTGTTGTTATGGAAATACTACAAATCAATTTGTTTCAGGGGGGCTAGGGAGCATGAGCAGTGAACAACATTTTTAGCAGTAAAACATTGGTATGCTTTATGAATTCTGAAAGAGCAGGACCTAGGCAACAAGAGGTCAAACCAAATCGTAACCAGCTCCAGGGTGAAAGCTGAAAAGATGGAGGAAAAGGTGCATTGGCATGTCCCTGCACTTGCAAGCCTCTGCAGATGGAGACAGCCAAGAGAAAATGCTTTAGTCACTGGATCACAACATGTAGCAGCTACTGGCCTCTTCTGCATCAGTGAATGGCAAACTCGACATCGTAACTGGCAGGATAGCCACCGCGGAGAAATCTGTCAACCCTCTACAAGGCAACATGGAGGATATCGGGTGCCACTCAAAAACCTGCAGAAGCACTATAGTCCAGAGATTGAAGGAGGCACAGCATACACACAATAATCTGGAGATTTTAGAAAACAAAATGTCAAGCCAAAATATTGTGTGCTTGGCTTACCAGGAGGATCTGAAGGCGATCACGCCATGCTCTTTTTGCAAGACTGGTTCCGTGAACAGTTTCAGTCCCAGGCACCAGTCTCTGACTTCCCAAAGGTAAAAGCACATAGAATCCAGTCCAGAGGGAAAACAACCTGAATAGTTACCCTGAGTCATGATGGTTGTGGTAGACAGCATGGGAACAAGGGACAGACTGCTCAATTTGGCTAAGAGGCATGGTTCGCTTCAATGTGGAAGGAGTGATGGTCCACATGTTACCCAACATCTGCTATGCTACCAGGCAGAGAAAAAAGGGATTTGATAAGGTATGAAGTGTGCTAAAGGACTTGGACATCCCCCAATCTATGCAGTTTCCTGCAAAATTGTGCATATTGCATGATAGAACAGTTTATGTATTTGCAGATGTAGGACGGGCAGTGAAATGGGCATCCAAGGCAGCAGCCGTCATGAAAAACCATGACGACTGAACCAGAGACTGAAGAGGATACTGATACCTGAGAGACTGTTTAGCTTTTCTTTTTCCTAGGTCCTAGCTCACAAGGGATTAATTCCTACTTACCGAATCTGTTAAATCATGCTGTTCTGATTGTTTTAGTGGGTTTGCTGAGGAGGTAAAGGTCTTAACTAGTTTGTGGCAAGTACACAAATATTATCTTTTCTTATTTTCTTGCCTGCAATAGCACCAGTAATAATGCAGTGGTTTGCAATGAAACGGACCGCAAATAATTCTTTGGAGTAAGAGAGAGTATCATTTCTACCTGTTGTATAAGATCTGCACAGAGTTATGCAATAACACAAAGACAGCACATACAAATATACATGTAACCCCTAGATGGCGCTATCCCAGGGGCTACTACCCCTGCCTGATTTGCCACTAACAGGTTGAGGGGCCTGGATCCAATGGCGGGTGCCTCCACCCAGAGGTCAGGGTTTGCAATAGTTAAACTAACTTGGTCACAGCCCTCTGGGACACTGCAACCCCTTTCTTCCCACTAGTGGCCCACACAATATATCAGAATTACCTCACAGTATACACTTACCCCCAGGTCTGGTTCCGCACTGGGACCTCCTGTGAAATGAGATACAGTGCAACAATCACAGTACAGTACTTTAACATAGACAAATACCTCAGGCAGTATAACTTTGCTGAAACAAGCAGCTCTGATTTATTTAGGGGATATAACAAGGACAGGGGAAATCAGGTTAATTAGCTTATCACTCTAATAATCTACTATGGCTCTGTGCACAGGCCTATCCCTATCAGTTACTGTCCCTGGGTACCCAAGCCCTAGTGGCTAGTCCAAACCTGTGGCAGCTGGTAGGGGCCTTTCTACACAGAGAAAAGGAGAATTAAACAGTCAGCAGTACAGTAATTCCATTTGGATTTAATGTGGCAATTCAACAGGGAGCGACTCCTGAATTAGTACTCACGACCTCCAAATAAGATAGGGTCCTTCAATGTCAGCAGGGCTCACTTGAGGTACACAAACCTCTTCACACATCCATTAAAAGAAAGCACTATACCAGGCAGGCTGCATCTGTATCCCGATCGTAATTACTGCACAATACCCGGAGAACACACAGCAGATTCAGTTCCTGACAGACCGAGTGCAATTTTCAGCAATTCCTCCAGTCTTCTACAGGTGAGCCTGGTTTCTACTCTTCAGAGATCCTTTGATTCTTTTCACAGGACAGATTCAGTCCTAACAAGCTGTTACACAAGCTGCAGACCGAACTCTGGGCCTTACACACGTTTTTGACTAAAACTGCACACTGAAAAAGCACAGGGCTCCTTCCTTCTTCACTGCCAAAGCTCAACTGAAACTCCAACCGACAAAACCGGCACTTCCTTTGAGTTCCTCCCAGTTCTTGACTGATTGGCTGTCACTCACAATAGACTGCTGCTGTTGGTCCAAAAGGCACTGAAGTCTAAACTACATCTCCCAGAGTCACTGCCCATACAATCCTCTTGTGGCTGGCTCAGATTATGAGTCCAAGTTCTGATTCGTCCAAGGCACCATTTTAGAGCTAGCTTACCCCACACTGATTGGTCCAGTTCAGCAGTTCAAAACTAGAATGGGGAACTAGGCAGACACTGTTCTGACTGCAAAAGAAAGCAGGTTAGACAAACTGTAATTTCATTATCACTCTAAATGGTTTCTGGCAAACAGTTACATCTTTCAGATAGGTTCCTTTGCACTCTAGTGACTGCAAAATGGAGTGAATTAGCAGCAGCTTGAGTGGTACTCAATCAAAGAAACACACAGTCCCCCATACAAACTAATTATGTCTGCAAGCAGACAGTTCTAAAGAGACAGTACCAGAGGTTCTAAAAACACTCACTGATAAATGGCTTAAACGCCAAACACCATTCAGGCTTGGAGCATTCAAGCAAGCTCCTGGAAGTCTTTTGGGAACCCCCATTTGCAGGAGGGTTACATACAACTATAAAGTATAACAAATTTCCATATGCAAAAATGAAGTTGTTAATAAAAAAAATATTACGAGAGCAACTGCACTGTTCTTTCAGGTATGCTTTTAGTTAAACAACAATAGCTCTTAGATCAGTGGGTGTCTTTAACAAGATAGAAGTTCATTCCAGGTCTTTGAGGCACTAGATCAGAAGGACTGTTGATGACTGATATATGCCATAGTGGTAGTTTTTTTTTTGCTCCACCTGCTTGCACCGGCTGCTCTCTCCTTCGGGCCGCGACGGACTGGACTTGGCCTGGGCGAGCCCCATCCCCACTGTCTCACATCGCAGCCTACCCAAGGGTAACCAAATGTATCCCTTCATTGGGCGGGTCCCCTCTCTGCAGAGGGAATTAGCCTTCTGGCCTGCTTTCTTGGCCCTTGGATGCTGCTGGGACGGCCATCGGGGGCTCCGGTGGCAAGAATCTCAGGCGGCCGTCATCTGCACAGCCAGTATGCCTTTTCCATTTTCTCCACCCTCCCACCACGCTCTCGCCCATGGTGGCAGCTTCCATCTATAGGGTGTGTAGCGTCGACGCCACATGTCCCCAGGCACACAATCAATCCACCCAGAGGGACCTAGGTAGAGTCCTCCCCACCCTGGGAGGGAAGCATCCAGTGGACGCTTGAAATCCCTCCTGCCGGCCTCCACTCCTGGGACCCGGGCTCAGGGTGTGAACCCGGGTTACCAGCGTGCTGAGTGAACCCCTTCACTCTGCGCCACAGAGCTGACCCATAATGGTAGTTTAATCATAAACATGCTAGATGCTCTGAGACTCTTTCCATTTTGTAGAAGTTTGAAGTAATCAAACAACGAAGATATCACTTTACTTAGTAACTTGAACTCAGCAAATGCTTACAGAGGGCTTTGCGATAGAGTCTGTATGAAAAGGTGCATTGTAAAAATCCTTTTCCATCCTTGCTTGGAGATGTGCCTGATCTAGTACACAGCTACCACTAAGCAAATAGCATTTTGCTTGTTTGTGAGCAACAAATGATATCGTAAAGTAGTCACATTTTTTATTCAGAATTGCACACTCCAGGGAATCCACTGTTTTGCCTTGGACTGACACTCCCCTGTACCCACCACTGCTCCATTTACTCCTCCCTCTCTCTCCCTTCCCTTGATGCCAGGCACCTCACCTAGAGTGCTTCCTTCACCTCCAAATTCTGACTTGGCTCCCCCCCCCCATCTTTCACCTCTCCTCTCTCCCACCTCCCCATTCCTCCTACCTCACTGAACACTGTATCCCATTCCCTTTCCCTCCAGGAAAATTACTGTGGGCTAAGCTGCATTCTTATATTGTTTCTCCAAGCTCTGATCTCGCTTTCACCTGTCTTATCTGCTCTTCCTTTTCCTTCCTCAAACCCTTCTTGTGACTTTTCTGTCCCTTCCTGCAACTGTACCTGACCCCAGATCCTAGTGTGCCCCTTTCCACTTCTCTTTATTATGTGCCCCTACCCCCGACTTGGAGCTGTATTTTTTAACCACCATAAGTTCATGGTCTGTGTCCCATTAATCTGCTCTAATTTATGTTCACATCTGTATTTGCACTTCATTGTTCTCTCCTGTACCTTCACTCAGGCTAGGTGGTTTCTAATTCTACTGTAATCCTAATCTGGTGTTTGCACCCAATTTATGAATAGCGCTTGTTCTATTGTACTGACCCCTGCACCTTTAAAGCTGGATTATGCTTGTTTATCTGCCTGAACATCGCACAGCCCAGCTGCATTGCATTTTATTACTCTTGTACCTTACTGTACTATGTGTTTTGTATTTTATTTACTTTGCATCTTGTTATTTTCTGCTCCCCTTCCGCCACAGGACATCTGGAAACAAGCTGCTTCCAGCTCAGTATGTCTTTCCTGGTGAAACCCAGCTCAGTTGTGAGGGGTACAGTTGGGGAACACAGAGGAGGAAAAGGATCTGGGGGGATTATAATGGGGAATATGAACAAGTCGGCTTAGTGCAGGAAGGTAGCAGTGAAAGCCAACAAGATGCTGGGCTGTATAGCGAGGGGGATCTTTTTTAGAAGTAGTGAGGTGATCCTTCCCCAGTACAGGTCACTGGTCAGGCCGTACCTGGAGTACTGCGAGCAATATTGGTGCCCATTCCTGAAGAAGGACATCAGATTGTTGGAGGTGGTGCAGTGCAGAGCGACTAGGATGATCCAGGGTTTGGAGAGGAAATCCTATGAGGAAAGGTTAAACATGCTTAACATGTATTCATTGGAGGAAAGAAGGGATGGGGGAATAGGACTGAGACCTTTATGTACATGAATGAGAGAAACAATACTAATACAGGATAGCTATTCTGGATCAGAAGAGGGAGAGAGATATAAGAAGGCATCAGCTGAGGTTGGAGGGAGGAAATTCAGGAGGGAAGTCAGGAGACATTTTTTCACTGAACAGGTGGTAGATAAATGGAACTCTCTGCCTGAGGAGATGGTTTCCTGTAGGACAGTGGGCTGTTTCAAGAGGGGATGGAACAGAGTGGGGGGAATGACTGTGAGGAGGGGAGGGGAGAGAAGGGTGGGGCAGTTGCAAGTTGGGCTAGCTGCATAATTGAGCAGACTCGATAGACCATGTGGCCTGTTTCTGCTGGCATTTTCATATGGCTTTCCTGGTGAAACCCAGCTTGATATGTCTTTTCTGTTGAAACCCAACTCAATATGTCTTTCTTGGTGAAACCCAATTTGGTATGTCTTTTTGGGTGAAACCCAGCTCGGTATATCTTTCCTAGTAAAACCCAGCTTTGTTATATCTCCTGGTGAAACCCAGCTCAGTATATCTTATTTATTTATTTATTTATTGAAATGTTTCACCAGGAAGGGCACACTGAACAACAAGTTGCTTGTCTCACGGTGCATCCTGGGGGAAGGGGATGAGGGAAATACAGTACACACTCAAACCTTTGTACATAAAATACAGTATTACATGACGGAATAATCATAACACAATCAACATAGTACGCAAAGTACAGTATTACATGACAGGCAATATGCATTTTGAACAGTATTTGGAACAGTATCCTTGGGAGTAGAGGGGATCTATCAAGTACTAAGTTGCACAGAGAACACCTGTAGGTGTGGTAGTGCAGCGGTTGATACAGCTAACAGAGAGAGACAGTTGAAGGAAGTTATGGTGAGGAAGGATAAGGGGAGGGGGGAAACAGCAGGGAAGGACTGGAGCAGGAGCGGTGGAAATGATAGTAATATGAGAGCATGAAGGCCAGGGGATAAGAAGGAAGGCAGGTGGGGTTAACCACATGTACAGATTACAGAGAGGAAGTTATGTAGTGCCAAGGTGATTGAGTGGGAGGAGGATGAGTGGTGGTTCTGGTGTGGAAGTGCATTCCATAATTTGGGGAGGCAGTGAGAGAAGGCAGCCTGACCAACAGCGGTGGACTGGCGAAGGATTACCATTAGGCGGGAGTCATAAAATATTAGAGAGTGGGCAGGCTGGGGAGAGGCTAGTGAGGAGGTGAGGTGGGGGGAGTGTTCCCAAACCAATATTTGGAAGTGAATTTAGCACAATGAAGGAGGTGATGGTTTTCTAATGTGGAAATGCAAGGGAGTGGTAGAGACTACAGTGATGGGTTAGAGGGTAAGGCCCAATGCAAACAACAGAAGGAGTTCAAAAGGTTGTCCAATCTGGATAGGGAAGACTTGGGAGTGGTACCATAGACTACATCACAGTAGTCAAAAATAGACAATATCATCTTTTGGACCAGTTCACGCCTTGCTGGTAGTGGGAGGCAGCTATGGTTCCTGTATAGCAGCCAAGGTTGGGGCGCAGCTTATTTAGGATGGCATCAAAATGGCCCGGAAAAGCTGAGGTGTCAGTCAAGCCACACCCTACAAGGTACCAAAAAGGAGAAGGTGTCCTCCAGGATTGTCCCATCAAGGGTGTGGAAAGAGGGCATTGTGGGGAACCTAGAGAGTCTGTGCCTTGTGCCATAGGTCATTGAGACTGTCTTCTGGCATTAAGGGAGAATTGATGGGAGCTAAACCAAAGCTGAATTTGGTTGAAATCATGCTTTAGTCTGGTAGCCACATCATTGGGGACTGACCTGAGGCAGAGGACCATATTGTCTGCATATATATGGATTGAGGTGGATGAGCAGGAAGAGGGGAAGTCGTTAGAAAGCTGGAGAAGAGGATAGGCCCAGAATGGACCCCTGTGGAAGTCCAGTGTTGATGATATCTTTCCTGGTGAAACCCAGCTCAGTATGTGTTTCCTGGTGAAGCCCAGGTGGGTATGTTTTTCCTGGTAAAACACAGCTTGGAAGCCGTCTTTTCTGGTGAAACCCAGCTCAGTTTGTCTTTCCAGGTGAAACCCAGCTCAGTATCTCTTTCCTGGTGAAACCTAGCTCACTGTGTTTTTCCTGGTGAAACTTTGAAATAAATCAATAAATCTTTATTTGTAGGAATTGCCTAGTTTACAGGAGGGTCTTGAAGAAAATAAGCAGCTGAGCACATACTTAACATGTCTGGGCTATAACACAGTTTCACAGGTTGCCGATCAAAGTCCATTAATGTCTTCTAGTGAGGTATGAGTTGATGGCATGTAACAAAATGTTTTAAGTGACAGCTTATGTTACTTGGGCTTTGGACCCCTAGGATAAAGTCTGCTGTTCGAGGTAATAAACTTCAGCAGGTTTGCTATGGCTACACTCAATTAGATAAAAATTGCTGTCTTTCGGTGTCTGCGAGTGTCTTTTATACACACACACACTGCAGATTGTCTAAGGTGTGTAGGTGTGTATGTGTGTGTAGAAAATGATTTCTAAGCAGGAGTAATAGACACAATTAGCTTTCTTTTTTCTAATCATTAAGTCTGACAACAAGATACCCATGTTCCTCATAATGAGCTGTCAAAACAATGCATTAAAATGGAATAGTTATTACTGCTGTGCCTCTGCAAAGGTTTATTATCAGCACAGGTAATTTGCTGCTTTCTCTGACCATTCAGCCCACCCACCACCTCTCATCTTTGCTTTCTTGCCAACTCTATGGGAAGGCAGCATGCTCTGTTTAGAGTACTGATTGCTGAAACAAGATCTAAGGTTGAAATCCCACCATTACCGCTTAGCTTACTGCATGACTCTGAGCAAACGAATTGACCTCCTGAATTTCAGCCTGCCCTGCTGTAAAACTGAAACAGAACTCCCACCAAAAGAAGATGTTGCATCTTAACTGGACCATCACAGGTAAATAAACGGTAAAATAAAACTTTTATTTACAAACAAAAATATGTTTCTAGTTTTAACTTTTGATTGTAGCAGTTTTTGACAGCATGAGAAACTACAATAACATTCTCATTCTGGAAACACCTGTTGTAATAAGTGCAGGAATAAGTCTTTAAACATTTTTAACATAGAGGTAGTGTGGTCTGCTGATCAGAGATCTGACTTGTGAATTAAGAGATTGCAGGTTCAACCTGAAGATCAAATCCCATGAGAGACAGATATTCACTCTGAGACCTTGTGCAAGTCACGTAACTTCTCACTGCTCCAATCCACCCAGCTGCAGAAATGGGTGAAAGCAGGACTCCAGTGGAAATGAGGTGCTGCATCTCGGAATATTTTGGTAAATAAATTGTAAAAATAAAAAGTACTTCAGATGAGATCCTTTTTGTCCATCTCTGGTGTCAGCGTGGGCATGTTGGTAGCACATCCGTCTCTGGGCCAGAAGGTTGTGGGTTCTGGTCCCACACAAGGATTGGGCTCATACCTAAAATGCTGGCACCTGAGTGCAGTATTGGGGGGCTGTACTGTTGAGGTGTGTCTTCCTTCAGATGAGATGTTAAACCGAGGTCCCTTCTACCCATCCTGGTACTGGTCTGGTGGGTGTACAGGTGGAAATAAAAGAACCCAAGGCACTCTTCGCAAAGAGTAGGGGACTTTCTCCAGTGTCCTGGCCAATATTCCCCTTCCCATGAAACCAGTTCATGCAGATGTCCAGGCTGTGTATGGGTGTTGATGTGCAATATGGCTGCCACTACATGTTCAGTCACTTCAGTACCAGTCTAGCATTGCTTCTAAAGCGCTTTGGGATACACTGTGTATAAAATGTGCTATATAAATGCTGATTCTTCTTCTGTCCCGGTGGCAGTAATTCCGAGGGAGCACTTTTTGATAGAGTAGGGGAGTCATCTCCAGTGCCCTGGCTAACATTCCTCTGTTAGTAGTACAGTTTCTAATGTAATACAGCTGTGTGTGTACAGTGGCAGCCAGTGATAAGTGGTCTATCGAGATATAACTAGTTCTGTCACTGCTGTGTCTGTACTCTGTACCTGGTCACATGCATATAGTTTGTTTACTAACCAAGCGTTCCTGTCAATGGACATTGTTACCCAGTGTATTTAATCAGTAACCAAAAATAAAATAGCAAATTATCTATATATAAAGTGGTATTTATCACTGTCCATGTGAGTGTGTTGGGGGCGGGAGTATTGGATGTTGGGGAGTATTGGATTTCTTAACTGTTGCTGCATGTATAGGACATCCAGTCCCTGCAGTACCAGCATCTAACGATTGCTTTGCAAAGAGCTTTGGGAAACAGTGTGCATGAGAGGCACTATGTAAAACCAAATTGGATTCTTTTACTACTAGTTTAGTAATTGTGTGGTTTGGCACCAGAGAGACACCTGCACAGGAAACGTTTTATTCAAGTTATTTATTAACAAAACTTGTGATTTGTGAGGTGAAGAGTTACCCGTGTATAACGATAACCATGGAAACATCAAAAGGACTCCACTGTATTATTCTCTTTAGACATATGCAAAATGCAGTATGTTGTATGTTAGCATGGACTGTATTGTAAGTTAGCATTTTTTTTTTTTTAATTCTTTTAGTGACCGGGTAAGGCCCACTTGGCACAAGTGCCTGTTTTCAGGGGTGACCTGGGAGCACTGGAGAGGTTAAGTGCCTTGCTGAGTCACACAGTATGTGGTGGACGTTGGGAATCAAACCCAGGTCTACGGGTATACTAGGCTCATTCACAGCCTCTCACTTCTAACCTCGCGCATACTGCCAGCTACATTTTTAATTTGAGAGAATGTATTACTGTAACTGCGTGATTGATTATCCAGGAAAACTGTATTTTTTGTGGCTGTCAAATTGGCACCAATAAATACTAACAGAAAGTCAATTACAAAAACAACAATGACTGAATCGGTTGCAGAATTACTATAATAATTTTTAAAATAATCAATGAGGGACTGGAGTAGAGTCCCTTGAAATGCCTAACAGGAGACTCATCAGCAAGAGAGAAGGAATTAATTCTGTTGAACAGTCTTTCATGTAGGCTGAACACTAATATGGAGTTGAAGTCAGAGTTAATAGGAAAACATCACTTAAAACTGAACATAAGGGCTTCCAAAAGGGTCATCTAGACTGAACCCAGTTTCAGTGTGGAATGGAGATTCATTTTCAGTATTAGCTCCATGGTTACTTATGCTGTTGCAATTGAATATGGTATCTGTCATCACTGTTGGTGTACAGCCAAGCCGTGGGAACAAGACAGCAGGACAGGGTTTGAAGATTGAGAACCCAAAATGATGACTGAATTCTGTTCTGAAGCAGTCCAAGCCCCACAATGAACAGGAATGCAAGTGGGACCTCCTGTTCTACCAAGGAGGCAGTCTGACCAGTGGTTAGAGAACAGAACTGTGACCCTATTGAATTAGGTCAAGCTCACAGCTGTGAACCTCTCGAGACCCAGGTACAGCACATAGCTGTGAACCCAGAAACCCAGGTAGAGCACCCAGCTGTGAACCTCACAGACCCAGGTAGAGCACCCAGCTGTGAACCTAGAGACCCAGGTAGAGCACCCAGCTGTGAACCCAGAAACCTAGGTGAGCTCACAGCTGTGAACCTAGAGACCCAGGCAGAGCACATAGCTGTGAACATAGAGATCCAGGGTAGAGAACACAGCTGTGAACCTAGAGACAAGTAGAGCACACAACTGTGAACCTAGAGACCCAGGTAGAGCACATAGCTGTGAACCCAGAGATCCAGGTAAAGAACACAGCTGCGAACCTAGAGACACAGGTAGAGCACACAACTATGAAACTAGGGACACAGGTAGAGCACACAGCTGTGAACCTGGAGTCGCAGGGAGATAACACAGCTGGGAACCTGGTACCCAGGCACAGTGCACAGCTATGAACCTGCAGAATCAGGTATAGACACACATAGCTGTGAACCTCTAGACTCTGTATACACACACAGCTGTGAAGCTGTAGACTAAGGTATATACACACAGCTGTGAACCTGGAGACTCTGGTATACACCCACAGGTATGAACCTGCAGACTCGGGTATATACACACAGCTGTGAACCTGTAGACTCAGGTATACACACAGGTATAAACATGTAGACCCAGGTGGATACACACACAGCTGTGAACATGCAGATTCCAGGCATACACACACACACAGCTGTGAACCTGTAGAATGGAGTATACACACACTGCTGTAAACCTGTGAACTCAGGTATACACACAGCTGTGAACCTGTAGCATTAGGTATATACACACACAGCTGTAAACCTGTAGACTCGGGTATACACACAGCTGTGAACCTGTAGACTAGGGTATACGCCACAGCTGTGAACCTGGAGAATCAGGTATACACACACAGGTATGAACCTGGAAACTCGGGTACATACACACACACACACACACACACACAGCTGTACACCTGCAGAATCGGGTATAAACACACAGCTGTAAATCTGTAGACTCAGGTATACATACACAGCTATGAACCTGTAGATTGAGATATACACACACAGGTATGAACCTGTAGTCTCAGGTATACACACACAGCTGTGCACCTGCAGAATCAGGTATATACGCACACAGCTGTGAACCTGGAGACTAAGGTATACACACACAGGTATGAACCTGGAGACTCGGGTATACACACACAGCTGTGAACCTAGAGACAGATATACACCCACAGGTATGAACCTGGAGACTCAGTTATACACACACAGCTGTGAACCTACAGAATTAGGTATACGACACAGCTGTGAACTTGCAGAATAATGTATATACACACACAGCTGTGAACATGCAGAATCAGGTATACACACACACACAGCTGTGAACCTGGAGACTCAGATATACACACACAGCTGTGAACCTGCAAAATCAGGTACACACACATCTGGGAACCTGTAGAATCAGGTATACACATATAGCTGTGAACCAGCAGAATCAGGTATGCACACACAGCTGTGAACCTGGAGACTCAGGTATACACACACAGCTGTGAACCTGTAGACTCAGGTGTACCCACACAGCTGGGAACCTGTAGAATCTGGTATACACATATAGCTGTGAACCAGCAGAATCAGGTATGCACACAAGCCGTAAACCTGGAGACTCAGGTATACACACACAGGTATGAACTGTAGACTCAGCTATGATCCTGCAGAATGACGATACACACACACAGCTGTGAACCTGAATACTCAGCTATACACACACAGGTGTGAAACCTGTAGACTCAAGTATACATATACACAGCTGTGAACCTGTAAACTCAGGTATGCACACATAGCTGTGAACCTGCAGAATCAGGTATGCACACACAGCTCGTGAACCCGGAGACCCAGGTATTAACCACACAGCCGTAGAACCTGAGACCCAGGTACTCACAGCTGTGAACATGGAGACCAGTTATACACTCGACAGCTGTGAACATGGAGACTCAGGTATACACGCACAGCTGTGAACCTGTAGAATCAGGTATACACATATAGCTGTGAACCAGCAGAATCAGGTATGCACACATGCTGTGAACCTGAGACTCAGGTGTAACACAGCTGGGAACCTGTAGAATCAGGTACACATATAGCTGTGAACCAGCAGAATCAGGTATGCACACACAGCTGTGAACCTGGAGACTCAGATCACACACACACACACACACACACACACACACACACACACACAGCTGTGAACCTGTAGACTCAGGTGTACCCACACAGCTGGGAACCTGTAGAATCATGTATACACATATAGCTGTGAACCAGCAGAACCAGGTATGCACACTCAGCCGTAAACCTAGAGACTCAGGTTTACACACACAGGTATGAAACTGTAGACTCAGCTGTGATCCTGCAGAATCACGTATATATACACACACACACACACACACACACACACACACACACAGCTGTGAACCTGAATACTCAGGTATACACATACAGGTATGAACCTGTAGACTCAAGTATATACACACAGCTGTGAACCTGTAAACTCAGGTATACACACACAGCTGTGAACCTGCAGAATCAGGTATGCACACACAGCTGTGAACCTGGAGACTCAAGTATTCACACACAGGTATGAACCTGGAGACTCAGGTATGCACACACAGCTGTGAACCTGTAGACTCATGAATACCCACACAGCTGGGAACCTGTAGAATCAGGTATACACATATAGCTGTGAACCAGCAGAATCAGGTATGCACACACAGCTGTGAACCTGGAGACTCAGGTATATACACACAGATATGAAACTGTAGACTCAGCTGTGAACCTGCAGAATCAGGTATACACACACAGCTGTACCTGGAGACTCAGGTATTCACACACAGGTATGAACCTGTTGACTCAGGTATACACACACAGCTATAAACCTGTAGATCAGGTATACACACACAGCTGTGAACCGGCCAGTCAGGCATACACACAGCTGTGAACCTGTAGACTCAGTTATACACACAAAGCTGTGAACCTGGAGACTCAGGTATACACACAGGTATGAACCTGAAGACTCTGGTATACACACACAGCTGTGGACCTTTAGACTCAGGCATACACACACAGCTGTGAACCTGTAGGCTTAGGTATACACACACTGGTATGAATCTGGAGAATGAGGTATACACACAGCTGTGAACCTGTAGACTCAGGTATACATACATAGGTGTGAACCTGTAGACTCGGGTGTCTGACACAGTTGTGAACCTGAAAAATCAGGTATACAAGCCAGCTGTGAACCTGGAGAATCAGGTATACATCCAGTTAGGAACCTGGAGAATCAGAAAGAGCACCCAGTTGTAAACCTGGGGAACCAGGTGGAGCACACTGTTTTATTTATCATATTGTTTCATGTCCGTCTAAGACTATACTATATACAAGACATGTCTATCTGTCTTTGGTTACTACATCTCTGTTATATAACTGCTAGCTTAGGTTTGGGGAGTGGAAAATACTGCACATTGTTAATTGCCTTACTGTCGCAGACAGTGTGTCTAAAACAGTAAAGCAATTAATACTTCTGTGACGGTCTGTGAGACTTATGTTTCCATTCCCCAAGTCTGTAGGCCCTTTTACACACAGTGGTCTGTATCAGAATGACCGGTACGGACTCACTGTAACGTTACCTGTTTCTGCGTGTACAGTCAATCCATGCCACAACATAGTGGCTCGTTAAAACTGGTTCCCTGTTTTTCTTGGTTCAAGCGGGTTTCTGTGGAGATTAACCTGGTACAATCTCATGCCATGTCTGTCATTTTGGCACACTACTTATTTTACCACAGATATCCTATATTGTTGATTCTGTGCCGGTATGCAGTGAGAGGGAGATGGCACCAAAACATGAACTGCAGTAAACGGAATGAGGAACGCCATAATTGCAGCGGAATGACTGCGCACAGAACAAAATTTAAAAGTAAGTGCTGTGTAAAACGGTTTGTGATTCATGGTGGGCACCTATATGGCTGTTACCTGCCAACTGTTTCTTTAAACATAAGCCAGAGTTTGTGGACTGTGAGACAGGGATCGACAAATTTCAAAATGGCATGCTAGTCCCGGCAACTGGTCTGGTCAAAAATGAGTAGTCCTAGAGTTCCAGTGGTAGTCCAATACGCTTTATATGAAAATTTTAACCAAACATCTGTAGAAATAAATTACATGGTGTGTCTGGGGTTGTACTATTGTATTAGAATGGATGTAGATGTAGAAGAACTGTGTAAATCGGGAAAAACAATATTGGTGACTGACTCTCCATCCAATTCCTTTCCTTTCTAATCACGGCAGGTCCAGGGTGGGACGGTGTACGTGTGTAGGGGTACTGTACCCCGTACCAGATTTTGGGATGCCAAAAAGAGGACACCTAGTTCCCCGATGAGCCCTGGTGCCACTGCCAGACCCCGAGTAAACAGGTTTAAAATCTCCACTTCCTTCCTTCACAGCTCATATACAAGGGGAGGTCCATATGGTAGGAGAAGAGACTGAGAGTAAAAAAAATTATAAAAAATAATAATAATACAACAGGATATTGAATTGAAGGTACATGAAGAATATTTGGCAGCTGGGAAAGAGGACATGTGCTCGTAAAAGAGGACATCTGGTGGTGACCCTAACTAACCATGTGTGCATGCAGGGCAGGCTGAAGTCTGTTTCAGAAGAGATTGGATAATTGTAGTGAAATGAAACCAAGGCCATCAATCAACAAGCCATTCTGTGAATATAGCATGACTGTCACATCAAGGGGTAGACTGACTAGAGATTGGGAAGACAGGAAGATGATGATGGAGCACTACTAGGAGTACTTGCATCGGATCATCATCACTCATCAGGGAGAAGAAACGAAGCAGCAGCGACACCACCAGCAGTAGATGTAGCAGCAGTAGCGCAGCAGCATGCCCATGAACATGTCTAGTTGCTGGACCAAGGAGCAGTCAGTGGTTAATTGCAGGATCAGGATTAAATTCATGCAGTTCAGGACCTTCTACCGCTATCTGCAGGAGAGACTGTAGTGTGTCATCAGAAAGCCGTGTCCGTATTTTTTGTTTTGATAAGGTTCTGGACAGAAAAATCTTTTCACACTTAGCAGTTGAGACACTCATAGTTATTAGTATTTCAACTAAATCAAGAATAATGTGCCCAATCTGTGGTGGTTTTTCTTTTAGTAATTTTGTGTAGACCTGCAAATACGGGCTTGTCAGCTGAAGATTTAAGTAGCATTTTAAATGCAGCATACTCAGACTTTATATCTTCTTGCTGCTCTTCTGTGAAAAATCAAAGTATTTAACCAGGTTTGCCAGTTCACAGGTCCCAAACACCGCTAGTTGGTCTCTTGGCAGATCAAACTGCTTGAAATCTAAACAGCTGAACCATTTGAGAGGCACCTCTGAGAAATTTTTAAACCTCTCGTCTATGTACGTTATCGCTGCATCTATTAAATTATGCAATTGTGCATTTCTTACAAAACTGACTTCTGGGCAGTTGCCTCTGAATGGGAAAGGAACAGTCCTCTCCTCCTCCTCCTCCTCCCCTCCCCTCTTTGACACAACATACTCCATCCATTTCTGTTCAGGTTTGTAATGGCTAAGGAAAGTTGCCATGTATTTCCCTGGTGATGTTTTCAGCTCCGTAAGCTGGAGTAGGCAGGTCTCAACAAGTTGTGGAACTTCCAGTATTACTATGTCATCTCTTTGAAACTGGAGTGACAGGTTTTTAGTATTGGCAGGAAGTCTTGTAGTATGTGTAGGATTTTACAAACTGTACACTCTGTACTTCCTTTAAGAGGGCCTTTGTTCTAGAACCTTCATCACCAGCAGCAGAGGATGCATGTTCTAGGTGTTGGAGCGACACTGGGTAGATTAACCTGAACTGCATGAACTGACCGTGACCTACTGGCAAGCCATCTCACTTGTTTTATAGCACTAAAGTGAGCAAGATCAGTATCCATGACATTAGCAATTTCTTTTAGTTCTCTCATTTTTGGGACTGTAATGATAAAACTTAAATATTCCTTAGAGTACTTTCAAGCTTTGAGACAAATGTATTTTTTTTACCACATCAAGAACTGCCAGCTCTAACTTATGGGCAACACGTGCATTGCAATTATTTGAGGACAGTTCCCCAACTTTGCTATGGTTCCTCCTCTTTCGCCCCATCATGACACTGGCCCCATCAAAATTTGCTGAAACAAGGAATGGCCCTGGATTGTGAACATTTTGTAGGTTACTAGGGGAAGATTTACTGACTCAAGTGCAGTTGTTATTGCGTGAAATACACCTTCTGCATGTGCATGTTCCAGTGGCACAGCTTGGATAAGCACTGTCACGCACCTGTTTTGAGTTTGGGTCAACAAACCGTATGAAAACATTTTCCACTCAGTTATACTAGAATCTGTACTACCGTCAGCAAGAACTGTCACATATTTAACATCAGTAAGAGTCTGCATCTGGGTTTGGAATATAACTGCTGATATAGCACCACAGAAGTCCCTGGCTCGTTTATCATTGGTATAATTAGAACCAAGCGTTATCCCATTTCTTTCTTGTGTAACCCCTAGATGGCACTATCCCAGGGGCTACTACCCCTGCCTGATTTGCCACTAACAGGTTGAGGGGCCTGGATCCAATGGCGGGTGCCTCCACCCAGAGGTCAGGGTTTGCAATAGTTAAACTAACTTGGTCACAGCCCTCTGGGACACTGCAACCCCCCTTTCTTCCCACTAGTGGCCCACACAATATATCAGAATTACCTTACAGTATACACTTACCCCCAGGTCTGGTTCCGCACTGGGACCTCCTGTGAAATGAGATACAGTGCAACAATCACAGTACAGTACTTTAACATAGACAAATACCTCAGGCAGTATAACTTTGCTGAAACAAGCAGCTCTGATTTATTTAGGGGATATAACAAGGACAGGGGAAATCAGGTTGATTAGCTTATCACTCTAATAAACTACCTATGGCTCTGTGCACAGGCCTATCCCTATCAGTTACTGTCCCTGGGTACCCAAGCCCTAGTGGCTAGTCCAAACCGTGGCAGCTGGTAGGGCCCTTTCACACAGAAAAGGAGAATTAAACAGTCAGCAGTACAGTAATTCCATTTGGATTTAATGTGGCAATTCAACAGGGCGACCCTGAATTAGTACTCACGACCTCCAAATAAGATAGGGTCCTTCAATGTCAGCAGGGCTCACTTGAGGTACACAAACCTCTTCACACATCCATATAAAAGAACACTATACCAGGCAGGCTGCATCTGTATCCGATCGCAATTACTGCACAATACCCGGAGAACACACAGCAGATTCAGTTCCTGACAGACCGAGTGCAATTTTCAGCAATTCCTCCAGTCTTCTACAGGGTGAGCCTGGTTTCTACTCTTCAGAGATCCTTTGATTCTTTTCAGGGACGGATTCAGTCTAACAAGCTGTTACACAAGCTGCAGACGGAACTCTGGGCCTTACACGTTTTTGACTAAAACTGCACACTGAAAAGCACAGGGCTCCTTCCTTCTTCACTGCCAAAGCTCAACTGAAACTCCAACCGACAAAACCGGGCACTTCCTTTGAGTTCCTCCCAGTTCTTGACTGGATTGGCTGTCACTCACAATAGACTGCTGCTGTTGGTCCAAAAGGTGCTGAAGTCTAAACTACATCTCCCAGAGTCACTGCTCATACAATCCTCTTGTGGCTGGCTCAGATTATGAGTCCAAGTTCTGATTCGTCCAAGGCACCATTTTAGAGCTAGCTTACCCACACTGATTGGTCCAGTTCAGCAGTTCAAAACCAGAATGGGGAACTAGGCAGACACTGTTCTGACTGCAAAAGAAAGTAGGTTAGACAAACTGTAATTTCATTATTACTCTAATAATTTCTGGCAAACAGTTACATCTTTCAGATAGGTTCCTTTGCACTCCTAGTGACTGCAAAAATGAAGTGAATTGGCAGCAGCTTGAGTGGTACTCAATCAAAAGAAACACAGTCCTCCATACAAACTAATTATGTCTGCAAGCAGACAGCTCTTAAAGAGACAGTACCAGAGGTTCTAAAACACTCACTGATAAATAGGCTTAAATGCCAAACACCATTCAGGCTTGGAGCATTCAAGCAAGCTCCTGGAAGTCTTTTTGGGAACCCCCATTTGCAGGGGGTTACACCTTCCTGGTCTGGGAAAGCTTGGCGTCCACGTCAAGCAAGTACCCATAAGTTTCAACTGCAACCATATACATTTGCATTAGGCTCGCACATGTAATCATCAGTCAATATATCATTTTACCAAGAACACATTTCTGAAACATTGCAGTATCGTCACTCTTTACACAGTATTACATACACATTGTACCATAACTCAAGTTATTACCTCTTGTACATGAAACCTGAAGAGAGGGCCCTTCCTATCAGTTACCTTGGGGCTGGATGGGGCAAGGGCACCATACTTAGAGGGCAACACAAGTAACTTGGAGTTAGCACTGATGCTCAGTTTGGGCAATGAGCTCGGGGACACATACACTCCTTTATGGACAACATTGAGAGGCAAGTCCACAGGCCTCCCAAGGGAATCATAACTGAGGTGCACCACAGGCTTTACAGCTCGACCAGTCTTTCTAGGGGGAACTGTTATAGTCTCTGCACTCTGAGCCTCATTTTCAGCATTGTCCTCACTTGTCAGAGGTCTCCATGGGGTAGAGGCTAGAACTTGGGGCACTTTCAGCTCCAGGAGTTACAGTTTCTGAGTCCACAACATTGGCTGCATGGAGCTTTTGGACACTGGCAGTGGACTGTCAGGGCACTCAAAATACTCTTCTTGTTCGGTGCATCACCAGTCTGCCCCAATCTATCATTTTCCTCCCTGAAAGCTCAAACAGTTCAACCATGCACAATGATTCCATTTCATCTGATCTGATGCTTTGCACTTCACTTTCTGGGAGCATTGGCTCCAGGGATGAAGCTGGGGCTTAGACAGTCCAGAAGGCTCAGCTTTGTCTCCAGTATTGACTAGGGATTGCCCGAAACAATTGACTCAGTTCGTAAGAAGGATAGTATTCAAAGTCACTCTCACTTTCTTCCGATATGGACTGACAGTCATGCTCAACTGGGACTTGTGGAGGAACACTTTAACTTTGCTTCTGTAGGTGCAGACTTTCTTGATCTTTTCTTAGCAGCAGCTCTAGTCACTGGTCCAGAGGGGCATCTTCTAGGGGCTCAGACTCAATTAAGATTTGTCCAATGGGCAGTAAATGATTTCTATGCATTGTTTTACATCTTTGAATTATTCTCAGGCCTTACTTTGTACACTGGCAGATCATCTAGTTTGCCCACTACAATGTGAGGGAGATGGTGCCATCTGTCAGCAATCTTGTGCTTGCCATGCAGTCCCAGATTTCTTAGCAATACCGATCTCCCTCCTGGAGTTCCTGTGCTTTCACCTTTTATCATACCTTTCTTTGTTGGCCAGATTTCTTTTGGCAGCCATGGTTTGAGCCAGTTAGTACGCATGAGTTAGCTGGGCCTTTAACTTTTGCACATACTGTAAATAGTTGTCAACTTGAACCCCATCAGGAGAGACCCCAAAACACACATCTACTGGTATGCGAGCTTCTCTTCCAAACATCAGGCGGTAGGGGAGAATCCAGTGGCATCACTTTGGTGCAGTTATAAGCATGTACCAGGGTGCTAATTTGTTGGCTCCATCTAGGCTTGTCCTTTGGGTGGGGTGCCTAGCATATCTAGCAAAGTGCGGTTGAAACGTTCAGGCTGTGGTACCCTGGGGTGGTAAGGAGTGGTTCTGGACTTTCGCTCCCACAGAGAAAGCATCTCTTTGATCAACACTCTCAAAGTCTCTCCTTGATCAGAATGGATTCTTTGTGGAGCCCCATAGTGAACAAAAAGTTTTCTACAAGTACTTTGGCCACAGTGGATGCTTTCTGGTCTTTGGTGGGGAAAGCTTGGGCATATCTCGTGAAATGGTCAGTGACCACCAGCACATTACTGATATTTCTTTGATCTGACTCCAAACTCAGAAAATCAATACAGACCAGCTCCATGGGTGCACTGGTGGTGATGTTAACAAGGGGGGCAGCCCTCTGGGGCAAGCTTTCCTCTGTAAGCAGCGACTACAAGTTCGAATGTGTTGCTCCACATCAGCCCCCATCTTAGGCCAATAGAATCTGGATCTCACCAAGTCAAGTGTTCTGTCTATACCAAGGTGCCCCATGTGGTTGTGCAAGGACCTCAGTACTGAGTCTCGAAGGCAGTGGGCAGCACTAGTTGTTGTTTGTCTACTTGTCCCCTCTGTCTACTGTTTCTCTGTATAACAGTTTATTGATCAGTTTCAACTTAGGACCTTCTTTGTATAACAGTGCAGTTCTCAAATCAGTGGGCGTAATTTGGACACATCTTTTCCTGCATAGAGGGCTTCTAAAGCTGCTTTGATCATGGGATGCGGGATTGAGCCGCCGAATACTGTCATTGTCCAGCGGAGGCAGTGCACCAATGTCTATTGCAGAAAAGTGGCAATAAGCAGCAGGTATGCAATTCTCAGAGGCTCCCAAGCAATCCACCATGCAGTCCACTGCGTCCGTGGACATTTGTTCCTCCCTGTCAAACTTCCGGCAGAGTGCCCGAATGTCAGGTTCTGCCAAGGGACCCAATCATTCTGGGAACAGGCCTCCGGAGAGAGCATCAGCATCTATGTGGTTCAGACCTGCTTCGGTATTAGAGCATAGTTATATGTAGATAATGCCAGAAAGCCACCTATGGCCAGTGGCATCCAACAGCTGAGGTCTGCACATAGGTCAAAGGATTATTGTCAGTTTTTACTAGTATTTTAGCCCCATACAAGTACTCATGGAATTGGTCAACAATAGCCCACTTCAAAGCTAGAACTCTAACTTATGTACAGGATAGTTCTTTTCGGATGGGGTCAGACTTCTACTGGCAAAGGCCACTGGTCTCAGGCCATTCTAGTGCTCTAATGGTAACACCCCCAACCCTTGCAAGCTAGCATCAGTGTGCAGGGCGTAAGGTTTTCTTGGATCGGCATAGGCCAGCACTGGAGCATGGGTAAGTTGATATATGATCTCATGAAAAGCAGTCTCACAATCAGGGTCAGCGGGCCCCAAATACTTCACTCGGATGAAAATACACTCTTTCAGTCTTGAGGACGCTGACTTTTGGTATTTTTGTGGGTTGGGGATACCCTTGGTAAGGTTAAGTAAAGGCGGATCACTCTTGAATAGTCCTTGATGAAGCGCCGATAATAACCACAAGTCCCAGGAATCTTTGCAGTTCTTTTAGATTTTGGGCTGTGCCAGGTGGTCAAGGCCTCAACTTTACTTGGTCTGGTTCTATTCCTCGGTGGATACTATGTGTCCCACATACTTTACTGATGTTTGAAAGAATTGACACTTATCAATGGACAGTTTAAGGCAAAAGTCCTCCAGTCGGTCCAATACCTTAAATAATCTGCTCTCATGTTCCTCCAGTGAGCTGCTAAACACAATAACATCATCTAGGTATACCAGGCACTCTAGTGATTCATATCCCCACTGCACGCTCCATCAATCGTTGAAAAGTGGCTGGGGCACCTAGAAATCCTTGAGGCATCCTCAGCAGAATTCATAGAAATAGCCCGGACAGATAAAGGCCGTCTTCTCACGGTCCTCTGGGGCCATCGGGATCTGTAGTACCACTACGGAGATCCAGCACAGAGAACCACTTGCTCCTGTTTAGGCAGTCAAAGCATCCTGAATGCGGGCATTGTGTACTGATCAGGGATAGTCCGCGCGTTTAAGGTCGATAATCACACACATCCTACTGTTCCATTCTTTTCCTCACTACCACAATGGGAGAAGCATAGGGCTTCTGGTTCTTGTATTACACCAGCAGCTAACATCTCTTGCAGATGCCGTCTCACATCATCTATGTCAGCAGGTGCCAGTCGAGACCTCTCACGAAATGGTCTTTCGTCATGCAGCCGGATATTGTGCTCAGCTCCTGCACGCATCCTACATCCCATTCCTTTAAAGAAAACACCTGGTCTCTCTGGGCAAGCTTCTCACTGATCCTCACTTTCCATTCAGCTGGCAGCGGGGAGTCGCGAAATCAAACAAGTCAGGCGTTACTCTGTCATTCTTCCTTGAACTCTTGCTGCTGGGTAGCACTGCAGTGTCTGCACAATGCACATTAGCCAGGATGCAACCTCTGTTTACTCGAATGTCTCTTCAGACACATTATGAACTTGGACCATTACCTTCTGGCATAAGCATGGGCTCTAGCGGGCAAAATACTAGGCTTGACCAGCAGTCCCTCTGGCAATTTTCCATCGCCTGGTGCATCCAACAATAATATTTTATTCTTAACATCCTTTCTGATACGGACCTCTCCTGTAAGGTACACTGGGCATTTGGCGCCAGGATCAGAGACTCAGGATCCTTCTTCCATACAATTCCGACCGGTTCCTCTGGTTCTGTTTTTTCAGCATCTCTCTGTGCCTCATAGGCCTTCTTAATTAAAGCCGGAACTCTTAAAGCTCTACTAGTCTTTGACCCCTGTTTTTCATAACACAACTGTGCCAGCCTTCCGAACATATGAGCATTTGTTCCAATCAACAATGGGACACCATCATACAGTCCAGTGGGGGACACACTAAGGCTAGGGTCTCTACTTGTTCGGCCACTCCAGCCACGGAGGTGGGAAAGACAGCCAAATTCGGATATACCCGAATAGGGTAGGCCTTCTCACTTAACCCCATACATGCAGTCCTTCTAATGGTTGTAAGGGTACGTCTGACAAAAGCTTCTGATACCAATTCTGGAACATAATTGTCACTTGGGAACCACTGTCTAATACAGCTCTTGTAGACACTCCATTCACCTTTACAGTGGTCTCCATGGAGGGACCCACTATTCTGGACCAGTCTGGAGAGGCGGTAGTGGGGCCTGGGCAACTGACCTTGCCACAAAGGACGTGAATTAGCATTTTTGATGCCCTCACTAGGATCATGTCGTGCACCTCTTAACCACTGATTTTTCTCCGAAGCTCTCCTTGTAGCCTATATGCAACTTTGTCAGTGTCTTTGAGACTGGCATTCCTTTCATGTGCCCATCTTTCCCACAATTATAGCAAAACATACTTTCTGGAGTTTGAGCTTGCCGCGCCACACTGGGAGCCAGGGCAGGGTATTACTAACTGGAAACCTGGGTGCCATCTCTGTCTGCTGCGTGATAAGCATTTGGAGACATCTAGTCAGTTTCTCCACTTCCATGGTCAAGGAATTGAGTTTGGAGCTGTTATCAGCAGGAGATACATGGGTGGGTACCCCACCCCATAGCAGATGCAGTCGGATATAGGTCAGGGCCCGTACTTGCAGGCGTGGCCTTCATAAAGGACTGTTTTTGAATTCCCGGATCTCTCTCAACAGTTCGCCCCATTGTGGCATATCTTTTCCTTATCAGAGCACTCATTGACTGTCAACCTCTGCCCTGAACTTCACTTGATGGGTCACCCTCAGTCACCGGGTCAGTAGCCACAGCTGTTGGTGCAGGTACCTCGAGGTCGCCTTTTCTCAACTCCAATTTCTCTCATTAACTCATCATAGGAGGTGGTGATTCCAGTCGATTTGCCAGGCGTAACTGAAGCAACAGCAGTTCTGAGAAGGGGCAGACTTAAGGATTCTGTCCAGTCTGGTTCGGTCCAGTTCAGTCGCTGGCAAACTACCCTTTCTGAGGCATTCTTGCAACAATTTTTCCAGCGAGAGACATACACACAACAACTCCCCTTGGTACTGTTGTGCATTTCTTACTCTCCACCATAGGTCCTCATCAGAATCTGGGCTCCCATACACATTCTCCAGGGCCTCAAGATAGGCCTGTGCAGTCGCTTCAGGGTTACTGGCCCGTTTAGCAGGATGGTAGCCAGGGCAGGACCTCGGAGGCTCTCACTAACCCTCTTTCGCCTCCGAGCATTACATTCTAGCACTTGGGGCAACATAGTTTATCCAGGTCTCCCAGTCATCCTCCCTTGGGGGTGGGGAGGTGCCAGAGAAGATCCTCCAACCTTTGGTAAGAGTGTGACTAATGGCAGGTGCAGAAATAGGAGTCTGCATTGGTTCAGCCACCATTACGGGCACTGGAGCAGGAGAGGTGTTGGGAGGAACACCCCAGGTGGCAAGAATAGTTTCTTCAAGTCCTCCACAGTTTTCCCTCTCCCAGCAACCATTCAGCAAATTTCTCCTCAAAAGTTTCAGATAAGTGGTGGGGGCTGATTCCCCAGGTCTTTACTGTCCTTAGTTATCACTCTCAAGCAGTGAGGGCTCCCTCTGGGGTAATGGTCTGTGGCACTTTGGAGCTATCTATGGGATCCTTAAACTCTACTAGGGCCAGGAAAGTGTGGGTGAGCAGATTAGCAGCGACCCACCACCACAGGGTTTGTAAACCTTCCACCTTGAAACTACTCCTGCACAGTGTCCGTATTGATACCCAGGGGATGTCCAGGATAGCATAGCATTTTGGGGGTCGATCTCCTCCCTCAGTACACCACTCCACCAGCCGGTGCACAGCCACTTCTGTCGGGTACCCATTTTTTCTTAACAGTGGTTCAGAATATGGCCACTAGAGGACACACAATCCCAGCGGTGAGCCTCCAAGATGTAACCCCTAGATGGCGCTATCCCAGGGGCTACTACCCCTGCCTGATTTGCCACTAACAGGTTGAGGGGCCTGGATCCAATGGCGGGTGCCTCCACCCAGATGTCAGGGTTTGCAATAGTTAAACTAACTTGGTCACAGCCCTCTGGGACACTGCAACCCCCCTTTCTTCCCACTAGTGGCCCACACAATATATCAGAATTACCTTCACAGTATACACTTACCCCCAGGTCTGGTTCCGGCACTGGGACCTCCTGTGAAATGAGATACAGTGCAACAATCACAGTACAGTACTTTAACATAGACAAATACCTCAGGCAGTATAACTTTGCTGAAACAAGCAGCTCTGATTTATTTATGGGGATATAACAAGGACAGGGGGAAATCAGGTTGATTAGCTTATCACTCTAATAAACTACCTATGGCTCTGTGCACAGGCCTATCCCTATCAGTTACTGTCCCTGGGTACCCAAGCCCTAGTGGCTAGTCCAAACCGTGGCAGCTGGTAGGGGCCTTCACACAGAGAAAAGGAGAATTAAACAGTCAGCAGTACAGTAATTCCATTTGGATTTAATGTGGCAATTCAACAGGGAGGACCCTGAATTAGTACTCACGACCTCCAAATAAGATAGGGTCCTTCAATGTCAGCAGGGCTCACTTGAGGTACACAAACCTCTTCACACATCCATATAAAAGAAGCACTATACCAGGCAGGCTGCATCTGTATCCCGATCGCAATTACTGCACAATACCGGGAGAACACACAGCAGATTCCAGTTCCTGACAGACCGAGTGCAATTTTCAGCAATTCCTCCAGTCTTCACAGGGTGAGCCTGGTTTCTACTCTTCAGAGATCCTTTGATTCTTTTCACAGGGCCAGATTCAGTCCTAACAAGCTGTTACACAAGCTGCAGACCGGAACTCTGGGCCTTACACACGTTTTTGACTAAAACTGCACACTGAAAAGCACAGGGCTCTTCCTTCTTCACTGCCAAAACTCAACTGAAACTCCAACCGACAAAACCGGGCACTTCCTTTGAGTTCCTCCAGTTCTTGACTGATTGGCTGTCACTCACAATAGACTGCTGCTGTTGGTCCAAAAGGTGCTGAAGTCTAAACTACATCTCCCAGAGTCACTGCTCATACAATCCTCTTGTGGCTGGCTCAGATTATGAGTCCAAGTTCTGATTCGTCCAAGGCACCATTTTAGAGCTAGCTTACCCCACACTGATTGGTCCAGTTCAGCAGTTCAAAACCAGAATGGGGAACTAGGCAGACACTGTTCTGACTGCAAAAGATAGTAGGTTAGACAAACTGTAATTTCATTATTACTCTAAATAATTTCTGGCAAACAGTTACATCTTTCAGATAGGTTCCCTTTGCACTCCTAGTGACTGCAAAAATGAAGTGAATTGGCAGCAGCTTGAGTGGTACTCAATCAAAGAAACACACAGTCCCCCATACAAACTAATTATGTCTGCAAGCAGACAGCTCTTAAAGAGACAGTACCAGAGGTTCTAAAAACACTCACTGATAAATGGCTTAAATGCCAAACACCATTCAGGCTTAGAGCATTCAAGCAAGCTCCTGGAAGTCTTTTGGGAACCCCCATTTGCAGGGGGGTTACACTTGCAGTTCACAGAGCCACTCCATGTCCGAGAAAGGGCGCAGATTTTTGGCAATGGAATATGCTGTGTTGAACAGGCGTTGCATCTTGACCTTAGTGCCCTGATCCAACTGCGTAAATGCTTGATACAGTGGGGACTCAGTGACATCAAAATGTACCACACGCTGACCACTGTCCGCAATATGTTGATTCATGCACAGCAAATGTGGATTGGACTTGTCATGAGCACGAACTGACTCAATTCGGAAAGTATTTGAGCCAGTGGCAAAACATTAGGTTTCTTTGAAAAGGCTGGTACTGCAATGGTTGGATATTTTTCACACAGTGCAATACATCAGTTCTTTTTTTCATCATATCTCAGCCAGTTATAAATGGTTAACCAATGCCTCTGAAACAATCGGGCCTTTTCTCCTGATCATATTTCTTATCTTTATTTGGCCTCTCTGGCCTCTCATCCTGCTCATGGAGCACTAAAGTACGTTTTTAGGGAGTGGATGTAAACTTTCAGTTAAGCGTCACTGCTTAATTCAAGACACTGATGATCAGCAGTTATATCTCCTGACACAGATACAGGCTCATTGTCATTGTTATTACTCTTATCTGCACTAGACACACTGACAGAGGTGGATTGTGTTTCTGTTTCAGGCGGTGGTGTATTGCTGCTGATGGAGTCTGTTACTCGTGAGGCTACTGACCAGAGAGAAAAAAGTCTGCTGTTTACTACTCCTACTCCTGTTCTGCATATTGGGTGGCACTTATTTTCTTCCCCCAATGATAATAAAATATATTTTATTAATTAGGTGTGTCTGTGTGAGTTTCTTTTTGGACTGGACTGGTGCTGGGCGGCTGGCCTAGTGGCGGGCAGACAGTGATGACACTAGGCGGGACGTGAGAGCCAGAAGGATGAGGTGCTTTTGCCTAGTCTTTTCAATAAAGGTGATGGATCTTTATTTACAAATGACCCTTCAGTTAAGTTGTGTTAATACTGGAACAACAAATGCACATTTGCACAGCACAAGCAGTAATAGCACACTCTTTTTTTTTTTTTTGTGGCTTCAAGTTGTGAACAAACTGAACACTCATCAACAGATTCAAGAGGCTACAGCTGAAACTAATGGAGTGGTTTGGTTTCCCACTTTCTAATCTACAGCGTTCTCCTTCTCAGGCTCTCGCTCGCTCTCCAGTCTCTAGTTTTTGTTTCTGGCAATAGCATGGGCTAAGAAAAACAAACTGCCAATGCACATTTGCACAGCACAAGCAGTATAATGGCAGATGGCACACTCTTTTTGTGGCTTCTAAGTTGTGAACAAACTGAACACTCATCAACAGATTCAAGAGGCTACAGCTGAAACTAATGGAGTGGTTTGGTTTCCCACTTTCTATTCTACAGCGTTCTCCTTCTCAGGTTCTCTCGCTCTCCAGTCTCTTTTTTGTTTCTGGCAATAGCATGGGCTAAGAAAACAGTTTTTCCAGCTGCTTCCCCAATCACCAAACCCTCCCCTGCCACAAGGCCCACCGCCCCACCTGCGATCTCAGCAACCTCCCACCAGTACCTCAGTCTCTCAAACTCTCTGAGTCCCTGACTTTTTTTATTTTAAAAAAAATTAAAAAAAAATGCTGAGGCAAGACAAGTACTGTAGTCTACAGTACTGCACACTGCACTTCAAGTCTCTCTCTCTCTCTCCAAAACAACTGCAAAGTCTGCAAGTGCACACAATCCAGACAGAAACGACTTAAGTGAACTGCTCTCTCTGGGAACAGCACGCTGCGTCCTTTCTCTGTAAAATGAGAAAGAGAGTGTGTGTGTGTCTAGATCGCTCCGCCAAGTCTCTTGGCGGAACCAACTCGTCCAATGCGCGTCTTACCCCTCCGTGAGTCTCCCTTCCATTTGCTGCCACATATGCCCGTCTCTCTCGTCTCAGCTCCTCCTCTGTTGTCCTGCTTTCTTGGCACCCGCGCTGCGGCACTGTGACTATGCGTTCTGCACCCCCCCGCTCACGTGACTGCTGCTCCGAGGGTCAGATGACCCAGTACTCCCTCCAGTATCACGCGCGACAGCACACCCAGTGGCAAAAGCCGGCAATGCAGGCAAATTGGGCATTTTTTTTTTTTAAATGCTTGTCCCCGGGCAACTGGCAATCTGAGGCAGTGCTTGTCCCTGGCTGGAAAGTTGTAGCCCGGGACGTCGGGCTATCCTATTTGTCGAACCCTGCTGTGAGACACTGCAAGGAGTGGATTTTGGGGGTGGGGTGGGGTGCAAGTCTTCATGCAGGGAGTTGGAGCAAGCCCATGCAGGCTACACTGTGCTTTCTCTAGCTTCCAGCATGGAGTATATAGGCTGAGCCATAGCCAGCTCGTTTCGCATCACAGGTGTGTGTGGGTGTGTATATATGTATGCACACTTGTTCATTATGGTATGGCTATGGATACTGCTGAAACCTAAAAAACCAAAAAGTTTTGTTAGGGGAGTGTCATCGAGGCACAGGTCAGGAAGAATAGGAAAAAACAGGAGTAGTTGTAGAATTCGCAAAAAGTGTTTATTAGTACTAGCAGTAACATAAAAAAAATTGTTCAGAATAACTATATACGGGCGCTGTGGAGCCGAACAAGATGGAGGCTTCAGCTTAGAGGAGGAAACCAGAGACACGAAAATTAGCAGATTTAATCGAATTACGCATAAAAGGTGGGCTGAAAGGGCTTAAAAGTGTGTCGGAACCCTTAGGGAATATAAATGGGGAACCCCCGCAAAGATCGCCATTGACAGATGGAGCAAGAAGCAAAGGAACATCGGGAGGGCCTAGCATGAGACCGACATCATGCAATCCAGCACCTGAGGATTCAGGAGAAAGAGACTGCAGTCGCTAGGGGCCAAAATATCCCGACTCATACAATCAGTTGCAGGGCTATCAGAAAAATTTGACACCCTAACTAATCGGGTGGTCTGTTTAGAGACAACTATTGACTCAATTAAAATAGCAACTGCCGACTCAACTAAGAGGTCGGATGCTGCAATGGGTATGGCGGCAAACCTGCAGAAGGAAAACACCCATCTTAGGTCGCGCATAGAAATGCTGGAAAACCAAGCCCGGGCATCTAATGTACGGCTAGTGGGGATGCCAGAGAACTCTGAAGGCGACCATTTGCCCTTATTCCTCTCGGAATGGTTCCAGCAACAGTTGGGCGAAGCAGGAAGGCTCAAACCGATCCACATACAAAAAGCCTACCGGGTGACGCCTCGTGGTCGAAGAGACAATGAGGAGGCTCCTCGCACTATTACAGTCATTCTGGATGGGGTCGGTACCAGGGATTACCTTCTCGCCCTAGCAAGGAAAAAGGGCAAGTTGCTTCAAGATGGTCAAGAGGTCCGCCTCTACCCAGATTTGAGTTTTGCCACGCGTCAGAAGAAGAGAGTTTCGATGGAGTTAAAGCGATTTTGAGGAGGCAGGGATCCCACACGGCGTTCTGTTCCCAGCGAGGCTGGATTGTCCACAGAGGAAAATCTACATCTTTAACGATCCAACAGATGCTCTTAAATGGACCCAGAAAAATGTTCCAGCTCGCAGACAAAGGGAAGAAGAAGAGGATTCAGATTCTGAAAAACGACACCTGAACAAGGGGTCTGATTAATGACAGGGCCTAGATTTTAGGCCTGCAGTAAGAGGCGGAGGGTATTTGGTCTGATCCCAGGTAGGTGAACATTGTCTACCGACTTAAAGTTTAGTTTATCTCGGTTTCGGATGACTACCCACGTGCTCCCTTAAGCAGACTTCCAGTTAAGACTAATTAAGCCTTCTGGACACAAAGCGATTACTTTTATCTTAAAGTGTCTGCATTTTCCTTTTCATTTTGAAAGTTTAAGCGAAATTTAAAAGATGTTTCCTCCCTAACGCTGTTTTGAGGAATAGTTACTTAGTTGTAGCTTAAACAACGGTTAGCATGTTAACCTTCTCTTCCTTTAGAGGAAGGGTGTCTATTATTGAAAATGCATAGTGACTTGGACTTGGTTTATTTACATGCTGTTCATGGACTCTAGTACACAGCATATTATTGAAACTTTTGTATAACTATAATCTTACCCTCAAAGATGTACCTAAAATAGTAAGGATAATCAGGCAAAGGTATTAAGAGGAGTGGCGACCTCATATGATATGTAATTTGTACATCCTTTACTCTGAAGTAATGACTATATGTTTATAATATAACACAATAAACATAAAGTTTAAAAAAAAAAAGAATAACTATTTACAAAGGCAGAATAAACAGAAAGATCCATCTGAGTTTTCCTTCAATCTCTGTGTGTCTCCCAAAACATTGCAGCTCTCTCTTATAAGTCTTTGCAACACCCCTCCTTAATAAGGATCCTGTTTTTTTTTCTAAAATGTTCTTGTGAGTTTCAGGCAGGTGCAGCAAGAACACAGTATCCCAGAACTGTGGCCCCTTCTCCACAGCTTCTGAAAAAGGGCTTAAAAACTGCTCTCAGGTTAACCCCTTGAGTTCCCAATAGCTTTTTGCAATCATCTCAAACTATAATTATATACATTTCAACAGTAACACTATATACCTTCTAAACAAAGGGATCCCAATATCAGTTACATTTCCACATAATGATTTGCATATATTTTTATAGAAACAGAGACTTTGACGGTAGATAAGGACCGCTTGGCCCACCTAGTCTGCCCATTTCCCTACCTAGAGGATAAGCTGCAGATCCTATTTAACCAACAGCCTATTTCTTCCTACAAGAACAAGGGGCACAATTTGAAGATGGGGGTGGCTCAGAGGTAATTTAAGGAAGTATTTTTCACAGAGAGGGTTGTGGATGCATGGAGCGGCCTTCTGGAGGAGGTTGTGAGTCAAAACAGTGGTGGAATTCAAGCATGCATGGGACAGTCATAAGGCCATTCTAGGGGGTTGGGGTAGGAAGAAGTAGGCTGCTGGTTAACTAGGATCTGCAGCTTATCCAGTAGGTAGAGAAATGGGCAGACTGGGTGGGCCAAGCGGTCCTTATCTGCTGTCAGATTCTATGTTTCTATGTTACCCCTACAAAAATTGCCTTATGTCTGTCCCATGCATTCTTGATTTCTCCCACACTTTTAGACCCCACAACCTCCTCAGGAAGGCTGTTCCATGCATCCACCACCCTCTCTGTAAAAATACTTCCTCACATTGCTCAGAGCCGTCCCCCTATCTTCAAATTGTGTCCCTTGTTCTTTGCACATCTCTTTTTCTGAAAGTTGCTACCCTCTTGGACTTTGTTGATTCCACCGAGGTACTTAAGCGTTTCTATCCGTCCCTCTCTCCCTCCTTTCCTCAGGGTATACATATTAAGCTCCTTTAGTCTCTCCTCGTGATGGCTTCTCTTGCAGACCCTGCACCATTTTAGTTGCCCTCCTCTAACTGCCTCCATCCTGTCTATGTCCCTGCGGAGATGGGGTCTCCAGAACTGACCTCAGTACTCAGATGGGGTCTCACCAGCTGTCTGTAAGGGGGATAACAACTTCCTGTTTTCTGCTGGTGATGCCTCTCCCTATGCATCCCAGTATCCCCCAGCCCTACCTACTGCCTTCTCACATTGCTTGCCAACCTTAAGGTCATCTGATATGATTGCCCCCAGGTCTCTTTCCATTTTTGTTGTTGTTACTACCCCCCATTGTGTAATCTTCCCCTGGGTTTTTGTTTCCCAGGTGCATTATTTTGCACTTCTTTGCATTGAATCCAAGCTGCCATACTTCTGACCATTCCTCCAACCTTGCCAAGTCCCTTCTCATCCTTTCCATGCCTCCTTGTGTATCAACCCTGTTGCAGATCTTTGTGTCATCTGCAAGGGCATACTTTTCCTTCCAGTCCCTCTGCAGTGTCACTTACAAAGACATTAAAAGTACTGGACCCAGTACTGAACCCTGCGGTACCCCACTAGTAACCCCTCTTTCTTCAGAGTGGACTCCATTTACAATTACCTTCTGTGTCCTATTGTCCAGCCAGTGTTTTACCCAGGCTACCACCCTGGGACCCACTCCCAGGCTGGTCAATCTGACTATTAATCTTTTGTGTGGGACTGTGTCAAATAAAAGTCTAGGTAGGCCATGTCCACAGCTCCTCCCTGGTCTACTACTTTGGTCACCCAGTCAAAGAAATCAATTAGATTCATCTGACATGACCTTCCCGCTTCGAACCCATGCTGCCTTGGGTCCTGTGCTCCACTGGCCTCTAGGTACTCAACAATTCTTTCCTTCAGAAGCGATTCCATCACTTTCCCCACATAGAGGTCAAACTGACAGGTCTGTAGTTTCCTGCCTCTGTCTTGGTCCCACTTTTGTGAAGGGGAATCACATCTGCCTTCCTCCAGTCCTCAGGTACCACACCATCCTCCCATGATTTGTTAAAAAGGGTAGTCAGTGGTGTCACTAGTTCTGTACTTAATTCTTTTAGAATTCTGGGATGAATTCCATCTGGCCCCATTGCTTTGTCCACCTTCAGTTTTAGGAGTTCTTTCAGAACCCTTTCTTCTGTGAAAGGGCTGGGATCGAACCCCCCCCCCCATCCAGAGTGCTTCTGTTAATTGGATTAGGCACCTCTCCCACCTCCTCTTTTGTGAATACTGAATAGAAAGTATTCATTCAGTATATCAGCAGATATGCAACAGGGGAAAAAGACAGAAACAGCAAGGGAAGACCGAGAGACAGCGAGAGGTAGAGAATTGCGAGACTGTCCTAGGTCTCACGAAAAAATTTGGTTGTGCAACCAGACAGACAAGACAGGAAAGGAAAGAACAGAACAGATCCCTGCATTCAAACTCTCCATACAACTGGGATAGGGTCCTATTCAACCCTGTCACAGGGAGAAAAACTCCGTACTACCCAGATTCTGTGATTTGTTCTTAACCAGATTTGGTTTTACTCACCACTTTTCAAAAATGAGGAGTACAATACTCAATCTAAAAAAATCGTAGCTGTAGCACTGTTCACAGCACTGAGTGAGGTTTTTTCATATATTGCTTAGGCTGTGCTGTGGCCATGTAGTAGTCTGAGTTTTGGTCACAGCACTCAAGTTTTTTCATGTACTGTTTATTCCGTACTGTGACAATAGCAATGTCAGTTTTGATCACAGGACTGAGGTTATCTCATGTATCAATTATGCCAGACTATGACCATACTAATTTGTTTTGGTCACAGCACTGAGGGTTCCCATGTATTGTTCATTCTGTACTGTGCCATACTAATGCCAGTTTTGGTCACTGCGTTGAGGTTATCATATGTCATCTGGGGTGCATAGGGAGGGACATCACCAGCAGAAGCGAGAAGTAGTGTTGCCACTGTATAGACTGCTGGTGAGGCCCCACCTGGAGTACTGTGTCCAGTTCTAGAGACACACCTCGAGAGGGACATAGACGGGGTGAAGGCAGTCCGGAGGTAGGCAAGTAGAATGGTGCAGGGGCTGCATCAGAAGCCCTATGAGAAGAGTTTGAAGGACCTCAATATGTACACCCTGGAAGAGAGGAAGGAGAGGGGACACGATAGAGACCTATAAATACCTCACAGGGTTGAATAAAGTACAGGAGGAGAGTATTTTTCAGAGAAAAGTTGCACACAAACAAGGGATATACAGTGAAGCTGAAGGGGAATCTAGAGGGATATGAAGAAGTTATTCTTCATTGAAAGATGGCAGATGCCTGGAATAGTCTTCAGTGGAGGTGATGGGGGCGATAACAGTGAGTGGGCTTCAAGCATGCATGGGATAGGCACAAGAGAATCTTAGTTTTGAAGAGTGGGGGACTGGAAAACAAGTAGGCTTTCCGGTGACAGTATAGGCAGGGACATAGGGACAGACGAGTAGGTCAAGTGGTCCTTAACTGCCATCAAATTCACTGTTTCTATCTCAATGTATTTATTTCATACTGTGACAATACAAATGTCAGTTTTAGTCACAGCACTGAGGTTATGTCTTGTCTTGTTTATACTCTACACTGTGATCATAACATCAGTTTTGGTAACAGCCCTGTCGTGCCGCTCTCCCCGGTTGTCCGGGCTGCCTGCATCAGCAAGCTGAGACAGGTGGAAGTGAGCTGTTGGGTAGCTTTGGGACTGACACAAAGGGAGGAGGGGCCTCAGGCAGACAAGCCTAGTGGCATCGGGAAGTATGCAGCCATCACCTAGCGGGGAAGTGACTAGGTTTTCCTATGTTCTCTCGTAAACCTCACCTAGTATAACACACCCTAGAATCCCTGCCTCCCAACCAAGGGGTGTCTCTGCACTTCATCTTGCCTATCACTATGAGGCACCCTCATAGCAGTCTCTGCTAAAGCTCCCCCAGAAGGAGAGCATCTGAGCAGATGTCTGAGCCTCTTCCTGCATCCTTGGCTCAGACCTGAAGCCTTGTTCACTAGTATGTGGAGCAGTCCCCACCACTTGGCGATCACATTGTCATTTTTTTCATCATTATCTTTTTTCTCCTCGTTATATTTTTTCTCCTATTGTTCCATATAGCCCCAGTATTTTGGCGTGGCATCCACTTACCCATGATCCTAATGGAAGGTCTCCTGCAGATACTTGTTGTGAGCGTGGCATCAGCTTGTGGCTGGATATTGCTACTTATGCAGCTGACATCAGGTGCCATGCTGTGATTCAGAGGAGCAGCTGGGGTATTGAACCCAGGTCCTTCAAATGGAAGGTGGAGGCCCCCTTCTTGGTCACCAACCTAGCTCTGTTCCATTGTTTTTCTGAACAGAAGCAATCTCTGGGGTCCAGGAAGAACTGAATATAGTTTTCACTGGTTCCCAGTCAAACCTATGTAAGCTCTGAGACAGGATCTGATTTGCTGCACCCAAAGTTTCAAAACGCCAGTTGACACGGCTGTATTTGCACCGCAGCAGCCTGATCTCTTGGTCTGCTGTGGTGCAAATGTCGCCTTGTGGACACTCAGAGTAAGTCATGTACCAAACTCACCCACCACCGCTGCAATCCAGGAAATGCCTTCTGAAGCAAGCTGTGTAAGCAGCCATGTGGACAGGCTGCACCCCTCACTGCATGAGCACAGTGTGCACTCCTGTGTGTTTCAGGAAGCATCCTCTGGCCCGGACCCTGGACTCATGGTCCCTCTCCAGCAAGGCTTGCATCCGTGCTGAGAGTAGCCATGTAAACATGCAGCAGGATCAGTGTGGAAGTTCAGGGCAGCAGCAGAGGCGGTCCCAGAAGTTTAATGGTGCAGCCAGGTAAATGCAGCTAAATGTCACTGCAGGCGAGGCGCGAGGCCAAGATTCATGCCTATTTGAATTCTTTTGTTTTACTTTAAAGTTTAAATGGAATGGTTAACTACTTGAGATTCTTTGTTGTTTGCACAGTTCTACTTTTTAATCAACAGCTCTCTCCAGAGCCCAAACAATATGGTAATTGACAAGGAAGAATGTGTGGAAGGACGATTCGGAGCCTGGGAGCCTCAAAACACAACTTCTATCTCTCCAAGTTCCTACTCTGTCACAGTGTCCAAAGAAAAGGGTATCAAGTCAAGAAAGCAACTTTTTCTTTCTTGTGCACAGACTGGGAAAATGTGCTCCCCCCCGGGAAGGTAGTGTGATCTTTTAGTTGCAGCATTAGCTTGTGAACCAGCACAGAAGGTATGTACACAACTCGGAAACAGGAGTGCCTAATGTACTAAATGTTTGGCTGAAAGAGCCACATACTTAAAAACAAGTTGAAACCCCAAGTCAGCAATGTAGCCCCCTCACCCCAACTAAAAAAAATGCCTCCCCAACCCTTCCTCCCCAAAAAAATGTTATTTACCCAGCCAGTCCGATTGACGAGTGTGGCAGATCTGCAGGAGAAAACTTGAGGGACTGAGGAAAGTAGGAGCCTTGGTGGTCGTGGGGGAGTCATAGGGGAAATATTGGGGTAAAATGATAAAAATAATATAACGATAACACAACCCTCACTTCTAACCATCCCTACCACAAAGTCCCATGGTGAGGAGAAGCTGGGCGATAACCTCAGAGGTGACTCCTGTATGTAGGGGTATTTAGATGGTATGTCTCACTGGAAGCCACCCCCTGTGTATTGTACGGTTCCCAGGCTCGGCATTTTCCCCTTGAGATGTGACCAGTTGAGACACATTCTGTAACTATCTCTGCACACCAGCGGGCCTTTGCCTCAGCCACACTGCCTGTTCTCCTTCAGGGGAGACTGCTTACCTCTACCTGTGTTGTGGCCTCTGTGCTCTATGGATGGAGGCTCCTGGTCCTTTTCCTTTGTTATCCCCCAGTCATCCAGCCCTCCCCATTGGTCTCCTGTTCCCCAGTCCCAACAGCCCACCATCTCTGGGACTTACCATAGTGCCCCACAGATTACCAGATTGCCCCCTGTGCTGATGCCTCCCTTGGACCCCTGTTCCCAGGAGGAGTTTAGCTCAGTTGCTGGTTGGTGCACCCAGTGGGCAAGTGCAGGGCCTGCGAGGACAGGAAGCTTCACCCTGCAGGTCAGGATGTTTTCTGCTCTTCTAGGTCTCCATCCGTTGGATGGTGTGGGGGGGATGTCAGCTTGACATATGCATGATGCGCTGACGTCTGCCACTGGGAGTGTCACCCTCCCTGGCCGCTGCTCCTAGCCTGCCCCTTCACCTGTGTTCATCTAAGTGGCAGCAGCATGACGGAGCAGGCTACCCTCCTGCCCCCAGAGGAGAAGAGCATCAGTTGGGGTGCTCAGTCCTCCTCCCCCGAGACTGCTCAGGCTTATTTCCGAACTCGGGTTCCTGGTGTGCCGGCAGGTGAGGCGTAAATGCCTCAGCCCTCCGTGTCACCAGGCCACTGTCCTGCTCTTCTTCCTCCGTTCCTTGCAAGGCTTGCTTGTCAGGACCTTCCTCATCTTCTTTATACCCCTGACTCTTGGGAGGAAATAGAGCCACCTTTGTTGATCAAAAAATAGATTTTGCTTTCACTTTGCACTGTACACTTGCCGTCCCCACATGGCAGCTTGGGGTAGGCCTGAACTTAATAAACTGTAGCCCATAACTTTATTCTGTTGCATTAGCAGTTGCAATTGCTTTACAATGCAGCACCCTTCATAAATCAGTCGACACAGGGCATGACAAAGCCGCTTGCAGAAACTTCAAACATTTATTTACAGAAACCAGTGTACACAGCTGGTGGTAGTGGGTAGTCTGCAGCAGTAGCTCCTGGTTGGGACTGATTTCAAATCCACAGTCATAATTCAGCGTAATCACATTTACTGTACACTGTCTCTAGAACAGTCAGTCAAGGGTTAGGCTCTGATTAGCAGAACCATTATTTTTAACATATTTACAGTTCAAGACCAACTCTATCCAGACTATTTGTTTCCTTTGATGATACTAGGATATCATACATTTTTTGGTGCCTGTTGCAGCCACACATGGGACTAGGGCTAGGATTGTACCTGGCGCCACTTGGGCAGAAATAGCGATTGATGCCTCTGGTAGAGGTCAAGCAAACGGGTATACCCTCCTGAAAACACACACACCCAGTAGCACAGTGAGATATTGGCTTCCCTGGTTGGCCTGCACTAAGCACCATGCCTCCTTGAGGGTTGGAGTCAGCACCTAGCATGGTCACAGCAACAGTGATTTACCAACCAGCTGGGTATATCCCTTTCCCTGGGATTCAGATCCTCAGCGCCAACTGCCGTGGTCTTCTGTAATCACACATAGGCCCTACAGGAGTCAGTATAGTGCAGTGGGTTAAGGCTCTGAGCTGCAGCTCTGGAGACCTGGGTTTGAATCCCAAAGCCGCCTAGGTGCATACTGTGTGATCCTGAGCAAGTCACTTAACTTCCTTGTGCTCCCAGGTTGCATCTGAAACAAGTTTTGTCTTAGTGTGCTACTCCTGGTTAAACAATGTTCCCTAAGTCACAGACTCCTGCCAGCACAGGAATACATCTTCAACTTCTGCAGTGTTACAGGAAATCTGAGACACTGGTACAAATGCCATCAGAAGACTCTCCTTGAGGGTGGCCTTCCAACAGACCCCTACCATCCCCAATGTCAGACAACTGTCAGATCCTGAGCTTCCAGAGACTCACTTAGGAGGGAGTGTGCACCACCTGGACCCAGGAATCCTGCCATCATTCCTGAGCCCACAGACCCCCCTCACGACCGGTCGCAGCCAGATGCTATGCACTCATAGGTGCTAAAGCTGAACTGCACACATTAGTGGAAGGGACTGGGAAACCACACTTGAACTTGGAAAAAAAAAAACCTTTTGGTGGTCAAGAGCCCCTATTTTTGTCCTACTAGCAGGCTGAAAACATTGTCCGGGAACCCTCTCAACCAGTGGACAATGCTATTCTGGCACCTAGACTTACTTTCACTGAGCAGGACACACAGTGCAAAACTGAATAGCAGGATATGGTTCATGAAACAGCTAGAACATTGCAGGACGCTTTGGAACCATTGGCCAGCATTAACCCCACAGATACACAGTACTTTTACTTTGGGGTTATAATATCCCTGATATTGCATCACGTAAGACATTTCTTTGTTTTACTGCACTTTAGGTCACGTGTTACCCTAACCCCCATGGGCCCTTTTGTTACCACAGTTACTTAAAGCATTTAACAGTTATAGTAACCCCACTGCAAAAGCTGGGTTACATAAACACAGAAAGCCATCAGCCAGTCTGGTCAGTCTGCCCTCCATTGTGAGTAAACAGAGACCATCCTGAAGGAAAAACTAGTTGCGTTTCTTGAAATTAATGGGCCAGTGGATAAGAGACACTATAGGTTCATGGCAGGGAGGTCCGGTCAGGCAAACCTGATCGACTTCTTTGACTGGAGAATGGGGGCAGTGGACAAGGGTCAGGCAACTGACATTCAGTATTGGGATTTCAGCAAGTCCTTCAACACGGTGCCACACAAGAGGTTGATCAGGAAATTGCCTAGGGCCATGGAGCAAATTAACTAGGTGGGTGACAGACTGGCTTAGCGGCAGGACCCAGAGGTTGGTGTGGTGGAGGGAACTCTCAGGCACAAGGAAGTTACAAGATGGTGTTCCACAGGGGTCAGGCTTGGCCCAGTACTGGTTAATGTGTTCATTAATGACACTGGGGATGGCAGTAAGACAAAATCTGCCTCTTTTCCTCGACACTAAGCTCTGTGAGAGGGTGGACACAGATGAAGGTTGCAGGACTAAGGAGGACCTGGTTAAGCTGGAGGGGTGGTCAGGTATCTGGTAGCTGGGGTTCAATCTGAAGACGTGCAAGGTCATGCACACAGAAAGGAAGATACAGTTTATTGTATTCCCTCCAGGCCTTTGGATTCCCTTTGCTGTTTTTGGAGTGGATCAAGGCGTTATACAAATATCCAGTTGCACGTGTGCTCTGCAATGGGGTCACATCTGATCCTTTTACACTTTCTGCAGGAACTAGACAGGGTTGCCCACTATTGCCCTTACTGTTTAATATCTATTTAGAGCCTCTTATTCATAGGATCACAATGGATCCGGACATGCAGTGCATTGTGGTGCAACAACAGACAGTGAAAGTCCTGGCTTATGCAGATGACCTGCTTTTACAATTGACCCACCCCAAGACCTCCATCCCTGCCATTGTGTCAGTCTTGGAAGAGTTTAGCTCCTTGTCCAATTATAAATTGAACAAGGACAAGACTGTTGTCTTCCCCTTAAATTACAAGGCGACAAAGATAGATGCATCGGTGGTGGGTTTTTCCTGGCAAACTAAGTCCTTAAAATATTTGGGAGTTAACCTTTCAAGAGATCCGGCAGATTCATAAAACTGAATTTAGACCCCTGTTTGTGGCCATCAGGCAAGATCTTGCAAGGTGGGCCTTGCTCCCCTTTCTCTTTGGGGAAAATCAACATAATCAAAATGAACATTTTTCCCAATTGTTTTATTTAATTCATCGCTCAAATGTCTGGATTCCCTGACTTGGTTCAAGAGGTTACATAGGATGATTTCGGACTTTGTCTGGTCAGCAAGGAAGGCCGGATAAGTTACAATAAGCTATCAGCTCCCAAGGAAAAGGAGGACTTGTCTCCGCACATGGCATTATATTATTGGGCTAGTCATGCGATAACTACTTGAGGTGGTCTACCCAGAGCTCCCAGATATATCATATCCCTTCACCCTATATGGCTGAAAATTGAGCGTTCTGATAAAGAGTAGCGGGCTATCTCCACAGGCACTTTTACATACTAGGTTTAAATCCACACTTCCCTCATCAAAGTAGCCGGTGGCAGTCTCAGTAAGAGTTCACTCATGGTTATGCGCTTTTCTGAAATAGGAGCATACAGTGGATCTTGCTCAGCCGTGCTGGGGAAACCCCAATTTCACTGTGGAGGGTAAACCTCTCCAGTTGAAGTGGATCCCCCAACTGGGAGACTGCCCGCTCAGTTTTTTCATACGAGAGGATCACTCATGGCAAAATTCCTCCGAGATTATCCAAAAAGCCCAAATCCTGAACTCTGTTGTGTTCAAAATATTCCAGTTCTGGCACCTATTGGTGGGAAATCTCGCCCTGTCCCCGGTTTCTTCTAACTTTTCCTACTGGACAGAGCTGATTTCCGATTGGCCTTCCCCATGCTGTATCCAAGTATGCAGGATACTGCAAAACTGGAAATGGCCAGATTGTTTTAGCCCAACCCAATTCTGGGCCTCATTTTTTCCCCATCAAGTGTTCAACTGGCCCTCCCTCTGGGCGGACTATCACAAGTATATCAGGCATGATAAGCTTCTGCTAATGCAGTTTAAAATGTTGCATAATTACTATTATTCACCTTGTAAGCTGGCTAGGCTGGGACTCCTGTCGTCCAGTGCTTGTACTCATTGTCATCAGGGAGAGGGGAATCCCCTACATATATTCTGGGAGTGCCCTAAGGTAGCCCCCTGTGGCATGCGATTCGATCGAGGGCAGATCCATTACTAGGATTAAATGACCTCTTCCCTCCCGAAATCTGCATTTTGGGAGATTTCTCCTCTGTTACAGTAAACATTAGGAAGTTTCATATTGCTCTGATAGCCATGTCGGTGAAAAATCTGGTGCTACGTCATTGGAAGGATGCGACCGACATCGCTTATAGTGAATGGTTTCAAGAGTTGTTGGCAAATTTGCACCTAGAGAATATGATAGCAAACTTACATGACCAGTCCCAGAAATTTCAGAGGATATGGGGCCCTATACTGACATTGCACTCTCTGCAGGTCTCATAGAAATTTGCCCCCATTTTGTTCGCCCGCTGGATGTCACACCTGTGTGAAGAAATGGGGAAGGGAAGAGTTGATCTAATTTCTGTATGTTGGGCCTGTATCAATCGCATGTATGTTTATTGGATCTTCTCTTTGGAATTGTATAAAATTGAATAAAGTTTGAATTGAAAAAGAAAGGAAGATACAGAGGGCCGAGTACAGTCTTTGGGGGTCAAGGTCACTGAATCAGAGGAGGAAAAGGATTTGAGGATAGCCATCACCAGTAACCTTAAACAGGCCATGCAGTGTAGGAAGGCAGTGGCCAAGGCAAGCCAGAATAACTGGGCTACATTTTACTGGGGGTTGTGGTGCAGAGAGGAGGTTGTACTACACTGCACAGATCCTTGTTATAACAGCACCTGGATTATGGCATGCATTACTGGAGCCTCTCCCCTCCCCAAAAAAAATAAAAGAATATCAACCAGCTCAAGGCAGTTCAGAGGAGGGCGACAGATATGGTTCAGCTGGGACAGCAGGGCTGGTCCATATGAGGTCAGGCTGGGAGAGCTCAACATGTACTAACTTGAGGAGAAGAGGGAGAGAGGGGACATAATGGAACCCTTCAAATACCTGAAAGAAATAAGCAAGGTAGATATATGGGAATTTTTTGGTTTCAGTAATAACAAGACCATGAAGGGCACTGTTTTAAGTTGGGGGAGGGGGAAGGAAAGATTCCAGAATAAGGTCAGGAAACACTTCTTTACAGAGAGGGTTGTGTTGGGTGGAATGAACTCGCATCTGAGGTAGTCACTCAAAAGGCAGTGGGCAATCTGGCTAAGGGTACCGCAATCAAGCAGACTCAACAGACCATAAGGCCTGGAAGGAATGAAGGAAAGGAGGAGTTTTATTTACTGAGTCATGGCTTATTTCCAGTTGCATCTTGGGGGAGGAGATACAGTACAAATACAGCAAACATCAGTCACTGTAGTATACCAGAATGTGGTAAAATAACACCACAACAGTGGATAATAAAAGCGATAATTTCAAGGCATCAGTCATAGAATTGCGGAACAGGGGAGCCATTAGGGCCATGGCCCTACCACTTTCATAAGTGGCCCTATTAGTTTTTGCAACCATGTTAATGTATTTAATAGGTGAGAATTTACGCTTTACATCCTTGGCCCTACCACTTTTCAAACTGTTCCAACACCAGTGACATCAGTAATGTGATGCAGTCAGTCATCAGGTACAAGCATGAGTCTGACAGAAAGAGCAGCGAATGGCATGCACAAAGTGTTTGGAAGTAAAGGAGTTGGAGCACAATCTCCCACCAGCAGCAATCCAGCATGACAAGGTGGCGGAGTTAACGTAGCAGTGCATGTTAATGGTGAAAATACTGGCATTGGTGAAGGACAGATTTAGATTGTGTAGTGTTAAGTAATGTAACATGCAAATTACAGTTATTCACTTTCTTAACACATTCAGTTTACATTGTAAGAGGTGTAATATGGGTAAGCTGAGCCATTACAGTGACCAGGGATAGGGTTAGCTGGTATAGTTGCTATGCTCTGCCCCACACCTCCCTTTTAAAATTAAAAAATGGGAGTAATGGGGTGAGCCCCCCAATTTAAACAAATGAAGCACTGCAAGCATACTAGCTAACTACCAAAGGGGTGGTGTGTACCATGCTTCTCAATCAACGTGGTCCTGGTCCATGGTCAGTAGTCCTGCACCACCACCACAATTTTGACCTTTCCTTTTTTATTCTATTTGAGATTGCCCTTTATCTCGTGTCTTGTAAGATACCATTTTTTCCCCATTTTGAATTTGGTTTAGCATTGTTTTCATATTTAAAGTAATAGAATTAAATGCTCCTTTTAATATGGGTGTCCCCAGATTTTCATTAGTATTTCCAGCTGTTTGTGACTAGGATACGATTAACAATGCTCTCTGACTCTGAGGGACAGTGAGTTTTCATAAACTACTGAGAACAGTAACAAAAACATGGGATAACCATATTTAAAAAGTGCTCCTTTCTTTATTTCCAAAGTGAAAAAACCCAACTTGCTTAAGTAGATTCAAAATGGTGAAAAAAACAATATAGAGACATAGAATTTGTCAGCAGAAAATGACATCTTGGCCCACCTAGTCTGCCCAGATGGTTCCTGTCTAGTCTATCTCCACAGACCCTAACTGGTCTCTGGTGACCCTCCGTCCTCCCTGCAGGTTTAATAATATCCCACTGCAGGGTTTTATTTAACTCTAAAAATTGATTAGCATTTTGCTCATAAAAGTTCTAAAACATTGTGAAAATGCATAGCACTTGCCTCACTGTGTTTAACAGACATAACACTTCCAGAAAACCTATATAAATGCTTTCTGTACAGTTAGTATTGTCCTAAGAAAAAACTGCTAATCAATTATTTAAAACCCTGCCCTGTGTCTATCTCATGCATGCTTGAAATCCCCTACTATTTTCACCTCCACCACTTCCGCTAGAAGTCTGTTGCAGGTGTCCAGCAGGAGGCAGGTAGTGCAGTCCACTCCACATTCTCAAGGGGCTGCTGTTTGAAAACTACTCGAAGAACAACAAAACAAAAAACAGCGCACATGCCAAGGCTAATGCAAGAGTAGCTGAAAGGCTTGTGTAACCCCCTTGCAAGTGGGGGTTCCTAATAGTTTCCCGGAGCTACTTTATATGCCCCATGCCTGGTTGGTGGTCAGCATAAAGCCATTCAAATGGGCAGTTGGCGAGTGTTTATAAAGCCTCCGTATGCTGTCTCTTTAAGGACTGCCTGTTGCAGTCATAATTAATTAAAATGGGAGGGGGGCGATGTGGTTGTATGCCCGAGTCCCGCCCGGGACACTGAAAAATAACTCCCTTCTGCCATCGCTAGTGGTGCAGAAGGAGTACGGTTGAGGATGTGATTGTTGGGTGGGAATGGTGTAAAATAATGATGATAATGTGGTGGTACTAACCTGCCTTCTTTTGCAGTGAGGACTGTTCGGTTGTCTCCGCCATTTTGGTCCAGAACTGTTGAATTGGACCAATCAGTACCTCTGGACCCTCAGAGTCGGTTGACCAATGGAAACTGCTTGCCCTTGCGAGAGGTATTATGGGCTATGGTGCTTTTCGCACCACTGAGAGCCGGAGGAAGTGACTGGCATGTTTGGCCAGCCAATAGGAGGCGAGTAGTGCCTGAACTGAAGGAAGAGCCCCTTACTGTTGGGGGCTAGATGCGTTGTGGCTGAGGAGAGAGGAGCTTTGTGCTTCTGCGCTGTGTGAGAGTTCGGCGGAAGGCCAGGCGACCGCTTTTTTCTTGCCCGTTCAAGCAATTGGACTAAATCCGCAAGGCGCAGGTCGGAGGAGGCTGGTGCCAGCCCAGCTACCTACCAGGCTCAACCTGAGAGGACTGGAGAGAATTGCTGAGTCGAGCTCGGTCCACCTACATAGAAACATAGAAGTTGACGGCAGATAAGGACCGCAAGGCCCATCCAGTCTGCCCATTTCTTTTTCTACCTTATAAATGTGCCATCGGCCTTTGCTCTGTCAGTGGCCTATCTATTCATAGTCATTTGTATTGCTCCCTTATGCCTATCCCATGCCTGTTTGAAGCCCTGCACTGTATTCATAGCCACCACTTCTGTGGTAAGCCATTCCATGCATCCACCACCTTTCTGTGAAAAAGAATTTCCTCACATTCCCCTTAATCGGCCTCCCTCTAATCTCATGCTGTGTCCTCTTGTCCTGCTATTTTTCTTATATTTAAACATGTTAGACTCTTTCACCTTGTTTATGCCCTTAAGGTGTTTGAATGCCTCGATCATATCACCTCTCTCCTCCTTTGCTCAAGGGTATACATATTGAGCTCCATTAATCTGTCCTCATATGTCTTCTGATGCAGTCCTCACCTATTTTGGTTGCCCTTCTCTGGACTGCCTCAATTTGGTTAATGTCCTTGTGAAGGTGTGGCCTCAATACTGCACAGTACTCCAGATGGGGCCTAACCAGTGTCTTGTACAGAGGGATTATTACCTCCCTCTTACGACTTGTGATACCCCTACTAATACACCCTAACACCCCCTAGCCTTACCTACTGCTTTAGAGGTCTGCTTGGAGGATTTTAGGTCATCAGTGATGATGATGCCCAAGTCTCTTTCTTCCTTTGTGACTGCTAGCAACTCCCCTCCCAGCCTATAGGTGGCTTCAGGGTTTCTCTTCCCTATGTGCATGATTTTGCACTTCTTTGCATTAAATCCCAGTTGCCACTCTTCCGACCATTCTGCTATTTTATCCAGATCTCTTCTCATTCTGTCCACCCCATCTAGATCATCTACTCTGTTGCAGATCTTGGTGTCATCTGCAAACAGACAAGCCTTACCCTCTAGTCCATCTGCAAGGTCACTAATGAAGATGTTGAAGAGGACTGGCCCCAGGACTGATCCCTGAGGTACCCCACTTGTGACTTGCATCTCTTCTGACTGTATACCATTTACCACCACTCTGTTTTCTGCCCTTCAACCAGTTTGCCACCCAGTTGACCAACTTCTGACCCACCAGAGCCTACCAGCTTATTTATCAATCTTCTATGTGGAACAGTGTCAAAAGCTTTGCTGAAGTCAAGGTAGGCGACATCAACTGCTCCCCTTGGTCCACCACTCTGGTTACCCAGTCAAAGAAATCTATGAGATTAGTTTGACAGGGACCTTCCTTTTAAACCCATGCTGTCTTGGATCCTGTGCCCTATGGATTCCAGGTGTTGCACTATCCTTTCCTTAAGGAGTGCCTCCATAATCTTGCCCACTACTGAGGTAAGACTGACCGGTCTGTAGTTCCCGCCTCCTCCCTGCTACCACTGTTGTGGGCGGGATCACATGAGCCCTTCTCCAGTCTTCTGGGACCTCTCCTGTGCTCAGAGACTCACTAAACAATTCTGCTAATGGCTCTGCTAGTTCCTCCTTTAGCTCCTTAAGTACCCTGGGATGTATGCCATCAGGTCCCATTGCCTTATCCACCCTGAGGCTTAGCAAGCTCTTGTAGGACCCTTTCTTTTGTGAAGGAGTAGTGCTCACCTCCTCCCCCTGTGTCCATGATGCTGAGCTGTGGGCCCTGCCCTACCTTCTCTTCAGTAAATACTGAGCAAAGTATCTATTTAGGATAGATGCCTTTACAGGGTCCTCCTCCTCACATGCTCCCTTTTCTCCATTAAGCTTAGCAATACCCCTCTGGACTTTCTCCTTTCACTAATGTATCTATAGAAAGTCTTGTCACCTTCTTTTACTGTTTGTGCTAGTGTTTCCTCAGTTTGGGACTTTGCCTGCCTTATGCCTTACCTGCTTCCCTTAGGGCAGTTTGGTATGCCTCCTATCTTCATCCCGCTGTGTTCCCTTATATTTCCTGAAGGCCAGCCTTTTGGCTCTGACCTTTTCTGCTACTGTATTTGAGAACCAAAGTGGTTTCCTTCTTCTTTGCACTTCCTTTTCTGTCTAACACAATGGGATGTTGCTTCAAGTGCATCCTTAATGCTTGCCCACTTTGCCTGTACCCCTCACCTGTGTTTCTTTTTGCCAGGGCTAGCTTAACTCTGTTTGCCATCTTATCAAAGTCAGCTCCTCTGAAGTCCCATATTTTGCCTTGGAATGGGATGATTTAGATGTAGTAGCCAAATTGAACCATACCATGTGATGGTCACTGGCCCCCAGGTGACCTTCTACCTGGAGATCTGTGATCCCTTCTTTGTTAGTCAGTACTAGATCTAGGATAGCCCTGTCTCTTGTGGGTTGCTGTACCAGTTGTTTGAGGCCCTCCCCCTGCAGGGAATCCACTATGAGTCTATGTCTACCTGTAATGTTGAAGCTGCCGTTTGCTGTTTAAAATCTCCTGCAAGTTGGGAAGGGTTGCAGGCAGCTGCCTGGTATGGTAAATGGTACCCCTCTGTTGTTGCCATATAAATGTATGAGAAGGCTGGTGAAGTTCAGGCTCCATCCTGGCAGCGTTGAAGGAATCGTTATTTGCTGGGGTTGTGAGTACTGATTCAGGGTAGCTCCCTGCAGAGTGTGTACACAGTGGTTTCCAGTGCATTATTATACTGCTGACTGCCTAATTAAACTTTCCTCCTATTCTGACCTGCTCAGGACTGTAATGTTTATCTGTGTTAAGGATCCCAACCAGCTGCCACGTTTGGACTAGCCGTTTGAGCTTGGGTACCCAAGGACAGTAAATTTTGAGTTAGAGCCTGTGCAGAACCCTAGGTAAATCATTATAGTATAAGCTAGTTAACCTGATCCCCCCTTTAATAAATCAGATTATCGTGTGAGCTGAGAGATACTACCTGGGGGGTAAATGTACTAGTGAAAAGAATTGTTGGTACCCTGTGTAAGCCACTAGTGGGACAAAAAGGGTTGCAGTAACAGAGGGTTGTAACCGAGGGTCTTGACCGTGTTAACCCCAACCTCTGGGTGGAGGCACCCTTCAACGGATCTGGGCCCCTCACTCTGTCTCAGTGGAGGCAGGCAGGGGAAGTAGCCCTAAGGGTAGCGCCCCCTAGGGGTTACAAATTGGAGGCACCACTGGGATCAGTGTCCCCTAATGGCCGAGTGGGGAAGCCCATAAGAGATGGAAAAAATGGAAGGGGATATGTTGGGAAAAATTAAACTGGGATCCATCAAGACCATGGTACACAGACTGATGGGTTGGGGTGAAGCCGAAGAGCTAGACTCTCAGAAGATTGTATTATTGTTAGATGTGCCTTTGGGAACCCCAACTGCTGACATGTTCTGCTGCAGAAGCGGTAAAATGTTTGGGTAAAGTGAAGTAAAAGGCGTATGGCTGATTTGCTTGACCAGATGCTGCAGGTGTTACTTCTATGCAGTGTGGCCATCGACCCTGAGAAGGTACCTCCTGTGATTTATCCGGGCGCTTCCCAGGATGGAGGCTGATCCATATTCAAAGTGGGTCAGTCATTCCTAGGGGGTCTCATAAAATGAACAGTTTAGGACAAACTGCTCAAGTTGTTGGCTGTGGAGGGGAGAACTACCTAGGAACTGTTACAAGCCTTAGATTTATCCAGTGATGCTACCCCTCAGGGCTCCCGGCACCTCCCTTGCCCGCCCAAAGAGTTCTGTGCTGGCTTCCCTGCCTCTGGTAGTCCCACCCTATACAGCTCGATTCCTACCGTAAGTTAAAACTTTTCTCTGGTACAGTGCTGGTGCCTCAGGGAGGATGACCTGGGGCTTGGATGGACTATGCCACCCCTTTAGTTCAGGAATGGCAGTGCTCTGGGGGAGAAAGGAAGAGGCTGATGGAGAGCTTGCGGGTTCCTGCTTAGAAGCCATTAGATTCTTCCGGGCCACCAGTCGGAAGCCACCGCTGCAGAGTATCTCTGCTTTAGAAGGGTTTCGAGTACAGAGACTGGTGAAGACTTATTATGGAAATTCAGGTCTGCTAAGCAGTGGAGAAATGAAAAACTGTCCGCTTTTGTTACTAGAGTGGAGCGGGCCTTGCAGAAGGCCTATAGAAAAGGGGGAATCACTGCTGCAGCCCTGAATCAGGTTCGGTTAGAACATGTTTTAAAATCTGCCAGATTTTCTAGTGTAATACTGCTGAAACTTAAGTTACATGATCGGTGGGCCACCCCGCCTGAGTATTGTCAATTAATGAGGGAAATTAGGGAGGTGGAGACTGATGAAGAGGGGTGGGAACCTGTGTGGGGCGTAACCCTAGTGGGACTCCTGAGTCCAACACCCCTGAGGAGACTGGCCTGTCCGGAAGGTCCGAGGGATCCCCAGAGTTTCCAGGTACTGTGGGAATGCGAGTTGTTTCCTCTGTCCCCCACGTAGAGAGTGAGTTAAGGGCTGAGGTCAGGAATTTACGAGAACTGGTGAGGGACTTGAAGCAGTCTACTATGTACCCTATTAGGCCCGGGGCCCCTGAGTCTTGTAGAAACCTGAGCCCCAGCCAAAGACAGCCCTCTCACCTCTCTCAGAGCCCCCCGCAGATAAGGTGCCCCCGTAGAATAGTGACCCCCAGGAGCCCAAGTTCTGTTACCGTTGCGGAGAAGATGGGCATTTCCAACCCGAGTGCCAGAGGCCCAAGAATTTAAGGAAAGTTAACAACAGACTGATCGCCTGACATCGCCAGGCCCAGTCTCAGGCTCCCAGGAAATGTTTTGTGACTCAGGCCCATGCCCAGGCGACTAGCAATGCTGTGGCCCCCAACTGGTCTGATGTGGTCTGGCCTTCAGTGGAGACCCCAGTGCGGGTAAATGGAATTCCCACTCGAGCTATATTAGACAGTGGCTCTCAGGTAACCATCATGTTTCAGGACTGGTACCAGGCACACTTACCTAAGGTGCCCCTGCAACCTTTGAATGGCCTACATGTGTGGGGGTTGAGCGACAAGGCCTATCCGTATTTGGGGTACATCCGAGTCTGGTTATCTTTTCCTGCAACTGTGGCTGGAATGGATGAGCAGGTGGAAACCCTAGTTTTAGTTTGCCTACCCACTGGACTGTATGATGGGGTGCCTTTGTTGATTGGGACGAATGCGTATATGTTCGGACGATTGGCCCAATTGTGTTCAGAAAAACAAGCATTCCAGACCGGGTGAGCATTAAGCATACCTGCTGTGATTCAACAGGCAAGTGCCACTCAGAAGCAGGTTGGTCCAGAGGAACCTGAAGACCCGGTGGGTGTGGTGTGGAAAAAGGATCCGGCCCTGGTGATACTTGCCCGAATGCCCAATGTGTCTTGCATGGAAAGCAACTGAAAACCAATGTTAAGAATAAGTTGTTGATGTTGGATCGCCTGTGGAGGGAAGATTACCTGAGGGACTGTTGGTCAAACCAGCATCTTGCGGTTAGAGCTCATGCTTATGTTAAAAGGGTGATGGTTCAAGTGCATAATGTGTCTGACAGAAGGTTCACATAAGAAGAGGTGCACCTTGGCAAGCGTACATTGTCGGATACTGCAGTACTGCCAAACCGAAAGGGTTCCAGGATAGACGATAGAGTTACTCCTGATTTGTTTGACTTCGGTAACTCCCCGCTGCCAGTTGAGTGGAAACAAAGGGTCAGTGAGAGGCTTGCCCAGAGAGACCAGGTTTTCTCCCTGAAAGAGTGGAATGTGGGATGTGTACAAGGGGCTGAGCATCACATTCGGCTGCATGATGAAAGGCCTTTCTGAGAGATCCCGGCACCTGGCCCCCACTGATATAGATGATGTAAGGTGGCATCTGCCAGAAATGTTGGCTGCTGGTGTAATACAAGAGTCCAGGAGCCCCTATGCCTCCCCCATAGTGGTAGTAAGGAAAAAGAATGGGGCAGTCCGGATGTGTGTAGACTATCGCACTTTGAATCGGCGGACCATTCCGGACCAGTATACCATGCCACGCATACAGGATGCATTGGATTGTTTAAATGGTAGCAAGTGGTTCTCTGTGTTGGACCTTTGCAGTGGATACTACCAGATCCCGATGGCCCCAGACGACCGGGAGAAAACTGCATTCATTTGCCACCTGGGCTTGTATGAGTTTGTCCGTATGCCTCAAGGGATCTCGGGAGCCCCAGCCACTTTTCAGCGCTTGATGGAACGGGCTGTGGGAGACATGAATCTGCTAATGTCTGGTCTATTTAGATGATGTCATAGTGTTTGGCGATCGTTGGAAAACACGAGCAATGATTGTTCAAGGTCTTGGATCGGTTGGAGGATTTCGACCTCAAGCTGTCCTATAGACAAGTGTCAATTCTTCCAGACTTCTGTAAAATATGTAGGCCACATAGTGTCCACTGAGGGCATAGAGACTGACCCTAGCAAAGTGGAGCTCTGACCACGGCCTCAGCCCAGGAATTTGAAAGAGCTGCAGCGATTCCTGGGGTTTTGTGGATACTATAAGGCGGTTTGTTAAGGACTATTCTCAGTGATTAGCCCCCCTCAACCTCACTCAGGGTATCTGCCTACGCACAAAAGTATAAGAAGGCTTAGCTCGGAGACAGAAAAAGTATTTCCGGACGAATGATGTGTTTGGGGATCGTTGGACTGCTGAGTGTGAGGAAGCCTTTTATGACATCATATATCAACTTACTCATGCCCCAGTGTTGGCCTATGCTGATCCGGCCAAGCCGTACATTCTTCATACTGATGCCAGCGTACAAGGGTTGGGGGCTGTGTTATACCAGGAGCACTCGAATGGTCTGAGACCTGTAGCATTTGCCAGTAGAAGCCTGACTCCTTCAGAAAAAAATTATCCAGTGCACAAACTAGAGTTCCTGGCTCTGAAGTGGGCCATTATTGATCAGTTTCATGACTATTTGTATGGTGCCAAGATATTGGTAAAGACTGATAACAATCCTCTGACGTATGTACAGACCTCTGCCAAGTTGGATGGCACAGGCCATAGGTGGCTCTCCGCCTTGGCCACCTACGACTATGCTGTTGAGTACAGGGCGGGCTTAAACCATATAGATGCGGATGCTCTCTCTCGGAGGCCTATGCCACAAACTGATTGGGTCAGGTTGTCCGAACCTGACATAAGAGCCCTCTGCCAGAAATTTGACAAAGAGGAACAGGTGTCTCCTGGCGGAGTGGACTGTATGGTGGAATGTTTGGGACCATCCGAAAATTGCATACCTGCTGCCTACTGTCATTTAAGCTGCATTAGCACTAGCTCACTGCCCCAATTCAACAATGATAGTCTCCGACAGGCTCAATCCTGTGATCTTATGATAAAATGGCTGTGGAGGCTTTGCAGGCGGAGAGGACGTATCCAGAGATTACGTTCCAGCTGACCTAGAACTGCCTTGTTGTATAAAGAAGGGCCCAAATTGAAGCTGATTAACCAACTGCTATACAGAGAGAGACTGTGAATAAGGAAGGCGGGTAGAAAAACAACTGGTGCTGCCCTCAGCTCTTAGAGAACTGGTCTTAAGGTCCCTGCATAATCAAATGGGGCATCTCGGCATGGACCGAACACTTGATCTAATGCAGGCTCGATTTTACTGGCGAAAATGAGTACAGATGTAGAGCAATATGTCAAGACATGTAGCCGCTGTTTACAAAGGAAAGCTCTACCCCAGAGAGCTGGTCCCTGTCAACATTACCACTAGTGCCCCTATGGAACTGGTCTGTATTGATTTCTTGAGTCTGGAACCCGATTTGAAAAGTGTCAGTAACATATTGGTGGTCACTGATCATTTTACCCGGTATTCAAAGGCCTTCACGACTAAGAATCAGAGAGCAACCATGGTGGCTAAGATACTTGTTGAAAACTTTTTCATCCACTATGGGGCCCTGCAGCGGATCCATTCCGACCAGGGAAGGGATTTTGAGAGCCGTTTGATTAAAGAGATGCTGTCTTTGTGGGGAGTGCAAAAGTCAAGAACCACCCCCTACCATCCTCAGGGAGATCCTCAGCCTGAAAGGTTCAACCGCACCTTGCTTGACATGTTGGGCACCTTACAACCAAAGGACAAACCGAGATGGAGCCAACAGATTAGCACCTAGTTCACGCTCACAATTGTACGAAAAGTGGCATACAGGATTTCCCATACCGACTGATGTTTAGGAGAGAGGCTAGATTGCCAGTGGATGTGTGTTTTGAGGTTTCCCCTGATGGGGTGCAAGCCGAGAACCATTTACAGTATGTGCAAAAATTGAAGGCCCAATTGAACCATGCTTAGCAACTGACCCAGACCATGGCTGCTAAACGAAACCTGGCCAACAAAGAAAGATATGATAAGAAAGTGAAAGCAATGGAACTAAAAGAAGGGAATACAGTGCTACTGAGAAATCTGGGACTGCATGGGAAACATAAAATTGCTGATAGATGGCATCACCTCCCCCACATTGTTGCAGGAAAATTGACAGATTTACCTGTATATAAAGTGCGGCCTGAAAACAATTCCAAAGATGTAAAAACTATACATAGAAACCATCTGCTGCCAATCGGGCAAACCCTGATTGAAGCTGAATCTCCCAGTGCCCCCCCTCCAGGCCAATCACTAGATCTGCTGCCAGGAAAAGCACCAGACCCATTGATTCTTCAACAGACCCACCCAGAGGGCCTCGGCCGCTGTCTGCAGAAGGAAATGATCAACTGTTAGTGTCAGAAGACGACGAAGATGATAATGAATACTATCCCTCTTATGAACTAAGTCAGTTATTTCGGGGCAATCCCCTTGTTAACTCTGGAGATGAGGCTGGGCCTTTTGGACTGTCAGAGCCCCCAGCTTTGTCTCCGGAACCTATGTCTTCAGAGCTTGAAGTGGGTAGCAGCAACACCCAGGGGGTGGGATTCTCAAGCATGGCCGAACTGTCTGGCCTGGCTGAATTACCTGACTTCTCAGAAGAAGAGAGTGAGATGGGGAACCAGCAAGTGATATGCCAGAACGGAAGAATATTTTGAATGCCCTGATGGTTCTCACTTGTACCTAGACAGCCCCAGCTGGGCCCAGTGGGGTGGGTCGAGGATAGAAGGTCAGGCCCCAATAGTCTTATAGTGCTGAGCCTGTTTCCTCCGTAGAGATTCCGTTGTTAATGTTAAGGAGACTGAAGTGGAATCCGAGCCTGTTTCAAGGCCTCTTGACACCCCTAATGATCCGGCTGAGAAATACGCCGTAATAAAGTTGAGTTATGAGTCTCTGGTCAGCGGTGGACCTGCCTTAAATGTGGTCCACAAAGGGGTGTATATGTGTCCCAAGTTCTTTGCCTAAGTGTAGCCTGGGGATAACTCCAAGTTGTTAGTATTGCCTTTGAGTGTAGTGCCCTGCTTTAGGTAACTCGCAAATAACTGAAAGGAGAGATTTACCCCGATTCTGGGGTTATATGCAGGGCTTAATGACCTGATTCAGAACAGGGAATAAGAGTTGTGTCTAAACTGCTCATGAACCATAGTATGCTTTAAATCTAATATTCCTGTATGTAATGCAAAGTGTGATATAGTGTTAGTTAAGATGTTTCCTTAAAGCGGTTCAAGGGTAATTACTTGAGGCTGACGCCAAGTTTTCCAGGCCTGGGAGGTGTAACCCCTTGCAAGTGGGGTTCTAATAGTTTCCCGGAGCTACTTTATATGCCCCATGCCTGGTTGGTGGTCAGCATAAAGCCGCTCAAATGGGCAGTTGGCGAGTGTTTATAAAGCCTCAGTATGCTGTCTCTTTAAGGACTGCCTGTTGCAGTCATAATTTATTAAAATGGGAGGGGGCGTGTGGTTGTATGCCGAGTCCGCCGGGACACTGAAAAATAACTTCCTTCTGCCATCGCTAGTGTTGAGGGAGTACAGTTGAGGATCCGATTGTTGGGTGGGAATGGTGTAAAATAATGATGATAATGTGGTGGTACTAACCTGCCTTCTTTTGCAGTGAGGACTGTTCGGTTGTCTCCGCCATTTTGGTCCAGAAATGTTGAATTGGACCAATCAGTACCTCGGGACCCTCAGAGTCGGCTGACCAATGGGAAACTGCTTGCCCTCGCGAGAAGTATTATGGGCTATGGCGCTTTTTCGCACCACTGAGAGCCGGAGGAAGTGACTGGCATGTTCGGCCAGCCAATAGGAGTGGGTAGTGCCCGAACTGAAGGAAGAGCCCCTTACTGTTGGGGGCTAGATGCGTTGTGGCTGAGAGAAGAGAGGCTTTGTGCTTCTACGCTGTGTGAGGTGCTTGGGAAGCGTCGAAGGTCTAGGCGTCGCTTTTCTTGCCTGCTCAAGCACCCGGACTAAACTACTGTGTGTGGTTGGAGGAGGCTGGTGCCTGAGAGGACTGGAGAGAATTGCTGAGTCTCGCGTCCGCCTGTGATGTTGAAGCTGTCGCTTGCTGTCTAAAATCTCCTGCAAGTTGGGAAGGGTGGCAAGCAGCTGCCTGGTATGGTACCTCTGTTATTGCCATATAAATGTGTGAGAAGGCTGGTGAAGTTCAGGCTCCGTCCTGGCAGCGTTGAAGGAATAAGTTATTTGCTGGGGTTGTGAGTACTGATTCAGGGTAGCTCTCTGCAGAGTGTGTACAGTGGTTTCCAGTGCATTTCTATACTGCTGACTGCCTAATTAAACTTTCCTCCTATTCTGACCTGCTCAGGACTGTAATGTTTATTCAGGTTAAGGGCCCCAAACCAGCTGCCACGTCTGGACTAGCCGTTGGGGCTTGGATACCCAGGGACAGTAAATTTTAGGGTTAGGCTTGTGCACAGAGCCCTAGGTAAATCATTATAGTATAAGCTAATTAACCTGATTCCCCCCCCCCTTTAATAAATCAGATTATCGTGTTGCAACTACATCCTGGCTGGTTTGTGCATCCCTGGTGAACTGCTGCATAGTGACTGTGATATAACTGTACCTTACTTTACAGGGGGTCCCAGGAATGAGCTGAGAGATACTACCCGGGGGGGTAAGTATACTGGTGAAAAGAATTGTTGGTACCCAGTGTAAGCCACTAGTGGGACAAAAAGGGGGTTGCAGTAACCCAGAGGGCTGTAACCGAGGGGGTCTCGACCGTGTTAACCCCAACCTCTGGGTGGAGGCACCAATCAACGGATCTGGGCCCCTCACCCTGTCTCAGTGGAGGCAGGCAGGGGAAGTAGCCCTAAGGGTAGAGCTCCCAAGGGGTTACACTTTGTTTATTTAAGGGTTCGAGAACAGTGTCAGAATGCCAGCCACGCTGCCCCTACATATCGCCTTGCTATAAGCCTTTGTTAGGGGCAGAGCCAGTGGGTACTGGCACCTGTTAAATACCCAAAGGTACAGATTTATTGGTTAAAAACATTACATCATAGTGCAGCATAAGGAATAATGTGCAAGTACTGATGCGCAGTAATATAACATACAAACAGTTGTTACACAAAACAAGTTAAAAAATACATGAATCTTGTTCACCCTAATCAGTGTTTAGTGGCAAGTGTTACGGAGAAGAGTCAATAGTTTAAATATACCTAAATATTACATTTTAAATAACCAAAGTCGGCTGTGCATATTCACCTGAACAAATGATGTATTTTTATGGTAGAGGTAGCTAACCGAATGAGGCACCCAAATTGTCATGTGTTTTTTGATATCCAATTGGATTGCCAAGTCTAGTCTTCCACTAGTTTTGAATCCCAGTATTTGGGAATCCAACTGGATATCAAAAAATATATGACAGTTTGGGTGTCTACCTGTACCATAAAAAGACATCATTTAACAAGTACTAGCATGCACCTCTTGGCTCCACCCCCTGATGAAGCCTTATAGCAAGACAATACGTAGGGGCAGTGTGGAGTGTGGCCATTCAGCTACTCTTGCATGAGCCTTGCCGTGTGCGATGCTTTTTTGTTTTGTTGGTAGGCGTCTACGACTCTTTCAGACAGTGAAGTAGTACTTCTTCACATCCCTCTTAAATCCACCACCCCCCCCCCAGCTTCGCTGCATGTTTTCTGCTCCTGGTGTTCTTTCTTATTTGAAAGATACTTCCCTCCTGCACCCTATTCACTCCCATGAGGGACTTGTAAGTCTCTGTCCTGTCCCCTCTTCATCTCCTGTCTCCAGGGTGACATGTGAGATCCCTCAGTCTCTCCCTCATAGGGCTTTTGATGCAACCCCCGCACCATTGTAGGCCTCCTCCTGGACTGCCTCCAATCCTGCCTATGCCCTTTCTGAGGTGTGGCCCAGAATGGGACAGTTCTCCATTGGGGTCTCACAAGTGAGCGATACAGTGGGGACACCACCTCCCCTCCCTCCTGCTGGAGATCACCTCTCCCTATGGCATGCTAGCATTCCCACAGGGATAGTGGGCAGTCTAAAAGAGAGTAAAAAGTATTGGTCAAAACATTCACCCTGTCATGCACTGCATGAAGGAGGATGGGGAGCAGGCACAGGAACAGAAAGGTGTAATGCTGTTGTGTATTGGCTATATAGCACAGTTAAATGACACAGCTGTTTTGCACTCAACAAGACCCAGCACAGCCAGGAAACTGCACCTGAACCTGTTCTACTGAGGGGAGGGAGGGAGGAATCCTGACCAAGACCCTAGGGGTAATAACATACCCTGTTTGTAAGTACCATAGTCCTTCCAGGCAATCACCAGAAATGGAAAAGAATGTACCTTGATTTCATGTCAATCAAAGGACAACCCCTGCAACAATGCAACCCTTCACAAGACTGCACCGCAGTGTCAGCAGAGGGTGAGAACCCAAGTCCCTAGAGTGGTCATCAAACCCATGACCCTCTGTTCCCAACTGGGCATGTGCTACCAGCTTTGCAGAACTGCCACTGCAGAACAAAATAATTATAATTGTTGTAAAGTTGCATGGACATAATAGGAAGGTCAGAAAACTAATCAGCTTCTTAACTGTGCAGTTTCAGTGGATACATGTTGGGGCCACTTACAAACCAACTCTGAGCTGCTAGTGTCTGTCCCATATTTGACGTCCTCAGTTTTGATGGAGGAGAGTCCAATCTGTTTAAAACGCAGCATTCATATTGATCACAGAGGTAGCTGTTCAAAGCACTGGCGCAGATGCGTGACCATTGGTTGGGGGGGATGTCAGAAGATAATAGGGATAAAAAGAGGGGTGCCTGTCAGCATAGTGGTAGGGCAGCCATTCACTACACCGGTGACTGGGATTTGGAAGTTTGCCCAGGATGTTGGGGACTGGCCATGGTAGAAGGATCAAGCAACCCATAGGAAGCTTTCCTTCTCTGGGGAGGGATGGTTTGCAAGCTCCATGACAACACTGCCCCTGAGTGACCGTGGGTGGTGGTGCAGTAGAGTGCTGTCAGGAGGGGAGGGACGTCACTGACACTGGCATGCAAGCATGCTCTGTGTGAGCCCACCTCGACATCTGTGTGTCGGCGGCCTCTGGAACTCAGAAAATGGAGGAAAACCCCAGTGACTGCAGAGGATGATGCAGGTTCAACCTGCAGACACCACACTGTACCCTGGGGCCCCCTATGACATAAGAGGCCTGGAGAGCCTTTGATGTAAGGAGCCCCATAATGAGGGGGTAGTCATGGGACACAAGAGGAAGAGGTAAGTCCCAGAGAAGACAAGTGATGGGGCTAAAGGGGCAGGTGAAAGGGGGCAATAAGAAAGTAAAACATAAAAAGGTATCTAGTGAAACAAATAAAGGTTTTGTAATCTTTCCTTCATACTTCCACATCTATTTGTAAAACAAACTCCTTTCAGTAGCCAGGTCCTTCCACTGAGAGAGAGAGAGAGAGAGCTGGAATTTATCTATTCCAAAACTGGTAACCAGAAAAGATGCACAGAGCCAAAGCTCATTCCCAGGCATGACCCAGAGGAGAGTAACATTGAGGTAACTGGTACAAACAGTCTGAGTTTACAAAGCCGTGGTATACAGAATTAAAATATGGTAGCAGGAAGCAACTAGTGACAGCAATGGTGGGACAACAACAACTCAGCAAAACAAATGATTGCAACAATAAGACTAACACTAGAAGAGGCAAGCAAGCACGACTCAGGTGCTGGCTAAGTGAGGACAGGAGCAAACAGGAGAAAAATGGTCCCCCAGAAATGTCTCAAAGGGGAGGTAGGAGGGTGCTTGTCACAGGGGAAAGAAGAGAGTTCCAGATAGAGGGTAGCCTAGGTGAGAAAGAAGACAGACCAGTGGACGTGACGCAGTGGGGAGTCATAAAAGAATGAGCTTTAGAGAGTGACAGGAATAAGTAGAGGGCACCATTAGAAAGGCCAGGTCTGAGAAGTAGGAAGGGAGAAACGAAAAGCAGCATTTAGTGAGACGGGAAGTGCAGTGGGATAGGTACCATGAAGATAAGGAGAGACTAGCGAGGAGATGATACAGGGAACAGTGATGAGTCAGAGGAGGGGAACTAGTAGCAAAATGTTAGGTGTGAAAGACAGGATCCAGTCTGGCTAAAATGGATTTGGGAGCACCACCATATACTAGGGGTGTGTGAATACCTTTTCTTTCAAATACTTGGCCAAGTATTTGTATTTGGGTGCCCAATTATTTGTGCTCCAATATTTGGCCACTGGAATGGTCTGTAACAGTTCAAGACCTCCAGAGACTTTCAGACCATTCAAAGACCACTTTGGAAGCTCACTGAAGGCAGCTCATGTGTGAGCTGGCACTTGCAGAAGCTAGAGGCAAGAGAGTAAGACATCTGACCTGCTGTGAAAGCGCAGTCTACTTCCATCCACTTGTTAAAATTAGCCAATAAGTAGAAGTGATCACTGCTACACTGGGTCAGCTGATCCCAGCAGTGCATATCCTGAAATGATTTCTTAGAAATGTAAACCTCATATGTCTAGGGACTGATGTTCCAAGGAAGGGGGGCACCGGGCGCGGGTTTAGGATAACACAATTTCAGACAAATCAAAAGTCAGGTATATAAAAAATGCATGATTGTGTTTATGATTTTATTTTTATCAAGTAAAATATACAGAAAGCAAAATGGTAAGTCAGACAACTGCTTAGCTTCAACCGTTTCTAAGGCTTTTCTTCAGCCTAGCATGAATCAAACAGTGTGAAAGCACACACAACCAGGAGATCTTCCACCTTCCTCAGTCGGTATTCAACTGACTTCCCTATCTATCCTCTCTCAGCATTGAGGTAGGGCTTTTTATAAGCTCACAAGAAGCTGGAAAATGTTTCCACTGCATTTTGATTAACAGCAAATGTAATATAAAACTAGCCACTAGGGGCCACTGTTGCACCACAGAGAACAGTTATTTGGCACCCGGAGCACATTACGTAACTTGTTTACAACACTGTTAAAGGCCAGACCCGAGTTCAGAACATTCTGTGTTCTCCTAAACTTTCCAGCAGGGTCAAATTACCTCATGCTGTCTGCTGTAAAATATATCTTAGAAGATGGCTGCTAACATCTAGAAAAAGCAGACCCAAACATTTGTTATTCTTATATTAAAACTGCCCTCTCATTTTGTAACTGTACTCTTAGTTTTGTTATAATCAACCAAGCAGCAAGTTGGACATTATACAAAACATATAAACTGTTTGGAGAAGGGGTTTCAAATTATCCCAAGATGTCCAGTATGACAGGATTCACCCTGTTATAGGGGTGCTACAACATAGATTTTCCAAACACAGGCTCCTGAAACAATTCAAAACATAATAGAAATTATAGTCCTTACCAGGGTGATGAAGGCCCTTTTTACTCTTGAAAGTCCAGAAGGAGAATACCCATTAATTCATTGACGATGGACACAGATCTTCCCTTTGGCTCAGCATTCTTGGAATCTTCAGAAAGCTTTTCAATGCTGGCCCAGTGGCTCTGAGGGTTGAGGTGTTGGATGCCTTGCTTCGCGCTGTGCCAGCGACCCTGGTTCGGGAACGGACTCTGGCGCCGTGGGTCGGCTCGTGGAAGGAGAGTATTGAGCATCCGAAGGGCTGTTCTCCTCTCCTGGGGTGGGTTGTAGGGTAGCTTCGCTCTGCAGTGACCCCCAGTGGAGACTGGAGGTACTGCAGGGGCATGCAGTGGGGAACCATATAAAACCGGAAAAAGCTCCAGGGATCCGCCGGATGATGGCTGCCGGTTTCCAACACCACTGAAAGTCCTCCAGGGAGCCAAGTCTGCCTCAGCAGCACTCCAGGGCCAAATAGTTAGTGTGCCAGCAACTCCCTACTGGTGATTTCCCCTCAGAGAGAGAGGGACCCATACGTCAAGGGTTACACTGGGTTACCCTGGGGTTGGCTACAGATGTGAGGACAGAGGGTTGAGTGAGGCAAGTAGGAGGTAAGTCAGGACTATGGCGGCTCGAGGGAGTGGGGACTCTGGAGAACATAGTGGATAAACAGTTAAAGGGGAAAAAAAGAAAGCTTCTCAAGTTGCCCTGGAAAAAAAGTTCTGGGATTCTCAAGAAATGAGGAGGGATTTCATTAGGAGTTAAATTACATTAAATCACACTCAGCCCAACTTTTAAATCAAACCCAATTTATTCTCCTGGACCCCCCAATGATCTTAGGGGGGCATGGGGGCTCAATTGCCTAGACCTTTAGAAATGTGCAGCTCCATGGGGCTAACTTTTATACACTGTCGAGGGGAGAAATAAGGCAGGGATACCAAAGGCAGAGATCTTCATCTGAACACATGCAGCATAAATCTCATGAAAACTAGGTTGGTAAAAATTCCAGAAGCGAGGTGCTCCCGAACTCCCTGGCATGGGTAAGTACCAGCCTAACCTTTTCCTTTATACCCAGCTAAAGCTGCCTGGTGCCTACTGCCACCTGGGAAGGCCGATCTATTCCCGGAGCCTCACTGCTGCATGGACGCCCTACCTTCAAGAGGGGGAATCCCCCGCCCCACTGGCCTAGCAGTGCACGAACAGCTTCCTGTCCTCCTGCCTAAACTCCCATCTCTTTCTCCCCATCTTAACTTCCTCTCGCTCTATTTATATACCTAATGAACTCTGTTGCCCCCAAGTGGCGGTCAGCAGAAATGACATTCCCCCATGGCCTCTACCTAAAACCCTGGAGGGGAGGAAGGGGACCCTAAGGAAAGCAATAAGTCCCTCTCACGGGCCTGGTGGCACTGAGGGTTGAGACACTGAGGCGCCACACCTTGTACCACACCGCGACCAGGTTAAGAGGCAGACTCGGTCGGCCAGGGGTTGGTAGGGAGGAGAAGGATTGAGTGCCCAACGGCTGCTCTCCTCCTCCGGGGAGGGGATCGTACTCTTACCGCCACCTGTTGGGGAACCTCAGGGTGGTCGGGTGCAGGGGGAGACGCTCTATGCATGGGTAGATGTTGGCAGAGGACCGGCTTCAACGTGCGTCTTTACACGCGCTGATAGCCTTGTCCTCATTGCATGCCAATGTCAGGGATACAACTTGGAGGAAAAAGCCCTCCAGCCACCTAGATGAAGTCCTCCGGAGCCAGTCTCGCAACCCGCCAACCAGGGCAGACCTCATTGTGCAGCTCACCACAAGGAAAAGAGGGAGTGGGGGGATCTCTCACCCCACCCGGGGGGTAATCCGGGCTATCAAGTGCCCCGACTGCAGTGTGGCACTCTAGGGGTAGACCCAGTTGTTTGGTAAGGGGTTGGAGAGTGTCACTACTTGAGGACGGAAGGAATTGTAGTTCGAAGGGACAGTTGGAGTGGAGAAAATAATAAGTAAAAAAAAAACAAAAATAAGTCCCTCTCACTTGAGAAGGGTCACAGTTGGATATGTACATGAACACAAGGAGATTCCAAATGAGGCAGCTGTACTTATTGAGCACCTGCAATCATAACCGGATGCAAGGTTTGCAAAATTCATGGATAACCCCGCAGCCACATTTTGCAGCCATGTTGGATACTCAGTTCAGGCATAAGACCCTTCACATGGTCATGGCTAGCCACACAGTAACTTCTGGCAAGAGCTGTGTGATGACCTGACTGGTTGCATGTGGGCACTGGTACAGCCAGCTGCCGAGGAAGCGCATGAGAGAGAGAGGGAATGGCATCTGGCAGATCTGGTTCCACTGGCGGAGATGGGGAAGAAATGCCTGGTACTGGCACTCATGAGAGTGAGTGGGCACTGCTCAACACATCTTTACATCAAGAGCATCAGAAGAGGACACAGTCTGTCACAGCCTTTTTCTGCTGAAAATATCTGCCATGAATCCTACAAAAATAACATTCCTCAAGTCTTCTTGTTTTATTAAAATGCCCACATCGCCCCAATGTTTATGGAAGAGGTTTGTTTAGGGACTGTGTTTTACTGTTTTTATCATTTTACTATCCCTTTCTTGCTTGCAGTTATTTATATCACAAATATGTGGACCCCAGTCGGCACGACAATGGGGTTCCACATCCCCTGCCTAGTGACTGTGGGGCAGCACATCTAGTTGAGGGGTTAGGTTCATTTGTTCTCCTGTAGTAGGGGTTTGTCCCAAATTAGTAAATAGCATGGTGCCTCCACCCAGAGAGAATAAGTGGGCCAGATGTTGTGTTCAGTACCACCCTCTGGGATGCAGTATCTACCCCTTCATACACTGCACAAGACCACCTTCTGGGGACCACCAACAGCTGTTATCTTTATGAAACAGGAATTCAGTCAGGATATACAAATTGAGGACGCACAGAGAAATACAAATGATTAATAGTGCTTTCTTTGCTGACACAGCCTTGGGTAGCTGGAGGAGGAAAAATGGATTAAGCACTTGCAAGTTACTATTGAACATTTCCCCATGATCAGTACACAACATACAGTGCACCCGCCCAACGAGGGGCTCACTGAGATAAAATGTTACGTAGGGTGCAAATACTAATCAGTAGCAGAACTATTGATCTAAGGAAAACACTGCTACCAAATAGACTCTGGGCAGCCTAGAGCTGTACTAGAGTCCCAGATGCAGACTTGGTTGCTATGATGCCTGGGATCTTTCAGTAGTGCACATGAGGAAAACTCAGTAAGCTTGCATTTTAACCCCCACCCCCATCAGATCATAGTGTACTAGCACACAATAAGGAATGAATTCCTAACAAACTTGCTTGGACTTTCAAACAGAACTGGAAACCCAAATTGCAATCCGAACAGGGAGAACAGAAAACTCAGCCAGCAATGCCAGCACTCACATGACCCTTGGATGCAGCAGACCAGAAGCAGATTGGTAGTTCAGAAGGAGCAGGGAGCAGCACACAGCAGCAGGAAAACAGCCCAGAAGCTTTGGATTCTTTCGAGCAGATGACAGCAGCTCAGCCCTTCTTGTCTCACACCTTGGTGAACACAGCTGTTCTGTATCAGCTCTCAAGCCGCAGCCCTTCTGGCTCAAATCTCTGAATGCAGCTGTTCTAGCTCACACTACTTTGCTGCAACGTCCTTCTGGCATGCACTTCTCTTGATGCGAAACCCTTCTGGCACTCCTTCTCTGGTCGCGGCTCTTCTGAATCACACCCAGGACACAACAGCACTGCACAGTGGCTTTCCAGTTCCCAAGGAGCCCAAACTCCAGGAGTTATCCCACAATCCAATTACCCCAATTATTTCAAGAGTACCCCAGCACTCAGGCCTGCACTTGTGGCTCCCTGTTCCCTGATCTACCCCACTTGATGAGGGCTATCTGGTCCCTTGTCTGGCTCCGAGGTGGTCTGAACAAGGTGCAGTCTCTGTCTCCACCTGGATCAGCTCAGAAACTCTTTGATGCAGCAGCGCCCCTTTGATTTACACTTCTGCAGGGCACTCTGGAACAATCTCTGGAGATGAATGAACCCAGGAGTAGGTTCCAAAGAATATGTTGAAGGAGCCTTGGGGAGGACAACCAGGGTTCTTCAGGATGAGCCCAGAGAGACTTGGAGGAAGTATGGCCTGGTGCAATCTCTTCTTCTGTCTTGGACTGTGCCTTTCTGGCACTATTACAACTTGAGCTTAGATGGTGCCCTTCTGGCACAAACACGTCAGCTAGATGGTGCCATTCTGGCACAAACACTTCAACTCAGACAGTGCCCTTCTGGCACAAACACGTCAGCTCAGATGGTGCCCTTCTGGTACAAACACTTCAGCCAGATGGTGCCTTTCTGCTACAAACACTTCAGCCAGTCGGTGCCCTTCTGGTACAAACACGTCAGCTCAGACAGTGCCCTTCTGGCACAAACACGTCAGCTCAGATGATGCCCTTCTGGCACAAACACTTCAACTCTCTCTCTCTCTCTCTCTGTCTGTCTGTCTGTCTGATGGATTTGAGCCCAGGAGAAAGCCCATGGAACTTTCAAGGAGTGGGCCCGGAGAGGACCCAGTGGAGTGGGCCTGATGAGGCCCCAGCTCCCTAACCAACATACAGCTCTGCACTGCTCAGCATCCCAGTCGAACTGCCCCCATGCTTCTCAAGGGCTCAGAATCTTGTTTCCCTCTCTTCCACTGTAATTGGACAGACAGGGCCATCTGTCAGTCGTTCTGCCCTGTCCTGCCCTCTGATTGGCTTAAAAAGCCCGCCAGTCCAATTGGGAGGAATCTCTTGCATCATCCTCCCACAATCCATAGCTCTGCCTTGCTACCCTCTAATTGGTGGCTGAACGGGTCTGGGGTCACAAAGATGGTGGTCCCTTGCTTTAATGGAGCCCTTCACTCCAAAAGTCTTTATTTTTCTTATTTAAAGATTTTCCCCCTTTTACTGTGCTGCCCTTAGTTTGATGGGCACAACTGTGTCTTAGTTTCCAGTGGTGGTGTGGAGTGGGAACAACCCCGGTACTCCCCATCAGGAGCTACATTCTCTGCCTCCCCCCCCCCACCCAAGGCTGACAGTCTCTATGTGCAGCAGGGAGTTGCTTGCTCTTATAGGCGGTCCTTCCTCCTCCTCCTCCACCCTGTGCCTCCGAGCCCCCTGATGCTCACAGGTTTCCCTGGGGCTGCAGCGCACTAATGGAGTTCTGTGGCAGCTGCCAATGTGACTCATGTCCCTGCTAAGCATTTGGGCGCTTCCAAGCGCGAAACACATTCGAGCTGGCAGAATAGCTGGCACGTTCAAGCAGGCTGCTGCTTGAACTTGTGCACACTGCGATGCACAGATGCGGTGATCCTTTCCCTGCGGCTCCTCCAGTCCCCTTTTCAGCTTCAGTCCTGGGCTGGAGTGAGCAAGAAAATGGTCGCAAAACTCTGGACGACACACGGGACTCCAGCTAAGACCCCCGCCCCACAGGGGAGGTTGCAGATAAAAAAGGCTGCCTGTTTTTGTTGCTCTTTTAAAAACCTGTCATTTTTTTTTTTCCCACATTCACATCGCTGCCTCCCAGCTTATGCTAAGGGCATGGCAGCCCAACAGAGGGCCACTGATTCAGCCCCCACTTCACAAAACAAAAGCCATTTATGGGATGCTCAGTTGTCCCTCTCCTGCCTGGCCCCAGAGTGACCTGGGTCCATTCAGAAACTTGGTTTGCCGGAATAATTATCAGTACTGATGGACAGTACTCAAACGCAATGGGGCTTCCTTTTCATTTTTAGAAATCAAAACATTTATTTTTTTTTTTAATGAAAAGAAAGAACCAGTGCTACACTGGCTCTTTCTTTTCATTTTAAGAAATCAAAAAATGTTTCAATTTTTTTAAATCTATTATTTTCCCCTTCATGCTGTCCACCAGGGATACCTTGTAATCAGACATAGATGTACCCTCAGATCAGACAGGTATATACCCTGCCCTGTAATCAGATAGGGAATGGGATATACCCTATTCAGGCTCCATGAGCTGTCATGGAGACAGCAGGGAGGGTGTTTTTCAGTCAGGCTTATCCCCTGAAGTGGTGACCAGCTCCACTCCTGAATCTGGACCATGGGGGTGGCTGGCTGCCACACAACCAAAACATTTTGACTGCACCAGGATGGTCTTCTAGTGGTACGGGGATCCCTGCAAGGAGACCAACATGGTGCTGTATCGGAGATGTTCTGGGAGGCCTTGCCCTTGGGCAGTCTTGAACATGAAATGGAAGGATGTCAAAAGCACCATAAGAGCAGGCCTCCTTTTTTATTTGTGTGGTAAATAACTGCAGACAAGAAAGGGATAGCAAAAATTATAAAAACAGTAAAACATTCCCCTAAACGAGCCCAATGGTGAAACATTGGGGCTGAATATGTGTTGTGTGGGGTTAATGGAAACAAAATTAACAACTTGATATTGTAAATGTTCTGTATCTTGTGGCTTTGTGCAAACTTCCACTGCTGATGGAGTTTACTCTTTACACTGCTACACCTAATGAGATCTTCTTTATCAGAATAAGGAGGATTAGCAGACCTAGCATGTCTTATTTACACTGTGTCTCATACTCGTTAACTCATGGCCAAGTAGCCCGGTGCTGTTCTAGCAGTCTAGAAAGCATCAGGAAAGATGAATTCCATGTGGTACTCACATCCTGTGTCAATCAATGTCGAGACAGACCAAGGCATTGTTGCACTTCTCTTAGTCGGTTAGTTGCCTTTAAACAGAGAGAGGGAAATGAGCACAGATGGAGAGTGCTGTGGAGAGAGTCTTGCTAGCCTCAGCACTGTGATGTACACAGATGTGACCACTAGATTTAAGGTGTGGACGACAAAGCAATGAATGCTGTCAAAATTCCCATCAGCAGCTGCTTTCACCTTATTTGTCCCATTATCTGTGACGAAAAAGACATGTACATTGGTAGTAGTGGTAGCATCTCTCCAAGAGTGCAGCACGTCGTGAATGAATGCCATGAGGTTCCGCGACATGTGGTCTTTCTCCATTAGCCCCACATTGAGAAGAGCAGAACTGGAGTAACTGCCAGATTGTAGGCGGATGGGAGGGAGAGCCAGTGATATGGGCCGGAAGTTGGAATCGGCAGAGGAGACATCGGCTTTTGCACACACCTGTGTGCAGTCATGAAATGATGTGCATGCATGGAGTTTGCACGGCTTCACATGTCTGAGGTGCAGTGGAGAAGTCCCCACACAGCCTCCAACAGTAGTGTGGCAACTGCCAATTTCCATTCTGGCACCACATTTCAGGAAGATGTGGAACATGATTGGATCTGGTAAAAATGTTGAACGTGAATCTTGTTAAAAAAATGCGGAACATGACTATAACGTGTTAAAAATGTGCAATGAGAATCTGGTTATAAAATGCAGAACTTGACTGACGTGTTGAAAATGCGGAACCTGAGTGTAATGTGTTGAAAATGTGGAATGTAAATCTGGTTACAAAAATCTGGAACATGACTAACATATTGAAAATGTGGATTGTGACTGTAATGTGTTGAAAACGTGGCATATGAATCTGGTTAAAAATTAGGAAAGTGTAATGCGTTGAAAATGTGGAACATGAATCTGGTTGTAAAAGCAGAACATGATAGGGAAGTGGATGGATGGCTAAGTGGACTGATAGGTCTGAGTCTTTCACCTCTAGGTCACCGTTTCTTTCTTTTGCAAATATCATTTTTATTAATGTTTTCAAGTCTGCACGCTCCACTCTACTGCAAAATAGAGTTATTATTGTACAGCAATATGGAGTTGGGTCATTATTTCAATAGTTTTGAGATACAGCAGTCCAACAATCATATATCCTCTCCTGTCCTTCCCCCCCCCCGGGTACAACACGTGGTGGGGGAATGCAATTAAAAATGTCTGTTTGCAGAAAACTATCTAGCTTGCTTTACAGGAAGGGCTAAACATCAATACACCAGTCCAGTGTTGGGAAGAGAGGGGACGGGACGGGCGAAGGTGGGCAGGTACCCATGGAATAGGGAGAGGTGACTGACAAGTCCAAGGGAGCACATTTGACTCTCCAGGCTGCTTAATCAACCAGATGGGCTGGAATCTAGTCTGCGCAGAAGACCCAGTGCACTCTTTAAGCTAAGGTGTGGTTTATTACGATACAAATTCCCTGTCCTTGGACATCGTGTGCAGGAGCCAACCAGGCTACTGTTTCAGACAGAAGAGAAGGAGGAGGGGGAGGGGTAGGAGGAGGGAGAAGGAGGAGGAGGGAGGGATGGAGGATGGGTGGAGGGAGGGAGGGGAAATTGGTTTTATTGGACAGGAATGTTGGCCACGACACTGGGTACAAACCCCTAGTCTTGCAAAAACATCCTTAAGTTCTTTTACTTCCACCTGGACAGCACCAGAGATGGGTAGAAGGGATCTCAGTTGAACACCTCATCCAAAGGATGGCACACCCCTACACTTACAGCACTTGGGTGCTGCATTTGTGGTATGAGCTGAATCTTGTTGTGGGACTAGGACCTACAACCTCCTGGGCCAGAGTAGGAGTGCTGCAGATTTAAAATTTGCTTGCAAATTTGACTGCTATGTGCATTGCTTAGCGTTGCTTAATTGCACACTATGCAATTTGCTGCACCTGTGGTGCATTTTACTATGCTAATTGCCACAGTTCACACTTTGTGGCAGATTTCTGACACGAAGTGCGATAATTCACATAGTCAAATGTGCCGCAGGATGTTTAGTGCATATACAGTTTAGCAATTTGTGTTGTAAAATTTGCGCATTACGTGATACACGACCTGCATAGTTTTTTTAATTTCTCCTGCAGCTAGACCAGAGGCATATGTGCTACCAGTTGCGAAGCATGAGCCACGCAAGCTTTGATGGGTTAAAAATAATTTTGTTTTGAATATGCACCTTAAGTGTCGCTTTGCGCTACCCGCATGACCTGCTGCTTGCTGCTCTTCAGCTAATTGGTGTTACCTTACAGCTCATGTTGTAATTAATGACTCATGTCATTAAAGATGGCCGCCATGGTTAGGTTACCTGTTGAACGTTCTTGCTAGCTTGAGATGTGGATAATGTGGACATATATCAGGATGGTGTTACCACGTTTCTGATGGTAAACAGCACAATACTAAGATAAATATTATAGAATTTTAATATGATTTCATATTATATAATTATGTTATATTGTGATATATAGTTTAAATATGTATTATACTATTATGTTCTACTATATATATTTATAAGATACAGTATGTGTTATTCCTAGTTCCCCTTCTCTTTTCCGGTTTTTGCTTCAACCCGTTAGTCATTTTATGGTACAGTATGTCCAGTTCCACCAGCATTTCCCCCTCCCTTTATCCTGTTATTTTATTTGATGTTGTTTTGCTTAATTATGTGAATTCCTGATCGACTCTTTATTGCTGAAAAACTATATGGTGACTAACAAATGCTGCTATTTAAAATGTAATTTATATTACCATGCAATGTACAGTAGTCACTCAGTGCAGTAATGCTACTGAGCTGACAAGTCTCGCTCACAAATTGTTGAGCCTGACTAGTAAATAAATTCTCTAAAGAAAACAAAGTTCTCTTAAATCTCTTCTTGGGCATGTAGCCACAAACTTAGAACAGTGTCTTGAGTGCAGCACACAGTACATGTGCGTTTGAGCAGACACTCAGAACAGACACGATAATAACATGTATTAAAACAACAAGAACAGAAGTTATACCTGGGTCAGAAATATTTTATGTAAAATAATTTTGTGTGGTCAGGGTGACTGCACTCTGAGCATCGCAGTAGTCTACGCTACGCTCATGACCTGCTGCTTTTTAACTGCTGCAGTTTTGTTGGAGCTGCCGGACCAGCTACATTTTCTGGCACGTCCTCTGTCTGCCATGCTTATATTCCTCACAGGAAGATGACATGAAATTGAAATTATATTATAATGAAATAATATTGCTCAGTGTCACTCACTGTGACAATGCCAGTGAGTGACAAGTCTCACTCAAAGGTCAAGCCTGAGTAGTACATAAATTCAGAAGAAAAATATTTTTTTTTAGGCACAAAGCCACAAACTAGCAACAGTGTCTTTCTTGAGTGCACACTGCACACACAGAAAATGAAATGGCAGCTAGCTGCCCAGAAGCGATGGGAGTTTATTGTTTATTTCAGAGATCAGAAATACCTTTGAGTCATAGACTCCTTTACAAAGGTTCCATGTCACGTGTAATAGATACAGATACACAATACAGTTATTGCAGATACACAATATAGTAAATGTTACAGACTCCTTCACAAAGGTTCCACGTCACATGTAATAGAAACAGATACACAATACAGTAAATGTTACAGAGTAAAGACCTTTTTATAACAAGAACTAATTGGCTCAGTCGACTTTGACAAATAAAGCCATGACTCTGGGCATGTGTAGCTGATGTGTGAGCTCAGAGTCATGGCTTTGCTTTTCAAAGATAAATAAGCAATAAGGCATGATGGAGTGTGTGTGGAACACATTTTACTGCATGGCCAGGGGGCGTAATAAGGCGAGGGCCAAAGGCAGGTGACTTTGCCTCTGGCCGTGCGGTAAAATGTGTTCCACGCACATCCCAGAGTGTCTTATTGCGCTTATAAAATGGGCTCCTTTTTTAAAAACTTTTTACAGTTGGGGAAAGCATATTTATATGTAGAAACAATAGATTTACTTGTGTGCATTTATGATAAAATAGTCCTTCCGCCCACCACAAATGATGTAATTGATGATGTCATTGTATTGTTGCCTACTTTCTTCTTCCTGTTTTTTTTTGCCTCTGTTTTTCCCCACATTCAAGATATGGAATGTTTGTCATGGAATGTTTACCATGGAATACATGGATTCAACATTCTGCTCAGTTCCACTGGTAGAATGTTACTGTCCTAACATACTATGCACACATACAACAAAGGCCTCTGTTACAGCCAGAGACTCAATTATCTCACTGTCAGGGCGAGGAGAAGAGATTTCCCTGATGAGCAGGTAAAGATAGAAGGGGGATTTTTCATTGTCAGCAAAGAAACAGTTGTAATGAAAACCTTAAACAATACTTATTGTTCCTAATTTGTTTATATGTGTAAGGAAAATGTGATGATCAGGGAAACAACATTTAGTTAATTTGTTTTATTTTGTATTTAAGGTACTTTTATTTTAGGGCCCAGTGCAAGTAAATGTGATTTTTACAGTTACAGGGCAAAAAAAACCAATGGCTGCCAGTTGAATTCTTAACATTCTGTTAGCGTAATCATTCCAGTGGTGATCAGAGCACATTAGGCAGCACTTTTTATTCTCCATGCATGGAACATAATTGCTGTATGAACAATAACCAATCAGATTTCAGGATTTTCCCTTACCATTTTATAACTTTTAATAACATATAGCGTTCATTTTTATGTAACACGTACAGTAGTCAGCTCAGTGAAGATCATAGTTTGACTTTTCACAATGAAATTACATAGCTTGGAAAAAGTCAGAACTTGCTCATGAACAGGCGTTTCGGCACCATATTGGTTTGGAGACACGCAAGAGGAGCAGGCAGCATGAATTAAGGTTAGGACACTGAAAATACTATTTTTGTAAAAATACCACATAACTGATTTTTATGTAACTCAAAAAACATATATGCCATCAAAGTACATACAGATGGCAAGACGCAGCAGGTTACAGCACTTGGAAAAAGTTAGCAAAAGCGGACAGTGTCCCTTTAAATGTAAATGAAAGTATTTGAGTCTGGTGTGAAAATCTGCTAGTCTCCATTGCAAAGGTCATGACCTGACTCATGTAAGGCATCCTGGAATTTTATGATGTGTTGGTGCTAAAGCCTGCAGTAATGGTAGTTTACTCACCTGGTAAAGGTGACTGTGTGACTGTATATCTGTGGCACTCCTACTTCCTTACCTTAGAGTTATGTCTACCTGATAGGCTGCCTGATGCACATGTGACCTAAGATCAGATTTTGGTCCCTCTCCCAAGCCCCCTTAGGTTCCCTTTGTAGTCAAGTTTCAGTACGTACCCAGCTGTGAAATAAATAATCTACATGCACAGACAGTATATTATCCGTCTTGAGGCAGCATGTCTTGTTCACTCTGTTTTATTTTGTTACAAATTTCAAACATCTATAATCTATAATTATTTATAAATCATCTATTTGTTATTGACGAGCCATACAGTTTAGTAAGTCTCTTGCCCTGAAATTCTCTCATGTTGGCACTGTATCCGTGCTCCCCCAAGAGGGCCGGAGTGTCATGGATATGCAGTCACACAATCACCTTTACCAGGTGAGTAAACTACCATTGTGTTGTCTGTATATCCATGACACTCCCACTTCCTACCTTAGGGTATGTAATAAGTAGTGACCTTTCAATTGGGGGGGGGGGCTACTGGATCTGGCGTCGGACAGCATTAATACTTTTCTCCCAAATGCGGCCCTCTCTGGGATTATAGGATCCAGTCTGTAATGTCTACTAAAAATGTGTATTGTCGACCAGGTTTCAGCCGAGCATATCTCCTGGGCCACTGCTGAATTTCGCTCTGCCCATGAGGTGGCTACTGCTCTAGTGGAATGGGCTTTGATTCCCGCTGGCTGCATTTTGTTATTGCTTTTGTAAGACTCCGTGATAGTTATTTTAAAGAGATTCACTAAGGTAAATGGAGGTAGATGTGCACCACACAGTTCAGTACCTTACCTCCAACCTCCATGAACTGCTTCTGATCCATAGTTGCCATAAAAATATACAACCGTTTACTAGTAAAATCGCTCAAAAAATTGCTTTGACCTGGACACAGGTACTTCGCAGTGTGTAACTCAGCCCCCGATCTGCCCCGAACTCAGCCAACTTTGTGATGTGATCACAGGGAGAGCGCAAGGATGCACTACATAATAGTCTAACGGGAGGGTAACTTAAACAACAATTTTATATCTTAAAGTGATCATGGGGTGATTAAACGAGGGCACCGGGTGACTAACAAGGGCTTTTTACGAGCGATTTTACTAGTAAGCAGTTGGATATTTTTATGGCAACTATGGATCAAAAGCAGTTCGCAGAGGTAAGGCACTGAACTGTGTGGTGCTTAGAGCTAACTTGAGGAGTCTCTTTAAGCCAAGAAGCAAGTGTTCCTTTTGCTGCCGCTGAGCCTTCCTTGTGTCCTAGGGCCACCATGAATAGTCTCTCCGTGTGTGTGAAGGGGCCGTTCTTTCTATGTATGTTGTTAGTGCCATTTTTTTACATCAAGTGAATGTAGGGCTCTTTCTTTTTTGCCTGTGTGATCCTCATAGAAGGTTGACAGTTCGATGATCTGGTTTGTGTGGAACTGGAGTCTGCTTTTGGTACGAACGGTGGCACTGTCCAAAGTGAAACCCCTTCTGACGTAAAGGTCATGAACGGTTCTTTGCATGACAGTGCTGATAACTCACCTGTTCTGTGTGCAGAGCATACTGCCACTAAAAAGGCTGTTTGAGGCCCAGCCAGTAAATGTCAATGTCTTTTACTGGTTCGAAAGGGGATCATATGAGTGCATTGAGCACCAAGGTCAGGTCACAGAGTGGAACCCCCATTTTGTTCCGTGGTTTCAAACTTATTTCTGCTTCCAAAAATCAGATAATGTCTGGGTGTGACCCTGGGTTGGTGCTATTTATTGTCCCTACAGTGGCACCTATGGCCAAGAGTTGTACCCTCAGTGAAGATGGTGCTAGGCCCTTTTCTAGCCCTTGTTGTAGATATAGCTGGATGTCAGCGATTGATGCTGAATCTGGGTGTACGTTTCCTTGAGTTACACCAGTTTGCAAATGTCTTCCATTGTCTGGCGTATGTTGTTGTTATGGAACTGTGTTGTGATTGTAACATAGTGTCTATGACTGTTTTGTGATAGGCTGCATTCAGCAGTCTGTCTCTTTCAGGAGCCAGGCCATACGTTTTAGGTTGCTTGCATTCAGATGTGTTATGGGACCTTGGATCAGTATGTCCTGATGTAATGGTACTTTGCAACTGTCCATTGCCATAGCTATAATTGTGGCCAACCATGTTCTCCTGGGCCAGTATGGTGCTTTTAGTATTATTATTATTCTCCTGGAATGGCGTACCTTCAAGAGGACTTGTGCTATGAGTGGTATTGGGAGAAAGACGTAAGAGTAGCCGTGTGTCCGTGGGAGGGATAGAGCATCAACTCCCATTGATTGGGGCTCCTTGAACCGTGAAAAGAATCTGTCAGATTGCGTGTTTTTGTTGGTTGCCATCAGGTCTATGGCAATCCTGCCCCATTTTTTCTGGACTAGTTGGAATATCTCTGGATGAAGCTGCCATTCTCCAGGGTGTATTTGCTCTCTGCTTAGCCAGTCTGCTGTTGTGTTCAATTTTCCGGCCAGGTGTATTGACGATATGTGTTTTAAGTTCTTCTTTGCCCATGTCATGATCATGTTTGTCTCTCTTTGAAGGCCTATGCTCTCGGTGCCACCTTGTTTGGCTATATACGACACTGCCCGCTCTGTGGTCTGATAGGATCAGAACTGTTTTCCCTGCTATGTGTGGTTTGAATGCTAGTAGAGTATTCTGCACTGCCCTCATCTCCAGTACGTTGATGGGTAGTTTCTTTTCCAGGGATGTCCATTTGCCTTGGGACAGTCTGAATCCCAGTGATGCTCCCCATCCCCACAGGCTGGCGTCTGTGTCTATGGTGGCATTATGTGCCATTTCCAAGGGATTGCCCTTGGTGACGTTATGTCGGTTCGATTACCATTTTAGTGACCTCTTGGCCACCTCTGTTAGTTTAATTTTGCATTGCATGTTCTCCTCCGACAGAGAGCCATATTGTAGGAGTAGCATTTGCAGCAGACGCATGTGCCATCTCACCCATGATTTCAAGTCAGTGCATGAGGACATGCAACCCAGAACTTGAGCCACCACTGCTATTGTGGGTGACTGAATGATCGAGAGTCTTTGTACTAAGTTTATGAGGTTGGCTAACCTCATCTCTGTTGGCCTCACCAGTCCTTCTTGTGTGTTTATTTCTTCCCCCAGGTGTTCTATGCATTGTGTCAGAGTTAAGCAGCTTTTTTGATGTATCGATCACCCACCTGTGAACTGCTAGGGCCTTTATGGTTTGGTCAGTGGCTTTTTCTGACTCTTGTGGATCTTGTCCTGATTAGCCAGTCGTCTAGATAGGGAATGATGTGTACCCTTTGTTCTCTGAGTTTTGCTGCCAATACCACTGAGATTTTTGTGAATACTCTTGGTGTTGACAACAGTCCAAATGGCAGTGCTCGGTACTGGAAGTGTTGGCCTAGTATTTGAAACTGTAGACATTTCTGGTGGGATGGCCGCATTGGTATGTGTAGGTATGCTTTCTCTAAGTCTGTGGAGGTGAGGTAATCATCTGGCCGAACTGACCTTATGGTTTCCATTTTGAATTTCTTTGTTAGTATGAATTTGTTTACAAACTTTAGGTCTAGGACTGGCCTGAGGTCACCTGTCTTTTTGGGTACCAAAAAGAATATTGAGTATATCCCCTTTCCCGACTCCTCTTTGGGTACTGGCTGTATTGCTTGTGTGTCTGTTTGGGAGTTTAGAATGTCCTGGACCTGTTGTGTTGAGAATTTTCTCTTGGCTACTAGGGATGGCACTAACCTTTCTCTGTTTAGAATCTCTCTGAACTTGATGGTGTGCCGTTGTGTGACTACCTATTGTACCCATCTGTCTGAGGTTGTTCTAGTCCATATTGTGCTGAATGTTTGAAAGCAGACCCCTATTGGTGAGTCCTGAATTAATTGGTTGTCTGTTTTGGTTGGTTGTGACCCCTGATGCATGTGACATGGTGTCACTTGAGTCGTCTTGCTTGGGGAGCAGTCATTATGTGAACCTCTTTGTGTTTTTCCCCTTTTGGCTTGTAAACCTGCCTCTGGATGCTCCTCCTCTGCCTCTGAAGTTGGAACAACTCTTACCGTGGTAGTTGTATCTGTTTTGATTCAAGCTCTTTTTGTCCCAGAAGCTATTATTGAATCTTTTGTCGAGACGAGGTCTGTATGGACAGCTTCAGTGTGATGGGAGGTATCATGAATCTTTGTCATCCTCGCTGTCCTTACCCTGGCCCCTTCTCCGGGGGAACTCGTGTAAGCCTTCCCCGAATACACGGTCTCCCTTGAATGGAAGTTTTTGTAGATGAGCCTTTGATTCATCTGCATCCCATAGCTTCAGCCATAAGGAGCAACTTGCTCTGTTGACGACTGCTGTTGATCTGGCATTCTTCTTGAGTGAGTCGAGACATGTCCCCCAGGTGTGTAGCTGCCTGCAGAGTTTACTCAAGTAGTTCAGCCTCTTGCGGCTTAGGGGGCAGTTTCTTGGTGATTTCTTCGATTCATCTGGTTTGTGCCCTAGCGGCGTATATGGCTGTAGTGGCAGATCTGACCACCTGGTCGGACATTTCGAATATCTTTTTGAGCACTTCTTCCATTCTTTTGTCTACTGTGTCATTTAGTGCAGCAATGCCCTCTGCTGGTAGGACAGTTTGTTTAATTCTGCAATTTTTGGGTCTATTTTTGGTGCCATGCACCATTTCTTGACTTTATCCTCCGTGTGGCGTATATCTGGTCAAGTGAGCGTCTTTCTGGAATTCTGGCCCGGTCAGTTACTTCCCACTCTTTCACAATTATGTTGTCCAGGGCTGGACAGATGGGGAAAACATTTTTCTGTTTTGGAGTTGTTGGAGCCTGGGGTCCAATTTGCTCTCGGGTTGTTGTTCTGTTTCTTCGAACCCTAGAGTGGTATGTATCCACTTAACTAGGTCCGTAACATTTTTGGCTGTGAATGTCTTCAGCATTATGAGTGGTACCTCTGGGTTGGTCGAGGTTTTATCCTTTTCAGATTTGTTATTGGAATCATGCTCACTTTCTTGTGACATGTTTGATTCCTCATCGTCAGGTGATAGGTTGCCGTGGGTTTCATCTGTTATTGATTGTATAGTGGCTTTACAGCTGTTGAGTTGGGACGTTTGCTTGTCACTGTTGTTTGCCATTCTATCCAGACCTCCAGCTGCCGTATAAGGCAGCTCCCCAGGTGCTGGTCTAGTGTTTGCCATGGCTTCCATGCCCTCTAGGATCTTGAGCATAAAGCTTTGTTGGCTCTCCATCATAGCCGCTGTGGCCTTTTGGAAGGCTACCATGGCTGAATCTACTTGCCACTCCAGTCTGGACTGGCTCTGGCCTGCCCTGGCAAACTCTTGAGTGTCCATTTCCTTTTCTGACCCTTCTAGTTCACAAGCAGGGCAAAGTATTTCATTTTGATGTGGCAATAGTGGGACCCCACAGGACTGGCATTCCCTTGATTTTGACATCTGAAACACAGTAATGGTACTGTGTGTAAATAAGCTATCCTCTTTAGTTTAAAATTTTTTATTTTTATTTTATTACATCCTATATAATCCTCACTGTTACTGAGTGCTCTGGGGTGTGTCTTTCTGTGTGGGCATTATCATTAAACTTTCCTGATGCTGTGCTATGCTTGTTTAATGCCTCAAGTCAGCACCAGTTGACAAGAAACCAGGGATATGTCTTAGTGTTCATTGTAGCCCCCTTTTCGACCTTAATATGGCTGTGTGATGAGATTGCTCATTTCCTTGCAGATAAGGTGGCCGACATCAGGCAAGAGGTTCATCAGTCTCCTTCTATGGGGGTTGCTAGGGGTTGGTGATTTAGTCGCAGAACCCGGGGTTTCTTGGAGTACCTTTGACCTGCCGGAGTTTGTTGATATTACGAGGATTGTCCAGGGGATGCGTCCCACACACTCTAAGTTAGATCTGGGCCCTACTTCTCTGATTTTGGGTTGTAGTGATACTATCGTCCCAGTTTTGGCTCAGACAGTCTGGTGGTCTTTGGACTCAGGTGAGTTTCCTAGCTCCCTGAAGGCGGCTGTAGTGATACCCCTCCTGAAGAAAGCTTCATTAGACCCGGACAATCTAACGAACTACAGACCTATCTCTAACCTTCCTTTTGTGACAACGGTTATTGAGAAAGTTGTGGCAGTTCAACTGGAGAACCATTTAACCATCCATAATTTATACGAACCTCTCCAATCAGGTTTTCGTAAGAGGCATAGTACCAAGACTGCTCTGGTTCGGGTGCTCAGTGATCTCCTGATGGCAAGAGATCGGAGGAATCGTTCCATCTTGGTACTCCTTGATTTGTCATCAGCCTTTGACACTGTGGATCATGGGGTGCTGCTCGAGCGCCTGAGATACATCTGTGGGCTGTCGGGTACAGTTCTCAGATGGTTTTCATCCTTCCTCGCTGGTAGAACTCAGAGAGTTGTCTCAGGAATTTTTTCTTCCGAACTTTCTCTCTGTCTTGCAGGGTTCCTCAGGGCTCAGTGCTGTCCCCCATGTTATTTGCAGTGTATATGCTGCCTCTCAGAGACATTGTAAGACTGTATGGGCTGAGGTTTCATTGCTGTGCTGATGATACCCAGCTCTACCTGTCTTTTGCCCCTGACCAGGTTAGTGCTATCTCAGTACTAAATGATTGCCTCGCAGAAATCCAAGATTGGATGAGTTCTAGCGGGTTGAAGTTGAACGCAGGAAAGACTGAGGTGTTGGTGGTGGACCCGGGTCGCAGGACTGAGGGGTGGAGGACTGATCTCCCCTCTAGTGTAATCTTGGGGAGGGGGGGCACAGATCCTTACCTCTGAACAGGTGCGTGACCTGGGAGTGGTGCTTGACGACGGGCTGACCCTTCGTCATCAGGTGTCAGCCGTGGTCAAGCTGGCCTTTTACCATCTTAGGAACATTGCCAGAGTCAGGCACCTTGTTCCGCCTAGCGAGCCACCTGTTTTGGTCCACGCCTTTGTGACTTCGCACCTTGACTAGTGCAACTCCCTTTACTTAGGGCTTCCCAGCGTTGATATCCGCCGCTTGCAGCTAGTGCAGAACACTGCGGCACGTTTGTTGACTGGGGCTTCTAGAAGATCTCATATCTCCCATGTGCTGCACGCTCTGCACTGGCTGCCTGTTCAGTGGCGGATCACCTTTAAGGTAGATTTATTAACCTATAAAGCCCTACATGGTCAGGGCCCCACTATTTGAAAGAGCTCCTCATTCCTTATACCCCTCTACAACAGCTCTGCTCAGCTGACGGGTTGCTGGAGATTCCGAGGGTTAGTTTAAAATCTTCGGGGGCCCATGCCTTTGGGTTTGTGGCCCCTACCCTTTGGAACGCTCTGTCCCATCACCTTCGGGAGTGCAGGACTGTGGGGTGCTTTAAGCAGGCACTTAAGACCTATTTATGGGGTAAAGCACATCCTGAATTCTGCTGTTTTTAACTGATATTTATTGTACTGTTTTAATTTTCTTTTACCTGTTCAGCACCTTGATGTTCGAAAAGCGCTATATTAAATAAAATGTATTATTATTCCTGTTATAAAAAGTGTGAGGAGCGACCTCAACATGGCCACTGGCCTCTGGCAAGGCCGTCTGGCAGACAGCCTATCTAAGATGGTGCCCACTTAACACGCATGTGCGTGTTACTGGAACCATCTGTCATAACATGGCAGCATTCCAAGATCCTCTTGCTGCATGGTGGCCATCAAGTGTGCATGTCCTCCCCTGGACGCTTTTCTGGTCGCCGACCCCCACCCCGAGGCATCAAGGTAGGGCTGAGGCAGAAGCGCCAAGTAAAGGCGCATTTTGAACTTCCTCACAAGTGTTGCTTCTAAATTCTGCTTTCTGTCTCGAACCGAGGAGTTGTTGCCCGCCGCGCTCTGCGCCGGCTCCCCACCACTCCCCTTGGTGTGCTCCTCCTTTTATAGGCTAAGGTCACATGATTTGTTAAACCTATCAGCCAACTTCTCCGTTTGCAGCTTATCAGCTGCCACCACCAGAGGGCCACAACTCAATATATTACAGTTTCCTGTTTTAAATTTAGCAAGGATGCTACTGTTTACATTCTTATTTTTTATCTCACTGGCCACTCTCACCTCCCTACCCCCTGCCACCCTCCCACACTGTGAACCCCCACTATCCCCACCCCATAGACTTTATCCCGCAGCCAGGCCACACAGTCCTCTCATTCGCACCTGCCAAAGCCATGGCCCAAAACCACTACAGAGCTATAAATGCCAGTGTCATTCCCCCAACCTTTCACCAGGGGCACGCGGTCTTACACATCCCAACTTGTTGCTCCCCCAAAATTATCTCAAACATCCGGTCCTCCACATCATACTCATACCTTGCAAGGTCAAAAATAATGCATCTTGTCTGCTTACTTCTACTCCTGTCAGGGGACAAAGAGGTAAACCCTGGTCCAAACCACAAAATTTCCCATTCCCCTTTCTCCTTTCCCAAAGGCCTCCGCATTTTACACCTAAACACCTGCAGCCTTTTATCAAAAATCTGTCTACTACAGCCTATTGCTTTAACACAACACCCTGACATCCTGGTCATCTCTGAAACCTGGCTAAAATCTCATCAGTCAGACTTGGAAGTCTCCATTCCAGGATACACTATAATCAGACATGACCGGCCAGGCAAAAAGCGTGGAGGTGGTATGGCAATGTATATCGCAAACAAACACCATTTCTCTACAGTGGAAATCCCTACAGCCCCTGCAGGCATTAACTCCATTCTCATCAAACTATCTCTCCCCTGTTCATCCCGGTCTACGTGGCAGGCTCATACTGCCCCCCAAGCACTCCCCCTGTGGATATCCTCTCCCACCTAACCTTCCTTCAATCCCTAGCTGCCGGCGGCGAGCTACATGCCATCGGCGATTTTAACTCAAACTGGCTAAGCAACGCTAAAGCCCATTTAAAGACCAAAATAAAGGCTCTGAACCAAACACAACTCATTCTGGAGCCTACAAGACTAAACCTTAAGACACTGAACCACTCTCTACTAGATTGGGCACTCACCTCTCACCCCACAGGATCCTAAGAGCGGGCATATTACCTGATTCTATAAGTGATCACCACATGATCTTTCTGATTAGAAAGGCAGCCCCCAGCCCCCTCCAAAGACACTGTGCACCAGGTCTTTCAACTCACTCATCTTACCATCTCTCTTATCTGACTTAAGTCATGTAAACTGGTCCTTCATACCTGTGTCTCCCTCCATTGATGCAGCATTTGAAGGTTTCAAAACCTGCTTCCTAAAAATCTGGGACAAACACGCCCCCCTATGGACAAAGAGAGTTAGAGGCGTGCATCTCCCCTGGATCTCAGCCGATATGATCAGGAATTGCCACACCAGAGACCGTGCCTGGAAAAACTATAAGAAATCAGGTACACAGGAAACCCACTCCACTTACAGAAGGCTCCGAAATGCATGCACAAACTCCATCAGGCTAGCAAAAAAGACTTACTTTCTGACGGCACTTAATAAGAATATAAACCACCCGACTGATTTCTGGAAAACCCTAAAATTCCTGCTCTCCCCCACTACACCCCATCGCCTACACTATCCGACCAGGGCTCCTCATCTCTGACCCTATCTCAGTGAGGGAAGCTTTTAATATACATTTCTCCAGCTGCGCTGCAACTCTATCCTCCTCCCGAATCCACCCCCGGTCCCCCAAGGCTCATGCCCCCAAAACCTGCCCCGCAGTCCTGCCTTTCTCATTCCGCCCAGTAACCCAGGCCGAAGTCCTACGCTCACTACAGGCCCTAAACCCAAACAAAGGCAAGTGCCCTACGTCCCTGGACGCAAAAATGCTCTTCCTATCTGCCCCAGCCATAGCTGCCCCTCTCACTGCCCTTCTTAACCTCTCTTTCTCTCTGGGTAAGGTACCCATGGCCTGGAAAATGGCCACAGTCATACCCCTGCCAAAAGGTGGCGACCCCTCCTCCCCAGAAAGCTACAGACCCATCTCCCTGCTCCCAATCCTGGTCAAATTACAGGAACGGTAGTCATGTCACAGCTCACCCCCTACCTGGAAGCCTCCTCCTTTTTCACTCCGTTCCAATCAGGTTTCCGAAAATCCCACTCCACCACCACCACCTCCCTGTTACATGTCACTGGTGACATTCTCACTGGTATGGACAAAGGTCACGTCACTTTGGCCATTTACATAGATCTAGCCAAGGCTTTGATACCGTCTCTCACCCCTACTTCTCTCAAAACTCTCAAATGCAGGGCTCACTGAGCCGGTCATTGGCTGGTTCCATGATTATCTAGCGGACAGGAAGCAAATAGTAAAACTGGCCTTTCACACCTCAAACCCCCAACCAGTCACTACTGGTGTCCCACAAGGATCGGTCCTAGGCCCCCTACTTTTTTCCATTTTTTTAAATGACCTCCCATCAGCATGCACCCACTCATCCATCCAAATGTATGCGGACAACACTGTCCTGTATGCCTCCGGCCCTACCACACAAAGCGTAGTAACCCTACTTCAGGAGGATTTCTATGCCGTGCAGTGCTGGCTGAGGATAAATCAGCTATTCCTAAACCCCAAAAAAAACAGTATCACAAACTTTCGGTTCCCAACAGAGACTCTCCTGCCAAACCCCTGCCCCCTTTCAAAAACCATAGACGGACCCCCTGGACATCTGTACCTCCTTTAGATATCTAGGTGTCTGGCTAGACCAGCACCTAGATTTCACCACCATATCGACTCACTTCACAAGAGACTACTCCCCAGCTAGGGTACCCTATTCCGCAACAAAAAATGCCTCCCCACACAAACTAGGCTCGATATTGTCCAAAAAATGATTTTCCCGGTTTTCGACTATGGAGACATAGTCTATTCCATTGCCCCCACATCAGCTCTGGCCAGCCTAGACACCATGTTCCACTCTTTCTGCCGGTTCATTCTAGATTGCCGCAATCCACTCACCATTGCAATCTCTACAGCTCCACTACCCTGCCGTTACTCCACGATCGTAGACAAACAAACTGCGTTAGGTTTGCTGCCAAATTCTGGTCCCACTCCCTCCCCCACTATCTGGCCTCTACCCTTCCAGACAATCCTCCTGCTTACTCCCTCAGGAACACAGATCCCAGACTGCTACAGTCCTGCTCATGTGTACTTCCAAAGGCCAGGCTGCTTTTAGTTTCCGAATCCCACAGACCTGGAATGCTCTGCCGGCCTCCATAAGACATGCACAGAACCCGCACCAACGCAACCCTCTACTCAGAGCCCATTTCTCTTCCAGCTGCACCTGTTATAACTAGTCACCCTAGTGTTTCCTGCTTGCTGTTACTATAAAAGTATATGTGATGTTATGACCCTGTCATTCTGTATAATGTACTCAAGAACCTCTGTCTGTATTTTTGTACTAATGTTATTTATGTAAGCCTTGTCTTCCCAAAAATGTTTTTCCATCTATATCCATGTACTGTATTTATGGGTCTCAACCCCCAGGTCGCATCTGGAATCGAGCTTTTAGCTCAGTATGCTTTCCTGGTAAATCTCGTAAATAAATAAATAAATGTGCGCATGCAGAAGTGGTGCCATGCATGCTCGCGAACCACTGCAGTGCTTGGGAGGAAGGGGAAGAAGGGGGAAGGTATTTCCAGCATGGAGAGTTGCCATCTTAGTAGTGCCACTGTAGGCCAGAACGGAACCCTCATGACCTGCTAGAGTGTAGACACACATTGTAAAGGATCTACAAATCGGAAGAGCCAGTATGTGGAACTCAATTTTTTTGATAAGCTACAACTGGACCCATGTCAGGTATTCCCCGACCAATGAATCAGGGCCAGGGAATCAGGTCAGGCACTGAACAACACCACCCCACTACATGAGGGGAGTGGAGTGTTACAATCTGCAATTTACTCCAGTTAGTAATTGTATTGTTGCAGGCATGTCTTGTGCCCTGACGCTATGCTGTCATTGGGTCAGGGACTGCATGCATGCTGATGTCTTCGATCCCCGCTCATAAGGGAGGATGCTTGGCTGGCATGAGATACTAGCACCAATTTCAAATGGGATATACAGTACTGGCAAAACTTCCTTGCAGTCTCTTTTAACATGGTGATTTTCTCCTGGCTGCAGTGGATAGCCTGGAGTCTAACTATTTTAATCCCCCCTTATAATAAACATAATCAGCTCACCAACGACATTCAGAGTGTGATTTGCATTAACAGTAAGTTTATCATAAGTGCATCTTAGCCATTTATTGTAACAATGCTGCTACTTTGTCTGTGCTGAAAAAAATATTGGAACCTTACCTTAGCCTGTTTTGTTGCACGGAGGTTGGCGAGGTGCAGCAGCCTATTCAGATGCACATAAGAAACTGACTACAAAGGGAACCTAAGGGGGCTAGGGAGAGGGCCCAAAATCTGATCTTAGGTCACATGTGCATCAGGCAGCCTATCAGGCAGACATAACCCTAAGGTAAGGAAGTGAGAGTGCCTTGGATATACAGACAACACAGTAGTCTGTGCTGTTGCTGTCCTCTGCAGTTCCTATGTTCCTGTCTTATGCTGGCCATGCAACTTTTCAAGGCATAATAAGTGCCCTGCTGTTTTCTGTAGTTTAAAGTGTATCTGAGTTAGAAAAAAAATGCTTTTTGAGAGTACAGGGGCTTCATAAGACATGTAACAGAACTGAATGAGAGTATAACTTCTACTGGCTTGTGCTTATACGCATCATCAACTCCCATGAGGCGTTGCATGAGTGGGGTCATAATCTTTGGAATGGAGACAAACAGGTTTTCACACCAGGGTAAAACAGACTGATGCAACCTCATTTATATTTAAATTACAATAGCATCAGGGAGATTCAATTCAGGGAATCATTGTTCATGCCTACAGACAACACAGGTGTACAGAAATAGGTTGAGAGGACTTTTCCCTTAAGGGGTTTCCTATACAGAGCCTTAACAGCTGTTAACTAGTTGCACAATAAGGTTAATGTGATCTATAATGTGTTATAATGAAAATGTGTTTAAATAGTGTCAAACTTTGATCAGCATATGATTAGACTCTACATGTATGTTAATCAAAGATTATTGTAAGACTGAATATTTGCAGCCAGTCAGAAAGTTCTATTTCTCAGACCTTTTTTAAAGGGAAATGTCCACCTCCTGATGGGACCCACCTCCGTGTGAAGCAAGGCCCAATAGCAGTTCAATAAATATACAGTTTTTTCACTTACTGTGCCATTTTTAATTTAATATTCTATCTGGTTGAGCCTAAGCCACTCTGCTGGAATTTCTCTCATTAACTCATCATAGGAGGGTGGGATTCAGTCGATTTGCCAGGCGAACTGAAGCAACAGCAGTTCTGAGAAGGGGCAGACTTAGGATCCTGTCCAGCCTGGTTCGGTCCAGTTCAATCGCTGGCAAACTACCCTTTCTGAGGCATTCTTGCAACAATTTTTCCAGCCGAGATACATACACAGACAACAACTCCCTTGGTACTGTTGTGCATTTCTTACTCTCCACCATAGGTCCTCATCAGAATCTGGGCTCCCATACACATTCTCCAAGGCCTCAAGATAGGCCTGTGCAGTCGCCTCAGGGTTACTGGCCTGCTTAGCACAGATGGTAGCCAGGGCAGGACCTCGGAGGCTCACTAACCCTCTTTCCGCGGCTTCCGAGCATTGCCATTCTAGCACTTGGGGCAACATAGTCTATCCAGGTCTCCCAGTCATCCTCCCTTGGGGGTGGGGAGGGTGCCAGAGAAGATCCTCAACCTTCGTAGAGTCGTGACTAATGGCAGGTGCAGAAATAGGAGTCTGCATTGGTTCAGCCACCATTACGGCACTGGAGCTGGACAGGGTGTTGGGGAGGAACACCCCAGGTGGCAAGAATAGTTTCTTCAAGTCCTCCACAGTTTTCCCTTCTCCCAGCAACCATTTAGCAAATTTCTCCTCAAAGTTTCAGATAGTGGTGGGGCTCATTTCCCCCGGTCTTTACTGTCCTTAGTTATCACTCTCCAAGCAGTGAGGGCTCCCTCTGGGGTAATGGTCTGTGGCACTTTGGAGCTATCTATGGGATCCTTAAATTCTACTAGGGCCAGAAAAGTGTGGGTGAGCAGATTAGCATGCCGACCCACCACCACAGGGTTTTGTAAACCTTCCACCTTGGAAAGTACTCCCTGCACAGTGTCCGTATTGATACCCAGGGGATGTCCAGGATAAGCATAGCATTTGGGGTCAATCTCCTCCTCAGTACACCACTCCACCAGCGGTGACAGCCACTTCTGTCGGGTTACCATTTTTTCTTAACAGTGGTTCGTAAATATGGCCACTAGAGGACACACAATCCCAGCGGTGAGCCTCTAAGATGTAACCCCTAGATGGCGCTATCCCAGGGGCTACTACCCCTGCCTGATTTGCCACTAACAGGTTGAGGGGCCTGGATCCAATGGCGGGTGCCTCCACCCAGAGGTCAGGGTTTGCAATAGTTAAACTTACTTGGTCACAGTCCTCTGGGACACTGCAACCCCCCTTTCTTCCCACTAGTGGCCCACACAATATATCAGAATTACCTTCACAGTATACACTTACCCCCAGGACTAGTTCCGGCACTGGGACCTCCTGTGAAATAAGATACAGTGCAACAATCACAGTACAGTACTTTAACATAGACAAATACCTCAGGCAGTATAACTTTGCTGAAACAAGCAGCTCTGATTTATTTAGGTGGATATAACAAGGACAGGGGGAAATCAGGTTAATTAGCTTATCACTTTACTATCTACCTATGGCTCTGTGCACAGGCCTATCCCTACCAGTTACTGTCCCTGGGTACCCAAGCCCTAGTGGCTAGTCCAAACCGTGGCAGCTGGTAGGGGCCCTTTCACACAGTGAAAAGAAAAATTAGTTTAAACAGTCAGCAGTACAGTGATTCCATTTGGATTTAATGTGGCAATTCAACAGGGAGCGACCCTGAATTAGTACTCACGACCTCCAAACAAGATAGGGTCCTTCAACGTCAGCAGGGCTACTCTTGAGCTCCACGAGACTCTTCACACATTTATATGGTAAAAGAAAGTACTATACCAGGCAGGCTGCTTCTCTATCCCGATCGCATTACTGCACAATACCCGGAGAACACACAGCAGATTCAGTTCTGACAGACCGAGTGCAATTCAACAATTTCTCCAGTCTTCTACAGGGTGAGCCTGTTTTCTACTCTTCTGAGATCCTTTGATTCTTTTCACTGGACGGATTCAGTCCTAACAAGCAGTTACACAAGCTGCAGACCGAACTCTGGGCCTTACACGCTTTTTGACTGAAACTGTGCACTGAAGGAGCACAGGGTTTCTTTCCCTTCACTCCAGAGCTAAACTGAAACTCCAACAGACAAAACCGGCACTTCCTTTGAGTTCCTCCCAGTTCTTGACTGGATTGGCTGTCACTCACAATAGACTGCTGCTGTTGGTCCAAAATGCGCAAGTCTAAACTACATCTCCCAGAGTCACTGCCCATCAATCCTCTTGTGGCTGGCTCAGATTATGAGTCCAAGTTCTGATTCGTCCAAGGCACCATTTTAGAGCTAGCTTACCCCACACTGATTGGTCCAGTTCAGCAGTTCAAAACCAGAATGGGGAACTAGGCAGACACAGTTCTGACTGCAAAGAAAGCAGGTTAGACAAACTGTAATTTCATTATTACTGTAAATGATTTGTGGCAAACAGTTACATCTTTCAGATAGGTTCCTTGCACTCTAGTGACTGCAAAAATGGAGTGAATTGGCAGCAGCTCGAGTGGTACTCAAACAGAGAAGCACACAGTCCCCCCATACAAACTAATTATGTCTGCAAGCAGACAGCTCTTAAAGAGACAGTACCAGAGGCTCTAAAAACACTCACTGATAAATGGCTTAAACGCCAAACACCATTCAGGCTTGGAGCATTCAAGCAAGCTCCTGGAAGTCTTTTGGGAACCCCTATTTGCAGGGGGGTTACACCATAGCTGTGTTCAGGTCTGGCTAAGATAGATTCAAGTAATTGTGGATGTAGTGGGTGTTAATGGGGAAGATCATGCTTCTGGGATAGAGACATCTACAGGGTGCTTTGCTTAGAGTAATGGACCATGTTATTGTTAGAAGTTAGGGTCATTGGGCAGACTGGATGGACCTCAGGACTTTTTCTGGCTGTAACATTCTATGTTTCTATCTATAACGGTGTCTTAGAGGTTGAGACTTGGTGGAGTTGGGTCTGAAAAAGGCAACTAAGATAGCAGTTTCTTTAAAAGCAATACACAGAACTTGCCCCATTGCGCTGAGCTGTGGGTCATCACTGGCAGCTAGTGTAACCCCCAGGGGGTGCTACCCTTAGAGCTACTACCCCTGTCTGCCCCCACAGAGGCAGGTTGAGGGGCCCAGATCCGTTGACGGGTGCCTCCACCCAGAGGTCGGGGTTAGCACAGTTAAGACCACCACGGTTACAGCCCTCTGAGCTACTGCAACCCCCCTTTCGTCCTACTAGTGACTCACACTGGGTACCAACAATTCTGTTCACTAGTACACTTACCCCACGGAAAATATAATCCAGCCCTCTTTGGGGACCCCCTGTAAAGTAAGACACCGTTACGTTAAAATCACCAAGCAGCAGTTCACCATTAATGTACACAATAGCCAGGATGTAGCTGTACAAAAACAATTTGATTTATTCAGGGGGGAAACAACGAGGACAAGGGGAATCAAGTTAATTAGCTTGTCAGTAGACTTATCTACCTAGGGCTCTGTGCACAGGCCTATCCTACAAGTTACTGTCCCTGGGTACCCAAGCCCTAGTGGCTAGTCAAACCGTGGCAGCTGGTAGGGGCCCTTTCACACAGAAAAGAAAAGTTAGTTAAACAGTCAGCAGTACAGTAATTCCATTTGGATCCAATGTGGCAATTCAGCAGGGAGCTACCCCGAATTAGTACTCACGACCTCCAGACAAAATAGGGTCCTTCAACGTCAGCAGGGCTACTCCTGAGCTCCTCGAGCCTCCTCACGCATTTATATGGTAAACAGCAACAGGCAAAGTCCTTTAATGGCAGCCGGATTTAACTTGAGCTCCTCGAGCCTCCTCACACATTTATATGGTAAACAGCAACAGGCAAAGTCCTTTAACGGCAGCAGGTTTTAACTAGAGCTCCTCGAGCCTCCTCACACATTTATATGGCAAACAGCAACAGACAGAGTCCTTTAATGGCAGCAGGATTTAACTTGAGCTCCTCGAGCCTCCTCACACATTTATATGGTAAACAGCAACGGAGGGGTACCACACCAGGCAGCTGCTTCCAATGCTCCCTCAAACTCACCGTCACTGAGATACTGCAATGGCAGCTTCCACTTGTCTTCGGACCGAGCGATTCAGCAATTTTCTCCAGTCCTCCTTCAGGTCGAGCCTGGTGGGTAGCTGTACAGAGCACAGCCTCCTCTGACCGCCCGCCGGCGGGTTTCATCCGCTGGAGCCGAAAACACAAAACGGCCGCTTCAGGCCTTCGCTTCCCGCGCGAACACTCTTCAGCGCAAAAGCACACAGCTCCTCTCCCTTCACCAACCACAATGCATCTGGCTCTCCACAGCTTGGGCACTCCTCTCCATTCGGGCGCGACCCGATCCAATTGGCTGGTTGAGCCTGCCAGTCACTTCCTCGGCCTCTCATGAGCGAAAAAAAGCTCATGGCCCATAATACCTTTCCCAAAACAAACAGCTCTTCTATTGGCCAGTCAACTCTGTGGGGTTCAAGGTACTGATTGGCCCAATTCCACAGTTCGGGACCAAAATGGAGGAAGCAATCGAAACTCTCTGTGCTGCAAAGCAAGGCAGGTTAGAACAACTATATTATTATCATCTCTACATGTTATTTCAGGCAACCATTTACATCCCTATCAGACTCCCCTGCACTACTAGCGGTGGCAGAAAGGGCGCTTACTCTGCAGCCGGCGGAGTCGAGTATGACAACACTCAAACCCTCCCAATTTAACTAATCCCAACTGCAACAGGCAGCCCTTAAAGAGACAGTATATGGAGGCCTTAAAAATCACTCCACGGACCCCATTCCGGCAGCTTTATGCGATTACCAACCAGGCATAGGGCACATTAAGAACCCCCATTTGCAAGGGGTTACACCCTCCTGTCCTGGAAAAGCTTAGCGTCGCATGCAAGTAATTACCTTAAGGCAAAGTAGGTCAATACCCCAAGTAACACTATATCACATTTCACCTTACATACATAAATATTAGATTTACAGTGCACTATAGTGTATACACATTATACATATAAAATCTTACACTTTTCAACTCAGGTCATAGGGTCCTACCCGTGACCCCGGGATTGAGGGCTCCTCTTCTGTTAGCTACTAACTGGTCCCCGGGCAGGCGCCACACTCAAAGGCTTTACTAATAGTCTGGAGTTATCCCCAAGGCTAACTTAGGCAAAGAACTTGGGGACACATATACTCCTTTGTGAACCACATTTAAGGGCAGGTCCACTGGCTGACCCAGGATTCATAACTCAACTTGATTACTGGCTGCATCTGTCGGCCAGATCGTCTAAAGGGTCTCAGGGGACTCTGATCCTGCCCTGACTCCATTCCCATGTCAGGGACATTAGCAACGGGAATCCCTTCAAGGGGATCAGGCTCGATACTCATAATACTATCATGGGCTTGACCTTCTATCCCTGAACCCACCCCACTGGGCTCATCTAGGGGCTGTCTAGTTACTAAAGGGGAACCATCAGGGCATTCAAAATATTCTTCCGATTCTGGCATATCACTGGCTTGCTCCCCCACCTCACTCTCCTCTTCTGAAAAGTCAGATAACTCAGCCAGGCCAGACAGTTCAACCAAGCCTAAGTACTCAGCCCCTTGAGTTTGTCTGTTACCCCATTCATCTTCTGGAGGCATTTTCTCCGGGGACAAAGTAGAGGGCTCAACCAACACAGATGGGCCAGCTTCAGTTCCTGAGTTAATGAGGGGATTGTCCGAAACAATTGGCTTAGTTCATAAGAGGGATAGTATTCAACATCATCTTCGCTGTCTTCTGACACTGAGTGTTGACCATCTCCTTCTGCGGGGGGGGTTGGACAAGGCTCCCTTGGTGGGCTGGTTGAAGGCTCCACGGGCTTGGTTCCTCTCTTAGTAACAGATCTAGTCACGGGCCTGGAAGAAGGGGTAGAGGAAGGTTCAACTTCAGTCAAGATCTGCCCAATTGGCAGCAGATGATTTCTGTGTATGGTTTTCACATCTTTCTAATTGTTTTCAGGCCGCACTTTATACACAGGTAGGTCTGCCAGCTGTCCCACAACAATATGAGGGAAGTGATGCCATCGGTTGGCAATTTTATGTTTGCCATGCAGTCCCAGATTTCTCAACAACACTCTATCCCCTTTTCTCAACTCTACTGTTTTCACTTTTTTGTCATATCTCTCCTTGTTAGCCAGATTTCGTTTAGCAGCCATGGTCTGGGCCAGTTGGTAGGCATGATTTAATTGGGCCTTTAATTTCTGTACATACTGTAGATGGTTTTCTGCTTGCACTCCATCAGAAACCCCAAAACACACATCCACTGGCAATCTAGCCTCTCTTCCAAACATCAGTCGATAGGGGAGAACCCTGTGGCATCACTTTTTGTACAATTGTAGGCGTGAACTAGAGTGCTAATCTGTTGGCTCCATCTCGATTTATCTTTGGATTATAACGTGCCCAGCATGTCAAGCAATACACGATTGAATCTTTCAGGCTGAGGTCTCCTCTGCGGTTGGTAGGGGTGGTTCGTGATTTCGTGCCCCCCACAAGACAACATCTCTTTAATCAAGCGACTCTCAAAGTCCCTTCCTGATCGGAATGAATCCGCTCACGGAGCCCCATAGTGACGAAAAACTTCTCAATAAGTATCTTAGCCACTGTAGTTGCTTTCTGATCCTTGGTCGGGAAAGCCTGTGCATACCGGGTGAAATGATCGGTGACCACCAATTTGTTGCTAACACTTTTCAGATCAGGCTCTAAACTCAGGAAATCAATACAGACCAGTTCCATAGGAGCACTAGTAGTGATGTTGACCAAGGGAGCAGCTCTCTGGGGTAACGCTTTCCTTTGCAAACAACGACCACAGGTCTTGACATACTGTTCCACGTCCTCACTCATCTTCGGCCAATAGAATCGAGCCCGTACCAAATCAAGTGTCCGATCTATACCCAAGTGCCCCATCTGATTATGCAATGACCTTAGAACTAGTTCTCTGAAAGCTGAGGGCAGCACCAATTGTTGTCGTTGCACCTGGCCCTCCTTACTCACAGTCTCTCTATATAGTAGTTGGTTGATCAGCTTTAATTTGGGCCCTTCTTTGTACAACAAGGTAGTCCGCAAGTCAGTGGAACGCAGTTTGGATACATCCCTTCCAGCCCGCAAAACCTCTATGGCCGTTCTTATCATAGGGTCACAGGATTGAGCCTGTTGGAGATCATCATTGTTGAGTTGCGACAGAGAGCTGGTGTCAAGGCAGAGAAATGGAGTAGGCGGCAGGTATACAGTTCTCGGTGACCCCAAACAATCTACCACACAGTCCACCGTGTCAGGAGACACCTGTTCTCCCTTATCAAATTTCTGGCACAGGCTTATGTCAGGCTCAGACAACCGGACCCATTCAGTCTGGGACACAGGCCTCAGAGAGAGCATCCACATCTATATGGTTTAGGACCGCCCTATATTCTACAAGCGTAATCATAGGTAGCCAAGGCAGAGAGCCACCTATGCCCAGTGGCATCCAATTTGGCTGAGGTTTATAGTACATAGGTCAGAGGATTGTTATCAGTCTTTACTAATACTTGGCACCATACAAATAGTCATGGAACTGATCAACAATGGCCACTTCAAAGCCAAAAACTCTAATTTGTCTGGGGTAATTCTTCTCTATGACGTCAGACTTCACTAGCAAACACTACAGCTCTCAGCCCATTCAGCGTGCTCCTGGTACAATATAGCCCCAGTCCTTGCAGACTGGCATCAGTATGAAGGTGTAAGGCTTGGCTGGGTCAGCATCAAGCCAACAGATGCGTGGGTGAGTTGATATATGATGTCATGGAAGCGTCCTCACGCTCAGCAGTCCATCGATCCCCAAACATATAATTTGGCTGAAAATACTTCTTTTCTATGTCATGTGCACACCCTTCTTATACTTTTGTGAGTAGGCGGATACCCCTGGGTGAGATTAAGGAGGGGCGAATTACTTGTGAATAGTCTGACAAACCGCCTATAATAACCACAAAACCCCAGGAATTGTTGCAGCTCTTTTAAATTCCTGAGTTGAGGCCAATGGTCAACGCCTCCACCTTGCTAGGGTCAGTCTCTATGCCTTCAGTGGACACTATGCTGGCCCACATATTTCATGGAAGTCTGGAAGAATTGACACATGTCGATAGACAACTAAGGCGAAATCCTCCAATCGATCCAGGACTTTGAATAATCGTTGCTCATTTTCTTCCAATGATCAGCCAAACACTATAACGTCATCTAAATAGACCAAACACTCAGTAGGTTCATGTCCCCACAGCTTGTTCCATCAAGCGCTGAAAAGTGGCTGGGGCACCAAAATTCCTTGAGGCATCCGAACAAATTCATGAAAGCCCAAAGGGCAAATGAAGCAGTCTTCTCCTGGTCGCTTTAGACCAGCGGGATCTGATAGTATCCGCTCTGAAGATCCAACACAGAGAACCACCCTACCATTCAAACAATCCAAGGCATCTTGTATACGGGGCATAGTATATTGATCTGGAATAGTCCGCCTATTCAAAGTGCGATAGTCTACACACATCTGAACTGCCCCATTCTTTTCCTTACTACTACAATGGGGAGGCATAGGGCTCTAGACTCTTGAATTACACCAGCAGCCAACATTTCTTGCAGATGCCGACCGTCCTTCATCTGTGTCAGCGGGGAGCCAGGCGTCAGGATCTCTTCGGAAGGGTCTTTAGTAGCTGCAATCAGAATGTGATCCAGCCCTTGTACACATCCTACATCCCACTCCTTCAGGGAAAAAAACCTGGTTCCTCTTAGCAGCCTCTCACTGACCTCTGCTTCCACTCAGTCGGCAGCGGAGAGTCACAAAGTCAAACAGATCAGGAGCAACTCTATCACCCGTCAAGAGAGCTCTTTCTATTTGGTAGTACAGCAGTATCCGCACAATGAGCGCTCAGCCAGGGTGCACCCTCTTCTATCCGGAATCTCTTTATCAGACACATTGTGCACTTGAACCATCCACCCTCTTAACGTAAGCATGGGCTCTAGCACGACAAATGCTGGGTCTGAGCAACAACCCCTCAGGTAATCCCTCCTCTGCAGGCGCATCCAACATCAACAACTTGTTCTTGACATCTGTTTTTAGTCGTATCTCTCCATGCAGAACAATTGATCATTTGGGGCCAGAGTACCACGGGGCGGATCCTTTCCATACCACTCCCACAGGGCCTTCAGGCTCCTCAGACTACCCTTCTCCTGGGTGGCCCTGACCTTTGAGATCACAGCCGTATGCTCAAAGCTCGTCCAGTCTGAAATGCTCGCTTCTCTGGAGCACAACTGGGCAATTGTCCAAACATGTGGGCATTTGTTCCAATCAACAAGGGCACCCCATCGTATAGTCAATGGGTAGGCAAACTAACACTAAGGTTTCCAGTTGCTCATCTATTCCGTTTACAGTGGCAGGGAACAATAACCAGACACGGATGTACCTCAAATACGGATAAGCCTTGTCGCTCAACCCCCATACATGAAGACCAGTTAGAGGCTGCAGGGGCACTTCAGATAAGTGTGCTTGGTACCAGTCCTGAAACATGATGGTCACCGGAGTCACTGTCTAATACAGCTCTAGTAGAATTCAGTTCACCTGCACCGGGTCTCCATAGGCGGAGACCACATCAGACCAGTTGGGGTAGCAACATTGTTAGTCCAGCGGGCATGGGCCTGAGTCACACAACTTTTCTTGAGGGCCGAGACTGGGTCGGCGGTGTCGAGGCGATCAGTCTGCTGTGAACTTTCCTTAAATTCTCCAGCCTCTGGCAGTCAGGCTGGAAATGCCCATCTTCCCCACAGTGATAACAAAACTTAGGGTCCCAGGATCACTATTCTGAGGGGGCCCTGAGGGGAGGAGGAGGTCTCTCTAGGGCTAGAGGTTTGGGGCTCTACATGACTCAGGGGCCCCGGCCGAGGTAAGGTACCACAGTAGACTGCTTTAAGTCCTCACCAATTCCCCAAAATTCCTGATCTCACCTCAACTCACCCCTCCTCGTAGGGGTCAGAGGAAACAACCCGCATCCCCACAGTACCTGGGAAATCTAGGGACCCCTCAGACCCTCCAGGCGAGCCAGTCTCCTCAGAGGTATTAGTCTTGGGAGTCCCACTAGAGTTCACGGCCCCCCACACAGGGTTCCACCCCTCTTCATCAGTCTCCCTTCCCGAATTTCCCTCATCAATTGACAATATTCAGGCGGGGTGGCCACTGATCATCCTAACTTGAGTTTCAGCAGCGTTACACTAGAGAATCTGGCAGACTTTAAAACATGTTCTAGCAGAACCTGATTTAGGGGCTGTAGCAGTGATTCCCTTTTCTATAAACCTTCTGCAAGGCCCTCTCACTCTAGTAACAAAAGCGGACAGTTTTCATTTCTCCACTGCTTAGCAGACCTGAATTTCCGTAATAAATCTTCACCAGTCTCTGTACTCCCAAAAACCTTTTCAAAGCAGAGATACTCTGCAGCGAGTGGCTTCGGACGGTGGCCGGAAAAGATCTAATGGCTTCTAAGGCAGGACCCACAGACTCTCCATCAGCCTCTTCCGTTTCTCCCCTCGGAACATTGCCACTCCTGGACCAAAGGGGTGGCATAGTCCATCAGGCCTCCAGGTCATCTTCCCGGAAGGCACTGGCACCGTGCCAGAGAAAAGTTTTAATTTGACGAGGAATCTAGCTGTATGGAGGGGACTGCCAAGGGCAAAAAGCCAACACACTGAACTCTTGGGGGGCAAGGGATGTGCCCGGGAACCCCGAGGTAGTATCACTGGACAGATCCAAGGCTTGTAGCAACTCCTGGGTAGTCCTCCCTCCACAGCTAACAATTTAAACAGTTTATCCTTAAAACTGTTCATTTGAGGAGACCCCAAGGTGACTGACCCACTCGGATATGGATTAGCCTCACACCCAGGAGGTACCTTCTCAGGGTCGATGGCCACACTGCATAGGAAGTAGCACCTGCAATGTCTGGTCAAACAAATCAGCCATCAAACGCCTTTCACTTCAACCTTACCCAAACACTTTACCTGTTCTGCAACAGAGACAATATCAGCAGCTGAGGTATCCAAGGGCACATCTAACAATAATACAATCTTCTGGGAATCTAGCTCTTCAGCTTCACCCCAGCCCATCAGTTTGTGGACCATGGTTTTGATAGATCCCAAGCTAATTTTTTCCAACATATCCCCTTCCATGTTTTCCATCTTTGGGGTATCTCCTCACTGAGCCACTAGGGAGCGCTAATCCCAGTGGTGCCTCAAATTCTGTAACCCCAGGGGAGTGCTACCCTTAGGGCTACTACCCCTGTCTGCCCCCATAGAGGCAGGTTGAGGGCCCAGATCCATTGGCGGTGCCTCCACCCAGAGGTCGGGGGTTAGCACAGTTAAGACTTCACCGCAGTTACAGCCCTCTGAGCTGCACACCCCTTCGTCCCATTAGTGACTCACACTGGGTACCAGCAATTCTGTTCACTAGTACACTTACCCCACGGAAAATATAATCCAGCCCCTTTGGGGACCCCCTAAAGTAAGGCACCATTACGTTAAAATCACCAAGCACAGTTCACCATTAATGTAACACAATAGCCAGGATGTGCTGTACAAAAAACAATCTGATTTATTCAGGGAAACAATGAGGACAAGGAATCAAGTTAATTAGCTTGTCAGTAGACTTATCTACTACCAGGGCTCTGTGCACAGGCCTATCCCTACAAGTTACTGTCCCTGGGTACCCAAGCCCCAGATAGCTAGTCAAACCCGTGGCAGCTGGTGGGGCCCTTTCACACAGAGAAAAGAAAAAGTTTGTTAAACAGTCAGCAGTACAGTAATTCCATTTGGATCCAATGTGGCAATTCAACAGGAGCTACCCCGAATTAGTACTCACGACCTCCAGACAATCTGTGATGGTATGCGTGGCTCTGGTTGCTTCAGAGATCAACTGGTGAAAATTATAACTAAGCGTGAGTGATTGCAAGGATATTTGAGCTGACCCCAACCAACTGAGGTTAAGATCACCTAGGATGACAGCCTCATTATGATTTACAGTCTGGGAGGTGATGTCAAGGAGTTCTTGAAGACCTACTATTCCCCCAGCAGGTGAATTATAGGCATAGGTAATATAAAGCTTCTTTTCCCCCAATACAATAGTTGCCTGTATGAATTCGCACAATGCGGGAGAGGCAGATGCTGGGACAATAGAGATGTTGAGGTGGTTTTTGAAGAATAGGGCAACTCCACCTCCACGCTTGGATGAGGATCTATCCCACCGGAACAGAGAGTAGTTAGGCAAGGAGCATACTTCATCAGGTATTCCGGGTTTTAGCCAAGTTTCTGTGAGACAGAGTACATCAGGATTGTAGAGTTTCACCCAGGCCTCGAGTTCCACATGGTGACAGGTAAGACTTCTGATATTGATATGGGCAATTAATAATCCTTTCTTGGACATGCCAGATAACTCATTTGGGGAAAAGAAACAGGTAGGTGGACCTGGATTTAGTTTGACATCCCCAGATAGCAGAATAATGATCATGGCTAGGAACCAAAGCCTTGCACAGTGGCAGGTTAGGGTGAAAGCACATCTCCATGGCAGCTTCCTCCTGGCATGTAGAGGGTAATGATGCTGCCTCTAAGAAGGAGGATAGGGTTAGGTTGCAGATCAGGCTTTGTCTCTGCAATCAAGTTAGAGAAAATATAGTTGTGGTAAGCCTCTGAGGAGTCTTTTGCCATTTGGTTACATGGGAGAGCCCATGTGGCAGTGTCCAGGCTGAGTAAAAGGACAAATGACAAGAGTGCCCACAGCAGACTATACTTCGCCATAGTGTTACTATTTCACTTGGGTAGAAAGGCTAGTGGTATACTGAGATGGAGGATTAGCTCTTAGGGATAAAGAGATAGCGTGTGTAAAATTATGACAGCAAAGGGTGACCGTGTTCCACCATTTTAACCCTTGGCCGAAATTAGAGATAGAGCAAAAACAACGAAGTGTTTCCTGCTAGCATAGCAATTATTTAGAAGAAGTGGATCAGAAAAGCAGAAAGTAAAGCCCCACAAAGGTTAATTGGGAAAACAGACCAGCCGGAGGTTCTACTTGTGGTAAAGATTACAGTGAGGAAATGAAGACATATTCAAGATATGTTAGACGGCATCCCTAGTGGCGGAATTTTATAAGGAACCAATGGGAGACTAGACAGATAGCAGTAGTGTTCGGCAAGAGTCAATACAAAGCAGAGGGCGCCAAAGCCCAGAGACTGATAATCCGACAGAGAAAAGGCAGCGCCAAGCAGTGGCTGAGCAGAGAGCAGCAGTCCAATTAGAGGAGGGTGGTAGCAGATGGCCGCCTATCAAACCCGCACAGTGCTAGCCCGGACACTTAACTGTATTTGAAGGTGTCCTGTTCGTCAGGACGATAGAGGTACGGGCAGCTGGCAAGGATTAGCCGCGCCGCTCACTGGGAGCACGATCAGGCACAGTGGATCTATTTTAAGACACAAAATGTAGGTTAAGATAGGAAGTTATTAGCCTGGGCAGGGGGTACCAAGGCAACTTGAAAAATACTCGGGGTAGCAAGAGAGGAAGCCCAGGTATGCAACTGCACAGTAGATAGCAGAGCAGGAACTAAACAATGCTGATAGGCAAGCAGATGGTGAAAATAGGAAGATGTCTTTAAAGGCAAGACAGAACAAGTGTTAGGCCTAATAGCTGCACTCTGTATCTTTAAGAGGAGTTGCAATATTAGAGAGAGGGGAGGATGAACATTGCTAGGGGTGGTGCCGAGGGGGGAGGGAGAGTATTTAATAAAGGCTGGAGGTGGGGGATGCGAGGGTGGGCGTAAAAATTGAAGCAGCAAGGAGACAGAAGGACAGAAAGTGAAAGAGAAATTTAATTATTTGCAGGGCAAAGCTTACAACTGTGACCAAATGGAATCTGGTCTAAACAGAAAAAACTGTACCACTTTAAACTTACTTTCTGATCCAGGGTATCTTACCACTGGACCTTAAAACAAAGAGAGCTGTAATATTTTACAATCTACAAACCTGCAGCCTAAATGAACTTGCACTTCAAACTACCCTTAGAGTGCAAAATTGCTGTAAACAGGCTTAGGTTCGCATTTAAGTTAGGATTTACAAGACAATTTGGAGAGACTGAACAAGTACCAGAATCAGAATACAGCATTAGCTTAAGGTCCACAGAGGAAACAGCAGTAGCAAAGAATTAAAGAACTGCAGCAGCCCATCAGCAGGCAGAGTCAATGGTTCTAGACAGTCCAGTTTCTGCAGTGTACCTTCGGTCTGGTGATCAGCGGGCAGTGAAGCAAGGAAGGCAGTCGGCGGACAGAAGGGGTCTGCCCGACTGCTTGAAGTAGCAGACGCACCCGTGTCAAGGGTCAAGCTTCAGTCTGGTGATCAGCGGGCAGTGCAGTGAGGAAGGCAGCCAGCGGACAGAAGGGGTCTGCCCGGCTGCTTGAAGTAGCAGACGCACCCGTGTCAAGGGTGAAGCTTCGGTCTGGTGATCAGCGGGCAGTGCAGCGAGGAAGGCAGCCGGCGGACAGAAGGGGTCTGCCCGGCTGCTTGAAGTAGCAGACGCACCCGTGTCAAGGGTGAAGCTTCAGTCTGGTGATCAGCAGGCAATGCAGCGAGGAAGGCAGCCAGCGGACAGAAGGGGTCTGCCGTAGAAACAGTCCTCCAAGGTAGAAATGTAATGTTTCCCTTTAATGTTTCCTTCTCCAGTGATGTTTTCCTTCATATGAACTTTTTAAGGGTTTGTTAAAAACACATCTGTTTAATTTGTTTTTAGGGACCACTTAGTCTTCTTGGTTGTTGGGTGGTATGTAATTCTTTTGATTGGTGCCACAGGTTTTCCTGATCTGTTTTTACATTACTCTGTATTTTACTTGCAAAGTTCTCAGAGCCCAGGAGGGATGCCTAACAAATAAATTTGCCGTGCCTTGCCTTTAAAGGATAAACATTGCTGTGACATGCTATCAAAAAAAGAAACAGAGAAACATAAAATTTGATGGCATATAAGGATTGCTTGGCCCACCTATTCTGCCCATTTTCCCAACCGACAGTAACACTGCAGACCCTACTTGATCTCTGGCTTCTCCCCATCCCCCTTCAATTCCATTTTCCATATATACTATTATATAATGGCATTACCATTTGTACTGTTGAAATTTCAATAAAAGAAGTTTTAAAAAAAAAACTTAGGAGACAATTTTTGGTTTCCCAAGGAGGGCTAAGATAATAAAATAGACTGGAGGTCTGTGGGCTGCCTAGGCCCCCATAACTAGATGCAGGAGTCTGGGGGCCACTTAGGCCCCAATAAGTTGCTGATGCTTCAGTGATTTCTGGTTCAATCTGAGCCATTTCCTGGCATCTAAAATGATTAGTAACTCTCTAATAAAATCATAAAAAAAAAATGTCTGAAACTTGTAAAAGCAGTGAAAAAGTAATCCGAGGCTATGCTTTACAGGATGAGCAGCATACAGTAAAATACATTACTTATTTCCGAATTAATAACGACAATGCTGTGCATTTATTAAATAAGTAAAATTGCAGTAAGTGCCACAAAGAAAGGAAAAGAGATTTTACTTTATTTTTCACATGTATGCATACTACTGCTAGCAGGGGACACTGAGGAGAACCCTGGCCCAACAGTAACCAATATCCAGGTCACCACTGCCAATACTCATACATGAAACAATCATAAAGGGCTGAAGCTGACACATATAAATATCAACAGTCTTAAGCCCAAAATACAGGAGCTGCAGGCCTGGGCAAGCCTCTAAGCACCTGATGTCATAGCTATCACTGAAACGTGGCTTAAACCCCATATAAGTGACCATGAAGTTGGTTTACTTGGATATCAGTCCTTTAGAAAGGATAGGCCAAAAAAGAAAGGTGGAGGGGTCTTGATCTATGTTAAGTCCATCCTCAATGCCACACTCACTCCAGTAACAATCCCTAGGCTCTCAGGCTGTGAAGCCATATTTATAAAACTACTACTAGGCAGTATCAAACCACTACTAATTGGAGCCATTTATAACCCTCCCAAATCGGCAAATGAATCCCTGAAAACTCTAGTAAACATCATCCCCCACCCTACCCAGGGTTGAAAAAGTAATTCTGGGAGACTTCAATATTCATTGGGGGACCCACACCAGGGATATAATAAAAAACTCCCTGCAAGACATGCAACTAACCCAATTAATTCAGGAACCAGCTAGACTCAATACAAAAACTGGTAAACATACCACTCTGGACTGGATCCTGGCCACAAACCCAGACAGATTCAAAATGGTTGGCAGCTTCGCAGACTCCCTGAGTGATCACTCCCCCACGTTTGGGATATGGAAGAATAGTTTCCCTATCCCCCCACCCCGTATCTTCCTGACCAGAGATTATTCTAACTTTGATACTAGTTCCTTTCTCAGAACACTCACAGACGTTAACTGGCTGCAGATAAAACTAGCCCCTAACCTGGAAACCGCCGTAGAATTCTTCAACAATAATTTCTTGTCTGCGCTAACAAACATGCCCCTCAAAAAAAGATCAGAGGTAAAGGTCTAGAAGCCAGGTGGCTCACTCGGGACCTAAGGAAACTCATAGGTTACAGAGATAGGGCATGGAGAACATATAAAACCACAGATCAAATCACCGACTGGCAAAAGTACAGGGAACTCAGAAACAGATGTAAAGCTGAGTTAAAGAAAGCCAAAAGGAATCACCTTAGACATATCCAAGAAATAAACCTATCAAATCCCAAAAAATTCTGGTCTCAGATAAACGCTCTTATCAAGGGGAATAACAAACCTGAAGGGGGCGACATCATAGCAAATAGTACTCACTACTCAACACCAGTTGAGGCAGCATAGGCATTTAATACATTCTTTACTGAAATAAGTACCCCCAAGTCCCCCTGCCCAGGTCCAACCTCACCACAAGTCCCCCAAAAAAGTGGCCACAACATTCCTGATTTTCATTTCAAATTAGTCTCCAGACTAGAAGTCCAGAAAATTTTACAGGGTATTAAAACCCATGGTACAGCAGGCTATGATGGGCTAGAACCCAAACTAATCAATATTGCGGCCCCAGTCATTGCAACCCCAATCTCGTGGCTAATCAACCAACCGCTCATGGAGGGAAAAGTTCCCTTCCTCTGGAAAGTGGCCCTAGTTACCCCTATCCACAAAGGGGGTGCCAGAGACTTTGTTGAAAACTATCATCCAATATCCCTACTCCCGACACTAAACAAAGTGCTGGAGAGAGTGGTGTACTCCCAGGTCATGGATTATGTGGAGAGACACAATATCTTCTTCAAGGCCCAACACGGCTTCAGAAAGAATCATGGTACTGACACTGCCCTGCTTAACCTTACCACTGATATATTCTCTGCCCTTGATAAAGGACTGCTCACCAGTGCAATCTTTATTGATCTCACCAAAGCATTTGATCTGGTAAATCACCAAGTACTCCTGGCAAAACTGGCATAAATTGGCCTAGACTCTCTAGTAGTACAATGGTTTAGGAATTATCTTCAGGACACGTCCCAATTAGTTAAATGGCAGGGTGCCAAATCTGACAAGATTGATATAAAAGATGGAGTTCCTCAGGGATCTATCCTAGGACCACTGCTATTCTCCCTATTTATTAATAAACTGCCTACTTTCTGCAAAGGCCCTGAAATCATCCTCTATACAGATGACATCGTTATCTATAGATCAGTGGAGGATCCAAACGAACTCAGCAGAATGTTATCCAAAGACCTAAAATCCCTGGAAGTTTGGTTGTCCACAAATCAACTTCTATTGAACTGCAAAAAAACCAAAGGGATGCTGTTCGGGCCCAAAAATATGGCACCCAACCGATCAGATACACTCAACCTCTCCCTCTCATCTGGGGAAAAGGTGGTGGTAGTAGATTTACTAACATACCTAGGGCTCACCATTGACCGGGAACTCAACTTCAAGGCTCACATAGATCACCTATCCAAAACACTGAACCAAAAGATAGGTCTCCTGTACCGACTCAGCCCCTACCTTACCCTGGGGTTACAAGCTAAGATTGCCCATGGTACCTTGCTACCAAAACTACTGTACGGCTCCCCTGTACTTCTCTCCGCTAAAAGTACTGAGATAAATAAACTTAAGACACTGTACCACCGGATCGGGAAATTTGCTATAGGGGCGCCCCAAAGAGAACACCATTGCCAGATCCTGCAAGCCCTCAAATGGCCCACCCTGGAAGGTAGACTACGCTACTCCTCTCTATGCCTAGCCTACAAACTCAGATTGACCTCTCCTCCACCTAGCCTGGCTGAGTTACTTCAGTCTAAAACTAATAATAGGACTCTAAGGTCATCAAACAGACAGCTTCTCAAGGTTCCCCGGATACTGTCCTCCCAAGGGTCCAGGGCCTTCTCATCCCTCATTCCTCCCATATGGAACTCACTTTCACCCAAACTCCAGGAATGTGAATCCCTCGGTGGGGTTTAAAAAGGGACTTAAAACGTACTTGCAGGGATTAAACCAATAGACTTGTAATAGCTGAACTTCACACTTCATTCCTGTTGCTTGTCTGATGTTTGATCATGATTGCTGATCTCACCTAACGTGTATGACAAAGAACTGATAATAGTCCCCTGTATTACTCTGTATGCCTAATGACTGTCTCCTTGTATGAAGTATAATCTAACTGTATGTTGTTGAACTTAATGTAACAGTATATCCTGTTGTACCATTGTTGTAATTAACCCCGGGTCGCCCCTGAAAAAGGGACTATTATTGGTCTCAGCAGGCCTACCCAGTTACCAAAATTTAAATAAATAAATAAATAAATAAATAAATAATAGGTGCACAGATGCTGACAGCAGAAAAATGCTCTTGTCCCATCCAGTCTGACTATCATGTTCTGTCTGAAAATCTTTCATCAGTAGCAGGGTTGGAAGATTGGGGGCAGTCTAGGCCCCCAGAAGCTGCTGACATTATTAAGGGAGAGAAATCACAACATTTTTGTGATGTCTTTCTGTCTTTAGCCTTTTTGTCCACATGTGAAAGTCCCAAGGCCCAAACAGTGCTCTTCCTGTAGCTGATGTCTGGGACCTGCTGTTTCCATAAAAATGTTTAAATAAACATACATAGTTTGCCTGGTAGTGCACACACTGCCTGCAAGCCAGAGTCAACAACAAATAGCTAGTCTAGCCCCCTGGCCCACACACGGGCCCAGGCCAGTCATTCCCTATCCCCCACACAGGCCACAAATGTCTTTTCTTTTAAATTTTTAATCAATTAGCTTTCTTCAGCTAAACAAATCTGGTGATCTTCTAAAACATCTCACAGTTTGAGAGGCAAGTGCAAGGAAGGAGAAATGTTATCAACCCTCCTCCACAAATCACTCGCTGACATACAAGATTAGCTAAGTAGAAGCCATTGTACACAGCAGTGAACTGCTGTGCTACTAACTGCACAGCAGGAATCATACAGTCTGCTTTTCCCAAGCAGGTCCATCCTCCCCAAAATGTGATTGGTTTTTGTCAGTTACAGACAAACTAGATTGCCAATCAGGAGCAGGGACTGTCAATTTGGGTCTGACAAAGACCCCTGGTTGAAGGGCTGGGGCATCGAGCCTGAAGCTTAGCATCTGGCCTGAAGCTTAGATGTTTGCTGTCTTGCTGTCTTGCACTTTGCTCAGTGGCAAATAAATTCTTATTAAATGCAGCTTGTTCTCAGATCCCCTCCCAATAACACACCAAACCATGTTGTGTGGGTGCTCAGTTGACAATCAATTTATTCAAATTTTTCCAGTATTGACATGTTAAACATTATTGATTTTTACATCACCTTTCCATTTTTTGATACATATTTTATTGTTTAAATGTATCTATTATATCCAACATTAACATTCATATTCTTCACCATATGTACATCTGGGGCCATTATCTTCCTTTTTCTTCTCTCCTGCTGAGTACGTGTATACACCTGTACCCGTGTTCTGTTCTGTGTTGCTCTGAGGCCCTCTGGGTGTACACCCAGAGCTGTCTGTCCCCTACCCTTGTCCCCCTTCCCTTTTCTTTTCTTCCACTAGCCCGCCTCCAGCTTGCACCAGAAGGTGGTCTCCCCCCCCCTTAGACACCCTTTTTTTCTTATCTGGTGATCCTTTCTGTTCTCCACCCTTCAACTGTGTTTGCTATCTCTACATTAAAGAGGTCTATTCCTGCACCAGATAAATGAACCCCATCCAATCTATAGAACTCATCTGATTTTTCTTCTATCCCATGCCTTATCGAAAGCCCCCCTCCTGCCATGAATAATGCACCAACCCTCTGATTCATACACTTCCTGGCCTTTTCTAGTGCCCTGTAACTGTTGGAATGATGCCATACCCTCCTTGGAACCATCTCGGGCCACACCAATGTGACCTGTGACCACCATTCCTTTTTTTTTTATGTCCTCCTTAATTTGGTAAAATACAGTATGTCCAACCAGCGTCTTGTCCCCAGGTCATTGCCTCCCAGGTGTATTAACAACTGTAGTTTTGGCTCCACTGTCCTCATGTCTTGCAAGGTTGGGAGCAATTAGGCCCAGTGCGTCCCCCAAATTCCCTTCCACTGCAACCTTATCTGGCTTAATCTTGATATAGTTGCTGGCCCCTGGCCTTCACTGCTGCTCTGTGCACTGCTCAATAGATGAACGAATGCCCGCAAATCCACACCTCTAATTTCTTTCTGTGGCCTGTGGGTACAGCAGAAAGGTGTGAGATAATATTCTACATATCTATACCCTCCCCCACAGCCTTAATACCACTCCCCCTTTTTACATATACGTGACATGCACTTACTCCTGGCCCAGTGCTTTCCTGAAAATGAAAAACAGAAAACATGGTTGGTGATTCAGTGGTTTAATTGTCGTACATAAGTTCTAAAACTAATCGAGGCCCATCTTACCACTTTCTTCACTTCTTCATTTAAACCTCTATGTGCTGCACCCAGTGGCACTGAGGGTTGAGGTGCTGGATGACACACCTCGCATCACGCTGGAGACCTGGGTTCGGACATGATCCCATGCCATCGGGGGTCAGCCGGGGGGAGATAGGATTGAGCATCCGGAGGACTTCTGTCCTATCCTGGGGTGGGATCCAGGGTGCCACTGCTCTGTTGCAGCCCCTGGGGATGACCGGGGGCACTACTAGAGATGGTGTCACGAGTAGGAGAGTGCGGCAGATGTAGGTGCATATGCGCCTGATGTCATTGCATGCTGCACTCCTGGGGCAACAAGAACACTGAAAAATGGCAGCACAGGCTGCGTCAGCTTGATGGCCACTACTTCCATCAGCCGACGATGCCTGGATAGTCGCGTGCTAGTATTGGATCCTTGCCGGGCGTGGGGGTAATCGGGGGTGCCCATCTCGCAGGTAAAGCTGCATATGCCAGCCAGCTGGGCGTGCAACTCCGGGGTTGATGTTGGAGGTGGAAGTGGTGGCTGGATTCCAAGGCAGGTCAGTGGCTGCGAGGAGCAAAAATAGTGATATGATAAAAAAAAAACTCCCTGTGCTCCTACCTCTGATGCCATGTCTATTCTAAATGAGTGACAGGAGAACCCCCCTGGGTCTTCACCCAGGAACTCTAGGCCTTTTTTCAATACTACCACTAACTGCATGCTTGCTATCTGTGTGCCATCCCCATGGATGAATAGTTGATCCGGCCCAGCTGTCCGGACTGCATCATATACTGACAGTGCATGGACCATGCATACAGTCACCTTCTCATATCTTCTTAAGGTAGTGGTCACCCTTTTTCCTACCTGATCAGTCTTACATTTTTTAAATCTCAGGCAGATTTCATCCCTCTGCCATGTTGTATCCCTCCACTTAAACCCACCCTGATCCCCCCTTTCCTGTGTCCTACTACTTCACTAACCCAAAAGGCCCCATGGTACCAGTGTTTGGTAGTAACGCATTACAAGTAATGTGTTACTGTAATCTGATTGCATTGTCATGCAACATGTAACAGTAATGGATTACTTAAAAGAACATGTATCTATGAGATGTTACAGATTACATTTTCTTTTAAATAAAGCAGTTACTGTAACACAATGTACTGTAATACATTTTTGTAGTGTTTTTGTGGGAAGATCACTGTGGCCATGTGAGTGCAGAGAACAGGGCGCTCTGTTTCAAAAATGTTTTCCGAGATGCTGCAACATTGTGGAAGTAGACTCAGGTAAAATGGCTGCCAGAATCTCTTGAGAGCCAGCAAGAATAGTTCCCTTTTATGCAAGATATGGCTGCCGGAGATGTCGTGAGATTTTGAGTGAGATCTCTTTGGCAGCCCAAGATGGAGACAGAAGGAGGGGGGAGCCACGCCTGGATGCATATTGTGGTGGGATTTTCAAATCAGAACACTGCAAAAGGAGGAACCAGAACACCGGGACAGGCATATTCATGGGCGACCAGGCGGTGACTCTGCCACAGGTATGAGTGCCATTGGGCGGGGAGAGTGGGAGTTGAAAAACAACCCCATGGCCCACACAGATCCTGGCGTGTGGCTGGTAGTGTGAACAGGAGGGTCCTCAGTTGATACAACAGTTAGGAAGCTCTATGGAAAGCTGCTGCTGGAGGGTTTGGGGGGATGCTCAAAGTGAATAGCAGCCATCGGAGGTAACATGTGAGTGAGCAGTGAGCACAGCACCAGAAATGTTCAACTTAGTGTCTGCATCAGGTTTTTCTTGCCCATCAGCAATCAGACAGGTCCTTGAAAAGGTGTGAAGAATTAGAAAGCATCTGTTTCAAGTGAAATTAGGGCAGTTTTCAGGGGGTAGCTTTGCGGGGGGGGGGCAGTTTTTGGGGCAGTAGACCCAGATGGATTGATTTAAATAAACTACATGCCAAGACATGGTTGGCTTCTTATTGTAGCTGTAATCATTTAAAAGACCCTTTATGCAAGTGTAGGGGAAGTGAGCACATAACTTGTTGAATGATTCCCTGCATGCTAACAGTGGGGTCTAGTCACAAAGTCACCAGCAGTATGTGGAAAAACAATGTAAAGTTAGCAGAGAACAATATGCAGTGGAGACCCATCAATAACACTGGCATGTGCAAATGAGGGAGAAAGAAAGGCATGTGTGTAAGAGTATGTGTAGCAGTGCAAGAGGTTGCACATAGCAGACATGGACAAGTGCTATACAGCAGTGTTTCACCCCTTATTCTCATCATAAAAGTTGATATGCACCTGCTGACCCCTGTTACATGGTGAATGCTGCCATGGTATAGAGGTAGTAGTGGATGGGGAAATAATGACAAATAACCCACAGTCCAATTCTAGGAACAGGGTAGGGGCCAGGAACATTGAGGGGTCTATAAAATCTCTAGAATCTGGAAGCCCCGACTTCAGTCCCAAACAGGTGGCTATACTGGCAACTGAAACACATCATTGTAAGGCCATCAGATACTGTATGATGGAGTCTTCCAAATCACAGAAGAAACCAAAATCCACCTCCAGCTGGACATCCTGAAGACTGTCAATGGTGGTGGTGAGACCCACAGGATGTTGGCTGCCAGTGCCGATTGGTTATGAAATACACTACAGTGCACTTAGACAGGTAGATTCAGCCTTTGAAGTCAATGGTCACAGCACACCGTTCCTCCCCACAAATGTTCAAACAAGAAGAAGTTATTTTTGGTAGGTCTATTTTGCCTGACTGACAAGAAATTACATACAGCTATTCAGGGCAGAAAAAGGATTTTTCTTGCTGTTTGAACATTTTGGGAGGAATGGGGTGCTGTGAATATTAACTTTGCATGTTGTGGATTTGTCACAAGGCACCCAGCTCTCTGAGTGGCTCTGGTGATTTCACAGGTATATTCAGCCAACTGACTGTAACTCTGACCATCATTAATTTATTAATGTTGGTGTTGAAAACCCTCAGTTTGCTGTGCAAAAACTTTACACTGTAGTACTGTAGCTGGTTCACCTGACCCAGTGGTTGCACCTTTTAGTTTAATAGTTCTCATATGTTTGTCTCGTTGTGGGGGAGGGGCTGCTCAAGTCTGTGTCTGCCGCTGCTGGGGTGTTGAGTCTGGTATGTCTGATTTTCAATTTGGAGAGGAGCACTGCATAGTAAAATCTGATATTGCAGACCAGTGCTTGGTTTCAGTACCATTTTTTTCTGCCTGAGGAATTTAAGTAGTTAGACTTGGAGAACCACTGTGCCATGCTTTTTATGAGTTGCTGATGGGGTGGGTTGTATGTGGTTGTTGGATCAGTTTCAGTGTTACCAGCAGACATGTGAATATGCATTCAGGGAGGCAGGGGGATAGGGGCTTACATGGGTCACAAATGGAGACTTAAGTGGTAGAAGTGGCTAGTAAGCACATGTAGGCCAAGGGAGAACATTTTTATTTTGAAAAAAATGAAATCATTGACGAGCACCGAGCTTTCTGGACCAAGTTTTCAAAAGTAATAGAAAGCAATAGAAAAAATAATATGCGTTACAGTTACAGTTACTAATTACTTTTTATACACAAGTAATAAATAACTGTAACTGATTAAATTTATTTGAGAGTAACTAGTAACTGTAACTGATTACTTTTTTAAAGTAACTTACCCAACACTGCATGGTACATTACTGCATATATTGCCCCAAAAAGGCATGCCTCATTACATGAGTGGCATATCCTCGGGAGGGCTCCTAGGAGGCATTCCAGTAAGGCTTCTGAAATTTGACACCTGCCATCTGGCACTTTACCTTATACCTGTAGCCACCCTTGCATCATCCTCATGACTAAATTACTCTTTCCTGGGACTCCCCAACCCGTTAGGTTACTGATGAGGCCTTTAGCTGAAAGGTGTACTCCCATGGTGGCATGGGCTGTCCCCTTTTTTCAATTATGTACTACAAATTTAGCTACCTGATCTTTGGTCACAGCCCCACTTACCTCCATGCTTTGGGTCAGTCAGAAGGCTTGGAATACCCTCCAAGAACCTTCATAAGTCCTTAGGGTCTGAGGCAGCCTGGAGTTGTGAAATAACAACTTAGTTCCCTCCAACCAATCTCCCATCTGTATGTTGGTACTGGTGGCTTTCTGTTTTCTGCCCCAGGGTGATGGCCCAGAATCTGTCCAACTGCAGATGGGAGATGCTGTCAGCTACTGTGTTTTCTTCTCCTCCTACATGTTTTGCCCTAAAGGACATGTTCATTTTTAACTCCCCATAGCACTAACTGCCTCAACACTCTCATCAGTGTCTGACATAGCTCCCCTTTTATTCAGAACACCTACCACTGCCCTGCTGTCACACCAGAAGGTTACTTTTTGATTCTGTAAATCCTTGCCCCATACTAGGGTGGCCAGTCATATAGGGAAAAGCTCTAGGAAGGTGATGCCCTTTATCAGACCCAATTGTGACCGCTCCTTTGGCCATGCCTCTGAGCACCACCTTCCTTTGAAATATGCACCCATCCCTAGACCTCCAGCCAAGTCTGTGTATAAATCCAGATCTGTACTAACAACCCAGTCATCCTGCCAAAAAGTCATTCCATTATAATCCTTGAGAAACTCTTCCCAAATCTCCAGTTCTTCCCTGACCCCTTTCAAAATATCCACCCAGTGGTGGGGCCTAGTGGCATCTCTAGTCACCCTGGCTAGATGATGTGTAAATGCACACCAGGGGCTATTGCCCTGCATACAAATTTGAAGAGCCCCATGAGCTGTTGGACCAGTTGCAGTTAACTGCATGTGCTAGCTCTTTCATTTTTTCTACCTTCACTTTTGGCAACCAAAATAGCCAGTCCTTTGTGTCTATCTCGATTCCCAGGAATTTAGTTCTTGGCTTGGACCTTCCATCTTATCTGGCCCTAGTGGTACTAATAATGTCTTGCACATGCCCCTGAATTAGGTCAGCATAACCTCCATCTCTGCCCTCCCTTCCCCAATTAATAAAAGGTCATCCAGGTAATGGATGACTGCCCTGTGCCCATACTAGTTCTGAAATACCCACTGTAACCATGTGCTAAATATTTCAAATGCAGCACATGCAATTGGGCAGACCATAGGCATTGCTTTTTCAAAATAAAATTGATCCACTATCCAGAAACCTAGTAAGTCCCATTCATCGGGCCTTACTGGGAGAAGACAAAAAGCTGCCTCGATATCTGTCTTGGCTATCCAGGCTCCCTTGGTAGCCCATATCAGCCGTACAGCCCCTTCCAGTGTTGCATATGTGACTCTACTATCCTCTTCATCAATGAAGTCATTTACTGATCCCCCTTCTGAGTGTGATAGGTGATGTATCACCCGAAACTCCCAGGCTGCATTTTGGGTACTAAACCCAATGGTGATACCCTCAGGTTACTGAAAAGGGGGAAATACAAATGGTCTCTCCACCCTTCTGGCATCTTTTTCTTTCTTTATCTTCCATGCTAGCAGTTCTTCATTGCCCTTTACTGACCCAAAATTCTTAGCCTTAGCTCCTAGCCATTGCCCCTGGAAATGTAAATTAAAACCTTTGTGGAAACCCTCTCTCAAGGCCCATCCCACCTCAAGATCAGAGTATTCCTTAATCCACTGTTGTAGTACATGCAAGTTTATTAGTGTCTTCACCATCTGATACCTGACCCTTCTGTCCATGCCATCCCCATGTTTTTTTCATTTCATTGTGCATACCCCTCCCTCCCCAAAATCCCTCTCACTGCCACCCACCCCAGTTTTACCTCAGTATCCCGAGTGGCCTGCCTGAAAGGAATGGTTGCTGTAGTTATTCCCACTGCTCTTATCTATGTATGTCCTGCATTTTGATGCTGGGTGGGTTCCCCCACATCTGGAGCAGGCATGTCTGAAATGGCAATGAGAACAGGAGCAGTGTGTTCCGTTGTAACCCCAACAACATTTCTGAACTACCCCAGTCCTTTTTCCCACTTTCCTTCACTCCCCCCAGCCACTGTCAAAGTCTCTAGCCACATGTGTGGGTGCCTAGTATCCCATCTCAGATCCCCATGGGATGCCATACTCTGTCTAAACATTTCATCATACTGGAGCTAATTATTACCCCCATTTTGTAAGCACTCCTTATTATCAGGGTGTATGCCAATAATGCAGTTGCCAACTTGGGTTTCTTTTCTATCACTATGGCTGTGTAGAGTATACACCGCCAACAGCAACATTTCAATAGTGACCGTCACTACAACGACTACAGCACCAGGTCACTGTAGTGTCAGCTCTGGATCCCAGCGCTGTATCCCAAGAGTCTTGCACCCTCTCCCCTAATCGGTTCAGACTCAGAGCTGATTATGTTTAGTGGGCGGGGTGTGGGGAGTTCAGAGTGGCAAAGTCCCCCAAAGAACACATGCTTTTCAGTGAGAAACCGTATGCCGACTGCAAATGCGGTCGATATGACGGTTCGCTGTACGGTCATTCGACAAAAATGTTGTCAACAACAGGTCGTAGACCCACTATGTAGTAGGTGAAACCTACTGACCAAGCATCCCATGTTTTACCTTTTGTTGCCTTGTCCTCCTCCCCCTTTCCAAGCAACACTACTGCAGCTGCCATATTCTTTTCTTCAAAACTTTCAGCTTCATCATATATTTTAACAGTCTCTTTGTTGACTAAGGCAAAAACATCGACATATTCTCCCTTCCATATTTTCTCTTTTATTGCCAGTGGCACATGATCCCTGATTCAACCCCCTGGGTGCCTACTTCTGCCCCCCACCCCCCCCATTCACCAGACTCCCTATCCCTTTTTTGTCTGTCAAGGGCTCTGCACCTTTTCCTTTTTTAATTTCTCCCAAACCTTTTTCAGATTGCCCTATCCTGTTATTCTCCTATGAATCCTACCATTCATTAACATATTCTGTTATTCTGCTTTCTATGTTGAGGTCTACATTACCTGTCTTTGCTGGCTTTGGTACTGTGGCTGGTATTGGTATGGCTGACAGCCTTGTGCTTCATTGTTGGGTGGAACGGGCCCTTGGGGAGGAGCAGGGGGCAGGCACTCCTATGGGGGCCTGCGACTGAGGTAGGGCCAGTTGAGGCTCTAGTAGTGGTTCTGGTTGGGGCTGTGACACAGGTGTAGGAGGAGGGACTGGAGGTATGGGCCTTGGCAGCTGTGAGAGAACCAGGGCCACCAGCTCAGAGACCCGTGGGGTCACTGGAGGCTTCTTATTGCCCTTTCCTCTATGGCCCTTGCCTGCCTTCCGCTTTTCTCTGTGCTCTGCCTGGTCACTATCCACAGTCTCAAGTCTCTTATTAGCCTTCTCCACAAGCTCCATCACCACCTTCACTGCTTCCTCTTTTGAGGCCTTGGTTCTTCTGGGTGCCATTGTTTAATTTATTGATAGCTTGAAGGACAATAATACAAAAAATTATTTGCTGTTTTCCTTTTTTTTCTTTATCATTTTCTCTTTGGTTCTTCTAAGCATTTATTACAGTAGCCATGTCCCTTTGCTATGCAGTCCACAAAGTAGCCAAACCTCTTGATTTTTTTCTTTTTTAAAGGCCTTCTGCTTCTAATTGGCATGTCTTACTGTATTTCATTTTTTTTTTCAATAATTATTTGCATTAAAAAAAAACTTCTTGGTTAGTAACCTGAAAAAACTCCCATATTGCAGGATAACATACCCCATAGCCTCTAATTAACAGTAAACCAATACAGTGTAAGCCATTTAACACGGACACTTTCGTTCACTGTAATTATGTCCGGGAAAACTGATGTTCATATTTGCCGGCAGGAGGCACTGTGACCTAAGAGTTCATAACTTGTATTCTCTTAGGCACAGCATTTGTACATAGCGATTTTCTATAATGGACCACTCCACATACATCTATTTATTCTGATGTCATTCTGATTTTAGCCTTTCTGCGCTAGTGCTTAGTGCTCATAACATTGAGGGTGGGAGGGTGGTGGTGGGTAAAATATTTATTCTATACACACATTAGCAGCATGCCCCTTCTCCAAGATCCAAGTGTGCTTCCCCACTAGTGGAAAATGCCCCATCCAGTTCCACAATCGATAAGTGCAGTAAGCCATGACATTATGCCTCAGCCCGCACTGATGTAGAGCAATGAGCTGTCTACTGCTCAACGATAAATGATTATGTGTAAATCAAACCAGGGCTGGCCACAGAAGTGCAGAAATAAGATGCACAGCTAGCGGGTAATTTTTAGGCCAAAAAGCATTGCTGTATTTAAGCACAAGTGATAATCTCATTAATGAGTGCAGCAAGTGTTAAGTTAAATGAAGTGTCAACTGCTCCAATCAATGGCCATAATTACTCGCTTAGCTGTCCACGGTTGCCGGCAGGCAACGTCCAAATTAAAAGGCAGAAACAATGAACTTTCCAATGGGTTTGGTTTGGGTTCTCAAAATCTGTCCACCTTTGCCGATTGTCCACGTTACCCGCATCCATAGTATGTGGAGTAGACTGTACTGGGTAACTTGGTGTGAATATTAGGAGCCAAATTTTCAGACTCGAGAATGCTGCATGTCCACAGTGCACTGAACATACGGCGCATAGGGATTGCAACATTCTCCAGTGGTTGATCGGGATTTTGCTGCCCTTGCGGCAAATGCAGGACCTTAGACCATGGTTTTATGGTCTAGCCTGTGCCACACCCTGGAGCCAAAGACACAGGACTTGCAGCCGACATTTGGTGCAAGCTGCTGTAAATCACAGAAACTGTCGCAACTGCACCCGAGATTGAAAACTCAGGTGCAGTTCCGGTAAAGGTGTTCGGCACACTGCTGATTTCAAAGTCCCCTGGTACAGAGCTTGTCCAATGCCCTGTACCTTCATTGGAAAATTTTGTCCTTGGTGTTTATTGCAAAATGTTTTTATCTATTTCCAATAGCTGTTGTATTAAACTTGTCCACATATACTGTAATAAAATACTGTAAAAAAACATGTTTTTCTGTTGTACTTGTTCTTAAACATCCCCCACCTTGTGCAAGCTACCCGAGATAACAATGCCACATGCAGCAAGCATCCATCTTAAGATGGCATCCTGCATGCGGCCTGCCCATGCGTTTCAAAATGGTATCCGTAATGCGGCCCGATATCTAAGATGGTGCCTGCCACGCAGTCAGATGGCAATTGCAAATGGCTGTGACATGGTCTGTCCATGTGTCTAACATGGCAACCCCCACATGGCACCACCTCGCCAAGAAAACTGTGACCTGCTTTTCAAACACTGCTCAACCAGTGCTGCTATAATTTTTATCATATCCCCATTTTCCTCAATCAGATTTCTATTTATTGTATTTTTCTGCCACTGCCCAGTGTCTGCCTGTCTAGCCAGCTGCTGATCACTTCACCAGCTGCTGAGCTTGTTTTTGTAACCCTCACCTCTTTTTTAAATGTATTTCTTATCAGTCCTGCTGATAAGCTCCACTGCTGCCTACCATTTAGCTTGCCGTATGCTATGCATTCACAATGCTTCAATCTGCCCCAACCACCTTGCATCCTGTTCCCTTTCTCGCTCTGTTCTGCTGCAGCTTCAGGACACCATCTCTGCTCTTTAGAGTTACCTGCCTTGCTATCCAGCAGAAAGACCTCCCCCCCCCGCCAACCGGGAGCCAACAAACACAGACCTCTTCCAGGACAGAAACGGCCATGCTCCTGGTAGCTGCCTGTTGCTACTCATTGGGGCCCTCCAAAACTGTAGTCGGGCATTCCTTTATTTAATTACTTCAGGCTATGCCTGCTACCAAACAAATGCAGCACATGGCTGTAGAGTTGCTCAGTTTGCCCTTCCACATCTAACCAGAGCTGGTTTCCTTTTTTTTTTGAACCAACAAATTACCAGACAGAGTGCATCATGTGGCTGCCAACTCATTTAGCAACCTAAAGTGGGGCTTTTGAAACCATACCTAAATATAGAAAATCCATATATGTGTGCATGAGCCAGATGGTCCTGTTCTCCTTCACAACCGATGATTTTAAAAACCTCCCATTCTGCCCCTTCTTAAAAAACTCTTTAAAATGGACCATTACAACATATTCTCGGTTATTACACCCCCTTACATTCCAAACCAGTTCTGTTCTGTCACATACAAATTAATTCTAATATTTTTGCCATACTCTAAGCCATCTGCATTTAAAACTAATTTTTTTAAATGCTGTTCTCATTGGAAACCAACAAAATCTTCCCCAAAATGGAGCTCAAAACTCCCACCTTTTAAAAACTTTTGCTGCTTACCAGAATAAGGCTCACAATATCTCACCAGTGAATTGGAACAAAAAAGTGGAAACCACGCTGGAACAAAAATTGGAATCAATTGAATACCAAAAAGCAGGAACAAATCAATTCAATTCAAAAACGGATGTGCTAAATAGAGAAAATCTTCAGCAAGCAAAATTGTGAGGGAACAACAAGCAAACAGTCGGACATCACAGTAAAGTGACCAAAAATAGACCTGTAAGTTAGGTCTCGATAAAAAGCTTGTATTGTATTTAACAAACTAAAAGCAGCAGCCAGCACTCCTGCCCCAAATGCAGATGTATGTTTCTCATTGAAAAGATGCTTTTTCAATGCAATGCCTGACTGTTTGCTTGTCGTTCTGTTCATTTTTGTCATGGCTCCAGTGAAGCTCGCTGGTAGCCACCTTTTTGGTTTTTCAAAATTGTGAGGGAGCCTGCTTCCAGCAGACCACTTTAAAACCCTGTCCCCACCTTGTTGGAACAATAGATTATAATATCACTTTTATAATACAGCACTTGGATTTACCTCAGGCCTTACCCCAAAATATTTTCAACAATTCCCAAAATAATTATAAAATTCAAATATGATATTATACTAATCCTCCAGGTTCTGTATAATGATGAAACATGTTTCTGCCACACTTAGGAATATAAAAAAGATATATTTTATTAACACCTGTACAATAATTCTAAGTATTCCTAATTAGCATAAATGTACCTTGTAAACATAATAAACTGTAAACATAAACAACAGAGGTTTCAGAAAACCAAACAAACCACAAAGAAATAAAACAAATAAACAAAACAAATGTCAGCAAATAAACAATGCAAATGAATAAGCAATATTCAGTACAATAAATGGCATTGGCTATATATTAGGCTGTCAGCATACTTAGTATTTAGGATGAGTGTCTGATATTTTTTATTTATTTATTTATTTTCTGGGAAAGTACTAGTGAGCCAAAGGCTCTTTTACAGAGGTCCCACGTCATAACAAACAGAATGGGTACAAATGCAAATACAGGGGTTACACATCAAACAATTCACAAATAGTTCAAGTTACAATAATGGAGCCATGTTACATATAGTATAAAGATAGCACATAAAAAATACTAAATACTGAACATAAAATACACAATCAGGTTAATTTGGTACAATTATGCAATTATGCAGATATAGACAGTTGCACTAGGCTGAAGATATCACTCAGTAGTATACAGCATCTAGTTCACTTGGCCCAGTTATGAAAATTAATGCAGTTAACAAGATAGGTTGTTTCAAGAAGCATGGTGCGTATTAAAACTAACAATTAAGTAAAATAGATAGACTCCTATCTAGGTAGCTAGAATATGTTAAAGCAACAGTTCTATTGTCTGAAGTGCTACTGAAAATAGATAGCAGGGAGGAACATGCTACCAGAGGGAGAAGTGCAAAGCAGAGTCCCAGGAGCCCATAGGGAGTTGAGTGACTTATCAGGTGTGGGGAGTAGAACAAAAGTATACAGAGGGAGGTGGGTGACTTTTCAAGGTAGGGTTAAGGGAAGGCAATACAGGAAGAGGAGGAGGTGCTGGGGTGGAGGAGCAAGATAGGTAAGGGGGAGAGAGAAGGGGAGGAGAGGGCAGAGAGAGGGGAGCATGGGGAAAGCCTGGGGCAGAGAGGGGTGGGGATAGGAGGTAGGGGAGAAACCAAGGGCAGAAAAAAAACAGGGAGCAGTACATAGGGGAGGGAGAGGAGAGGGACAGTGGGATAAGGAGGATCACTGGGAAGCAGGGCCAAGGGGGAGGGTAGATAAGGGGAAATGAGTGGGAAAGGAGAGGGAGAGCCAGGGGGGTTGATCAGAAAGTAGGAAAGTGAGAGGAGCAAATCCAGGGATAATAGGAAGTCAGAAGGCTGATAAGGGAAGAGTAGATGGGAGGGGGTCAGGTCCCACAATTGCAGTTGCTGTTTGAGGCTAGTGCCATGTGGAGTTTTGATTTAAAAGGTCCTAGCTTTACTTCTTTCATGATGTCTATTTCAAGTGCATTGAGCCATAGTGACACCCAGTATTCATAAGACCATTGTCCTTGCATGGTGCAATGGAAGGGGATGCTTAGGGTCAAATTGTTTAGCTCCCTGGTGCTTCTGGAGGTGTTAGACTGGCTAAGGAGGCTTTGTAGACCCAGAGTGGTAAGTCCGAGTGAAGATTTCTTAGCAAGAAGGCATACTTGATACTGAATGCAGCTATCCAGGCTGAGCCACTCCATCTGAGTGTATAGCTCACAGGTGTGGAAGAGGTGGGGTACACCTAGAACTAGATGACATGCTTTGTTAAGTGTTGTTCTGATATGTTTTAGGGAGGATTGAGAGGCAGCCCCATAGACTACTATCCCATGGTTTTTCACTGAGAGCACTGAGCTGTTTATGGACATTTTTAGTGCTTCAGCAGTAAGACATTGTATAAGAACATGCAAAATCATTACATTAGTGTTTCAGATTATTTCTGTATAAGACTTATTTCATAACTTCATAGCATTCAAAATAGATCCTTTTTGTTTAAATTTCTAACCTATATACCCAATATTTTATTTATTTTTTATTTATTTCATTTTTGTTAACCAGGTAGGTGCGCTAGCCAGGAATACTATTTTCAGGCACGACCCAGGAGAATACAGAGACAAACTTCAAAAAACAACATGATACAAAGTCCAGGGTACAGGGACATTATGATACATAGTACAAGTTACATAACAGCAGCAATGTGACAAATAATTGGGGGTAGTTAGACCAACATAAGTGTAAGACAAAATACAGTCTGGTCAGAATAAGAAATTGAGATAGTAAGACCAAGTACAGCATTACCATTTTCACAGGAAAATACAGTAGGGCCAACTTATGCAACCTGGCGACTACGTAATTAAATAAGGGAATAAGGTGCTGTGAGAGCGATAGTCACCAAGCAAAGATTGATAGGGGAGGAGCTTCGGAGAGAGGTGGAGAAGGATGATAGTATTGTAATTAAAAGTTAAGTTCACTATGTTACCACCCCCAAATAACCACATTGGAATATTAAGTTATTAATTAAAATAATTAAAAATAATACTTAAATTTCTAGTATCTGTAGGCTTGGTCTTCTTTACTTTTAACTTTTAAAAACCTTGATGAGAAGTGCTTCTTCTGATTCTGGGTGATAAACGTCCTTCAGTGGCTTGGCTTGGCTATAGTTCTCTGTCTTTTCCCCCTTGAACCTGGGACTGTAGAATCTTCTGACATCAGTAAAGCAGTGCAGGCAGGATCCTTCTTTCTTCACACCATGAATCATCAAAAAGTCACTTATCAGGATTTTGGCGGGAAAATCAGACAAGATTTTAACAGTTCAGCAGCACAGCAGTTTGTAGGAAAGGATCTCCCAGTGGATAGCAACACTGTTTAGATAATTAGATTCTATGACTTCTTCTTGTTTCAGTTCCTTTCTGCTCTTGAACTTGCAACTCCGGACTCACTGTTATCCAACAGCACTGCAGGCTTGCCTTGGTTGGTAAATTTCAAAGTCAGTCTCTTGTCCAGGCTTTTAGCAGAAATTCCAAAACATTACTTCAGTCAATACTCAGTATGTAAAACATAGGCCTTGCTTCATCCAGTATTGGAAAAAGTCCTTCCTGTAACAAGTAGTTTCAGCAGCTGGACTTTGTTGCAATGTTGTGCAGACTTTCAAGCTTGTCCTTAGCACCCCCTGGTGGACACGATGGCTTAACCTAAATGTTGGTCCCAAGCAGGTTTGGCTTTAGACTTTTGGCCTAGTGAAAGTCCAAGATAATAAGAATTTTTCAGTTAGACCACCATAGGTCCATCCATCATCAGAATTCAAGCAGTTCTGGAGTGGGTTTGGCCAAATTTGCCTATATGTTTCCATGCTGAGTGACGTCATCATCAAACTCTGATTGGTCCTTGCAGATGACACATGGCTGACATTTATTACCACACTAAGGACATCCCACTGGCTCCAGACTTACTTTTATCAATGAAACTAATTTTCTTTTATAACTTCTTAATGCAAAATAATATAACTTTTAAACCAACATTTTTAGAGTTCTCTCATTAAATGGAGTCTTTAAACATGTTCTTATGTTTCTAGGATTTATATTTCCTAAATTAGGTTAATAAAGGCTATAACTTTATTTTTTTTAAATAAAATCTCTCAAAACAAAGTGACAATTTATCTTTAAATATTCCAGTCTATGAATTAATATAAGATGTGTCCATAAATTATTTTCAGAATGTCTCTAAAGCATTAGATTTCTATATAAACATATAGCTTTCTTTGTTCTCTAAAGAGAGTCCATATAGTTCTTGAATAATCCAAAGAATGTATACTATCTAAATGGAAGTCTTGTAAAATCTGTGTCATCAGAAAAAGATCTAGGTATTACAGTACAAGTGACACAGGTAACCAATAAATTACTTACAGCGATCTAAAGAACATTCTCCACTAGAAATGAACATTGTATTATACTGTTATATAAATCTTTCTTAAGACCACATTTTGATTATGCTGCCTCATTTTGGGCACCTTATTTAAATAAGGACAGCAATTTATTGGATAGTGTACACAGAAGAACAACTAAGATTATCCCAAGAGTAAATAAGTTATCATACCAGGACAGGATTGAGAAGCATAATCTCTTTGATCTGCAATTACGAAGAAATAGGGGGGACCTCTTGATGCTTCTTAATATATTAAATGATAAGCATCTAATCAAGGAATGTAACATATAATTGGCACCTAAACATAGTAATCTAAGATGCCATAACAAACAATTACACATACAATGGGCCAAAACGGACAAGAGAAAACATTATTTTACCATTCGAACTTGTAAATTATGGAATTCCTTGCCACAATATTTGGTTGATATCAATAAATTTAAGCTATTAAAGAGAGAATTAGATAGATATTTATTGGGTAATTAACATCAATTCACCCCACTTTTGTGGGGAAGGCAGTCAGGATGGGCCTAGTGCCTACTTCTGCTTTAACAAACCGAGTAAACCGAGTAAATATCACTGTCAGAAAAGCTTATTGACTACAAACTTTTAGATGAGGGATCTCTTCACAGTAACAAGTTGCATGCTCAAGAGTTATATTTTCAAACTTTTCACAATTTTAGCTTTCATTTGACCTTAGACTTGAAGAATTTACTTTAAAGGATATTGCTCTAAAATGTTTATATAAATATTTTCTTTTTGCCAATAGCTGCATCTACAAAACTTGAATAAATAATTAACTACAATGTCTTTTATAAGTTGTGTACATTTTAAACTGGCAGCATGTTGCATTTTTAAGTTATAAGTAAAGACATTTCTTTATTATACAAAGTTAAGGCACTTTTTTTTTCTTTAAGGAACATAGTATAGGCTGTACCAGGCAACTAAACCATACATTTTAATAAAAGTCTTTCTGGTATGTGATTACCATAGTAACCTTTCTTAGTCCTCATCTGGGTAAGCTGGTTAGCAGCTATCCAAAGGCAACATCATAAACCCTAAAGTGCAGATGGTATTGCAGTTTTAAGAGGCATAGCCAAAGGAAACTCCTTAGCTAGAGATGGTACAACCCCTTAAGCTTTACTTAAGCAGAATGAAGTTGGAAGAAATATTTTCCTTACAGACAATCTTTCTTCTTGCTTTATAAAATGTACCGTATGTGGATAGTAATTTCAAACAGAAGTTCAGTATGCCCTCTTTAACCTTAAACCAATTAATTAAGCATTTATAATGAATATAAAATAGTAATTAAAATAATTAAAATATGAAAAATGAAAATTATAATCATAAAATGAAATATTTCAATAACTAGGTTTTGTTCCTACATTTCCCCCCTTTTGAATTAAAAATGCACCCCAAAAATGCATTTTGTAATTCAAAACTATAATCATACTATATGGGTATATAGTTTAAGCATAGCAGGGAAAATGAACCATGGAACACAAAGTTGCAACATCATGTGGTAACTTTTGCCATCATTAATGCATGACATCATCACACATGACATCAGGTGTGACATCACTAGATGACATCATTGGAGATGTACTTTTTGGCATAGAAATATGTACAGTACTACATGAACAAACATGATTAAACATGATTACAACTATATACTCTATTAACTTTTACAATGTATACATTGTTTAAACATTTCACAAATACAGCAAATTCTCCTTATCACTTGTAAAGATTAGTATTGCAATTAACATTTTAACTTGACTCTAGTTCCTTATTTTCATTCATTATGGAATCTTGTGCCCTTTTAATCTTTAGCATTGCAGTACATGTAAGGCTAGTAGGTTACTTTTTGTTATATTTCGTAAGTTCTGTACCTTCTATATGCTGAAAGTACTACTTATCCGGGCCCTTGTAACCTTTACCAGTATTTACCAAGATATCATTGCTTGATTAGAAGTTACCTTTTTGGTAGTATGTGGATTTTAGTTTAAGGTCCATTTGTGGTTTACCTTTTTAGCAATCATAGTTACATTGGGATAACTTAATGAAATTACAGACATTTTCTTCTAGCTTACCTTATTATACTTTTACTAAATCAAAATCAAAACTTTCACTAATTTTTTATTGTTTCTTATAGATTTTCTTTAAATCAAAACAAAATTAATATCAAAATCAGGCATATTTAACCTTTTTTGGTTGTGTTTTTAAGATGCATGTTCTGTTTTGTACTGGACCACTACTAGGGTTTGGGTACACTGGTAACTTGAAGGTCAGTTACCCCACAATAATGGCATCAAATAAAAACATGTCTTTTAATGGAAAGAACATTTTACAGATCTTTTTTTTTCCTAATTTAGTTTTACAAGTACACGCTTGGTTAACTTGTTTAAAATTAGCAAAAGAAGGTGTTACCCAAATTTACTTTATTTTTCAACATTTTAATTTGTCATCATTAACTTCAGTTTTTCATTATTAATAACATATATGTCTTTAAAACTCTTTTGTTTTATCTATCTTTGGGCAATACCTTCTGTTAGTCCCCCCAATAACTGGAACGAGTTTTTGAATCATAAAAGTTTCCCCCCTTTCACTTTTTCTAACTCACAGTTAGCTTTAAAAGTGACAGGCCCTGTTTTTGGATTTACGTACAAGGAAAAGACATGTATTACCGTAGTGCACATACCAAGGCAAGGTGTGGAAAGGATCTTTAAATCCATATCACTACCGCAGGTTAAGCACCATCACTGACATTTTATTAAACACTTTTCCATTAACCTTAACAGATAATTCCTTTACTTTATCTAAAACTAGAGATGTGCGAAATTGTAAAATTTTGCCTAGCAAAATATTTTCTGTAATTCCCGCGTTACGTGAAATTTTTCATCTAGGTGAAAGGTAATTTCACCTCCAATTTCACTTTTGTGTAATACAAAATGTCACCCAATTTCACCAATTTCGCTTTCACGTAAGGTGAGATTTTGCCATTATCCTTAATTTCACCAATGTTTTGTAATTTCACCAGCAAAATTGCAATGCATTGTGGGTAGATAGCTGAAATATCACGTGCAGTCTGTTTTCTGCACAGTATATTGTCTGTTGAGTCGGACAGCAGTTCAGTGTGGTGCATCACAGCCAATAAACGCTTCAAAAACCTCTTTATTTGTGATTTTTGAGAGTTAATTGCTCCCAAAACCTCAATTTAGTTGCTAGTGCTGCTAGTGAACATTTTTTTGGTTTTTGTATCTTTGGATGATACTTAGTTAAACTTAGGTAGTGTTTTCAGTTTTCTTTGTGTCTGTGAGGAAGTTGAGTGGGGGAGGTTTGACTGGTGTGTGTGTGTGTGTGTGTGTGTGTGTGTGTGTGTGTGTAAGTAGAGCAGGCTAGTTCCTAAAATTTAATATATTTCTCACAAGATGTGAGTGAGTTTCTGTAATTTCTTTTAAGTCTTAATATTTTTTTGTGTGCTACTTATTTGTTATATTTTTCTTACATATTGACCCTTTTTGGGTAACTTTATCTGAACAGTTACTACATTCTGACTGAGTAGCTATGTTCCTGTTGCCCATTGCTTAATCACTTTTTGATTTTTTTTTATTGAAAGTATTCATGTGCATTGACCGCTTGATTTGTCCATATCCAGGTACACTGAATTGTTGAATTGCTCACAGAAATTAATATTGTGATCTAGCCTCTGCATTGCAGCGTTCCTGTTTTTCAATTGAATTTGCTTACCATATTAACCCTTTCCTCCCTGTTACACCACTGTTGTTTACTACCTGACCTGCTATATAAAAACTACATCATTTTCAACTAGATAGTGGTGGTCTCTGCATGAGTTTTGGAGGTGACTTTGTTTGTTCATTTCAAATCTTGTTGTTCCTTCCATCTTATATATCTGTAAGCCAAAACTGTATTTAGTAAGTACCAACACATTGCAGTACTCGCCTTATCCAAACACCGCTTATCCAGACTGTAGTTCGTATTTTGACTGAGAGGTCTTCTTTGTACATTTTAGTTTAGTTTAGTTTTTGTGAACCTACCAGCACCTACCAGGTTATTATCAAGCTGTGTAATAATCATTCCATTTAAAAACTGACATTTGATTAAGAACCACTTAAGTATTCTTTCCAGATTTACTGCACAACCTTGTTGTGGTGGTGTTCTCTGTTGGTTTTGTATTGAAAGTCTCTTACTTCTGTCCTCTTGTTACCCCCAAGTTACTTAACTTGTGTTTTTGTAATTGAAAAAATAAAATAGTGTTTTCACACTCGAATAGTAGCAGTTGTAGGTAGTTATATACACTACAGTGCAGCTACCAGTTCTGATTTCTGTTTGCCTTTGTAGATAGCACTGCAGGTGTTAAATCACACTTATTTAACATAAATACATAATAATATAGTTCCAGAGGAAGCCAAACAAAAATAAACATATAAATTTGCCTGCCAAGAGATGTTCAACTTCAGGTAAAGGTACCAGGATGGGAGATGGCTCAAAAAAGTCTGTTGGAAAAAGCAAACCTATTTCTGAATCAGTGCCCTCTGTGGCCTCCATTGCTGCTGTGGCAGCCAGTAGCAGCAAAATTGAAGTTAGAAGTGGCTTCAAGTCTGTTACTCATTTTTTACTGCCCAATCTGTAGCTAGTATGCTTGTTGGGGATGATACTGGGAATAAGGGAGACACTCACACCAGTGGAGGCACAGAGGTCCAGGAGGAGGTCAAAAAAAGTTGTCAATGTGACTGTTGTTCCTGCTCAAGGAGGAGCTGATGGTGGTGAGGGTGATAGCATCCAGCTTCAGTCTGTTTCTCCTGGAGAAGGAGATAAGGAAAGGCAGAGCCCCACCTCCCACAGTGAGGAGATGCCGGAGAATGGAAAAGTTTTTCTAGCAGTAGACAGTGATAGGGATGAAGAGGAGGATATAATATGTTTGGTACAGATGATGATGATGAGGTGTTGGATCCCCTGTGGGAGCCAGAAGTGAAAAAGATGAAGGGTGATGATGTAGCCCATTTAGATGACAAGACTGTGGGTGAGGATATCAGCAAGCCTACAACAAGCAGTTCAGTCACCCCACCTCCCAAACATAGCATGGTGGATATCATGCAAGCGGCACAAAAAGCAAAAACTTCCACACCTTTGGCTATGCTGTTCAAATCTCAGTCCCATGTCAAATCTAGAGGTGCTAAGTCCCTAGTTTGGGATTTTTTCATGCTTGATGCAGCTGATGACATCATGGCAATATGTTAGCTGTGTCAAGCATGTGTAAGTTTTGGAAAAAACGGCAGCCACGTAGGCACTGATGGCCAGCACCCCACTTGAAAAACAAGCACCCATTGCACTGGCACCAACACCAGAAATATACCAGAGCTGTTGGTGGGACTTCCCTTGTCAAGCTTAATGTTAGTGACAGCAGTGCAATAGAGCAGGAGGAGGGATGGCTGAGTGGGACAGTGGAGGAGGAGTGTGAGGAATCATTTTCTCTCTCGAGCAGTAGGCATAGTAGCAGTGAAGCTGCCACTCCCTCGAGTTCTAAAAGTACATCACCAGGCACCAAATCCACCAAAATAACCAGTTTAATACATGCTACACATCCCAGGCCCCAAGCGTCACCTGGTACCCCAGCAAGAACAACATTGGTGGCACAAGTAAAGCGTTTTTGTTGACCCGCTCCCAAGATGCAGCCCACATTGAAGAGTGCATTTGAGCGACACTCAAAGTACCCCCCCAATCATGCTGCTGCACATGAGCTGAATGCACCCACAGCTGAAATGCTCTCCATCGACCTGTTGCCCTTCTCCTTTGTGGAGAATCCAGAATTCCAGCATTTGATGGCCCATGCCTGTCCCAAATGGCAGGTGCCATCGTGAATGTATTTCTCCAAACGTGCCATGCCCAACTCACAGCAGAGTTTCACAGTCTGTCCTACATGCCATGAAGCATTCTGCCTCAAAATATATCCACCTTAGCATGGATATGTGGACAAGTGGGCAAACAGTGGGCAGCTCATATCTGTGCCTAACAGCACACTGGGCACAGGTACCTGGGGTGGTTATTGATTTGGGGCCTGGCAAAAGCTGCGTATAGCAAAATTGTTGGGTAGCAACACACCAGGTATTCATCAGAATGCAACCATAACTATGCAAAGTGTTACAGGGTCTCACACTGCTGAGAAAATGCTGAATGTTCTGCTAAATCAGATTGATGAGTGGCTCAATGCACATTCACTCACAGCGGGGTTTATTGCCAGTGACAATGGCTCCAATATGGTTAAGTGCATTACTGATGGTATTTTTTACAGAGTTCCCTGCCTGGCACACTGCCTTAATCTAGTTGTGCAGCAATTTCTGAACCACGATGAAATAAAAGAAACTGTGTCTGTCGCCAGACGCATCTGTGTGCACTTTGCCCGTTCTGCAAAGGCCTGTGACCATCTGCATGAGCTTCAGCTCACTAACCATCTGCCTCAGCACTGTATGAAGCTCGATGTTGTTACCAGGTGGAACTCCACACTGTACATGCTGGCTTTATGAGCAGTATAAGGTGTTTTCAGATTACCTATTGCTGCACATCACCCAGGACAGTGCTGGAGTGTCCATCGCCCTAACAATGGAGCAGTGATGACAAATGGATGGCATAATACACATTCTGCATCCATTTGAGCATGTAACACAGGCTATGAGTGGGGACACTGCCTGTATAAGTCACTCAATACCCCTTATACGTGTGCTGAGGCAGACACCGATAAATGTCCATCACCAGATGGAAGCAAGTGATGATCACAGTTCTGTTCATGTAATGGGTCACATGCTATGTATACTGGACAGCAATACACATATCTGTGGCATTATGCAGTCTAATGAGTTTGCTATTGCTTCCATGCTGGATCCATGATACAAACGTGGCTTGCCTGCCTTGATTGAAGGGGGTCATGTGTGAGTGGCCAAATTGACCAATTACCTTGTCAGATGGGTACATGGTGCACAGATGAAAAATGCAGAGACAAAAAGGGCACATATAGATATACCAGGTGTTGCTACCACCACCACCAGTAAATTATCAGAGGCCACCAAATCAGAGAAAATATCAAAGTCACAGCACAGCATGGCAGGTAATCCCATTTGGGATGCTCTGTACCAGGTGGGCATTGAAGAAATTAAAGACAAGGAGGAGGAGGAGCATGATGTGGCAGTAGGACTCAGAGCAGCACAACATATGGTGGATGCCTACATGGGAGACACCGAGAATCTTGGCATCACTGATGAGCCATTGGTGTACTGGAGCAGCAAAGTGAGTGACTGGCCAGCATTGGCATCTGTTGCTTCTAAATACCTCAGCTGCCCACCATCCAGTGTCAGAGTGGAATGGGTGTTCAGTTCTGCAGGGCCATTGTGCATGATCGTAAGACAAATTTGTCACTGAAGAATGTTTCCATCCTAACATTTATGAAAATGAATGAGGCTCACATTCCACATAACACAATTATTTCAATGGTGTTGCCACAAGAACTGTGTCTTGGGGACGATGATGACAACGAAGACGTCCACAGTGGAAAGGCCTCTACTAGCAGAGAAGTAGATGAAGCAGCAATGAAGACTGAATTTCCACCTGGTGATGACTCCAGTCTTGAAGACTGTGAGGGCTGCTTCATGGATGATGTGTCACTGGAAGAAGGTTAAAGGTGTTCTGCTCCCCCCCCAGCCACCACCAGCATCCCTACCCCCATTTCCACTGAATATGCTGTTTTATGTTATGGTTATACATTTGAAATTTTATTTTGCTGGTTGTTCTGTGTTACACATCCAGTTAAACCATTTAATTAGATTACCCAACATAGCAACAATGTTTACTTCATTTCATTTTTGAAAATTTATTGGCCTCTGCTATGCTAACTGGAATGAATCTGTCATCATCTCAACAATACACAATTGCCCCACTGTGTGAAAAATACTGAACATCTTCCCCATTTCCACATATACCTCCTCCATGACACCATAAATGAGTGTCTAGTGAGTGTGCCACCACTGTATATATGACAATGACAACTTAGTGGGGCGGTGCACAGCCAGTACTATGTTACTCAGAAATGCATGCATACTCCATCCCCAAGCATAAAATTAATCATCATGTAATATGCCTCCTTGTCATCCATCCTAATGTGTATAACACAGACTTTGACAGTGTGGGCCATCACTGTCATACTGCCAAGAGATACTGGTGACCACTGAAAATCTATGAAGCTGACAGATGCATGCTCCAGCATAAACAGCAGTCTCAGACCAGTACATTAATGCTGCCTCTGAGTCCAGCTAAATTACTCCTCCTCCTCCAGCAGTCTTCCACCAAGAAGAACTGCCTCATTGCCAATGCCAGTACATTTGTGGCCAGTACATCAACCTGCACAATGCATTACTTTCATCCCAGCATGCACACTTGGGGTTGTTTTCCCTTCTGCCGACCACCCAAGATGACAGCATCGCCAGCACATTTTGGGCCAGTACGTCAACCAGCACGATGCAGTACTTTCATCCCAAGCAGCACAATTGGTGTTGTTTTCCCCTCCAGCAAAAGAAACAGCCACTCAGAAAGCAACACATATCATCATGAAGCAAGAAATATATATGTTCTTCCTCCATTGCCTGTCTTCTGTTCAATTGATTCATGGTAATTAGACATCAGTTTTTGTCATGTTATTACTTATACCTCCATTGTGCTCTTATGCATGCCTTTGTTGAGATATAATGTCAAGTATGTGTGCAAGGCAGCACACCTTATTGTATAAGTTATCTTATGTATTTCCATTTATCTCTATGTAAGGTATGCTAGGTTGATGCCATGTGAGGCCAGGACCACGGAATAAGAATGATACATCGACATGGCACATTCAGAGCCTAGTCAATACACATTGCAAGCATCATTATGTACAGATCAGTATTGGAATTGTAATGTTTTTCACTTGCTAGATTTTGTATATTCCATTCCAGGCACTTGACATCCTGGCATGTTTCACCATAGGCTCATAACTGAAATAATTTCAGCAGTGGGACATTTTTGTTCACGTTGCCAACATAGATGGTAAGTATCAGCACTGCACAGGTAAGTAACAATGCAACTTTTTTTTATATTTTTTCTCCACCTTTTTACAGATGACATTGGTTCAAACAACATCTGTCTTGAACTGGGTGACTGTCAAATCAAATCAAATGTTCTGTTCAATAGGAATTAATTTTTTAATATTGGTAACAGTTTAGTTCAGGTAGCATCATAGTGCAGGTGATAAATGGTTATGCTGCCATTTACAATGTTAGTTGCACATTTGTGGATAAAAGTAATATATCCTTCATCAGCTTACAGTGATTCAGTCAAGAGATTTATTTAAGCTGCGTATGGGTGACTCTACAGTCTCAATGGCAAAACACATTAGGATACAATCCAAGGTCACAATTTTCATGTTAGCACAGCAGTATATATAATATGTTTGTTTTCCTTCACAGGTGTCCATTGATGATGATGACGTATGTTTTTAGTTGTCAGCAGTGGCTCACACCTCACAGGTGCAGCACCTCACTCCAGCATCCACACACCAGGATGGAAGACTTCTATTTAGTCACTAATGCCATACAGAGATGGGATGCTCAGCAAATGTCCACCAGAAAACTAAGCCACCAAAACAATAGAAGTATTTTGTACCTGGCTGGCAATAAGAAAAAAAGAAGAAGACATTTTGAGCTTTGTTACAACTAGGTGCCTCCCTTCCCCACCATCATTACATGAAGCTATACTTACATCAGGGAATGGCTGTTAAACTGGAACACTTGACATGAACAGACTATGTCTGATGAGCTCAGCCAGCAACCAGATTGGGAGGGAGGTAACAGCGCACCCCAGCAGTAGAATTCCTGAATATTGACAGACCCATATAGAACATAGTTACTGTCAAAGTCTGACATCTCTGTTCTGCAGTAACCACAAACTTAATACTTAACCATATCCACCAACCCCACATCAACCCGTCCTCAGTCACCTCCTCCACCACTCACCCACCAAAGACCATCACAAATTAAGAAATACTTACCACCAGTTAATGAATTGCACACAGAGGCTGGGATATTCAAAGGGGTTGCACCTGGTGCAACCCCCCCAATGAGCTCTGGCATGATATTCAAAGGAGTAAGTTGCGTGGCATAACCCCAATGCACTAGGGCGCATTGGTAATGTATCGGCGCAGATGCAGGTCGTGCTCATTCATATGTGAATAACCTCGGTTATTCAGCCCAGAATGTGCACAATATGCTGGGTGCAACCCCTACATGTGCTGCACACTGGTGCTTAAAGTTGAGCTGCAAAAAACAGGCTCAAACACTGGCCACCCACAGGTGGGTGGCTGTAGTGCAAGGTGCAACACAACAGCCGCCAGCCTTAGGTTGCCACCCACCCAGCAGGAACACTGTTCACAAGCACCATGACCCCCTGGTAGTCTAGTGGCCCCTCCACCCTAAACGCCCAATCATGGGCATCTGTATAGATCACAAGAACACCTGGTGGCCTAGCGGTCCCCCCAGTATGCCATATCGCAGGCTGTAGTAAATGGTAAGGATTTATCTGGTGGCCTAGTGGTAATTCCTGTATGCCCAATCGTGGGCTGTAGTAAATGATGTGGCTGCCTGGTGGTCTAGTGGTAACCCCCATGCCCAATTGTGGGTTGGTCAGGAAATACAGACTACCTGGTGGTCCAGTGGTGCCCCCTCTCTCACCCACAGGGGCCCTGGGCCATCCAGCACCCCCCGTCATTGGTGGTGGCAGCACTCTGCCCGCATACCACCAACCACCCACGAAGTGATGGCATACAGTATGATCTGTACACCCATTGGTCCACAGTGGACCAATGGGCCTGCAGACCATACTGTGTTTCGAGACAGGACCAGATATGTGAATGAATGTACTTATTCACATATCTGTCTCAGGTAGTATAGTATGGTCTGCAAGCCCATTGGTCCACACTGTGGATCAATAGGCGACAGATCATACTGTACACTGTCATTCAGTGGCAGCTGGCCAGTATGTGGGTGGGGTACTGCTGCCTGCTGATGATGGGGGGCTGCTGGGTGGCCAAGGTACCCCTGTGGGTGGGTGGGGAGGGGTACCACAGGACCACCGGTAATTCTGTATTTCACAACAGCTCAGACGGGTGTGGGGATCACCACTAGACCACCAGGTATATCCATAACATTTACTACAGCCTGCATGATTAAGCATACAGAGGTTACCACTAGACCACCAAGTAGTACTGTACTGTATACTGATGCCCGCGATTGGGCGTACAGGAGTGGGGGAGGCTGCGATAGCCCACCAAGGTGTCGACCCCCAACGGCAGCAGCTTGGCAGGACACCAGGCACAATTCACCGGGAATCAGCGTATCACATGCAAATGGGGCCATAATGACATGCAGATGGACCCATTTGTGCCTTGCATACTTTATGGCCTCATTTGCATGCCCCAGGCTGAATATCACGGATGATGTGCCTAGCGCAACTGCACTTGAGCTGGCACATCCCCATGCTCCCTTTCTGTGTCTTGCACTGGTGTGTGCACCCTCCGTGCCATATTCAACAGTGCTGAGCCATGGTGCATTACTGTTGAATATCACCTGGTCCTGGTCCTGACCCTGGCGCAGCCCAGTTGCGCTGCACCCAGGCTTGCGCCACTGCGCGGCGCAGTCTGAATATCCGGCCCATATTGAATAGCAGCAGCAGCAGTGCACCTGGAGTTAACAGCTCCTGAATTCCTGCATGTGGTGAGAAAAGAAAAAATAATACAATTAAAATCCGACTCAGATATCCGAGCTGCAGTCACCTATCCCTCTCAGTAATGAAAAATTCAATACTTACCTTGTCTTGTGCAATGTGAAATGTGGTGCATTCCAACATCCCGTATCCAAATCCTGGCTGGCATGCATTTTGTCATGATGATGTACCTCAGCACACTAGAGAAATATAAAATAAATACAAACATATAAGAACTCAGACGTCCCAATAGCAACCCACCATCCACCTTCTTTGCACCCGAAAAATAAATAGAGATACTTACGGTGCAGCAGCAGCAACAATCAACTATGTGAAGAGGATCCCTGAAGCAGACAAAGCATTACTTCGTGGCCACTAGTCAGAGCAGGCAGCAGCTACAGGCAACTGCCAACAGAACTAACCAGGGCATCATTGTAAAATGATGATGCCACAGTTCTCAGTCAATTGAGAAAGTAGCAGCAGGAGGAAGTAAGTGCAACTTTATAGTTGCTGGACCATTTGCAGGAGGATTTATTTTTCTCTATTGTGGCAAACTGGCTTATGTTGCATGTCAGGCAGTGGCGGCACCACAGTTAGGCCTGAAAACTATATGAAATGGTGCAGAAAACAGCAGATTAGGGTTCCTTGTGGATGTGAACCATGTAACTGCATGCCTAACACCCAGATTTCAGTCTGAATTTAATGTAACCATTTTAAGGAAACATTTGTGGACATGTGCTGCCTGTGCTGTACTCACAGAAACAATGTGTGGCCTAAAAACAATTATAAGCTGTTTCCAAACTGTAAAACATCAAAGACCATTGTTTGGTACGGGTGGGGGTTTGGGTACCATAAAACGTCATGGCTGGGACCTGATTTCAGTCTGAAGTTACTGTAACATTTTTTTGTAAACATTTCTGGACTTCTGGGTCATATTAGGCAGTGGCAACCCCACGGTTAAGCCCGAAAAGGATTTAAACGGTGCAGAAAACAGCACATTTGGGTCCTATGAGGGGATATGAACCATGTAACTGCATGTCTGACACCTGATTTCTGTCTGAATGTACTGTACAGTTTTTTGTGAAACATTTCTGGACTTCTGGGCCATGTTAGGCAGCAGCAGCAACATTTACTGCCTGTGCTGCACTCGCAGAAACAAGATGTGGCCTAAAAACAATTGTAAATGGTGGCCAAAACAGCATTCTAATGTCTGGGTGCTTGGGGCACCCTAAAACATCAGGACAAATTCCCACATTTCAGTCTCAACTTGATGTAACATTTTTTGGTAAACATTTCTGGACTTGTAGGCCCGGTTTGGCACCAGCAGCAGTGAGTTTCAGGCAGAAATATTTGGCAAACAGGCCCTAAAACAGCTATTTAATGTCTGGGTGGTGGGAGGGGCACCATAAAACATCATGGCTGAGACCAGATTTCTGTCTGAATTTAATGTACAATTTTTCTGTAACATTTCTGGACATTTACTGCCTGAGCTGCACTCACAGAAAGAAGATGTGGCCAAAACTGCATTTTAATGTCTGGTTGCTGGGGGGGTGGGCACCGTTAAACATCAGGACTGACACCACATTTCAGTTTCAATTTGATGTACCATTTTTCCTGTAACATTTCTGGGCATTTAATTACTGCCTGAGCGGCGGTCACAGAAACAAGATGTGGCCTAAAGACAGTTGTAAACAGTGGACCAAAAACCATGGTCCTGGTGGGGGTTTGGGTGCCACAAAACATCATGGCTGGGTCTAGATTTCTGTCTGAGTTTAATGTAACATTTTTTGGGAAACATTACTGGACTTCTAGGCCCCACTTGGCATGATCAGTGCTGCCTGAGATTCTGGCTGAAATATTTTGCAAGCAGGCCCAAAAACAGCTATTTAATGTATGGGTGGTGCTGGAGGGGGCACATAATTCACATCCTCACTCAGACAATATTTCAGTCTGAATTTTATCAAACTTTTCACCTGTCATATTTCTCCTTTGACCATTCCTGTTCTAGTCTGAAAAGAGAGTATGGTTGCAAGAAGCTGTGTTAAACTGTGGCCGAAGTCCACATTTTGGACCAGATCACTCACCGGGGCCATGAACATGTGGTGGTGGTGGTGGTTGTGGTGAGGCATTAATAAAACATTATCATGATGACTGTAGGAGGGAAGGGACACAAAGTTAACATTTCTGAAGGTGGCAAGGTCCGGGGGACACATGTTCAGAATAAAAAACATTCATGTTTAACTTTGCAATAATAGTGCTCATTTAACTATTTCATTCTATGGCTGTTGTGTACGTACTGTATTCAGACTAATGCTGCACACAGCCAAAGCAATCACCACCAGCCCTTAGAACACACACAACAGACAACAACATCAGATGGCTTTGGGAAAAAATGTTTGTTCATACGAACAAACTATAATACTTGACATTTGTGGCTAGAAGGAAACAAATAAAGAAGGAGTAACATAAAACAAGCAAGAAGGTACACAGTTTATGGGCATAGTACTTGGGGGGACATGCACGGTCAACCTCTGGGTAAGGGTATTAAATTGTGAGACAGAGGGGAAATGGAGGGATCATAAACATTACATAAAACATAACAAATAAGATAGAAAACCACAGGACAAGAAAAATAACAGAGGCTATATAATGGAAGAGAAAGAGAACAGAACATTTTTTTGTGTGTTTTGTTTACTTTTTTAATTTTTTAGTGTTTTTCTTACTTTTAGGGATGAAGGGGAAACAAGAGCAAGACTTGTAAAAGAAAAAGGACAGAAAACAAATTGGTGTGTACATAGCAGTTTTAATCACTTGCACCAGTGCCACTTCCACTGACACCACCACCACTCCCATGACGCGGTTCTGCCAGGAGGTCCAAGACCTTCTTTGATCCTCCATTATTTTCTCCAATTCTTTCCTAACCTTCTGGTGGAACTGGTCCACCTTCTGCCTGAGACCTTGCACCTCCGTGCATACTGCCACCACATCTTGGTGCCGCCTCAAGGTCCTCCATCCTGATGTTACCTGGTCCTGGTGGAGGAGCTGCTGCAGGCTGTGATGCCAAACCAGGAACAGTTGAAGCATGCCTGCACTGGCGGGCGGGGTGTCTCATCACTCCTCTTGCTGCAGCTACTGCAGCACCCCCTGGGATGCTGGATGCCCTGATGCTCAGACCCATCACTGCCTCCTGCTGCTGCAGCTTCTTGCAGCTTGAAGAGCCACTCTGTGGTGTGGTGGTACTGCAGGTGGCTCCTCTGTCCAACAGTCCCAAACTCAGACTCTCATTTTCCACACCGCACATCTTTGCCACAAAGGTTGCAGATCACAATACTGTCATCTCCAACCATTGTAGAAAAAAAATGCCCAAACTGGAGATGAAGAGACCTTGGGGAGGGCTCATCAGCCATTCTCTCTGCTGCATCAGCAGTGGCTGCCTCTTCTAAGACCTGCTGCTTCTGCTCTTGCTGAGGGGGGTGGGAAAAGGCTGCACATGTTCCTGGGGGGTTGCAATGGGATTCTGCTGCTCTTACTGGCCTAGAGGGGGCACAGGCTGCTGGGGTGGGGTGCAAGGTGCTTGTGCTGCTGCTGGCAGCAGGAGGGGCTGCTGTTGCAGTAGGGCCACTGGCACATCTTTCTCTTGGGGGGGCACTTGGTAGAAAATGCCTGCTTGTTAAGGTGGACCAAAGATTCTCCTGCTGCTGATGGTGTACTACCCCTCTCCCTCTCCATCATAAAGAAAATTTTTCTTTACTATAAAACTAAAGAAGGGCTGGCCCAGTGGTGCTGAGGGTTGAGGAGCTGGATGCCACACCTTGTGCTATGTCAGTGACCCGCTACAACAGTCTTGGGTCAGTGGGCGTTGGCTGGGGGAGGGAGGATTGAGTGTTCCAACAGATGCTCTCCTCCCTCTGGGGTGGGATACCAGGGGTGCTGTATGTGCCCGATGTCCTGAGAGAGCTGGTGGAAACATGGGCTCTTGAGGGGTTGGCGGCTCCATCTAACAGAGTCAGGGACGGGGGACACTGTTAGGTGCTTGAGAGAGACGTGTGCCAGCACATCGCCTCGTTGGACATACGTCCTTGCGCCGGTGTCTCAGAGGGCTGGGAAAAAAGGGACCACAGAAAAATGGAAAAAAAACCTCGACGGTCCAAGATGATGACCGTTCCAAGCCATCCAGACCACCAGTTCCGGGGCAGACCCCAATGTGCAGGTGGAGAAGGAGGAGAGGTACTCTAGGGGCAGATCCTGAGTTCGGGGCTGAAATGGGATGAACGGCCCAAAGGAGTGGACACCGAGGGTAGGTAGGAGGGATAAAAAGAAAGTAAAAAAAAAGCTAAAGAAGAAAAAAAAAGAAAGAAAGATACAGGGAGGGACTGGGGGATGGGAAGTTAAACACACACACACACAAATGCAAACTATAAATATAGATAAATATAACAATGCAGAAAAAACACTGACAGAAAATATTAACTTTTTAAACTAATGGGGAACAGATCACAAACAAGCAAACACACACAAACACTGTTTTTTATAAATCTTTTTGCTGTTCTGCTCTAGTCTACTTCCTACTACTAGGCTGAAACAGCTCTAAAGAAAGTACATTTAGTCTGGCTTCCTGCCTAAGTGCAGTCACCCATGTGACCAGCAGTCTGCTAGAGAAAAAGTCACGTGATAAGCATTTTTTTCCCCAATTTCACCTGTTACTAACATGAGATGAACTATGAAGGTGAAAAGCAAAATTGACAGTGAAATTTCATCAGCAAACTTTCACCGTAAAGAGCACAATTACATGAAATGTATTGCAGGGTGAAATTGGCAATTTCACCAGAATTTCGCTTGCGAAATTAAATTTCGCTGCATCTCTATCTAAAACTGTTGTAGTGAGCCCACTCACCATTTGGCACACTTGAGGAATAGTTTGTTTAGAGTAATTGAAGAGAAGGGAATTCCAGGTTGCCATAAAATTATAATAAATTATTATTGGGTCATCCATTAACACCAGGATAATCATGAAAATGTATAAAATAATGGATGATAGCCACTTTCAATATAACTTATGTTGGTATATTTTATTTTCTTCACACAAACAAAAGGCAACAGTTTCGTGGTAAACCACTTCATCAGGCCACTGTGTTGCTACAATACAAAAAGATAAAAAGAAAAACATTTTTATTAGGATATAATGGTATTAATTACCAGATGGTATAGATTCATTTGTGTTTACAAGGATATCAATATACTCTATCATTCTTTATCAACATCTATGTGCATTTAATTAATTTATATAAGTTATGCAGTGAAACCATATTCCACTCTGAAACCACCCTTATAAGTAAAGTTCAGTCATCAAATAATGGTATAATTGAGTCCATAACTTTTAATTAATCAGGATTACCTCAATTAAGTGTATTTATTATCCAATGAAGGGCAGATCCTAACTAGATCAACTAGTGTTAACGATTAGCCTGAAAAACAAAATTAGTATTTTATACATTTTCATGATTATCCTGGTGTTAATGGATGACCCAATAATAATTTATTATAATTTTATGGCAACCTGGAATTCCCTTCTCTTCAATTAAGTTAATTGATGCTCTAACCAAGCATTTATTCCAGTGGCCATTTATACAACTGTTTAGTTGTTTGTTACATTATTATACAATGGCAAAAAAAATCTTGGGCTCTGATTGGTCAGTCTGAGACTAGACCCGTGATGTCCAGTACAACATCATGGGTCTAGTCCCAGCAGCCAGATGACCGCATCAATCATGATGGGATCACTCCACACAGCCCACTGGAGTGATCCCATTGCACAGCATGGCTAAGTCATCGCTCCTCCAATGCCATCTCCACAATACATCCCATTAAAACTGCAAACTTCCTCCCACCAAGTCAGTATTTATTCCAACAACAACAAAAAACGTCACCGGCAGTTTGTTTCTCTTTTTTTTATCCTAAATCTCAGCCAGTTGTTGGCTTCACTTTCAACCACAGCGGTCAGCGAAGCTTCAAACGACTTTGTGAGACCACCTGTAGTCAACCTTGAGCTAAATTTACAACTGCCAGGTCATTTGTCCTTTCTCCCCTTGAATAGTAAAAATGCATATTTTTAAAGCCACTTCTTGTTGTCTTCACTTTTCAACACGCAGTCAGTGAGCCAAGCTGACACAGCACGAGACCACCTGCAGTCAACCTTGTGCTAAATTTACAACTGCCAGGTCATTTTTTCTTTCTCCCCTTGAACAGTAAAAACGCATATTTTTAAAACCGCTTCTTGTCCCAGAACACAACGTTACCTTCCTCATTAAACCATCTCCACTGCTCACCAGCCAACCCAACAGTGAAACTGAAATGCCTGTAATCCTCGCTAAGCAGTTTCCTTGAACATCTGTCACAGACCCTGCAGTAAATCGCTAAAACAAAGCAGAAAAAAATTAGCAGACATGCTGGGGGTTACTGTGTTCTCAGCTGCTCAAAGGGAAACTGCAAAACAGCACAGGGACTTTGAAAGCATGACAGAATGAAATGGGGATATACACACACTGCCACCTGCTGGCCTTTTCTATAACAGGTTTTTTTATATATGTAAACATACACATAGCTAAAAATGCTTTTAAAAGTATTTTTATCTCTATTTTCCTATTTTTTTTTACAAGGAGCCATTGTATAATAGCAATAATGCACTCCAGGGTGTGTGTTGTGCTGGGATCACGTCACTTCTGTGGTGATTAGTCGCACTCGGCCTGCGGCCTCATGCCTAATCACCCCAGGCGTGATGTTATCCCAGCACAACACACACCCTGTCATGCATTATTGCTTAATTTACTAACTTAGTAGACACTTTGTGTTACACATTACCTTCACTTCTCCTCTCCTTCTTCCCCGCCCATCTACCTCCTTACTCATGCATTATATCTAATATAGTAATTTACTAAAGATACAGGCACATTTTTTATAGTAGAATGGAAAGTAATCGAGCCATCCCATTAACTGAATCAGGTGAGGAAAGCTATTTATCATACTAATTTTCTAATGAAGAACAACAACAAGTTATGAATCAATTACAACAAAGTAAGTCCTGGACACATACCACTAATGATAAGAGCATAGCGAATAAAATATATAATTTACAACAGAAAGACATTAGACTAGAATGGCATGCAATATAATTAGGGGAATATATCAAAAATAAATGCATCCCAAGAGGATTACGAGTATTAATTGAACCAAATTTAGGATTTGTGACTGCTGAATTAAATGAAAAGTGGACAGGTATACGCAATAAATGTTCATTAGATTTCATGTTGTCACTAATTGAGGCCATCTTTAAAGAAAGAACAAGATTAGCTGAAGAAATGAATTCTATTAAAGAGGAATATAAAACTAGAGTTCAGTTACAAGATTACACCACCATGTTGGAAAAAATCAGAAAAGATTTGTTAGATTATGAAGAATTTATAAAACAATAGAAATTAAAAAAATTCAATAGAGACATCATTGATTATAGAGAAAATAAAGTCTATTCGTGGTTAATGAAACCTCATAGACAGGGTAGACAATTTAATTATTTTACTTCCCAAAATGAATACACACAGGACTCTGATAGTGGAGATAGTTTCGTGGTTAACCAATATGGATCTAGGAAGAATTTAAGAGACCAATCACAACCTTTTTTAAGGGAGGACAGAACATCGGATTCTCAACAAGAATCAATCAGGGATGACATGTATCAAGAACATCGCAACAGATACGATTTGAGAAGTGGGAGTTGGCAAGATATGTGAGGCAACATTTCATCAGGCATGAGAGGAGGGAGGGGTGGAGGAGGTGGAGGTGGAGACAGAGGAAGAGAGGATACCGGGGGGGATACGTGGCGAGGGGAGGGAGGAACAGGGGGAGAAGACAGTAGTCTTTAATTTAAGTAAACAAACACTTACCTTACAAGAAGAAAAATTGTTACAAAAAGGTTTATCCTTCTCACCAACCACTAGACTTGATCCTTTTAGACTAAATATAGACTTACAGAAGTTTTATAGGAAATTACGTTTAGCAGATTGGTTCTCACAAAAGCCTATAGAACCAATGACTAGAAAACAAGCATTAAAACTAAAACTTGGAGTTAAATCTTCTTTCACCCCACCTAGAGGTACTGATACAGTAGAAACATGTATCAAGGTTATAGATAGTCAGATAAATGAATTATGTAAAAAAGAAAATGTAAAACCCTGTTGGGATAATTTAAGTAAAAGGGAACAAGAATTATTATTAAATTTGAAACAAGATGAAACAATCATAATTAAACCAGCAGATAAAGGTGGAGGTATAGTGGTGTGGGATAGAGAAGATTATAGAACAGAATGTAGACAACAATTAGGAGACACAGAACGTTATATGAAAATAGATAAGGACCCTACTAGTGAGATTCTACAAGATATTACTAATATTTTGACATTAGCAACAGATTTTGGTTGGTGTGCACAAGAAGAAAGAGATATGTTCATTAAAAAGACTCCCAGAATTCCAATATTTTACATACTTCAAAAAATTCATAAAGATCCATTAAAACTGCCAGGCCACCCTATAGTATCAGGAATAGATTCTATATTAGAACCACTATCACAATATATTGATTTTTATATATGTAATGAAGTACCTAAAATACCAACTTATATTAAAGATTCTAACCATGTAATTGAAATAATAATGGAACTAAATCAGAATTTGGAAAATGTTAATGATATTATTTTGGTTACTTTTGATATTAAGGATTTATATACCAGTATAGATCATGATTCAGGTTTGAATTCTCTACTGAAAATGTTGAAGTTAAGGTCTGACTTACATCCTCCGAGCAAATTTTTGGTTCAGTTAGCAGAAATAGTGTTAAAACAAAATTATTTTCAATTTGAGGATGAATACTACATCCAAATTAATGGTACAGCCATAGGTAGTACCATGGCACCCTCATATGCTAATCTATTCATGTGGGACTTTGAAAAAACATTTATTTTTGATAGGGACTGTATCCATATTTAAATAAGATTACCACTTGGAGGCACTATATAGATGATGTCCTGATGCTGTGGAGTGGTAATTTCAAGATCTTCAACATTTTTACTTATTTAAATCAATGTAATAAAGACCTTTCATTTACTATAAATTTTGACACTCAGAAAGTGGCATTTCTAGATTTAGAAATTTATAAAGGTTTAACAAAATTAGAAACCAAATGATATAGGAAGGAAATAGCAAAAATACATTACTACACTATTCCAGTTATCATGCCCCAAACTTAAAGATTCAATTCGAAATCCAATTTATACGAGCTAAAAGAAACTGTAGCAAAGACGTTACTTACCAGGAGATGGTTCATGATATGACACATAGATTCATTGACAGGGTTATAACAGGAAATTAATTAGAAGACTAGAACATGTAATATCTACTGTTCCACAACAAGAATATTTAAAGAAAGCATCTAAGTTATGTAATAAAGAAAGAATTGTATTTTCAACCACATTTACTCACTTAAACAACAAGATTAAGTCAATTATCAACAATAATTGGTATTTATTACAGTTGGATAATAATGAGAATAGAAGATTTTTTCAGAAACCACTTTTTTCTACTAGAAAGAATCATACATTTAAAGATAGGTTAGTGCATACACAGCATTATAAAACACAAGAGAAATCAAATCAATTATTATTGGGACCATTAGCCCCTGGCAACGTTCCATGTGGCCATTGCTTTCAATGTGGCAATACTAGTAAAAAAATATTTTTTGAAGATCCATATACCAATAAGAAATTTTGGATCAAACAACATATAATCTGTAAGAGTCATCATGTGGTATATTTATTACAATGTCCATGTGACAAATTGTACATTGGAAAGACTACGAGGAACTACAGAATAGGATAAGTCAACACAAGAGTGACATCAGACTCAAAGTGGAAACATCATCTGTAGCAAGACATTATGCAGAAGCAGGACATACAGCAGCATCTGTATGTTTTGGGGGTCTTGAACTGGTAGAAGAACCAAAGAATGGTGTTAATTTTGGGGATTTCATTTTAAGGAAAGGAGAAGTCTGTTGGATTTATACACTCAGCACCACCAACCCTGCTGTGGGCCTTAATGAAGAATGTGATTGGAGTCTTTATTTTTAATATGTTTGTTTTGTGCAGACAAATGTTTGTTATTTCTTCCCCATGTTTCCTAACCCCTGGTCCTTGGGTTATCAATACTGTATTTTGTATAAAATTTATGAGATTTAAGTTTGTAATTTAAATCAAAATGTTTATTATTCATAATTCATTAATTTACAGCAAAAAGATAATTCAGGGTTATATCCCTGTGGTGGGGGGCGAACCCCTGACCCAGAGAGACATTGTGAGTACAGTTGTTTCAGGCTATGTAGATCTTCCTGGCTCTATCCGTTCTCTCACTTTAACATTCTGATGTTCAAAGACTGACTAAAAGCCTGATTTCAGTCAGTTAACATCAATTTTGACGTATATTCTTCCCCCCACTAGTCACAGTTTAAAATGCGGTAATAAGTATTTTATATTAGATAATTATGATTTAATTTGTTTAGTTATGATATGTCTTTTGAAAGGTTGATTTAAAATGAAGTAAATAGTTTACTGAATCTAATTTAGCATTTGTCATCGTACTAATGGTATATTGAGTCCTTTATACTGCGTTATTCAATTATTATTTAAAGTTTTCTAAATTAAAAAACTTTTAAATGTATATCAGGACCACATCCTGTTGTGGGATTAGAACCCCTGACTTGTAGAGACAGCGTGGTCGTGTTTGTATCAGGCAGTGTCCATCTCCACTACCCTAGCAGCTGCACTCTCACTTTAACATCCTATGATCAGAGGCAACCTGAATACCTGAAGTCAGGTAGCTTACATCATTCATGGCGTTTTGTCTCCTCCCACAAGTTGCAAGATTTAAACGCAGCATCACAAACAGCTCATTTTTAACACTACCAACGAGCGGGGTACTCGCACGCCAGTTTAACTGTTTAAGTAAGTTTCCTGTACCTTTACTTAAGTTAAGTTAAGTTAAGTTAAGTTAAGTTAAGTTAAGTTAAGTTAAGTTAAGTTTCCGGAAATTACAAACCAGTGAGCCTCACATCCATCGTGGGTAAACTAATGCAGACTATCCTGAAGGAGAGGCTGGTGGCCCTCCTAGAGGCCAAAGGACTACAGGACAGCAGACAGCATGGCTTCATACATGGCAGATCCTGCCAAACCAACCTGGTCGAGTTCTATGACTGGGTAACTAGGCAACTGGACAGGGGCCATGCAGTGGATGTCCTGTATCTGGACTTCAGTAAGGCATTCGACTCAGTGCCACATGGAAGGCTGGGAAGGAAGTTAGTAGGCACAGGGTGGGTGCAAAGCTGGTGAGATGGGTAGGAAACTGGCTGCAGGGAAGGCAACAGAGGGTGGTGGTGGGTGGGGAGCTCTCACACCCAAGGGCAGTGATGAGTGGTGTTCCACAGGGCTCAGTGTTGGGACCAGTGTTGTTTGGGATATTCATTGCAGACATATCATGGGACATCAAGAGTTAGATCAGTCTGTTTGCTGATGATACCAAGGTAGAGCGGTGGTGGATGACCTAGGGGATGGCAGGTGTTGCAGGATGATCTGGCAAGCTTGAAACCTGGTCAGACACCTGGCAACTGGGCTTTAATGCCAAAAGTGCAAGGTGCTGCATTTTGGGATGAAGAACCCAAGGAGGAGTTACCAGCTAGGGGAGTGCAGCTAGCCCAGACAGAGGAGGAGAAGGATCTGGGTGTGCTCATTGCAGGGTCAATGAACAACTCGGCACAATGTAGGAAGGCAGCTGCAAAGGCCAACAAAATGCTGGGTTGTATTGCAAGGGGTATATCCTCGAGGAGGGAAGAGGTGATTCTGTCACTGTATAGGTCATTAGTTAGACCACATCTGGAGTACTGCGTGCAATAGTGGCATCCATATCTGAAGAGGGACATTAAGTTACTGGAGGGGGTGCAGCGCAGAGTGACAAAGATGATCAAGGGGCTGGGGGACTTATCATACGAGAGGAGGTTGAAGGAGTTGAACATGTACTCACTGGAGGAGAGGAGAGACAGGGGTGACATGATTGAAACCTTTAAATACATGAAAGGAATAAACAAGACGGGTACAGAGGGCTGTTCAAAGTAAGGGAAGGGAGGGCCACCAGGGGCCATGATATGAGAACTGGAGTGAGGAAGGTTCAGGAGGGAGATGAGGAGACACTTTTTTATGGAGAGGGTGGTGGCTGGGTGGAATGCGTTACCTGCTGAAGTGGTATGCAGTAGAACAGTGGACTGCTTCAAACAAGGATGGGACAGGACAAGGGGGAGGTTTAATGAAGGGGAAGGGTGGAAGGGAGGGGCAGCTGCAGAATAAGGGGTGCTAGCTGCACATTCGAGCAGACTTGATAGACCTCTAGGCCTTTATCTGCTGGCAAATTTCGTATGTTCGTATGTTCGTACTAGTGTGGCAACCTTCATCTAAGAGTAAGTGCAAATGATCTGTTTTCTTTTACAAGAATGCTGAGACGCTATTGAAGAAAAAGAAAAGACATATTCAAAAAGTAACATTTTGGCTAGTAAGCTTTATTTTTTTAACCGAATACATTCTCTCACTTAGCTTGACTCCTAGAAAACTTTTTGTAAAAAAACTGTTTTTCGTATTTGGTTTACAGATTGGGAAAATGCATACATCTAGCATTCGTATTTTAGAGAGAGCGTTTACTGAGTTATTGCGAATACCATAAGGATACTATTCAAGTTTAGGTATGCTCTATGATATCCACTTACTTAAATGTGGTTTATTATTAGTTATGGTCTTATGTACATTTTTAAGAATTGATTTCGATAGCGGCAAATATATTGGGGCATATTTTCATGCAGTTAATCATTCAATTGATCTAATAATTTATTATATTTTATTCTTTTGTAGCCACATCTTTTGATTTAGGAACACATATTGAGTCTCTACTGTTTTATCGATTATTACAAGTAAGCCTAATAATTTTGTTACATAAGAGATAACATTTTTTCAAATAACAACATATAATACAATTAAATACTAATTTTGCTTTTCAGGCTAATCGTTAACACTAGTTGATCTAGTTAGGATCTGCCCTTCATTGGATAATAAATGACACTTAATTGAGGTAATCCTGATTAGTTAAAAGTTATGGACTCAATTATACCATTATTCGATGACTGAACTTTACTTATAAGGGTGGTTTCAGAGTGGAATATGGTTTCACTGTATAACTTATATAAATTAATTAAATGCACATAGATGTTAATAAGAATGATAGAGTATATTGATATCCTTGTAAACACAAATGAATCTATACCATCTGGTAATTAATACCATTATATCCTAATAACAATGTTTTTCTTTTTATCTTTTTGTATTGTAGCAACACAGTGGCCTGATGAAGTGGTTTACCACGAAACTGTTGCCTTTTGTTTGTGTGAAGAAAATAAAATATACCAACTAAGTTATATTGAAAGTGGCTATCATCCATTATTTTATACATTTTCAATAGTTTGTTTAGACCTCAAGGCCTGTGATGTCATTTTATTGGATAAGGGTTTCCCCTTAGTTGTGACCACAGACTTTTATTTGCTAGGCTTATATACACACCTAGTTGTACAAGTGCATCTATCCCAAGGCATAGTGGATTTTAAACCTTGCATGACATGCAGGATGTTGTATATTTTGTCCTTCTGGAGTTTCAAGGCAAGTGCCTATACTTTGCAAACTTTATTTGTGGTTTGGAACATTTTTAACCATTCATTTTAAAACTGGGCAAACCTGTGCACTGCTTGGACAATGCAGAACTTTACGAGTTCAGTTTTGTCTGGATCCTCTTTGAGTGGCACCTCTTTTGCACAGTCCTCGGTGGGCCTTGTACTTAGAATTTAATGCTTTTGTCAGAAACAGGATGGCACTGAGAAAAACAGGATTTACTCTCTTTGAGAAGAAACTTATGCATCTGTTTTAATTACAGATTTACCACATCTTGTTTTGACACACAAACTACATAAGCTTTACTTCTCCATTTAGCCAATTTTAGAATTACCAAAACTAGATACATCAATACATTGGAACCTACAAAATTCAGTTTAATCATTAAATCATTTTTCTTCACAGTAGCATGAATTTCATTCATTGTTTAGAAACTTTGTGACTGTTTCAAAATGGTATAGGCCTTTTTACCTGTGACTACAAGATTTTCTGGCCATAGACTAGAATAGGTTTAAACCTCTTTAGAAGGTCATTTCCAATCAAGAAATCATTACCTGCTCTCTTTATAACATACACGGGATGTTTAATCACCATTTTACAAAATTTCAGTTTCAACCAAACTTTACCTAAGGTCTTCTGAGCTACCTGTCCATAACCTACAATGTGTGAGTTGTTAGGAAGGGGTTTCATCTCCTTTTAGCCACCTAAGGCATCAGTCAATTTATCAAATAGACTTTTGGACATGAGACTTACTTCAGCCCCAGAATCAAGCAAAGACTGATGAGTTAGACTGTTTTCAATGTTTATGTCAAGGTAAAATCTTTCTGCTCTTCCTTTGGAAATGAAGTTACCCAAGCAGAATTTGTCTGTTTTTCCAGGCAACACAGCAGCTTTACCATGGCATCTTACATTGCTGTTGAAACTAACCCTGGATACCTTTTTGCGAAAGGCTAGGCACAGAGACAGAATTTTCAACTTTACTTGGCATCTCATCTTTAAATGTCATTTCAATCTCATTATCCTTTTTAACAATTGCATTTTCCTGTTACCATGTCAGCAATGGAGTGAACAGAATCTACAAGTCACGTGTAAGTCTGCTAGTCTCAACTGCACTAAGTACAGTTGAGGGAGTTTATACAGAATACAGAGAGGCAGGATGCAATTGGGCTAAACGGGATGAAAAGCCTTGTAGCCATTTTTTAAAATCTCCCTCTTCTCTCTTAGTCTGTGTCTCCTTAAGCCTTTTCTTCTTATTTGCAGAACTATACTTCGGCCTGTTTCAAGTTTCACTACCATTTTTTGCTGATTATAGTCAGAATAGTGGCACCCCTTGTGGTCAGTTTGTATTTACCATGCTCACTGTGACTGTCCTTTACCTTGACCTGCCTCCCTTTGGGAGAACTCCAGTGTTGGCATAGCTATGAGCCTGGGTAAGGTTGATGAGCCACAGTTGGACCTAACATGGGCTTCAACTGTATTTTCTTTTTAGAGATGTGTGATTTCTTCCCCCCTTGTAGTAGCTAGAGTATTAGAGGTGGTGGCCTCAAACACCTTAGCTTGAGATACAGAGAAACTCCCCTTTTGCCTAATCTTGTGCTTTTTCTTGTATTTCCCAAATATTTCTCTTTCTGAATCAGAATTTGAATTACTGTTTGGTCTAGAGGTAATCTTCTTTTTGCTCTGATGTAATTCATTTTCTGAGTCAAATGATACACTTGAAGAGATACCAGAGTTAGAATTATAGTCTAACCTCTTAAATGCTTTAACCTTTTCCTTAACTTGACTTTTACTCTGTAAACTTTCATATTTTTTCCTTAATTCAATCAAATCTGTGTTAATCATAAGCATTTGTTAGTTCAACTTTTTCTCTTTCCAAATTCAAACAGTGCCTCTGCCGTTGTTGTAACTCACTTTGCAAAACAGCATTCTTTGTCTCTAGCTTAACTAAAGCACAATGGTTACTAGAAAAGTCTTTCTTACTTTCCTGTAAAAGCCTTTCTAATATTTCAACCTGACCAGTAAGTTTCCAACATTCAAATTATTTCTCCTGTAACATTTTTCTTAGCTGGCTTTCACTATCAAGCAGCAATGAGTATCTTTGGTTAGCTTTAACCAATTCCTCTATGCTTTTCTCTTGAACTTTAGAAGTCAGACAAGCTGATGGAGGATATATCACTACTCCAAAGTCAAAAACATTGGCACTCATAGTCAAGGCTGTCATGGTTTTGCAAATACTAATTACCAACTTTAACAAAAACAATGATAATGCTTTAACCAACAATTTAAATAGCAACACTTATATAACACAACTTGAAGCAAAGAACTTAATATTTTCTAATGATGCTTCAAAAGTTCTTTTCTTGCAGCTTGCACTGTCTGTCAGAGATTTTATTCTGCTTACTCCTAGGCTTTAGCTCTTTCCTTTTGCAAGGTAACCAGACTATTGTGAAAGCAAAACAGAAAAAATATTTCTGAAAATCAGTAACTTTGCAAGTAACAATAACAATAATAATATTTACCTCTCATACACTCTAAGTGTAGACTGTTATTCACTAACAATTATTCAGTGGATGAGAGCCTCAAATATGTTGGAACAATAGTTTATAATATCACTTTTATAATACAGCACTTGGATTTACCTTGGGCCTTACCACCAAAATATTTTAAAAATTCCCAAAATAATTATACAATTCAAATATGATATTATACAAATCCTTCACGTTCTGGATAATGATAGAAACACCTCTCTGCCATGCTTAGGAATATAGAAAATATATCATTTATTAACACGTACAATAATTCTAAGTCTTCCTAACTAGCATAAATATACCTGTTAAATATAGTAAACTGTAAACATAAACAACAACGGTTTCAGAAAATCAAACAAACCACAAAGAAATCAAACAAATTTCAGCAAATAAACAATGCAAATGAATAAGCAATAAATGGCATTGACTATATACCAGGCTCTCAGCATACTTAGTATTTAGCATGAGCTCTGATATAAGAACATGCAAACTCATTGCAGTAGTGTTTCAGATTATTTCTGTATAAGACATTTCAAAATCTTATAGCATGCAAAATATATCCTTTTTGTTTAAATTTCTTAACCTATATACCCAATATCTTGTAATTAAAAGTTAACTTCACTATGTTATCACCCCCAATTAACCAAATTGGAATATTATGTTATTTTTTTATTAAAATAATTAAAAATAATACTTAGATTTCTAGTTATCTGTAGACTTGGCTTTCTTTGCTTTTAACTTTCAAAACCTTGGTGAGAAGTGCTTCTTCTGATTCTGGATGAATAAAGTCCTTCAGTGGCTTGGCTGTAATCCTCTGTCTTCTCCCCTCGAACCTGGGACTGTAGAATCTTCTGACATCAATAAAACAGTGCAAGCTGGATCCTTCTTGCTTCACATCATGAATCATAAAAAAGTCACTTATCAGAAGGCCAGCCCACCGGCACAGTGGTAGGGTTACCACTCATGGTACCAGTGACCCAGGTTCAGGAACAGACTCGGCTGCTGGAGGGTCGGCCGGGGGGGAGGAGGATTGAGCATCCAGAGGCCACTCTCCTCCTCCGGGGTGGGGTGGGATGCATGTCCCACTGCTCTACCGCCACCTGGATGACCATGGGTGGAGGTGCAGCAGGACTGCAGAAAGAAGGGAGGGGGGTACGTGGGCCAGGGGCCAGAGCACTCACATGTCTCAATGTGCACCACCGCTAGGCTCCCCTAGTGTTGCAACATCCTGTGGGAGGGGACAGAAAAAGCAGAAAAAACCCACAGTGTTCCCTGTAGATGGAGTTCTAGGCCCCAATCCCAGTGCCCCTGCCAGCGCCTGATGACTGCATCCCTCTGAAGAAAAGACAGACATGTTGGGATGGTAGGGGTCCCATCCCATCCCATACCCACCTGAGGGGTATCAACCAAGGCTCTATGGGGGGATGGACGCACCAATGCCTGGCACAAGGGCAGGAATGTACAAGGCCACAACAGAGTTTCCCGAAGAAAGGAAGGAAGCAAGGCAGTGAGAAGGGAGGGAGAGTCACTTATCAGGATTTTAGCAGGAAAAATCAGACAACAAGATTTTAACAGTTCAGCAGCACAGCAATTTGTAGGAAAGGATTTCCCAGTGGACAGCAAAGTTGTTTAGATAACAAGTTTCTATGTCTTCTTCTTGTTTCAGTTCTTTTCTGCTCTCGAACCTGCAACTCCGGACTCATTGTTATCCAACAGCACTGCAGGCTTGCCTTGGCTGGTGAATTTCAAAGTCAGTCTCTTGTCCAGGCTGTTAGCAGAAATTCCAAAACATTACTTCAGCCAATACTCAATATGTAAAACACAGGCCTTGCTTCACCCAATATTGGAAAAAGTCCTTCCTGTAACAGGTAATTTCAGCAGCTGGACTTTGTTGCAATGTTGTGCAGACTTTCAAGCTTGTCCACAGCACCCCCTGGTGGACACAATGGCTTAACCCAAATGCTGGTCCCAAGCAACCATGGCTTTAAGCTTTTGGCCTAGTGAAAAACCAAGATAACAAAAATTTTTCAGTCAGACCACAGTAGGTCTATCCAGCATCAGGATTCAGGCAGTTCTGGAGTGCGTTTGGCCACATTTCCCTATATGTTTCCATGTTGAGTGACATCATCATCCGACTCTGATTGGTCCTTGCAGATGACACATGGCTGACATTTATTACCACACTAAGGACATCCCGTTGGCTACTGACTTACTTTTATCAATGACAATAATTTTTTTTATAACTTCTTAATGCAAAATAATATAACTTTTAAACCAACATTTTTAGGTTTCTCTCATTAAATGGAGTCTTTCAACATGTTTCTAGGATTAAGATTTCCTGAATTAGGCTAATTAAGGCTATAACTTTATTTTTTTAACAAAATCTCTCAAAACAAAGTGATAATTTATCTTTAAATATTCCAGGCTACAGAATAATATAAGATTTGTCCATAAATTATTTTCAGAGTGTCTCTAAAGCATTAGATTTCTATATAAGCGCATGGCTTTCTTTGTTCTCTGAAAAGAGTCCATATATCACTGTCAGAAAAGCTTATTGACTACAAACTTTCAGATGAGAGATCTCTTCACAGTAACAAGTTGCATACTCAAGAGTTATATTTACAAACTTGTCACAATTTTAGCTTTCATTTCACCTTAGACTTGAAGAATTTACTTTAAAGGATATTGCTCAAAAACGTTTGTATAAATATTTTTTTCCAATAGCTGCATCTACAAAACTTTAATAAATAATTAACTACTATGTCTTTTATAAGTTGTGAAAATTTTAAACCAGCAGCATGTTGCATTCTTAAGTTATAAGTGAAGACATTTCTTTAGTATACAAAGTTAAGGCACTTTTTTTTTTTCTTTAAGGAATATAGTATAGGCTGTACCAGGCAACGAAACCATCAATTTTAATAAAAGTCTTACTGGTATGTTATTACCATAGTAACCTCTCTTAGTCCTTATCTGGGTAAGCTGGCTAGCATCTATCCAAAGGCAATGTCATAGCCCCTAAAGTGCAGATAGTATTGTAGTTTTAAGAGGCCTAGACAAAGGGAACTCCCTTAGCTAGAGATGGTACAACCCCTTAAGCTTTACTTAAGCAGAATGAAGTTGGAAGAAATATTTTCCTTGCAAACACTCTTTCTTCTTGCTTTATAAAACTTACAGTATGTGGATAGCAATTTCAAACAGAAGTTCAGTATGCCCTCTTAAACCTTAATCTGATTAATTAAGCATATATAATAAATATAAAATAGTAATTAAAATATAAAAAATGAAAATTATAATAAAATAAAATATTTCAATAACTAGGTTTTGTTCGTACAACCTCTCTCTCTCTCTCTCTTTCTCTCCTAATCAAATTCCTTGTTCCCTTCTCAATCTCCACCCCATTGTGTTGTCATTCTGACCTCATCTTCTTATTATTCTTCCCTCTTTTTTAGCATCCCTACTCCCACCCTACCACCCCCTCCACCTAGTTCAGGAACTGAGTCACCTTTTACTGGTCAGGGGCTTGGAACAAATGGGCGTGCCTTGAAAACAGGCAAACCTCCTTATTTTAAGTCTCCTGCTTTTTCCTTGAGTGCACTGGATTTCCTGTTTGCCCTGACTGTATGCATGGGGATAGCATGTCCATTCCAAGCTGCACCTCAGACCAAGAACCATAGAGCGTGGTCTTACCTTCAGCTTGGATTACCCCTGCTCTGATTGGCCTGCCCTTACCACAGTCACATAATGGTTGAATGTGAGCACTAAGGCACATACTGTAGTGCAACTGAGCTGCCACTCTAGACTGTCCCTTCTCCTGCCTGCCCCTCATGACATGGCAAACTGACAGTCCCTCCCCCCATCCCTGCCTGAGTGCCTGGCTCCCATCCATGATTCATATTTTTTTTTTCCAAAAGTGTCCCATTCACAATTTCCCCCAATCTGAGTTAACACCATTCCCATCCTCTTCCAAAGGAAACAAGAAATATCTGACCGGAGGACAGAGGAGTCAGACTGGATGACTAATTGACAAACCGTAGAAATGGCCATGCATGTGACCTCAATAAAAGGAGGAGCTAGCTGCTGATCTCTGTCTTTTCTGCATCACTGCCGCTACTGCGCAGTCTGCACTACTGCTGGAGGAACTGGACTCACTGGAGTGGACTAGTGGAGAAAGGAGAATAGAGAAGGAGGACCTGGCTGTGACTGAGTTGTGGTAGCACGTCACGCTGGAGTGTCAGATTTTCTTAAGCTAAGGACAAGATCACTAGCTAGCCTATGGACTGGCTTGCTTTACATGTCCTCCATGATTGGATCTGAACAGAAGGTATGAGGGTCCCAGGGCAGGTTACAGGGCAGGGTGGACTCAATGCACTGGCACAGCAGTAGGAAAAGCCAGAGAGAGAGAGACAGTAGTGTCCAGTTGGGGGGGAAGGCTCAGTTAAACTGAACCAGTGGCCCTAAATTTTTGGGGGGGGCTCAGGCTCTGCAGCACTTCAAAGTCAGTGCCTATGGTAGAGAATTCTTTAATATTAATAACGTTCCAGGCATTTGTAAGGCAATGTTATGGAAAACCTACAAAATGTTACTTTAGAGGAAGGATAATTAACAAAAAGAGGAAAATCTCCAAAAGCTCCTAGAAAGTCATAAAAACAGTGTTAGCCCAAGCTAAAACCTTCTATACAAGATAACATAACTCAAATACAAAATAAATAAAATATGAAGTGCTTGGGCAGAATATTCTCTTTTCTGTTTGCACTACCGATATTGGGAATCAGGAATCAGATGAAAACCATTACAGTTGTTAGCTTACAGATTAAAAGAAGCCAAACCTAGCATGTAATATTGTGATAAAATAACCAGTTTGTGTATGAGGACAAGTGATATAACAACACATTCTTCACCTTCTACAGAAACCTTTTCAAAATAAAGAAAAGGTGGAAAATATGCACATTAAAAATTCCTACTAGTACCTCAAATTCTTTGGGCTGGATTTTTAAAGGCCAGAGAATGATGCAGAGTGCTTGCATCAAAAACAACTGACACAAGGAGCAGGATGTATCAAACATAGAATCACAGAACTCTGACAGCAGAAAAGGACCTCACTGAACCATCTAGTTGCCTTTACCCCTCCTACTCATCTCCAGTTTGCGTGCCCTCTCCACCCCCCACTTCTCAACCCCATATGCCTGCCCCATGAATCCCTCCACTGTTTCAGCCCCAACACCTCTTCTGGTAGTTTATTCCAGACCTCCAGTGTCCTCTCTGTGAAGAATCTACCCTCACATTGCCTCTGTATCTTCCTTCTTCCAATCTTAGGCTGTGCCCCTTGTTTTAGCCCCTCCTTCCTTCTGAAGCTCCCTCCTTCACTTTAATCCCCTTCATGTACTTAAAAGTTTCAGTAATGTCCTCTCTCCTTCTAGTCACCAATGGGTACAGATCCAGTTCTCTACACCTCTGTTTGTATGGTTTCCCCTGCATACTATGCACCATCTTGGTTGCTCTTCTCTGAACCCTCTCTATCCTCAATGTCCTTGCATAGGTGCGGTCTCCAGAACTGGATCCCATACTCCAGGTGCAGCTTCACATGGCCTTGCAATGTGGTAACAGCACATCCTCCTTCTGCTAGTTATGCCCCTCCCAATGCATGTCAACATTCCATGTGCCTTCCCTACCGCCTTGCTGCACTGGCTACCCACCTTAAGGTTGCTGGATATTATAATCTCCTGATCCCTCTCCTGCTCTATTTTTTTTTATTTACTCCGCTCCTAGGGTGTAAGTTGCTCATGAGTTTTTACAGCCCAGGTGCATTACAGCACACTTTTTGGCGCTGAATTTTAGTTGCCAAGTTTCTGACCACTGCTCTAGAATCTCCAGATCATGCTTCATGGTCTCACCCCCCCCCAGGGTGTTCATCCTTTTGCAGATTTTCATATCATCCACAAATAGGCACATCCTTTTCTCCAGACCTTTTGCTATATTAGTGATGTATGTATTAAAAAGGAGGGGTCCCAGTACTGACCCCTGGGGCACCCCGTTCATTACCCCCACCTCACCTTGGAATACATCCTATTTACCACCACCCTCTGGCTTCTGCCCACCAACCAGTTTTTCACCCATCTAGTTATTTTCTGTCCCACCCCTAAGCTTTCTGGATTATTTACTAACCTTCCATGAGGGACAGTGTCAAAGGCCTTACTGAAGTCCAGAAAGGCTACATCCACTGCCCCTTCCTGGTCAACCACCTGCATCACCCAATTAAAAAAATCTAACAGGTTCATCTGGCATGACCTCCTATTCATGAAGCCATGCTGCCTTTCATCCTACAGTCTGCTATCCACCAGGTAGTCTACCACCCTTTCTTTTATTAGTGCCTCCATCACCTTGCTCACCACCAAGGTGAGGCTGACTGGGCGATAATTTTCCATTGCCTTTTTAGTACCCCCTCTTGTGCAATGGCACCACATCTTCCCCCCAGTCCTCTGGCGCACACTCTGTATCCAGGGACAAGCTAAACAGTCTCATCAGTGGGGCTGCCAGCTCTTCTGTCAATTCCCGGAGTACCCTTGGGTGCAAGCCGTCTGGCCCCATTGCCTTGCCCACATTTTACCTGCCCAGTTCTTTGCATCCAAGCCTTGCATCAATTCTGATTTTCAAATTGTGCTTGCATTAAAAACAGGTCTGCATGCACCAGACTGGCTTGCACCAAAAAAAAATGCCTGCCCCATGGCAGAAGGGATGTCTGTGTGACATGCTATGGTGGTGATGATATCACAGTGCGGAGCTCTTATCAACTGGGATGCTATCCTAGAAAAACGCCTGTCCCAGCTGCACATCCAGTGTCACCTCAAGCAGGTGGAATTGGTGCAAATTATGTTGGGTGCCAGGAAACACCCCTTTGAGAGAGGCAGGAGATGATCTGAAGTTTGATGCCCAGCAGGCTTTTATTTACACCAGGGAAAGTAGACATGGTCATAAGGGAAAGTCGGGGAATGACTCTTACTTACAGATAATAGCTAACAATTACCACTCTATTTCTCTATATGTACATCGACCTAAGGTCACTCTATAGTATTCTTATCTGTAATTCTTACAATTGCTCACCTAGCGATCTATGCATCCAGAATATACCTTATCACTTTATCGTACCATGTACTAAGCATACAATATACAATCAGCAAACAATATCACAGTCTTAAAAGTCCATAAGATGAAGATGTCCATCGTCTTCGTGCACATCTGAAGATTAGGGTGCAAGAGAAGAATTTTGCTTGGCCAAGCTCACAAGGAAACCTATGAGAAGTTGCAAACAGGGTGTGGAGAGATTGTTAAACAGACCATAGGCATTGGCCAACCCACTCTCCAGGGTTGCTGGAACACAACAGCATGAACAGACTAACTTGGGAAATGCTCTTCTCTTGGCACAAAAACCCTCGCACTGGGCTGTCAAGGTTGAAGAACCAAAATGTGGCAAGGAATCCACCTGCAGGATTGCCACAGGAGAAGACATCTGCTGCATTCCCCTCAGCACCAACCCTTGACCAGGGTTGCCAAGGACAAAGAAGAATTGATGCAGGTTTTCCTGGCACCTACCCTCGACTAGGGCTGCCAAACGAACACCGGACTTGGTGATGAATCCAGAAGAAGGACTACCAAGGACAAAGAAGAAGAACTGCTGGGCTGCTTTTGGTGACAGATCCACTTGGAGGACCACCAAACTTAAGCTGCTACCCTGAGGATTGCACTGGCGATGCAGGACGACACAAGCAAGAAGAGGTGAAAGGTGAAGATAAGGTTCCACATGGATGAAGAACAAAATAAAGCGGTGGCCATGAACACACTTGGCTACAATGGACACAAATCTACTGGGCGTCTGGGAGGGACAGATGAGACACTTTCTAGTCGTCTTTTTCCAAGCTGATCAGGAACCGGCGGCCACAACTACTTAAAGGATGTTGATTTTGACTATGGTGGATGAAAGGGCAAGAAGTTGCTGAAGTCTTCTGTTGGCTGAAGATTGTTATGGTGAAGAGCTGATGGAGGCTGAAGATTGAATCAGAACCTGCTGCTACACAATGGTACTTCTGTTAGCACGTTATACTGAAATATTTACTTTTAGGGGCAATTTGCCTAGAGCAGGGGCAAATTGCAACAATCTGGGGCAGTTGTTCACTGGCAGGGGCAACTTGCCTGGAGCAGGGGCAAATTGCAACAATCCGGGCAATTGTTCACTGGCAGGGGCAACTTGCCTGGAGCAGGGAAAATTGCTACAATCTGGGGCAATTGTTCGCTTCTGGGACAATTGTTCACTGTCAGGGCAAAAGAGCACAATCCTAATATAGTACAATACAGTCTCGGTGCTTCATGCAATATACACAACACTTGAGATGCTGGAAGAATAAACAGTTTGTGGAAACAGTATAAAGCTGGTAAACACTTTGTAACAGGTTGTGTGCTTAGCACCTTAGTCAAACCCTTTTCCTCGTGGGGACTGTCTTCTTTAGGATCTGGCTACCCTGAGCACTATAATGTAATTGCCCCAGTTATTTAGTCTGGTTCTGCTAATTACCCTACACCTGCTGCCCTATTCCTATGGGCTGGATGCCTAACTTTACTGGGGCCTGGTACCCTTTACTACAATGGGCCTGGTGCCCTTCCTTTACTTGGGCCTGGCGCCCTTTACTACCAATGGGCCTGGTGCCCTTCCTTTACTGGTGCCTGGCGCCCTTTACTACAATGGGCCTGGTGCCCTTCCTTTACTACAGTGGGCCTGGTGCCCTTCCTTTACTGGGGCCTGGTGCCCTTTACTACAATGGGCCTGGTGCCCTTCCTTTATTAGGGCCTGGTACCCTTTACTACAATGGGCCTGGTGCCCTTCCTTTACTGGGGCCTGGTGCCATTTACTACGATGGGCCTGGTGCCCTTCCTTTACTTGGGCCTGGAGCCCCTTACTACGATGGGCCTGGTGCCCTTATATTATTCTGGGCCTAGTGTCCACTTTACTTCAGGCCTGGTACCCTTTACTACAATGGGTCTGGTACCCTTCCTTTACTGGGGCCTGTCACCCTTTACTACAATGGGCCTTGTATCCTTCCTTTACTGGGTCTTGGTGCCCTTTACTACGATGGGCCTGGTGCCCTTCCTTTACTGGGGCCTGGTACCCTTTACTACAATGGGCCTGGTGCCCTTTACTACAATGGGCCTGGTGCCCTTCCTTTACTTGGGCCTGGTGCCCCTTACTTAAAGCTACCAACTTTCCGAGGCCTAAAACTTGGGCTAGGTGCCCTTTACTACGATGGGCCTGGTGCCCTTCCTTTACTGGGGCCTGGTACCCTGTACTACAATGGGCCTGGTGCCCTTTACTACGATGGGCCTGGTGCCCTTCCTTTACTTGGGCCTGGTGCCCCTTACTTAAAGCTACCAACTTTCCGAGGCCTAAAACTGGGACGGTTCATCTGACCATGACCCCACACCCCACCGTGTCACTCCCACAAGCACCGCCGCAGACAGCGCTGCACACAATTACATTTTGCTGCTTGCTCTGGCAATGCCGCCCCACAGTAACACCAGCAGCAAACATCCAGATTAAAACAATACATCATTCTGCTGCAGCAAGTTCCAAATCATGATGTACAGAAAGTTCATTAGAAACAAACCTGCATTAAATTGTGATCAGACATTCGAGCTGCATGTATTGCTCCTCCTGACTGTTCCATCCAACCCACTTAAACTCACCTCATCTGCTGAGCAAACTTCACTTCGGTGACTCCCACCACCACACTAGATTGTTTTCACACACTTCCCCACAGCTGATCAGGTTCAGGTACCTTGGTTCACTGCTGCCAGTCTCTCCTCTATCGGGAGTCCCTCTTATCTGCTGGCAAGCAGACGTCCACATGCACTTATTTGCACTACTACCCAGTCTAATCTAACAGGAAGGAACATGCTTTACTGTGCTCCCACTGACATGCTTGCAGTGCAACACAGGTGCAGGGATTGAAGTTGCAAACTGTTATCCAGCCCGAGCAGCACCACAGTGGTGCTGAAATAACTGTCACTCACGGATTAGTAACCAGCAAAAAAAAAAAGGGACAAAACTGGGACAAGTAAGCAAAAACCAGGACAAAAGTGACATTTTGCAAAACTTGTGGGGTCATTGGGACATGCTGCCTAAAATAGGGACTGTCCTGGGAAAATAGGGACTGTTGGTAGCTTTACCTTTACTACGATGGACCTGGTGCCCTTTATATTATTCTGGGCCTAGTGCCCACTTTACCTCGGGCCTGGTACCCTTTACTACAGTGGGCCTGGTGCCCTTCCTTTACTGGGGCCTGGTGCCCTTTATTACAATGGGCCTGGTGCCTTTCCTTTACTGGGGCCTGGCACCCTTTACTACAATGGGCCTGGTGTCCTTCCTTTACTTGAGCCTGGTGCCCTTTACTACGACGGGCCTGGAGTCCCTTACTACGATGGGCCTGGTGCCCTTATATTATTCTGGGCCTAGTGCCTACTTTACCTCAGACCTGGTGTCCTTCCTTTACTGGGGCCTGGTGCCCTCTCTGAACATGGGCCTGATGCCCTACCTTTAAATCCCTGCCTTGGCAGCCCTACCTTTGAATCCCAGGCCTGGTAGCCCTTTTTTGACTCTTGGGAGCTGAAATATGGCTGGGCCCCTTTAATTATGCAGCTCTCTGAGAGCTGTGACTCCTTTTCGATAGTTCCGCCCTCAATCCTGCCCCTCAGATAAATATTTAACAGGCCTTTGACTGGCCTTGCTTCCCTGGCCCCTCCCCATGGGCATTGCTAGCCTGCCCCTAATGAATCTTTAATTTGGGTCCTTATGACCTGACTGTCCTGCGGTGCTCAGCCACTTTCCCCAAGCGCCTACAGCGCTAACAATTTAATTTAAAAAAAAACAGTCTCTCCTCAAGTTGGACAGCCAGCACGCTTCTTTGTGCTGCCGTCTGACTCACCGCCCTGGCTGGGGTGAAGATAGCTGCAGTCAGGAGGCGGGAGGTGTTCTGGCAGTGGGAGGGAGCACATAGGCAGAAGGGAGGACAACAGGGGGCCTCGGACGGCCCGACAGTTACCTTCGCTGATCGGCTCTTCTCTCTGCCACCGAGGGGACCAGATTTAACTTTTAGAAATACTTGGGGGTCAAACAATAAAACGATGGGGCTCACTAGCCCAAACTGTGCAAATGGCCATTTTCTATTTTTGGTGCCCCAATGGCACATGGACTGAACCGAGCTGAGCTTCACAGGTCTTCACTCAGCTGGAGACCAGAGCAGCACACCACCAAACCCTCGGGGAAACGGCTTCAACCACCAGGTAAGCTCCTCAACAGGTTTCCCTTATCCTGAGTGTCTCTCTTCTCCACAGCCTGGCAGAAACTCCCAGAAAACTGTTAAAAATGTTTTAAAACTAAGCTTCTCATTCTGGAGTGTTTGGACTGGAATGCTTGTGCATGAGCAGCTCAGCAAAGCATTCTATCCAAACCATTGTCTCTGCAGCTGCATTAAAATCTGTTTTTTGACATGTTTGCAGTGCACAAGGCACTTTCTCTATTATTACAGCATTCTTCCTTTTATCAGGAAGGAACTTTACTTATAAGGGGCCCCTTTATTGTACCCTGCAGCCCACTCCTACCACAGGCACCGTGGGCACCTGTTAACCCTAAACTTTATTTCTTTTATTATGTGCCTCTAACTTTGGGCATTACACCTGCATCACCAAAATGATGCATCATCCCTTATTTGGGATTTTCAAGGAATGGGAGTCCTGTCCTTGTACCTAAGATGCATGTCATTGTTAGACCACCCAGAGCTGGTCTAAGGGACACTAGAGCATATAAAGAGGCCCACAGAGGGTGGTCAGACCTGGCTATACTACTTTTAAGGTCCAATATTCTCCTGCAGGATTAGTTTAGAACATTTTGGGGGCTTAGTCTTGCCCATTTTATCTGCTGTATTTTTTGACCTGCATCATTCTCATCCTCTGCATAATTTTTGACTCAACTTGCACCATTTTTTGATTCAGCTTGCACCATTTTTTGTGACTCAGCTTGCATTATTTTCATTCCTTTAGTAATTTTTTTTTACTTAACTTGCACCATTTTTGACTCAGCTTGTACCATTTATTTTGGTGCTGCTTGTGTCATTCTTGTCCCTTGTGTCATTTTGTTGACAGTGTCAGTTTAAGGGACTTTGCCACAGAGAACACTTTTCTTGCAAAATATGACGCACTGTATTTGGCGCACCTAGATCTGATGCAAGCTGGTTGTGTGACGCAGTTTGCGTATATATAAGGACTCTTTGAAAATCTGGCCCTATGTTTCTATATTAATTGAACTACCAACCAGCCCCAAAAAATCAGATAAAAGCATTAGCCAGACCAAACTGGATGGAAGAAATTTCATAGAAACATAGACAATGTCAGCAGAAACTGACCTTTGGCCCATTCAGTCTGTCCAGTTTTACCCTTCTGTACCCTGTGGCCAATGTTCTAGACAGGGTTTTTTCCCTCACCTCCCCCTTTCTCTCCTTGCCTTACTACTAACCCCCTGAGTAACTATTAAGCAGTTTGACTGTGTCAGGGCTCAGCCACTCTCTCTGTAAAGTAAAACTTTCTCACATCCCTCTGCCTGGATGGCTTCCATTCATGTCCTCTTGTTTTTGACCTGCCATTCCTACAGAATAGTTCTTCACACTTTACTTAACTTTATTCCTTTCAGGACCTTGACAATCCCTCTCATGTTGCCCCTCTTCCTTCTGCTCTACAGTGAGTACATTGTTCAGTGCACTTAGTTGATCCTCGTATGATCTGCCCTGTTGGCTCAGAACCATTTTGTTTACTCCATGCTGCACCGTCTCCAACCCTTTCTCTGTCTTTCCTCAGATGAGGACACAGGAACTGGGCACTGTACTCAGATGGGGTCTCACCAGTGATCCATAGAGAGGTATTATCACCTCTACTCCTGCTTTTGAAACCACATCCAGTATACCCCAATATTCTCATTGCTTTGCTATAGGCCTTGTTACACTGGCTAGTATGTTCTAGGGAGTCACTTATCATGATCTCAAGGACACTTTTCTCAGAAGCAGTGGTGAACTTAACCCATTCCATCCAGTATTCAACCCCGGGGTTCATGCTCCCTATGACCAACAGCACACACTTGTTTTCACTGAATTTCAACTGCCAGTCCCTGGCCCACCTCTCAAGCCTTTGCAGGTCCCTCTACAGCTCCTGTATTGCCTCATCACTGTCTACCCTGCCACAAAACTTTGTGTCATCTGTAAAGTGATAAATCTTTCCCTTTATTCCTTCTCCTATATCGCTGATGAACATATTGAAAAGGATTAGTCACTGGACTGGCCCCTGCAGTACCCTCACAAAATCTCTCTTTCCCCCAACTCCCTCTGCAGTCTTTAACCAACTTCCCACTCATCTGTTGTAATTAGTTTATTGCTGCTCCCAGATCCTTTAATTTCTTCAGCAACCTTCAAACTTAATTTACCCAATGTAAAGATTCCAAATTGGAAAACTCCTGGATCAGATGGTTTCTCAAATGACTTTTACCAAAATGTTTCTCCCCTACTTATTATCCATTTGAAAAATCTTTATGAAGAGGCAGCCACAGTGGGTCATCTGCCACCTACATTAAGAGAAGAAATTATTGTTCTGCTGTTAAAAAATAGGAAAGATCCAGCTGACTGTTTCAATTATAGGCCAATATCCCTGTTCAGCTCAGACTATAAAAGAATTGGTAAAACCCTTAGCAGTAGAATTGAAAATATTATAACAAATAATGTTGGAAGAGAGCAGGTAGGGTTCATTGCTGGTAGGCAGAGATGAGATAACTTCAGGAGATCACTTTTGGTACTATGTGCAGCTCAGGAAAGCAATGCCATACTGTAGGCTTTGTTGTATATCAAAAAAGTATTCAGTTCTCTTCAATGGAATTATGTACAGTACATGGATGATTCTTTGATAGATGGTGGAAGGGAAGATGGCAGATCTGTGCTAGGTGTGCTGAAGAGGAGCTGCACAACCAACATTTTAAGGCCTGACTATATTGTTTTGCTGGTACTTGTTTTGCTAACCCTCTTAGCAAAAGGGTTTACACATTTTGTATTTTTATATCTTTGTCAAAAGATGCCTACACTTGAGGTTTCTTTCTTTCTTTCTTTCTTTCTTTCTTTCTTTCTTTCTTTCTTTCTTTCTTTCTTTCTTTCTTTCTTTCTTTCTTTCTTATTCTCCAGTATATCCTGAAGCTGCATAGAGTGGTCAATGCTGTTCTACAGAGCTGAGGAATCAGGAGGGATCAGTGGATTGCTGACCAGCTGGAGTCAAGAACTTGATGAACTCAAAATGGTGGTGGACCAGCAAATGATGATTGAGGACCGAGGATCAGAGAGTGAAAAGGAAACTAGAAAGCAAGATTTGGGACTGGAGGAGTGGGAGAATTATTGAGACGATGGACATCTCTAGGACGGAGTGCTCCCATTTTCAAAACAGCTGTTTACTTGTCCAAAAAGACGGTGTGCTTCCTATGAGTGACTGGTGGCGTACCTCTCAACCTTTCTTCATCCAAATGTGTGACACAATGTGTGACAAATGAGCAAAATGTGTGACATGTCATCTAACATGGCACTGCAAGCTCAGAACACTATAGCTATCAGTGCACTAATGTTCATAATGTTTTTTGATAACTGAGCATAATAGATTATTATGAATTTCTGCTTTAAAGTCTCAGTGGGGAATGTGGAATATCACCTTCCCCATGATGGACAAAGGGTTTCTGAGAGGTAAAATGTGTGACGTACCTCATAATGTGTGACACTTGAGAGGTATGACTGGTTGGTCTGATAAAGAAAATGCCAGGTGTGCTGTAATTGGTTGCAAAGTGTATATTTATTATCTTTTATATTTTTTACCACATAATGATCAGCCTGGTTATTTAATGCGGCTTTGTTTTGATTTGGTCTTTTTGTAATTTGGGGTGGTAAGCACTCTGTTTTCATAAGTAGTTCTTGCCCAATTTATGGGTAGTCCATGTCTAACAGCACTCTCACTCTGCTAATACATTGTAATACATTATATATTTAATTTTCCTCCATGCAGGGCATGTTAAATAAGTGAATTATACTTTTATCACCTTTTGATTTCATTTATATTTTCATTTGACTTTGATAAAGTGACTCTGTTAACATCACGGTCTTGGCACACATAAACTCCCTCACTTCTGCTGGGTAAGTGAAGCAAGCAGCTGAGCCCCTCTGCCAGCTATGCCTGCAGTGCATTTTCATACAGCACTTCAGTTAACCTTTTCTGTTTATCATTTTTTTCAGGATGTCAGTCTGTATTATAGCTCTGTGTCTGCCCAAATTCTTGGGAGCAGACACTTCTGGTCAGCTGTCCTGTTTGTTTGTTTGTTTGTTTGTTTGTTTGTTTGTTTGTTTGTTTGTTCGGTCTGGTGTTGCTGCTGATGTTCCAGGGCTTGGTACCTGGCTGGAATTTTGTACAAAGTGTCTATAGGCATTTTTTATATTTAAAGAGGAGATGTAAGTGTGATTTTATAGCCTATCTTATAAAAATACAAATATTAGTGCTAGGTATCTGGCCTTTGTTAGATGAACATGTGTTTATTATTTTATTCTGTTTTAGGCAAATCCCTCAACTGTGGATTCCTTGGACCTGCATAGCAGCAAAGATTTAGTTGCAACTTTGCCAGAAGCACTCTAAGAAAATTCAGCCAATTAGGTTTTACTAGGATCAAAGATACCACCATTCATTTGTGCACCAGCGCCATTACTGAGACGACACTGAACAGAGCTGATGCTCTGCACTGGGGGACCATTTTCTTTATTATGGGTCACATTTTGTCTGGTTGCTGGTGGGAGGAGATGGGTGGTGGGGATCAGCGGGGGGTTGGGTGGGGGTTCTTATGACTTACTTGACCTGGTGGTGGGACTTTGGTGGAGAGATGCCAGGGGTGTGTATGGTGCACGGGTGGGGAAGGTATTGTAATTTATGTAATTCTTGACTCTACTCCCTACCACTTTTAAATTCACCAGGGTTGGGGGTAGATGGATGCCAGTGGGGGATGGGGTGTATATGACTAGGACATTTTAGGGAGGTGGGGTTTCATTACAGCACAGCAGGTTGGGGAGGTATTTTATTAAAGTTTAAGGTTTTAAAAAAGTAAATACATTTGTGTGAAGAACTTGTTGCAGCTGCTAGAAAACTTGCCAAGTGTGAATTACTGCAAATTCATGCCAGCTTTTTTGGTGCATTAAATATTTGCTGCATCTCTAATCAAGAATTCCAAACTTTGGATGAGAAAGAAGTAGAACAGGAGGATCATTTATGTACTTTTAAAATATTTGGGCTTTCATATCTTAGTCGTAACTCATTTAAAGTTTTAAGCTTGGCTGCTGCTGGGGCAGAACTTTCTGATAACATTCTCTAGAGATGCTCATTAGTAGGTGGTGTAGTTGCTGGAGAACATGAGGTGCCCCCAAAGGTGGTGAGTTATTGCTTAGCTTTCTTTTTCTTCCCTCAGCCTCATCACAGATCAGGTCACCAGTGACTGAGGCTTACTTCTGTGTAACAAAACCAATACTATTGCAAGAGAAAGGCTTGAATAATATTATCTTTGGGGTACTTAAAATAACAAAACAAATGACTGATAGAATTAAAGCTCTCGATCACATAACCAAACAATCTCAACTTCACTCTAAGTTAAATCTAAATGAGGATTTTTCAAAGGGTAGTGTGGCAAAGCTTAATTTCTCATGTAACTGTGATTTACAGGAGAATAACTTAGAGAAAGGGAACATTGTTTAACCAGGATTAGCACACTAAGCCAAAGCTTGTTTCTAGATGTGACCTGGGAGCACAAGGAAGTTAAAGGAAAACTACACCCAAAACTTGAAAAAATATATGTTGTGCAGAGTGTTTTAATTTGTATGTGAAGTTCTAGTGGTTCCTTCCCTCTGACTGGTATTAGGAGTTTTTCCTAAATTAGCCTGCTAGCTTTAGGGTAGTTTTACGACCCCTGGAGATCACCATATCAAATAGGTTTATTGCATTTCTTTGTCCTACAATGCACCTTGTTTCATGTAATGGTGATGTAACAGACACCATAAATCCAGCAGAAAGCATTGCATTACAATCAGTTCACAACAACAGAGATGGCTATATTTTAAATCTGTAGAATTCAGCTTGGTGACCACCCTCATCCTAAAGGTTTACTGTCCTGAAAAACTTTGCTGCTGGTAATTTTGTGCAGCTTGTAAAGCTTCAAGATATTTAGTTTGTTTGGCATGTGTGTGTTGAATGTTGGGTCTCTTACATCACAGTCCATGAGACAAAATGCACTGTGGGAACCAGAAATACAATTACACTATCAGGTATGGAATCCCCAGGGGTCGTGAAACTAGTATAAAGCTAGCAGGCTAATTTGGGAAAACTCCTAATACCAGTCTGAAGGAAGGAAACACTAGAACGTCACATACAAATTAAAACACTCTGCACAACATATATTTTTTCAGGTTTTGGGTGTAGTTTTCCTTTAAATGACTGCTTAGGATCACACAGTATGCACTTAGGTGGCTGTGGGATTCAAACTCAGGTCTCTAGACCTGTAGCTCTGAGTCTTAACCCACTGTGCTATATTGCCTCTTCTGTAGTTTCTCTCTCCTTGTATTTATCCTGTTATTTAAGTAATGATATAAGTAATATTATAAGAAACAATTATGCTGCCAATTTAGTGATAATGGAACAATTAGTAATTATTAGAAATGCAATTAATACAATTAGGGAAGATTTGGCCATAAATGGAACCAGGATGAATGAGATTATCAGAAAGAAGTTACTCATAGTCAAATAAGACAGGCTGAGGATAAGATCCACCCCTCTGAATGGGAGAAAGAACCTGCTTCTTTGAACAGAGTGTCCCTCTCTAGATAAGGCTACCACTTTTCTGTATCTTTTGAAGAGAAGTAATACAATGGAATTGGGAAGCATGGAAGACATATATTCTTGTAAAACTGTATAAACATATGTACAAACATACGAATGTGCCAGCAGAAACAGACCACCCAGTCTATTTAAGTTTCCTTGAGTGTGCAGCTAGCACCCTTAGTTTGCAGCTGCCCCACCCCCTTTGTCATCCCACTGCTAACCCTCACCTCCCCCCCACTCTCCCCTGTATGTATTGCAAAGCACCTCAGCACTCTGTCTTTTGCTTAACTGTATTATTCTATAATACTTGTTGTTTGGCAATAACATTTTAAATATAAAAAAGAAAGAACAGTTACTCTAACTCACCCTAACGGTAGATCTTCAAGATCTCCACCCTTGGCCACACATTTGAAACTGTAAGCCATCCATGTCATGACCACTCAGAAACATTTGCTAGCTGGGGGCCACCCATTATGATGTGTAACATTGGTGCCTATAGAATCATGGGTAGCCCATTGCTCTTCAGTTGCCCACTGGAGATAAGCTTGAAAGGCCTCTAACTGTGAGGAAGCCGGAGACCAAACCAGTTCAAGACATGCAGAGTGAGATATGGGACTAGAGAGTAACACCTTAGGTCACTGATGGACACCCTCAGATAAAGCAGCGGATGAAGAACAGCTGGCCTGTGTTACAGTAAGAGAGAAGGAGGGTGGGGGTGATGTGGCCCAACGAAGGAGATTCTCTCAAAGATTTACTGTTATGAGGCTCTGTGTGATGATAGCGATCATAATACAGTGATCACTATCATAGTGAATGTATATCATTGAAAAGCATTTCAGTGATATACAATGCTCTACAACCTGACATCCAGCAAATGAAAGTGTTTTTGCAGGGGGCTGCACTCCCACATGCCCCTGCTCCTGACTAAGGATTCCTAACTCAAGGGGTGCTTATCAAGAAAGGCAAACACAGCAGCAAAAAATTAAGCAGACAGCCACAAGCAGTGGCAATACAGTCACCCCTAGGCAAGTCCCAAACCCAGTGCCTACTGCACTGTAGCCAGCCACCCACACACCACACCCACAGGGCTGTCTTGGCTGTAGCAGGCTCTCCTCTCTACCAAACCCTCCCTCCTATCCCTCCTCTACCTCCTGTCCCTCCCCTTCAAGGTAGCTCCTTGCTAACCTATCACTGCCCTCACAGGGTAGCTGATGATGATAGCGCTATAAATGAGTCACTGTTTTTACAGTCGCTCATTTATAATCACTGTCATCACTGGATACCCTGTTATGATAAGTACTGTAACTCTTCTATCTTCATCAAGGATATCTCATCCACTGGGCCACACCTTTGGAATGATATCCAAGACGTACCCAGCTGCCCTGGGAGGAGGGTTAAGGCCAATATGAAAGCAGGATAAATTCTTACAAATCCTGTCAAATTGAAAAAGAACCCCCACATCAACAAAGGAGAGTGGCTAAAGAGTAGTGCCATAGTGAAAACAATACACAGTCACCTGCAGAGCAGTAGAGTAACCAACAGGTGCAGAGGTGGCCAGGTATTTTGGGAGAGAGGCCACACACTGCAATAGGAGTGTCTCCTCACACCAATAGTCAAAAGAAATATAGTGGTGCCTAGGACAGGCCTGAGGCAGAGATAGATAGGGTTCCCAGCACCTTTACAGATGATTGGAAAGAGGCTCAGAAGAATCTCAACTGTCCAAAATGCATTAAGTAGAACCCAGGTATGTAGCAGAAAACATCCCCGGATAGCATTGCCTGGAGAAACCCCAGACTTTGTACCAAACGGGTAACTTGGGCACAGCCAGTTTCAGTGATAACATAAAATGCAATGAAGCTTTACAGGAAACCTGACCTGATGGAAAGAACTGTCAAAAGATATGTTTGCATCGTAAACAACCAAGTATAAAACGAACAGGTCAGAAGGGCATAGTGCCCAAGGAAACTTTCAATGCCAGCTGCAGAAGGCTGAAACAAGGTTAAAAACTGATATAATATCATTAAAATCTCTCTCTCTCTCTCTCTCTCTCTGTTTTATAAAAGTTTCATAAAGTAAAAGTAAACACATGGAGGAATTGATTAGTAATCATATACACTCATGCAAAAAGCAGTTATAAATGTACTGGATGCTCCTAAAAAGGGCATCAGTATCCTCCTACTGCAGTTGGAAGAAGATAACACTGGATTATCATCAGGTAAATACCAGTGAATGGAAATCACTGTCTTTATTAGAGTAATACCATCTATTTTATTTTGTTTTATTTAGTTAGTTATGTCAAATGTTTTACCAGAATAGTCATACAGAGCTGGTAACAGCTTATTTCCAGAAGCATCCTGGGCAAGGGGAAGGGTAGAGAACAGAACAGAACAGAATAGATATCTCTCTGGCATAAGACCTTAGACTCACAACTCCCACTGGATAGACAACGATATCAGGAGGCCAGAAACTAATGTACCTGGGCCATTCGCCATACCAAGGCAACCCATTATCAATAGGCGCTCACCTCCACCTGGGGCTCAGGAAGACATTTCTGGAAAATCATAAAGGAACTTAATGGGAAATCTGCCACCCCCCCAGCATGCCCAGCTCTCGGTAAATGGTAACCAAACATAGGACCCCAGTCCATTGCAGACGCCCTAAACACCACATTCTTGAATCTCAGTGGTGTCCTACCCCCAAAACTCTTCACCCCACTAGATCCCATCCCCGGTTGCAGCTCACCTTCCAACATCCCCCTCATTCACCTCCGAATCATCTCAATGCAGGAGGCTAGGAGAGACCTCTTCAAAGCCTTTGCCAAGTCTCACGTTAGTGGTGACTCCATTGACCTGAAGCTCCTCTGTCTAGCCCTTGAGGAGGTCCTACAACCCTCACCAAACTGTTGAACCTGTTCCTCAGACTAGGGCAATTACCTGCCCTCTGGAAACAAGTTATCATCACCCCTATTTTCAAAAGTGGCAACTGCCTGTCCCCCAATAACTATCACCCCATCTCCCTTCCCTCTCCAAGGCCATTGAAAAAATAGTGGCTGATCAGCTGATGGACCATCTGTCTAAATATAACATACTGTGCCCCGAACAGCATGGTTTCCACCAGGGCCACAGCACTCCTAGAATACTCCTCCTACATCCATGGTGCCTTGAACGTGGTCACCTTGTGGCGTAGGTGTACATCGACCTCACAAAGGCGTTCAATACCATTAATCATGCTATGCTTCTTGGCTCCCTGTCCTCTCTTGGGCTCTCAGGTGAAACAATAACTTGATTGAAAGGTTACTTCTCTGACAAATCCCAGCAGGTGAAAATCAACTCCACTCTATCAATCAGCCTCCAAGTCCGTTCAGTAGCACCCCAAGGCTTCTTCTTGGGACCCCTCATCTTCAGCCTCTTCCTAAACTCCCTCCCCAGCTCATGCCCTGGAAAAATTCTGCTCTATGCAGATGACACGGTAATCTTCTGGAGCCACCCCAGCCCTGATTCTCTCTAGCATGCCCTGCAGGGTTTTTCACTGAAGCTGAGACATGGTTCATTTCCCACCGCTTAATTCTAAACTATGAGAAAACAAAACCAATTATCTTTGTCCACCATCAGAGTCCTCATCGAGACTTCCCATTGACTATCATCAACTCACTAGGATCCCCACCTGAGCTGGTTAGTTCACTCAAATATCTAGGTGTCACCTTTGACACATCCCTCACTTACCATTCACATATCCAACAACTGTCCCCGCTATCAGCTCCAGACTTGGGCTCCTGTACCATCACAAACACTGCCTCCCCCTATGGTTTATCCACCTGGCTGTTACCTCTTCTGTCCTCTCCCTGGTAGATTACAGCATAGTCATCTATGGCACTGCTATGCCCACTGCATTGCGATGCATCAAAGTAGCCCTAAACAAGCGTGCAGACTGGGCATGGGTTGAGACAGATGGACACACTCCTGTGATCTCTACAAGTCTGCCGAATGGTTGCGTTTGACACCCGTCTTAGGTACCATACTTGCCTCCTGGCCAAGGAAATCCACCTTGTTCAAGCCTCACCTGGTCTAGTTCTCATCCAACCCACCATGTTGGTAAGAACCTCCTGTATCTCTACTGGGACCTCTCTACTAGTCTCCCACTGCTGAACTTCCTTGGTCAAAGAGCCTTTTTTTACAACGCCCCCGTCTCCCTGGAGCCCAGGATCAGTCCTTCAAGACCAGTCTCAAGCTCATCTTGTAGAATCTTCAGCCTGTGACTGTCCTAACCCTCTCTTCCTCCTACTCCCCCTCTTGGCGAGGCTCTGCAGTATAAATCTACCTCATACATGTTATGCTATATACGGAAATCAAAATGTATATTCATGTACTACCTAAATAGTATGCATATTATGGCTAACACTGGGTCTTCCTCTCCCAAAGACTATTATTCTGTATCCCCCGTCTGTGTGGTTTTGTGTATTGTCTTTCTTTCATGATTACTGTATTTATAATATTGTATAATTTTTTGTATGGGTAACTTCCATTACTTGTTTTCTCTCCTGTTTCTCTTACCTGAACACCTTATTGCTTAAAACTACATGTAAGTCCTTATTATTGTTTGTTGTGGGGCCTTTGTAAAGGAGTCTATGACTCAAAGGGTTGTAATTCTGAATGTTATTAAATAAATGAAGTACAATATACAAAAATAATACAATATTATGCAAGTATAACAAAATAAATTACAAGAAACGCTTCAAGAATAAAATTGCCATACAGTTAATTGCCATGTAGTAAATTGTAGAACAAGAAAAGGACATTAAACAACAAAACAATAATATGAGGAGCCGGAAATAGTGACTGATTATTGGGGGAAAGGGGCTGTGCTATTGTCAAAGTAGGGTAAAAGACAGCAGACAGAAGCCCACCCCAATATCAGAAGTGGCTGCAGGAGTAAATAGAGAAATCATGGAGGAGAGATTTCAAAGTAAGAAGGGAAGGAGTAGAGTGAACGGAAAGGGGGAGAGAGCCCCATAGTTTAGGAAAGCGGAACAAGAAGGCAGCTTGTCCAGCAGTAGATTTCAAGGGTGAGAGAGCGAAAGAGTTATAACAAGTTCTGTGAAGGGAGTAAGAGGTAGAAGGTGGAAAAAAGAGAGAAGCAAATGCAAGGGAGGAAGCCAAACCAATACTTAGAGATAAAGGAGGCACAGTGGGTAAGGCACCTGGCATCAAGAGAGGGAGGAGAGGAGGTATACAAGAACAGTGATGAGTATGCAGGGGTTTGTCAAGAGCAAATTGACAGAAAGAGTGAAAGAGGGATTTAATCTAGCTACTGTAAAGTGGAGTTTGGAGCAGCACCATGAACAATGTCACCATAATCGACAATAGGGATTTATGAAAGGTAGATAAAGGAGGGAGAGAGACCTGTTAACAGTATTTATAGCAAAAACAAGTATATGTCAACATATTCCAGCCAAGAACTGAGCAGTAGACTCCAGAAAGTGTGTTATTTTTCAAAAATATTTTATTAACGTTAGAACGTATTACAATATGTCACACCTGCAATGGATAACACTACAAAATTATCAGTACTGACAAATTTACCCTTTGCAATTGTTACAATAATGAAAGCTGGAAACCAACAGCTAAAGGTTGGAATTCAATTAGCAATGAGAGAAAAAAGAAAAAGAAAACCCTATAACTATCTACTACATGATACAGTAAAAAAAAAAAAACAATTTATCTAAGTCTGACATGATAGTTGGCAAATTTTGCTCTGTGGAATAATTCACAAAGTTTTCCAAATTCACAAAGTGCAATGTGCTGACTTTGTAAAATTGTTGGCAGATGAAGAGGCCCTTTTTCAGGTGAAATTAAGGAGAAATTGCGACTTCGTCTTAACTTTGCCTTTACTTCTCCTGACTTCACTCTCAAAATGTGACAGTTTCCAAGGAAAACATAATGTGAAGTGACAAAGTGGCAAAGTGAGCAATTTGCAAAGCTATTCACAAAGGTGAATTCTGCAACCTCACCAGAACTTCAGCGGAAAGATAAAACTTCACAACATCTCTAATCTGAGGTTTAGAAGAGCTTCAAATTATTAAATTATGTATAGATGTTGTACTATGGATATCAATTTTTATACATAGAACTAAGATTATAATGCCATTTTTATAACATGGAAAGAAAGATAGATAGATGGATAGATAGACAGACAGACAGATATATATATATATATATATATATATATATATATATAGAGAGAGAGAGAGAGAGAGAGAGAGAGAGAGAGAGAGAGACAGAGAGAGAGATAGATATACTTGTACATACAGTATATAAAGACTAATGGGAAAGAATTATTCTAATGTGATCCAAAATTATAATTTTATGAGTTGATCTATCCTTATAGCAGAGTTCTTGTAGTCCAAGAACCAAGGCTATCAAATATTGTTTATCTGGGAGACTCCTCCTCCTCTGCTATTCTGGAGGCGCCGAACTTAAACTTGTAACTGTGCCCTAATTCTCTCCTGTCTCTTCTCTTCTAGCTACTTCAAGATCTCCCCTTGGCCTGAGCTGGGCTGTAGGAGTGGCAGGGAAGCACCACTGGCTGCCTTTACCCCTGGCCCGCAGGAACTCCATTAAGGTATACCATGTTTGCTTTACCGTGGCTGAGCACCGCCTTCTGATTGGATTCTCCTTGCTCTGCCTTCCATTATTGGATGGCTTCTGGTGTTGGGAGGCCGTGATTGGTCTGCTCTACTAGCCTGGTGAACTCAACATCTCCTGCCAGCTTGTGCTGCTGCTACTCAGCAAACAGACTTATTTTTACAATGTACCAGACCATTGCCCTACTCCACCCTTACTTCTCAGTCTGGTCCTGCTTACTGACAAAAGCTCCCACAGAACATGCACTTGGAGGTGCCACAAAGTCAACCTCAAAAATTTTAAAAGTTACTTGTTTAGACTAGCCTCCTGCTGCTCCTACTCTCAGAAACATACATCCCAACCGGCCCCCAACATCAGGGTAAGGTGCCCTGAAGACAGGCATGCTAACCTTTGCCTCTCTAAATATCTGCAGTCTTGCTGAAAAGTTTGATAACCTGCAAGCCTGGGTTGCCCTTCATAATCCAGATATGCTGTCAGTGATCGAGACATGGCTCTCCCCCAGGACTCCAGATGGAGCAGTCAGCCTGCCAGGCTACAAGATCTTCAGGCATGATCATCTGTCTAAAACAGGTGGGGGTTGTGCATTCTACCTCAAGGACAACCTTCAGGGAATAGTCCTAAACCAACCCAGCCTAGGGTCCTCTGCCCAGGCCCTTGCTATTAAGGTCCTTCTTGGGGCCCATAATGAATACCACGCTGCTTTCCATCTACATCCCCTCAAGGACTCATCCATGGTCTCCAAGCCATCTTTGACTGCCTTGGTAGCCTAACCTTAAGCTCTGAAGTAATTCTTCTTGGAGACTTCAACATTAACTGGCTTACTCTTGAAGCCAACCTCTTTAAGGCTGTCCACTTTGCACAGCTCATTGAAACCCTAACTAGGACTAATTACAGGACGGGCACCAGCACCTTGCTGGACTGGGTACTCACTAACCGTCCTGAGCACACGTCCAGTGCCACTGTCCTCCCAGATGACATCAGTGACCACTCTCCCATCATGTTCAACTGGTCTAGTAAATTCACCAAACCCCCCCCAGAACAGTCACCAATAGGGTTCTCAGGTCTGATCATGCTGATCACCTGAGAGCAGATCTCCTTAATGCAAACTGGTCAGCTGTGTTTGAGGCTCCTGATATTGATAGTGCACTGGACCACTTCATCCTCCTGTTCAATAAAATCTGTGACACACATGGTCCACTAAAAAAGCATAAAATCAAAGGTCACTTTAATCCCTGGATGAACTCTGACATCATGGAACTCATGAAATATAGGAACCATCTCTGGCATCTAGCCAGAGACACAAGGAAGCATTTAGACATCCTGAATTATAAACAAGGCAGGAATAACTGCACCAGAGCCATCTGAGCTGCCAAAAACCCTATACAATAAGGAGACCCTTTCCAGGAATTAGAAGGATGGTCACAAATTCTGGGCAAACCTTAAAGAGGTTACTAGTTGTGAGCTAAAAACTACTCCAACCATGATCAGCGTACATGGTTCCCTCGTTCTGAACCCAAAAACTATAGCCAATACTTTCAACCTAGCTTTCACTGACCTCAGTCATGTTCTCCCTCCCGGCTTCTTCATCCCCAACAACTCTGTTATACACACACAGACCCTGGAGCATCCACCTTTCTGATTCAAGATGATTTCCATTGGTGAAGCCAGAAAATACCTTAAGAAGGTGCTTGATAAGGGAGGTTCAGTGGTGACACCCTTGACCTGAAACTAATCTTGCTCATTCTGGAAGAAATCCTATCTCCTCTTACCCACAATCTCAATCTATCACTTTGGCTCACAGCTTTCTCTCAAAATGGAAAGCTGCAGTGGTCACTGCTGTTCACAAGAGTGAGGACCATGCCTGACAGAGAACTATAGACCCATCTCTCTACTTCCACTACTCTTGCAGGCCCTGGAATGAATTGTTGTGGACCAACTTGTTAAGTACCTTGACAAGTACAATTTTCTCTGCCAGAGCAGCATGACTTCAGGGCCAGGCACAGCACCATCACAGCCCTTCTGGGTTCATGGACTTCATCCATAAATCACTTGATCTTGGACAACTTGCTGGGGCAATCTTTATCGATCTAACAAAGGCATTCAATACTGTTAATCATGCCCTCCTAACTGAACAACTTGTTGCTACTGGATTTTAGCCGGAGGCAGTTTCTTAGTTTCATAGCTACCTGCAGCCGCTCCCAGCAACTCAGGATAGGATCTACCCTCTCAGACAGCAAACCTGTCTGTTCAGGGTTCTGTAGGGGTCTATACTGGGTCCTTTCCTGTTTAGCCTATTCCTGAATAACCTCCAACTGGCCAGCCAGTGCCACATCCTCCTACATTCAGATGATGCGGTTGTATTAGCACAGGGCCCAGATCCCGGTGCTCTTGAGCAGCAACTCCAAAGTGATTTACCTGTATTGAGAAGTGGTTCATAGATCATAAGTTGATTATGAATTACAAAAAAACCAAAACTATGTTGTTCTCCAGACCCTTAAACAAGCACCGTAATTACTCACTTTCAATAAGTAATGTAGTGGGGGTTCTCTAGAACTTGTCCATCATTTTAAGCATCTCGGCATCACCACTGACAACTCGCTTTCCTATACTCTCCATATAGACAACACGGCCAAAGCTATCAATAAGCGCTTAGAGCTGCTGTACCAACACAAGCACAGCCTGAACCCTGAAGCCTTTAAAATAGCTGTTCATAGTTCTGTTGGCTCCCTAGTGGACTACGGCCTGCCCATATATGGCTCCGCCACTGATACAGCCCTCCGGTGCTTAAAAACTATGCTAAACAAAGCCTGCTGGCTAACCTTAGGTGCACACAGGCTGACTCACACCTGTGATCTCTATGCTGAAGCTCACTGGCTCACTCTCAGTGGCTGGTTAAAATACCAAACCTGCCTGCTGGCCAAAAAGATCTGCCTTGGAACACATCCGTCTGGGGTCCGACAACTTCTGTTGCCTTGCTCTAACCCTCAGCATACTCATAACTCTGAGCACCAGTTGTTCATTACTCCAAAATGTCGAACTACTCAAGGTCACAGGTCCTTTGCTCACCAAGCCCTGCTTTGTTTCAACTCTCTACAGGAAAATATTGCTCATCAGCTCGTACTAGGTACCTGCAAATTACACCTCAAGCGCCTAATGCTATATGAATCCCACTGTGACTGTCATCTCTAGATCCACCTTCCCACCCACCACATCGTTACTCCTTATACAACACCATAATCTTCTAATCCACTCCCTCCTGAACCTGCCCTACCTTCCCCATCCCCCCTCTCCTGTCACACTCACCATCTGCCACCACACTTGGTCCCCTTCCCTTCCCCTCTGCTAACCATTTTCCACACATTCTCATTGCCCATGGCACTTGGGGCTCCTCCCCCCTCTACCCCTGCACTTAGCATCCCTCTAAGCATCCTTGCTTCTGACAACTGATATGTTTCACCATTGGGCATTGTAACCTGATGTATATTGTTGCCTCATCTCTCATGTTCAAGACTTGTACTACATCATATGTTATTCTTTTTATTGTCTCTGGTGTATACCCTGTTATGTTGTCTTCCTTTGTACTAACTCACCTAACTGTTGTTTTAAAAATCCTGACGTGGAACCTACTGTATGTAAAGAGCTCCGAGCTCAAATGGTTAATCCAAGATCCAAATAAATGAAAAAGATAAATAAAAAATATAGTTTATTTAAAATACTAATTAAGTGTGCTTGTTTTCTGAGTTTGCTTATTCTGCAGTAAATTAAATGTTTTGGAGACCAAGCTGGTGATAGGAGTACTGGACATACTGGTATTAAATGTTTTGTAGACTAAAATAGTGATGGGAACATTGGATTTAGTGGTCTTTCCCAAGTAGTCTCCAAATAACTATGCTTGTTTCATGATTTCTCTATAGGATTGGGAACCTGTCTATATTAACAGGACTTCCCTGATATTGTTGTTTATATAAAGACATATCTACTGTTCTGGAAGTTTCAGTTTTCATTTTCATTAACTGCATGATAATATCATTTTGTATAAGGCAAGCAGTCAATATGTTAGTATTGAAAATGTTGAATAAAAATTATTAAAAAAAGTACATCAGGACTTTAGGAGTCATACATGGAAATGCAAGGACTGTACAAAGTAATCATAAGGACTGTACAAAGTAATCAAACTGAGGTTTTACCGCTAGGTGCAGTAGAAGTGGGAAGCAAATTTGGTGGACCACCACTATAAAGGCTGCATGCTCTGCCTTTAGTTTGAGAAGAACTATCTAAATCAAAGGTATCGGAGGAAAGACATTAAGAAACCTCCCTAACCAAGATATGGTCAATGCATCTCGCAGAAAAACTCCTGGATCAGGAGGGATTGAACAAAAGTTAAACTATTTTGCATTGTGCAAAGATGCAAATAAGTCCCCCTTCAGATGACCCCATCTCTGGAAGAGGTTGTGTACTATGGAGGCTGGTAGTTCCTATTCATGCTCCCGTAAAAAGGGACTGACTTGGTCTGTCTGTGAGGTTGTGTGCAATACCAGAGAGAAACACAGCTGAAATGTGAAGGCCATGAGATATTGCCTAGTCCCAGACTTTCACTGTTTCCTGTAGAGGCAGTAAGACTAAATGCCCCTTTCCTGTTGCTATAGCACATCACACTGACATTGTCCATTTTATTGCAAGAGGACCTGGGCTGAGGAGTTCTGCAAATGTCTGTAGACCAAGAAGGACAGTTCTTAATTCCAAAATACTAATATGGAGAAATGTGCCCACTTCAGTCCATGACCCTTAGGTCATATCACGCCCAGATGGGCACCCATCCCAGTTCAGAGGCAGCTGTGCTAAGGATCATACTAAGGATGGATTTGGAGCAGAAAGGAAATGCCCATAAAAGCTCCTCAGAACTACATATAGTAGGATGTATTTTAGCACAAATCTATCAATCTATTTTTAAATATATTTTGTTTTGACTAATAATAACTGATGTAGGCAGTTTATTCCAGGGGTTTATTATTCTCTGAGAAAATGAAATGGCCTTTTCTTTGATTGAAATTTGTTTCTTTTCAGCTGAAATTGATTACCTCTAGTGGAAATAGCTACTTGTTTAAATTCAAGCCCATATTCTAAAGTTAGAAAGGGGTCATTAATAATGTCCCAGATAAATAGGAGGTCACCCCTTTTCCGACATTGTTCCAGGGACATTACATTGAATTAAGAAAGTCTTTCATCATATGACAGATTCTTTACTGGACAGATTGATTTTGTAATTCTTCTTTGAAGTCTCTCGAGTCTGTGTATGTCTTTCTGTATATAAGAGCACCATATTTGAGAAAAATAGCTAACTGTAGCAAGAACCTGTACTGGCACTGGGGAAAAGAAAGAAAAACCCTCCAAGAGGTGGTGGTGGTGCATCCAGAAGTGGCATAATGGGAATATCACATTCTAGGATATCTTTCAGTTGCTCCCACTGTACACAAAGTGTTCAGTTTGGGATGTGCATGTGCAGCAGGGCCAGTGGAACTGTTATGAATGTGGCAGCCATGAGACCCAGGAAATAGGGCACTGTTTGAGCTGGTACAGGGGGGCTTTCACATACCTACTGAACTTGGGTGACAAAGTCTTGTACTCTGTCGGAGGATAGAAATGCTCTGCCCATTGTTGTATCTAAAACTGCACCAAAGAACAGGATCCAGTACTGATTTTGATATGTTAACTGTCATCCCCAAGTCCTCAAATGTAATGAACGGCACAATGCATACTGAGCCACCTCCCTAGACTGGGCTTTTAATAACTAGTCATCCAAAGTAAAAAAGACATAAAACCCTTCTCTCCTAAGGGTAACCACTACAACAACAAAGAATCTCATAAATCTTCTTGGGGCTGAGGAGAGACTAGAGGGCAAAACTCGAAACTGGGAATGGTCACCCACCAGTGTAAAGTGAAGGTATTGTCTATTGTGTTATCTGATTTTTACATGAAGAGAAGCATCTTTCATATCTATGGAACAAAGCCAATCTCAGTGCTGCACCATGTGGAGGAGAGCCTGAAGTGACATTGTGCAAACCTTTTTGCTGTCAATGAACTTATCCAGGTCTCAATGGTCCAGTATGGACCTCAGATCACCTGTCCATTTGGAATCAAGAAGTACCTGGAATAAAATCCCATTTGTTCCATTCCTCTGCAGGAACAGGTTTTGGTAACCTTTTTTGTTGATAACTGATTGTACTTACTCCTGTATAAGGGAAAAGTGTTCTGGAGGAAAAGAAGCAGGGGGAGGAGGGTATACTGGAGGGGTGGAAAAGAACTCAAGACCATACCCCTTCTTCACTACTTCTAGGATCCATTCACCCATCGTGAGCTGCTTCCATTTGTATAAATGTAAGAAGATGCCCCCAACTTGTACCCTGTGCTGCAGTGATGGAGTGTGGAGAAGAATGATAAGGGTGTGAGAACCCTCCTGGTGCTGGGTGGATGTTGCTTTGGTCATGAAATTATCATCCAAAATATACAAAGCATCAATAGGTGACCCAGGGTGAGGAGGGACACCCGCTGCTGAAGCTCCATGAGTAAATGGGGTTTTGTTGCTGGCCATAGGATTGGAAGGTTATGATTACTGAGCAAGCTATTTTGCACTGAACAGTGCTGCACTTTCTAGTTACTGGCTGTGATTTGTGTATCCATTTTTTGCAACTTCTCTTCATACTTTTGCATAAAGTGAGCTCTTTTACTCTGGAACTGGATGAACTTTATCCAATGTGAATAAAATTGCCAAATCAGTTCAAACCTTGTGCTACATATATGCATTTGAAGTATGACATAGCAACAATTCACAGCACAGTGATTTTTCATCCTGCATTGCCTTACCTTTTGCTCTTTGTACCACTAAATGGTGGCAATTGAGTTCTTTTGGCATACCATCCATAGTAGGTACAGAAGCTCAAGGGCCAATCCCTGACCTTGGTATCATGAGGGTAACTTGGAGGCTATAGCTGACACCACTGGAGTGATTGATGATGAGGACTTACCAGCCTTCCAGGGAGATCTTGATGGTCCTACCGATCATATCAGTGAGCGCTTGTCCAACCACCTGGGAGGATTCCAAATAGTGGTGGGTGGGCCAGATTGAGAAGCTGGCTTAGGATTCAGAACATGGGCAACAGAGGCCATCATGGAATCCTGTGAAGAAGGATTTGTTTCCAGAACCTTCGAGCACCACTACCTAAGAAAATATTATTCTTTTTTATTAACCTTTTTATTGAACACTTTTTCAAAATACAAGCTTTACAAACCCAACTATACATACAAAGAAAAAACATGGAAGAACCAATAGATACTAGAACTTAGTAAAATACAAAAATACAAGTTCTATAACCCTATAGGTAAACATCTGAGACAGCATCAAAGGGCATTGAAGACATATGTTATATGAAGAAGTGGGGGGGTTAAGAACCAAAGTATAACAGCCAGGGTTAGATGCCAAGGCAAGTAATTAAATTCCTTAAGCCCAGTAGAGTTAACAAGGGACAATAAGAGTAAATACAAAAACATTTGAAGAAAGGAATACTACTATAAGTGTAGTACTGCTAAAAAGCAAGGACTTCAAGGGGGGTGGGTTAAGATAAAGGAATGGAGCAGAGATGTGAATTCAGAAAGGGGACCCATTTCATATAATAGATATCCATCTTGCCTATGGTTACAAAGGAAAGCCTGTCAAAAAAGGGCTAGTTTAGATAACGTTGAGTGCCAAGAACACAATCATGGGATAGTTGGATAAAGCCATGATATCATAAAAGTCTTCTGGCTTCCATAAAGACGCAGTGAAGCCAGAACTGCAAGAGATTGAGAAAGGTAGAGATTTGGGTCAGTATTAAATCAGGGGAATCTGTGTAAAGAGAATTTTAGAGCACTCGGTCAATATAACCTGCCCTTTAAGGAGTTTGGGGCAACTCCAAAGGATATGAAGAAGCACTGCATCTGTCTGGGAGCATTGCCAACAAGAGGAATGTGATGCTAATACTATGGTATGCAAAGCCTAGGGGATTGTTTACCACTGGTGAGGATATTAAGTTGGATTAAATGACTTTTTACATGGGGTAAGTCATACAGGCCATGAGAACTCCATCATTCCACTGAGTGGAATGAATAGAGTAATCCAATTCCCATTCCCCCAACCTTACCAGATTTAAGGATATCAGAGAGTGTCCCTAACAGTGGCATGTGCTCTACCTGTCCAACCTTTGAGGCCCATGGAGGTAGAGAGCTGGCTTTTTCTCAATGGCCTAGATGGCTGCTTGAATTTGTAAATATCACCAAAAATCAGACTGGGGGAACCTACTTTGTCCTGCAGTTGCTGAAAAGAAAGAAGAGTATTAGATTGTGGAAGGTAATGATCAGCCACTATTTTTATGAAAGTCTATTCTTTTAAAGTAAAAAAAAACATAGTCATAGCAGCAGAAAATAAAGAAAAAAACTGTATTTTTAGAGAGGAAAACATCAAGAAGAAATAGAGCAACTAATATTGGTTGAGCATGGTCCTAGGTTCAGGCAAGTCTTCAATGAAGAAGTTAGAGGAATGGTACAGCAAGTCTTACAAGAAATGCCTTCCAAAGTTCATACTTTAACTCGTACAGACAGGTCAGATATTAAAGTAAAGCAGGGGCAAATGGAGTTAGTGCCTGACCAGAATATACCACAAAGTATGGTTACCATTTGACTTATTAGTAACAGTACATCTCAAAGCCAGGGATGCTGGTTCCTTGAACCTGGGGGAAAATGAACAAAGAGGAGGTGGTGGGTGTGTCTGGATTATCTGTACCAAAAGTAATGGTGATGAGCTGGGGAAATGAATTATTAGTAGCTACAGTCTCTTTAAAATATTAATAAGACTGAGGATGGCCTGCTTGACCTGGTCTGTAAGTTATTACAAATAGAACGTGGGTTGAATATTGGAAATTATGATATAATTAGCATCTATAGAGGATGTGATGAGCAGGGTGACAGTTGTACTACTCTGATTTCTCTGCACAAAGAATAGCAAATTAGATAAGGATCAATAATGATAAGGGAAAAGCAGTAAAAGGCTGCAGAGAGTGGCAGTGGGGCAGTCAGTAACAAAGTTCAGAGCAAATACAGTAGTAAACAGGCACCACTCACCAACATGCAAGTCCGAAAAAGTATCACTGGAGACTATAGCTTGTTTCACTGATGTACATTCCTTTATTTCCACAAAAAATCATAAGGCGTAATCCCAGTTACTAGGCATGCAGATGCAGGTCCTGATATTCGTGCATATGCGTTTAGCAAGAGAACTCTTGACACACTGGTGAGTGACACCTGTTTACTATTTGCTATAATAACCTGACAAGGTTGGATTTGAAACTGTTCTTTGTTAACAGATTAGATATTGGTAAAAATGCTTTAAGAATAATAGTAGTGAGGAGCAAACTAGTCTCGGTAGTGTGGTCTTCCAAACTCTTTAAAGAGAATGAAACAAAACTGATCAATGCTATCTGCAATATGTTGAAACACTTCCACCAAATTCAGCTGGCAAAGGAGGGTAAGAAAATCTTACAGGAGAGAAGGCAGGTCAAAGAAGGATAACTAGACATTGTTATCAAAAAATAGAACAGGGGATGTAGCTCAGAGGAAGAGTGCATGCCTTGCATGTATGAGGCCCTGGGTTCAATCCTTGGCATCCCCACACTTGCAACTTTGCCATCAGGAAATGGAGGGTAATGAGTACCAATGCTCGTAGTCTGGGCAACAAGCTCCCTGAGCTGGTGGCCATGATGGAAGAGGGATGCCTGGATATTGTAGCAGTCACAGAAACATGGTACACAGAGAACCATGACTGGGATGTTAACATACCAGGGTACATAACCTACAGGAGAGACAGGCAGGAGAGAAGAGGGGAGAAGTAGCTCTCTATGTAAAGGAAGGGATAAAAGCAACTGAACAAAAGAGTAAACAGGGAGGAGAAGAGGCACTGTGGGTCACCTTGGAGACTGGAAAGGCACCACAATCTGCACAGGGGTTAGTACAGACCCCATGTCAGGGGAGGAATGGACAAGGATATGATAGAAGGCATTCTTAGAATGGCATAGAAAGGGAGATACTGTTGATGGGAGACCTGAATATGCCAGATGTTAACTGGAGCACCTTTGCTGCAGCCACATCCAAAGCAGGGCCATTCTTGATGCCCTACAGGTGGCAGGCATTAGACAGTTAGTTTGGAACCCACTCATCAGGGAGCAATCTTAGACCTCATACTCTCAAATGGGGCAGTGAGAGGATCTCAGATCTAGAAGTGAGTTGCCATCTGGGGACAAGTGACCATCAAACAGTGTGGTTCACGTTAAACTCAGCTACAGAGTCAAGCCATACAAAAGTGAGGGTACTGGACTTTAGGAGGGCTGACTTTGGCAAGATGGGAGAGTGCCTCAGAAAAGCACTAGCAAACAGGCTAGAAGGAGGTGTGGAGCAACAATGGGGAATCATCAAAACTGCCATCACAGAGGCAACAAGCCTTTGCGTGAAGCAAATAAACAAATCAAAACAAAAGAAAAAGCCACTATGGTTCTCAAAAGAGGTGGCTGTGAAAGTCAGGAAGAAAAAGATAGCATTCCGGAAGTATGAGGAAACACAGAAGGAGCAGGACAGAGAGCTGTACCAGTTAAGGCAGAAGGAAGCAGGGAGGGAAGTCAGAATAGCAAAGGCCCAAACTGAGGAAAAGATAGCCAACTCAGTTAAGAAGGGGGATAAAACCTTTTATAGGTACATCAGCGAGCGTAGAAAGACAAAGGGAGGGACAGTGAGGCTGAATAGAATGAACGGTGGGTGGGCAGAGGGACAGTGAAAAGCAAGGATACTGAATGAATATTTCTGCTTAGTATTCACAAAGGAGGGAAGTGCCTAATCCAATTAACAGATACTCTTGATGGGGGTCAATCCCAGTCCTTTCACAGAAGAAAGGGTTCTGCAAGAACTCCTAAAACTGAAGGTGGACAAAGCAATGGGTCCTGATGGAATTCACCACAGAATTCTAAAAGAATTAAGGGAGGAACTAGTGAAACCACTGGCTTCTCTTTTTAATAAATCATGGGAGGATGGTGTGGTACCTGAGGACTGGAGGAAGGTGGATGTGATTCCCCTTCACAAAAGTGGGACCAAGACAGAGGCAGGAAACTACAGACCTGTCAGTCTGACCTCTGTGGTAGGGAAAGTGATGGAGTCACTTCTGAAGGAAAGAATAGTTGAGTACCTAGAGGCCAGTGGAGCACAGGACCCAAGGCAGCATGGGTTCACAGCGGGAAGGTCATGTCAAACGAATCTAATAGATTTCTTTGACTGGGTGACCAAAGTAGTAGACCAGGGAGGGGCTGTGGACATGGCCTACCTAGACTTTAGCAAGGCATTTGACACAGTCCCACAGAAAAGATTAATAGTCAAATTAACCATCCTGGGAGTGGGTCCCAGGGTGGTAGCCTGGGTAAAACATTGGCTGCACAACAGGACACAGAAGGTAATTGTAAATGGAGTCCACTCTGAAGAAAGAGGGGTTACTAGTGGGGTACCGCAGGGTTCAGTTTTGGGTCCAGTCCTTTTTAATGTCTTCATCAGTGACATTGCAGAGGGACTGGAAAGAAAAATATGCCTTTTTGCAGATGACACAAAGATCTGCAACAGGGTTGATACACAAGGAGGCATGGAAAGGATGAAAAGGGACTTGGCAAGGTTGGAGGAATGGTCAGAAGTATGGCAGCTAGGATTCAATGCAAAGAAGTGCAAAATAATGCACCTGGGAAACAAGAACCCAGGGGAAGAATACACAATGGGTGGGAGGTAGTAACAACAACAAAAAAGGAAAGGGACCTGGGGGTAATCATATCAGATGACCTTAAGGTTAGCAAGCTATGTGAGAAGGCAGTAGGGAGGGCTGGGGTATACTGGGATGTATAGGAGAGGCATCAGCAGCAGAAAACAGGAAGTTGTTATCCTCTGTACAGACAGTTGGTGAGACCCCATCTGGAGTACTGTGTCCAGTTCTGGAGACCCCATCTCTGCAAGGACATAGACAGGATAGAGGTAGTCAGAGGAGGCAACTAAAATGGTGCAGGGTCTGCAAGAGAAGCCGTATGAGGAGAGACTAAAGGAGCTTAATATGTATACCCTTGAGGAAAGAAGGGAGAGGGGGACATGATAGAAACTTTAAGTACCTCAGTGGAATCAACAAAGTCCAAGAGGGTAGCATCTTTCAGAAAAAGAGACTTGCAAGAACAAGGGGACACAATTTAAAGATAGAAGGAGGGTGGTTCAGGGGCAATGTGAGGAAGTATTATTTCACAGAGAGGGTAGTAGATGGATGGAACAGCTTTCCTGAGGAGGTTGTGGGGTCTAAAACTGTAGTAGAATTCAAGAATGCATGGGACAGACATAAGGTAATTCTTGTGGGGGGTAGGAAGAAATAGGCTGTTGGTTAACTAGAATCTGCAGCCTATCCTGTAGGTAGGGAAATGGGCAGACTAGATGGGCCTAGCGGTCCTTATCTGCCATCAAAGTCTATGTTTCTATGCTTCTATGTTATAAGGATCTGGATGAATAAATCAAATGACTAAAGTACATGAACTGGATGACATGGGCATTTATGTTGTGGAAAACCCCTGTGTGGAAGGCTGTGAACTCCCTCTAAAAGAGGAGAACTTAATTATCTGGCAAATTATTGCCTTCCCCCACTGCCCATTTTTTTTCCTTGTGGTTGTGGACTAATATGACTTTTTAATAATATATTGTGGATGATGAATTATTATAATAGGGTAACTGGGAATCACCAACTGATCCAAGTTTACACATATGTATGCACAAGCTCTTTTTTATTTGATGACTGTGGGCCCCATATTCAGAGCTGGTCAGATGTGCATGCAAAACAGTATGCCTCACATAAAACTTGGGCCAGCTGGCTCTGGTGCCATATTCAAACAGAGTGTGCAATCCAAACAGACCACACAAGCTGTGTGACTATTGGACCCTGGTTGCATGGCACACAGCAGGGGGTCTCCATTTTCCATGCAGCACAACCAAGGTGTGGGGCTGATGACCACCCATAGGGGTACTGCAGGGTGCACACTGGTGTGCACCGTGGATCCTATGGATGATATTCAGCCCAAACATGCAGATAAGCTCATTGGGCATGCATGGCACAATGAGGCCATTTGCATGCCCATTATGGGCTCATCTGTATGCCCGCGATGCTGTGAAGTGTGCTGGGCCAGTTCCCTCCTAGCCCCGATCCATATTATAATAATTTAAAGTCTCTGCTCCCTGTATCTCTGGTAGTCTAGTGGTTCCCCCCCCCAAGCCCTGATCCATATAAAAATACAAATGTGCCTGGTCCCTGTATCCCTAGTAGTCTAGTGGTTCCCCACTCCCCAGCCTGATTCATATAAAAATACAAACATGCCCAGTCCCTGTATCCCTAGTAGTCTAGTGGTTCCCCACTCCCCAGCTCTGATCCATAAAAAAGTAAAAAAGTGCCCAGTCCCTGTTAGTCAAGTGGCTGCCCACCCCCCCTCCTCATTAGGCAGTGACCCACCATCCCACTCACCCCAACCTGACCAGATCCAGTGACTGGCACAGCCCACCTCACACCACCAGCCAGCCACCGACTGTACTGTACAGGAGCAGGTACAGTAGACAGTACATGCCTATTGATTGACTGGTCAACCAATGGGCATGTACTGTCTACTATACGCTTACTCCTGTATAGTTCAATCGAAGGCTTCGACCAATGTATGAGGTGGGTTGTGCCAGTCACTGGCTCTAGGCTGGGTTGGGGAGCAGGGTGGTGGGTCCCTGCCTGAAGGGTAGGGACATGGGAGGCCACTTGACTACCAGGGACTGGACACATTTTTACAGATCGGGGTTGGGGAGTGGGGAACCACTAGATTACCAGTTATATGGAGACCAGGGACTATTTTATTAATATACAGATTGGGGCTGGGGAGGGGGAACCACTAGGCTACCAGGGATATGGGGAATGGGAGGGTGTTTTACTATTGTCAAAATGCTTAGGGCTACAGAAGGATGGCTGTACCACCAGGGTTCCCTGCTCTAAACAGGGGACAACTGGGTCCATGCAATAGTTAGGGCAGGGTTTCAGAAGCGAAATTCTGCACACTGCTGGGAGCCAATTTTTGTTTATGAAACATTTCAATATTGTGCTGCATTGCATATGCATGGGGACCCTCATCTGCATAGGTGCAGCACATTATTGTGTGTGTTGATGCTATCAGGGTGCACCCACATATCTGTGTCTTTGGAATATGAGCACACTCCCAACAGCTGGCACATTTCCAGGTTTGTGCTGTGCATCCCGTGTTGCACCCACTCATCAACTTTGAATATGGGAACCTATATTTTAAAAATACCTGTATGATGGTGGTGGTTCCTTAGCCTCCCATCTTGCCTTCATAAAGAGCACTTGATATTTTTCTTATTTATTTATTTGAAATATCGGACATACAACCTTTGAGTCAAATGGCTCATTTACAAAGTACCTCATCATATTGAGAACAGAAATAAAACAGACAGGGTACAGTTACAAAGGAATAGCCATCATCTATAGGTTACAGACATTGTTTACAAACATTATGTACAGTTATGGATATAGATATTTACATAAAGCACAGCAGAAAAACATTATATATGCTTGTATTGGATATGCTTGAAACATTGGTGTGGATGGATGAGTGCTGCTTCCACTAATTTATTTAATAAATTAATAAACCTTATATTTGAATCAGACAACCAGTGTTGTGGTTTAAAGAGTGTAGTAAGCTTAGCAATGTCTTTTCATATTTATGGTCTTGCAGCATACATTGAGGGCTTGGCTAGTCTGTCTGGTGGTCACCTTTACTTACATTACAGAGTACAATACATTACACAGTTAAATGACTATTTACAGCTATGACTTGTCAGAATACAAAGGAGGCTAATTCAAAGAATGATACCAAAATGAAATGCAATGTAAGCAAGACATAACAGAATTATAACACAGGCCACAAATATTGTTTAGGCTAAACAGTTCTGTAAAATATAAATGGCTGACCCTTGCAATTTTTAAGACTCTCTGCAGCTGAAGTTACCGGTTGAATGTACATATTATATTGATACTGTGGATGCATTTGAAAGGTGTTACCACAAGTTTCTGATGATTGTAGTCATCTCAGCAGTGCATCAATATAGATAATGTTTTTATGGTAGACATGGCACAGAAGCAGGACATTTTTAAAATTCAATATTTTAGTTCATGAATGAAATAAAACCAAAAGAAATAAGCATTTGTTAATGCCGAATATTCACCGCTGGTATTGCTGTTGTACCTGGTCTTGTTTGTACACATTTTTACTATCTATTTACCCATGATAGAGTAGAAGAGATGAAATATCTCATTTTCATTGTGGTCCTGCTTTGATACATTGTTAGATTGTAATAACCCAGGATAAAGCAACTGAGGGGCAATATCTACACTACTTTTAAGTGGGCTCCTACATTTGGACCCAAATAACCAAGTCTTTTTATGACCTGACGTTATGATCAAGACAGGTGATTTTGCTGTGTGACTGTGAAAACAAGTTTCGGAAGGGATTTGAAAAATTATACCTGCCATGTTCAGGAGGTGGGTTAGCACGAGGAATATGTTAACCATTAGGGGCCAAAATCTGCAAAAAAATAAAGTTATTAGTAAATGTTGGAACAATTAGTTTCCTCATAACTTAGTTGATTTTTCACATTTTTACACAAAATTTTCAACATATTCTTTTTCTGACCACTCATTCAAAGCATGACAGGTGTCATTTATAAAACAATGGCTGAAATGTCATTTTGTGCCACAAGTGTTAAAACACATTTTGCGTAGGATCTGAGATATGGCAGGTGTCACATTCATGAGGTGGTGTGAAAAAACCCTATGTAGAAAAGTTGGGGTCAAAATATTGAAAATTACCACAGTTATGAATTTGCATTGAAAAATTGCAATATAACCTTATAACTTTGTTGTTTTCTCACATTTTTACCCAAAACTTTCAACATAGGCTTCTTATGACCCCACATAGTCTTCTTATATGCCACCCCATGAACAAGGGTGGAGAACATTTTCAAATCCTGCCCAAAAAGTGATTTCTCACCACAAGTGAGAAAACATATTTTGGCCAGGATTTGAAAAATGACAGCTGTGACATTCATGAGATGCTGTGAAGAAATGGCTATGTTGAAAATTTGAGGTTGAAATATTATAAAAATTACCAAAGTTAAGAGTCTGTGTTTATAAAGTTTAGTTTAGTGTAGGCTCATAACTTTGCTGTTGTTTAATATTTTTATACCAAATTTTCAACATAGTCATCTTATGAACCCAGCTTATGAACAAGGGCAGAGAAAATTTTAAACTTCTACCCAAAAGGTGATTTTGTGCAGCAACCTCGAAATCAGCTTTCAGGACATGAAAACACATTTTGGACAGGATTTGAAAAATGACAGCTGTCGCATTGATGAGGTGCTGTGAAAAAATGACTGTGTTGACAATTTTGGGTAAAAATATTTGAAATTAGCAAAGTTATGAGCCTGTGCTTGCAAATTTCAGTGTAGGCTCATAATGTTCTTGTTTTTTTAATATTTTTACACCACATTTTCAACATAGCCTTATTACTCCACCTCATGCAAAAGGGTGGAGAAAATTTTCAAATCCTGCCTGGGTTACTGGGATGCAGGATGTTGCACAGTTGTTAATGAGCTGTGAAAGCAGTATTAAATAAAAGCCAATTTTTCAATAACAACAGGTAAACCACCATTGCCTAGTTATTAGAGATGCAGTGAAGTCTCACTATGAACTTAAAGTTAATGCAAAGTTCCCAACTTCACATCTGCAAATAGTATTATAAGTTTCCATTAAAAGGTCAAAATGTGCATTTAGCGGACTTTGTGTTATTGACTTTGTGTTAACTTTGGTTAACATTTTGAGAAAGGTGAAGTTTGTGAGAAATAGCCCACAGACCACATGTCTGACAGTCTACAGGTCACATGATGCAGACAGGAAGGTAATCAGGCAAGACAGTGAACTAGTTCATTCCAGTACCCCATTCAATATCAGTACCCAGTGGAGCTGTTCCTGTCTTTTGTTATATCCATCATCTGGCTTTTATGTTACCATTGTTAAATACTTTACACCAGCAGAAAACAAGGGAAACAAAAAAAAAAGGAAAGCAGCCCTCACAATCCTCAATGCTGGAGTTGTACCTACTTGGAAATTATTTTTCCATGACTGCATCAGCAACTTCAATGATACACTGTTTTACACTGGACCAGGATGGTCTGCTTCACCTGCATTATTCAGCACCACCATAATCGTGACTGGATACAAACATAGATGTGATTGTCCTGCTTGGTTTGTTGGACAAAAAGTTAAAGTTTGTGATCATGATCATCAAGATGAAGAATATGATTTGTCTCTTGACTGTGATCATGACATAAACAATGAGTGCAATGTTTGCACTGAGATATGCACCACACTGGTACTCTGAACACTACTTGAACATTCAAAGTCATCTTCCTCATGCCTGTGGTAAACCTTCAGTGTTAATTCACAACTTTTACCTACATGGCTATTGCTGTTACTTGATGACTGGCTGGCAGATTTTATTTCAGACACACATGCAGAATTTATTTCACATACCACCTACGCTAAGGTCTCTCAACTCGTGAACATGGCATGATGTGACTCAGTCATGATGAACTTCCCGGAACTGTGCAATGTTTGTATCAAAAAAATATCTACAGGATTAAATAGGGCCAGCTTCTTGTGAGGACAAAGATTAGAGTAGGGCATCCAACAGAACATGAACACAAACAGAAGCATCATACTAGACCAAGGATCTTGAGTGGCATGACATGATAACTGGGTATCCCCCAGTTCTGATTTGTGATGAAACCGAAGATTTAAAAAAAAAACAGGATTGGACCAAAAAAAAGTTAAAGTTGTGTGATTCGTGATCATGAAGATGAAGAACATGATTTGTCTCATAACTCATGATTGTGACATGACAATGAGTACAACGTTCGCACCGAGATATGCACCACACTGGTACACACTGACTTGAACACTACTTGAACATTCAAAGTCATCCTCCTCATGCCTCGTGTAAACCTTCAGTGTTAATTCACAACGTCTACCTACACAGCTACTTGCTGTTACTTGATGACTGGCTGGCAGATTTTATTTGAGACACACACATATAATTTATTTATTTATTTATTTTTAGTTGTTGTTTAAGCAGGTATAGCACACTAAGCTGAAAGCTTTTTACAGGAGCGACCTGGGAGCACATGGAGGTTAAGTGACTTGCTTAGGTCACACAGTATGCAAGTGGAAGCTGTGGATTCAAACCCAGGTCTGGTCTGCTGGATGTCACCAGATTTGCAGCTCAGAGCCTTAGACCACTGTGCTATACTGCCTCCTATTTCACACACACCACCTACGTTAAGGGTGATGCTGCAGACACTGCTTCTACTCACACAGATTCAGAGACCTCGCCTGGCATAATCCTCTCTGACACAGTACTTTTCCCTTCAAGGATGTTTTCTTTTTAATTATTCCACATGATGTGATAGAATGCCCTGCCCACAGAACCAAAGCTTATAACTCACTGATCTATGTGGCTCATATGCACAGTCAGAAACCCTTGCCTGACCGTGTATTTGTGGGCAATTTTTAGATTCCACAGAGTCACCGAGAAAAACATGATTTTGCAAACAGTGATTTTTTCTAATTTTGTGGATTGCTAACAAATTCAAGAGAATTCATAAAGCCAGCACAATGCCAAAATACTACAATAGTATTTTTTTATTATGTCTTTTCTTTCAGTTAAATGCTATAATATGCAGTGAGAGACAGTATTCAATCACGGTACTATGGGGAAACACACTATAGTGGTACAGTAACAACAATTTCAACAGACTGAACACAGACAATTAACAGCAATGTTATATTTATTCAGTTTTGGGTGGCTGGGAAGCAAAAACAACAACAGTGACTACCAGGTGGAAATTGAACACTAAACAGATGTACTGTAGCCACACAGGCACAATAGGACCTTAACCAGTCTTCAGAAATCCTACAGTGGAGCAACAATACCTTTATTTTGCAGGGGTATTTACAGCAGCTAGATAGAAACAGAAAACAATACTGCAGAGCGGTCAAGGAATTAAGAGTACTGCTATTACAATGGGGCAATAAAATACATATGACTTGACAGCATACACACAGACCAAAAGTAATGCACAGAAAATTTAACAGTTCAGTAAGCTACAACACAGTCTTTAAACAGACTGAAGAAATGCACAGCAAACAGCAAAACTGATAAAAACTTATTAAACATAGTGTTCTGTGTACCAGAACACAAAATACTAAAACACTAGCCAACAACAGTTGGAAAAACTGCCTTTCTCACTGTGAATCTCCCTTCTAATCTACACCACAGAGCCACCCCTCCCTAAAGCACACTTCTACAGTGTCTGTCAGTAGAGAGGCTGAATGCACTAATTTAACATTCAATATTCACACAAAATCAATAAATGCTCGATGATACAAACACACCAGGGTTTACTACAATCAATGTACTAACTTTTGACACAATATTTTGTGTCAAAACTGCTTTTAAAGGGTCTTGCAAAACAAACAAGGTGAAGTAATGCAAAGTCCATAGACAGCAATGGGAACTTTGCCTTACTTCAAGATGAGAAGTTATTCACTTCACTTTGCGGAATAATATGTGAAACTCGGGTTCAGTTCAGGATGCTGGGATGGAGTACGGCTCTTTGGAAAGGCTGCACCTCAAAAAGAGAGAAGAGACTGAGAGACTGAGGAATTGAGAAAACGGAGAAAAAAGAATAAAATGCAGAGACAACAGGAAAGCTGGAAAGTTAGAGCTGGGGAAGCGATCAGAGCAGAGATTGGATGAAGCATCTGAATAAATTTAAAAAAGCTTTTCAAGGAGTCAGGAGTTAGAAGGATTAAGAGGGAGCAGAGAGAGGCATATTTTATACAAGAGCACTGTGTTCTTCTTGCATCTTTTATTGAAAGCATAAAACACGATATAATATATAATATAACTAGTTTGTTTTAAGCTTTTAAAACTTTAAATCTCTAACAGATTAAAGTTATGTGGTAGAGGAAATAAGTAGAGCACAAGCACTGGAGTTCTCAGATCCCAGACTCCAAATTGTATTGAATACTGAAGTAGAAGGGCAAAGTGGTGTATAGTTTTGACATAAGGAATAAAGATCAGACCAGTGTGGCATCTGAAAGAAATGAAGATCAGAGACACTACAAAGGAGGTGGAAGCCACGAGGTCTGTGTACTGCTAACCAAGGCAATACACAAAGCAGCGATGAAAAGACTGAAATGATCACACAAGTACAACAGGAGAAGATTGGTATACATTAGCTACACAAGGAACTATATAGGAGTCATATTTCGGACATTTAGTTTAATTTATATTACCAATATTTTTAATTGCATGAGTCAGTTAATCTCTGAACTGAATTGAATTTAGCAATTTTAATATTTCTCTGATAGAGAGTGATTATCAAAGCACAATATACAGTGATTAATATATAGTTTATAAGAAATATATTTTATCTTCATTTTATTCTTGATCCATACAGAAAATAGTGATATTAATGATTACTAGTGGATATTAGCATAATAACATATTAACTTATTAACTTAATAGTCCACTAATTTATTAACTCATTAGTCTATTTGGTCACCAGATTACTAGATTATCAGATTACTTGACTATTATTAGATTAATTACAAACACTACTGCCTGCATTGTCTTATAATGGCTTGTATAATATCTGTATATAATATTTGTGCAACTTGGGAGTATACAAGATGCCAGCTACTACAAGAAGTAACAAAAAACAATGTTCAGTCAAATCCAGATTTAGGTCAAGGAAATATATCAGAATTAGATAATGATTCGAGTTTAGAAAAGTATAGATTTTAGGGTATCAAGATAATGTGGGGATTGATGAGGAAAAAGAAAATAAGGTAGTAATTGAATCAAAAATGGAAACATAACTATTAAACAAAATTAAGAAACAGAAGGGTAAACTTAAAACCTCAAGTCCTACACTATCTATCAAAAAGTATATTTTTCACACAATGATGAAGGGGAGAACAGAAAATTGAACAAGACATGGGGAATATTTGTAGTAACCAAGATCAAGAGAAGAGAGAAAAGCTGGAGTATCAGATAAATAAGAAAGATGAGTATACAAAAATATCTGAAACAATAGGGAACCTAAGTTTGACCATTAGAAACATGAGGCACTCTATTAGACAAGAGTTAGCCAAGGAAGAACATTATATTACACAGGATAAGGAGGATGGGGTAAATCCTTCTAATGGCAAAACAAATATTACTGGGAATAGTGAAATTAATAGCATGAACAATGAAAGTGAAAAGAGCAATGTTCGCGTAGACAAGAATGAGAACATTTCACAGAGGGAAAGTGATTGGGACTCTGAATGTACAGGAGTAATGAGTACAGCAGAGCAAGACAGCATAGATATACAGTAGAAGGGATAGTGAAGAGTACAGTGATAGCACTGAGGGATCCAAAGTTAGCAAACATCTTATATAAACAATACATGATATTAAGCCAGGATATGACATTTATTAAAGGGGTGTGTCTTAAAACTAGGAAAATATTTGAAAACATCTAACAACTAAAGGACATAAATATAAGTAAAGAAAAATGTGATTCTAATAAAGAGGAAATCTGGGAGGATAGCATATGTATAGAACTGACAGAGAAAAACAAAGAAGTGTGGGACAAAGGAATAGGACAAAAAAATTATAGAAAAAAGAACAAGACAAGGCACAATTACAATTTACAGTCAATAAAGAGCCTAGCAAAGAAAACAAAGTTATAGGAAAGTGTAATATAATAAAGGAAGCAAATATAAAAAAAAAATCTCAAGAAAGGGAAAAAAGAGAATAATGAAGGAGGGAACAGAAAAACTCAGAAAAAAACAAAAACTAAATAAACCAAGAAGAAGCTAAAAGAAGACAATAAGACTCTCACAGAGAAAGAAGTAATTAAAGAACCAATAGAAGATGAGGTACTAGACATAGAAAAAAGAGAGGACATACAGAAGAAGGCAGAGGAAACATCTACAGATATAAATTATGACATTTTTTCTAGATTCCTCTGTAAAACATTGCACACTAATTTTGTGTTATCATTATATGAAATAACAGTTATGACTGAAGAGACAGCAGAAAGCCTCAACAGAGGAGTAAAAAAAATGATACAGAACATACTAATGGGGAAAGAAATGACAAAGTGTCTGAGTGTGCTTAGGCCTATACCAAAGAAAGTATTGGGTTTGCTAGTTACTGACCAATACTATATATTGAGGGCAGTGGCTAGAAAGGATAACGCATTTAACAAGTTAGGAATTGAAATGGAAGACATCAAGACACCACAGGAATTGTTTCCTGAATTATATAATAATAAATTTAATAAAAGCATTATGGAAGTTCTAAGGAAAGTCAACATATTTGGTATAAATCAGATGTGGGAAGAGACCAAAAGAAATTTAAGATCAAAGATATGCGAGATGTTAGGAACTTTTATAAAATATACTATCATATTCTATGAGACTAAAAGAGCTACAAGATTGGAAAAAGATGGGGCAATATTAATAGAAATGACAAATGGACAAGCATATAAAAACTTGGGCAAATTACAGGACCTTGACAAACTGAATATATATTTATGGAAACAACAGACTATGCATGATTCTATAAAAAACAATAGATGAGATAATAACTCAGTCTGATAGCTGGGAGATTATGATCCAGACTTTGAATCAATTTAGTATTCTAAGGGGTGATACTGTAACAGATTGACAGTTAAAAAGGGGGTGATAACTAACTGATACACCATGGAACTAGACAAAATTGTCTCATGGAATATATTGGGTTTAAAAAATAAATTGTGATCCAGAATTTATGGAATATATTCAGAGCTTCCATTATGCTTGCTTTCAGGAAACATGGATGAATACAGATATAGCTGTTGAGGGGGTTAAAATCTATACAAAAAAGCTATAAAGAATAAAAGGTATGGAAGACATGTACTGTAGGAGGGTTGATGATATTGTGTAAACATAATTAAAGAAGAACATCAAGAGAAATGAAAATTGATAGTATGAATATTCAATGTGTAATAATATTGGAAGAAAAAACAGCTGGCACAAATCAATATTTATTTACTACCACAAAACATTGAGTATTATCAAGAAAATATCATGATGGGATTGAAAAATAACTGATGAGCTTTTAAGTATTAATCTGGAAATAGGTATAGTTCTGATGGTGGGTTTAATAAATGATTTGGCCCAATGAATAAAACAATAAAATAAATACAGGACAAATAAGATTTAATGGTTGGGAGAATAAAAATCTATTAGGGGAATGTAAAGACCATGTAAGTACTAATAAAGGGAAAATAGTACATAATTTTCTACAACACATACAGTAATTATATAGTATTAAATGGGAGAACAAAATCAGATGCTACTGGTAACTATACATACCATGAAATACAAGGCACATCAGTTATTGATTACATACTGTATGGATAAATATGAACTTGCTATCACAATGTCATGATTTAACAGTTGAAAAAGATCAGAAAGCACAGATTGTCCATTAATATTGGACATAATAAAAGCTGGGAAAAATCATAAGTTTATAACACAAAGTGAGATACAAATACAAAATAAAATAAACATTGATTGGAAGAAAATAGAAAGGAAACATTTTGTAAAAGAATTTAAGAGTAGTATTCATTACATTATCTGAATAAAATTATAACATCCATTAATGAAGAAGGCATACTGTATTGCTAATATTTAAGGAAACAATAAATCACATAGCAAATTGTGTAACAAGAGACACTGAACAAAATAAGTCTATAACAGAATGTTACACAAAAAAAGTAGAAACGAAAGGAAAAAACTAAACTATCAGATAAGGAAAATATGAAACTCTTCCACTAGAAATAATAAAATGCAATTAATTACAATGAGAAAAGAATATAATAAACTGATAGGATAATACAAACAAACATAGATTAAAATTATAGAAGATCCTAGAAAATGCAGTAATAACAAAGGATACAAAAAACTTCTGGAGGATAGTAGCTGGCAGGATTAATGTTTATTCTCCACAAGAATCTAATATAGAGCCATCAAAATGGACTGAATATTATATCAAGCTTTTTTTCCAAACAGAAACTGTATATATTAAGGCTCTTAAAAAAGGGAAAATTAGTCCTGGAAAGCAATACTAAAAAAGATCACTGTAGATGAGATAACATTAGCTTTACATTCTTTTAAAAATCATAAATCACCAGGACCAGATAGAATGCCAGCTGATATAATCAACAAACTTGATGAAATATGGATTCCAGTATTACATAAATTACATAATCATATTGTATATTAGAGACAGGTATTACACCAGATTCATGGAAATACAATGTTATTGCTCCAATATTTAAAAAGGATAATAGATATGAACCGAGTTGCTACTACCCAATCAGCCTAATTGATAGTATACAAAAAATATTCACAAAGATATGGAACAATAGAATAATTACATGAATAGAGAAGCAACAGATAATTGATGACGCACAGGCAAGCTTCAGAAACAATCACTCTACTATAGACCAATGTTTTATATTAACACATATTTTTCATATATATAGAATAGTTAAAAACAAAAATATATTGTGTTTTCATTGACTTGAAGGCAGCTTCGACAATGTGAATAGTGTCCAATTATATTACACCTAGGAACAAATAGAAATAGAGAAAGAATGAACAGAAATAATAATAAGATTATACCAGAACAATGTAACCATAATTCAATATAACACTAAAGGCACATTAAGAAAAGGATTCTTAACAAACAAGGGGTATAGTTTGTCTCTGATATTATTTAATGCTTTTGTGAATAGTATCTTAGTCAAGTTATACAAAGACAAATTCCACCTTCCAAAATAAGCATATTTGGCCTTTGCTGATGATATAGTATTACTGTCTACAAGCATTTTGGGAATGAAAAGGATGTTAGTTAATTTTAAAAAAGAATGTAAAAATCTAGATTTACTAATCAATATACATACACCGTATGTTTGTTTAATCCAACTTATTTGTTTACCTGTACCTTTTGTTATAACCCAACTTATTTGTTTACCTGTACCTTGTACTTCCCTTATTGTTCATGACGTGGCACCTATGCAAAAATCCTTTGGCTCAATGGTGTTAATCTGAAGCTAATAAATAAATAAGTATAATAGAAACTAAAGCTACGATAATAGGAGGGAAAAGAAAGAAAATACATTTAAAATCAACAAAAAGCATTTGAAACAGTTAAATGTTTTTAATATGTATGATTATTGATTACAGTCTATCTTGGAAAATACATCTACAGGAAATGGAAGGGGTAGTAAAAAAATCATTACCAGTTATAAGAAGTATTTCATACAAAGATGGTGGTCATTAATACCTAGGATGTTTGAAAGTCATTAAGGCTAAAATAAAAAATCAAATATTATATGGGGTAGAATTGTGGGGATTACAGTTACTGACCCAGCTAGAGGTGCTATTGAATACATTTTATAGATTATTGTTGGGTTTGCCATGGGGAGCCCAGTCGACACTAGTAAGAACAGAAATAAGTCAGATGCCACATGAACATACAATTCAAGAAAGAGTTATTATATATTGGTTTAAAATATATCAAATGGAAAGGTACAGATTACCAAGGCAGTGTCTTGATGAAGCAATAAGCTATATTAATAAAAAAATATTTCCAAGTACACAAATAATAGAACAACTTATAAAACCAGTAGGATTGCTGTATCTACTAGCTGATATGTTTATATATCCAAAATAACTAATTATTATTCAAATCAAAGATAGATTAACAATATCTATATTCAAAAAGAGGTAAGTTTGTGTGCAGATTATAAAAGGTGTAAATGGCTTTCTAAAAACAAAGCAACATATGAAATGGAACCTTATTTATATATTATAAAAAAAAACACAAAAAAGAAAACAGATTATTCGGTTTAGATTTGAATACCATACACATAATAAACTGATAAACTCTTACAAAAAATAGGACAGGGATGGCAATTGTAATTGTAATAAAGAAGAAGACAGCATAAAACATTTACTAATAGATTGTCAATTAAATGGCAAGGAAAGAAAAAGAATAATAGGGAAAATCTGGAAAGAACGGAAGTAGAACCAGAGAATATAGTAAATGAATTACTGGGTTCAAATGAAAGAAGCATCATAGAACCACTGGCAGCTTTCCTTCAAATTATTGAAGCAAACAAATTACATATGAATTTAGAAGAAACTAACTGAGTAAAGTTTACATTTTTAGGTTCTTAAAGTGCAATGTGAATTGTCAAGAATGTGCAATATTTTGACCTCTTCAGAACTATTGTATGATTAATATTAATTATTGTCCACTATTCTTCAGAAGATATAATGTTCTAAAATATTGATGTACTATGGTATAACTGATGTATATTATTATTCATTACTGTCTAGAAAGACATGATGTTTTAAAAAAATTGTGTGGTGTTTTAAAGATTTGTAAAGACTGAAAAAGTCGATCAATAAAGATTTGATTTGAACCCCTGCCTGAAAGGTGATTTCACACAGCAACCATGAAATCATTTTTGAGACAGATTCGCCTAATTTCTCTGCCATTGTTCATGAGGTAGGGTCCCAAAAAAAAGTAATGTTGAAAATTTGGGCAAAAGTATTCAAAAATGGCCAAGTTAGGCTACTAAGTTCAAAACCCCATTCAAATACATTCAACCACACAACCGATTTCCTCATTTCTTGGTCCAGCTTTGAAAAGTGAAGACTTGTCTGTGGTACAGAAAGGATTATGGTGTTGGCCCTCTGGTGAGTACATAAGGGCTGGGGGGTGTGGTCATGGCTGCTCAGTGGGAGGGTCAGGTGGGAGGACTACTGACGCAGCAAATATTGATGGACAGTTTTCTTTTTTTACAGGGTTTAAAAACATGAGGGCTGGTTTCTTTTATTTCAGGTGGTGACACCAGATAATTGGGTACCCTCAGTGTCGGTGTTATGTTTGTGGGGGTGGGGTTGGGATGGGGTGCTGAGATGAGTGGGTGGGTGCACAGTAAAGGTGACATCAAAAACATACATTGATTGGTCTTTTTATGGGGTATAGATATAAAAGAAAGCTATGAGGGATGGTTTTCTTCATTTCAGGTGATGACACTTGGGACTGGCCATCCCAGTGTCAGTGTTATGTTTGTTGGGGTGGAGGGCTGGGTGCTGAGAGGGAGGATTAGGTGGGTGGACAGTAAAGGCAGTGCCAGCAACAGAAAACTACAAACAATGGTTTTCTTCATTTCAGGTGACAACACTAAAGGATTTGCACCCCAGTGTTAGTGTTATGTTCATGGGCATGGGGTGGTGGGTGCTGAGAGGAATGGTCAGGTGGGGGGACAGTTAGGGCAGCTCCAGCAACTGATATCAATGGATGGTTTTCTTTGCTACAAGCTGTCATTCCTCAGCAGGTTGATCATGATAGATCATTTGCGCTTGCTGGGTGGTGTAATTAAGTAAAAAAAGAACCAACCTATAATTAGGTAAGCTCTTGCCTTTGAAATGCATTAAGTTTCCACCCAGTAAGTCAGAATACTGCCATGATCAACCTGGCTGACGATTGGTGTGACAATGACCAGCCTCTTGCAGACCACTCTGCATTGGACTGACAGTGTCACACCCCTTAAAAGCCACTCTCCTAACAAAATGTTTGCAGCATGTGCATGCACAATGATCACAGTGATGTGCATAGGGGGTGCTGACCCTGGCTGTGCCCCCCTGTTAAGATGTTATAAAAAAAAGATTCCCTTTGATTTTATTTTCTGTCATTTAACTTGCATGACCTCAGAGTCCAGAGCTGCTGCAATTAAGAAATCTTCAGAACTCAAAAGTATTTTGATAACCTTCAAATTGGAATTTCTTACTATGGCAGCAGAATTTACATTACATTTCCCACATAGAAACATCTCTTTGGGGGGGGGTTCCCATTGTCTATAGGTTGCTTCAGGTTTGGTTTCAACATAATGGCTATGAACTAGCCTGTCTGTAAGATGATTTACTCTTGAAAATATAATTCTACAGCACTCTGTTAATTCTCTTGATACAATAGAATCATTAAAGAAAATGGAAATTGTTTAAAAAGGAAAGACACACTAAGCCATAGCTTGTTTCCAACTGCAACCTGGGAGCACAAGGAAGTTCAAAGACTTGCTCATGGTCACACAGTATGCAAGTGGGAGCTGATGGGATTCAAACCCAGGTCTCCAAGTTTGCAGCTCAGTGCCCTTAACCACTACACTTTACTGCCTCTTAAGAAGAATGAGCCAATAGTTTCTAATTATGTTCCCTATACCCCAGATGCCCTATCGTAGTTTGTAATAAAACAGATCTGTTATCACTCTGCTCCTGATTCTTTTTTTCAACAAGGAGTCCCTTTCCATGTTTTAGCTCTTTGAAGAGCATTGTTAAATGTTAAAACAAAACAAGGTGCTGCATCAGCATGTGGTCTAAAAGCAAAACAAAATGGTTATTTTAAATGCACGCTGAAAATAGAAAATGGAGTAAAAATCTACGTTTCAACTTTAGGTCTTCTTCAGGAAATATCTAAATGAAGAAAACAAACTTGGTGTAGAGGGAGGTAAACTAAGGAATATATATATGTGGGGAAAGAAAAAGGGGAGGCTCAGGAGAAGAAGTGATAAATGGCAAGATTAAGAGAGAATCTGTGAAACAAAAAGGTGATGATGGGAAAGATAAAGCATAACGGGAGTGAAAGAGTTAGGAAGTTCCTAGGTGGGAACTAATTAACAGGGCATAGTAAGAAGGCTGAAAGGTGACAAATGTGGGGAAGGAGACAGAGATGGATACTTGTGGTGAAAATGAAAAAGAAATTAAATGTGTACAGATACAGACTTTAGGGAAATAAGGGTGGCTGGAAGATGTTAGTGAAAATAAGTCTATCATTTAAACCAGAGGCTGCTGGGATCAAGGCAGATGATCAGCTTGGTTTCCATGTTTCTTCTATGGCCAGAACCCCAGAAGCCCTGCTGAAGGACACAAATAGGTCATTGACACTGGAGTCCCTGGAGATAAAGTGGGATACAATGGGTTTAGGAATGTCACCATTCCTGACTGCTCTGTAATGTTCCCTGAAATGGTAAGCAAGGCATCTACCAGTCTCTCTGATGTAAATAGCTATACACTTCCTGCAAAGAATACAATATACCACATTAGTGGAGGTGCATGAGAACTCCTTGGTGATGTGAAAAACACCTGTATGCCCCCGAATTTCAGTCACACTGGAAACAAATTTGCAGGTGTAGCAGCAAGTTCTGTTGTAAGGTTTGGTACCTGGTAGGGAGGAACTGTTAGAAGTAGGTAGGCTACTTTTTACCAGGAGATTCTGCAGGTTGGGTGGCCAGTGGTAGGAGGCAATAGGTGGTTCTGTAAAGGAAGCATTAATGTTGGGGTCAGCTTGCAAAATGGGAAAGTTACTGGTGATGATCCTGTGAAGAGAAGGTGTGCTCTGATGGAAAGGAAGCACTGGTGGAATTCGCCGTTGGTCCTTTGTGACAGTATCCTTCCTCCGGGGGTCAAGGTTGCAGGCATGTTACTGACCCGGGAGAATGCTCTGTCCACTATGCTTTTAGGGTATCCCCTGTTGATAAAAAAACTGTGCATTATTTGGGTCTGCTCAGCAAAATCATCCTCTCTCACTGCATAACCTCATGAAGTCACTTATCACTATCACAGACAGAGAACACCAAGAGGAAGGAGCTGCTGTTATAATTATACTTCTGTACTAGGACTATATTGTCCACCCTCCCCACCCTAAGCCAGCTCTACTTTATAGGCACAGGATTTGACTGACAACAGGAATTTCCTGTTTGGGAGCAGGCAGTGAGGATCACAGAGCCACAAAAGACTCACCATCCTAGAAGGAAAAGAGAGTAGCTCTCTGCTCCCCCAGTTGCTGGAGGTCTGACTCTGAGCAAGCAAGGAGCCTACTGAGAAATATAGGAACTTCTTGTCTCAGAACAGCAACATCAGGAGCTTAAAGGGTAGAGAGGCAGTAAGTAAGTAGGGAGAAAAAAAATAAACAGAGGAAAGAGTAAGTTTAAGGGGCCAGAAATAAGACATGATGGGAGTGGTGCAGTGCAGTGCAGTGGCTGTAGAGCAGCAGTCTTCCGGGAGACATTCTGGAGGATGCAGTGTTGTCCCATCTGCAGGCACCTCTCTGGGCTGAGGGAGGAGGTTGCTTATCTCCAGGCTGAGCTGGCCAGGTTTTAGAGGATCTCCTCTTCCACTCAGGGACCACCAAGGCCACTGCCATTGCCTCAGAGGTTGCCAAGAAAGAGGAGTGGTTGAATGACAGTAGGTTCAGGGAGGGTGAGGGTGGTGGAGCAGAGGCACATCCTTCCAGTTGTATCTCACCACAATTCATATGCCATTCTGGCAAAGTGAGGTTCCTCTATAGAGGCACCTGCAGTGGAGACCAATGAGGATGCTGGGAACCTCCACAAAGGAGACCCACAGGAGGGTGGCATGGGACCCCACAGGGGAAGGAAACAACTCCTGATGGGGGACTCCATTGTTAGGGGTAGAACTGGGGGAGGAAGGGGAGAGAGGTAAGGTGCCTGCCTGCTGCCATGGCTTGGAGGAACAGGAGCGAATCCTCAGGATCACCAGAACAGCTGCATGGGAGGGAGCTGGATGTCATTTTCCACCTAGGGACAAATGACCTGGCTCAGAAAGGGATCAGAGCAGTGCAGGAAGAGTTTGTGGTATTGGGAGGGGCCTTAGACAAGTAGCATGCACGGTAACCTTCTCAGAGGTGCTGTCTGTCTATGGCCTATGGCATGGGCGAGGCATGATGCTCTACACCATGGGATTCAATCAGTGGTTGAATAATTGGTGCAGAGCTGAGGCATTGGCTTTATTGGGGACTGGGGTCCACCAGGAGTGTTGCAGGCCTATATTGGCATGATGGTCAGCATCTGTCCAGGAGGGGAACCAGGATCCTAGGTGATAGGTTTAAATGCTTCACTGGCAAGCAATTAAACTAGCTAAGGGAGGTACTGGGAAGGAGAAGGGAAATCCTAGCCCTCCCCCACCACAAAATCAGGGTACTTAGCGAGGTAAACACCAAGATAAAGACGTCGATAGGGAGAAGGGCAGGGGTAAATGGAGAAAATGACAAAGGCAATAAGGACAGAGATGGGCAAAAAGGGGTAAGGCCATCAAGAAATGGAGGGTAATGAGTACCAATGCCCGTAGTCTGGGCAACATGCTCCCTGAACTGGTGGCCTTGATGGAAGAGGGATGCCTGGATATTGTAGCAGTCACAGAAACATGACACACAGAGAACCATGACTGGGATGTTAACATACCAGGGTACACAACCTGTAGGAGAGACAGGGAGGGGAGAAGAGAGGGAGGAGGTGCTCTCTATGTAAGGGAAGGTATAAAAGCAATGGGAAAAAAGAGTAAACAGGGAGGAGAGGAGGCACTGTAGGTCACCTTAGAGACTGGAAATGGCACCACAGTCTACACAAGGGTTGTATACAGACCCCCTTGTCAGGGGGAGGTAATGGACAATGATATGATCGAAGACATCCTTAGGATAGCAGAAAGGGAGAGACTGTTGATGGGGACCTGAATATGCCAGATGTTAACTGGAGCACCTTTGCTGCAGTCACATCCAAGAGCAGGGCCATTCTCGATGCCCTACAGGTGGCATGCCTCAGACAGTTAGTTTTGGAACCCACTCATGAGGGAGCAATCTTAGACCTCGTACTCTCACATGGGGACAGTGAGAGGGTCTCAGATCTACAAGTGGGTAGCCATCTTGGAACAAGTGACCACCAAAAAGTGTGGTTCATGATAAACTCAGCTAAAGAGTCAAGCCATGCAAAAGTGAGGGTATTGGACTTCCGGAGGAGACTGACTTTGGCAAGATAGCAGAGTTCCTCAGAAAAGCACTAGCAAACAGGCTAGAAGGAGAGATGGATCAGAAATGGGGAAACATCAAAACTGCCATTGCAGAGGCAACAAGCCTTTGTGTGAAGCTAATGAACAAATCAAAATGAAAGAAAAAGCCATTATGGTTCTCAAAAGAGGTGGCGGGGAAGGTTAGGGAGAAAAAGATAGCATTTAGGAAGTATAAGGAAACACAGAAGGAGCAAGACAGAGAACTGTACCAGTTAAGGCAGAAGGAAGCAGGGAGGGAAGTCAGAATAGCAAAGGCCCAAACTGAGGAATAGATAGCCAACTCAGTTAAGAAGGGGGATAAAACCTTTTATAGGTACATCAGGGAGCATAGAAAGACAAAGGGAGGGATCGTGAGGCTGACTAGAATGGGCGGTGGGTGGGTGGGCAGAGAAGGACAGTGAAAAAGCAGGGATACTGAACGAACACTTCTGCTCAGTATTCACAAAAGAGGGGAGGGGAGGTGCCTAATCCAGTTAACAGAAGCACTCTGGATAGGGGTTGATCCCAGTCCTGTCACAGAAGAAAGGGTTCTGAAAGAACTCCTAAAACTGAAGGTGAACAAAGCAATGAGGCCTGTTGGAATTTACCCCAGAATTCTAAAAGAATTAAGGAGAACTAGTGACAAAACTGACTACCCTTTTAACAAATCATGGGGTAATGTGAGGAAGTATTTTTTCACAGGAGTGTGGTGGACACATTGAACAGCCTTGCTGAGGAGGTTGTGGACGTCAATAACAGTGGGGAATTCAAGAATGCATGGGACAGATATAAGGCAATTCTTGTGAGGGGTAGGAAGAAATAGTCTGTTGCTTAACTAGGATCGGCAGCTTATCCACTAGGTACTGACATGGGCAGACTAGGTGTGCTAAGCGGTCCTTATCTGCCATCAAAGTCTATGTTTCTATGTTACCCCCCATGTACTGTTCCCCTGGGTTTTGTTTCCCAAGTGCATTACTTTGCACTTCTTTGCATTGAGCCTAAGCTACCACACTTTTGACCATTACTCCAACCTCGCCAAGTTCCTTCTCATCATTTCCACCCCCTTGTGTATCAATCTATTGCAGACCTTTGTGTCATCTGCAAAGTGGCATACTTTTCCTTCCAGGTCCTTTGCAATGTCATTTATAAAGATATTAAAGAGGACTGGCCCCAGTATTGAACCCTGTGGTGCCTTACTAGTAACCCCCCTTTCTTTGGAGTGGACTCCATTTACCATTATTCTCTGTGTCCTGTTGTCCAGCCAAATTTGTTACCCAGGCTATCACCCTGGGACCCACTCCCAGGCTGGCTAACTTGTTTTTAATCTTTGTGTGGACTGTGTCAAATGCCTTGCTAAAGTTTAGGTAAGCCATGTCCACAGTCCCCCCCCAACCCGGTCTTCTACTTTGGTCACCCAGTCAAAGAAATCTATTAGAATCATCTGACATGTCCTTCCCTTTGTGAATCCATGTTACTTTGGGTCCTCTGCCCCACTGGCCTCTATGTACTCAACAATTCTTTCCTTCAGAGCTGATTCCATCATTTCCCCTACCACTGAGGTCAAACTAACAGGTCTGTAGCTTCCTGCCTCTGCCTTCTCCCACTTTTGTGAAAGGAAATCACATCCCCCCCTCCTCCAGTCCTCAGGTACCACACCATCCTCCCATGATTTGTTAAAAAGGGTAGTCAGTGGTGTCAATAGTTCTCCCCTTAGTTCTTTTCCCCTTTTAGTTCGATAGAAAAACATATACTGTACATATCAGTTGGAATTGCACTAGGGAAGATGAGTTTAAAAAACAATCGGGAACTGTACAATAGATTCAAATAAAGGGGCTACAATAGGCTAACATTTAACAAAACAAAATGGTTATTTTAAATGCATGCTGGAAATAGAAAATAGAGTTAAAAATCTATGTTTCTACCTTAGGTCTTCTTCAGGAAATATCTAAAAGAGAAAAAAAACAAAGTTAGTGTAGAGGGGAGGTAAAATATGGGAGATATATATATATATATATATATATACACTGAAGATACACACACATACATATATACATGTGGGGAAAGAAACAAGGGGAGGCTCAGGAAGAAACATAGAAACATAGACTTTGACAGCAGATAAGGACCGCTTGGCCCACCTAGTCTGCCCATTTCCCTACCTACAGGATAAACTGCAGATCCCAGTTAACCAACAGCCTATTTCTTCCTACCCCCACAAGAATTGCCTTATGTCTGTCCCATGCATTCTTGAATTCTCCCACAGTTTTAAACCCCACAACCTCCTCAGGAAGGCTATTCATGCATCCACCACCCTCTGTGAAAAATACTTCCTCATATTGCCCTGAGCAGTACACCTCTATCTTCAAATTGTGTTCCTTGTTCTTGCACATCTCTTTTCAGAAAGATGCTACCCTCTTGAAATTGTTGATTCCCTAGAGGTACTTAAACATTTCTATCATGTCCCCTCTCCTCCTTTCCTCGAGGTATACATATTAAGCTCCTTTAGCCTCTCCTCATTGACTTCTTTTGCAGACCCTGCACCATTTTAGTTGTCCTCCTCTTTGGATTGCCTCCATCCTGTCTATGTCCTTGTGGAGATGGGGTCTCCAGAACTGCACATGGTACTCCAGATGGGGTCTCACCAACTGTCTGTACAGAGGGATAACAATTTCCTGTTTTCTACTGGTGATGCCTCTCCCTATATATCCCAGTATCCCCCCAGCCATTCCTACTGCCTTCTCACATTGCTTGTTAACCTTTAGGTAATTTGATATGATTACTCCCAGGTCCCTTTCCATTTCTGGTGTTGTTAATACCTCCCCCCACCCCCATTGTGTACTTTTCCCCTTGGTTTTTGTTTCCCAGGTGCATTACTTTGCACTTCTTTGCACTGAATCCAAGCTGCCATAATTCTGACCATTCCTCCAAACTTACCAAGTCTCTTCTCATCCCTTCCACCCCCCTTGTGTATCAACCCTGTTGCAAATCTTTGTGTTGTCTGCAAAGAGGCATACTTTTCCTTCCAGTCCCTCTATAATGTCACCTATAAAGACATTAAAAAGGACCAGACCCAGTACTGAACCCTGTGGTACCCCACTAGTAACCCCCCTTTCTTCAGAGTGGACTCCATTTACTATTACCTTCTGTGTCCTGTTGTCCAGGTAATGTTTTACCCAGGCTACCACCTTGGGACCCACTCCCAGGCCGGCTAATTTGTTTATTAATCTTTTGTGTGGGACTGTGTCAGACGTGTTCCTAAAGTTTAGGTAAGCCATGTCACAGCCCTCCTGGTCTACTATTTTGGTGACCCAGTCAAAGAAGTCAATTAGATTCATCTGACCTGACCTTCTCACTGTGAAACAATGCTGCCTTGGGTCCTCTGCCCCACTGGCCTCTAGGTACTCAACATATTTTTTTTTTCAGAAGTGATTCCATCATTTTCCCTACCACTGAGGTCCAACTGACAGGTCTGTAGTTTCCTGCCTGTCTTGCTCCCACTTTTGTGAAGGGAATCACATCCACCCATCTCCAGTGCCCAGGTGCCACACCATCCTCCCATGATTTCTTAAAAAGACTAGTCAGTGGTGTCACTAGTTCTACCCTTAATTCTTTTAGAATTCTGGGGTGAATCCCATCAGGCCCCATTGCTCTGTCCACCTTCAGTTTTAGGAGTTCTTTCAGAACCCTTTCTTCCGTGAAAGGACTGGGATTGACCCACCTATCCAGAGTGCCTCTATTGATTAGATTAGGCACCTCCCCTCCTCTTCTTTTGTGAATACTGAGCAGAAGTATTCGTTCAGTATTCCTGCTTTTTCATTGTCCCTCTCTGCCCACCCACAGTCCCTTTTATTCAGCCTCACGATCCCTCCCTTTGTCTTTCTATGCTCCCTAATGTACCTATAAAAGGTTTTATTCCCCCTTCTTAACTGAGTTGGCTATCTTTTCCACAGTTTGGGCCTTTGCTATTCTGATGCCCTTCCCTACTTCCTTCTGATTTAACTGGTACAGTTCTCTGTCCTGCACCTTCTGTGTTTCCTTATACTTCCTAAATGTTGTCTTTTTCTCCCTAACCATTCCCGTCATCTCTTTTGAGAACCATAGTGTTTTTTTCCTTTATTTTGGTTTGTTTATTTGCTTCACACAAAGGTTTGTTGCCTCTGCAATGTCAGTTTTGATGTTTCCCCATTGCTGCTCCACCCCTCCTTCTTGCCTGTTTGCTAGTGCTTTTCTGAGGCACTCTCCCATTTTGACAAAGTCAGCCCTCCGGAAGTCCAGTATCCTCACTTTTGTATGCCTTGACTCTGCAGCTGAGTTTATCGTGAACCACACTGTTTGCTGGTCACTTGTTCCCAGATGGCTACCCACTTCTAGATCTGAGATTCTCTCTCCATCCCCATTTGAGAGTACCAGGTCTAAGATTGCTCCCTCCTGAGTGGATTCCAACACTAGCTGTCTGAGGCATGCCACCTGTAGGGCATTGTGAATGGCCCTGTTTTGGATGTGGCTGCAGCAAAGGTGCTCCAGTTAACATCTGGCATATCCAGGTCCCCATCTGCAATATCTACACTTTCTGTGCCATCCTAAGGATGCCTACTGTCATTTCCTTGTCCATTTCCTCCCCTGAGATGGGGTCTGTATACAATCCCTGTGTGGATTGTGTTGCCATTTTAGTCTCCAGGGAGACCCACAGTGCCTCCTCTTCTCCCTGTTTACCCTTTTGCTCCATTACTTAGATCCCCTCCCTTACATAGACAGCTACTCCTCCTCGTCTTCTACCCTCCATGTCTCTCCTGTAGATTGTGTACCCTGGTATGTTGACATCCCAGTCATGATTTTCTGTGTACCATGTTTCTGTGACTGCCATGATATCCAGGTATCCCTCTTCTATCAAGGCCACCAGTTCAGGGAGCTTGTTACCTAGACTGCGAGCATTGAAACTCATTACCCTCTATGTTTTGATGGCCTTACCCCTTTTTGCCCCATCCCTATCCTACTGCCTTTGACTTTTTTTCCATTTACACCTCCCCTTCTCCCTATCGATGTGTCTACCATGGTGTTTACCTCACTAACTACCCTGATATTTTTTGTGGGGTGCTAGGATTTCCCTGCTCCTATCAGTGCCCCCCCCCCCTTGGCTAGTTTAAATGCGCAACATTTAAGCCTATCACCTAGGATCCTGGTCTCGCTCCTGAGAGATGCAGACCATCACACCAGTATAGGCCAGTACTAACAACAACAAATGGAAAGGAACCTGGGGTAGTCATATCAGATGACCTAAAGGTAGGCAGGCAATGCAAGAAGGCAGTAAGGAAGGCTGGGGGATACTGGATACATTGGGAGAGGCATAACCAATAGAAAACAGGAAGTTGTCATGTCTCTGTACAGACAGTTGGTGAGACCCCATCTGTGTGCAGTTCTGGAGACTCCATCTCTGCAAGAACTTAGACAGGATGGAGACAGCCAAGAGGAGGGCAACTAAAATGGTCTAGGGTCTGCACCAGAAACAATACAAAGAGAGATTAAAGGAGCTTAATATGTAAACTTTTGAGGAAAGAAGGGAGAGGGGGGACATGGTAGATACTTTCAAGTACCTCAAGGGTATCAACAAAGTCCAAGAGGGTAGAATTTTTCAGAAAAAGAGATGTGCAAGAACAAGGGAACACAATTTGAAGACAGGGGGATGGCTCAGGGGCAATGTGAGAAAGTATTTTTTCATGGAGAGGGTGGTGGACGTATGGAACAGCCTTCCTGAGGAGGTTGTGGGGTCAAAAACAGTGGGGGAATTTAAGAATGCATGGGACAGTCGTAAGGCATTTATAGTGGGGAGTAGAATGAAGTTGGTTGTTGGTTAACTAGGATCTGTAACTTATCCATTAGGTAGGGAAATGGGCAGATTGGGTGGGCCAAGCGGTCCTTATCTGCATCAGAGTCTATGTTTCTATGCTTCATTTGTGTTTTATTTCTTCAGTTCCATTGTGTTTCATTTTGATATCATTGTTGAATCCCACCACAGCCACTTGCATCTAAATCATGAATTAACATTTCTATACTGTATGTATTTAAAACAGGCAAGTCACATACAGTAGGCTGGTTCCAGAAACTGTAGAAAGAGATTATTTTGCCACAGTAAAACTGACCACCTCAGGAAAGGGGATAAGAAGATAAGGGGGCGCGTGTGGAGAAGGACCATGTAAAAGCATCTATCCTTAATAGATACTTCTGCTCAGCATTTACTGAAGAGAAGGTAGGGCAGGGCCCACAGCTCAGCACCATGAACACAGGGGGAGGGAGGTGTGCACTGGTCCCTTCACAAAAGAAAGGGTCCAACAAGAGCTCGATAAGCTCAAGGTGGACAAGGCAATAGGACCTGATGGCATACATCCCAGGGTACTAAAGGAACTAAGGTGGAACTAGCAGAGCCATTAATAGAACTGCTTAGTGAGTCTCTGAGCACAGGAAAGGTCCCAGAAGACTGAAGATGGCTTAGTGATCCTGCTGCACAAGAGTGGTAGCAGGGAGGAGGAAGGAACTACAGACCAATCAATCTTACTTCAGTAGTGGGCAAGATTATGGAGACACTCCTTAAGGAAAGGATAGTGCAACACCTGGAATCCATAGGAGCACAGGATCCAAGACAGAATGGGTTTACAACAGGGATGTCCTGTCAAACTAATCTCATAGATTTCTTTGACTGGGCAACCAGAGTGGTGGACCAAGGGGGAGCAGTTGATGTCACCTACCTTGACTTCAACAAAGCTTTCGATATTGTTCCACATAGAAGATTGATTAATAAGCTGGGTAGGCTCGGGGTGGGTCAGAAGTTGGTCAACTGGGTGGCAAACTGGTTGATGGACAGAAAACAGAGAGTGGTGGTAAATGGTATACAGTCAGAAGAGATGCAAGTCACAAGTGGAGTACCTCAGGGATCAGTCCTGGGGCCAGTCCTCTTCAATATCTTCATCAGTGACATTGTAGATGGACTGGAGGATAAGGTTTGTCTGTTTGCAGATGACACCAAGATCTGCAACATAGTAGATGATCCAGATGGGGTGGGCAGAATGAGAAGAGATCTGGATAAACTGGCAAAATGGTCGGAAGAGTGGCAACTGGGGTTTAACGCCAAGAAGTGCAAGATTATGCACATAGGGAAAAGAAACCCTGAAGCCACCTATAGGCTGGGAAGGGAGTTGCTGGCAGTCACAAGGAAGAAAGAGACTTGGGCATCATCATCACAGATGACCTGAAAACATCCAAGCAGACCACTAAAGCAGTAGGTAAGGCTAGGGGGATGTTGGGGTGTATTAGTAGGGGTATCACAAGTCACAAGAGGGAGGTAATAATCCCTCTTTACAAGACACTGGTTAGGCCCCATCTGGAGTACTGCATGCAGTACTAGAGGCCACACCTTTACAAGGACATTAACCAAATTGAGGCAGTCCAGAGAAGGGCAACCAAAATGGTGCAGGGACTGCATCAGAAAACATATGAGGACAGATTAACAGAGCTCAATATGTATCCCCTAGAGCAAAGGAGGGAGAGAGGTGGTATGATCGAAACATTCAAACACCTTAGTCCTAGTGGGGGGTAGGAGGAAGTAAGTTGTTGGTTAACTAGGATCTGCAGCTTATCTGTTAGGTAGGAAAATGGGCAGACTAGGTGGGCCAAGCAGTCCTTATCTCTCGTCAAATTCTATGTTTCTATGTTCCTATGTTAAAGGCATTAACAAGGTGAAAGAGTCTAACATGTTTCAATATAAGAAAAATAGCAGGACAAGAGGACACAGAATGAGATTAGAGGGAGGCCAACAAAGGGGTAATGTGAGGAAGTTCTTTTTTTACAGAAAGGGTGGTGGATGCATAGAACGGCTTACCTCAGGAAGTGGTGGATATGCAGGGCTTCAAACAAGCATGGGATAGGCATAAGGGAGCAATTACCTGTAGCTTTTTGACCATGTATAACCTGTACTGAATTTTGTATTCAAACTGCTTGCCTGCTAATCTCACACAAACTGTACTTCTATTCTTTGTATACTGACGTGGAACCTTTGTAAAAGAGCCATTGGCTCAAAAGTATTTATCCAAAATTCTAATGAATAAAATAAAACAATAGATGAGTATGAATAGATAGGCCATTGACAAAGCAAAGGCTGATGGCACATTCATAAGGTGAAAAAAGAAATGGTCAGGCTAGATGGGCCTTGCAGTCCTTATCTGCCATCAACTTCTATGTTTCTATGTTTCAAAGCACTGGGCTTTGGGTGTGGCGGTGAGCCAATACCGAGTGTGTCTGTTAATCACCTGTAACAAAAGTGAAGAATTTTTTTAACATATTTACTGACCCCTAAATTTCCTATTGTGTAAGACTGGTGAGTTCTCTGCTGCCTTGAACTTTTCTCTTTGGATTAATGGGGGTTAGCTACTACCCCCCACAGAGCACAAGGCTCCATTAAAATTGAGCACACCTGTTCATGCTTTGGTCTGTAACGTATCCTGCCTAACTGTAAAATGCAGGAAAATGCACCATTTACAGTGCTTTTTTTCAAAAATTTCCTGGCCCCCCCCTTCTTCATGGCTTCTCTGCACGCCTCTGGGTGATGATAAAAATGGTTGCTGAAAAAAAACTACAAGGTAACTAAAAAATATTTCTTCTTTAAACATTGTTCTTGAGGAATTTGTTTTCACTACATTTTTCTATAAAGTGTTCGGTGTAGTGTATTCAAGTCTGAGGTTCTCAGTATTAACTAATGGGTAGCAGTCTGAACTTTTCCATTAAAATGAGGGACATGGCAGAGTGTCTCTTGTCACCAAGCATGTTCATACTTGCAATTGAACCACTCAAGAAACATTGGAATGAAAAATGTTGTTCCAAAAGCTGGTTTCAGCTACTATTAATAAAAATATTATCATACAAGTCAAATCTACTTTTCAGGGTTCTTTCTATGCTGCACACCATGGGAGGGATTTTCAAAGGGGTTGCGCATGGCGCAAAAGGGTTGCGCCATGTGCTACTCACCGATGCGCCCCGGCACGATATTCAAAGGGGCTGGTTGTGCTGCACAACCCCCAATGCACCAGGGTGCATCAGTGATGTATAAGGCGCAAGTGCCAGGAGCGGTCATTCACACATCGGGACTGTGTGATACAGTATGGACTGCATGTCCATTGGCCCATGCAGTGGACCAATAGGCATACAGCCCTACTGTACACTGTTAGTCGGTGGGTGGCTGGGCAGCTTGCAGGTGGGGAGCTGCCACCTGCCACAGACTGGGGGGTGCAGGGTGTGGTGGACTATGTGGGCGAGTGGAGAAGGGGGGTACCACTGGACCACCAGGGTGTTCGTCTAACACCCGCAAGCGGGCGATGGAGATCGGTCCACTGGACCGCCAGGATGTATCTTACTACATGCCCACGATCGGGCAGTGGATAGCGGTCCACTGGACCATCAGGGAATAATATTATACATGCCTATAATCGGGCAGAGGACAGTGGCCCACTGGACCACCAGGGAATAAAATTATACATGCCCATGATCAGGCAGTGGATAGCAGTCCACTGGACCACCAGGGAATATTATTATACATGCCCATGATCGGGCAGAAAATAGTGGTCCACTGGACCACCAAGGTGTATTTTACTAGACGCTCACGATCAGGTGACGGGGTAGGGTCCACTGGACCACCAGAGTTTATTCTACACATGCCCGTGAACAGGTGTGGTGCCCGCCAAGAGGCAGTGGGGCATTGGTCCCCAATGGCTGCAGCCTGGCAGAGCGCCAGGTGCAAGCCACTGGGGATTGGCACACCGCATGCAAATGGGGCCATAATGACATGAAAATGGCCCCATTTGTGCCTTGCATGTATTATGGCCTGATTTGCATGCCCATGGCTGAATATCGCTCTTGCTGTGCCTAGCGCAACCACACTTGCGCTGGGACAGCCCCCTGCTTCCCTGCTGCCACATGCACTGGCGCAGTGCCACTGTGCCGTGCGCAGTGTGTGCAACCTCAGTGCCATGTACAATGGTGCTGAGCCATGGTGCAGCACCGTTGAATATCGCCTGGACATTGCCCTGGCTCAACCCAGTTGCGTTGCTCCCAGGCTTGCACCCCGCCTGGCACAGTCTGAATATCCCGTCCCATGAGTTTTTTTTTATTATTTGTTTTCTTGATCCTAACTCTTTTGAGGCCTACAATGCTATTTCTAAGCCATATGTGATAGAAGGTTTTTTTCTTGAGAAAAAACTAAATTAAAACATTTATAAAATACTTAAATGTTGCTGGAACTACTTTTTTTCATTTAAAGTTTATTCATTTTTTATGAAAAAATTAAAAATCATATCAATGCACACAATATTACTAACAAATAGATAAATTCTATATAAAATCACAGAAAATCATATATCTATGTCATAACATTGTTCTAATGAAGCAAGTAATCAATCATCTTGCAGCTTCAGTTCAGACATGAGTAAAAATAGAGCTTAATTTATTAAAAGGTTGTAGGATTTCTTCTCAGCAAATAAATAATCCAATCCTGTCTATTGAGAATAACTCTAAATTTGAGTTTTAATTTAAAAATGGGTCCCATGTTAAGTAAGATCTATTGCAGCTAATTCTTTTGTTATTCACCAGGAGCCTAATGAATCAAATCATTCCCCTAATGATGGTGTTCTATTTTCTTCCCAGTGTTTTAAGATTGCCTTCTGGGTCAGCAATATGATTGTGCTTAAAGATGTTTACACCTTTTTAATCAAAAATTGCCACCCTCTTTTTTCGAAGAGAAACAGCTATATTCTGCACTGGCTATCCATTCCCTTAATAATTGTTCAGTCCCTAATGGAACAAGATGTGTCTCTTGTAGCATTGCCACATCTACTTTATGTTTTCTAAGATGATTAAGTATTCTTTTTCTTTTGATTAGGGAACTAAGCCCTTGAGCATTCCAATAGGTTATAGTTACATCACTCATATTTAAAAAGTCACGTAATTACTGTAATACTAAGTAATATAATACATATATCTGTGTATATATATATATATATATATATATATATATATATATATATGCACAGATATGAAAAGAACCTTAGTGCGCAAGCACTAAGGTAAGATACTCAAAGGGCATTGTCCAGGAAGCCAAGTTTCAAAGAAATACAAAATCACACATACCCCCATAATGCAAATCACCACAGAATATTATGCTGGTTCACTTTAAGCAGAAATGCATGGTGCCAAAAGGCCTCTCACACAGTCTGCAAAGGGTGCCAACAGAAGACACAGACATTTGTTTCACCCTACCAGCACTCATCAGTGTGCCTCATCTGTATGACACCCCAGTGGAATGAACCAGCTACCCTAAGTTGGTCTATCTGGGTTGGATTGTGGTGAGCCCAATCCAAACAAAAAACAAGCTAAATGACAAAGAACGTTAGTTCACAAGCACTAAGGCAAGGGTTTTTATTGGGCTCACCTCAACCCCACCCAGATAGACCAACTTAGAGTAGCTGGTTCATTCCACTGGGGTGTCATACACACAAGGCACACTGATAAATCCTGGTAGGGTGAAACATGTATCTGTTTCTTTTGTTGGCACCGTTTGCAGGCTGTGTGAGAGGCCTTTTAGGCACCATGCATTTCTGCTTAAAGTTGAACCAGCATAATACTGTGTGGTAATTTACATATACAGCCCTTGATGCTTTGCATTATGGGGTCATGTGTGATTTTGTATTTCTTTGAAACTTGGCTTCCCGGCCAATGCCCCTTGGGGTAACCTTTGCCTCAGTTCTGCACACTATGGTTATTTGTCTTTTAGCTTGTTTTTGTTTTATTGGGCTCACCACAACCCAGCCCAGATAGATCAACTTAGGGTAGCTGGTTCATTCCACTGAGGTGTCATACAGACAAGGCACACTAATGAGTCCTGGTAGGATGAAACAATTGTCTGTGTCTTCTGTTGGCACCCTTTGCAGACTGTGCGAGAGGCTTTTCGGCACCATGCATTTCTGTTTAAAGTTGAACCAGCATAATATTTTGTGGTGATTTGCATATACAGCCCATGATGCTTTGCATTATGGGGGTATGTGTGATTTTGTATTACACACACATATATATATATATGTTAACTTATTCTATATTGATTAAAATATGTATATAAATGCAATTACCCATATGAATTATTGATCAGTAAGTTTTGCTAAAATTAACCATATAATATTATGTAACAACTAACTAACAGTGCTAACACACAAGATGAGCAGTGAAGATGTCCACTGGTTTACCATTCCCAATATGGACCTACATATCTCAAGGCACTTAAGAACATGGTAACTCACACTAGTTAATAGAAACAGTACACTATAAAAGGAAACTGATGTCTGGCAACAAATTACACAGAACTATTTAGCAGCTGCCATCCAGGTAATAATCCCTGCATAGTTAAGTAATTATTTTGACTTGCATTTACTAGATGTTCAGACTGATAACATAACTTGTGACCATAGGACCAACTTATTTAAGCATATTAAAGCATATATGACATATTGTGCAAAATTAACTGCAAGCCATCAGAGTTTTTTATGATGAGTGTTGCCCCTTCCCCATAGGAGAAGAGGAGAAAAGGGGCCAGCAACAAATGCTCAAACTTATACCAGTATTGGGGGTCACATGATGCATCTGAGTGGGTAGGACACATTCTCCTGTGCTCCACTCCTCGACTCAGAAAAACATACAAATATATACATCTCAGGGCAGAGACAATGTGAATTGCAGAGCAACCCATATTTGGAAGACCTCCTGCACCCTACCAATCATTTCCAACTCGTCTACTCCAATGGAGCTCAAATTTCCTGATGGCGGTCGAGATACAGCCTTGGTCTGACTCACTCTGCCATCCATGCTGGAAAAGAACAAGACCGCAAAGAAAACAAAAACGCAAGCAGCAGTCAGCGCTAAACCTATCTCAGCTCCTACCCCACTGTTGGAGGAGAAATTCTTGCAGGAACTTTCCCCCATAAAAGAGGCTTTCCTGAGCATAACAAGTCAGCTTGCTGCCCTTCAACAAGCCTCAGAGACTTTGTTCCATAGAGTGGGAGATGTGGAGGTGAGAACTAGCTCTCTGGGAGACTGGAGAGCTCGCCAGGAAGATGATGCAGTGGCCACTCACAAGAAAGTCAGCAGGCTAGAAGAAAAGATAGAGGACCTGGAAAGCCACTGTAGATGGAATAATCTGCTCCTAATCGAGTCACTGGAAGGCTCAGAAGGTCAGAGCCCGGTCTTGTTCATGAAAAAATTCTGCAAAAAAATTGCAGGCCCCTCACTTAACGGCCTTGGTTACATTATAGAATGCACACACAGGGTGCTGAGACCCACCCCTCCACCAAGCTTGCCACCTCGACCCATAATATTTAAACTTCTAAATTTTCTGGATAAAGTCCATATCCTGGCCAAATTGAGGGATGCAAAGTACTTACTATGGGAGTGAAATAAACTCAGACTGACCCAGGATCTTCCACACTCAGTACAGATTAAAAGAGCTGAATTCAACCCAATGATCTCTAAACTTATAGTAGCAGTGGATTTGCTTTAAAATGCTATACCCAGCCAGATTGCAAGACACTCACCAGGGATCGCTGAAAACTTTTGAATCGAAGGACCAGGTCAAATGAGATACATAGAAACATAGAATTTGATGGCAGATAAGGACCGGTTGGCCCACCCAGTCTGCCCATTTCCCTACCTAATGGATAAGCTGCAGATCCTAGTTAACCAACAGCTTACTTCCTCCTACCCCCATGCCCTAGAATTGCCTTATGTCTGTCCCATGCATTCTTGAATTTCCCCACTGTTTTTGACTCTACAACCCTCCTAAGGCCATTCCATGCATCCACAACCCTCTCCATGAAAAATACTTCCTCATATTACCTCTGATCCGTCCCCTTTCTGTCTTCAAATTGTGCCCCCTTGTTCTTGCACAATTCTTTTTCTGAAAGATGCTACGCTCTTGGACTTTGTTGGTTCCCTTGAGGTATTTGAAAGTTTCTATCACGTCTCCCCTGTCCCTCCTCTCCTTGAGGCTATACATATTAAGCTCCTTAAGTCTATCTTCATATGTCGTCTGGTGCAGACTATGCACCATTTTAGTTGCCCTCCTCTGGACTGCCTCCATCCTGTCTATGTCCTTGGGAGACTGGGTCTCCAGAACTGCACACAGTACTCCAGATGGGGTCTCAGCAGCTGTCTGTACAGAGGATAACAACTTCCTGTTTTCTACTGGTGTTGCCTCTCCTAAGCATCCCAGTATCCCCAGCCCTCTTTACTGCCCTCTCACATTGCTTGCCCACCATTAGGTCATCTGATATGACTACCCAAGTCCCTTTCCATTTTTGTTGTTGTTAGTATCTCACCCCTACTGTGTACTCTTCCCTGGGTTTTGTTTCCAGGTGCATTATTTTGCACTTCTTGTATTGAATCTAAGCTGCCATATGTTTGGCCATTCCTCCAATCTTGCCAAGTCCCTTCTCATCTTTTCCACCCCACCTTGTGTATCAACCCTGTTACAGATCTTTGTGTCGTCTCCAAAGAGACATACTTTTTCTTCCACTCCCTAACATGATCCCCAATACTTTTCCTTCCACTCCCTAACATGTTACCCGATCTGTTCCAGGCTCAAAAATGACTTTTCCTTTTACATGAAATAAAGGGGGCTCCAATTTATTGAAATCTCTTAAAGTTTTCAGGGCTATTAGGGACACGTGTCGAACTGTATACTTATAAATAGGACTCTGTATTTCCTCAAATCCAGAGGTCTGGCTTTAGCTTGGTTTGTGCATCCTGAACAATACTAGAAATCTAGGACATTCGTACAGCACCTCACAGAGGTTTACCTGCAAAAGATAGCATTGGCAGATTGGTTGTGGACTTCCTCTCTTCATAACAGGAGGTGCAATCACTGAAGTAATGGCTGGGGAGAGTGGTGCATTTTGTGAGAAGACCGAGACAAAAACTCTAGGAATTTTTCTTCTACCAGAATTCCCCATTTTCACAGTGGAGGGATGGAGGTTGGTTCTGTGGCCCTGTTTCATACTGGAGTGAGGGTAGATACAGGACCCGGAGATGGGCATCCCCTAACACACCCTTAATGGGGGACTCAGGGCACCTAGGCTATGGCACCAATAAGTGACCACCAGATGTCCAGTGAGCCCACTACTGACCTGGTTCTTTTTTTCATGACTCACATGCTCGGTAGATACCTAACCGAACAGGGCTTAGAGGCAGTAGGTTACTACATGGACTTCGGAGATGACTGAGAAGGGTGACATATGATGCCCCTCTTGGCAGAGGCCATGGGCCAAGTTGACATGTACCCAGAATGGAGGGATGGGAAGTGGGAGTTTTCTGCCTCCCCCTTCCTCATCCATGGGTTTGTACACCAACTTCATGGCAGATAACAAAAAGGTGAAGGGCTAGGGGGCATTTTTCCAAACTGTGAGAAGGTTTCATTCCTTTAATGCTATGGCAGTCCCAAGCCCTAGAACTATCCTCCTTTTGTGATGGGGGCAACATGGAGCCCTTTCTGGTCCATCACGGGGTCTGGATATGGAGGTGGTTGGGCGAGTAGAGAGAGAGAGGCTGCTCATATGAGTCTCCACTGGGTGGGAGGAAAGTGCGTTGCTGGCACGGGGGCACCCATGCTTCATATGGTGGGGACACACAGGGATCGCCTCCATCCAGACTCTGTGAGAAGAATAGGTAATTGGGAGGTGGAGTGTCACTTTTCCATCAGGTCTCCTCACACAAGATCTCTGCTCTAAAACAAATGTCTCAGAGCAAGTACAATCTGCTGACTATCTAGGTAGCTATATCCCCTTCAGGGTCATATTTGATTTTTTTAATGGCTGGGGGGGGACAGAAGGTATATGCACATCGAGGTTTAAGTGCTCGTGTAGGATGTTTGTAGTGCTGTGTTTCTGACCTGTTAATAATGTGGGGCAAACTGAGCTGAGGAGGGGCAAGGGTGTGCCCATTTAGAGGAGATATTTCATCACGGGCAGAGGGATGTTGGAGTTATGGCCTGTAGGGCCAGGTTAGGATTTATGTATACAGTTTGGATGGGAGGGAATGGGGAGGTGGGGGTAGACATGGTCATGGTCATGGATGCCGGCTCATGTCAGATTTTGTATTCTGGGGCTTTGTGGGATAGAAACATAGAAACATAGATTTTTGACAGCAGATAAGGACCGCTTGGCCCAACCAGTCTGCCCATTTCTCTACTAATGGATAAGCTGCCGATCCTAGTTAACCAGCAGCCTACTTCTTCCTACCCCACCCCTAGAATTGCCTTATGACTGTCCCATGCATGCTTGAATTCCACCACTGTTTTGACTCCACAACCTCCTCCAGAAGGCCGCTCCATGCATCCACAACTCTCTGTGAAAAATACTTCCTTAAATTACCTCTGAGCTGCCCCTTCTATCTTCAAATTGTGCCCTTGTTCTTGCACACCTCTTTTTGAAAGATGCTACCTCTTGACTTTGTTGATTCCCTTGAGGTACTTGAAAGTTTCTATCATGTCCCCTCTCCTCCTTCTCTCGAGGCTATACATATTTAGCTCCTTAAGTCTCTCTTCATATGTCTTCTGGTGCAGACCCTGCACCATTTTAGTTGCCCTCCTCTGGACAGCTTCCATCCTGTCTATGTCTTTGTGGAGATTGGGTCTCCAGAACTGCACGCAGTACTCCAGATGGGGTCTCACCAACTGTCTGTACATAGGGATAATAACTTCCTGTTTTCTACTGGTGATGCCTCTCCCTATGCATCCCAGTATCCCCCCAGCCCTCCTTACTGCCCTCTCACATTGCTTGCCCACCTTTAGGTCATCTGATATGACTACCCCCAGGTCCCTTTCCATTTTTGTTGTTGTTAGTATCTCACCCCCCATAGTGTACTCTTCCCCTTGGTTTTTGTTTCCCAGGTGCATTACCTTGCACTTCTTAGCATTGAATCTAAGCTGCCATACATTTGACCATTCCTCTAACCTTGCCAAGTCCCTTCTCATCCTTTCAACCCCACCTTGTGCATCAACTCTGTTGCAGATCTTTGTGTCATCTGCAAAGAGACATACTTTTCCTTCCAGTCCCTCTGCAATGTCACTTATAAAGACATTGAAGAGGACCGGTCCTAATACTGAACCCTGTGGTACCCCACTAGTAACCCCCCTTTCTTCAGAGTGGACTCCATTTACTATTGCTCTCTGTGTCCTATTCTCCAGCCAATTCTTTACCCAGGCTGTCATCTTGGGACCCACTCCCAGGCTGGCTAACTTGTATATTAATCTTTTGTGTGGGACTGTGTCAAATGCCTTGCTAAAGTCTAGGTAGGCATGTCCACAGCCCCTCCCTGATCTACTACTTTGTTCACTCAGTCAAAGAAATCTATCAGATTTGTCTGGCATAACCTTACCACTGTGAATCCATGCTGCCTTGGGTCCTGTGCCCTCTGGCCTCTAGATACTCAACAATTCTTTCCTTCAGAAGTGATTCCATCATTTTCCCTATCACTGAGGTTAAACTGACAGGTCTGTAGTTTCCTGCTTCTGCCTTGCTCCCACTTTTGTGAAGGGGAATCACATCTGCCCTTCTTCAGTCCTCGGGTACCACCCCATCCTCCCATGATTTGTTAAAGAGGGTATTCAGTGGTGTCACTAGTTCTACCCTTAGTTATTTTAGAATTCTGGGATGAATCCATCAGGCCCCATTGCTTTGTCTACCTTCAGTTTATAAGAGTTCTTTCAGAACCCTTTCTTCTGTAAATGGGCTGGTATCAACTTCTGTATCCAGAGTGTTTCTACTGTTTGTTTTAGGTACCTCCCACTTCCTTTGTAAATACTGAGCAAAAATATTTGTTTAGTATCTCTGCCTTTTCACAGTCACCCTCTTCCCACCCTCCCTTCCCTTTATTAAGCCTCACTAGCCCTCCTTGGTCTTCCTTCACTCCTTGATGTACCTATAAAGGTTTTATCCCCTTCTTAACTGAGTTGGCTATCTTTTCCTCGGTTTGGGCCTTTGCTGTTCTGACTGCCTTCCCAGCTTCCTTTGCTTTAACTGATACAGTTCTCTGTCCTGCTCCTTCAGTGATTCCTTGTACTTCCTAGATGCTTTCTTTTCTCTTGAACCTTCATTGCCACTTCCTTTGAGAACCATAGTGGTTTCTTACATCGTTTCATTTTGTTTATTTGCTTCACACAAAGGCTTGTTACCTCTGTGATGGCAGTTTTATTATTCCTCATTGTTCTTCCACCCTCTTCCTGCCCATTTGCTAGTGCATTCCTTAGGCACTCACCCATTTTGGCAAAGTCAGCCCTCCTAAAGTCCAGTACTTTTGCCTTTGTATGGCTTGACTCTATTGCTGTGTTTATTGTGAACCTGTGATTGTTCTATGGTCGCTGGTTCCCAGATGGCTACCCACTTTACATCTGTAATCCTCTCTTCATCTCCATTTGAGAGAACCAGGTCTAAGATTGCCCCTCTTGAGTTGGCTCCAATACTAGTTGTCTAAGGCATGCCCCTGTAGGGCATCTAGAATAACCCCACTCTTTTGAAGTGGCTGCTGCAACTGCAGTCCAGTTAACATCTGGCATATTCAGATCACCCATCAGCAATATCTCCCTTTTCTGCCATTCTAAGTATTCTTTCTATCATTTCCTTGTCCATTTCCACCCCTGGGAAGGTTTGTATCAACCCTTGTGTGGATTGTGGTGCCATTGCCAGTCTCCAAATTTACCCACAGTGCTTCTTCTCCTCCCTGTTTTCCCTTTTGTTCTGTTGCTTTGATTCCTTCCTTATGTAAAGAGCTACTCCTCCTCCTCTTTTACCCTCCCTGTCCCTCCTGTAGATAGTGTATCCTGGTATGTTTACGTCCCAGTCATGGTTTTGTGTGTACCATGTCTCTGTGACTGCCATGATATCCAGATGTTCCTCCTCCATCAAGGCCACTAATTCAGGAAGCTTGTTACTCAGACTACGGGCATTGGTACTCATTGCTCTCCATTTTTTGATGGCTTTACCTTCTTTTGCAGCATCCCCCATTGACCTTTTGACCTCGGTCTTTTTCTCATTTAGTACCCTGTTTTGTAGGGAGAGGCTGGGATTTTCCTTCTGCTTATCATTGCCTTCCCCTTGACTAGCTTACAAGGGGTGGTGGAGTAGATGTGGACTGGATATGGGGTGGGTGGGATTGAAGTAACCCTGGATATGGCGGGCAGATGGACAGAGACTCAAACAACACAAACCTTATGGAGTGATCATGGGGATTACATATAAATATATATCCTGGAACATAGGGGAAAATGATAAACATAAATGGTACATGATTCTACACCATCTTAAGAAGTACCAACCGACATGGTCTTCTTACAAGATACCCACCTTAAACATGAGGACATACACTATTTCTGTAAAGAATGGGTTGGTCAGGCTTATGGGGTGGGGTCCAGTAATAAAAAGGGAGGTGTGGGGATCTTAATTTGCAGAGGCACCCCCTTTCAGCTGAACAAGTAGTACCAGGATCTGGAAGGCAGCTTCCTTCTTCTACAGGGGTAATTGGGCTTAACTGAAATTCTCTTGGGAGGGGTTTACAGTCCAAATTTGGACTCCCAGGATTCTTTACGAATCTTCTGACTCTATTATTAGTTCACTCGTGGGTCCCCATCATTTTGGGTGGGGACTGGAATTTGGTCTGTCACACAGATTTGGATCGATGAGGGTCGTACAGTAGAGGTCTTTCACCAGCCCAGTGGGGGCTCAGAGAGCTCAAGGATTCACTAGGTCTGGGAGATCCCTGGCTCATCCTCCACCCAAATGAAAAACAATACACCTTTTTCTCTCCTCTGCACAAATCAAACTCGTGTATTGATTACTTCTTGATTATCACTTTTAACCTTCCGGGCCATTTGGCATGCAATATCTTGCCTACCGTGGTCTCTGATCACTCGATGATCTATATGGAGCATTCCTTAAGAGGGTTGGAAGGTCAGGACAGGTTCTGGTACTTTAACTCAGTGCATCTAAGAGATATCCAGTTTGTTAAAATCCTCACCGAGTTTATCCAAACCTTCGTTTGAGAAAATTACGGCACTATTTCATGTTTAGATATATTGTGGGGAGCAGCAAAATGTGCAGTAAGAGGAGAGTGCATTAGGTTTGCTTCAAAGATTAAGAAGCAAAAAGAGTTACAAACCAGAAAATTGTTAGCCCAAATCTGAGACCTGGAATGCTCTCTGTCAGCCTCAGCAGATCAGGATAGATGAACCTGGCTACATGCACTTAGGGCCCCCTATTTTGGACTACTGGCAGACCAGGCTCACTTAGCCTTGCAGAGAGTCAAGCTCCAGTATCTGGAGTCAGGTGAGAGAGCAGGCAAACTCCTAGCCTTGTGGATGAGAGAAATAAAAGCTCAAGGCATGATCCAGAATCTCCAACCAACCCCAGGGGGAGCTATCCTCACACACCCTCGAGATATCATGGAGGCTTTTCAACAATTTTGTAAAGAACTTTATGCACCAGAAGAAGGCAGAATCCCAGGAGCAGACCCTGTAGATAGCTTTTAAGACCCAGTTACATTGCCCACTTTACCAAGCCCCAACAGGAACTCTTACAAGCCTGGAACTTGGTAAACGCCCTGGTACCAGGCAACTATTGTCCCATCTCACTGCTAAACTCTGATTTGAAAATCCTCACCAAAATCTTAGCTTTCAAAAGTATGGCAGGACCTTATTAGCCCTACTTAAGTAGGATTTGTAGCAGGAAGGTTGTCCTCGAACCATATGAGTAAGGTCCTCCACCTTATTTTGATTGCAGGAGAGAGGAAAACACCATCGTTACTAGTTTTTCTTGATGCAGAAAAAGCATTTGACTGCATCTCCTGGTCATTTTTATTTGCTACACTGCACAGATATGGTTTTCCCTCATAGTTTTGTGACTGGCTTAAGGTTCTTTATCACCAGCCTATGGCTACAGTCCGTTGTAATGGAGTCTTTTCCACCCCCTTCCCACTTGCCCAAGGAACCAGGCAAGGTTGCCCTCTTTCTCCATTTCTTTTTAATCTTTACCTGGAACCCCCTATCTGCTCCCTTCAAAACTGTGAAGAAATTCAGGGCATCCAAGTGGGCAAAGACAGCTACCTGCTGTCAGCCTATGCCAATGATTTACTACTGCATCTGGAAAACCCCCAAACTTCTATACCAGCAGTTGTGGATATTATAGATACATTCTCTAAAATGGTAGGATATAAGCTAAATCTGGATAAATCTAAAGTCATGCCTCTCAACCTACATGTCCAGAAACACTGGATTGTGAATCTAGGTCTCACTTGGGAACCCAAAGCTCTCACATATTTAGGGATCAAAATCTCTCATTCTCTCTCAAGTCTGGTTAAACTCAATCCCTCCACTATTTGCCAGACTATTCACACGGACCCACAGAGATGGAAACTTCTCCCTCTCTCACTCTGGGGCTGGATAAATGTGATCAAGATGAACATTTTACTTCAGTTACTTTACCCATTAAACATGATGAGCCCATATCTTACCAAGTGCTGGTTTCTTCGGTTACTGTCCATACTTTCAGATTTCCTGTGCAACAGAAAAGTAGTTAGAAGAGTGTATTCCAAACTGACCTGTCAGAAAGCTTTAGGAGGTCTGTGTCTCCCCAATTTTTTTCTTTATTATTGCACAATCCACTGTTATAAAATATTCCGGTGGAATGCCCACACTGAAGTCCTCTCGATAATAAGTATATACTCCGATGGACCTTTCTGGAACAGCACTTATTCCATTCTAAGGGCATTGATTTAAAGTGTCTTATATATGTCAAACTTTTGGAACTCCCCAAATCTCTGCAGGTCCCCCCCCCCCGTGGTCTCTTAAAGCACTCCGCCAGATTTGCTCTCACCTGAACCTGTCGCTACAAAGATTTGGTTCAAACTCTCTTTGGCAACCCCCATTTTAGGGCTGCTAACTGTACTATCCCCGAGAACATTTTCCCAGCCCTTGGTGGAATTCCAGTGACATCCCTGATAACTGATGGGAAAATGAGTCCAGCAAATGTGCTTCATGAAAAGTTTTCTATACCCTCTTACCATTTTTTTAAACCCTTGCAATTGTGTGGTGTAATTTCTTCCTTCATGGTCCCTCCTCCATGGCAGAAAGCTGATAACCCCCTATTGTAGACACTCACAGATACAGCTGTTCAACCCCACCTATCTTTCTATTCTACAACCTTTTACAACTCCATCGACCTCTAAAAAACACAGGGAATGTGTTTCTACTGGAGACATGAACTGGACCTTACTTTAGAGGATAAGGAATGGCAACAAGTGTGGCAAAGGCTGTATAGGTTTGTAAAGTAGGACTGATTGCGATTCTTGCAATTTTGCATTCTGCATAACTTTACTTCTCTCCTGCCCAACTTTATAGGATGAGCAGGGTGGCATCCCCAACTTGTACTAGATGTGGAAATCAGAAGGATCACTTAAACACATTCTTTGGGACTGTGACCAGGTTGCCCCTTCTGGCAAGTAATCCAGGGTTCTCTGGACCCTCTGCTGAGACTGGCTTCTTATTTTACCCCACAGATCTGTTTGTGTAACAGGGTCCTGTTATGAAGAGAAATATCAAGAATTTACAAGATGCCCCCATACTTTTCAATTTTCACTCTATCCTGTCTGCTTCTATATTCATATCTATCCTAATTTTCTTGTCAGGGTGGCCAACCTGGCAATCTTTAAACCTTTCTTTACTGTCCCTGATTATCTTTAAAACAATCTGGCATCCAAATCTTGATAAGCTGAAAAGCAGTCAGCTGAAATTCTAGCTGTGAGGAATTTCATAAAAACTAGCATTATGCAGCACATATAAAGAAAATATGTTAGAGGAGACTACTGTGTAAAAAAAGATTTACTAGAATTGTTGTCTTAAATAAATGCATGTTTACTTTCTGGCAATTACATTTAAAAGCAAATAGAATCCTGAAGCCTTGCAAGGAAGACAGATAGGGAGCGCGCCCCTCATCTGTTTTTCCTTGCCAAGGCTGCAGATTTTAATTCAATCTTTAACAAGTGTTTCTTTTCTTTCTGTATTAAAACAAAATGAATGTGTACCTGAATGTCTTGCTTCTCCTGCTGAGGTCCTGCTATAGGGATGGCAGCCTACAAAATGGCTGCTTTTATAGTATTCAGGTAATGTGATGTCACAATAGGGAGGGCTCAGTTCAAGACACACCCTTCTGAAAGTATATAAACCCTCCACTAGGAGACCTGTGTAGATGGATAGAGAGAGGAGAGTCAGTATTCGACTGACCACAGAGCAAGAAGGTGTGTGTGTTTCCACACAAAGTGCTGTACAGACAAAAGGAAAGGAAAAGGCAATTCAGGAGTCTGTGGAAAGAAGTATTTCCTGTTTTTGGGTGTGAAGACTAACACCAATTGTTTTCCTTTCTATGAACTTTAAGTTAAGAATATTTTTTTTGTTTTGTTTTGTTTTTGGAAATAAATTGACAAACGCATACCATTGCATTTTTTATGCATCTTAAACCTTTGGTCTGGACATCTGATATTTCCCACGCTTCTACACTGGTGTCAGAAGTGGGATATAACTAGCACGTTGAGACTGCCTGGAGGTCGTTGCCGGGGTACTGAAGTTAAGTACCCTAACAGATGGAGGAAGAGGACCTGACAAAGAAAGATGTATATCATGTCACTAGAGCAGTGACTGAAAAACTGGTATTCAGTTATTGCCTGGCCTAGAACCTGGAGCAAGGCCTAAAATGAGAAGAACAGAGGAGGAGAATATGGATACAGAACCCCTAAAGCAGGAGGCAGCCCAGGTGACCCCCGTACCAGATGACCCCGGAGAATTATTAAAGTGGCTGTGTATTCACCAGATCAAAATGGATCGTCAGAGGGAAGAGGATCATCGCCAGAGAGATGAGGATCATCGCCAGAGGGAAAAGGACAGGCGTGTCCAGGCTGAGGAACGTCGGCGACAGGATGAGAAATGGATGGATACCCTGAAGGCTATTCAGGCACTTGCACAAGGTCAGTCTGATCGAACTATACCCAGAGACATTAAATTAACAAAGCTGTCAGAGAGTGATGATATAGAGGCATACCTCACCACTTTCGAGCGGATTGCCCAAACTTCGCTTTGGCCCCAAGATCAATGGGTCATAAGACTGGTCCCATATTTAACTGGTAGAGCTCAAATGGTGTATAGCCAGTTAAGTGGGTGGACTCAAATAATTATGATCGAGTAAAAGAAGAGATATTGCGGACGCTATGATATTAGCGTGGAAACCTATAGACACGTGTTTCGCATCCAGAGAATGACTATTCATGATACATCGAGAGAAATCTATGCAAAATTAAAGGACTATGGTGGGAATGGCTACAACCTTTAGTAAAACTAAAGAGCAGATGATGGATATGATTGTCATTGAACAGTTTATTCAGGTGTTACCTCATGATGTCCAGCTATGGGTGAAAGAACATCAGCCTGAATCTGCAGAGGATACAGTGAAGCTGGCAGAGGATTATATAGCTGCTCGACCACTAGACCCAGAGGGCAACAAAATACCCTCCTCAGACATCAGAAATGGTAAAGCCTTTTATTCTAATGCACGTCAGAATAATTACAGCAGGCGAGACAGAGGGGAAGAATACCATATTCTGAACTGATTTGCCATGGGTGTCTTGGCAAAGGCCACATAATGAGAAACTGTCCAAATAAGAAAAGAACTGACATGACTCACCTAGCATTGGCTAATATTGGGTATGTTGCAAATATGGGGATTGGAGACCAACAGACATTGGTTTATTAGATACAGGGAGTAAGCAGACCCTGCTGAGAGCAGATCTGGCCCTGGACAGTAAAGTTACCTCAAATGATACAACAGTAATGTGCATACACGGGGATATTCATCAGTATTACACTACAGTGGTTGAAATGACTGTCAATAATGAGCACCACTGTATGACTGTTGGCCTGGTACCTCGATTGCCAGTTCCAGTGATTATAGGCCAAGACTTTCCCCACTTTAACTCACTGGTGCAAGAACAACAAGACTATGTAAAATCAGTAAATGTGGTAACCCTGTGCTCAAGCAAAAACAACAGTCAGAGCCAGTGTTTTCTTTTGAAGAGGATTTCTTTGAAGGAGCTGAAGGTTCAGGGAAACCCAGAAAATCAAAAATCAGAAGAAAAAGAGCAGAGAAAGTGGGCAGAACAACAAAGAATAGTATTGCTGGCATTTTGCCAGAAGTACCCTTGAAGACATTATTAAGGAACAACAAGCTGATGTTTCCTTAAACCTTTTTCCACAGGCTCAACAAGTAAAACACCCTGGACAATCTCATTTTATTGTGAAAAATAATATCTTGTATAGAGTCACTGTTGATACTACCATAAATGAACCTGTAGAACAGCTAATGGTACCAAAATGTATAGAGAAAAGGTCATGCAGTTAAGCGACAATATTCCAATGGCAGGCCATGAGGGGAGGATCGAACCTTGCAAAGATTACTCACGGTTTAGCTGGCCAGGTATACATCAGGATGTGGCTGAATATTGTCGTGCCTGTAAAGAATGCCAATTGGTTGCACAAGGGGGAAAAGAGATCAGGTGCCCCTTCAGCCAATACCTTATGTCACTACCCCATTTGAACGAATCGCAATGGATGTTGTAGGCCATCTTACCAAAAGTTCTAAGGGTAACCGGTTCATATTAGTGGTATGTGATTATGCCACACGGTACCCTGAAGCTGTTCCTATGCGAACAGTTACTGCACCTCGCATAGCTGAAGAGTTAGCCAAACTATTCAGCAGAATGGGAATACCCCAGGAGATTCTCACAGACAGAGGTAGTAATTTTACTTCTGTTATGTTGAGGGAGTTATATCACCTCCTAGGGGTATCTGCTGTGAGTACTTCACCTTACCACCCCCAAACAGATGATCTTGTGGAGAGATTTAACAAAACCTTAAAAAATGCTAAGAAGTATGTTCAGGAAGAAGGTAGAGATTGGGACAAATATCTCCCTTACCTCCTGTTTGCCTACAGAGAGGTACCACAGGCTACAACTGGTTTTCACCTTTTTCCTTACTTTATGGTAGAAATCCCAGGGACCCTTAGATGTGGTAAAGAACACTGGGAGGATGGTAAAAATGTTGGCTATAGTAACATCATAGATTACATGACTGCATTAAGAGAAAGATTGGTCAAATATGTAAATATGGCTCATTTAAATGTGACCCAGAAACAAATGGGACAAAAAGAAGCATATGACGTGGGGTTAAAGTGTAAAAGTTTTATACCTGGAGAAAAAGTGTTGTTATTATTACCCTCAACAGAGAACAAACTGTTGATGCACTGGCAGGGTCCCTTTGATGTAATCAGACAAACAGGAAGTGTCAACTTTGAAATTGAAATGCCTGGTCATCGACCAACTAAGAGGGTATACCATGCAAATCTTTTGAGGAAATGGATAGAAAACCCCAGGTCCAAGCACTCTACATTCACCCTGAGCCCCAGCAGACAGAATTGGAGATTGCTTATGAGAGGCTTGACTGGCCCATGAATGATAAAAGTATACAAATAAATCCTAATCTAAGCCCTGAACAAAAGATGGAGATAGATCAATTGTTACACTATTTTCAGGACACTTTCACATCCACCCCAGGACGAGCTAAGGAGTAGAACATGACATTAAGGTCAACCAGCAGAAGCCCATACACCAAAAGCCTATAGATTACCGGAAAAGATTAGGCAAGAGGTAATTGATGAGATAAAAAATGGAACAGTTGGGGGTGATTGTCCCTTCCAAGAGTGCATGGTCTTCCCCAATGGTGGTAGTGAACAAAAAGGAAGGAGGAATAAGAGTATGTTTAGACTTCCGAAAAATAAATTCTATTTCAGATTTTGATGGGTACCCCATGCCCAGAATAGATGATCTGTTAGATAGAATAGGAAATGCCCACTACATCAGCACGTTAGATTTAACCAAGGGGTACTGGCAAATTCCCTTGGCCCCCACTGCCCAAGCAATAACAGCTTTTCCTACACCAATTGGATTGTACCAATTTACCACTATGCCATTTGGACTCCATGGGGCACCTGCCACATTCTAATGGTACATGGACCACATCCTAAGAGCACATGCCCAGTACAGTTCAGTGTACTTGGATGATGTAGTCATTTTCAGTCATGACTGGCATTCACATTTGGTGCATTTAAGTGCAATTATTCAGACCATTAAGGATGCGGGATTAACAATAAACCCTGCTAAGTGTGCCATAGCAAGGACAGAGACCAGATATTTGGGTTTCATAATTGGGAAGGGATCCTTGAAACCAGAGATTGATAAAGTGGAGGCAGTAGCCAACAGCCCCACCCCCATTACAAAGAAACATGTTCGATCTTTTTTGGGTTTAGCAAATTATTATCATCGATTTATCCCAGATTTTGCTACTCTGGCAACTCCCTAACAGAGCTGACCAAAACAAATATCCTAATAAAGTTAAATGGACGAAGCATGTGAGGAGGCCTTCAGGAACATAAAAGCGGTCCTTTGCTCAGCCCCTGTGCTAATCAGCCCAGATTTTACAAGACCGTTTGAAATTCAAACAGATGCCTCAGAGACAGGTTTGGGGTCTGTGTTAACCCAATATGATGAAAAAGGGAACATCCAGTATTGTATATTAGCAGGAAACTTCATGAGCGTGAAAGGAAGTATCTACGATAGAGAAGGAATGTTTGGCACTGAAGTGGGCCATAGAGTCCCTTAAGTATTACTTGTGGAAATGATTTTGTAGTGATGACAGATCATAATCAATTTTGTGTTGGATAAACCAGATGAAAGATAAAAGCATACGGATTATGAGATGGTATTTGTCTCTACAACCATATAAGTTTACCGAAACACAGGTCAGGAACGAAGCATTTAAATGCTGATTTTTATCTCGATATGGTGCTGCAAGAATACCAAAGTAAAATGAATATTGGTGCTAAGTAAGCACTAGACACCTCAGGAATTGTTTTGTACAGTAGTTCTGATAAGACAGTAAATATTGTTTCTGTACAGAACTAATTATATGGTCCCTGAGGTGGAACTCTGAGAGTGGGTGGCGGAAGTTCCAACCCTTTCAAGGGTGAAGGGTCTCAGCCAAAATAAAAACTTATTATGTTGCCTTCTTGTGGTGGGGTGTGTAACAGGTCCTGTTATGAAGAGAAATATCAAGAATTTACAAGATGCCCCCCATACTTTTCAATTTTCACTCTATCCTGTCTGCTTCTATATTCTGATTTATCCTAATTTTCTTGTCAGGGTGGCCAACCTGGCAATCTTTAAACCTTTCTTTACTGTCCCTGATTATCTTTAAACAATCTGGCATCCAAATCTTGATAAGCTGAAAAGCAGTCAGCTGAAATTCTAGCTGTGAGGAATTTCATAAAAAACAAGCATTATGCAGCACATATAAAGAAAATATGTTAGAGGAGACTACTGTGTAAAAAAAGATTTACTAGAATTGTTGTCTTAAATAAATGCATGTTTACTTTCTGGCAATTACATTTATAAAATAGAATCTCTGAAGCCTTGTAAGGAAGACAGATAGGAGCGCTCTCTCATCTGTTTTTCCTGCCAAGGCTGCAGATTTTAATTCAATCTTTAACAAGTGTTTCTTTTCTTTCTGTATTAAAACAAAATGAATGTGTACCTGAATGTCTTGCTTCTCCTGCTGAGGTCCTGCTATAGGGATGGCAACCTACAAAATGGCTGCTTTTATAGTATTCAGGTAATGTGATGTCACAATAGGGGAAGGGCTCAGTTCAAGACACACCCCTTCTGGAAAGTATATAAACCCTCCACTAGGAGACCTGTGTAGATGGATAGAGAGAGGAGAGTCAGTATTCGACTGACCACAGAGCAAGAAGGTTGTGTGTGTGTGTTTCCACACAAAGTGCTGTACAGACAAAAGGAAAGGAAAAGGCAATTCAGGAGTCTGTGGAAAGAAGTATTTCCTGTTTTTGGGTGTGAAGACTAACACCGATTGTTTTCCTTTCTATGAACTTTAAGTTAAGAATATTTTTTTTTGTTTTGTTTTGTTTTGTTTTTGGAAATAAATTGACAAATGCATACCTTTGCGTCTTTTATGCATCTTAAACCTTTGGTCTGGACATCCGTTATTTCCCACGCTTCTACAGTTTGTTGGGCCATTTTTTGGGGGATATGTTAGAATGCTGCAAAGCCTTTATGTCCATCATTGTGGTGGTGGCTAAACTGGTCATTACTTGACACTGGCTGGATCAAAATAATACCTCCCTAAGAGAATGGCATGCAGAAGTACTCCAAGCCTTTGAACTGGAGAGGCATACTGTTCCTCAGCAGAACCACCAAGAAGCATTTAACAGGAGGATGGGTCCTGTTGATGGCCCTACTACCCATCCTGTTCCACAATCCAGCAAACCCAATTTCATAAAGCAGGTGGACACTCTCACTCAATTAAATTTTGTGTAAGTCCCAGAATAGGGTCATTGCTGTAGTCTCTGCCTGCACAGTTAGTACCCAGATGTAGATTGGATAAATCAGGTATCTAATTTTCTATTGTAGGTGTTCGGAGGGGTAAGGGGGGATATATGATTAGGATATAGGAATGTTTTACTCCATCAGGTCTACCCATGGCTATCACATGATCCTGTTCAGATCAGGGCTTACAGCTTTATAGTCATAGCTCCCCTTTATAGTATGGTCCATTTCATTACTGAACTCAGGGGGAGCTATTGATGTTTGACATGGTTCCGCTTGTTTGTTTTTTTAGTGATTTGTATTTTGATATATATGTAAAATTCAATAAAGTATATTAAATTGAAAAAAAAACTAACTTATACCAGTATTGAGGAAACTTGGTCAGAACCAACAAGGCTGCATAATGCTTTTTTACACAGGTTATGAGCCATCTACAGGGAAATTGTTTTTTTATATGGAACCTCAAGCAGCTCAATATTTCTTTCAGACTGCTAGCCAATAACAATATCCACCTGTGATTGTTGGCCCTGTTAAAGTTAACACATTCTCTGATGTCCACAGGTATATCCCACCTTACCACTAGGCCCATTATTAAAACAATCATTCCCTGGTGTGTGGTGGCACTATCGTTGTCTGATTGCCTGCCCCATTAGCAACAAATAATTCACTTTCTGCAGTATAAGGCCAGTCTGGTCCAGTGGTATAGAGGGATGAGGCGCTGTGTGCCTTATCTCCCGCTACATAAGGGCTCAAGTTCAGGAACCTGCTCAGATTGACAGGGTTCAGACAGAAGATTGAGCATGCTTCAGATAGCTGTCCTGTCCCTGGGTGGGGAGGCATGCTAACTCAACCTTTCGCTTCGCTCATGTCAAGGCAGGAATCCAAGGGGGAAAATGCAGAAATGGCTAGCGCAGGCTCCATAAAGCCCCACTCATCTACCTCTGTCCCACATGACCACCTGGATGACTGGCTCAGTTGTGGTTGTGAGTGACTGGGTGAGAGGAAGATGACTCTCCCCTTTCTAGCCCTATCATGAGAGGAGCAATCCATGGGGAACTTTGGGATTTGTGGTCTGGGACAGAGGAGTGGTGGACAGGGGAAGTGGGAACAGTGCTGAGACCGTGCCTGAATCAGTTTTCAAGACAAAAAGTTTTATGGAAGGGGGAAATGCTGCAGTATGTATGACCTTAACACATATACACAACCATCCCATAATGGGTGCAGCTGCACTGTTACAGTAAACCTACCAAGTATAGGTAATATGTGCAGGATCTTTTACTAGGGTACTACAGAGCCAGAGTAGGAGTCTTAAAGGGATGACATTTCTTAGACCTGTAGAATAAAATAGAGAGGGTCACAAAGGATTCACAGTTCTTAGGGCTGCTATAGCAGGACAAGACAAGTTAGGACATATTGTAATACTTATCTAATGGGGAAGGAGTTAACATCCTGCGAGACTGTGAAAGTAAAGAGAAAATGGTTAATATGGAGTAAATAAAGTAGTTGGAGCAATACAGAGGAGAGAGCTAGAAAAGGTATAGCACAGTATAAGAGGTAAAACATATAGCTCTAGATAGAAAGTTACAGAATTAAATGAAGTAAAAGATATGGACATGTTTAATTTAAGTATTATACTAATATCAATAACTTTGTACAATGAGCATCAAAACAAAATTGAAAAACAGAACTATGAAATGTTTGTAACCACTGTAAACATTGTTCATGTGTTTTCACCTTGATTTGCATGTTGTTTTAGTGTGTGGTGTATATCACTTTAAGAGATTTCTGTATAAATGAGATGCATGTTTGTATTCCTCAAACCCACCCCGAGGAAGGCCTGTTGAAGGGTTGAAGTGCTGGGGCTAGTGGGTACACACCAGGCATCTTGCAGAAAATAAATCTTGCACTTTACATTTAAAACTGAATGTATGAGTGCTGAACGTTCTTTACTTTTGTTTTGCAAGCTGGCTGCTATGCTCATGCACTGCCTTTTCAGTGCACACCACTCTACACTACTTACACAATAGCCAAAGCACTAACCACTGACCATCACAGGACTGACCCTCCCACCCCCGACAGTCACAAGACTGTACCTCCCCCTACTGGCAGTCACAGGACTATTGCCCTCCAGTGTCAGTCACAGCACTAGGCACCACCCCTTACAGTCACAGAACTGATCCTCATTCCCAACGGTCACAGCACTATACCCCACCACCATGACAGCACTGCCCCATACCCCCGACAGTCACATGGATAACACTCTACACAGTCACAGCAGTAATCCCCACCCCTAACAGTCACTGTGTCTGAGGTCACAGTACTGTACCTCAGACACAGCACTGATGACCACCCCATATAGTCCGGACTGCACCCCAAAGAGTCACTTAGTTTGGCACCTTATGCAACCTTCATGATGCATGTACAACTTCCTGCAAATGCTCAGTCCTCAAAGCTGCAGAACTGCACAGAAGCAGACCTCCCAAAAGTCACAGGAATGACCTTCACCCTGATAGTCACATAAATGACACTCTATTCCTGACAGTGACATAACTGACCCTGCTCCTGACAATCACTGGACTGCATCACTGCTCTGACCATCAAAGTACAGACACCCTCCTCCATCAGTCACAGCAATGACCACCCCCAACAGTCATAAAACTGTGCCACCCCCCCCAGTCACAGGACTGTACCACCCCCCACAGTCACAGGACTGTACAACACCCCACAGTCACAGGACTGTGACACCTCTCCCGCACAAGCACAGGATTGTTACCCCCCACAGTCAAAGGACTGTACCCCACCCCCACAGTCACAGGACTGTACCACCCCACTGACAGTCACAGGACTGACATCCTCACCTCCAGCAGTCTTAGCACTGATTACACCCCTGATAGTCACAACACTTTCTCACTATTCCCAAAAGTCACAGAACTGCCCCCCTCCAAACTGGCAGGCACAGCAATGACCTTACACCCCTGAGAGTCATAGCACTGATCCCCATTCCCCATAGTAACAGCACTGGTCAAGCACTACACCCCACCCCATCTTACAGCAATGATCATCAATCCCCAACAGTCACAGCATAGCCACTCTCACCCCAAAAGTCACAGAACTGACAATCTTGACCATCAGTCACTGCAGTAATTCCCATCCACTGACAATAATAGTACTGACCCACTACTCCTAATGATCACTGCACAGACCAACAGTCACAGCACTACCCCCTCACCCACAACAGTCATCCAAATCCCATCCAAAATTACAAACAAGCACAAAATGCCTGCACAAAAGCCATCAGGCTCACAAAATCCACCTATTACAAAGACACTCTCACCAATACATGAGGAAATGGTAGTGCTTTCTGGGACAATATCAAGGATGTCACAGGAAGCAGTCAAAACCTCTCTGGCTATGTTAATGGTTGATGGATCCTCAACCCTCGACCCCAAGGTGATCGCAAACATCTTTAACACAGCTTTTCAGACCTTAGTGCTGTCCTACCCCATGACTTTTGAAAACAGGGCCTACTCCCCAAATACTCAGCCCCACACCTAACCATCCTCTTCTACTTCAAGGAGGTAACGCTGAATGAAGCTCGATGTTATATTACTGCAGCTATCTCTAAATCTAGATCTAGTAGCAACACCCTGGACCTTAAGCTTCTGTTGCTCACCCTCAATGAGGTAATTCATCCATCAACAAAAATCCTAAACCTCTCTCTCAGCTGTGGAAAATTCCCAGATTTATGGAAAACAGCCACCTTGACACCTGTCCAAAAAAGTGGGGATAAGATGATTCACTCAAATTATCTCCCTATCGCCATACTGCCCCCACTTTCTAAGGCTCTTGAGCACATCATGGCTGATCAACGTACCAACCACTTGGATAAATACAATATACCTTGTCCACAACAACACGGTTTCGGGAAAGGTCCCAGCACCACCACAGCCCTTCTTGAGTTCACTGGAGCTTTGCACAAATCCCTTGACAACGGCCTTCTCACAGGGGCCATTTTCATTGACCTCTCAAGGCCTTGATACAGTACACCATGGACTACTAATTGACCAACTACTGAATGCCTCTTCTGACTCTTCTCTTTGGTTTAAAAGCTACTTAGAAAGCCGGTGCATGAAGGTAAATGTGACATCTCTTGACACACACTGCCAGTTTGCCCAGGTGTCCCACAGGGATCCATACTGGGCCCCATCCTTTTTAGCCTTTTCTTAAACTCCCTTCCTTACCACTGCTCTAAGCAGATCATACTATATGCCGATGATGCTGTTGTATTTTCCACTCACAAAGATTCTGCAACCTTCAACTTGGTTTCAGTTCTATAGAGACATGGTTTCTTAATCATAAACTGGTCCTCAATGACAAGAAGACCAAATCTATGCTCTTCTGCAGCTCTCATAACCCACACAAGCTACACCATTTGGCTATCTCCACAACCCAGGGGAACACTCTAGATCAGGTGCGGTCCTTCAAATACTTAGGGATACAGCTTGACTCTAATCTCTCCAATAGATCTCACATAGATAATGTAGCTAGAGCTGCTAATACATGGCTTGGTCTCCTCTACAAACACAGACAACACCTCATGCCATAAGCTTTGAAGATTGCAGTCCTGAGCTCTGTGATCTCTGTAATAGACTATGGTCTCATCATTTATGGCTCGACCACAACCACAACCCTTAGACGCCTCTCAACTGCCTTAAATAAGGCATGTCAGCTCATCACTGGTGCTCACTGTCTCACCCACACATGTGACCTGTACACCCAGACTGGCTGGCTCCAACTATCAAACTGCATAAAGTTTCTCACCTGCTCCATGGTGAAAAAATCTACCTTGGCCTTCCACCTTCTGGGCTCTTAACTATGTTACAACACCTAACCAACAAACGGTGCCTTCAGAGATCCATGCTACAGCTACTGAAAGTCCCCCACCGTCACACTTCACAGGGACAATGCTCTTTTGCTTATCGAGTGCCACTCTGGTTCAATGGCCTTAGCCCTACAATCTCCTCTGCCCTGACAATTGGTATGTTTAAAACTAGGCTCTGAGACTATCTCACTACCAACAGCCCCTGTGACTGCCCAACTTAACCTTGTTTCTCCACTTCCTGCCTACTGTAGTGGTCCCCCCCTCCTCACTGGATTCTACCCTCACATCTTGGTATTCCCAATGCTGCACTTTTCACCCTCTCTCCACCCTACCTATATTCCTTCTTCCCCCTTCCTCTCCCCTCTTCCCTCTCCCTATGACTCTGGAACTTCTTATCTCTTGTCTGTTTTCTCTGACAAATGCCACTGGCTGCCTTGCTTACAATGTTACCCTTGAATTGTTTTAATCTGCAATCTGTTTGCAATGTCCACATTGTTGTAATGTCTGTCTTGATGTTCCCCATAATTTGTATATAATTTGTATTTCTCTGACACGGAACCTTTGTAAAAGAGCCTTGGCTCAAAGGTATTTGTAATCCTAGACTTGATAAAATAAAATAAAATAAAGTCACAGGACTGACCCCCCCCCCACCCCTGACAGTCACAGAACTGTACCACCCCTTCAATAGTCACAGAACTAACACTTTCCACTGTCAGTCACAGTGGTCTCATACCCAACAGTCACAGCACTGATCCTCGTACCCCAACAGTGACAGAACTGACCTCTACCCCAATGGTCACAGCTCTACCCACCACCACAGTCAAAGCACTGTCCCCTACACCCACAACAGGCAGAGGGATGATACCCTCCACAGACAGTCACAGCAGTATCCCCAACAGTCACAACACTGCCTGCCATGCCCAAATGTTACAGCCTTGCCCACCACCTGGCAGTCATAGCACTGGTCACTCACCCCTGACAATAACCACACTGACTCCCCACCCTTGACCATTATAGCACCAACATCCACAACCACAACAGTCAGAGTACTGAGCCCCATTATTAACACAGCCCCACCTCTGAACTTCCCTCAACAGTCATAGGACTTACCCAACCCTTTACAGCAATGCACCCGACTGTCACAGCACTGACCACCAGCCACTGGCAATCTGAGCACTGACCAAACCCCAGTCATAAAATCTTAAAAATTGCTTAAGTACTGGCAACCCATCGCAGAGAGTGCAGGGGTCAAAACTGGCACAGGCCCACCAGCCAAATTCTGGTAGATTTTGTATTAGGCTAGTAAGATTTTACTTGAACTAGCCCTGTATGTTTGTACTGGAGAATGTAACCAATAAGTACATCAGCTTGGCTAGTAGAAGAGTCTGTTGGGCTAGTAAATTCTCCCATGCACTAGCACATCTGGCTAGTGGCTGCAAAACTTAACTTACAGCCCTGGTGTGGGCCATGCCATCCACAAGATGGTCTTCTAAACATTCCTGCCCACTGACCAGACCTAAAGCTGAGCACCCTGCTAGGAGTCAGAAATCCAACATCCCCCCCCACAACTGGACAACTCTCCCAGTACCAGTGCAGCTCTGTACTGTAAATTTTAGATTGCTTGTTAAACAGGCTACTGGAATATATAATTTCACAGCTGCTTAATTAAGGGATCCAAAGAAAAAGCATTTACAGTCTCTCAGTCCTGGTGCTGTGTACCCACAAAGAACTAGCAGCTACAACCCCTTAGGTCCTTTGGCCGGAAGCTAAGAATTTGTAGGCCTTACTACAGCAGGGCGCTGGTGTCTCAGGAAAAAGGCTGGCTTTCTCGGTCCCAGGCCAGATGATCTCCCAGCACATCCTGCAGACACATTTGTAACACAGAGGCTTAGTGGTTCTCTGATCTTACTGAATAACAGCACAACTAATAGCAACTGATAACTGGCTTTGCTTACCTAGAGGATCGTGCAGTTCTGTTTACTTCCTGCTGTACTCCATGTTGGTCTTTGATTACAAGCCCTCTATGCATTTATGCAGAGTTCATCAGGGTCATAGTGCCAGTCAGATGAGCAACTGACAGCAGAATACGCTAGGAAAGGATGATCATAGCCTGTGATTTTAAAAATTCTACTGTACTGTTTCTTCAGTGCCTCTGCAGAAGGGGGGAGGGAGATGGGGTTGTGAGGTCTGCAAAGGGGAAGGCAGTGGAAAACCAATTATGTGGATATGACTGTAGCACAATGGAAGTACACATTATAGCTTTCCTGTCAAGTCCTTTTCTTATCTACTTCATAGCAGTAATACAGCATGGCTCTGGCCATGCAACCTTAAAAATTAAGTAGGAAGTATAAACAGTTAAAAGGCTTAGTTAGAAATAAAGTAAATATGACCCACATGATTCATGCAACCTGTAAAAGTTTAATAAAGTTATGAACCACAAAAAAACATGCAACCTGTCCCATGCTTCCTTTTCTATTTACTAGTCATTGCTCTGTAATGCTTCTGCATCACAGCTGAGATATGACCCGACCCCTGCAAGTCACACCTTGGGCATCCAAGACAGTATGGGAATTCAAACTAGCATGGGACAGGCAATGCGGGCACCTGAAGGGGCAATAAAACAGGAAGGGGTTAGAAATGTTTGGGCAGACTAGATGGATCATGTGGTCACCTCTCTGCCAGCTGCTTCTCATGTTCATATGTTCTTAACCAGGCAGCTTCAATTCAAACATGAGTAAAAATAGAGCTTAAGTTATTGAAAGGTTATAGAATTTCTTCTCAACAAATAAATAATCCAGTCCTGTCTATTGAGAAGAACTATAAATTTAAGTTGTAATTTAAAAATGGGTCCCATGTTAAGTGAGATTTATTGAGGCTAATTCTTTTGTTATTCACCAAGGAGCTTAACAAATCAACCCATTCCCTTAATGATGGTGTCCTATTTTCTTCCTAGTGTTTTAAGATAAATCGTTTAATGCTAAACATACAGATAATATCCAGATATGTCTATGCTTCTGAAAAAAAGTGAGGAAAAGGTATCTCCAAATAAACAAAGCCAGGAGAATGGAAAAACGGCATCAAATATTAATTGGTATCGTGAATGAATACTTTTCCATAGCTTTCACTATTTCAGGACAATATTAGAATAAGTGGCTTAAATCTTCTTTTGGGGTGCAACATATCTAACATTTGTCTATTCTGGATTTTCATATTTTCTTAGTTGTAATTGGAACCATATAAATGATAGAAGATTTTAAACTGAAGTAGCTTTCCTGTACATCTCTGCAACGTTTATAAGCATTTTCCCAAAGTTTAGATCAAGTTCCTTCTGTTATTTGTATCTTAAATCCTTTTTCCACTTATTATCATTGTAAGATAAGACTTTGTAAATATAACTATCCCATTGCCTAAGGTGAACTATTTTACAGAAGTTGCTCCATCCTGGGTTATCTGATAGTTTATAAACAGACATCATTATTCTGTTCAGTAATGTGTCTCTAATTTGTAAGTAAAGCCAAAATTGCAATTTATGGATGCTGTATTTTTGTTTAAAGTCCTCAAAAATAATAAATGGTTCTGGTTATCTAATAAGTCTGAAATAGTCCTTAAACCTTTTTGATCCAGTCAATGTCTTAACATTTTTGCCATTAAAAGTAAAGACTATATTATTCCAAATAGGTAGGAAATGCAATGACAAAGAACAAACGTTTTTAGATTAGTGAATTTCTTGCATACCAACATTGCAAATGATATAGAGGGATGGTTAGTAATAATTTAGCAGCAGACACAAATAAGAGACTTGCTAATTTCAGAGGCATTGCTAGTATAGTGTCTACTTTTGTGCATAGGGAATAAGATGAATTGGATGAAGGTATAAACCATGTTGTGATCTGTTTTAATCTGAAGGACCAATAATATCTTTCCCATTGGAGTATAGCAAAGCCACCATATTGCCTAGAAGCTCTTAGTTTTTGGATGTTTAAACATGGCGGTATATTATCCCATAAATAATTGGATGTCAACTTATCCATTTTGTAGACCAAATTCCCTTAGTTGGAGCAGCAAAGTTATTTAAAACAGAATAATTTTGGAGCAGTGGTCATCTTAACTAAATATAGTGTGTCCCATAAAGATAAGTGAAGATTTGACCATTTAGTTATTCTCAGTGACTGCTTCATTCATAACAGCAATCAGAGTAAACTGTTATTTACAGTACCTCAGTGACTGCTTCATTCATAAAAGCAATTAGATGAAAACTAGTGGTGTTTCAATAGAATTAAACACCCTTTTCTTAGATAAGAAGGCCCTTCAGATGCTCCTGAGATGTTACTTCTGTTTAGCCTCATTTCTTCAGAGAGAGATTTTGAGAGCACAGTGCCTTCTGATTTTGGACCAGTTAATGTAAAACACAGTCAATGTTTCAAATTCTAGTAGTATTAATTTTAGATTCTCTAATGAGAAGTGAATAAGCAGTATGTCATCTGCAAATGTAAATACTTTTTTGGAATAATTACCCCATCTGCACCCCACATATTCTCATGGATCTCATTATTCATCTGATCAAGGGCTTTACGGCCAATACAAACAATAATGGGTTTAGGGTGCACCCCTGTCTTGTGCCTCTATCAAGATGAATGCAGTCTGAAATTAGGCTAGTTGTAATAATAGGTGCTCTAAGGTTTTTGTAAATTATTGAAATCCATTTCCTCAGTACAGGCCTAAAGTTATCAGAATCTAAGACTGTCCAAAAATTCCCATTCTAGGGATTCAACGACTTTCCAAATGTCTAAGGAAATTGCTAACATAGGAGATTTATTTTACTGCTGAGCAGTCCATAGCACAGAAAATAACCTACATAAGTTATCTGAGGTGTGCCTTCCTTCATGAAGCCTACTTGTTCTTTCTGATTATGGTTTGCATAACTTGTACCATTCCATTAGCTAGAATTTTTGTTAATATTTTATAATCAAAATTAAGTAATAAAATGTGTCTATACTTTGAGCATTTCAAGTTATCTTTACCCTTTTTTGCTCATAGGCAGATTAGTGCTTCATTCATACTGTTAGGTAAATGACTCATAGCTCAAGATGTCTGAAACATAAAAGTTGGGTGTTCACAGACATTGGGGCATAATTGTTTGTAAATTTCACTGGGTAGACCATAAGGTGCTGGGGATATCCTTTTGCACTATTTGTTAATGACTTCTGTGATCTTTTCCATAGACATAGGCTTGTCAATATTTTCTTTCTCAGCTTCTGTTATTTTAGATAGTTTAACTAACCTTAAGAAGGCTTCAAGTGAGAATGTGTGAGACTCCTTGAGATTTATGAAAGTTTTCACAGAATTCTTTAAAATTAGTATTAATCTCTTTCAAATCATACAAAGAGTTTACTTTACTTTCTCTATCCACATTAGGACTATTATGAATTTGTTGTTCTGTGAGGCTGTAAGCTCATAGCTTTCTGGCCTTTTCACCAGCTTCCCAGTAAGAGTGTTTTGTATGAAATAAAGCATATTCAGTCCTAGAAGAATAGAGTTTATTAATTTTAAATTTCAGTTTTATGATCTGAAGCTTCTGTTTCTGTGAAAGATTTTTTTTAATTCTGGAAGCAATTCAGTTAACTGTCATTCTTTGTTTGTCAGTTCTTGTTTGTCAATTCTTGTTGCCACTCTTTCTTTTTATTAGAGACAAAACTAATAATTATATCCAACATGTAAGCTTTAAAAGCTTCCCAAAGGAATTGTGGGGGCATCCCTCCATTGCATATTTATCTCAAAATACAATACCTTACAAATCTATTTCTTGAATTTGAGGTCTTGCAAAAGGGAGAAATAAAACTGCCACCTGGAACTTCTGTGAGCATTATGTTCAAAATGAATGGATGCCTTTAGCACACTATGATCAGAAATTGCATAATTTTCATTTTCTATATTAGAAAACTAAATTGCATAAATTTAGAGGAAAGAAAAAAATTAATCCAGCCTGCTGAAAGAACCATGCTTTGCTAAATAGAAAGAATACTGTTTGACCTGTAGATGGGCCAATCTGCAAACATCTAATAGACCCAATTTCTTGACAGTTTCTTGAAGAGCTTCCTAGATTTAGTAACAGTAGTTTGGAGTTTAACACTAGATTTATCTAGTAAAGACTCTATACCTTCACTGAGGTATCCTTCTAACATAACATCATAATCTTTCTGGTTGCCGATAATCAAAAATTAATTTATTATAACATTCTGCTTGTCTAGATGTGGGGACTTATATGTTACAAACAGCCACCTTTTTACCATACAAAGTTCTAGACAAAATGTGATATTTGCCTTCAGCGTCAGCAATATGATTGTGCTTAAGGATGTTTATACCTTAATCAAAAATTGCCACCCTCTTTTTCCAAGAGCAACAGCTGTATTTTGCACTGGCTTTCCATTCCCTTAATAATTGTTCTGCCTCTAATGGAACAAGATGTGTCTCTTGTAGCATTGACACATCTACTTTACAGTATGTTTTTTAAGATGATTATGTATTCTTTTTCTTTTGATCGGGGAACCAAGCCCTTGAACATTCCAATAGGCTATAGTTACATCACTCATATTTAAAAAGTCATGTAACTACTGCTATACTAAGTTTTTTATGTATCTTTATATATATATATATATATATATATTTCTTTTTTTATGGGAAAAAATCAATTTAATGTATCAGTTAGGGTTGTTTCACAGTGAATAAAATGAGGAAATTCAGTGCTAGGGTTGAAAACCCCACTGCGCATTCTCCCTCCCACCCTCACCACCACCACACACACATACATGCAAGTAGGGAAGGACAAATGCAATACAACCAATCACACACAACCAGCAGGAGGTATATACACTGTAGGAAGTGGAGAAATCCAACTTCAGATATCATACATTATTTACATAGTTGTTCTACCAGGTTAGTTCACATAAAGGAGAACCAAGCTGGGAGTACCGAAAATGGTGTACCTCACTTCGTTTTAAACACATGGGTGGCAAAAGGCATCATGGGTGCTGCAATGTTAATCTATGACAAATTGCTCAATTTTGGAACAGTGTAACTTTGTAATCCTTAACTATTTTAGCACAAAAGCAGGAAAAGGCACATCTGCCGGACTAGGTCTTGCCACCCTGCAAATTTCAGCCCAAAGGACCCAAACGTTTGCTTGCAGAATTATGGCAAAGATGTGCAGTCATTAGGAGCATACTTTCACAAAATACTTTCACAAACACGAAAGTGTCGCAAACGGAAGACACAAAAGTGTCGACGGCGAAAGCATATAAAGTAGTGTTGCAAAATACTGTTGTAAACATGAAAGTGTTATAACGGAAGACACGACAGTGTCACATTTGCAAAGGCATGCAAAATAATGTCTCAAACATGAAAGTGTCACAATGATAGCATGACACTGTCGCATTTATGAAAGTGATTTTCAAGAGTATTTCAGAGAATGTGCAAAATCCTGTTTTGATCTTGCAATCCCAAAAATACCATATGTGTAGTCTATGTTATCTGTTGATGGCAGCGTAGGCCCAAGATGTCCAGTTGTCCATAGTGATATGTGTTTTATGTGTGGAATGTCCAGGATCAGAGTTAGCAGTGATGACCCCATGCCACAGCCCGATGGGAGCATGGAGCATGGGTGTGGTTTTGTGGTTTAGATAATTGTATGTTATTCCTGTTACCTGCTGCTGGTTGTGTTGCCTTGGTCCTTCCCCTACTTGCATGTATGTGTGTGTGGTGGTGGTGGTGGAGGGCATGCGCAGTTAGGATTTTCAACCCTAACACCGAATTTCCTCACTTTTGTCACAGTGGAACAACCCTAACTGATGCAATAAACAGAGTTTTTACCATGAATTTCCTTCTTTATGAGAATGTGCACTATAAATAGTGAATGGATTGTGATGGTGGAGTGCTGGGCTTTGGGGCCTGCACTCCCACCATGCGAATTTTCTGGTCACTTTTCTGTGCAAAAACTGTATGACTGACTGAAATGAAAATGGTAAATGAAGACATGTACCATAGCACACAGTGTGTACAGAATTGTGGGTACATCCCTTCAACAAGTGCCATAAACAGTGCCATGAGCAAACAACGAACATGCACAATTCATCAACCGTAAGTGACAGTGACCCAATTGTCACAGTCAAAGATGTATTATAAGTCTTTGTACATTCCAAATCCCAGGCAAATCGGATACATGGTTCAGAAGTTATTGAAGCATAATGAACCAAATTTTCATTCACCGGAGTGGCATAATTCTGCACCTGTTAATGATTTACACACCAAACCACTGCAAGGCACCTCTGTACCACTAGGGCTACCTACGCTATAAATTTCAAGCCAGTAGCACCATGCAGTTGCTATGCACAAAACGTTAACTGCATTATGCAGTATCTCCATAGGGAATTATTGTTATAACATGTAAACAGCATCATTCACATCCCCAAGACATCCACTCAACACCCTCAAAATTGTATGTGAAAAGACCAAACCGTTCCAGAGATCTAAAATTTTTAAGTTTCTGCAAGAAGTCTTCCACCACAAAATGGAGGAAATCATGGCCGAAAATGTGCTAAAATGGCAGAACTGGCAGCCAAAAAATCAGTACTTGTGAAGCAGGGCAACTTCAAATGGCAATAACTCTGGAACGGAACAACATTTTTTCACCAAACAAAAACTGGCATTCCAAATCTCAGGCAAATCTGTCATACAGTGGCAAAGTTATTAAGCTGCCAAATTTCAGATTTAACCTTAAATGGGGTGCTAATCTTAACTATAGATATATATAATATATATATATATATATATATATATATATATTTATATATCTATATATATATATGTGCATATATATCTATTTGTACCATAAAGATGAGAGCTCTTCGAGTGGAATAAATGCTGATATATACACTTCACAAACAGGAATCCAGTTGACATCAGTAGAGTGAGGATATCCACATTTATCCACACTCTACTTGCATCACCGAAGTGAAAATAACAACCAGTTATCCTCACTCTGCTCACGTCCACCACCCATTACCTTCCCACATCACATCCAATACAAAACACGAAAAATAGCAGAACAAAACTGTTATCCTTCACAAATTACTGATGACCACACAAAATTAAACCCACCTGTCTAGAAAGCAATAAATGTACCCCACATACCACTCCTCCTCCAGATCTGCAAGCACCTTCCCGTCTGTGCAAACTCTGCCTCGCGGTAAAAGCTGAAAAAGGAAAAAAGATAAAACCAATTACGACTCTGCCTAAATAACGAATATGGAAACAAACAAAATTAACAGTCACCAAAAACATCACAACAGCCCTGGATCAATAAAATGACACTACAAAAGAGCTCCAAAACCATCACTCTGCAAGAAGAAATTTTTAACCTATGTACACAATTTGAACATGATACCGAGCCACCTTGAACTGACAGAAATGCGCAAGACCTAACAATTCCAGAAACACAAGAAGAAAAGATGCCAAACAAAAACAAATATGCTCAATCCACATTACATAGAAAACTACATCCACAGCTCCAAAACTCAAATACCCTAAAAAACCAATATAAATCATTTGCACTGATTCCTACAACAAGACATGAACATCCACTCTAATACTGAAGACATTCCTCCAAAGCAATTAAACAAACTATTATGTCACTACTTTATCTCGCTAAAAAAAGAATGGATCCCATTATGAACCACTTACAGTCCGGTCCAGATTCCAAAGTCTGGAAAGATATCTAAAGACAAAACTTACAGTGAATCACTATCAACTTCACTCAAGTTTGAGAAAACAAGACAAGTAATTTCGTCCAAACAGAAACACCTGAAACAACTAGGTATGGAAACAAACCATTTGCATCAGATGAAATCAATGATGAAATAACTGAAAATTATATGAGTCTCAATTACTAGGTCCAAACAACCTCAGTCACTAATTAATACCATGTGGTTGACTATAACACTTTATTTTGGAGTCCGAGGTAACACCGAGACTTACAATATGAGATGGGGAGATATCTCAAAACAAGATAGGGTCAACCAAAATACCTAGAATATTCAAAAGAGTGACAAACAAAACCTGAAGTGGATCTAATCCAAAAGACACCGATGACCAAACCACGAGCCAATGAAGTGGCTGACCCCAGAACTTGTCCCTATTAAGAACTACTTAATGTATGCTACAAGCTACCTGCAAAGAGCAACGCTCCAGAAGCTCCATTCTTTTAGCCATCCTCACCCTAACAACTCACAATGCAACACTTGGTTTAAAACAACCCTTGGGAATAAACACCATATTCAAAATCATGAAAACGATGATAGAACAAGCTGAACTGTCAATGACTAAAAGCTAACCAATCATTCAATATGGAAGCACTTAATTCAAAAGCTTGCTGACAATAATATTGCCTCAACCAACATCATACAGATATTGGGACACAAAAATAGAATCCATTAACACTTACTCCACTCTGAATGATGAAAAGAAATGAAAAATCTCCTCAATACTTAGTAATTGCTACTGATGATGACCGAACCCAGCAGAAGCAGACACACTGAACCTGAAGCTGAAAACAAAGCAATCAAATCACACAAGAATCTAGAGCACAGTAAAATGTTACCAGCTACCTGCCTGCAAACTATACCATCCAATTTCAAAATGCATAATAATAGCTACCAATATCACCGTCAACATCATTCAAGGTGAATACAAGTGGAACCATATTTCAAAATAGAATATGCAGTATGCACCAAATTCCATTAATTAACGTATTCCATTCCTTTTCCAGGATATCAATACCTCTCTACAAAAGACAGAAAATGACCATGAAAGCTAGCAGACTCAGAATCCGAATAACTCACAACACCTCCACTCAAATTACTGACTGCAGTTAACTGACATATTTTGAAATGGGACAAAGGAATGCTCCAAAGTGCAATTACCAAACTTTTGCCGACAGAACAACAGCTGATATTATTTTTTAAACATTTATCTTTCTTTCCATATATAGAACTTTACTGTTTCAGTTAAATAAATCTGAATCTTCTCAATTTATGCTTGTTTACGTACCTCAACAAAATAACATGTATCCAAATAAAACAAAGTACTTTCTCAAATGTAAACGTGTCTGTGGCTCCACCCTCACTGACTTCAGCAAATACACTGCAAATAAATATAAAGTGCACCAAGCATTACACAGGAAATTACCCAAAAGTACAAATGGCACCAAGCATAAGTGTCCAAACACACCAAGTTACTCCCAGAAGTGAAAACATTCTTCCACATGTCACCACACAAACACATCCCAAACAACATTACACCAACCAATCACAGAATAGCAACACTCACACTCACACATTTCCACCAATCACATACCTCACACATATCCCATTCATATCTACTCCTCACAATTAAAACCTCAATAACCAGATAGATGAGCTCCCACCCCAATGGTATAACACACATGATGGGCAGTTCATGGGATATGGAAAAATATTCTCACTCCTGCATGCATGAGCTGTATTCTCACCATGCCTTCAGCACTGTGAGAATACTAGTTACCTGCAGGAGTGAGAATATTTTCCATATCCTACTCCTGCCCATCATGTATTATATATATATATATATATATATATATTTATACCATGAGGGTGAGAGCTTTCAGTAGGATATCCTGTGTTTATTTCCATGCAGTGAGGATAAATCCTGATTACATCAGCAGAGTGCAGATATCAACATTTATCTATACTCTGCTGATGTCATCAGAGTGAGGATAAATGCACTGCAGCTTGCATTCTAAAGGAAACTGCTTCAGAAAAAGTTTATCTTTCTCACTGAAGCTGCAACTTACTCAATTAGCTTTGCAAAAGACTCTCACCTGTGCCCCATTGTGTTTATAACATTGCTAGCCCATTATTGCGCTGATCTCAGCTTCAAAACAACCTGAATTCTAAATGAAAGTCTTTTACAAAGTAGGCTCTGTTTCTCAGTGCTAACTGCAGCAATTTGTCTTTCTCAGCAAGCCTCTGACTCACTCAATTAGCTTTGCAAAACACTGTCAGCTGTGTTTCTCACTCCCAGTCCATTCAGAACACACACACACACACACACACACACTGACAGCAAACACAGAATGAGTAGGAAACACACAGAATCAGAAAAAATGTTCCTAAAGCTCTCACCCCTGTGGCATAAATCGCACACATGATGGGCAGACTATGGGATATGGAAAATATTCTCACTCCTGCCTCGTGAGCTATGTATTTTCACTCATGCCTTCGGCACTCGTGAGAATACACAGTTCACTCTGCAAGAGTGAGAATATTTATATCTCACTCCTGCCCATCACGTATCCCCTATAGATATATATATATATATATATATGTATGTAAATATATATATATATATATGTACACTATATATATATATATATATATACAGTATGTATATATATATATATATATATATATATATATATAAATGAGTAAAGATAAATGGTCCAAATCTAATGTTCTGATTGTACAAAACACGTCACCACGCCACATGACCATGTGTATATCAGAACACAACTGCACACCTGCACTTTTACCCCTCAAAAACAACTTTGACATTTTGTAAGATAGATAAACCACTTTGAGGTGTGCGGCACACCTGGATATAAGCATGCTCTGGATGGTTGATACACTGCCCGCGGCCTTGTGCTCTAACAACACACACCAAGGCGCATGATATCAGCATGCAACCACACACTTCAGAGTGGTTTATCTATTTTTATATATATAAATTCATGGCAAAAACTCTGTTTAATGCATCAGTTAGGTTGTTCCACAGTGACAAAGTGAGGAAATTCGTGTTAGGGTTGAAAATCCTAACTCCGCATTCCCCCACCCCCCCAGCTACACACACACACACACAGACACACACACACACGCATATGCAAGTAAGGGGCAGGACCAAGGCAACATGACCAATCACAGACAACCAGCAGCAGGTGACATAACTAACATACAACTGTCTAAACTTACTACAAGACACATCCATCATCATAGGCCGCCAAGTGTAGAAGTTGTGTAGCTATCCAAGTGACTTCATCCTATGCATGCATACTGCCCATCAGTTGTTGGTGTATTACATTAGACATTTTTTTTTATTTCTAATAGATTTCTTATGTCTTCTAAATGACAGTGTGTTGATAATCATCACTGTCGTAACATTCCAATATGTGGCAGAGGTCTTATGGATCTTTGTTGACTGTTAATGCTCCTGATGTTACCCCGGAATAAGATAATTATGTGTCAGTACAGTATTCTATTCACAGTACTACTGTGCCACATCTTACATTGTAGAATTGAAGATCTGTGTGGAAGTGTCAGACCCGATAACTCATATGTTCACACTACACAATAGCTGAGTTGTGGAAAGTTTGTAATTTCAAACAGCAAAGTGTGTCCCTCCACTATATTGCTGCTACAATGATATTTAAATGCCCATGTTCACATGTTTGTCTTCATGAGTGTGTAGTAGCATAGATCACTGTAATATAGTTTCATGTGTCTAAGTAGCCACTGATCTTACCATGCCATAAGAAAAAATTGGATCAGTACAGTATTATCTACTAATTAATTCTCTGCTGTTATTTAAACCTTCACAGCTTGTATGGGACTGTGTCACCTAACTATTACATGGTACCAGTTCACTCACTTTGCCTTACGACTTTATAAGTGCAAATCACTGTCTCTGTTTATATACACATTCCTACCTATGTAGTAACAGTGGTGGCCAAACACAACATGTTACCACCTCTGTACCTATGAATGGTTAATATTAAACACCATTTATACCAGGCTTTCATGTGTGTAAACTGTTCCTAATGTAACCCTAACTGTAGCAAATAATGTATCCGAATACAAAAATTAACACTGTGCAGCTGCACTGTTTTCTAATCCTAAAGAACTCAACAGCGATATCATCATGGCCCATGGTTTACATTATTATACTAAGCATTTTACATATTTACAGTAGTGTACGGTGGGAACACCATGTAGTACTTATACCATTGTTACTTCTGTTAATGGTTCTGCATGTGGCAGAAAAATAACAAAATATTTATTCTGCATAGTATATTGAATCACTAATAACAGAACTGTCATACAACTATTGAGCACTGCATGTATTAATATATGTATGACAAGAAATCATTATTCATGCAACATGTGTGTTTCAGTGTGACCAAGCCCATCTTGATTTTAACAATGGTACATTGAAGAGTACATGTTACTGAAAGGGTACCATACTATCATTTTTCTTTCTGCTTATGTCCTCATTAGATAATGCATCATATTATACATGCTTTCTATATTGATATCTCATGATTTGATCACAGCATAACCAAACAATGTATATCATAGGAATTCTGTGTACAGTACTATTATTGTGACATGTGACCTTGTTAAGATGTGCAGAACACTCTCTACACCCATGGCTACACAACTTCTACACCTGGTGGCCCATAATGATGGATGTGTCTTGTAGTACATTTAGACAGTTGTATGTTATTTCTGTCACCTGCTGCTGGTTGTCTGTGATTGGTCGTGTTGCCTTGGTCCTGCTCCCTACTTGTATGTGTGTATGTGTGTGTGTGTGGATCTGGGGGTGGGGATGCAGAATTAGGGTTTTCAACCCTAACACCGTATTTCCTCACTTTTGTCGCTGTGGAACAATCCTAACTGATGCATTAAATGGATTTTTTTACCATAAATTTCCTATTTTTTTTAGAAATCATTATGTCATACTATATTGTATATGTAGTGGAGAACATGCCTCCCTTTTGCACCACAGACTCACCAAGATATAGATACCTTTGTCAGAATAAGTACTTGTCTTATACTGTTCATGCAGCAATACTTCATATACTACACCTTTCACATGAAAATGAAATTATAAATTAGTGTAATAGCAGATTAATATGACCATACGTGGACCAATAGCACATGTACTGTGCTATAGAAAATCTGCACATATCAACATCTTCGCTTTGTTTCTATGCAGTATATAGCAACACCAATATACATATTACCACTGTGACTTAATATATAATAAAAGGCACAACACAGGTAGATAAGGCTTAAAAAAATTCATTGCCCAATTAAAAGTTGATAAAAAAGGCTGAATTAAAATTCCAGTTGGTACACAAAATCAGTCTCACAAAACAATTGTTAAAAAATATCACACTAAAGTTTAAAATGCATGTAAACAGCATGACTGGTACTTTATGAGTAAGATGTGACAATAGCACACAACGCATGAACACAGGTACCACAGTAGTCTCTGTACACTGCTTACATGCATTAAACAGTAATGATGTTATTGTCATTGTGTAATTGATAGTGCAAATGTTCCTGGGTGGGCAAAAACCAGATGCCAACTGTTTAAATATCAGCACAAACACATAATGCTCTCTCAAAAATATATACATCTGAAAGCTATTGTAAAACCTCTAATTGTAATATATTTATGTAGATAATATATATATATATATATATATATATATATATATATATACACATAGGAGGAAAGAGCTTAATTGGGGTGTGGCTTAGACACTATAAAAGCAGGTGACTAAAATTACAACTTCCTGTTGCTAGCCTTTTTCTTACTAATGCCTCCATCCCCCACCTTAAGCCAATTCTACTTTTATAGCTACTGGATTTGACTGTCAACAGGAACTTCCTGTTTGGCGGTAGGAAGGAAGGATCATAGAGAAACATTGGTTTTGTCAACCCTGTGTGGTACCATTTGCTTATAACTGACTCTTCAGTGAATAGCAGAGCATTGTGGGAACCTGGAGGACTAGCAATAGGCTAGTATACCTCCTACCCCAAAACAACATTACTCTGTTAAAAGCACTGTTGCCTGGTGGTTCTCTTGCCCTTTTAAGGGCTTGTAAACCTTCAACTCACAGAATCTTGCTGAATTTAAGTAAATATTGTTATTTTTAATTTGTGCCAAAACCGGAAGTGAACAGATGCTTACTTCTGTTTTTTTGGCTTAAAATCTGCCCTCTAGTGAGCGGGGTGAGCTGTGACAAGAGGGTCGCTGCCCAGATGTGCGCAGAGACACGACGCTTGCGCGTGCGTCTGCTGTGTCCGCTGGGCATGCTGAAACTGCTGGCATTAGACAAACTTGGATAAGATAATTTTAGCATATCCTCTACTTAGTAAATATACACCTTTAATAATGGAAAAAGAACTTAGTAAGTGTATGCAATGTTTGATGTATAGTGAGGGAAAGTATGGGAGTGAGTATGTATGTGCTAATTGCCATCTGATTACTACTCTTGAAGCAGAGATAGCGTTTCTGCTTAATATTAAACCAGTTTCTACTGATATTAGGGAATTGTTACATTGATCTTATGGATGAACAACTTCATTCTAATGAACAATTTCCTTCACATTTAGGTAGCATTTTTATGCCTCCTGATGAGGAGACTATTGTAACGACTTGTACTAGTATACCTGTTGCCTCTGCCCCCCCTTATAAGGTGAATGACTATCTGCCCTCTTCTCATGATAATGATGACTGGACCATTATCACGAAGCCTCTTAAAAAAAGGAGGGGCGGTCAAATACACAATAGTGCCCCTATTGAAACTCGTAATAGGTTTGAGCAATTGACTGTATCAAATAATGAAGTGCTACATGATTTATCCTGTGCATCACCCTCTGTTGATAATAATGGTTTAAAAACACTTTTCAATCAGGAGTCAATGCCCATGAATATTTGTCCTAGTAAGTCTCAAGCTACCAAATCATACCTATTAAGTTAATCGCCCAGAGTGTGTTAAACAAGCACCTGTTTCTGATTCTTGTACCCTACTGTCTCAAAACAAGTGTTAGTCCTGGGAAATTCAATAATTAAGCACATTGACAGGGCGTATGTAATAGTGACAAGAGCAATCGCACTTGTTCTAGCTTCCATGGGGCCAGGGTATCTGACATTACCTTCATGATGCCTAAAATTTTACAAAATGTGGGGAAAAATCCACTGGTTATCAATACATGCCGGTGTTAATGATATAAACAGCACCCCATTTAATCAGTTACAACAGGACTATGTGTATGTAACCTGTTAGTTGATAGAGGATGCTGTGTATGTATATTTGAAATTCTACCTGTCCCAAGAGCAACATCTACCATGATGCAGAAAATCAAAGCCCTAAATGAATGGCTGAGAAAGTGGTGTTTTAAGCAGGATATACCCTGTATTACCCACTGGAAATCATTTTCAGATCATTCTTCCTTGTTTTGCTGGGACGGTTTACATCTCGGTCGTAGGGGTAGTACATTTATGGGGAAAAGTATCACTAAAATCATAAATCATTGTTTAAACTAAAAACAATGGAGGAGAATGGGTCTATTCCCAAGTCTCTGAATACTTACCAAAATATTATTACAACTAAATGTAAATTCCTAGCTTTAATGCAAGATCTTTAAACCAACTCAAATTAGCAGAACTCAAGCCAAATGTAAACTTAAATATAGGTGTGGTGGGAGTAACTGAAACTTGGTGGGACGATCCTCAATTTGGTCCAGAGAAATTCCAGGTTATAAGTTATATCATAAAACAGATTAGATAAGGCGGTGGAGTTTGTGTGTACATACTAAATGATATTCCTTCTTTGAAGTGTGTTCTCCTTTCCTTTAGAAAGTATATGGTTAAAATCTTACTGAAGGAGCAGTCCTATATAACTATTGGTAACATCTATCAACCTCCATCTGCAAATTCAGATTACACAACTGATATGTTTAAAGAAATTACACATTTTTCAGAATTTCAAGATACTGTACTATTTGGTGACTTTAACCTCCCTCATATTAACTGGGACTCATTCTCAGGACAGTCCTATGCCGAGAAAGGACTAATAGATGTGGTAGTTAGTACTGGATTACAACAACTTGTTACTGAACCTACTCAAGATCCTAATATTTTGCATCTATTATTTACTAACATAGAGCAACAAATTAGCAATTTACAAATTTGGGATTCACTTGGGACCAGTGATCATTCATCTATTCTTTTTGAAATTCAACAGTTTAAAACTACACAAAGGAAGTTATACTGTACAAAAAATTATAATAAAGCAACTTTTTCTAAAATCAAAGAATACTTACAAAACATAAACTAGGAATATAATCTTCTTAATTGTACAACACAACAAGCTTGGGACTTTTTTAAAACATTGCACATTATTTGGAAAATACTTTATTCCATCTAAGAGGAAATTTAATAATAAAGGAAAAATTCTCTTGGTTCAACAAGACAATTAAAATCGATTAAAATAAAATGTAAACTTTTTAGGAAACTAGAATAGTTCTGTTCCATTTAAAACTACTCTATTACATAAATACAGACTATCTGGAAAAACTTAAACAATTCTATTAAATTGGAAAAATAAGCTAGAATTTAAACTAGCTCACACAAAGACTGTCACAAATCTCTTTCTCCTATATAAATAGTAAAAGGTGTATCAAGGACCATTGGTCCCATTATAACCAATGGCTCTTCTCTATCTGATATAGAAACCTCGAATCTGTTTAATAAGTACTTTTGTTCTGTCTTCTCTCAAAAATCACCTATTAGTACATTTAAAGTTCACCACATACATTATCATAGGTTCTATCCGACTGACATTATACAGGCTATCAAAAAACTCAAAATAAAATACTAGTCTGGGCCCAGACGGTATTCATCCATGGTTTCTGATCGAAACCTCTATAGATATTTCTATACCTTTGTCAATTATCTTCAACAAATCCTTACAAGAAAGCATTGTACCAAATGATTGGTGGTCAGCAATAGTTACTCCCATATTTAAAAATGGCAATAGAGGTTCTGTGCAAAATTATCATCCATTTAGCCTGACCTCAGTGGCTGGTAAATTAATGGAATGAGTAATGAAGTGTCTAATAGATCAAGATTGTAAAAAACTAGGAATTTATGATTCAAATCAGCATGGGTTTACTCCCAAGTATTCCTGCACCACCAATGTGATATATTTTACAATAATATAAATACTGTACTAGATTGGGTATCCATACTGATGTAATTCTTTGGACTTTAGTAGAGCTTTGATAAAGTCTCACATGAAAACTCATTACTAAAATGCACAGTCTAGGTTTGTCACCTGATATTGTCAACTGACTTTAAACTGGTTGACAAATCATTCTCAGAGAGTCAGAATTAATGATATCTTGTCTGATTCGGTAGTGTGACAAGTGGTGTACTACAGGGTCGGTCTTGGGACCAACATTGTTTAATCTCTTTATCAGTGATTTACAAACAGGGCCAAATAACTTCATGGTTAAATTTGCAGCCAATACTAAATTGGGGCAAGGTTAATAATCAAGAAAATATTTCTGCATTAAAGAAGGACTTGGAAAATTAACACTTTGGGCAAATGAAAATCATATGCAGTTTAATCAAGACAAATGTTTAGTAGTGCATTTCGTGTAAATAATCCAAAATGATATATTATATAAACGAACTACCACTTCACTCATCAAATTGTGAAAAGATTTAGGGATATATGTTAATAATAAACTTACATCAAATGATCACTGTGTTAGAACTGCTTGCATGACCAACAGACTTTTGAGGCAAATAAAACGCACTTTTGTTAATCGACTGAACAATGCCTTATTCCATTGTATAGGCATACATTAGACCGTATCTAGACTATGGCTCCTTTCTGGAATCCAAACCAAAAAGACATAGCAATTCTTGAACAGGTTCAAAGGAGAGTAACTAGAATGATTCCAAGATTAACAAACTTGGATTATCAGAACAGATTAAAAGCTACTGGTCTCTTCTCTCTTCAAACTAGAAGATTAAGAGGTGATATGCTTATGGTTTTAATTTAATAAATTCACCAGATCTAATGGAAAATGTGGTCTAACACTCTCCAAAAGGAGACATGTTCCAAACTGTATAATAAACAGCTTGAAGTAAAAACTTATAAAACCAGCAAAGGGGAAACTTTTTTCCAATAAGAGCATCCATTGTATGGAACACCTTGCCACAAGAATTGGTAGAGGCAACTAGTGCCACTGTCTTTAAAACAAATTAGATGTTTGGTTGAGGGATAATAGATAAATAATTTCCCACATAGTTTGGGAACAGTCTCAATGGGCTCTGGCCTTCTTCTGTTCTTTCATACCAAGTAATACCAAGTAAAGTAATGCAAACATATACATGTGAAAACATATAGACATATGGGTGCATTTGGAAAATTCCCACCCGACCCCTCAATAGAGGCAATCAAGAAATATTATCAGGGACATAAAAATTCAGTTGTTATCAGTGAAAGTGTCTGATTTACAATACTGTACTATTCTATACATACATTTAATTGACTTATTACACAAATCAGAATCAAATGGCATATGCTAACAGGAACGATATACATCAGTGAAAATGATCAAAGCTGTAATCAACATTAATAGTGAACAAATAAAGTATCTAAGTCACTAAAAACTTGTACTTACTACAAAGTAATCATTTGATGGAATGCTGTGAATATTACATTAAATAATTTCTTATTCAGAAAATGTAACCTCTTGATAATAAACAAATATCTACCACAACACTCTGCAGTACTTTACTATCAATGATGCCTCTATGAAATTACTACAAACTAGAAAAGTTCTACTAAATGCCTATGTTATATTGAAAAATATATTAACAATACCTTTACATACTTTGGAATCAAATACTGTAAAACAGTTAAATATTAAAAATTGCTTAATCAATTCAATTAAACAGCAATTAATACAACTACTTAAAACCTAACAGTACTAACTGTAATCAAATAATGTATTCATAATCATATATACAAATGCAGAACACAGATGTACGGCAAGAGAACAGGGATAGTACTACACTGTTGCTGCACAATATGGTGGTAATCAGTGAAGATGCAAACATACAAAAAAAAAAGAAACACAGGCCACACCTGATGAGACTCAACATGTCACAGAGTGATGTATATTTCAGAGTATTGTACCTCAAGTACAGCTCATCAGATCATGTAAAAACAGAGTTCAATAGTGCTAACATAGAAGTGGATAAACACCAGGATATCTTTTACTCATAAAGATCCTATAATGTCATGCTGCAGACAAGTCTTTAAAAAGACGTGTGTTACACAGTTGTATTTATGCACAAGGACAAGTATTGTGCCTTAGTAGAGCAGCACAGAGTTGGCAAGTGTGTCAAGTAGTACTTGGTATGGCTGCATATGACATACCTATAAGAAAGAGCAATGACAGAAGAGGACAGCCAGATAGGAATATCTATTTTGACATTTCAAAGTCTTCCATAGACATGTAAGTGTGATTTCTAGTGACTGTGAAGACAGTGGGTGCCATTGAAGACCACTGAAACTATTTTCACTGTGTCACTGATCAACGCAACAATCTTATAAGCCAGCTTGAGTAACCATATCCATGTAAACCAGTGATGTGTACCTGTGTAATCTAAAATGTAGATTGACTGACATAAACAAAATCTTAATCTAACAGAACTCACTCTGAACAAAATGGACAGCATGATATGTCACATGTTATTCCTCTGATGCATGAAGATTATAGTAATTCTTCAATATCACCACACATGCATTTTGTAAGTGTCACGGTAGTCTCTCTTTGAAAGTGCTCATTGAGTCATTGCATTCAACCCAGCCAGTTCTGTACCTCAACAAACAAGTGTAATGTCCAGAATGTACAGACTGTCCATAGTAGTAGATCACAGCCTGAGTGTCAAACACTGCTTGGTTGAAAACAATTCTACCAGCTGTGAAATCTGTGATAGATGTGTCAACTCTGAGCCCATTAGAGTCAAATCTATGCAATACATGCATAAGATATTGAGATGAAGTCCTGATGTATGGACTGAATACATGTACCTCCACACCTTTCACACAAGTGACCACTTTCAGCATTGTTAAATAGTGCTGAAACTTGACACTTTGAGTCTGAGGCACAAACAGAGAAACCCAAAGCATGTCTTCAGTAGTTTCGCTCTGAATGACCACATGATGCACATACATATCTGGTAACATATGACACAGTAAAGTACTGATGCATTGGAATCCCCTCTTTATCCAAGCTATTTATGATGGCCATCATAAACTCACTGGCATCCTGCTGCATGTTAGCAGCAAATGTACTGCATCCATCATATGTACCTAACACCTGCCATAGAGGTGTCAGTGACTGCACATTGTTTGACTGATCAGAAGCCACGCTGACAACTTCCTTCAATGCCTTTGATAAAGAAGTGTCTTGTGAAGCTGATATTGCCTGCACAAAGTGTGGCATGTGGAGAAAAGCTTGCATAGCTGAATTAGCATAGCAGTTAACTCTAGTACTGTTATCAGACACTTGGACAACAGCCATACCAAGTGACTTCTGAGCAACAGCTGGTTCTGCATATGCATTTGCCATTCTGACCTTCTTAGTACTCTGCACAGTTCATTCAGTTGTGGCAGCTCATTTTCTCTTGTTGCCAGGTGAAGCTGTGACTCTAGGATGTGAGATAACCACATACGTAGGTAGTGGTATTAGAGACATCTGTGGCTGATACAGAGTACGTAGTCTGTTGTACTCAACAATACATTGCTTGTCAGCGCGAATCTTCTGAGGTTTGAGTGCTATGATGTGCAGCCCAGAAAGACTGCGGACTTGTGAAAGTGCGACATAGCTCATGCCATCTTTGAAAATGTCTGTTCCTATGTCCACCATTGCTGAATCCAAACTCAAGCCCTGAGACTTGTGAATTGAAACAGCATATGCAACACATATTATGAACTGTTTTCTGTTCACATAGATATCCTTAAATACCTGGAACTTAACACAGGTATGATCAATCTGCACTGGCTGTTCCATGTTGTCAAAGTGGATAACAAGTGTTTTGATAAACATCTTCTGAACATTGTAAATGAAGTCTATGAGGTGACCCATGGCACCGTTCACCATGCCGTGATCAACATCAAGATAACGCTGTAGCATGACACACACATTCTTACAAACTGTAAGAACAGCTTCCAGGCCATCTGTGCGTGAAACATCTGACTTCAGTTCAGAGAGTGTCATTCAGTCATCTTCGCTACCAGCTTCCGACTTAGAATGACACCATCAATTACATCAACAGCATGCAGTATGAGAATTTCTTGATTCTCTCTCTGCAACACAACACTGTTGAACTCAGCACATTTCTTAAGTCATGACATGAGACACACAGTGGGTGTGCCCCTGGAGTATACATCACTGAAAACATCACAAGCTGTTTCTATAGATGTAGTATCCATTCTGATTCTTCGACCATGTAACATTGAAAGATGTTCTGGTGACAAAGAACCAGTATGAGCTTGATCCAACAATGCCTTGTAAGTCAGATCACCACTCGCTGCATGTTCTGGTACAGCTCAATGTACTGTAGGTAAATAACTCCCACAGGTTAAAACCTCCAATGCAGTCTAGTGTATTCTTAGCCTGCTTGACAGTCAGAGCTGCAAAGGCATGTTCTGCATTAACTGGTGCAAGCTGTAAAAGGTCTCCAAATACAACAATGCTTTTACCACCAAATGCATCTCCATAGTCAGTCCCCGATATCTCCTGTAAACGTAGATGTATACAGGCAAGCATCAAATTAGAGACCATACTAATCTCATCAATAATGAATAACTTCATCTTAGTAAACATAGAACTAAGCTGGGATGCAACCTCAAATGACAGCTATGGTACTCTCCTGCTTTGCCATGCTCCACTGGCAACATGACGAGACAGTGTAACCTAACTCCACCAATGTAGTATGCAGCCAGTCCAGTAGGAGCACTAACAGCAACAGACATTGATAAGCCTGTCAGTTTCTGTATTTCAGCTGTAATGGCCTCTATAAGGAAGCTCTTTCCTGTACCTGCTGAGCCACTAACGAACATCAGTAGTGACTTGTGGTCAAGACAGTCACATTTCTTTTGTTCATGTTGTATCCCATGCCGTACAGCATCAGTAACTGCAGAGTGCACCACACATTGCTACTCATTGAGTCTCTCTCTTTCTCAATTCTGCTGGGTCAACACTGCAGTGTGTGCCATGTTCCATAGCACTCTCCACTTCCAACATGAGTACTTGTGGGGCATTCAGAGGCAGAGGTTCTCCAAGGATACCTTCTCCTTCCAGATCAATATTGTCCTGTGAACTAACAGGAGTGTCCTCCGCAAGTTGTTTCTGTGCCTTCTCAAGCTGCTCCTTCTCGGTGTCTAGTCTCTGTATATATGTGTCTGAGTATTCACTTTTGAATGTCTCATAACTGTGATTGAATTCTTCCTCAAATGTATCATAGTCACCTTTTAATTCAGACTCATTCCTCCAGGGTCTAAATAAGAGTAGGAGAGCAAAACAGTAATGCTTTCTGCTCTCAGATGTGCCTAGATGTAATTTACAGTGGTCAATGAGCCAAGGCTCATGTCTATTAATGAGACAGCCGTCCACTCCTTTGACCTTGTAAATGTCACGTGTACAATCAGGTGAGACATCCGTCTTGTAGTCATACCACTTAGCTACCTCAAATAAACACATTTGATCCATGTCGTCATGTCTACGGGGGTAGTACGTGTCAATGAGGTTATTCTTCAAGATATGTCTTGAAGAAGGTCTGTTGAGAGCCAGTTCCTCAATCTCAGTGTGAGTAATAAGTACATGTTTTCACTTCTCTTTGTAGTTTACACTGAGAAAGCACACAGCATCAGATTTGCCATAGAAATGTGTACTGATCAAGTGATTGCCAGCCCCATAAGCATCACATTATCTGTGTGATAGTGTCTTCAATCCCAGTGACCACAACTGAGATGTCAGTGACTTGCTTGAACTGGCAATATCTTCCCAAAGATCTTGCAAGCTAGTTTGTTCATGTTTGGTAATGTACGAAGTGACATACCAAACCAGAGCCAACAAGTTGTCAGCCACAAACTGAACATCTATGTTTGCTTGCCACATTAGAATAAGAGTAGGGTTGTAGTCATTGATGTACACCTCATTCTCATACCTGGGTAACTCATATACCCTCTTGGTTGATTTTGCTCTTCAAGTGGTGTTGCATAGCTGAAAACAGTTCATTCATGCAACCATCCTGATAGATATGCCTGGAAATCCAAAACATCTTGTGTACCAATCAGATTTGTTCTTCACTACCTGGCAGTAGTATTTCACACAAATATGGCACTGAAACTTCTGCACCAACTTCCACAGTGTAGACTGTCATACTTGTCTGGAATGCGGCCAGTTATGTATTGATTAATGAATGCTAGCACATGTGCTGCTTCATGTTCGCCTATCCATGGAGCATCCTTGATCCACAGTAACATATGAATATGAGCAGCACCTCTTGCCTGATAGTCCATCCTCCAGAAGTAATGCTTCACAATACCAAGAGGCAGATTGTCCTTTGACAAAATGAAAGTCAGAATATCATGGAATTGCTTGTGAAAATGCCTAGTGACAGACACTGGGTCAAGTGAGCACATTTCTCTGAGAGTCATTGATGAAATGCCCTCTACATCACAATTTTCCCACTTCAAGAGATCAATAACCTCATCCCAGGCATACTCGGCACAGCTGAGTGTGACAAACCATGTGGCTGCACCATACTCTCGCAGCATAGTCATCACCTCAGAGTGTCTGCGATACCAGTATTCTTTGGTGCCACATAGACTTGACAGAATGGAAGACAAATTCACGTGCACATTTTCATCCTTCTGCTTTAATTTCTCCAGGAACTGTGTGGCTGTTATTCCATCAAGTGGAGTTGTGAGCTAAATAGTATGCACAATAGATGCAGACAGTATGCTAAGCTCACTCACCCACAAGAGATGAAACAGGTACTGTATGTTGCATCTGAATTTGCCATCCTTACTGAGCACATGGCTAGTACGGTACTCAGCACCTTGTACACGCACTTCTCTTTCATCTAGGCGTCCATCTGACCCTTTGGGAATAAATCTGGGAAACAGCATGCTTCCAATGTTGCCTCCCAAATGCTGACAGGTTCACCTTCCACCTGTTTCATTTGATAGAGATCAATGTTGTCCCCTACTGGATCTCTGCCATGCAGTGGGTGAATTGTGTACTGTTCATACACATTATTGTTTGTCTCCACATTGACCTTCTCGATCATTGGTTTTGTGGTTTTCAACACATCATGTTCAACAGACACACTACCTCATGTGATCAATATCAAGGTCTGCATAAAAGGGATTGTTGCTCTTCAAATAAGTAAGAGCAAGCTTCACCTTCTCTATATTGACAACATCCTGCCAAATGACCTTGACTTTGTTGGAACACCGTTGACAAGAATCACCAAAGTGTTCTCAATGGAGATCACCTCCACATTTTCCTGCAGAGGAAGTGGAAGATACATAACAGAACCCTTAAGAGATCTAATGAGTTCTTTTGTGAATGTTCCGTGTCTTGTATTCAGATGTAGAATAGTTTGAAATGGTTTCATAGTCTGAATAAGAATACGTTTAAACATATTCAATGTGGCAATCTCAGCTGGTGTTACATGTGCCTCCATATTGTTCAAGAGTGACCTTGGTGGCAGAATGCTAGCCTTCACTTTGGAGAAACAGTGCTTGCACATCACAATGATTGGGTCTAACTGAAAGACACACTTTAACAGCAGAAATGCTGACAGTCAAAACCACATGTCATTGTATGGTGACAAGGTTTCCAGGTTCACTGTGACCATTTGTTTTTTGTAACAGAGGCAATCACATGATACACATACAGAGTCAAATTTCTCTGTCTTTGCCAACTCAGATTTGGCAATCGATTTCCCAAAGTGCTTGAGAATATCAGTTTCTAAGACAGAGACAGAATTTCCATCAGCTATTGATGACTGATCAATCACAGTATCTGTCACACTGCTGACACGTCGCAGCTGTTTCAGAAATGTCATGGCACAATGCATGTCACCAGACTGCAGTAACTCATTCAGATGAGTGTACTGTGCAACAACCTGATTGATGCACTTCTAGCATACACACGTGGTGAAATACACTGTCACAAACACCACTATCTAGACATGCAAGCGAAGTGACCCATAAGTCCAGTATGTGGACGGACCTCACAAAGGTCTATACTGTCAAACAGTTTATGTCTGCCTTTATGATCAGTAATGACAAACAGATTGATAAAGTGCTCAACTTGTCAAATGATAATTGCCTTCAGTTGCAAGTCAACTCACACGTCCATGAGAGACAGTGACACTTACGAGGCTGAGCAGTTGCTCACACTCATCATCTGACTCCATTGCAGTGTCATCACACATACCAGCACATTACACAGTTTACCGGACTCATCAATGCAAAAGTTGCTGTCCGCTTTCTGTGGTAATATGTCTCCTCCCAGAAATACGCCTGAGTGCTGTGTGTGCAGCCAGCGAGCAGTGAAACATCACAGAAATTGTGTTGGTTCAAGACAGGATACTGTTGTAGCCTCATCTTAATGTCATACACAACTTTTCTGAACTGCTCAAGTACATGTGACATCTACGCCACAAGCGTTGAAGAAAAAATACTGCTTTATTAACAAATGTACGTACTTGGAGATGCAATTTCATCAAGAGAGATGACCTTTAGTTTTTACGCCATGTCTCATCACAGCAGCAATAAGTCTGTCAATCTTAGCTTTAGAAGCTAGTGTGATCAAAATACTTTTGCTTCTCAGATGCCCATCAGCAGCCACAGGTTTATGCCGCTGCTTAGTATGCTTTTATGCTTGCCTTTGCAACATTGGTGTTCCATCTCAAAGATTTCTGCAATTGTTGCTGGGCTCCATATTTTTTCCTTGCAACTGAGCAAGTACGTGCTTTTTCTGTGGAGTGCAACCTGTGAAGTCACTCCTTGAGTGGACTGCTGACTTGTTTTACATCTCGAACTACCATGTGTGGTTTTTGGACCACTCTTAGCAACAGGAACTACTATGATACCTGTGTCATCTCAGCATAGAAATGTGTCTCTGTTTAGAGGGCATCTTTCTTCTCTGAAAATTCTCAGAAGTGTGGAACAATGTTACAGAAGTATCAGACACCTGTATAAGAAATAGAGAAAAAGAAATATTTAGTGGTGCGCTGTCTTTTTTGTCCTAACATTACATACTTACACACATTGTTCATGTGTCATGTAACAAGAATCAATACTACTGCTTACAAAACATTGCACACATTATTACTCTCACAGCTGGACACCATTAAAACCAATATAAAATGTTTTCAAGTGCTGCAGAACAGAACGTCACTTATAACATGAGAATAAATATCTAAACATGTCAAAAGGAAATTATTGTCCCAATCTAAAGCATCCACAGTATTTATTTTTACAAATTACTGTATTTTAGAACATTTTCAAAAGTAGTGTCAAATGTGCAACAGTGTCACAAAATATGGTGTTATGAGCATGAACGTGTCGCGAAATGTGGTGTCGTGAGCATGACACTGTCGGATGTAGTGTCTCAAAATAGTGATGTGAGCACGCAAGTGTTGAGCAATAGTGTCATAAGCATGAAAGTGTTGAATAATCACATTAAAATAACACCCTCTTTAAGGCTAAGCCAATCAGACATTGCTTCCTATTTGACTGACAGTCGCTGGCACCAATGGACCGTAAGATTGATCAGGCCATGTTAGGCAACCAATCACAAGTGCTGAAGACTGGAGAAGAAGGACATAGCAGCCATCTTAGAGAAAAAGAGCAGACCCTGCTTTACACACTGTAAGTACATCACATTTTCTTTTTTTTTAATTTTCTCTTTATCCTCCTCCTTCTTGCAGCCCTTCCTCTTCAGGAGACACCTATGGCCTTATCAGCCTTCGCTCACCTATCTGGAGCCAATGCAGTCCATGCCCCATGGAGCTGTGGCTATCCCCCAGGCAGGAACAGGGTGGGACCCTATCCACCCTGACGCCTCCGCTAACTTGGCCGGGCATGCTGTCCCCGGGCAGGTAGGGGCATTGAAGATCGGGGCCCTGGTGCTCCATCTACCAGGAGGCTGCAAGGGTTTTTTCCTGGTGTTTCTCAACATTCCAGATCCAAGGACGTCAAGGCACCAAAGCGCCGACGTCTAGCACGTCACTCCCCCTCTGTTGGAGCATCGGGCTTGCTGTACCTCAGGTCTCCACCCGGGGTCAGACAAGCACCAAGCTCAGGTACCCCCCTCCCCCCAGAGAGGACGAGCAGTCCTTAGGATGCTCAAGTCCTCCCCTCCCAGCCGGCCCTCCAGCTCCCGGGCTCGCTTCCAACCCGGTCGCTGGCGCCGCAATGAAACTAACTGCTGCACCGCAGGCCTCTACATCACATTTTCTAAATAATTTTTCTAGCATTATATAAACTGTTAGCAGCACAAGAATAGCATTAAACTAAATGTTTTTACTGCTCTATTCGACTATGACAATGTAAATAACCTGTAATGCTGTGAAAAGAAGCTATTAGTGTTTAAAGTCAGAGTGTCAATCAGTACTTACTAGCACAGATAGAGCTGCAAATGGAGGCAGAAAGCAAGCATGCGTGTATCATAACACAAGAGGCAACCAATCATACACCTCTGTGTAGCTGAGATTGTTTGAACTACCCCATAAAAATGTAGTATTTTCCCACCTAGAAATCTTCCAACATTTCTGCTTGACAGGAGCTGCAGCCATTCAGTGTAGTCATAGTCAGTGCATCCATTGTATTGGTTAGCCATGAGAAAGCATTAACCAATAATTTTCTAAATCACTGTGTTTTGGGACAGCCCACCAAAGCTATGTTGAAGGAGAGAGGGAAATTTCACTTTCATATTCAGTTGTGACTAGACACTGCAGGAGAAACACTGATTTTATTGGTAGCTCTTTGTCCACTTCTCAGCTTAAAAACTCAGAATGGCAGAAAACAGCAAATGGACTGTGTGGGTCGTCAGCAGCAGTATAGTAAGACAAGCTTCAGAGCATGCTCAGAGGAGTGATTTTGGCAAAGACCTGCAGCTTCAAAACTGCTCTGTTAAGTGGTCTGGCAGGGTGGCATGAGGTGAGAGCATCTCATGCCAACAATGCACAGATTTCTGAGGACTCAAGCTCAGCCTGACATAATGCTGATTCATCTCGGAGGCAATGATTTGGGCACCAAACGATGGGTAGATTTAGTGTCAGAAGCAAAACTGGACCTTGCTTCTATTATGGGTATGTTACCTGCCTGTAAGGTAATTTCTTCTGATATTACAGAGTGTAGGGTCTGGCAAGCAGAACAGCACATGTACCTGCTTGACAGAGCACGGAGAAAGGTTAACATACAAATATCTGGATATCTGCGCATGTCTGGGATGCACACCATACATCACCCTGAAATTAAGTATTGTAATCATTGGCTATACCTACCAGACGGTGTGCACTTCTTGCATGCTGGCAATTGCCTTTTCCTGGGAGACCTTAGAGATGGAATCCTCGCAGTTCTCTAAAATATCAGAATGTTAACACAGATATCTTTACAAAAAAAGGTTCTTTTAAGTGCCACAAAACCTTGGTCAAAAAATAGAAAAGCTGCATACATAACACAAACAACACAAACACTTGCTATCTCACTTTCACACTACTACACAAACTTAGATGCATGAACATGTTCAGAATTGTGACATACATTTAGCTCCTGTTAACAAAACGTAGTATAAATATCTAGCTATGTGGTTTCAGTATCCATATAAGCCACAGTTAAACATGGCATCACGGAGGCAGTACTGTGTTGTTAATCTCACATTATCTAACAATTAGTGTAGCCATATAGCATTACTTCTTATAATAACTGTAGAATCATTATACGTATGCTGCCTGTATATCTGTAGTCAAAATACTGAACAGAACACAAGCACACACATGTAACAATATATCATAGTAACATACTGTTGTCTGTCTGTATTTATTGCAGCTTCAAACAAGAAAACAGCCATCAGGAGACTGGAGTATGAGGGAGGTGTGCTGCCTGCTTGAGGCAGCTCAGGCCAGGGGCAATGTCAGGATGCTGATGAGGAGTACTAATAGGAAGCTGGACAACTGTGGGAGGTGCACCTATGGTTATATGCACATGATTCTAAAAGTGAAAACAAGAATCCAGGAATGTGCAAAAGGAAGTGAAACTGTTGGCCAGTGCTTCAATTTGCTGAAGAGCAGAGGGAGATACCGGATAATGATACTTGTTGGTACTACCTTGCATACGAGATGTGGGAGGCTGTTGGAAAGCCTGCTGCAGGGGAGCGTCTAACACACTGTGAGTAAAGAAACCATTTGTTACTCATCATAGCATATTCTTAAACAGGAATCACTAACAAGCTGACTGTTGTGCTGGATATGATCACACCTCAGGTAGTCAGGCACGAGACCACAGGCTGAGTACATCCACTACCTCAGGTGTCACGTTATCCCACCACACCACACAGCTTCAAGGCTGCTATTGGCATAATGCAATGGTTTGTTGTAATACAGAGTGTAAAAAATAATGTGAATGTGTATGTAACTGCAATCACGGTGATGTTCCATTGATGTACATTGTCTCACTCTTACAATGGGTCTGCAGTCAGGGTGCAGTACCTGGTCTTTGGGGGGGTGTTATTGGCTGTCTGACACCATGAACACCCAAATGTCCTAACTTATATCTTCCTGAAATCAGGGTGATATTCCATTGATGTCCATGCCCTTAGTTTTACAATGGATCTGCACTCAGGATGCAGTACCTCTTCTGGTAGGGGGTGCATTGCGTGGCTCACGGCGTGCGTGCAACTCCTAACCGTCCTAACTTGTGTGCCCCTGCAACCACAAAGGTGAACCATTGATATCCATGGACTTTCTTTTCCTCTGACTCTCCACTCAGAATGCACTATCTGGCCTAGGGAAGGGGGGCATTGCCTAGCTGACACCATGCAACTCCTAACTGTCCCAACTCGTGTGTTACTGCAGTCTTGTAGCTGTACTGTTTATATCCATAACCTTTCTTTCCTGTGAGTCTCCACTCAGGATGCAGTACCTGCTGGGAGGGGAATTGCCTGGCTGACACAGTATGATGCCTAACTGTCCCAACTAGTGTGTTACTGAAATCATGCAGCTGTACCATTTATATCCATAACTTTTATTTTCCTGTGGATCTCCACTCAGGATATAGTACCTGATCTGGGGGGGGGCATTGCCTGGCTGACACTGTGCGACTCCTAATTCTTCTAAGTTTTATGCCCTGGAACCACAATGGGTAACTGCTGATGCCTATGGACCTTCTTTTACTGTGACTCTGCACTCAGGATGTACTGCCTCACCTGGGAGAGGGGAAGGGATGCATTTCCTAGCTGACACCATCCAACTCCCAACAGTTCCAACCAGTGTCTTACTGCAACCATGAACCTGTACCATTTATATCCATAGCCTTTCTTTTCCTCTGTGTCTACACTCACGATGCACTACCTGATCTGGGGAGGGTCATTGCCTGGCTGACGCTGTGCAACCCATAAATGTCCCAACCTGTGTGCCCCTACAACCATGTAGGTGCACCATTGATGTCTATGAATTTCCTTTTTTTTGTGACTATCCACTCAGGATGCACTACCTTGCATGGGGAGGGGAGCACTGCCTACCTGACAGCATGCAACTCCTAACTGCCCCAACTAATGTGTTACTGCAGTCATGGAGCTGTACTGTTTATCATCTGTTTTGCTGTGAGTCTCCACCCAGGATACAGTACCTGCTTGGCAGGAGGGAGTGGATTGCCTAGCTGACACCATGCAACTCCTAACTATCCCAACTAGTGTGTTACTGCAATCATAGAGCTGTACCATTTATATCCATAACCTTTGTTTTCCTCCAAATCTCCACCCAGGATGCAGTACCTGCTCGGGGGAAGAGCATTGCCTACCTGACACCATACAACTCCTAACTGTCCCAACTAGTGTTACTGCAATCATGGAGCAGTACCATTTATATCCATAACCTTTATTTTCCTGTGCGTCTCCAGTCAGAATGCAGTACCTGGTCGGGGGGGCATTGCCTAGCTTACACCATGCAACTCCTAAATGTCCCAATTAGTGTGTTACTGCAATCATAGAGATGTGCTGTTTATATCCATAACCTTTGTTTTCCTGTGAGTCTCCACTCTGTATGCAGTAGGTGCTCGGGGGGGCATTGCCTGGCTGACACTGTACAACTCATAACTGTCCCAACTAGTGCATTACTGCAATCATGGAACTGTACCATTTAAAGCCATAACTTTTATTTTCCTCTGGGTCTCCACTCAGGATGCAGTACCTGATCTGGGGGCATTGCCTAGCTTGACAGCATGCAACTCCTAACTGTCCCAACTAGTGTGTTACTGCAATCATGGAACTGTACCATTTATATCCATAACCTTTCTTTTCCTGTGAGTCTCCACTGAGTATGCAGTACCTGCTTGGGAGGAGGGAGGGTCATTGCCTGACTGACACTGTACAACTCCTAACTGTACCAACTACTGTCTTACTGCCATCGTGTAGCTGTACCATTTATATCCATTACCTTTATTTAGCTGTGGGTCTCCAATCAGTATACAGTACCTCATCTGGGGGCATCTTAAGTAGCAGACAGTACTACCATTGTTGAAACAAATCTGTATTAAATAACTGAAGAAACACATACCACACTCAATAAATGTAATTATTATCTTTCATTCACAGGACATCAGAGGCGATCCCCACCACATCTTGAGGTAGTACCAGGCCAAGTTGAGGCTGTGGAGGCTGAATAGTCTGACTCAGACAATGTCATCATTGTCGAGTCAGAAGGTAAGAAAATCCTAGTAAAAATTATTTGAATAGTTGCTCTCAGTACTTGGTGTGCTTTGTATATTTGATCCTCTGCAAGCAGCTTCTGTAACATTGCTGTGTAGGGCAGTAGTTTAACTCTGACTCTACACTCACAAGCCAGAACCTCTTTTTGTAAAATCAGAGGACATTCCCTTGCTGACCCTATACAACTCCTAATTGTGCAAGCATACGTAGCTCTGTAATCAGCAAGGTAATGTCAATGTCAGTAGTCTTCTTGTGGCTCTCCACTCAAGACACAACACCTGTTCAGTGGTGAATGCTTCATACCCTGGGTGGTGCCAGGGAACTCCTAACTGTGCAAATATCTGTACTATTCATGTCCATTACAGTAATTTTGTTGCAGCACTACAATCAGGCCACAGTAACAGTTTCCTTTTAACACCATTGCCTACCTCAGAACATCCGAGTACTAAGTCTTCTAACTCAGCCACATAAGCTTGCTAAGCCTGGTGACTGAAAACTGCATTGATTAATGAACACGCATATTACAGCAGTGTTCCATTGATATACATGACCTGACTTTTCCTGTACATCATTAGCTGGTTTTATCTGTACAACTCCTCAGTGCCTTAATTAAGGAATAAACCATGACAGGGTGTGGGTGATGCTGAGTTTACCCACGCCTGGTGTGGTTCAGTCATGAGACTGCAGTCTGAGTGGCCCAAACATCCATCCGTGGGTAAATACCAGCATCACCCACATCCTGTAGTGGTTTATTGCACTTATACAATGTTTCCCTTGCATTTTTGGTATAGAAAAAATAAGAAAGAGAAAATGTGTTTGCATTTGCAATGATTTTTATTAACTTTATCCTTACGCTAAAACAATAGTCTTGTTGTCCCACTTTCAGCTTTCTCTAGAGTAGTCATGATGTTAAATCAGTCCCCTTCCCCATCCCTCCAGAGAGCCATATGCCTCCCCCCACATCTCTCGAGTCCTCCATATAGCCGGAGTGCAAATGCCACTCTACGCATTCTATTGCTGTATACTAATCTTGTCACACAACATCAGAAGAAATCTGATTACACTGCCTGTCTCAAACAATACTACAAGTCATTCTCCTATCTTGTACACATCTCCAATCAGAGACATATGAAATGAATGTTAATGACTCTATTTTAGTAGTGTTTATGTACTAAAGAATTAGTATATTATTTGTTTAACCATTGATAAAATTTTGCAACTACAAGTTGTCAGTAGAGATGGGCGAAGTGGCCCCAATTCGCTCCGTGAAGTGATTCACAGAGTAGAGGCAAATTCGTGGAGTGCTCCATGTAATGCGAAGCGGGCGCCGTGTTATAATGGGTAGCATAAGTCCATTGAAAACAATGACTTTGCATTACTCCACCTTCCCAAACCACTACTCCACCAATTCTTAAGGCGAAGTACATTGAAAACAATGTACTTCATCTCACTTCACCTTGTTTTTAAGCTCCAAAGGCAAACTTTGCAGTGATCCATGGGATTTCCAGTCACATGGACTCTAAATTGATCTGCACAGCCTCAGTTTGGGGTAGTGTATGCAGGAGCTGTAGGAGACAATCTGCTGTGAGAGCTCTCTGTGATTCAAACCTTCTAAAAGCTGCTAGAAAAGCCTTTTTGAGTAATTTTTTTTTTGCTGAAACTTTAGTTCATCGATTATGGAAAACCCTCCTGTGATCATATCATCGAGCATGTATTGTTTATGTGTGCATTTTGAATGTTAATGTACAACATTCAGTCTGTGTACTGAGAGACAGTGGAAGTGTGCTTTGGGGAGGGGTGTATCTGTGGTGTAGGTAGATTAACTTGGAGAAAAAGACAGTGCTTTCTGTTTTGGTGATGTTGTTGTATAACTATGTTAATGTACACACAGTAATATTTTTAATAATTCTTACCATTTTTTGCTGATGGTTGTGGTGCAGCAGTGGATAATTTTAGTTTGTTTAAAATATGTGGCTATATTACTGAAGTTTTCAGTTTGCTATGCATTATTTAGTGTGTGTGTGTGTGAGTATGTGTGTGATGTGTGTCATCAAATCAGACACCTTTTATTGTGCCGTATAATCATTTCAGCAATGTGAACCTGCTATCCACTGTAGCTGTGTGATTTTGTACTGCTTTGTGGTATCTTTACTGGTACTAGTACTAGTGACTGTTACTGCAGCAGTGCAGTACACTGCCCCCCTTCGCAGCCCGTCCCAACCAGTAAATGTATTCTTTTACAGATTTGAATTTCTGATGGTGAGCACTAGTTAGGTGTTGTGCCTTTGCATCTGCATCTCTTCAGTGCGCAGTGCAATCTTAATCTGTCTGTGCATTAGCACCTCTTTAGGGCCCAATCTCCATCTGTAACTTAAGTCACAGCTGTTTCTTTGGCTTCCCTTCAGAGTACTGGACAGGTGGTGCATAATTCTGCATGAACATTGTACTCTTTAATATGCATTTTTAAGTCAGGGCCACCATCACGAGTCACTCGTGATACAAATCACGTTCTTCATCATCATGGTCACAAATGCAGTCACAAATCACTATTCACGATCATGGCACAAATCACAACACTAATTTTTTGATTAGTTACTTGGATGTATTGTAAGTATGTTTTGTAGTATCTCTCCAGGCTTCACCACCCCACCATTGTACTCATTAATGAGCATTTTTAAGTCAGGGAGTTTGTGCTACAGCTCATTGGGGAAGTACAGCCATAGGCATTTGCATTCCCAATACAGTTCCATATTGTTTATCTCACACCATCAACACCGAATCACGTTCTTCATTATCATGATCACAAATGCAGTCACAAATCATGATTCACGATCATGTCACGAATCACAACGTTACATTTTTTACTAGTTACTTGGATGTATTGTAAGCATGTTTTGTAATATCTTTCCAGGCTTCACCACTCCACCATTGTACTCGTTAATAAGCGTTTTTTAAGTCAGGGAGTTTTGTGCTACAGCTCATTGGAGAACTACAGCCATAGGCATTTGCATTCCTTCCCATACAGCTTGTGAGTTACAGTACTGTAAGTAGTGGTGGGCGAAGTGGCCCCAATTTGCTCTGTGAAGTGATTCACTGAGTAACACAGAATCCACAGAGAACTCCACAATGTGAAGCAGAGTACTTCGCTTCATAATGAGGAACACGAAGTCCATTGAAACCAATGACTTTGCCTTATTCTGCCTTCCCCAAACTACTTCTCCACCAATTTTAAGGCGAAGTACACTAAAATCAAAGTAATTTGCCTCACTTATTTTTTATTTTATTTATTAAGCATCAGTTTACAACCTTTGAGCCAGAGGCTCGTTTACAAAGGTACCTCGTCACAGAGAAGACAATACAGTGATAACAACTTAGTACAGAGAAACAGTGTACATTTTTTTTTTTTTTGAGGATACAGGGGGACAAATGAGATCAACAGTTTACCACATACAGGGTTGGTGAAGTTAACATTGTTCAGGGAAATAACTAGAACATCAGAAAAACATAGGATATCAATACAGTGTGTTTTAGCAGAGTCAACAGGGAGGTAACAGGATCACTTCACTCTGTAATTGAGCTCCAAATGAAATTCTGCAGTTATTCTGCAGTTATTCATGGGATTGCAGGTCACATGGGCTCTAGACTGTTGGGTACAGCCTCAGTTCTGGCCTGGGTAGTGTGTGTGTGCAGTGGTAGCTGGATACAGTTTGCTCTCAGAGCTCTGAGATTCAAACGCTCTAAAAGCTGTTTAAAATGCCTTTTTGAGTATTATTTTTTGCTCAAAATTTAGTACAGTGAAACCCTCCTGTGCTCATATCATCGAGTGTTTATTGTTGGGTGTGGATTTTGAATGTCAATTTAGAACAGTCAGTCTGTGTACTGTGAAGTGTGCTTGGGGCAGGGGCGTATTTGTGGTGTAGGTAGATTAACTGGGAGAAAAAGGCAGTCTTCCTGTTTTGGTTATATTTTTCTTGTGTAACTGTGTTAATGTACACACAGTAATATTTTCAGTAATTCTTGACATTTTTTTGCTGATTGTTGTGGCAGCAGTGTATAATTTCAGTTTGTTTAAAACATTTGGTTATATTACTAAAGGTTTTCAATTTGCCATGCATTACTTGTATTGTGGTGAGTGTGCATGCGGATGCCATTAAATCAGACACCTTTTATTGTGTTACAGAGTAATTGTAGAAGTGTGAACCTGCTATCTATCGCACCTGCATGAATTTTTTATACTGCTTTGTGGTATCTTTACTGGTAGTGGATTGTTATTGCCGTGCACTAATCCCACAACTGGCAAAATGTATTCCTTTCCAGATTTGGATTTGTGACTTGTGAGCACTGGTTAGGTGTTGTGTCTTTTCATATGCATCCCTTGAGTGTGCAGCGCAATCTTAATCTGTCTGTGCATTTGCATGGCACCATTAATTCTGGGAGACTGCATTTCTTGTTACACTCTCACTTCACTTCGTCAGCACTGGGGAATTTTCTGGACACAAGACAGTAGCATTTTTCTGGATGCACATTAATTCTGATGACTCTGTGTGTGACCTGACCACTGCACACATGACTGAGTGTGCCATTAATTCTGGGAGACTTTGCATTTCTTGTTACACTCTCACTTCATCAGCACTGGGTAGTTTTCTGGACACAAGACAGTAGCACTTTGGTGATGCACATTCATTCTGGTGATTGTGTGGGTGGGATGTTGCCAATATTGTTGTCACTATACCTTACTTCGTGATGTATAAAAGAACATGGAGTAATAATAACAAGGCTAAGTGAGCCTTTCCTACGTGGCCACTTTGCGTTCACGTCACCAGCGGATTTTAAATTCACTGCATCTCTAATTGTCAGCAGGCACATGATTAACTCATTGCCTCCTCAGGAACTCTCTGAAGTTGCAGCACTTGTGTCCTGTATACTGATAACAGTGAATCCTGGGGCTTTCTAAGCAAAATCAAGCCATAATCAGCATGTCACAAATAAATGCTAGTAGCTCAAGAACCGTGTGTGCTAGGCACAAAGTATGGGTAGAAAACTTGTTCAGCATAAAATTACCTTTCCAACGATGGTATGCAAGTAATAATACATAATTAATTGTTTTTTCTATGCTGGTTGAAACAGCAAAAAAAATAATTTTTACACTAAAAAAATGCACTTTAAGCCTTTTTTTGTTGGATAGTATGTGACATATCAACACCAAATTCAGCATGCAGAAACTAAATGTAGCTTTAATAATCTGTCTGTTAAAAAGACAGCTATTTCTATAGTATAAAACATATTTTTTTACCATTTTAGTCAAGGTGCTTTGGCGAGGTTTGAGGCATGAATCTAAACCATACACGTCATACCATAAACAAATGCGTATAACTCCTAAAGTATACATGATACACACAACATATCAGCGGCAAACTTGTTCATCACAATTAATTGTGTTCAATGTGGTTTTTCTTTTATGCTGGCTGAGATAACTAGAATGTGTGTTTTATTCAATGTGCTTAGGTAGTTCTTGATGGACAAAATGTCAGCCACAACACACCATGTCATAAACAAATGGAAATAACTCATGAACAATACATGATACACACAAAATGTCAGCTCACAATATGTTCATAACTAAATTACCTTTCCAACGGTGCTATGCAATCAATTGTAATCAATTTGGTTTTGTTTTATACTGGTTAAGATACCAAGAATTTCTATTTTATTCATGGTGCTTAGGTGGTTCTTGATGGACAAAATATCAGCCATAAACACCATGTCATAAAGAAATGCAAATAAATCCTAACGGTTACATGATACACACAAACTGTCAGTGGCCAAGCTGTTCAGTAAATTAAGATTGATTGCACAACACCATTGGAAAGGTAATCAAAACTTTTTTTTTATACTTGCTGAAATGACAAAAAACTGCATTTTATTCAAGCTGCTTAGGTGATTCTGGGCTCTTCACAGACAAGTGTCAGCCATACACACCATATCACAAACAAATGCGCATACCTCCTAAAGTGCACGGTGTGAAAACTCCCAATATCACACCATGATTTCATCACCAAACCAAAAAACACACAAAACAGTCCTATTGTATAAAAGAACTATGTTATTGACAAGTATGTGATACACAATAGATCTGAACTCATGTCAAGTGAGCGCAGGGATCCATTACTCAGTGTAACGCCACGCCTCCACCACTCATTATATTCCCTAGCTCACTTGCCCTCATTCAGACACATATATACACACATTTATATATACACATATAGACACACACATGTATACATATACATATATATCTATATAGTTAGTCATTCTATCATTTTTATCCAACCTACACACACAATGCACCATCAACATATGCAAAGTTATTCAACAACACAGCATCACCATTAAATCATGAGGTGCACAGCGGCACCATCTCTCGAGACAACACACACGGTAATAATGAGCAGTGTTGCACACTTTGTGGGCATGACATCACAACACATACAAATATGTGCACGGCCGCACCCATGGTATTCAGCACGGTGGCCACAAGTCACATCATATAGACTACAGAATGTCAACAACAAAATTATTACAATCACATTTTTCTTACCTTTTCAGATGGCATCCCATGATGATCTGCACTGAAGAGATTTCTACATTCTTACATTCTTACCTGGTGTAGTCCCAACCTCTGTTCTGCTGTGTCCACACACTCACACACACGCACGGGTGAACAAACTAAATACACACATACCAGGAGCTTGAGTAAATGGCTGCCGCCATCCATTTATTCAAATATAAAATTACATTCAATCATCCATGTGTAGCTGCCACCACGCCATGCTTCAAGTCCTTCAGAAAGCCATCCAATCCCTCATCCATCAAGTGTACACCATCTGGCCGGTACACTCCAGGCCTGTGAAGACTGAGGCCAGGGTGCTGGACCACTGACCCCCATGGTATCCATCATAGACAACATGAACCCATTGTGTAGTCTTCTGATTTTCTCGATGGCCCATACATCTCGTGCTCCATGCCACTTCAACAGCTACACAATGTCAGACCATACACTATGGACCATGGGTGGGCCACCAGCACTTGATTTGATGTAGCATCTGCCTTATGGTTCCCTTCAGTTCCCATAGTGGGCAGGTTGCCAGATCATTGCCTTCCAAATGAATATTCAGAATGTTCAGATGAAGCCCATCATGTTTCTCCCGGAGCACTGGAATCAGTCCATCCCACCACATTCCTCACCTTCCAATCCAATGAACTTGCACTCTGTCTTTTCCTAACCACAAGTTTTGCCCTCCTGTGCTCTACTGTGCTCTTTCAGCAGTCCAGTAAACAAAGGAGTGACCACATATCCAGATGCTGAGACGCTTGCTCCTGTCACCAGCAACCAAATGTGAGATATTACCATAGATGATCCATCCATGACACTCCACCCATGTTCCTCACTACCCCTGCTTTTCCCCTATCATGGATTGTACACCCCACATACCTTGTGTTTGCTTGCCTGCTGCCATATCCTGACTTGGGTTTGACCTGCAGTTTGGCTTCTGTGTAGTTGATAACTCCATGGCCTATACAGTGTCCCACGACTTTTTTGCCTCAGTGTACTCAAGATTTGAAATCACTTGTTGATGCATGCATCTGGGAGCTGCTTCCTACTGACCCGCCCTGGTGAGGTAAATCAAAAACATTAATTAAATGCAAGGCCATCTATTCCCAAGGCTTGTGACTGCACAGGCTCCTTATTGGTCGACGTTTCTGATTGTGATCCTAATAAACTCAATTTCCATTTCCAGTGTCTGTTGTCTTTTTTCATAATAAAGACCATTACACCCTATATTGTGTTGTCAGTTTCTTGTATGCAAGACATTGCAGGTTATAAACAGTATGATTTTAGAAATAACACAACAAACAACACATTTCGTTGAAAGCAAGACTGCGTTGAAGTTGCTTGTGCCTGTGGTCCACTCACGTAGCCATGCAATCCAAAAATTAGGTTCCTTATGAGTGTGATTCTGAGTGTGTCCAGCTGTCAGAGAATGAACTGCATGTGCCAATATGATGGAAGCAATCCACAAGCGCAGCAACGCGCAAGCCTGCTACATAGACACAGATTGCCCAGCATGACGCCAACATGCATGTCGGGGGCTCTGCATCCAAATGAAAATAAAATGCAAAGTTAAATCCGCCACTCCACAACAGTGCTGGAAGACTTAGTGGAGAAAAGTTCGTCGCACGTGCCAATGCACCAATTGGTGTGCTCAGAACAGGTCATGCTCTCCAGTACCTCTGTCAGCTTGCCCCATTAGTCTGGTGAGTGAGATACGGATCACCACTTGTTATCACAGTCACCAGTCCACATTAGCTCCGCATTTCTTTTTCCATTTGGCACAATGCCAAAGACTGCATAGGCTGCTGTGTCTTTCGCATTGCCATGGAAGTTCCAATCAACCTAGGACAATCAAAACTCGCATCACACAACCACATGTCCTCCACCAAGCTTCATCTGCCAAAACCCTGTCCACCCCTACAAACGACATCCAGAGTGTCTGACTCACTCTGTTCCAAACAATCTCGGCCTGCAGCTGTGAACAACCATGCCCACTGCACATCAACCTTCTTATAACCACCAAAAGGCCCACAGCATGATGCAATCTATGTCACTGCACATTACCCTTCTTCCGGACCCCATATGGATGGTCTAAGCTGCCCACAAGTGCGGCAACTCATAATACAGCTTCGTACCTCTGGCTGGCCAGCATGCGTGTCATGAGGCTCTGCATCCAAATGAAAATAAAAAATGCGGAGCTAAATCCGCCACTCCACAACAGTGCTGGAAGAGTTAATGGAGAAAGGTTCATCGCACATGCCAATGCACCAACTGGTGTGCTCGGAACAGTTTGTGCTCCAGGAGCTCTGTCAGCTTGCCCCATTGGTCTGGTGAGTGAGATACGGATCACCACTTGTTATCGAGTCACCAGTCCACAATAGCTCCATTTTTTTTCATTTTGCACAGCGTCAAAGACTGCATAGGCTGCTGTGTCTTTTGCCTAGCCACAGATGTTCCAATCAACTCTTAGGACAATCAAAACTAACATCATGCAGGCCACTAGGGGCACTAAATAGGATGGCAGCTTAAAGATGAGCTCCACAACCCAGAGGGAAATATCCTTTAAAATCCTTTTTCTACCAGCTGGTATTATATCCTCACTCTACTGTAACTTATGGGGTAATACTCAAGCTATACTAATTTAGCTTCATTGATACAAAAAGCCTTAATTTGCTGTGTGGAAATCACTATTTTACTGAAGAGCCTCCTGGATGAGGTAGGCCTGAAAATATGGCTGAAGGCCGCTTGCCACAAACCTGGGAGCAACCGTCAGTTGAGGCGATGTTCAGCCAACTTATGGCCCAGATGGCACAAGTCACTGTGGCAACTAATCAAAACACCCATGTGGTTCAAAATTTAGAAGCCAGGATGCTGCATTCCAAACAGCGGGTCTCGGCAACGGAGGGACATATTCAGGACTTAAGGGCAGAATTAAGAGATCAACAACAGACCATACAGATGCTGCGCAGTAAGATGGATGACCTCGAGAATCGAGGTCACTGTAATAATTTCCGCTTCCTGGGCTTCCCCGAGTGTGTAGAAATCAAAGATACTGAGGGATTTCTACAATTATACATCACTGAAACGCTGCAGTTGGACCCACTGATACTGCTCCAAGTGGAACGTGCACACCGTACGTGTAGCCCCCATGTCTCAGGCCCAGGACAGACCACAACCTATCATAGCCCGATTTATTGATTTTAGGGACAAAGAGAAGGTCCTAGCTAGAGCTCTGAGTTACAGCATGTAGGGTGGAGATCAAATAAGATCCACATCTTTCAGGACTTCTCTAAGGATCTGTCTGACAAACGCTGAGCATACTCTGAGGCAAGGCATAAAATGCACAGTATAGGACTGTCCTTCTCCCTGCGTTACCCAGCCACGATGCGGGTTATGCATAATGGGGTCCTGAACAATTTTGAATCTCCTGATGCACTCATGGATTTTTTATGGTGCAACTGGCCACAAGAATTCACTACCACTACCCTGGGAGCCCCTTCGGCAAAAACTGCTACTGACGGGTTGGATTGCCGCTCCTCTCCATCAGTTAGCAGGCCTGCAGTTTGGCAAGACCTCAGGGAGCAACACTGGGAACTCCCTCCAAAAGCACACCGAAAGAGGCAGTCCTCAAAGAAACACGGCCACCGGGAGCATCCTTCGGAGAGAGGGCAAGATGACATAGAGAAGGCCACAAGCATGGACACTGTAACTCCAGATCCATTACAGGCCTACCACACCACTAATAGATATAAAGCTATACACCGCAGCTCTCCAGATCAACACTCAGGTGTCGTGGATTCAACTGTGGAAGGCAGGCCTACTCCTATGTTGCAGCCCAGTTACCTGTCCCCATCAGCAACTCCTCACCAGTCGTAGAACGGAGCTACAGATAGCGGGGCAGCATCCACCAAAGCTATGAGGAAGGCCTCCTCTACCAGTGGAGATCCATCTTCAGTGTGGACCATCCTGAGCGCTTTACATCTCCAGGGCAATCGATCAGAGAAATCCACCGTGTGGTCAGATAAGTAGTTATCCTTCTATTTTCTTTCTATTCCTGTTCCTTTAATCCCCGGGAGTTGTAAGTATGAAGCGAGTTTGGGGTGTCTGAACTGACTGTCAGTGGACAATCTCCTTGGCTGACCCATCTGCTATCCCTTCTCTGTGTTACCCATGTGAGGGAACTTTCAAGCCCCTCATCACCCCAACCTTGACCCTTGACTTGCACAGCCATATGGCAGAGAAGATGCCTCACCCTATAATGGGAGGATTCAATGAGGCCTACCAACAAGCTCTCAGTGGACGCCCTGATCAAAGGTCCAGGCACGGCCTAGATGGCAAAGAAGGCCTTTTTGTACCATCTGATTAAACAGCAGAACTTTTGTGGGTTCTACCTCACTTACTTGTATGTGTGGGGGTGAGGACTGCTGGAAGTTGTGTCATACAATATGGAAGTATTTGTCAGCATGTGTAAACTGTTGGATGAATGGGTAGCCAGGATGTGTTTTACGTGAGGCCTAACTGGTGAATGTCACAGGCCTGTGCCCATCTGGTATGTTTTTTTAATTTTATTATTTTTTCTATCAAGGGAGGTCTCCAGCCCCGCATTGGGTGGCTTACAGTACACCTTCATAGGGTGACGAGTCTGACCTCACCAAGAATTTTGTTGTGAGAACACGTTGACAACCATCAGCAATAACCCTAGGCTCGCCGAAATAGTGAGCAGTTCTGCCCACTTTCTTTCCTGCAAACCCCACCTCATTAGAAGCATTGTGTAGTCCCACTTTAACTACCCCAGCTTCTGAGCTACACCACTGGAGCAGCACTCTCATCCCTTTGGGGTTGCAATGAGCCACGTGGTCCAACCTTCTTATTAAGTTGCTCAATTTTCTTGGGGGGAACCTCCCCCCCCACGCACTCACCGTAGTGCTAAGGAAGGATGGATACCACTTGATAAAGCTCTGGGAATGGGGTCTGGCCTACAGCAGGGCTCTGTGACCAAAGAGACACCTCTATATCCCCAAATTACATGGTACACTGTGCACAATGTATATACTGTAGTTTGCTAATGTGTTTATGTATGTTTGTTTCACTAGAGACACACACATAGATATTTTGTTATTTGTTAGTATAAGGTCATCTGGTAGGGGCAGGGTATCTGGGCTTTACCCACTCTCTCCATATCTGGTGGCGCTCTATAGAAATTTGCCTCTTCTGGTTGGGCTGCCCTCACCCCCTATCTGCTGGTTGTTCTTGATATATCTCTTAATTAAATATTTGCTCCCTATTACTAACAGGTGATATCACTTGTCTGACATGGAACGTCAGAGGGCTTAACACCCCAAGCAAGAGGAAGCAAGTTTTGGGCCACCTTAAGAGACCAGGAGTGAGGGTCGCCTTCCTGCAGGAGGTCAAACTTACCAGGGGGGATCCTGAAAGACTGAAGAGGGAGTGGGTAGGTCAGGTCATACATGCCTCAGCCTCCTCTAGAAAGAGAGGGGTGGCGATTCTGCTTCACAAGCAACTATAATGGAAATTGCAGAGACAAATGAGAGACCCTGAGGGTAGATGGGTGGTGGTACTCATGGATACTGGGGAGGGCCCTCTGATCCTGGGTAACGTATACGCTCCAAATGAGGACTCACCCTCCTTCTTTCACAAGTTAGCCCAGGTGCTGGTATCCATAGCTCCAGAAGGCACCCACATTTTATTAGGGAGTGATTTTAATCTTACTCTGGACCCTTTTCTGGATAGATCCTTCAAAACTGAGCCCCACTCCAGGGCTGTAATGGCAGTGGCTCAATTACAACAAGAGTCGGCCCTTACAGACATCTGGAGAATATTTCACCCTCCCAGAGGGACTACATTTCATTCCCCAGTACATAGTTCTCTTAGTAGAATAGATTTCTGGCTCACCTCTCCTACTATTACTAGTAACACTGTTAATACCATTATTCATCCCTTAGTTATCTCTGATCATGCCCCTGTGCATCTTGCCTTCACATGGGGCCCCCCTCTCCCTAAGTCTCCGGCTTGGAGGCTGGACTCATTGCTACTTTGGACCCAGACTTTCCCTTTGGCTTCAAAAGGAAGCAAAGGAATTTTTCGGCATAACCTCCATGAGATACCTCTGTGGGTACCACATGGGAGGCATTCAAAGCTACTCAGAGGGGTGATAATGGGTATGTGAGCCGGCACTGAAAGAGGAAGGAACAACATTTGAGCGGGCTTGAATGACAACTCTGAGATGCAGAGCTTGCTTTTAAGGCCTTTCACGTCCCTTCCTTTAGGTCAGAGGCAGGTCACAAGGTGACCTCTCTGGAGATGTAAGTGAATGAGCTGGTCTCTAGAAAGGCAGAGATTTCGATTATTGGACTTAAGCGTAAATATTGGGAAGGGGAGAAAAAGGGGTAAGCTGCAGGCATACCGTCTCAAAAAGCAGCAAGCTGAAAGGCATATAGTAGCTTTAGAGGATGCAGGGGTAGGGACCCAGACCCTTGCAAGGTATTAATCAAATAATGATGGATTTTTACTCCTTGTTACATAAATCCTCCAGAGCCCCAGACCCCCAAGGGGTCCTCCCATTTCTGGAGTCCCTACATCTCCCCAGAATCTCAGAAGCCCAGGCTAATGCCGTAGATGCCCCAATCTCTACCCAGGAGGTGGCAGACACCATACTCTCCCTTAAAAAGGGAAAGGCCCCAGGAGGGGATGGTTTTCTATTGAAGTGTGGCTGCTGCATCCCATAACTCTCTGGTATTGCAACAAGTATTTACTGAGACATTGCAAACAGGGTCTCTCCTTCATCCTTTAGGAGGCGACTATTACTATCCTACCAAAAAAGGTAAAGACCCTCTTGAAGCATCCAGCTACCGCCCTATTTCACTATTGAATGCTGATAGCAAGGTGCTAGCTAAGATACTAGCTAATAGACTTAATCATCTCCTTCCCAGTTTGATTCACCCATCCCAAGTAGGCTTTGTTAAGGGCCTCTTTAGCGTGGACCATATTAGATCGTTGGTAAATTTAATCCATAAGGCCCAAACATTATCTTCCCCCGCTGCTGCCATTGCAAAAGATTTTGAAAAGGCCTTTGATTCCCTGAAGTAGGACTATGTCCAACAAGTACTTTGTACTATGGGCTTGGGGGTGGGGTTTCGGGCCTGGATTGGAGCAATATATTCATCCCCAGCTGCACGGATACTCACCAATACGATGCTGTCTCCCCCATTCATACTGGATAGGGGTACCCGGCAGGGCTGCCCACTTTCCACACTACTTTTTGTATTGGCAGTAGAACCCCTGGCAGCCACTATTAGGCAAAATCCTCTAATTTCCAGGGTCCAGGTGGGAACAAGGGCATACCCTACTCTTACGTATGCAGATGACCTGTTGCTCCTATAGCCAATATCGTCACCTCCTTCTCTCTCCTACTGTCCACCTTGTCAGATTTCTCTACATTTTCAGGGCTCAAGATTAACCAGGCCAAGACAGAGGTCCTACCTTAAACTCTAAGTGTACCTCTCAAATGGTTACTCAGCATGGGCTCCGATGGGCCCTGGAGGGGATTACCTACTTGGGCATTACTATCTCTCTTAATTTGCAAAAATCTGGGACCTGAATATGAAACCACTTTTTGCGTCCATTCGTACAGAACTGGACAGATGGAAATCTCTTTGACTGTCGCTTGTAGGTAAAATATCCCCAATTAAAATGGTCACAGCACCAAAAATTATGTATCTTCTATCCCACATTCCTTTGAAAATACCTCATTATTGGTTTACTAAGTTAGACTCCTGCTGGGATCCTTTTGTGGGAGGGTAAGAAACTTAGGAACAGCAGAAATAAGCTCCAGAGCTCATTGGTCAGAAGGGACTGGGCTCTTCCATGGTTAGAGGGTATAAATGGGCCTTTCAGTTGTTTCAGGCGTTAAAATGTTCCTTTCCCTGAACACAATGCTCCCCAGTGGCTGGATATGGAGAGAGGTATGTCAGCGTCCCCCTAAGGGCACTCACTCTCATCCTACTATAGGTCCCTTTCTGGAATATTGGGCCAAGGTGCATAAGAAATTGGGCACCTCCCACATCTCCCTAAGACTTACCCCACTATGGGGCAATAATGAGATTACCATCAATAAACAACCAATTGCATGGCCCTCATGGGAGTGTGGTGGTATCTTATTGCTTCTAGATATGCTCATTCCTGGTATAGATACCCTTAATTCCTTTGAGGGTCTGCGGCGCTCATATGGGATCTCTCCCAAAGACTTCTGGTGATTCCTTCAAATAAGAAGTGCCATCCTTACGTTCAGGCATAAGCAGCACCAAGAGCAACAAATCTCCCAGGTAGAGTCGTGGCTGGCCCTAGAAAGAGGACAGTCAAGCCAGGTATATGCTGCCATTTGGAGCACCATCCCGTCCCAAGCAGAGGAATCCAAGCATAAATGGGAGAATGCACTGCATGCCCCTATTAAGAACCTGGAGTGGAAGTCTTGTCTAAAACTAGCTCACAGGGTATATCCTGACACCAGTAGTCAATTAATACAGAACAAGATAATTCACTCCTGGTACAGGACTCCTGTAGTCCTTGCCAAGGCAAAGCTGGCTCAGTCTGACCTGTGTTTGAGGTGTCAGGAACTCCCTGGTGACCTGTTCCATATACTTTGGTCCTGCAGGCTGATCCAGCCCCTATGGCAGGCTATCTGTGAGATGGGGTCCAAAATACTTAGGAAGCCTGTGCCTCAGTCCCTTGAGTTGCTGCTATTAGGACTCTGGCCCTGGCCTCTCACCTTCATCTCTGGGTGTAACTACTTGACACTCAGTATGCATGTTAAAGACACCTACTGTGTAAATGGTGGTCCCAAAAATCCCTCCCTGGGGAGGTACTTACCTCCATGGCTCAAGTTGCCAACTGGGTCAGAATATCACATACTGTGACCAATACCCTCTTTAAATATACTGCCCTCTGGATTCCCTTCCTTCTGTTTTTGAAACCTAGGGAAGGAATCGGCTGAATAGGCACAACTATGCTATTATAATGGTCTCCTCTCATGGTGCATTTAGGGGCAAGTGCTGGAGAGATTGTTATTGAGTTATAGGCGACCCTGCTCTATGGATGACATGATATAATATCAGTAAAGGATAGTATCTTCACTGACAATGAAGACCTGTTTGCTTTGTGTGTGTGAGAACTCTTGTATTTTGTAGGCTTAAAGTAGATGACAGTGGCCCTGGACCTCTCATAATTTCTGATGTTTTGTCAAATACTGCAGAAACTAGCAGGATGGGGCCAGGTAAGATATGTTTGTATGAGTTAGTCATAATGCAATGCACCAACTGCCAATACTTTCAAAGTTAATCTCCAGCTGGATAGGTGTTGTACATCCAGGCGCAGAGTATTATCCTACTGCTTACCTGGCTAGTATATTCAGTTTGTTACTATTTGGCCAGCATGTTCCGTTCTCTGCTTCTACAGACATATGTAACAGTCTGTAAGATTTTTGCAATGTATTCGACTGTTTTAATGTTTGTATCATCTTAATAAGTCAAATCAATAAAACTTATTAACCACAAAAAAAAAATCTCGCATCACGCAACCACATGTCCGCCACTCAAGATTCGTCAGCCAAAACCCCATCCGTCCCACAAACAGACATCAAGAGTGTCTGACTCACTGTGTTCCAAACAATCTGGGCCTGCAGCTGTGAACAACCATGCCCACTGCACATCAGCCTTCTTCCAACCACCAAAAGGCCCGCAGCATGATGCAATCTGTATCACTGCGCATTACCCTTCTTCCGGACCCCATATGGATGGCCTAAGCCACCTACAAGTGCGGCAACTCATAATACAGCTTTGTACCGCTGGCTGGCTGGCATGTGTGTCATGGGGCTCTGCATCCAAATGAAAACAAAAAATGCGGAGCTAAATCCACCACTCCACAACAGTGCTGGAAGGGTTAGTGGAGAAAGGTTTGTCGCATGTGCCAATGCACCAACTGGTGTGCTCGGAACAGTTTGTGCTCTCCAGTACATCTGTCAGCTTGCCCCATTGGTCTGGTGGGATCACCACTTGTTATCACAATCACCAGTCCACATTAGCTCCACATTTGTTTTTTTTTTCATTTGGCACAGTGCCAAAGACTGCATAGGCTGTTGTGTCTTTTGCCTAGCCATGGATGTTCCAATCAACTCTTAGGACAATAAAAACTCGCATCACGCAACCACATGTCCGCCACTCAAGCTTCATCTGCCAAAACCCCGTCCGCCCCACAAACAGACATCCAGAGTGTCTGACTCACTCTGTTCCAAACAATCTCGGCTTGCAGCTGTGAACAACCATGCCCACTGCACATCAGCCTTCTTCCAACCACCAAAAGGCCCGCAGCATGATGCAATCTGTGTCACTGTGCATTACCCTTCTTCCAGACCCCATATGGATGACCTAAGCTGTCCCCAAGCTATCAAAGAACAGTCAGACAACATCCTGTAAATGCAGCTATGATCCGACATCCATCCTGAAGCAGTCCTGCGCATTGTTCCACAACCACAAAACAACCTTCACATGTGCGAATAATCCTTTGTCCGAATCATGTAATGCTACAGCTGCCAACAGGCCTTGCTGCACATGACCCTTGATGTCTTCACAGTGTTACATCCCCTTGTATCCCATTTCCATTGATCCTTCAAACAGTTCATCATTTGCCTGGCAGTTATGTATCTCAATGCGCCATTTGCATGTCCCCCTACAATGAACTTTCCCTATTGCCACCTTCCACCACACTTTGTGATCTTAGTGCTGCATTTTTGTCAGGGGACCTGGCTGTAGAGACGCATGACCCCGCTGAAACAACATTGGTGACCCTTACAAGTAATCATGCATGCGTTCTTCCCTTGTCATCCAATCTAACATGAAGCCTTCCTTCCTAGCAAGACATCAAAGCATTGCTGTCGGGGTCAGATCGGTACTGGTGATACTCAATGCAGAGGTGTGTATTGTAAGCCATGCATGCTAGTGATGGTTCTGCTTGCTTCTGCTTCAGAGCACAATTGCGGCACCTACCCTTCTTGACTTTCACCGGGTAGTGTGGACCATATCTTTATCTCACCACCCGGGAACTCTCACGTAACGTTTACGCCACTTGTTCCCTTACTTTCACCCACCAGACCTCTTTTAGCTCAGTATTTTTAATTTTCATTTGGCGCAGCCCATTCAATGACTGGCATGTCACTGCATTACCTCCAAAACACCAACGGGCCAAGTAGGCGTTCTACCAAATCAAGACAATCTGATCTACACCCATGACACTGCGTCTCTGACATACCTGCCACCAAACCATTTCATCCAGTTTCTTGCTTCCACCATTGAACCATTCTTCACATCAGCTGCTGCTCTCCTCTGCCATTTCCTTGTCCTGCTCTTTGATGCATCTCCTACCACCTCTGTGCATCACATCACTCCAAGTCACACACTCTGGTCTCTCTAACATCTCTTGAAGTTGCCCCCCTCCAGGAATCTGATTCAACCAAACAGTCGCAGCACTCCGGTCTCTCCCACAGTTGCAGCACTCTGTCTTCTTCTCTCCGCAGTTGCAGCACTCCAGTATCTCTCTCAGTTGCAGTCACAGCACCGGGTATCTCTCACAGTCACAACACTCCAGTCTCTGTCTCGCAGTCGCAGCACCCCAGTCTCTCTCACGCAGTCGCAGCACTCTGGTCACTCGAACCCACACAATCTGGTATGTCTGTTCCCTTGTCCTGCAGCTCCCCATCATGTAGTCAGAGAAGCTGCAGAGGAAGTACTGGGGGTAAGTCTTCTTGTGTTGCCAGTTTAAGCCTCGATCTATACTGGTGATACTCAGGAAAACAATCAATGTAGAGGTGTACTTTGCATGTGCTGCATGTATATGAAGGTTCGGCACGTATTTTCTTCTGCAAACAATTTCTGCACCTCCCCTTCTTCCCTTTCATGGGGTAGTGTAGTCCATCACAAGTTGGATTCTGCGTGATTACTGGAAGTGAGGCACTACATCTTCTATGTCCATATCCTTCCAACAGATTCTCAGAGAGAAGCATGCGGAAATTCAGTTGTCTGTGCTTGGTCACTCGTCCAGTCTTCGATCACTGAACATGATTCACGCTCTCTAGGAACAGAGTAAATGCATTTGCCAATGCCATGTCCCACAAAAACCAGCAAAGGTATATCCACCACTTCTTTGATTTTCTGGCACATGGGTACTGCCCCTGAAGCTGGTCAGTGACGTCCACTCCATTCATGTGCATGTTATACTGCTGCAGTACATCCAGACATGCAACTGATACAACAGTGCCATCTCTTTGTCTCCTGGGCACAGATGTTGCTATGAGGTAGGGTCATGGTTTGTGGAGAGCAAGAAAATGGGATGGTTGTCTTTCCACGCTGTGGCAACAAGTGAACCATTCTGTCGTTGTTCGTAATAACCACAAGCTTTCTTTTTCATTGATAATTTGTTACGTTCTGAAGGCCATCCAATCCTGTTGGTCCGCATTGTTCCACATGAGTACAAGCCAACGTTCAGTAGTTCTTTTGCCAGGTGAACCGAAGTAAAGTAATTGTCAAAATATACATGGTGCCTTTTGCCACAAAGATTCTTAGTCAGGTCTTTCACAACCCTCTCAGCAAGGCCCACTTCCGCAGCACCAGCAACCTTTCCTGTGTACACTTGGAAGTTGGACACATAACTGTTATGAGGATCTGCAAGAACCCATACTTTTATCCCATACCATTGTGGCTTGCATCGCATGTATTGCTTGAAGGACAGTTGTGCTCTAAAGCCACCATTGCCTCATCAATTGACACTTCTCGGTGTAGGTTGTACTCGCCTTGCATGCCTTGATAACATGGTTGATAACTGGTCGAATGTGATGTAGCTTATCATGCTCTTGTGATCCTCTTGGTGGATTTAGCATGCTGTCACTGGCATGCAGATACTGCATAATCTTCTCATAACGCTCACAGGTCATTAACTTTGAAATTGGTAAACGTCCATAGAGAGGGTGCTTCCCCCAGTACATGCAGTAGTGTGGCACCTTTTATAACTGACATATACAGTCGCATTCCAAGTAAAGCTTTAATGTCACACGCAGTTACTGGAGTCCATCGGTAGTCCACTTTGTTCACTTCTACCTGCTTATGGGCACTGTACCGGTTTGTCTCCTCAGCAATCAGGTCATAGAGAATTGGTGGGAATGCCTGGTTCATAAAATCCATGGGAGTCTTCTCTGCACTCATCGGTGTCGTGGGACCCACAGGCTCCTTGAAATCCTCAGCATGGACCTGCTGTAAGCAACTTATCCATCCATCATTGTGACCCGCATCCAGATGTGGTGAAGGTTACTCAGGTTGTCCTGCATCAACTTCATGTTCATCATAATCATCAACGTCAATGTGGGTACTCGCAGGCTGCAATGTAGCCAAAGGAAGATCATCTTCACCGTCCATATCATTTCTCTGTCGACATAGCTTGGCCAGTGGCGCATCACCCTCTTCACTCTCCGTGGAGTGCCTCTTCTGCCGCAGCATAGCCAGGGGCAGATCATAATCGTCACTGAAATCACTGTCACTGTCTGGTGCAACCAAAGGCATTATACGCACCAAGTCCACTTCAATGTCAGAATCATCAAAACCTTGAAATTCATCCTCATCATTGTCACTGGCACTATCAAACAGGTCTAGCAGGTCATTTTTGTACACATTCACCATATTTTCGGTGATGATCTTTGGGGTTGCGGTCTCTCACATGACAGCTGTCTCTCTTGATCTCGGGGTAGTCTCTTGATCTCGGGGTAGTCTCTCGATCTCTGGGTAGTCTTTCTCAGAGTAGTCTATCTATCTCAGGGTAGTCTCTCAATCTCAGAGCAGTCTCTCAATCTTGGAGCGGTCTTTCAATCTCAGAGCGGTCTCGGTCTCTCGATCGCCTGCAATACAAAAACATATCTCTGCACTGCAGACACGACTCACCTAGGCCACCTCCTTCAAAACCTAAACAAGTAGTATAGTCTGTATGCACACACATCACCACGACATATGCCTAAGCCTGTAATCAGTCCCTCCTCTGAAGCGTAGAGCACGGTCTTTTCGTTTGAGTGCATAGATTACATCCATAGCTGTTACAGTCTTTCTCTTGGTGTGTTTGGTGTTGGTGATGACGTCTCGGATCACATTTTCCTGGAACACCATGAGTACACCACTGTTCTCTTCATAGATCGGCCAAGAAATGTGCTTCACCCAACCACAACAAGTCAGATGGCAGACAGCTGGCTTTGTGATGCCCGCCCCACCCACAGTGCCCGCAAAAACACAAAATGGCATTCTCTTACCATAGGGTGGCCAGTGTTCTCCACACCTATGGTATCCACCAACAAACATGACAGCATTCCCCACGGTGTTCAGTGGTCCCTGCCCCCACCCCCCAAAGCCAGCAACAACACAAAGTGGCATTCTCTGTATATCACATCACTTTTATAAACACCCAGCTGCAGGTGGCAGACCACAGGCCACCAGGGAATCCATTTTGTGGTATGGTGTTGTATGTCTGGAGGTGGGATGGAGGACCCTGACAGCATGGCAACCATTTTGTGAGCTGGCATCAGGTCTCAGAGGGGGGGGTCACCCAGATAGCAGGTACTGCTCTTTGTTGGATGGTGCCAGGCCTTGCGTCACCCGTCACCATCCCACAAACAGCACTGCCTGTTGTCTGGGTGACCCCCCCCTCCGAGACCTGACTCCATCACAAAAAATGGTTGCCATGCTATCAGGGTCCTCCATCCCACCTCCAAACATACATATCCACCAACAAATGAGACAGCATTCCCCACAGTGTTCAGTGCCCCCCCAACCCCTAATGCTGGCAACAACACAAAATGGCATTCTGTTCATATCACATCACTTTTGTAAACAACCAGCCGCAGGTGGGAGACCATGAGACTCCAAGGAATCTATTTAGTGGGATGGTGTCGTATGTTTGAAAATGGGAAGGAGGACCCTGACAGCATGGCAACTATTTTGTGTGATGGCGTCAGGTCTCGGAGAGAGGGGAGGTCACCCAGATAGTAGGTACTGCTCTTTGTTGGATGGTGCCAGGCCTTGCGTCACCCACCACCATCCCACAAACAGCACTGCCGGTTGTCTGGGTGACCCCCCTCCCTCTGAGACCTGACTCCATCACACAAAATGATTTCCATGCTGTCAGGGTCCTCCATCCCACCTCCAAACATACGAAACCATCCCACTAAATGGATTCCCTGGTGGCCAGTGTTCTTCCCACCCTGTTGTATCCACCAACAAATGAGACAGCATTCCCCATGGTGTTCAGTGCTCCCCCCCACCACAATGCTGGCAACAACACAAAATGGTATTCTGTTCATATCACATCACTTTTGTAAGCAACCAGCCACAGGAGGGAGACTATGAGACTCCAGGGAATCCATTTAGTGGGATGGTGTCATATGTTTAAAAATGGGAAGGAGGAGCCCTCAGCATATACCACCCCAGTGTGCCAAGGCCAGGTCTTGGAGGGAGGGGGGCCACCCAGACAACAGGCAATGCTGTTTGTGGGATGGAGGCAGGCAACACAAGGCCCAGCACCATTCAACAAAGAGGAGTACCTGGTGTCTGGGTGACCCTCCCTCCGAGACCTGACGCCATCACACAATTTGGCTGCCACGCTGTCAGGGCCCTGCATCCAACCTTCAAACATACAACACCATCCCACAAAATGGATTGCCTGGTGGCCAGTGTTCTCCACACCCTATGGTATCCACCAACAAATGAGACAGCATTCCCCATGGTGTTCAGTGCTCCCCACCCCCCAATGCTGGCAACAACACAAAATGACATTCTGTTCATATCACATCACTTTTGTAAACAACCTGCTTCAGGTGGGAGACCATGAGACTCCAGGGAATCTATTTAGTGGGATGGTGTCATATGTTTGAATATGGGAAGGAGGACCCTGACAGCATGGCAACCATTTTGTGTGATGGTGTCAGGTCTCAGAGGGAGGGAGGGAGGGAGGGGGCCACCCAGACAACAGTCAGTGCTCTCTGTTGGATGGTGCTGGGCCTTGTCACCCTCCACCATCCCACAAACAACACTGACTGTTGTCCGGGTGACCTCCCTCCTCTCTTCCTCTGAGACCTGACGCCAGCATACAAAATGGTTGCCATGCTGTGAGAGTCCTCCATCCCACCTTCAAACATACGAAACCATCCCACAAAATGGATTCCCTGGCAGCCAATGTTCCTCCACAGCTCACGGTATCCACCAATAAACATGACTGCATTCCCCACGGTGTTCAGTGGTCCTTCCCCCCACCCCTCCAAAGCTGGCAACAACACAAAATGGCATTCTCTTTATATCACATCTCTTTTGTAACAGCTAGCCGTAGGTCAGAGACCATGAGACTCAGGGAATCCATTTTGTGGGATGGTTTCCTTGTTGGGTGATGGAGGACCCTGAGAGCATGGTAACCATTTTGTGATGGATCAGGTCTCGAGGGAGGAGGATCACCTAGACAGCAGGTACTGCTCTTTGCTGGATGGTGCTGAGCCTTGCATCACCCACCACCATCCCACAAATAGCACTGCCTGTTGTCTGGGTGACCCCACTCACCTCCGAGACCTGACGCCAGCTCACAAAATGGTTGCCACACTGTCAGGATCCTCCATCCCACCTCCAAACATACAGAACCAATCACAAATGGATTCCTGGTGGCAGTGTTCTCCACACCCTACAGTATCCACCAATAAACATGACAGCATTCCCCACTGTGTACACTGGTCCCTCCCCGGCTCCAAAGCTGGCAACAACACAAAATGGCATTCTCTTTATATCACATCTCTTTGTAAACAGCTAGCTGCAGGTCAGAGACCACGAGACTCCAGGGAATCCATTTTGTGGATGATTTTGCATAGTTTGAGGTGGATGGAGGGACCCTGACAGCGTGGGCAACCATTTTGTGAGCTGGAGTCAGGTCCGGAGGAGGGGGATCACCAAGACAGCAGGTACTGCTCTTTTTGGATGGTGCCAGGCCTTTAATAACTCACCACCATCCCACAAATAGCACTGCCTGTTGTCCGGGTGACCCCTCCCTCTGAGACCTGACATCAGCTCACAAAATGGTTGCCATGCTGTCAGGGTCCTCCATCCCACCTCCAAACAAATGGAACCATCCCACAAAATGGATTCCCTGGTGGCCAGTGTTCTCCACACCCTATGGTATCCACCAACAAACATGACAGCATTCCCCACGGTGTTCAGTGGTCCCTCCCCCCAACCCCCAAAGCCAGGAACAACACAAAATGGCATTCTCTTTAAAACACATTTCTTTTGTAAACAGCTAGCCACAGGTCAGAGACCATGAGACTCAGGAATCCATTTTGTGGGATGATTTGTATGTTTGGAGGTGGAATGGAGGACCCTGTCGAGTGGCAACCATTTTGTGAGCTGGCATCAGGTCTCAGAGGAGGGTGTCACCCAGACAGCAGGTACTGCTTTTGTTGGATGGTGCCGGGCCTTACGCTGCCTGCCACCATCCCACAAACAGCACTACTTGTTGTCTGGGGGCTCCCCACCACCCTCCGAGACTCATCACCACCTCACAAAATGGAGTGCCTTTTTGTCAGGGACCTGGCCCCCCACCGTCAAACACATGCCACCTTCCCACAGAATGGATTCCCTGGTGTCCACTCACCAAACACCATGGCCATCACACAAAATGGATTCCACGGTGCCTTCAAATACCCAGTAACAAATGGTACGGGGGGGTGGTGGAGAAGCTCTGGACAGCATTGAATCCTTTTTGTGAAATGGTACCAGGTGAGGATGCTTTCCCTGTTGCCTGGGGGCTCACCACCATCACAAAAAATGAATTCTCTGGTGTCCAGATGATCTTCCACCACCACCTGGCACCATGCTGTCAGCATTCCCTGTGAGTTACCCCCCTTCCACCCTACACCACAAAACAGCATTCCCCCATGACCTCCAACTGCCCCATGGGCCTCCCTGACCCCAACCAAACCCATCCCCATCCACATCTTTCACAAACACAGAACCGCCCCAACACCCCCATGACCTCCCAACAACCCTCCCCTGGCCCTTGAACCCCTCTTCCCACCACATCCTATACATCCTTTACAAACATAGAAACACAGCCCTCAACACAGAATTCACACATCTTACTGGGCAGATACTGGGGCAGAACGCTGGAGGAAACACATGGGCACAGTTTATTTTGTACATGCCCTACACACTCTACTGTACTGTTACCAGGATCCACTGGTGCCCATTGGGTCACACCCCACCCTCCAAGACCCAAGACCCTGTCCCTAAAACCACACAATCCCCCAGGCCTCTTTCAAAACAAAAATGCAGATGGACCTTTAAACCACAGAACACTGTTCATGACACAGGGACAGTACTGCAGCAAAGTGAACAGTTTACCTGGTTACATGTAATGTTGCTCATTCATGCTCGCTAAGGAAAGGTGCCAGGAGGATAGATGGCAGCTCACCCCCGAAACAAACAATCTGGCTTTTAGACAGAAAATTAAGCAGAATATATGACGCACATGAGTACCGCTGAAAATATTGGCTCCAAGCGCTACCACAAGCAGCAGAGCTCACAGATAAAGAATATATAACTGGAGGGCAAGACAGAAAACAAAAGGAGGAGACGACAAGTTTGAGAGCGGTGTTCACTGAGCAGCCTGACTTCCGGTTTTTGGACTGCTCAGTGACCCGGCTCTGGGAGCGCATAAAAATAACAAAAAAAAACCTCCTGCCACAAAAATAATAAATTACCTGTTCACAGAGCAACATTCAGGAGCTAACTCAAAGGAAATAAAGTATATTCACAACCGATCTCAGCAGTAATCAGCGGTCTCGCTCCTACTTTCTCGGCACGCCAACAGAAAAATGGGGTTTGCGAATGATTTTCAAATGGGACCCCTACACATGGCAACCAATAAAATGAGGCTTACAATGTGGGCTATCACCCACAGAGGATTTATAAGCCCTATATTAATTGGCTGGAAAAGTTAGATGAAAGTTGTGAGTGACGACTCCAGACGTAGCACAGACACACTGGGACACTGCAGCTCAAGTCTGGAGTCGTTCTAGGAGACAATAGAATTTGCTGCCTGCTGAATACAGACGTTTCTTGGAGGCAAAGAGTTTTTAACTGGAACATTGTACCATGCCAGAATCATAACATTAATAGATATATAAGACAATAACAGCATTCTTTACCGTGTACATATTCAGATGATCCATATTAAACAATCTATTTGTATATTTTCTAGTGGTCAGGGAGACTGTTGCCACACCACAGACTCAGGTGAAGCAGGAGCCTGGCACCAGTGCTGAACGTAAGTGCTGTAATAGAAACACATATAGATGTCATTAACTGCTAAGCAGTCTATTAGCACATGTAATATCCTAGGGTATGCTAACTCAAACATTAAAGCTGTACAGTTGATATGCATGGCTTTACGCTTGCTGTGATTTATGTCTCAGGGTACAGTATCTGCTCTGCAGTGAGCAGGAGTTATGCCTCGCTGAGTCCATACAACTCTTCAGTGGGCTAACTTGTCTCTAACTTCAGTCAAGGAGCTGTACCATTTATTTCATGCCCTTTGTCTTCCTGTGCCTCTCCACTCAGGATGCAGTACCTGGTCTGGGGTGACATTTCCTGTCTAAGACCATACAACTCCTAGCTATACAAACTTGTGTACACCTGCAATTAGAGAAGTGTACCATTGATGTACATGGCTTTAGTTTAGCTGTGGCTATCCCACCAGCATGCAGTACCCTCATCTGTAGGGTTGGGAGTTATTCCATGGCTGACGACATGCAACTACAAACATTTCTAACTTGTCTGTTCCTGCAACCAGGGAGGCATACCATTGATGTCCATGGACTTTGTTTTCCTGTGACTCTCCACTCAGGATGCAGTACCTGTTCTGGGGTGGGGAGAGGATTACCTAGATCAGCCCATGCAACCCTAACTATTCAAAGTTATATAACCCTACAATCACGTACGGATACCATTCATATCCATCGGTCAGTCTGAGTATTGTTCTCCATTCAGCATGCAGCACATCATCATTGGGAGGGGGGGGCCAGTACATGACTGACACCATCCAACTTCAAAATGTCTTAAGTTGTGTGTTACTGCAACCATGGACATCTACCATTGATGTCCATGGTATTCCTATAACAGTGACTCTTCACTCAGCATTCACTACCTGGTTAGAGATGGAACTAGGGCATTGCCTGTCTGACCCTCTGCAACTACTAACTTACCTAACTTGTGTATAGCTGGAATCAGGCAGGTGTACCATACATGTTTTCTTGCGAATCTCCACTCAGTAAACAGTACCTTTCCAAGTGCACGGGGGGAGGGGTAGCCTTGCCAGTGTGACACCATGTAACTCCAAACTATTCTAACTTGTGTCTTACTGCAACCACAGACATGTACCATAGATGTTCATGGCCTTTCTTTACCTGTGACTCTCTATTCAGCATTCAGTACCTGGTCAGGGTGGGGGAGGGGGCATTGCCTGTTTTACACCGTACAACTCCTAAGTGCTCTAACTTTTGTCTTGTTGATGTCCATAGCCTCAGTTCTACTCTGCTTCTCCACTCAGGATGCAGAACCTGCTTGGAGGGTGGGGGGGGATTCCTCCCTGACATAATACAAGTAGTAAGTCTCATAACTTCTCTGTTCCTACAATGGTGACATATACACTTTATGTCCATAGCCTTTCTTTTGTTTGTGGCTCTCCACTCAAAATGCAGTACCTGCTATGCAGCAGATGGCAGGAGGAGGGGTCGGGGCCTTGCCTACCACTACCCATACAACTCCTAAGTATACTAATTTGTATGAATTGACAATCGGAGACGTGTGCCTTAGATGTACATGACACCACTTTCCCTGTGGTTCTCCACTTAAGATACAGTACCTTATCTTGTGGGTGGGGGGGGAGTGGGAGTGAGCATGCATTCAATAGCTCAGGCCCGCCAACTCCTAACTTTTGTCCACCTGCAATAAAGGAGGTGCACCATTCATCTACATTGACCCAATATAGCTGTCACTGTATAGTCAAGATGCACTACCTGTCCACAGGGTGGAGGAGAGGTGAAGGGGGTCATTGCCTGGCTGACGACAGACAACTCCTCATTACCATAAGTTCTGTCTATCTTAACCAAAAATACGTATCTAGAACCATTGTAAAGATATCAGCCCCAGAAACCACATCTCATGAGATTAAACAAAACCAGCAAAGTACACTTGTCACTGTTACATGTTAATAGATTTTTTTTTCTGTTTACAGATCTGCCACGGAGTAAGCGGTGCACTGTGCACTGCCGCTGTGTTCAGAGACTCAAACGCAAGGTTGACTGTCTCCAAAAAGAAGTAGCAGGCCTGCGAGAGGGACAGGATAAAATACTGTCCCTCCTTACAGCACAACAGGTGACAGTCAACCTTGTGCTCGAGCCTGTGGACACAGCAGCAGCTAGCAGTGCACGGATCAGCACTGCTTCACCTGCAAACGTTTCATCCAGTCTCCCTGACCACTGATGGACGGCCTCCACAGCTTTCCCGGTGTCTCCCCCATGGTGCAACAGCTTCCACTCCCGGTGCACCTCCATATGAATCCAGCTTCCTGCCTGAGTTGCCTCAAGCAGCAGCACACCTCCCTCAAAACAGTTAAAGTGAAATTAATCTTTTGTCTTTTATAATAATTTTAATTTAAACTTCATTAAAAAAAATAATTTTTACAAAAAGGTTTTATAATGAATATTTATTTTTACAGAAGAATTTGTTTTTTCTAAATTCACAATTTAAAAAAAGGTTTTATAATAAATATTTATTTTTTACAGAAGAAATGTATTCTTTCTAAATTATAAGTGGATTATTTTTTACATATTTTTTATAAATCTTTACTCAAAATCAAAGTTTACAAAATCAATCAATCAACATTTTATTTATAGAGCGCTTTTCAATATATCAAAGCAATAATACATATCAAGAATAAACATCAACCATAATAGATAATGACATAAAACAGTAAAAACAACCATAAGCTTATTCAAATGCTAGTGCAAATAAGTGACTTTTCAGAGACATCTTAAATGATTTCACGGACAGGCACTCTCTAATCTGACGAGGTAGAGAATTCCACAGGGTTGGGGCCATAAAAGAAAAGGCCCTTGCCCCAGATGATTGAAGATGAACCCTGGGAATCTCTAGCAATCCCTTGTCAGTGGAGCGGAGTGGGCGGAGAGGGCGGTACAGACGAAGGAGATCTTGCAGCTAGCCCGGTCCCTGACCGTGTAGGGTCTTATAGGTCAACAACGCGACCTTGAAGGTGATTCTCCACCACACTGGCAGCCAGTGCAGTTCGCGCAGCACAGGTGTGATATGGCAAGTTCTCGGTAGCCCAGTCAACAACCTGGCTGCTGCGCTCTGCACCAGCTGCAGGTGACAGAGATCCACCCCGGCAACCCTAGATATAGAGCATTACAGTAATCAAGGCGAGAGGAAACAAAAGCGTGGATCAACACAGGAAGGTCATCATGCGGAACAAGGTGTTTTATCCGGGCGATATTCCTCAGATGGTAAAAGGAAGACTTGACAGTGGCCGATACCTGTGCCTTCAGTGTCAGCTCACTGTCGAAAATTACACCCAGATTTCGTACCTATTCAGAAGGTCTCAACTGGTTACCCCCTAATAAAAGACCAGAGGGAAACCCAGGAGTCAACTTCTCTACATAGTGACCCGGGTCCACGACCAACACCTCAGTCTTATCCAGATTTAGTTTCAACCAGTTCGCACTCATCCAGACCTGAATCTCAGTGAGGCAGTTGTTAAAGACTGATAATGCGTCATTCTGTTCGGGTACAAAGGACATATAGAGCTGAGTGTCATCTGCATAGCAGTGAAAACTCAGCCCATAACACCTTATAATGTCTCCCAACGGCAGCATATACACCGTGAACAACATGGGGGAAAGCACAGAGCCTTGCGGCACCCCACAGGACAGAGTGAAGGGAGCAGAAGAAAAAATCCCTGAAACTACCCTTTGACTTCTGCCTGTGAGGAAAGAGTGGAACCATCTGAGAACTGTCCCCAACAGTCTGCAGAGTTGCCGCAGGTGATCCAGCAACATCCCATGGTCCACAGTGTCAAATGCTGCAGAGAGATCAAGGAGAACCAAGATCGAACGGCTTTCTCCAGATCTCTCACTATTAGGATATCATTAAGTACCCGAACTAACACTGTCTCGGTACTGTGCCTCTTCCTGAAACTGGATTGGAGAGGATCATAGACCTCATGAATGGTAAGAAAGTCATCGAGCTGCAACACGACTACTTTCTCAATAACCTTGCCCAAAAAGGGCAGGTTAGAGATCGGTCTGTAGTTAATGAGACAGTCAGGGTCAAGGGAAGATTTCTTCAAAAGGGGTGTCACAACAGCCTCCTTTAAAGACTCCGGAAACACCCCTTGGTCCAAAGAGCCCCAGACTATCTTCGCAAGGACTGATCCGATCGCATCCATGCATCCCATAAGGAGGTGCGTTGGACCAGGATCCAAATTACAGCAAGTCGGTCGTAAGCCCTGGACAATCTTCATGATATCCATGATCACTGGCTGGTCAAAATCTGTCCAGGTAGACTGAGGGCCTGTAACCCCACATTGGTCGCTGCAATGCTCATTTGAACGTGTGCTATGGATCTCCGACCTGATTGATGACACCTTATCCTCAAAGAACCGAGCAAACTCATCACACTGTATTTGTGAAAAAGCTCTTCAACCTCGCAGACAGGCTGGATTGCACAGTCTGTTGACGGTCCGAAAGGGCTGAGCAGGTCGGTTTCTTGATGCAGTTATCTCCCTTGACAGGAACCCTGCCTTCTTATGGGAGATTACTGATTGATAGTCCACATAATGGGCCATCAATCTAAGTCTGTCACCTTCCAGGCCGGATTTCCGCCAACAACGCTCCAATCTTTGCCCCACTCTCCTCAATTCCCTCAATATCCCATCAAACCAAGGGGACCAAGAGCGAAGAGAGAGGGGGCAAACACAGACAGGTGCTATGGAGTCCAGTGCCCTCAGCACCATGTTGTTATAGTGCACTACTAAGGCATCTGGTTCCATGCACTCCGTAGGCCAACTCAATAGGTCCAGCACCGCCATCAGACTCTCAGGGGTAACTCCCCTCAAAGGGCGATACTGGACCATCTCCAAAGGGGTAGGTCTCATAAGGGGGGCCGCAAAATTGAACCTTATGGAGTGATGGTCAGACCACCCAACTGGTTCCACCAGTTCTGTGATCTCCATCCCAGGGTGAACACCAGATCCAGAGAGTGACCTTGAATATGGGTAGCAGTGGTAACCACCTGCGTGAAGCCCAGAAATCATCAATTGGAGGAAGTCTTGACCAAAATGGAGCTCATCGTCGACCCAGGCATTGAAGTCCCCAGGACCAACCACCTGGAGGGCTCCAACACCAGGTCGACAATGAAGTCCGTAACTTCCTGCAGAAAAACTTTCTCATCACTGGGTGGATGGTAGACGAGCAAGATTCTGCAGCCCACACCTGCTCCCATGATACACTCGAAGGATCTAGGGGACACCACTGGAACCTCCACAAGGCCTAATTCTGATTTAAAAGAAACAGCGACCCCCCACCCACGATCCAACCTCGGGCGATGTATTACTGAGTACCCGGCTGGAACAGCTGACTCAACATAGGACCAGCTTTTGTCCAGCCAGGTCTCTGTAATGCAAGTCAGTCAGATGACTCAACAAGATCAGCAATAATTGCTGTCTTGTTTTTTATAGACCTGGCATTGCATAACAGCACCTGGGTTGATGAGGTTTTGGAGAGCTGGCTAGTTGCCCACTCTCAGTGGAGTCCTTGGCATGGGAACCAGGCACGCTCCTCTATCCTGGGCCCATTTCACCCCAGGGTGACTCCTGACCCCACCACCCTTATTCGCCCTCCGCTCCCCTCCTCGCAATGGGGAGCCCCCCTCCCACTCTGCCTCCTCATTGCAATCCCCAAGGCACCACAATGCCTGTATACCTCAGGTTGCAATGGGGGCTATCAAAAGGGTGCAGGTCCCTCAGCCTAGAGGGGAGTAGCGCCTGTCCATGGAAGCCCGAGTCCCAACACATACTATCCAAATATTTAAATATATATCTATTGTTTTTCTAAATCATGCACAAATCATTATATTTTATGTTGATTTCTTATACTTTGATAAAATAATTGTTTACAAAAATTGTTAATAAATATTTTCTTAAAAAAAATTTTTCTTCTACAATTTTGAGCATGACTATTCTGCACAGCTATTGCTATTCTAACTTGTTTGCATGCCATGGAAACCATAAATAAAATTTTTACCATGCCTGACTTTCACAATGGTCTAGACTCAGGCCATAGTACCTGGTCTAGGGAGGGGCATTGCCTGGCTAATGCCGTGCAACTCCTAACTACACTAACTTTTGTGTTACTGCAATTAGTAAGGTGTGCTACTGATCTCCATGACCTTAGTTTAACAATGGGTCTCCATTCAGGCTGCAGTACCTGATCATGGGAGGGGGGACATTGCTTGGCTAACACCGTACAATGCCTAACTGTCCTAACTTGTGTGTTCCTGCAATCAAACTGGTGTACTGTATATCTTCATGCCCTCACTTTTCCCGACTCTCCACTCAGAATACAATTTCTGATCTGCAGGAGGTTTGCCTGGCTGATGCCGTGCAACTTCTAACTGCCCTAACTTGTGTGTTCCTACAACCAGGAGGTACACCATCAATGTCCATAGACTCTCTTTTCCTACGCTCTCCACTCAGGATGCAGTACCTGGTCTGGAGGGAGCGGCGTGCCTAGCTGATGCCATGCAACTCCTAACTGTTCCAACTTGAGTGTTACTGCAATCATGGAGATGTACCATTAATATTGATAACCTTTATTTTCCTGTTAGTCTGCACACAGGATGCAGTACCTGCTGTGTGCGGGAGGGGGCGTGCCTGGCCGTGCCATGCAACTCCTAGCTGTTCTAAAGTGTGTCCTCCAAACAGGGATGTATACCATTAATGTCCATAGGCTTTGTTTACTGTGGATCTCCACTGAGGATACAGTACCTGCTGTGTGTGTCTGTGGTGGAAGGGGGGTATTGCCTGGCTGATGCCAGGCAACTCCTAGCTGTCCTAACTTGTGTGTCCCTGTAACCATAGAGGTGCACTATTAATGTCTATGTACTTTCTTTTCCTGTGACTCTCCACTCAGGATGCACTACCTGCCCGGGGGGGCATTGCCTACCTGACATGATACAACTCCTAACTGTCCCAACTACTGTGTTACTGCAATAATGAAGCTGTACCATTGATATCCATAACCTTTCTTTTCCTGTAGTTCTCCACTCAGGATGCAGTACCTGATCTGGGAGGGGGGGATTGCCTGGCTGATGCCATGGAACTGCTAACTGTCCTAAGTTGTGTCCCTGCAACCACAAGGTGCACCATTGACATCCATAGACTTTCTTTCCTATCCTCTCTCACTCAGGATGCACTACTTGGTCTGCTGGGGGAGGGCATTGCCTAGCTGATGCCATGCAACTCCTAAGTGTTCCAGCTTGTGTGTTACTGCAAACAGGGATGTATTCCATCAATGTCAATAGCCTTTGTTTCCTGTACATCTCCACTCAGGATACAGTATCTGCTGTGTGTGAGTGTGGTGCGGGGGGACATTTGTCTGGCTGAAGCCATGCAACTCCTAACTGACCTAACTTGTGTGTCCCTGCAGCCACAGAGGTGCACTGTTAATGTCTATGGACTTTCTTTTCCTGTAACTGTCCACTCATGAATACTACCTGCCCTGGGGAGGCATTGCACTAGCTCACAATACAAGTACTAACTGTCCCAACTAGTGTGTTTCTGCAATAACAGAGCTGTACCATTTATATCCATAACCTTTCTTTCCTGTGGGTATCCTCAGGATGCAGTACCTGATCTGGGGCATTCCCTGGCTGACACCACTCAACTCCTAACTGTCCTAAGTTTTGTGCCCCTGCAACAACAAAGGTACACCATTGAAGTCTATAGATTTTATTTTCCTGTGACTCTCCACTAAGGATGCACTACCTGTCCTGGAAGGGGGGGATTGCCTGGCTGACACTGTGCAACTCCTAACTGTCCTAATGTGTGCCCCTGCAACCCCAAAGGTGCACCATTGTTGTCTATGGTCTTTCTTTTCCTGTTAGTCTCCACTCAGGATGCACTACCTGGCCTGTGAGGGGGGGATTGCCTAGCTGACACCATGCAACTCCTAAGTGTCCCAAGTAGTGTGTTACTAACAGTCATGGACTTGAACCATTTATATCGATAACCCTTCTTTTTGAGAATCAGGACTATAAATACTGAATGAATCTGGTGGTGGGAGCGTGGGCTCAACACCAAGTGATTTGTTTTGTGACATAGTAATGGTAACTCCAACACAAACGGAAGTGCTAACAGTTATGAACATGGTGATGCAAACATAAATGGTAAAGCAAACATTAATAGAAACGCAAGCCGAAAATGATGGCAAAGGTAACAGAAATGCAAAAGCAAGCGATAACGGTTATGCACATGGTGACGCAACCGTAAATAGTAATGCAAATGTTAATAGAGACGCAACCGCAAAGTGATGCCAAAGCAAACAGTGATGCAAATGGAGACGCAAGTGCATACAGAAATGCAAGTGATAATGCACACGGTCACATGGTACCACTATAGTAAATGCAAATATTAACTGTTACAGCAACAATAACACCAGGAACAGAAACAGAAGAAAGGCAAAATACAAGCGCATGCAAGAGTACAAGCATGATGTGCATGGTCATGGTACCACAATTGCAAATGCAAATGGTAACAGTAACAGCTAAAATAATGCCAAAGGAAACAGAAATGGAAACGCGAATGCAAGCACATACAGAAACACAAACCGTAACGCGCACATCCGTGGGATCCACCATTGGGAATGCAAATGGTAATGGTAACAGCAACAATAACACCAAAGGAAACAGAAATGCAAATGCAAACACAAGCGCATATTGAAATGCAAACCGTAATGTGCACAGGAATGCAATTGAAATGCAAATGGTAACGTAACAACACGATGACGCAAAACAAAAGACAAACACAAATGCAAATGGAAGGGCAGCCGCAAATGCAAATGGTAATGTGTGTACGGTGATGCAAAGTGAAACACAAACAGAAACAGTACTGTGAGACACAAATGGTAAGAGTAATGCAAATGCAAGCACAAACAGAAACACAAAGGATAACGCACAAGGTGGCGTACATGGGAATACTAACGCAAATGGGTACGGAAATGCAAGTGAAAACATTACGTGTAACAGTAACTGGAATGCACACCCTGGTTTTCCCCAACAGCTGCATAGAAAACACACACAGTACAAAGAATGTATGCATAATAATGGGGCTCGGAGCAGAAAATGAGAAATGGAATACTAAATTGCTTATATCTCAGGAACACGTCGACATAGAAAAAAATTAAAATGTCGTATAAATTGTGACTTTCCTGGCTAGTTTTGCACTTAGCTACCATTTGGGGGCTAAGCATTTTCCAACGAAAGTCCATATCTACTCACCATTTCCGAGTTCGGCCCCGAAAGGCGATCGTATGCCGCAATGTTAGTCTATGGAAAAGCATCAACTTAGAGTACCATAACTTTGCATTCCTGCAATATTTTTCCACCAAACCACCAAAAGGCACATCTGTGAGATGTTGGTGTTCTACCTCAAATTTCAGCCCAAAAGACCAAACCATTCTTTTGCAGCATGGTGGCAAACAATTCCTGTCATTTTGGCCATAGTGTTGAAAAGTAGTGTCGTGATTTGCGACACCTTACACAAAAATGTTCGACAGTGTCACAGGTGCGACACTGCTTTGCGTCACTACTTTTTCCAAAAATTTGAAAAACATATTTCTGGGGTGTTTAACCCCAAAATAAAGACATGCCTAGCATCCTCAGGGCCCGACTAGGTAAACACAAAAAGAATGATGTCCCTAGATTATCCCAATTTTAAATGCCAAGCATTTCTGTGATCAGTAACTGAAAACAAAATGGTGGATTTGCGACACTACTAGGGTCATTTGTGACACTAAAAAGTGCATTCGACACTGTTAAACTTTTGTTAACTTTTACCATTGACTACAATAAGAAACTTGATTTATAAATAACTTTTGAACCATTCAATATTTTTCATGAAATCTTCAAAAGGCACACTAGGCACCCTAGCCACATTCTCTGAAGTTTTTGGACCAGTCACACAAACCAAGCGACCTGTGAGGCACGAGCAAAGAATGTGCAAAAAACATAATTGCGCCCAGAATGTTGCTTAATAACTCCACAGCTGTATATCGACCAGAACAAAAGTTGGCAGATTCCAAGATCTGTGGTTTTGCCCTCTGCCTGCCAAATTTCAGGCAGATCCATTGAATGGTGGCAAAGTTATTAAGGTGCAAAGTTTCACCATTTAACCTTAAATGGGGTACTCAACCCTAACTAGGGTAGCACTACTGTGCTACCATAATATATATATATATATATATACATACACATATATGCATATATAATATGTGTGTGTGTATATATATATATATATATATATATATATATATATATATATATATATATATATATATATATACAAAACTCAGTTTAATGCATCAATTATGGTTGCTCACAGCGACAAAAGCAAGGAAATTCAGTGTTAGGGTTGAAAGCCCCCTTGGACCCCCAGCCCACCCCAACCCGGCAGGGTGTGCGTTGGGGTCATAAACTAACTCTCACCCATCACATGTAAAGAAAGAAGAGGTATGGGAGAATGGGGTGAGGTTGGGATCGTGACCCACACGCACCCGATGCCGGTTGGGGGGTGGGCTGGAATGTCAGGGGCCTCCCAACAAATTCCTCACATTTGTCACTGTGGAACAACTAACTGATGCATTAAATGTTTTGCCTCTAATTTCCTTCTTTTGACAATGGGGACGATAAATAGTGAATGAAATGTGATGGAGGGCGCGAGCCCTTTGGGCCCCGTTCCCACTATGTGATATCTTGTTACATAGTAACAGGAACTGCAAAGCAAACACAAGTGGCAACGGTGACACACATGGTAAAGCAAACAGAAATGGTAAAGCAAATAGTAATAGAAACACGAGCACAAAGTGACGCCAAAGCGAACAGTGATGGAAACGGAGACACAAATGCAAGCACGTGGGCAACGCAACTGAGTAGCACACAGTCACAGTACTGCAATTGGAAATGCAAATGGTAATGTTAACATCAACAATAACACCAAAGAAAACAGAAAGCGAAACCAAAGCGAGGTGCATACAGAAACACAACCGTGATGCTCACGGTCCGGAACCTATTGTAAATGCAAATGGTAATGGTAACAGCAACAATAAGGCCGAAGGAAACAGAAAGCGGAAGAGCAACAGAAGCGAGTATGGAGCGTCAAACTGTAGCGCAGCACGAAAGTGTGGTAACCAATTGTAAACACAAATGGTACCGGTAACAGCAACAATAACACCAAAGGAAACAGAAATGGAAATGCAAACACAAGCACATACAGAAACGCAAACCGTAATGCGCACAGTCATGGTAATGTGATTGGAAATGCCAATGGTAACGGTAACAGTGACGATGTCGCAAAACAAAAGACACACGCAAACGGAAGTTCGACCTCAAATGCAAATGGCAATGCACAGGCTGATACAAAAAAAATGAAAACATAAACAGTAATGGAAGCGTAAATGGTAACAGTAATGCAAACAGAAGCACAAATGAAAATGCAAACTATAACACACACGGTGGCCTACTGCAGGGAGCGGTGGCGTGACGGTAATGGAAATGCAACTGGAAATGCTAGCTGGCACAGTAATGAAGAGTACACCCTTCTTTTCCCAAAAAGCTGCATTGAAGAAGACAGTGAATACAAAGAATGTATGCATAATAATGGGCCTCGGAGCAGAAAAGGAGGACATGGAATACTAAATTGCTTATATCTCAGGAACTGTGACGTGAAAAAAATAAAATTTCATATGATTATGACATTCCTGGCTAGTTTTGTACTTAGCCTTCTTTTGAGGCTAAGCCTTTTCTCTGACAAAAGTCATTATCTTGCACCGTTTCCAGATACAGGCCTCGAAGAGCGCGATGGACACGTAATGTTATCCTAAGGGAAAAAGTGTCAACTTCAGAGTGCTGTAACTTTGCAGCCCTCCAACATTTTGTCACCAAACCACCAAAAGGCACATCTGTGTTATGTTGGTTGTCTTCCCTCCAAATTTCAGCCCAATAGACCAAACCATTCTTTTGCAGCAGGGTGGCAAAGAATTCCTGTTATTTTGGGCATAGTGTCGCAAAATAGTGTCACAAATCATGAGACGTTTGCAAATGAAATCACGAAAGTGTTGCGAGTGTGACACTACTTTGCGATACTACTTTTTCCAGAAATTTGAAAAACATGTTTCTGTGGTGTATAACCCCAAAATAAAGACATGGCTAGCATCCTGAGGGTCCGACTAGGTAAACACAAAAAGAATTGTGTCCCTAGATATGGTCCCAATTTTAAATGCCAAGCATTTTTCTGATCACCAACTGAAAACAAAATGGCGGATTTGTGACACTACTAGGGCCATTTGCGACACTAAAAAGTGCATTTGTGACACTGTCAAACTTTTTGTTAACTTTTCCAATTGACTTATAATAGGAACTTGTTTTTTGAATAACTTTTGAAAGGTTTAATATTTTTTCACAAAATCTTCAATAGGCACATCAAGGACCCCAGCTGCATGTTCCTGATGTTTTCAGACCAGTCGCTCAAACCACGCGACCTGTAGGCACAAGCAAAGAATTCACCAAAAACCGTAAATGTGTGCGCAGATCTCACTTAATAACTCCACAGCCGTGTATCAAACCACTACAAAGTTGGCAGATCCCAAGATGTATAGTTCTTGATCATGCTTTCCAAATTTCAGGCAAATCCGTTGAATGGTGGCAAAGTTATTAGGTGCAAGTTTGACTCTTTAACCTTAAAAGTGCTACTCAACCTAACTATGGTAGCGGTAGTGCTACCATAATAGTACTGCAGTGGTGCTACCATAGTTAGGGTTGAGTAGCACTTTAAGTTAAAGTCAACTTACCTGTAACTCCGTTCAATGGATTTGCCTGACAGTGGTGTGCATGATTGGGCATGGTAGATCTTGGGATCTGCCAAGTACTAGTCGACTTATACGATACTGCGGAGTTATTAAGCAACAAAAATGTGCAATTACACTTTTGTGAATTCTTTGTCTCGGCTACAGGTTGCACAGTTTGTGCGACTGGTCCAAAACTTCAGGGATTGTGCGCCATAGTCTCCGATGTGCCTTTGAAGATTTCGTGAAAAATATTGAATGGTTCAAAAGTTATTCAAAAACAAGTTCCCATTATAAGTCAATGGGAAAAGTTAACAAAAGTTTAACACTTCTGCAAATGCACTTTTAGTGTCTCAAATGGCCCTAGTAGTGTCGCAAATCTGCCATTTTGTTTTCAGTTAGTGATCAGAAAAATGCTTTGATTAAAATTGGGACCATCTAGGGACACTATTCTTTTTGTGTTCACCTAGTTGGACCCTGAGGATGCTAGCCATGTCTTTATTGTGGGGTAAAACACCCAAGAAATATGTTTTTAAAATTTCTGGAAACAGTAGTGTCACACCTCCGACACTTTCGCAAATTTTTGTGAAAATTGCCGCAAATTGCAACACTACTTTTTCAGACTTGGCCAAAATGGCAGGAATTCTTTGCCACCCTGCTGTGAAAGAACAGTTTGGTCTTTTGAGCTGAAATTTGGAGAGAAGGCAGCCAACATTTCCAAGATGTGTCTTTTGGTGGTTTGTGTAAAAATATTGCATGGATGACAAGTTATGGTACTCCAAAGTTGGCATTTTTCCCAAAGACTAACATGGCAGCATCACGCCACGCTTTCGGGCTCGTATCTTGGAAACAGTCACGAGTTACAGATTTTTTGTTGCATGGTGCATAGCCCTTTGGGCAATGTAAGAGAAAGACCTAGCCAGGAAAATCATGATTTCTGTGAAATTTTAATTTTTTCTCGTCATGTGGTTGCTCAGATATTAGCAATTAAGTACTTCCAATGCTCATTTTAAGTTTCGATGCCCATTACAATGCATACATTCTTTGTACACACTGTGTTTCTCTATGCACCTGTTCGGCAAAAACAGGGTATGCGCTTCCGTTACTGTTACTGTTTCCACTTACGTTTATGTCCCCGTTTGCATTACCGTTCCTGTGTACGCCACTGTGTGCATTACCCTTTCGTTGTCATTTGCGCTTGTGTTTTCATTACTGTTACCATTTGAGTTTCACTACTGTTTCTGTTTGCGTTTTTGTTTGCATCACCATGCGCAGTGCCATTTGCATTTCCGACAGCCCTTTCGTTTGTGTTTCCATTTCTCTTCGTTTTGCATCTTCCTTGCTGTTACTGTTACCATTTGCATTTGCAATTGTGTTACTGTGCCCGTGCACATTACAGTTTGCGTTTCCATATGTGCTTGCATTTCCTTTTGCGTTTCTGTTTCCTTTGCTGTTATTGTTGCTGTTACTGTTACCATTTGCATTTACAATTGTGCTACTGTGCCCGTCGGCGCATTTTGGTTTGCGTTTCCATATGTGCTTCTGTTCTTTCCATTTCTGTTTTCTTTGGCATTATTCTTCATGTTAACTTTACCATTTGCATTTACAATTGCGGTACCGTGCCTGTGCGCGTTACGGTTTGCATTTATGTATGCGCTTGCATTCGCATTTCTGTTTCTGTTCCCTTTCACTTTCTTTTTGCTGTGACACTTAACATTTCCATTTAAAATACCACTGCCATCACTGTTCACGTTATCAGTTGCATTTTCATACGTGCTTCAATGTCCGTTTGCAGTCACTGTTTGCTTGATGTCACTTCGCTGCATTTCTATTAACGTTTCTTTACCATTTACATTTGCATTTCCATGTGTGCCACTGTTGGCGTTTCTGTCTGCATTGCTGTTCCTGTTACTATGTCACAAAACATCACGTGGGCTCCGCGCTTCTGCCACCACATTACATTCACTATTTATCGTCATCATTCTCAAAAAGAAGGGAAATTAGAGGTATAAAGCTCCATTTAATGCATCAGTTAGGGTTGTTCCACAGCAGACAAAAGTGAGGAAATTTAGTGTTAGGTTGAAAGCCCCCCTTGGACCCCTCCAGCCCACCCCCCCAACTAGCATAGGGGTGCATGTTGGGGTCGTCAGTCTAACTTTCACCCCATTCTCCTATTCCTCAGCTTCTTTACACATGTGATGGGTGAGCATTAGGCCGAGCACCCCAATGCGTAATCTCGATGCCAGTTGGGGAGTGGGCTGAGGTCCAAGGGGGCTTTTAACCCCTAACACTGAATTTCCTTGGTTTATGCTTCTAATATATATAAGGGATACACAACCCCCACTGGAAATATTGTCGATATTTTTGTTCGAGTGCCACTTGACCTGATAACATCATGGTGGCGAAGCCCCTGATACAAGAACAAAAAATATTGACAATGTTTCAATAGTCAGGAGATTCGTATTCCATTATACCATACATCCAAAAAGTGAAAAAAAAGTAAATTCTTGCCATTTTTGCCAATTATAAAAATCTAAAGAAATCTATAAATGAAACACCACTCATTTTGTAGGTATTTTTGTCCTGATAAACTTTTTCACAAAGTACCATGCTACTATTTTCCATTTTAAAGTTATGTGCATTTGTTTGTTGCAAAAGTGAAAAAATAGAATTTTGTACAGTTTCTTTGCTAATTATAAAAAACTAAAAGGTATATATCAATGAAACACCACTCATGTTGTAAATATTTTTGTGGTGAACAACTTTCATGCTCCTAGTACCATGCTATCATTTTTCATTTTAAAGTTATTCACATTTGTTTGTCGAAAAAGTAAAACAAAATAGCATTTTCTGCTGTTTTTTTTGTTTATTATATAAAAAATAAAATTAGTCATAAATAAAACACCACTCATTTTGTAGATATTTTTGTGCTGAACAACTTTCATGCTCGCAGTACCATGCTATCATTTTGCGTTTTACAGTTATTCACATTTGTTCACCAAAAAAAGTGAAAATAAATGTACTTTTTGTTGTTTTTCAGCTAATTATATAAAAAATAAAAGTTACCCATAAATGAATCACCACTCATTTTGTAGATATTTTTGGGCTGAACAACTTTTGTGCTCACAGTACCATGGTATCATTTTTCATTTAAAAGTTACTCGCATTTGAACACAGTTACTACTGCTACTGCAGCTGAATATGCAAATGAGTTCGAATGAGCCAACCTCTACCTACTATGTGATAAATTTACCTACAGCGAGGATAAATGTGATATCCTCACTGTAGGTCTGAACACCCTGAGAATATTAAAAATATTTGCCTTTTTTATCCTCACAGGTATATATATATATATATATATATATATATATATATATATATATATATATATATATTATAGTGGCATGGTTGCGCCACTGTAGTTAGGGTTCAGCAGTCATTTACATACTAAAGTCAAAAGTTTGCAAGTTAATAACTTCAGACCCATTCAATGGATTTGCCTGAAATTTGGTATGTGAGGTGAGGCATAGTAGATCTCTTGATCTGCCAAATTTTATTTTGTCAGACTTGCAGTCTTTGCATACGAAAACGCTGAAAAATGCAAAATTATCCATTTTTGGAGGCAGCTTTTGGGATTTTGGACGTGGCCCTCTGGGCCATTATGTGGTGTGCCACTCTGTGAGATGGTGTGTTTGAAAGAGCGTTGGTGGCTGAACATACCACTTTTTGTTTGGTGAAAAAATATTAAGGCATTCAAAAGTTATGCCACTTTTAAGTTCCCATTATGAGTCAATGGGAAAATGTATATGTATGTTTTGTGAACAAAGAATGGGGGTTCTGGTCATCTGGTCCTGCCTGGCGATCAAAGAATTTGTAGCCTTGCAGTTCAAGAATCTTTGTTGGTTCACTTCAAATCGATAAAAAAATCTCGTTTCACCATTTTTTATTCTTTGTTAGTGAGCATGCAATTTCTTTGATCGCGAGCCTGCAATTTCTTTGATTGTGAGATTCTTTGATTGTGATCGTGCATTGCGAGCGAGGGACGAGATGGCCCAATTTATAAATAAATTTTCTCAGCCCAGGGGTGCTCTATCACGTCAAATGAGGGTGGGTTTTACTCAGGGGGCTTCATTCTGTCGAACCATGGCAGTGGTTTACCACAATTCCTTCAATTTTCTGATTTATAACATTTTTAATTCTTTGTTCGTGAGCCTGCAAATTCTTTGATCGTGAGATTCTATGATCGCGATCGTGCATCGGGAGCGAGGGATGAGATAGCCTAATTTAAAAATCAATTTTCTCAGCCCAGGGGTGTCCTAAGAAGTCAAATGATGGTGGGTTTTACTCAGGGGGATTCGTTCAGTCAAACCTTGGCGGTGGTTTACCGCAATTCCTTCAATTTTTTGATTTATAAGATTGTTAATTATTTGTTCATGACCCTGAAAATTCTTTGATCGTGAGCTTGCAAATTCTTTGATCGTAAGATTCTTTGATCGTGATCTTTGATTGCAAAATAGTGACAAGATGGCCAGATTTTTTATAATGGAATAGATAAGGACATTTTACTAATCTTTGATATTGAATATCTCGGAAATGGTTTGGTCTTTTTACTTGAAATATGGAGGGTGTTTACGGTATGTTCTGTGGATGTTAATTACAGTGTTTACATGCCAGAAAACTTTTTTTGGTGGAGATATGGCGTGGTGCAGTTTACGTTTTGCAGACAGTGTTTTGCTTGCGGTGATGGCTTGAAATTGATAGGGTACCTAGCCTTACTGTCATGGATGTAGTTTACAGTCCTTGTGTGTGTTACATGTCAATAGGTTTAGAACTGTGCCACTCTGACGAATGAAAATGTCAAACTTTGACATGTTATATCTCGGACACGGTTTGGTCTTTTTACTTGAAATTTGGAGTGTGATTACAGCATGTCCAGTGGATGTTAATTACAGTGTTTACATGTCAGAAAATATTTTTGTGGTGGAGATATGGCATGGTGCAGTTTACATTCTGCGGACAGCATTTTTGCTTGTGGTGGTGGCTGAAATTGATAGGATAGCTAGCCTCAGTGTCATGGATGTAGTTTTCAGTCATTGTGTGTGTTAAATGTCAACAGGTGTGGAACTGTGCCACTCTGATGAATGAAAATTTCAAACTTTGACATATTATATCTCGGACATGGTTTGGTCTTTTCACTTGAAGTTTGGAGGGTGTTGACGGCATGTCCTGTAGATGTGTGAAGTGTTTACATGTCAGACATTATATTTTTGGGAGATATTGTGGTCGCTTTACATTTTAGGACAGTGTTTTCTATTGTTCTACTACATTAACATTTGTTTGGTGGCTGGCTGTGGTGTTGTCAATGTACTTTTTAGTCATTAAGTGTGTAATGTGGCCCGACACTTACAAGTTAGACCCTTGCCCCACCAACTTGTGCAACTTTCTACTTTTCTATTTTTTCTTAAAAAGTAAGGAAGTTCTATGCAAAAAACGTTGTTAATGCATCAGGGTTATTCTACAGCGACAAAAGTGAGGAAATTCGACATTAGGGTTCCCACCACTTGCACCCCACCCCCACACTGCCCCCACCAACAGGCATTGGGGTGTGCATTGGGGTCATCGGCCCTAACTCTCACCCCATTCTCCTATACTGCACCACCTCAGCTTGTTTACACATGGGATGGGGTAAGACTTAGCCTGATGACCCAACACACACACCCGATGTCTGTTGGTGGGGCCAGGTGGGGTACAAGGGGAACCCTAATGTCAAATTTCCTGCTTTTGTCACTGCAGAATAACCCTAACTGATGCATTAATGAAGTTTTTAAATAGAATATATATATATATATATATTAGAGGCAAAAAAAACTCTGTTTATGCATCAGTTAGGGTTGTTCCATAAGCGACAAAGTGAGGAAATTTGGTGTTAGGGTTGAAAACCCCTTGTACCCCTCAGCCCACCCCCAACTGGCATCGGGGTGTGCATTGGGGTTGTCAGCCCAAACTCTCACCTCAACACATGCATGAACAAGCTGAGTCATAGAAGAATGGGGTGAGAGTTGGGGCCAACAACACTGCACCCAAATGCCAGTTGGGGGCAGGACGAGTGCAAGGGGGTTTTCAACCCTAACAGTGAATTTCTCACTTTGTCGCTGTGGAACAACCCCAACTGATGCATTAAACAGAGTTTTTTGCCTCTAATATATATATATATATATATATACACATATATATATATATATATATATATATATATACATGGAATACATAATGGACTGCAGTGGAATAACACATTTATCTCCACTAGTGAGGGTAAGACACATAACTCATGGTGGTGAAGCCACAAGTTAGTTATAAAGGTCTTACCACTCATGTATAACAATAAATGTGTTGTTCTACCAATACATTACATGTTTGATATATACCACACCATTTGTAGTTTTTTACTGGTGTTTTACCTTGTTTTAGCTTAAAATGCCTTTCTTTCCATTGTAGTTCCCTATCTGGCCCATTGTTCTCTGTGTTCCATTTCCAGGTACTAAGTGGAAATAACATGTTCTAAGTTATATAAATGGTGTTCTAAGTGAAAATAAATATTCACCCCAAAATAACATGATTTATTTACCCAATTTATTCACCACTGGTGTAGTTTTATATATATATATATATATATATATATATATATATATATATATATAATAAAGGTAAATTAGCTAAGTAAAATGTAACATATTCTATATTGATTAAAATATGTATATAAATGCAATCACCTCTATGAATTATTGATCAGTAAATTTTGCTAAAATGAACTACCGTATATAATATTATGTAACAACTAGTAACTATCAGTACTAACACACAAGGTCAGCAGTAAAGATGCCCACTGGTTTAACATTCCCAATGCAATGTGGACCCACACAACTCAAGGCACTTTTTTTTTCAAACTTTGTTTCTGCTCCTGCACACTGAGGCATCTCTCGGAGGTGCCTACATGACTCTAACCCCTGCTGCTCCCCACTGTGACACACCACTCTGGTTGTCCCTTCCTTTGCTTCCCAGTGCCCCAGATCACCTTGTGGGGCAGGGCGCCCTCCTACCTTAAGCGGCATCTGTCTGAGATTAAAGGGTCCATCCCACTCAGGAAGTCAGCCATGGATTCTCGGTGTGGCTTGCCTGGTGTTGGGTAGGTGATGGAGGTCCCTGAGGCCCTCGTGGCCTCCTCGGCTTGTGGGGTATTTCTTGATTGGTTCCCAGACGTGGGTCATGCAATGCTCCCCAGCCCATGACGTGGATGCTCCCACCCACATCCAGAAGGCAGTTACCCAACATCTTCCCTTGCATGCTAGTTCTAAGCATTGCAGTGCCTCTGGTCTCCACCAGGGGCCACTGCAGTGTCAGGCTGTCCTTGGATTCCTCCCCAAGAGAGGAGAGCAGTCCTCCAGACACTCAATCCTCTGTCTCCCCTGCCGACCCCCAGTGGCCTGGGCTCATTCCTGAACCTGGGTCACTAGTGTGGCATCCATCGCCTCAACCCTCAGCACCACTGGGCCGGTTCTCAAGGCACTTAAGAACATAATAACTCATACTAGTTAATGGAAACAATACACTATAAATGAAACTAATGTCTGGCAACAAATTACTCAGAACTATTTAGTAGTTGCCTTCTAGGTAATAATCCCTGCATAATTAAGTAATTATTTTGACATGCATTTGCTAGATGTTCAGACTGATAACATAAGTTGTGACCATAGGACCAACATATTAAAGCATATATGACATATTGTGCATAATTAACTGTAAGACATCAGAGTTTTTTATGATGTGTGCCCCCCATAGGAGATAAGGAGAAAAGGGGTCAGCAGCAAATGCACAAACTCATTCCATTATTGAACAAGCATTTGTCAATGCCGAATGTTTGCTTGCTGGTATTAGCATTTGAAATGCAGGAGGTAGACCGATGCAGAATAGGAATGGCAGTGAAGTATGGAAGTTCACAGCAACCCCACCTCCATCTTGTAGAAATGGAGAGGCATTGGGGTAAGTGTGTGGGTCGTGGCCCATGACGGTCATGCCATGTAACCTCACCTTATTCTGCAGACAGTGACATGTGTTGAGGTGTGCCTTAGGGTGTTTGGCTGTACAGTGACCCCATTTCACACGGACATATGCTGAAATGGGTGCAACATAGGAGAATGGGGGGAAGTGTGGGGCTGAAGAGTCCAAGGTACACCTTGATGGCTGTCAGGGGCTGGGGGTGGGGGTGGGATGGCATGCATAGTACAGTCAGCAATCCAAAGGCACAGCCTGATGCCTGTCCATCTATACAGGGTAGGACGTGATGGTTAGAAACCCTAACACCTCAGGCGTTTGTTGTTATTTGCAGTACAAATGTTCAACATGGCCTTTTTGTGACCTCACCTCATGAAAGCATTTGGGACCTCTTTTCATGAAGAGTGGCAGTGTGATTTTGTCAATGTGTCCCAAACATTGACTTCCAACAGCGACAGTGCCATTCTGTGCCACATATTAAAAAACACAGATTGGGCAGAATGTGAAGAATGGCAGCTATTGCCATCCATAGGAGGGTGTGAAGGGATGGCAATGTTGAAAATCTGTAGTGGCAATAATATTAAAAATACCGCACTTCCGACATGCGTGAAAGTGCCCAATGCTCTGCAATAACACAGTCATTTATGGACTGTCATCACCACATTTTCAACATAGGCATTTTACGACCTGTGCTCATGAAGAGTGTCAGTGTGATTGTGTTAATGTGTCCTGAACACTGATTTCCCACAGCAACCACGGTATTCTGCGTCGGAAGTGCAAAAACACATTTTGGCCAGGATGTGATAAATGACAGCCGTACAGTTCATCAGGAGGTGTGGAAAAATGGCAATGTTGAAAATCTGGAGTGAAAATATTACAAATGTGTGAAGTCATGAGCTTGCGTGCAAACTGTGCAATGCACGCTCATAACACAGTCATTTTATGGAGTTCCATCACCAAATGTTCAACATAGGCATTTTAGGACCTCTGCTAATGAACAGTGTCACTGTAATTTTTGCAATGTGTCCCAAACAGTGATTTCCCACAGTGACGGTGCCATTGTGCACTGGAAGTGTGAAAACACATATTGGCCAGGATGTGAAATATGACAGCTGTACTATTCATAAAGAGGTGTGGAAAAATAGCAATGTTGAAAATATGGAGTGAAAATATTGCAAATGTGTGAAGTTATGAGTGTGCATGGAAACTGCATAAGGCACGCTCGTAACGCAGTCATTTCAAGGACTTTTGGCGCAAATTTTCAACATAGGCATTTTAGCACCTCTGCTGATGAACAGTGTCACTATGATTTTCATATGTGTCCAGAACATGGATTTCCACAGCAACCACGCTGTTCTGCGCTGGAAAGTGCAAAAACACATTTCAGCCAGGATGTGAAACATGACAGCTGTTGTGTTCATAAGGAGGTGCAGAAAATGGCAATGTTGATAATGTGAAGTGAAAATATTGCAAATGTGCGAAGTTACGAGGGTGTGGGAAACTGCATCGATGCTCGTAACACAGTCATGTCATTGACTTTTCTCACCAAATTGTCAACATAGGCGTTTTAGGGCCTCTACTAATGAATAGTGTCACTGTGATTGTTGTAATGTGTCCGAACACAGATTTCCCACAACAACACGCTATTCTGCACCAAAAGTACGAAAACACATATCAGGCAGGATGTGAAAAATGACAGCTGTTCTGTTCATAAGGAGGTGTGAAAAAATGGCAATGTTGAAAATGTGGAGTGAAAATATTGCAAATGTGCAAAGTTATGAGTCTGCGTGGAAACTGCATAACACATGCTCGTGACACAGTCATTTTATGGACTTTTGTGACCAAATTTTCAAGATAAGCATTTTAGCACATCTGCTAATGAACAGTGTCACTGTCATTTTCGTAATGTGTCCCGAACATGGATTTCCCACTGCGACAGGCGCTAATGTGCAGCGAAAGTGCACAAACACATTTCGTCCAGGATTTGAGAAATGACAGCTGTACTGTTCACAAAGGGTTCATAAAAATGGAATTGTTGGAAATATGGGTGAAAATATTGCAAATGTGTGAAGTTACAGCGTGCATGGAACTAGCATAGCATGCAGCTAAGTAACACAGTCATTTTATGGACTTTACTCACCAAATTGTCAACATAGCCATTTAGTACCTCTGCTAATGAACAGTGTCACTGTCATTTTCATAATGTGAACTGAACACGGATTTCACAGCGACGCTAGCTTATTCTGTGCCAGAAGTACAAAACACATTTTGGCCAGGATGTGAAAAATGGCAGCTGTACTGTTCATAAGGAGGTGCAGAAAAATGGCAATGTTGATAATGTGGAGTAAAAATATTGCAAATGTGCAAAGTTACGAGCATACGTGGAAACTGCACATGCAGACTCATAACACAGTCATTTTATGGACTTGTATCACCACATTTCAACATAGGCATTTGCACCTTTGCTAATAAACAGTGTCACTGTCATTTTCATAATGTGTCAGAACATGGATTTCCCACAGCAACCACGCTATTCTGTGCCAGTAGTGCAAAAATACATTTCGGCCAGGATGTGAAAAATGTCAGCCATACTGTTTCATAAGGAGGTACAGGAAAATGGCAATGTTGACAATCTAGAGTGAAAATATTGCAAATGTACGGAGATCTGAGCGTGCGTGGAAACTGCACAATGCATGCTAATAACACAGTCATTTATGGACTTTTCTCACCAAATTTGCAACATAGGCATTTACGACCTCTGATAATGAACAGTGGCACTGTGGTTTTTGTAATCTGTCCCGAACACGGATTTCCCACAGCGACCGTGCTATTCTGCGCCGGAAGTACAAAAACACATTTTGGCCAAGGTGTGAAAAATGACAGCTTTTCTGTTCATAAGGAGGTGCAAAAATGTCAATGTTGAAAATCTGGGTAGAAAATATTGCAAATGTCACAGTTATGCGTCGTGGAGAAGCGGCGCAATGCACCCTCGTAACACAGTCATTTTATGAACTTTTGGCACCAAATTTTCAACATAGGCATTTCGACCTCTGCTAATGAACAGTGTCACTGTCATTTTCATAATGTCCCAAACACAGATTTCCCAAAGTGACCCGTGTTATTCTGTGCAGAACTGCGAAAACACATTTTGGCCAGAGTGTGAAAAATGACAGCTGTACTGCTCCCAAGGAGGTGTGAAAAATGGCAATGTTGAAAATCTGGCATGAAAATATTGCAAATTCACGAAGTTATGGCGTGCATAGCGACAAGCGCAATGCATGCTCATAAAACAGTCATTTTTTGGTTTTTCCACCAAATTTGCAACATAGGTTTTTGAGAGCCCACCTCGCATGAACACTGGCACTGTCATTTTGTTATCGGTCCCAAAAGGTGATTCCGCAGTGACCAAGAAATCAACTTTCGGGGATGATGAACACCATGACAGTGCAAGAATTCATGAGGAGGTCCAAAAACCCCATGTTGAAAATTTGGTGCCAAAATTCAAAAATTACTGAGATATGCAAGAAAGTTGAAAACCCTATCTATTCCATTATACAGCTTACGGCATTTCCTCAGTTTGCGGTTGGCTTTGAAAGAGTGCAGAGCGTGTTCCCGGTCCACCGAAGAGCATCACACCAGACTCAGGAGGTAAGTATGGGGTGAGGGTGTGGGAGAGCAGGGTGCACAGTGGGTGGGTGCGGGTTGTTGGGGTGAGCAGAGAGACACCGTGGCGACCATTTCCTTTGCTTACAGGTGAAACAAACAAAAACAAAAGACATGTGGGACAGTTTTTTAACAGGAATTTGGCACACTGGGGTGGGCTCCCAGCATGCCAAGCAACTGTTGGGGGCAGCTGTAGCTGAGGGGGATTAGGCACCCATTGGCACAAAAGCGTGGGGGAAAACAGCCGAGTTGGGCACCCCTCGGCAGTACTGTCGATGCTCTTTGGGGAATTATGCCGACAGGGGTGGGCTCCCCCATCGGCACGTCAACCTGGGAGGGGGGAGATAATGCCGATGGGGAGTGGGCTCCCCCGTCAGCAACTCAAATCGCACCCGAGGGATGGAAGTCAACGGGGTTGGGGCCCCTGTCTGCAAAAACACGCTGTGTGGGGAGGGGCACATGCTGCCAAGGGGGATTGGGCACCCCCTCGGCACTGGGGCCACATTAATATTGTTTATGAACAGGGCGGCAATGCGCCACCATGTTCATAAATAATATTACAGCTGCAACATTCTGCCCAGCAATGACGGGTTGCTCCCTCATTGCAGCAAATCACTGGCGGCTGCAATGATGGGGTGGCCCATGATTGCTGTGGCGAAAACGTTACAACTTGATGTACCTTCTGAAGCCAATGTCATCAGCACACTGTGCCTCCATTGGTGCATCATGGCCAAGCCCCAAAACACTGTGCCTCCCTTGGCTGCTACACTGTCGCACCTCCCTAACCCGCTTTTCTCCTAAGCTGTCACATAAAGTTTCTTGCGCATGCGTGCAAGCAACCATAAAAATTAAGTAGGAAGTATAAGTAGTTTAAAAGCTTCATTAGAAAAAGTTAAAGTAAATATGATTCATGCAATCTTGAAAAAATTTTAATAAAGAAGTGAACCACAAAAAAAAACATGCAACCTGTTCATGCTTCCTTTTCTGTATACTAGTTATTGCTGTGTAATGCTTCTGCATATACTGGAGAGTATGGATGAGATATGACCTGACCCCTGCAAGTCACACCTTGGGCATCCAAATAAGTATGGGAATTCAAACTAGCGTGGGACAGGCAATGTGGGCACCTGAAGGAGTAATAAAATGGGAAGGGGGTATAAATATTTGGGCAGACTGGATGGATCATGCAGTCTCCATCTGCCGGCTACTTCTTATGTTCTTTTGTCCATATATTCTTAACCAGGTTGAGCTTTGTAGGTTTCAATCAGGCATACATTGTTTGTTAAAAGTTTTCTCAATTACCTGAGAAATGTGGCTGATGAACTACACTGTTAAGTAGCCAGAGGAGCAAACTGCCCTAGGATCAGCATTATTTGCCACGGAAGCATAAGAATAAATCCAACTGATGCGGACATAAAAGTTACAAAATTTATTTTTGTTCATGCACTTTTCCATCCCCAAACTACCCATCAAGGAGTAGAGAGACTACCACACGAGATCATGAAAGTCTGAAGGATTAGCATAAAAATGTACATTTTATGGCTGGTAACACAGAATAAATATGGAGCATATTGCAATCAGTCTCTGACCAGCAGAAAAATATGTCAACACTGCCAGTTAGTCAATCTTGTCTAGTGAGCAGGGTGGAATTTATATCAACTTGACCCCAGGCTGACACTTTCCAGGTCAAAATAACATTGCACAGATTTCCCAACAAAAGCCCACTTAATCAGTCAAAAAAACTTGTCTAGGCCAGCTTAGTGGAGCTAAGGGTTGAGGCCCTGGATGACACACCTAAAGCTATGCCAGAGATGCAGGTTCAGGAATGAGCCTGGGCCATCGGGGGTCAGCTGGGGGAGGAGGAGTGAGCATCCCAATGGATGCTCTCCTCCTCCAGGGTGGGGTGGGTTACCAAGCAGTGGATGTGCCAGCGGCACTACTGTCAGTGGAAGCACGTGCAGTCAGGCATACGGTTCTTTGGAGTTGGGGTGGGGAGGGCACTGCTGGGTGCTTGACTATGGCATGTGTCAGCATGCCATCAGTCTGGATGTCAAGTCCTTTGCCCTGGCACCCTCAGGGGATGGGACCTACAAAAAAATCGGAGAAAAATGCAAAAACAATTCTGGGGCATTGTGCACTATGATGCCAGGATCCTGGTATGATAGGACCTGGCGGAGGAGCCAGAGGGGGATACGTGCCCCCCCCAGAGGGACTGAGTGCCCAGGACAAGTAAAAAAAAAAACTTGTCTGAGTCCAACAGGATTGCAGCCTGGGCAGACATAGCCAAGAAATAAATTCTAATACATCCAGATGTCCCACTCCCCCAGATAACGAGATGGCTAGTGCCCTTGACTTGTACTGATAGGGAAGAAGGAGCAGACAGCATATCGGCCACCAGGTTTTCCATGTCATTAAAGAACACGAATCCATTCAGTGCCAAAGTCTCTGAGTCTGCAACTGGATTGTCCTTTGAGTAACTGTTCACTTCATTTAATTTTGTGTTATATTTTTGGTGCTGTCAATCCATATATTCCTAGAAAGTGAAATTTTCTGTTAGGTGTTGAGGACCAGGCTATAGATTTAAAATTATTTTTGCTTTCTCTGCATAGGAATGGGAGTCTGACATTCGTTTTCTTGAGGCGTTAGCATTCTCATTTGTGATCAAGTTCTTTGGGCTGTTCTTTGTATGGAAACTGGTGTTGAACTTCACAGCGCTGTCTCAAGAAGATGTTGTTTTCCTTGACAATGTTGTTAGACCCGTGCTCGTGCCAGCTTGGGTTGTCAACTATTTGGAATTTTTAAAGTAATTTTTGAAAGACCCACAAGTGGCTTCTAGTCATGATCTAATAATAAACTCCCATGCCTCTTCAACTGAGTGTATCGCATGTACCCCTCCTCACTTGAACTCAGAAGCACAGTTGGATATTTAATAAAATAAGGCATATTAAGTTTTTGAACAGCAATTCAGACCTTGGGAAAAAGCTCTCATTTTCTCACCAATGTCAGAAAAGAAATCTCGAACTAAATATATTCTGTGTTGTCTCAACATCAACATCCTCCTCAGCCAGGCAACTGACAAAATGTCTTCTTTTATAGTAAAATGAAGGAACTTGATAATGATAGGTCCAGATCTATGTACATTTTGGCATTTTGGTTTAAGTGCTCTGTGTGCCCTCTCAGTCTTCAAGACCATGGCCACCAAATGATAAGTAGAAAGGGTATAAAGTCCCGTAAAACCCAACCATGTCCTTGCCATCCAAATTTTAAGGTACTCCGACTAGTCTTAAATTATTATGTCTCATTCTGTTTTCTAGGTCATCAACCTTTTAGAATAAATTGCTTAAATGGGAGGTGTTATGCTTACTGGAATCTATGACTTTTGTGGAAGACTTTTCAATTAGCATTAATCTCTCTTCAGAAGTGTCCATGTTGTCTTTAATTCATTCACTTTTTTGTCACTGTTAGCTTCTTTTTGAAGTCCACAATGTCTAGTTTAATGGATTTAAGCATTTATTTAATAAAAAGCATATCTTGCTAATGAGCTTTGTCCTGTTTACCTGTTGCATTTTGTTGAGGGTGAGGAGAAGCCCCGCTCTATCCACTTGATTGTCCAGCACCACTCTTGCCATGGTTGGGCATCTTTTGACATGGCAATCAGTAAAATTTAACTTTAAATAACATAATCTCACTTCCCCCTGCTGTAAACTGATCTCTACTTTCCTGTCCATCTAGTTTTGTTGGATCTAACTGATAACAGCAAGCCTAAAGGTGATCGTTGTTATCGCTCAGTCAGGTGCCAAACATTTTGGCACTCTGACAACCTTTCAACGACCAACACAATGGCACCCAGAACATATTTTACTACTTTCTCTGGGGCTGTGCACCCACCCCTCTACCTAAGTTCTCAACTCCAGAGGGGTGCATGTTGAGGTGAAGTAATAAAATAAAAAGTTCGGGCCGGGCGCAACTAAAAATCGCACCAAGCCTAGACGAACCCAGTACCTCAGCCACCTCAGCCATTGCCCAATCCCTGATGCCATGCCGCAGCTCAACTGATGACCACAGCTCCAGCCCCTACAGCCTCCACCCCAGCCCACGCTCACTGTGCTCACTTCTACCCCACCCCATGTGTTTGTATAGTGACATCCTGTCACCTAGTTTGCCCACCCCCTCATCCGGTCACCCTACCCATCAGTCGCTGTGAGTGGATTGCGTGAGGAAGGTGTCACCATAATGGACGGCGCCCTTCCTCATGCACCCACTTCATGGGTTACCAGTTTTGTTGTCTGGCACTTACATCTCAACTGACTATGCTTCTTATGCTCTTAAACCAAATTGTTGTTTGCTAAATGTGTTATTCTTTGAACTTTGTATTGCTTATGTACTCTTGACTATCCTGTAATTATCTATGTATTTGTGTACTTTGGTTTATCTCTGTATGTTGTTTTCCCCAGTACACAAAATGTATTCCTATTTACCTACCTCATTGTAACCTCCTGGGTCGTGTCTGAAAATAGTCATGCTTTGGCTATGATACTTACCCGGTAAACAAAAACTAAATAAATAAAATCAAGGGTGAGGAACTCAACAAAATAACATTTGAGTGTACGCTATACCAGGAATGCTATATATATAAAAATATATAAAAAAACAAAACAACCCATTCATTGGGAAAACAGTCAACACCAAAACAAATGTCCACACAAGAGCTGATAAATAATCAGTCTCATCTTTATTAAGGATCCAACAAAGTGCAAAAGTGCCAAAAGTAAACAATTTCTTGAAAACAATATTGGAATGGCTCACCATAGACTGTAAAGGCATCTGGTATGAACAGCTTAGATCTCACAGAACTTCAAATTACATTGCTAGCAGCATGACTATCGTAGTTCAGGAAGCTGATTTCAACTAATGCAACAGTGCTAACAGCTCAGTGAGGAAATACTTCCATACACCCAAACAACTCCAGGGAAAAATAAACCAGAGGATAAACTGGAGGTGCCCCCACAGATACAACAAAAAGAGCCAAATAGTGCCTGGGTGGTCACACCTTGCTTATCTCAATGTCAAACTGATGTCATCTTCAGGCGCAAGAGCACAATCTATGGGGGCACTGGCTGGTGCTTTTTCATATTTGTGGGGTTACCTCGGTTTATTATTTGTTCTGGAGTTGTTTAGACATATGAAATATTTCATCACTGAACTGTTAGCACTGTTGCATTTGTTGCACTCGACTTTCTGCACTACAATAGTCAAACCACTAAAAATGCAATTTGAAATTTTGTGAACTCTTAATCTGAGCTGTTTGTACCAGATGTCTCTACAGTGTGTGATAAGCCTTTCCAATGTTGTTTTCAAGAAACTGTTTACTTTTGACTCTTTTGCACTTTGTTGCATCCTTAATAAATGAGACTTGGTTATTTATTAGTTTTGCTGTGATATTTATTTTGGTAGCTGATCGTTTTCCCACTGAGTGGGCTGTTTTGTCTTTTAAAATGAAAACCATCACTAGTACCAGATAAATATGAATCTTTAAATTTATTTTTTTGGAACTATCTTAATCAGTGAGAGAGTGCTTGCCTCAAGCGGTCATCATGCCAGGCGCCTAACGGGTGACCCCTTGGTGGAACTAGTGTAGAAACTTTTACCACCAAATAACTGGAAGGTACCTGGAATTGTTTATAGCAAAAAAGAGTAGTCAAATATTTTGCCTAATTTTATTGCACCGCTGCTTTAATTCTTTAAAATCAAGAATGCTATGGAGATTAAAGGTATTGCTTTAAAAAGATATCATTGCAAAGCACTAGTTTATGCTGATGACCTACTGATATCTTTACAGAACTCCATTAAATATCTACATCATCTGATGGGAAAATGGAGACTTAAAAGACCTAACACGACTTGTCTGTAAACTGTAATAAATTGGAAATATGCCCTTAAACAAGCACTGCACAAATATTCCAGTTACAACTCTAGTATACCTCTAAAATCATCTATGGAACATATTACTTACCTAGAGAGAGATATTTTCATAAACCCCAAGAGATGATTAAATAAAGTATGGAATCTCTACTGAAACAAATAAAGTTAGAACTTCATAGAAAAGGATAGAGGAGTTCCATGAGTGGCTGAGGGATTGGTGCCATACCAGGGAGTACGGATTAGTGTCAGACTGCGGCAGGACCTGGGGCAATAGTGACCTATATGCAGTGGACAGGTTACATTTAGTGGTGAGTGAAGTGGCCGGAATTTGCTCCGTGGAGTGATTAGCGAAGTAACTTGGAATCCGAAAAGTGCCTGCAACGCGAAGCAGAGTACTTCGCATTATAATAAGGAATGTGAAGTCCATTGAAACCAATTACTTCGCATTATTCCGCCTTCACCAAACCACTTCTACACCAATTTTAAGGTGAAGTACATTGAAATCAATGTACTTCGGATCACTTCGCCTTGTAATTGAGCTCCAAAGGCGAATTTTGCAGTGCTTCATGGGGTTGCGGGTCACACAGACTCTAGATTGTTCTGCACAGCCTCAGTTCTGTGTATTGCATGTGTAGTGGAAGATGGAGACAGTTTCCTCTCAGAGCTCTGTGATTTAAATCCTCTAAAAGCTGTTAAAAAAGCCATTTTGAGCCATTTTTTTCTCAAAAATTAGTACACAGATTGTAGGAAACCCTCCTGTGCTCATATCATCAAGTGTTTATTGTTTGTGTATGAACTTTGAATGTTAATTTAGAACAGTCAGTCTCTGTACTGTAAATTATGCTTTGGGGAGGGGCATCTGTGGTATAGGTAGATTAACTGGGATAAAAATGCAGTCTTTCTGTTTTGGTTTTTTCTTGTAAAACTGTGTTAATGAATACCAAGTAATATTTTCAGTAATTTTTTACTTTTTTTGCTGATTGGTGTGGTGCAGCAGTGTATAATTTCAGTTTGTTTAAAACATTTGGTTATATTACTAAAGATTTTCAATTTGCTATGCATTACTTGTAGTGTATGTGTGTGGGTGTGTGTGCAATGCATGCCATTAACTCAGACACCTTTCATTTATGCCACAAAGTAATTGCAGTAGTGTAAAACTATGATCCACTGCACCTACATGACTTTTTATACTGCTTTGTGATATCTTTACTGGTAGTGGTTATTACTGCCATGCACTAACCCCCCCCCCCCCAACCGGCAAAGGTATTCTTTTCCAGATTTGGATTTGTGACTTGTGAGCACTGGTTAGGTGTTGTTGTGCCTTTGCATCTGCATCTTTTAAGTGTGCAGTGCAATCTTAATCTGTCTGTGCCTTTGCACTTTGCAGTACACCATTAATTCTGGGAGACTTTGCATTTCTTGTTACACTCTCATTTCACTTTGTCAACACTGGGGAACTTTCTGGACACAAGACAGTAGCATATTGGAGATGCACATTAATTCTGGTGACTGTGTGTGACCACTGCATGCATGACTGAGTGCACCATTAATTCTGGGAGAATTTGCATTTCTTGTTGTGCTGTCATTTCACTTTGTCAGCACTGGGGAATTTTCTGGACACAAGACAGTAGCATTTTGGGGATGCACATTAATTCTGGTGACTGTGTGTAATGTGTGACCACTGCGCATAACTGAGTGCACCACTAATTCTGGGAGACTTTGCAATTCTTGTTGTGCTATCATTTCACTTCTTCAGCACTAGAATTTTCTGGACACAAGACAGTAGCATTTTAGGGATGCACATTAATTCTGGTGACTGTGTGACCACTCAAAGCATAACTGAGTGCACCATTAAATCTGGGAGACTTTGCATTTCTTGTCGTGCTATCTTTTCACTTCATCAGCACTGGGGAGTTTTCTGGACACAAGACAGTAGCATTTGGGGGATGCGCATTAATTCTGGTGACTGTGTGAGTGAGGGGCTGCCAATATTTTTGTCATTCCACCTTATTTCATGTTAAGGCAGTATGACAATGCAAAGTAATAATTACAAAGTGAAGTGAGCCTTTTGCTTTGCCACTCTGCGTGAGTGGAGTAACAACACAATGAGGCCACTTAGCATTCACTTCACCAGTGGAATTTAATTTCACTGCCTCTCTAGTTACATTTGAGCATGCAGGGAAAGGAGTACTAAAATGGGGAATAAAGGGGTATATATCAATAAAGCTGATTTAAACTAGGTGGGGGTGAGGAGGGCACTGCTCATAGGACAAGGGTCCAGAAGGGGAGCCTAGTGAGCTCACCCCCTAGTTATGGGTAAAGGCAGTGGGGAAGTGGCACAGGAGGGATAAAGAGGGAAGAAATGGGGCAGGGAAGGGAGGAGACAGGCTAGAGGTGGTCTCACTGAGTGGAAGAAGCCTAAGGAATAGAATAGCAGAGTTACAGACTCTCTTGAAGGTGGAAGGGGTGGACATTGCAGCCATCACAGAAACTGTGCCACCCAGTACCAGGACTTGGATATGATGAACCCGGGGTTCAGGTTATTCAGAAAAGATAGCTAAGGGAATGGGTGGGAGTGGCTATCTATGTAAGGCAGGGGCATAGGAATGGAGTGTGCAGGTGGTGCACCTGCACTGGGGACCATGAACTAGAGGGGCCCAATGATCTGACTCATCTATACACATTTTGAAATGTTAAAAAAAATGATTATTTAGAAGAGCTGCAGATTCATTTCCTTCCAGCAGGAGGAGTGGCAGTGCCCCAACTGGGGACTTTTCTGGACACAAGAAAGTAGCATTTTGGAGATGCACATTAATTCTGGTGACTGTGTGTGACCACTGTATGCATGACTGAGTGCACCATTAATTCTGGTAGACTTTGCATTTCTTGTGCTATAATTTCACTTCATCAGCACTGGGGAATTTTCTGGACACAAGACAGTAGCATTTTGGGGATGCACATTAATTCTGGTGACTGTGTGTGACCACTGCACACATAACTGAGTGCACCATTAATTCTGGAAGACTTTGCAGTTCTTGTTGTGCTATCATTTCACTTTGTCAGCACTGGGGAATTTTCTGGACACAAGACAGTAGCATTTTGGGGATACACATAAATTCTGGTGACTGTGTGTGACCACTGAAAGCATTACTGAGTGCACCATTAATTCTGGGAGACTTTGCATTTCTTGTTGTGCTATCATTTCACTTCATCAGCACTGGGGAGTTTTCTGGACACAAGACAGTAGCATTTTGGGGATGCACATTAATTCCAGTGACTGTGTGTGTGTGAGGGGCTGCAAATATTGTTGTCACTTCACCTTACTTCGCGTTAAGGCATAATGACAATGCAAAGTAATAATTACAAGGCGAAGTGAGCCTTTTGCATTGACCACTCTGCATAGTGGAGTGACAACACGATGTGTCACTTTGTGTTCACTTGCCAGTGGAATTTAATTAGCTTACATCTCTAGTTACATTTGAGCACGGATGGAAGGGATTACTAAAATGGGGAATAAAGGGGTATATATCAACAAAGGTGGATTTAAACTAGGTGGGGGGTGGTGAGGGCACCACTCATAGGACAAGGGTCCAGAAAGGGGAGTCTGGTGAGCTCACCCCCCAGTTATGGGTAAAGGCAGTGGGGAAGCGGCACAGGGAGGGATAAGGGGGGAAGAAATGGGGCAGGGAAGGGGAGGAGACAGGCTGGAGGGTGGTCTCACTGAGTGCAAGAAGCTTAAGGAATAGAATAGCAGAGTTACAGACTCTCTTGGAGGTGGAAGGGTTGGACATTGTGGCCATCACAGAAATGTGTGCCACCCAGTACCAAGACTCGGATATGATGATCCCAGGGTTCAGATTATTCAGAAAAGATAGGGCTAAGGGGAATGGAGGGGGAAGGGCTATCTATGTAAGGCAGGGGCACAGGAATGGAGTGTGCAGGTTGTGCACCTGCACTTGGGACCATGAACTAGAGGGGTCCAATGATCTGACTCATCTATACACATTTTGAAATGTTAAAAAAAAGGATTATTTAGAAGAGCTGCAGATTCATTTCCTTCCAGCAGGAGGAGTGGCAGTGCCCTCAACCCAGGCAGGCCAGGCCCCCATGTGACAGTCTAGACATACACCCCATGGTGGGGAGTCAGAATCAGACAGACAGACAGGGCTTGTGAGCATCTTCAGTGGATGAGGAGGAGGACGGTATCGCTGGCTCCGCCTATCTGTCTGTCATGATGATTGATAGATTAGGCGGTGATTTGGCAAACTAGTGCTGTGCTGGGCTGCTGTCTGGTGACCAATCGGGAGGCTATTGGAGTGGGCAGGAGGAGGAGGAGAGAGAGTAGGATGTCATCATGTCAGCAGCAGCCGTTCCCCAAAGCTGCAGTGAGAGAAGCACGCAACCTGCCATTTTCTTCTATCTCTGACTGCAGCAGACATGTCGGTATCGATTGTGTCTCTCACTGGGCCAGACTCTGCAGTGCTGGTGGGGACAGGGAAGAATCAGGGATTGTTGTTGTTCTTCTCGACTCTGCCTAACACTCCCTCTCTAGACTAGAGCTTTCAGTGACAGTCCTCCTTTCTATTTAGGCAGCTGCCTGCTGAAAAAGAAAATTTGATTTTTATTTTTATTCTTGAGTCTGACTGAATTCAATAAGATCCACCACTGACTGCGTCTGGCGGGTGGCAAAATTTCCTGCTGTGGGCGGTGGTGAGCTGGGCCTCTGCTGCTAGAGCCCGGCTCTGGACTTGGGGAGAATAAGAGAATTTATTTAGGACAGGAGGGGGACTCAAATTAAATAAATAGTCATACGAGGGTAGGGAGGAGTCTCAGTCTGGGAGACTAGAGGTCAGGAGGAGGACGAGGACACATGACAGAACAGAAGTTTGATAATTAAATAAAACTAAACGATATTACTGCATGACAGGGGACTGTCTGGGCCAGACTTGGAAAGAGAATAAAACAATGAAAGAGCCAGGGAGTGTGGACTACTACTAACTGAGCTCAGCTAAGGAGAGATTAGATTATAGAAGACAAGTATACAAAAACAAGAAAATAAATATAAATTAAAAATGTTCAGAGTAGACAGTCAGAGACAGAACATCTGCCTTCACACAGAAGCAAGAACTGCTGCAGCTGCTGGCTGCTTTCAGTGCTTTGACCAAAATCAAATACTTAGCAACAGAACAGAAGCTGGCAGGCACTGGTCCTCCTGAAACACTACAGAAAAGTTTGATTAAACTAAAATAAAAATAATACTTAAAGACAGAGATGGGGGACTGTCTGGGCCAGACTGAGAGAGAATAATAATGAAAGGGGACTGAGCTCAGCTAAGGAGAGAGATAAGACTGGAGAAAAAGACTAAGTAGAGTACAAGTAACAAGCACTATCAAATAAAAGGTTCACAGAAGAAGCAGGAAAGTGCTGTTGGCTGGCTGCTTTGAGCAAATAAGCACTCTGCACTAGAAGCTGGCAGTGGTGGTCCTGGAAGGAACTGTACATAAAGACAAGTTAGTTTTATGATTAAAATACAGTGGAGATGGGGCGTGGCTTGGACGCCAGAGAGTATGGCCGCTTAGTGCTGTAGCACGAGCCCCAGCTCCGGCTTCTTGATATCGTTAGTAGGCATCAAGTTGGATACGGTGACTGGAACACTGCACGTTATGCCCCTTTAACCACAAGTCGGTCCGGTTGAGATATTTGGTCGCGCGCTTCGACAATCAGAAGTAACAAATAAAGGCGTGCGCGATAATGTGTGGCGTGGGCTCCCGTGTGAGTGTTCAAGCATACCACCTCAAGCTTGGCTGGAGTTGTGTAGTGATTTTATGCAGTGGGGAGCATTTAGTTGTCGACTGCGACCTGTATTTGCACTTGGGAACTGCAGCAGCCTCATAGAGGATCAGCCCGAATATAACCTTTCTCTCAGTGCATACTGGATGGGAACAGCCGTGTAGAGGCAGTATTCAATGGCTTCAGAATCCCCTGCTCATGAGTTTAAGGTTCAATCCTCACTCCAGCAATATAACATCCCTGCTGGAGACTCTGCTTTCCAGGGTCGACTCCTGTCAACTACTCTTGCTGGGAATGTAGCTGAGGTGCAAGAATTAAAGGACAAATTCAATGCGGTGGAGCAAAGGACTGAAAAATTGAGAGCTAAACCAAGCTAAACTCCTTCAGCGACTTCAAGAGCATGAGGACAGGCTAGCTACTTATGGCAGAGGGCTGAAGATCAAGAGAATCATAGTAGAAGGAACAATATCCAGATTCTGGGCATACCAGAGGGGCTGAGGGGTTAATATGGAGAGATTCTAAATGAGGAGATCCCCAGATGCTGGGAGATCGGTGGCGAGGCCCATAGATGTGTGGAGAGCACACCGGGTTCCTGGAGGCCCCCGCCTGAAGACACCTGGGCCCCGACCTATAGTGGCATACTTATTGAGATACTCCACGAAGGAGCGAGTGCTGCTTGCTGCCAGGGACCTTGAGGAAGTGATGTGGCGTGGGGCAAAAATTTCATCTATAGAGATTTCTCTGCTGAAGTGGCAGCTCGGAGGAAGGTCTTTGCTCCTGTTAAAAGATGCTGGCCCAACATGACTTCAAGTGCAGTTCAGTCAGCTGGCTTACCTGGCTGTGTCGAGGGAAGGCAAGGAGATAGTGGCTGAGTCTCCTCGGAAGTAGAAGCCTGGGTCTCCAAGTACTGGCCACGTTTGAACTTTAAAATCCTTCTCCCAAAAAGCTAGGCATCCTGATAAAGAGGGCAGGAACCTGAGTAGGAGTAGAAGCCTACAGGGGGACGTCAGCAGGGAATTGATAACCCCCTCAGGGAATGGGCCCTTCAAACCCTCTCAGCCCCGGTATGCAGATATGGGGAGTTCTAGGTGAGGACATGATCAGGCTGTGGTCCCCAGTACTGTTTCCCTCACAAAACCCCGGCGGGACAACAACTCTACGGCCCGTGTTAGGCACCAGTCTCATAGTGATGCTGAATCTGAAGAAGGGCAAGAGATGGCACCTCCAGCTAAGCTAACTAAAGAGGAGTTGGTGCAAACTGAACCAGAGGAGATACCCAACGAGGCTATCATGGAAGCAGTTGAGTCAGAGCCATGGTCTGACAACCTGTCAAGAACAGAAGAGTCTGCAGCTAACTCCTCCTTATATAATAGCTGGGAACCCTGTCTTTTGTAGAAGTGATATCTAAGGGTCTGCAAGGTGCAGGCAGTGGATCTCTACCAGCGGATGGAGTGCCTCTTCCGGACTGAAAGACTTAAGGATTGTAGTCACTATTAATGTTTGGGGGGCATGCGTTGGGGTAGCCTTGTGGGATTTGGAGTATTTGGCTACTTAGTACATACCCTTGGTTGGCAATGTTAGCTGACTGAGACCCTCCATTCATTCCCCTTGGCTTTCTTTTTCCTGACTCAGATGCCCCACCCTACTATGGGGTAAGGGTGGCATTGGGAATAATGTTTAATTTAGGTGGAGCTGGGGTTGAACCTGTCAGTAATTGGACAGTTCGATCTTTCCTTCCCCTACTTGAGCCTTTGGCTAGCACAGCAGGGAGATTGCCCTAGCGATTGGCCAGGGTATAGGACCAGTGTGTATACACCAAGACTCGTTAGTGAGTTGCTTTATAATTACTGTTATATTGTACTAGAAGTTTGAGGGATTATATAGTTAATATACTTTTATATTTGCTTAACTCACAGTTTAGTGGGTGTTCTTAGAGTTCTATAATATTTCAGTAGCTCAGTGAGTGTTGTCTAATCTCACGTGTTTCTCTTTTTTAGTTATTAGGTCTATTGGGGCTGCATCCCACCAGGTATATCCTACCAGATCTGACCTTACTACATACCCTGTTATCCTCAGGTATCCTGAATTACTACTTTTGTTCATTGTCTTGGGGCTCCTGAGGTGAGTACTACATCTATTTTTCTTTGTTTATCCCTCATGGAAACCTCAGCGTAGTGGTGCAGCATTCCAATATGGGGCTTAAGCTCATATCATGGAATGTAAAGGGGCTCAACCATCCAGCTAAGTGGAATGTCATCCGTGAACACCTCCACTCCTTGCACAGAATATTGCGTTATTGCAGGAAACACATCTGGTTGCAAGGACCGTGGGCTGGCTCAAGAAAACGTGGGTCGGGACTGTAATTGCTAGCTCAGCCCAGAATAAGTCAAAGGGTGGCCATTCTGATTAGAAATTGTGCCCATGGACGCTGGACAAAACAATCAAGATACCCAAAGTCAATGGATAGGGGCTAGGTTTTCTACTCTGGGGGTATAGTGCTAGCAAACTTTATCGCCCAAATATGGACTCCCAAGTACTTCTCGCCCTTAATCAGGCGTTGGAATCTCTCACTGAGGGACACCAAAACTGTCCACTCTTGATAGGGGAGATTTCAACCTGGCACCTGATATTTTTCTGGATAAATCTAAGCCCACACCACAGGCCCACCTTAGGTGTTGGGTGCCCTACAGCGAAATGATGGAAGAATGGGCATGACTGATGTTTGGGAGATCACCCTACGTGAAGGATTATTCGCTCTTCTTGACAGTTCATGCAACATATAGCGGATTGATTTCTGGCTTGCAAATAGGTGGGCAGCTCAAGATGTTGTAACAACCAAGATCAAGGATATTGCAATATCCGATCATGCTCCTGTCTCTTGCATCTTCCAGATAGGGGCATTCGGGAGGGCACCAGATGGCGATGTAGCCCTTTACTGATTGAGGATCCCTCCTTTCTGAGTATGGTCAGGACACTGCTCAGGGTACTTCGTTCATAATAAGTCGGGAGACACGTCCGCGAACACGGTGTGGGAGGCCTTTAAAGTGGTGTTAAGAGGGCACATTATAGCTTATGTGGCCCAGAAGAATAGGGAGTGCAAGGCGGAGCTCAATAGGCTCAGGCAGAACTTTCCACCATGGAGCGCAGTTTAGAGCATCTGCTGCTGACGACCGGACACGACCATACTCCGGAGGGTGGTTTAAAGTACCGATTAACACTATGCTCTACCAACAAGTTGAGTGGTATATGACCAGAGCTAAGCATGCGTATTGGGAGGGTGGGGATAAGAGCGGGAAGCTACTGGCATTTCAGCTAAGGAAGCAACAGGCTGCTTCCCGTATTCAGGCCCTTAGAATGGAAAGAGCAGAGATAGTAACAGGCCCCAAGCAGATCAATGAGTGTATGGCGCGTTACTACCAGAGGTTGTACCAATCCCGTATCTCTCAGAAAGTTGGCGATATTAGGAGTCAGTTGAAGGATTTCTGCTCAGCTGTGCATATTCCTCATTTATCAGATGCCATGAAGGATGCCTTGGATGCACCTAATACTGAGGTTGAAGTTCGTGAAGCTCTGTCTCAGCTAGCTAAAGGGAAAGCTCCGGGGCCTGATGGCATGACTGCCGAATTATATCAGTTGTTAACCCTGAAACCTTCCTCCTCTACTTGCTGCTTTGCAGGAATCTCATACATTGGCTCCCTCCCACCACGATGCGGGAGGCACTGATCACCCTTATTCCGAAGAAATCGGACGACCCGTTAAACTGTGCTAATTATCACCCCATTTCACTAATCTCTGTAGATACTAAGATTGTAGCCAAGGTACTTGTTAAATGGGTAATGGAGGTCTTGCCCTCCATCGTACACCCGTCTCAAGCTGGCTTTACTAAAGGTAGGGCAGTGGCAGATAATATCCGTCTGTTGCTCAATATTAAATGGTTAGCCCTACGATCTTCCATCCCTATAGCGGCTATAGCGGTGGATTTCTCGACAGCGTTTCATTCGGTGGAGTGGCCCTACTTGCACGAAGTGCTTGACCTATATGGTTTTGGTGCTTATTTTAAACAATGGATCCATGTTTTGTATAATGAACCCATGGCGAGGGTACTCACCAATAAGGATATTTCTGCGCCCTTTTCCCTTCAGCGGGGCACCCGTCAGGGGTGCCCACTGTCTCTGCTACTTTTTCTGGTGGCCCTAGACCCCCTTTTATGGGTGCTCCGGGCCAACGAGAGGGCTCAAGGCATTATGGTGGGGGGGCAGGAGTATTTGACTATGGCATACGCAGATGATCTGCTTCTCACCCTCTCTCATCCCCAAGAGTCCCTCTCCCCTGTTTTGGAGTCCCTGCATTTGTTTGCTAGCATATCAGGGTTGTATATCAACCAAAAGAAAACTAGTGTAACCCCTTTGAACGAGGCGTGCACCAAAGAGTGCCTGCGGGGAACAGAATTATTATGGGCACCTGACAAGTTGCATTATTTGGGAATATATATCCCTTTTGCCTGGGGGCATATAGAGTCCAGGAACTTTACCCCTTTAATCACCCAACTGACCACTGAGATGGCGCGTTGGAAACGCCTAAATCTCTCCCTGTTAGGGAAAGTAGCGGCACTGAATGCTTATGTTGCCGGGGTAGTGTATTTGTTAAATAACCTCCCTATAGTGCTGTCAAATAAAGTATTTCAGATGCTAGATAAATTATTATCGGATTATCTGTGGGAAGGCCAGGCTATATATGGGGTGTTAATAAACTGCGGGCACACTGATCGCGGGGGCTTAGGGCTTCCTTCTTTCGGGATATCACTGGTCCTTCCTTGCCACCCAGGCAGTTAAATGGTTTGTTCCAGCTTCGCAACCCACCGCCGTGGCTGGAGCTGGAGAGACAGATTTGTCAGTCTGTCCCTCTTAGCCTGCTGTTAATGCATACGGACATACCTCAGGACAAACTTACCCCAGTGATGATGCTACAAGAAGGGCTTGGCTTTGTTTTATGAAGTCAGCTGGGATGGCAAAGCAGAGTGCTAGAGTGCCTTTTAGATATGTTGAACTGTGGCGCAACCCACTTATTAGGATTGGCAATAAGCCCCTGTCGTGGGTCTCGTGGGAAGAAATGGATTCATATCGTGCAAGACCTCTATCTACCGAACTCTTGTACCTTAATGTCCCTTGAGCAACTGCGTGCCTGCTATTCGTTAAAGGCACAGGACTTCTGGAGGTTCTTGCAACTATGCAATGCAGTGCAGGCCACTGACTGGTCGAGAAAAGAGGATCTGAAGTGGCACTGGCTATCCTCATTGCATTTAAAACCCTCATCTCGTAGACTAGCAGGCAAGTTCTATAGTACTTGGCGGGAGGCACAATCAGATCACATGGAGTCGAGCAGGCTGGCATGGAGCACAGAAATTGGTAGCCATATTGGTTTGAAAACCTGGTCTCGCTGTCTCCGTGCAGTGCACACCACTTACAAATATGCTAGAAGCCAATTAATTCAGCTTAAGATCCTGCTTCGGTGGTATAGAACACCTGCCATCTTGTCTAAGTGGGGGGTTATTTCACACGATAGATGTTGGAGATATGAGCACAGCCCTGCTGACACCTTGCATCTACTATGGAAATGCCAGGTGCTGGTTCCTTTTTGGTCAGCAGTAGCAATGGACTGTTCGGGGGTGGTGGGACAGCCTATAGATCTGTCATACCCAATGTTGCTGTTGGACGATCGGGCTCCATTAGCACATTTGAGTCCACAACATCAGAGCTGGGTCCTTGTGGTCCTGTTGGAGGCTAAACGGCTTATACTAAGACAATGGCGGCAACCTTTGCCTCCGCCTATCTCGGCATGGCATGCGGCTGTCTCCAGGCTAGCTACCTTTGAAAGGTTAACTTATGCTGCGAGAGGGCAGCTTCCTGTTTATTTTTCCAAATGGGAGGCCTACCTCAACTCAGCTTTGTGTCAGGCTCCCCCCCCAGTACAGTGATTATTCCATCGGGCTTCGGTCAGTGGTATAGGTCCCGTCTAGCTTATGCGCCAATCTAAATGAGGTGCGGATCCCTGTGTGTGATTTAGGAGATGGTCTTGGTGGTGCTACACTGAGGTGGAGTGTGACCAGTTTCCCTCATATACCTTCTTAATGTCCGTATATTAGTCCTATACTTGATCCGTGTAGGGTACGGGAAATTTAGTGTTGGGGTGGCGGTACCCATATGACCTAAATAGGAGCGTGGGATGTGGATAAATTATGATGTATTATGGATGTTAGCTGTTGTAAGCTGTTTTATTAGGAAGATATGAGACCTAAGTAACAGTAATGTGTGTTTCAAGTAGTGATATGTGTATTTTATTATGTTCAACCTTATGTTGGCAGAAGCTATTTTGTTTCTGGATATGTTGTTTATGTAAACAATAAAAACTATTCTATGATAAAAAAAATACAGTGGAGCTACAGGGCCGGGGGACTGTCTGGCTGGGGGAGTTTGATTGAAAGGAGGAGAAATTAAGTAGTAAGTACAGTTAGCAAAGCCCTCAAACCTTCATCCCAGAAAGCTAAAGCAAAGAAAGGCAGAACATTTTTGCAAAAAAAAAATTAAATTCTCTACTGGGGTCACAAAACAAAAGGCCATGACTGTGATTAGTTAGGGAACAACAAGAAGAGCTGCTGCTGCCTGCTGCATGACCTAAGCAACAGGTCGCACAAGTTATAATATACACTCATGGGAGCACTGCACTTCTGACTCAGTGAGACCCATTTTTAACCATTCATGGGGGGGCATCTTCATCCTTTTTATGGGGGGCCCATCTTCATTCCTTTCACAGGGGGCCCATCTTTATTTCTTGCACCAGGGTCCATGCCAACCATGCTATGCCCCTGATGTAAGGGAGGGAAGAAAGTGCGTAGGGGAGGAAGGGGAGGAGTGGAGGACAAAAGCACTATTTATGTAGTTCTAAGATGCAAAGCACAGGACACTGAGGATGGGTGTGGTGCACAGGCCACCAGCTCAGGGGATTGACCTGGGCAGGGAATTAGCTGAACAAATTAGGAGGGTCTGCAGAAAGGTGAGCACAGTAGTGGTGGGGGACTTCAACCTACTGGGAGTGGAGTGGGACACCCCATCCACCATGAGTGCAAGGGAGTGGATCCTACTAGAAGCATTTCAAGACAACTTTCTGACACAGCTGGCCCAGGGGCTGACTCTGTTGAAAGGACTCTGGATCTTGTACTGGATAACAGGGAAGCTGTAAGGAATCTAGAAGTGGAGGAACCACTGGCTGGGAATGACCACTATTCGGTGTGGTTCATGCTCAACATGGGGAGGAGAAAGGGACAAGTACAAGGGTGATTGAGTTTGGGGGTGGACTTTATCATGACATTATTTTTGCCACCACTTCTGCGGACCTTGCAGGGCTATGACCCTCCCCTTGGAGGGTACATCCTCGGCCCATCAGGGCCATCATATATCCTGCCAGGTCCCAGTATTTTTTCCTCCAGTTTTTTCCTGCCCCTCTTGCTGTACTGACACATGCACCCAATCCCCCCCTACCTGAGGAAGGACCAAACGTGCAATCCTTACCTTCCCTGCTGACCCCCAAACAACCTGAATCCATTCCTGAACCCAGGTCACTGGCATGGTGTGAGGTGTGGCATCCAGCGCCTCAACCCTCAACACCACTGGGCCAGTCAGAGGAGTGGACTTTAAGAAGATGGGGGAAATTTTGGGCAGGCACCTGGCAGGAATGCAACCACACATGGATGCAGACCAGAAATGGGACATCATAAAGGAAGGGCTGGCAGAGGCAGCAGAGTCTTGCACTAGGAAGAAAAACAAGAAGGGAAGGGCAAAGAAACCCAGTTGGCTGACATATGAGGTTATGGAAGGGTTGAGGCCAAGAGGGCAGCATTTCAAAAGTACAGAAAATTGGGGAGGGGTGAAGATAAGAATACGTACATGGGAAAGTCTAGGGAGGTTACCAGACTGGTCAGGGCAGCCAAGGCATCCATGGAGCTGAGACTGGTGCAGGGAATCAAAAGTGGAAAAAGACTTCTGTTACATCAGAGAGAGAAGAAAGAGCAAGGATCAGCTGGTGAGGATTAAGAAGGATGGGGTGGGTGGAGAAAGGGTTGGAGCAGGCAGAGGCACTGAACGAATACTTCTGCTCTGTATTCACGTAGAAGAAGGAGGGGCAGATACCCCCGATGGGGGGGGGGGGGGACAACAGATGTAGGGATTACAGAGAGCAGGGTACTAGATGGGTTGAGGCAGTAAGGGTGGACAAAGCACCTGGACCTGAGAGGCATTCAACCTAGGGTACTAAGGAGTTGGCAGAGGTCTGGCGGGCCACTGGCCAACATGTTCAGTACCTCCCTGGACACGGGATGTGTACCACAGGACTGGAGACTGGCCCATGTGGTTCCCATATATAAAAGTGGCACAAAGGATGAACCAGGAAACTATAGGCCAGTGAGCCTCACATCAATCATGGGAAAGCTCATGGAGACCATACTAAAAGAGAGGCTAGTGAGCCTCTTGGAGGGAAAACGGTCTCTAGGATGGTCAGCAGCATGGATTCTAGTGGGCAAATCTTGCCAGACAAACCTTGTAGAGTACTACAACTGGGTGACGCGGGAACTGGATAAGGGTCATGCAGTGGATGTCCTGTATTTAAACTTTTTAAAATTTATTTAAACATTTGATGACCGGGAAAGGCACGCTGAGCCAAGGCTCATTTCCAGGTGTGATCCAGAGGCAGGGAACATGGGATTGAGAGAGTACAAATACAGTGGTACACAGGAACAAGTATTACATTGCATATAGCTAGTACAGCATAATACAGTGTACAAAAATCTAAGAAGTGCACAACAGGAAGTATACTAATACATTCATGATAGCTAATACAACAAAAAAAGGCTACGCTAGTGTTTAATGTACAAGGTGGGGTGCTGGAGGAAAGACAGAGGGCTATGAGTAAACAACCTGGGAGATAAACAGCTTGAGTGATATGTGAATGATATGGGAATGAGTGGGAAGGAATAACAATGAGCTATGTCTGATATGACTGAAAAATATAAACAACAGTAGTGCTATGAGTAGGTATGGATACAAGCGGGGTGGAGTAGGAGGCATAACAGAGATTTGACAGAGAAGTGAGATGTAGAGTTCTGTAGGAGAGATGCTTGAGAGTTCCACAGTGAGGGGAGGCTGTAGGTAAAGGCTGTTTTGTCCATATTGGAGGAGGTAGTGGGGCGAGAGAAGGAGCAGGAATCCCTAGTGTGGAAGGAATAAGTTGAGGTGGGGCAAGAGAGAGGAGGGAAGAGATGTAAGAGGGGAGCAGGTCGAACCAGAATTTTGAGATCAAGGATAATGAGTGGATGAGATGCCTGTGCAAGAGTGGAGAGAGATCCAGGCTGGAGAGAAGGGAACAGTGGTGAGTCCTGTATGGAGAATTTGAGGCAAAGCAACAGAAGGCATAATAGAGGAAGTCAAGTCAAGCGAGAGAGAGGTGGATGGTGCAGTGCAGTATATTACATCTGCATAGTCTAAGACTGGCATGATCATCTTTGCCAGCAGTTCTCGACATACAGGGAGGTGGAAAGAACCTCTATTTCAGAAGAGGATTCCAAGTTTAGAACAGAGTTTGGTGGTTATGTGGTCAATGTGGACTGCGAAGTTCAGTTGAGGGTCGAGCCAGATGCCTAGGTATTTGTAAGAGGGGACAGCCTTTAGTGGGGTGCCATCAAGAGAGGTGATGGGTGGGGCACTCTCTGTTTTGGCCAGTCTTTTAGTGGTTCCATAGGTCATATAGACAGTTTTAGTAGTGTTTCATTTGAGCAGTTTCAATTGGAACCAAGACTGAACCGAGTCAAAGTCTTTCTGCAGCACAGCATGGATAGTGCTTAGGTCTGGGCTGGATGAGAATAGTATGGTATCATCCACATACATATGGATAAGGAAGGAGGGACAGGTAGATGGGAGGTTATTTATAAATACAGAAAACAGGATCGGTCCGAGAATGGAGGCTTGTGGGACGTCAGCTAGGATAGGGAGGAAGGGAGAGGTGGAGTTAGTGATTTTAACTGACTGATGTCTGTTATTGAGATAGGAGTCAAAACACCGTAGGGCAGGGGGAGCGAGCCCAGCATTCTCAAGCATGCTCAAAAGGAGAGGGTGGGATACCGAGTCGAAGGCTTTAGCCAGATCAATGAAGACTGCAGTGGTGAGGTGACCTGTGTCGGCAGCAGATTGGATATGGCCAGTGACAAGGAGAAGGGAGGGTAAGGTGGAGTGTTTTTTTCTGAACCTGGATTGATAGGGGGATAGGAAGTTTGTATCAGCAAGGAACTCAGTCAATAGGGATTGTACGAGGCATTCCTGTAGTTCAGCTAAGGCGGGGAGGAGGGATATAGGTCAGTAGTTTCCAGGAGTGGTGGGGTCACTACCTTTATGGAGAGGGATAACACATGCTGACTTCAAGGCATTCAGAACTAAGCAACTAAGCCTGAGGAAAAGGACATATTTATGATGTAGGTGAGAGGAGAATGATAGCAGGAGCAGAAAGGCATAGGAGACTAGGATGTAATCTGTCAGGGATGGATTTGGAGGTGTTGAGGGATAGAAGGGCACGCAGTACTTCATTCGTGGAAGCAGGTGCTAGAAGGAAAATATTGGTCATTTGCTTTGGGGAGGGTTTGAATGCAGGTGGAGGAGGGACGGTTGGGAATGGGGAGGCATAAGTAGTGAGAGAAGTAGTTTAGGGAAGTAGCAACTTGGACAGAGTCTGTAATTGCAGTGCCATTGTGCTTGAGAGCAGGGGTGCTGAACTGTGAGGAGGGCCAACAATGGAGTGTACTATGTTCCAGAAGGAGGAGGAGGTGTGTGCTGAATTGAATCGGTGTTTAAAGTAGTCCTCCTTAGCCCAACGGATGGCTTTGGTGCAAGTGTTTCTTGCAGTGTTATAAGCTTGTCTTGCACTGGGGGTTTGGCAGGATTTAAAGGTGGACCAAGATCTGTTGCGGACTTTGCAGAGAGCAGTTATAAGGGCAGCAATCCAGGGGTGGTGGCATTTCCTGACCCTGACTTTTTTAAGGGGGGGTGTGTTGGTCCCAGACACTTTTGAAGATATCAGTGAGCTGTGCTAGGGCAGTATCGATAGTAGCAGCAGAGTACACTGGTGACCAATTTGCAAAATGTAAGTCCCAGAGGAAGGAGTTTGTATCAAGAGAGTTTAGTGGGCTTGTTTCAATATATTTTGGCGAGGATTTGGGTAGGTGTGTTTTTCTAATGCAGTAAGTGATGCAGTGGTCACTCAAGGAGGGATCAAGGACTACAGCTGTTGATATATAGTGGGGATGGGATACGAGACCCAATCTAGGAGGGAGTGATTTGAGGAATGGGAGTTGTAGCGGGTTGGTTCCAAGATTAGCTGTGTTAGATTTAGGGATTCCAGTTTGGAGGTTGTGGGTTTAGATGAGGGGGACAACCAATCAAGGTTATGGTCACCAAGTAGCATTAGTTCACCAGAGATAGCAAGTGACATCAGAGCTGAGATGCATGCTGTGAGGGCATCTTAGCCTAGCTGAGAAGAAGCATAAACTACCCCAATGAAAGTGGGGAGAGTGTGGGGAAAGAAGAGTTTGGTTAAAACAAGCTCATGGGATCCAAGGCAGGATTTTTTTTCCATTACTGAGTAATGGAGGTTCTATCTTATGAACAAAGTTACACCACCTCCTCTTTTTCTACAATCTTGCTGGATGAGGTAGTAGTCTGAGACGGAGATAGATGAGTCAGGGGTTTTGGCAGAAAGCCAGGTTTCGGAGAGGCATAGGATGTCAAGGTCATTCTGGGTAAACCAGCAATTTAGAAGGTCCAGTTTTGGGAGGAGATGTCTAATGTTGATGTGCATGACCTTTAGGCCTTTGTGAGGATTGCAGTTGGGTAGGATTAGGGGACTGGGGTTCCTTTCAATGTCACCAGTGAGGAGCAAAAGGAGAAAGAGCACAGTGAAGGCAGCTGGGAGCTTACAACCTCTGGTGGTGTTTAGGGCATATTGTTTGCATCCTGTGCAGCAGATTAGAGTGGCACAAGAAGAAAGCTCAGAGAGATTGAGTGAAAGGGTGGCAAATGTGGTGGGAACAACATTGATAGGGATGGAGTGGGGAAGGGATGCAGGGAGAATGGTGAATAAGAAACAGAAGGGCAGAAGGGGTAAGAGCAACCTTGGGGTGGCTGGGGGAAGGAGTAGGAGAGAAAGTAATAGAGGGTGCATAAGAATAGGAGTGATGAGGTGGGGTGCATGAATGTCTGGGAGGGGATTTCAGGAGTAAACTGAAGTGCAGACTGGTGTAGGGAGACAGCTTAGGGATAAAGATTAAGGATGGAGCAGGGATGCGAGAAGAGGACAGATTCCAACCAGGAAAGCAGAGAGACTGCCCTTTTTAAGATTTGGGCTTGGTCTTGGGATTCAACCAATAGTGCAGTGGCACTGCAAGGGAAGAGGGGAAGCAAAAAGTATTTAAAGAGTGGCGGGGTGGGAGGGTGGGACAAAATACAGGTAGAGAGAAGCAGGCTGGAATGGTTTGTGAAAGCTAGCCAGACAGTGCGCCAGTCAGAAAGCAGCACTGTGCAAGCCAGCCAATCATCACAGTCCTGCTGGAAGCGCTGAAATCTGAAAATCCAAGGAGGACTCGTACCTCAGCTATGTGGTCAGTAATGCAGGCTTGTGGGGCAGCAGCGAAGGAATTGCAACACCGCTGAGAGAGGGAGTGCCTGGTCTTGGTGAGGGGGGGCTCTGAAGCTAGAAGGGAAGAAGCAGTTAGAAGGGGGATTAATATCAGAGATAAGTGGGTGGGGTAGACAGAGGGCAGGAGACAGTAACACAGCAGGGGGCTAGCATAGCAACTAAATCTGGTGGTGGGTTGCAAATTTAGATTGAGTAGCAGCTAAATAGTAGAATGAAAGAATGGGGGCTGGGCAGGTCAGCGCCGAGCTCTGGAAACAGAGAGACAATCTGGACAGCGAGGAAAGAGAAAATCTAGTCAACAATGGAGAAAAAACCAAAAGCACAGCAGCATTTCATTAGGTCTCTAAACAGTGCATTTCTTCCCCTTAACCTAGCTAACCTAAAACTATTTCTACACCAGATATCGAAACAGGGCAGTCTAGAGACAAAATATAGGTAGAGAGAAGCAGGCTGGAATGGTGTGTGAAATCTAGCCAGAAAGTGCGCCAATCAGAAAGCAACACTGTGCAAGCCAGCCAATCATCAAAGTTCTGCTGCAATCTGAAAATTAAGGAAAGACTCATCCCTCAGCTATGCGGTTGGTGATACAGGCTTGAGAGGGCAGCAGTGAAGAAATTGCCACACCGCTGGGAGAGGGAGCACCCAGTCTTGGTGGGGGGCTATGAAACTCATCTACGCGGTCGGTGATTCAGGCTTGAGCGGGCGGCAGCAAAGGAATCGCCACACCGCTGAGAGAGGGAGCACCTGGTCTTGTTGGGGGGGTTCCCAAGCTCAGTTATGTGGTCGGTGATGCAGGCGTGAGCGAGCGACAGCGAAGAATCACCGCACTGCTGGGAGAGGGAGCACCCGGTCTTGGTGGAGGGGGCTCTGAAGCAAGGCTTTTGATTTAGTGCTACATGGGAGGTTGGGGAAGAAAATGGAATATGTGGGTGTGGGACCAAAAATGGTGAAATAGATCAAAACTGACTAAAGGGAAGGCAGAAAAGGGTGGTGGGGACCTCTCATCACCAAGAGCGGATGTAATGTAGTACCACAGGGATCGGTACTGGGACCGGTGCTGTTTGGGATTTTTATTGCAGATGTCTCACATGGGATCTGGAGCAAGATCAGTCTGTTTGCAGACAACACCAAGATGGGAGCTGTGGTTGATGATGTGGAGGGGTGGAAGGGGTTGCAGTAGGACCTGACTAAGCTGCAGGAGTGGGCAGAAACATGGCAGTTGGGGATCAACGCCAAGAAGTGCAAGGTTCTGCACTTCGGAGCCAGGAACCAGGGGAGGGATTATCACTTGAATGGATACAGTGGGGAGCTCCACAGAGAGAAGGATCTAGGAGTGATCATTACAGGAGCATTAACAACTCTGCTCAGTGCAGGAAGGTGGCAGCAAAAGTCAACAAAATGCTGGGGTGTATTGTGAGAGGATCTCATCCTGAAGGAGGGAGGTAATCCTGCCCTGTATAGGTCATTGGTCAGGCTCCACTGGAGTACTGCGTGCAGTACTGGCACCCATTCCTGAAGAAGGACAACAGATTGTTGAAGGTGGTGCACCGAAGAGCCACAAAGATGATCCAGGGATTGGAGAGCAAGCCCTACAAGGACAGGCTGGGAGAGCTTAATATGTACTCACTGGAGGAGAGGAGGGATGGGGGGATATGATCGAGACCTTTAGGTATCTGAAGGGGATAAACAAGACCAAAATAGAAGGGATTTTTCAGATGAGAAGGGGGAGGGACACAAGAGGGCATGGAATGATATTGGAGGGGGGAAGATTCAAGAGGGAGATGAGGAGACATTTTCTCACAGAAAGAGTGGTGGACAAATGGAACACCTTACCAGATGAGATAGTGTTCTGTAAGATGGTGGACAGTTTCAAGAGGGGTTGGGACAGGGTAATTGGAAGGGATACTGGGAAGGGAGTCTGAGAGGGGTAGCTGCGAGATGAGGGGCTAGCTGCACACTCAAGCAGACTCAATAGACCATGGGGCCTGTTTCTGCTGGCAATTTTGTATGTTCATATAAATGGACCAACTTTAATTTATCCTTCTGGTGGAAATTAACTTGCTAAAAATGGTCATTGGTCCAATCATTTCTACTTGCTGAACAATCTCACCTTCATCATTGTGGAATACTGATTTGGATAAATCAATAAATTAGTTACAAATTCTCAATTGTAGGGAAAACATCAGAGGCATGGATTTAATAAATTGTGCCACATGAAAGAAATAGTAGGCTTTGGCTTGCCCGATTTTAAGAGATATCATCAGGCATGCATTATTAAACACATAAGCATGCTAATTGAAGATAGTCATCCAAAACAACTCATTCGTAGGTAACACATGAGTCTGTAATTACGAGCCAAAATTTATTTACAAATGTTATATTTATCCCAGTCCCAAAAATTGAAGCCTCACATCAGGTAATTACTTTTGCAATCAAGTCTTAAACTATTAAGACAAAGGACTGATGGGGAGATGACTGCACTGTGATTGAGCAACTTAAGTTGCTTCTTTTCTTTTTTGTCATTCAGCTTTTTAACCCCATGGGTGGCTCATCAGTTCTGTCCCCACCTTACATCCAGCTGGTACCTACCTCCCCAGACCTACCTGGAACTGCTTCCCCCCACGGTGGGGCTGGAGAAGGAAGAACCATCCTCCTCCCCAAGTCACATATCCAGAGGTCCTCAGATGTTCTGACAGTGGTGTGGGTCAAGGGACACGTGCACAGCTTCATGTAGCCATGGGTCCCTATTTACCTTTTTGGTCCCAAACCCCTGGCTTCATTGGCACTTAGCACATGTGTGTGGAGGCACACTATGTAACTGCAGCCCCATCCACTGAGTTGCTCAGAACCTGCACACCAGCAGCCTCCACACAGTGGCAGTCAAAGGCTAAGATGGCTTGCCTCTCCTCCCTGAGAGGAGAGCAGTCCTGCATGCACAATTCTCTCCCTCGGATGACCCCCAGTAGCCCCTAACCTGGGTTGCCAACATGGTGGCAGGTGAAAAACAAGTGCTTCAGCCCTCCTCACCACCAGGTCAGCTTCTAAGCTGCTTCTTTTCAACCTGAGATTTCCCTTTCTTCTCATCAGGCACTGCAACAATTTATGTTTAGAACTGGGACTCAGACAGGCATAGCCCAGTTTACATTCAAGCACAAGCACTTTTGGCAACTTGTAATAACTAATCTAAAAGGTAACTCTTTGTTTTTGTGCTTTTTTTCTGGGGTCTCACTTGAAACCAAGTGAATCCACTTTCTGTTTGTATTCATCTTTGTGGATAGACTGAAATGAATTTATAACTATATGAACAGTTCTGTATTGTAAACATGTAAAAAAAAGACATAAGAAGTTGAGCAGGCAAAGAAGAGTTAAAACTCTTCATGCCTTCTACCCACTTGCTGGTGCCAGTCATGAGTGGTCAGATGCCCATGGCATCTCCGAGGAGTGTTCCTTGGAGTCCAGTTCTGATTCCCAACCTTCTGCATGTAGTACACACACTGCAGCCAAAAAGAATCCTACAGAGGAACAAGTTTAATCAGAAACATTGAAATCCCTCCACTGGCTCTTGAGAAACTCCACTAAAATGTCAGAAATTGCTTTACCAAATTAAATTACCTTAACCTAAAATCTAATGCTGTGGAGAGACATTATCCACAGTCTGCACTCAAGAGGAACAGAGCTCTCAGCAGCTAAAACAATGCACAGATACTGCAATATGGAAGAAGAATTAAATTGCATCTTGAATAGCCAATAAGGATATTTTTATTACAATCTGGAATGGCTTGAGAACCTGTCCAGAAAGTGAATTATCAGAATCACTGGCTTACCCATTTCTGTTAGTTTAAAACACAGAGAGTGCTTTGAATGCAATGGCTGCTGAACTGTTTGAGGAAATATACTTTTATTAAAGCAATCCAGCTACCACAAAAGAAATTCGATTCTGCATCAACTATAACCAAAACAACTTCAAATAATACCTTCAAGTAATGCAAATTATAGGCCACTGTAGTCTCAAAGGAGCAAAAGTTACTTTTAAATTCAAAGGCTAAAATTGTTAAAGTGTTTGAGGTTGCTGGTTCAAAGTAAGCTGGCTACAGAAATACTGCAACCATGACAACTGAAATTAAATAAAAAAAAATAAACAAGAAGCTATTTGTTTAAAATGCTTTATAAAAATTTGATAGCTCTCCCTCACCCCCTAGCTGCTGAAGGTCTGTCTCTGAGCAAGTAAGAAAGAGACTACTGAGGAGCTGTGCCAGTTGAAAGACAGGAAACTGCAGAAGTGAAGTGTCCCTTCCTGGTTACTTGAGGTGAGATGGCTGGCGAATGGCTGCTGCATGCTGAGCTGAGCTACTGAACGGTGCCACTAAAGCAGGATTTACTCAATGCTTATTACTCGTTTTTGTAAAGGTATGCCACCATTGCCTTATTTTCTAACGAAGTGAGTAAATCTTTCCAGTCCGACTTGTGTGGCCATCACCAGTCTCCCTTGTTTGCCTTTTGTTTTAGCCACCAGGCCTTGGAATTTTTGGTGGAAACAGCCTCGCCTGATGGCTGAGTTTCAAACACCCCATGGGGGGTTTTGACGGTAAACAGTGGAAGACAACTAACCAGAAGAAAGGATTAGAAGAAAGGTGGATAAGTGCAAAAGTGGGAAGCAGAGGAGAGTCTTTTCCCTTATCTTTCTGACTCCTGTTTGTTTCTATCCTAATGTGATTAATGCCTAATGATTTGAAATCTGCAGTTTAGTCCGCTATTATTTATTTCAGTCTTTATCACACTGTTTCTGCTACACGGTGATACTAGAAACCAGCTGCCTAGCCCATAATCCTGGACTTTGTTTATTTGGCTTGCCTTTTACTGACATTTTTTCTTTAGGCTGGAGACTATGTGTAATTACTGAAAACTAGGTGGTTTGGTCAATTTGAATTTAGAATTTTTAAAGGAAAAATCAGACTCCGTTTTATATATTTCCTAATACAGCTTAGAGTTTGGTTACCATAAATATTTAATAACATATCCGCAAAACTATGTGTTAGCTGAAGATATAGTAATATAATGAATCTTTTAGAAATTTTTATTTTTTACTTTTACTGTATTTGATTCATTTTAGACATTTAGTTTCTGAGTTTAATTTTCACGCCATAGTTGCACACACCTTACGTCACCTGCATCACTGGCTCCATAAAGGCACTCCCACTTTTCCCTAAACACCAGCTTCATTTGGAACTCCGCTTTCACCACAGTTGTGCATTTTTCTTTCTGTTCATTGTTGGCTTTATCTTACTACTACTTTTTTTATCCCAAGTTTTGGGAGGTCAGGTCAAGATTGCTGCTTACTGGGAAAAGTTCTAATGCTAAAACATTGAAAAACACTGCATACTTTGCCTTTTAATTTAAATGTGGTCAGTACTCATATTTCTAATAGTATAAGACTGCAGGATGCAGACAACTTTAAACACCGTCATATCGACATCTAACAGATGCTGCAAGTAAGTTAAAGATTCTCTGGTAACCTAGTGTTTAAAAACTTTTTGGTAACAGTCCTCATAAATACTATTTGTATTAAACACTTACACAAGCTTAGGCTCTTTAGATTGTGGGCTAGGGCTCTAACCTACTCATTTGATTAGTGAATTAGGGAATCAGTTTAATTCTTTAATTTTTTAAGCAGAACCAATTTAAAATGGGCTATAAAATTCTTAAAAAGTTTTTGTCTGTTGATTCTAGTGGCAGACAGTCTTCATTCTGAGAATCTCTATTGTCAACAGCAATTGGAGAAATTGGAGCTTCTAACCTTCCCAATCCTTATTCAGAAAAAAAAGGGCTACCACTTGGCTTTCTTTTAGGGAAGAGACTCTCCAAAATATATGAACTTTCTGATTATATATTGGGACCTTTGTGTTTTCTTGTTCCCTGATATTGACTGACTGAGACGTGGACCACGACTATCTCTTTTGAGTCACGTTTTCCATTCTGCCTTTGAACTATTTCACCTTTGGAACTTTTTTATTTTTTTTTATTTAAGGAACTGTTGTATATTACTTAAGACTTGAGGCTCTAAGATTTAAGGTTTAAAACAACTACTGCTAGAAATACGCTTACATCAGGAACGATCAATTAGTAAAGCCATGTATACACGATGTGGTAAAGTGGTGAATAAGTATATAAGGGGTAGGGGTAAGGAACTTAAGCAACAAGAGGGTAATCAGAGAGTAAATAAGAACAGTTGTGTGTTTACTCAAGATCTAATTATCACGGCCTCTACCCCCAAAGAACCCCTTGGAGTAACTCATCAGTCCTTTTCCTCCTATTATGTAAAAGAGGAAGCTGCTTATGACTATAGAGCTGCAGTGTCTGGAGCTAGATTGGACTCTAATTATTTTAAACAGAATGCCTGTATAGAGAAGGGTTCAAATCAAAATTTTTTAATGGCTATACTTGACCGATCTGATATCGGGTTACTTGAAAGTACTGGGAATGAAAAAATCAGAAATAAACATTCAACAATTAAATCTAATAATGGAGATTCTGTGATAGACTTGGGGGAAAATAATTCAATTCCCCACTTAAACAAATCATTTAGTCAAAGGAAAATCACAGATTTTTTCTAAAAAATTCCATGAAACCTCAAAAGGACACAATACTGGATAATCAGATCTCAGTGAATCTTTCTGGTAATCACTCAAGTATTCATTCGTTAAAAAGCCCTATTAAAGAACAATAAATTTCACTCCATTCTACCTACATAGGCCTTTTTAGTCCTTCTAAATCTATTAATAGTATAGATCACTACTTGGACTACTTAACAGATTCACAAATTTTGACTGACTCCCGGAAAAAGTGTTCAATAAATTAGATAAAGAAGTTGAAGCAATTAAATTAGATCCTGAATTTCTCAAACAATGTCCAGACACAATTTTGAAATACCGATTAAAGCATTAACACATCCAGTTATGGTGAATATAGTTTTCCTTGATGCATACTAGCAATTAAAACATCATGTAGAAAGATTGTCTGATTTATTGAACAAACTTACAGACATTTCAGATAAAATAGATAATAAAGAGAACAAGTATTTTACTGAGAAGGCAAATAAGCCCTCTTTCTCTTCAATTTACTATCCAAAATCTCCATTAAAGAAAAAAGGGAAAAAAAGAGACCACAGAAAACTGAGATAAAAAAAGATCAAAAATCAAATAAAAATAAAAATAAAATGAAAAAACAACACAAAAGTAACATGAACAAAAAACAGGCTATAGCAGATACAGTCAACACAATTATTATAAATCAAGTAAAAACAAGTAGCGAGGATTACAAAAGTCAGGTTAAGGAAGATAAAATAGAATGTTCCCCTGTTGTAATGGAACAGAGCACTTTGAGCAATAACTTTTTACAAGGTATGGATTCAAATGTGGCATCTACTGAGAGTCTCAAATTGCAAAGTCCACTTTCTTTAAATCATAATCCAGAATCTATTACTATTACAGGGAAAGAGGTAGTCTTTAAAATCGAAAATATCTATTTAAAACCTCAAGAAGCAACTGATACATTATCTTCCCTAATGTCCTATCTTTTAAAGCAGAATTAGAACTCCACAGGCAGCTTCTAATATAAGCTGGTTTACAGAGATCATTCAGCAGCTAATCAACCAGTTTACATATTACTATCCGATATGGATACAGCTAAGAAAATTTGGGCTAAACAAATACATCTAAATAAACTTGATATTTCAATTTCTTCTCCAGTTAACTGGTCAACTATATTGATGTTTGCTTATGGGAATAGGAATTTACCAACAGGTGCTATGATCCCCATTGAATCTATAACCTCAACTCTAACATTGCTTAATTGGAACTTTGATAAAACATCAGATGCTCATCTTCTTTCTCTATTTGGAATAGCAAGGTTTGAAGGAAGCAACAGGCACAGATTACCCTCCCTTGTTAGAACTCTTCTTGAGTCATATATGGATATAGAAATAGCAAAAGCTGACTTGGGAGAGATCTGGAGAGTCTATAAAGATGAAATAGATTCCCAAATTGATTTGGTAATAAAATCGGAAACTCTATATAGGAACTTGTTACACAATGCTCATAAGCTGGACAAAATCCGAGTACTTTTAACTGATTTCCAGTTTAAAGAAAAATCAAAAAGAATCATTACGGAAACCAATATCAATTCATGACTACCCAATAATCACTCTATTTCATCAAATATGGATGAGTCCTTAATAAATAAAGATTCAACATCTTTTAAATTAGATAATTTTATGACCGGGAACATTGTAGGCATGGGGACAAAATAGGTTGATCCCAACTGGAAAGAAATGGTTTCTCAATATGAAATATTGCTGTTTACAAGTAAGATGGGAAATTATCCACCAAACAATATTGAAGAATGATAATAGGGCCTTTTGGAGCATGGTAGCAAGAGGGGTTAAATTATATCAACCTACACTCCCATCTTATATCCCCAAAGAAACATGGGTTACCTATTATACAGCTTTATGAAATAAAAATATTTTACAAAGAGACCAAACAAATTCTTCACAATGGATATTTTGCTTCCTTACTTGCCTATAATTTTACCTCTGATGATGTTCAAATGACAATCTTAAAATTAACAAACAATAAAGCTCCAGGCCCAGATAAAATTCTAGATGAGATTTACAAAGAAAACCTCAACTTTTGGATCCTTTTCTACTCAACTTATTTAACATTTGTTTAAAAGAATGTACAATACCATCGTCATGGCAAAAAATAATAATTCCTATTCCCAAAAGGCATTATTATGAACCAAGCAATTACTGTCCAATAAGTTTACTGGACATTGCAGGAAAATATTCTCTCATATATTGTTAAACAAACTACTTTGGATAACACTAATAGCCCTCTTTCTAAATTTCAAGCTGGATTCTGCCATGGATTTTCCACAACAGATAATGTTTTGTATTATTTCACTTGTTAGAGAAATATATACTATTTAGCAAAATGAGACTTTATGTTTTATTTGTTGATTTCTCTGCTGCGTTTGACTCATTAATAAGACAGACCTTATGGGAAATTCTTGAGATCTGAGGCCTCCCTTCATCTTTAGCTTCTTCCTATGGTTTTACTTTATACTAATACTTATACTGCAGTGAGATTTGAACAAAAGGAAATATTACAGAATATTTTCCAACTACTAAAGGTATCAAACAGGTATGTTTACTAGCTCATTATTCAACATCTATATAGATACCTTATTAGATTATGATTTAGATGAACAATTGGACTCCCAAAAATAAAAGACCAACATATACACAATTTAGCATATGCAGATGATCTAATTCTTCTATCATTGACTCCTAAAGGTTGGAATTAAAATTTAAATCTCTTGTAGAGAAGCAAGAATTAGAACTGAGAATAAATCTGGACAAAACTAAAATAATGATTTTTGGAAGTCACTCATCAAAACCAAGTATTTTTATAATGATGTCCCTATTGAAATAGTGACATCATATAAATACCTAGGTATAACTTTACATACTAGAAATTTCTGGGCACATCACATTAAGGAACAAATTAACAAGGCAAAGTATGCAGCAAAAGCACTGCAAAGATTTAACTTTAAATATGGAGGTTTTACGGTAATACCCACTATTAAAGCAGGGGAGGCAAAAATTTACCCCACTGCTTTTATGTGGAGCGGAAATCTGGGGATATAATCATTACTCACAACTGGAAACCCCTCTTCTATAGTATTATAAATCTAGCCTACAAGTTCCTACTTCAATGGCCGGATCAATAGTAAGGACAGAATTAGGTAGCTTACCCTTAACTTCCTTATTAACTAAGGATAGCCACATACTGGTTAAGATCAATAAACAATACAAATAATGTTATGCCATTGAACTGCATAATATAAAAGGAATCCTGGCACAAAGATGGTTTTATTTCTCCATGATTAAAATCTCTTCAAAATATTAAACAGTATAGAGTAATACATTTATG